>JAMGYX010000002.1:0-2400000 GCA_024713715.1 Morchella sp. 2018-W26
CCTAACTAACCCTAACTAACCCTAACTAACCCTAACTAACCCTAACTAGCCCTAACTAACCCTAACTAACCCTAACTAACGAAGCCTAACTAACCCTAACTAACCCTAACTAAACCGGGTGTGATATAAGATAAAACAACACTGACTCTCAAATCAAGGAGCTTAAACTTTACCGACTGTATATACTAACTGTTTATCTTGGCAGTTTGAACCGGATCAACCGTTTAAACCGCGGTTTTATATCTTTGCATCTTCACCATGATCAGCTAGTGTTGGGTACAAGCCAAGCTAGTTCGAGCTTTGGGCTCGAGCTTTAGGCTCGGACACCTCGAGCTCTCCTCCCTACGAGCCCAAGCCAGCTCGAGCTAATACCTGAAAAGCTCGAGCTAAGGCTCGAGCAATCTAACCTATTAGTAATGTGTTGATATTAGCAAAATTGTAAATTTAGCAAGGATAGATCCTCTGAGAATCACCTGAAAATGAAATATATATCGATATGACTATCTTTAGCTACTATCCCTGAGCCCGAACATAGCAAGCCTTTCTTCCCACAATCCGGGCCAGCTCAAGCTTTAGGCCAGGCTCGTCTCGAACAGGCTCGTGCCCAACACAATGATCAGCGTCTAAAAAATATCTACCTACGTTCTCTAACATCGTGTTCAAGCTCCGGAACTGGGGTGTTCAAGCCCTGAAACTGGGTGTTCGAGCCCCATGAACATGAGCTATATAAACCGTTTAAACCGGTAGTATAGCCGGTTTTGCTGATTTCTAAACTGTTTAACGGAACAGTTGGTGTAGTCCCTGCTGCCATCAATCCATGGTTTAAACCGTTCAGTAATATGACCGGTAAACCACTGGGAACCTGCCAGTGCCAAGCCTCGCCCCTCTCATCGACCGCGCTTTTCCTCACCTCCTCCTCCTCTCAACCCCCACTCCGCACTCTCCCCCGCACCCATGTCGACCCTTCATTCACTGACTCCAATTTACGGACGCCCCCACCCCATACTATGCCACCGCTCACACCCCCTACCTCTCCTTTACGCCGTCAACTCCTGGGACACCCTCGACCATCTCCGCCGCTCCACCCTCCCCAACCCCAACACCATCCCCACCCGCACCACCGACAAACGCCGCTGCACTGCCCCATCTACGCGCAAAGGACCCGAAAAACCCCAAAAGACCGCTGCCCCGCACGCACGCACCTGGCCTTCACCACCGCCCCATAACCCCCCACGTCTCGCTCCACAGTTCGCAGAAATGGCGAGAATAACTGCGAGGGCATCCTCTACGCGCACTCGTGGGCGGTGGGGCCTGCACCACCCCGACGTCCGAGTATCAATCAATCAATCGACATAGTCAACGTATAGCGGCGTCCATACACCATGCATGATTAGGTTTCGGGAGTGCACTTGAGCCGGTACCTCTGCAAACACTCGAACCCCTTTATACATTTCCTCGCCTGCTAACCTACCTGTAGAGGAAAATCCATCTCACCCTCCTCCTTAACAATAACACGCCCACGTCACAAGGCCACCGCCACAACGGCATCCTCCCTACCACTACACGGGGATCAACACGACCAACCATTTATTATCACGTTCAGGGTTTCTTGATGTTCTCATCGGGATCGGTGCGTTCGTCGCATTCAAGTAATGCTTGCCGACTGTACACGCGATCAACAAAATTATAATAGGCATAATGAATATTGTGGTAGGGTGTGGAAAAGGTCTTGGTTGCAACAGCTAGTATTTTTATAGAGATAGCCTACTTAACACCAAAATTTACTACGGTATCCCTCATATTATAGTATCGAGCCACAATTCTATAGTTATGACAGAGCATGATCGTTCCGACCTTTGGTGAGGTCTTTTTGCGGGAGCATTGAGAGCTCTCCGACGCTCTAATGGCTGCTGTGGGGGAAGGGGGGGGGGGGGTGGAGGACAGTCAGGGGGCTGTCGGAGCTGAGTTTAAAGCTTGCGACGTGAGAACCGAGTCTTTCTTGACTTCTTTTCGTCCCCGTGGGGCTTTATTTAGGTCCCAGACACGGAAGTTGGCTTTTTCTTTTTTTTAGTAGAAATTAACCTTTCCCCCTTAGCCCCCCCGGGTTTCATTTGTGTCTCCGACTGTAAGTGAGAGCGTCGCATTTGTACCTGACATTTGCCGGAAGTTTAATGTTCCAGGCCCTACGGTGAGCAGTAAGTTCCTGCCTCTAAAGATGGACGACCTTTTCAGTCCGTTTGGGGACGAGGGTAACGTACGGACTACCCTATTACGAACATTGGCTCAACCTCAGCAGAGCACTTGGAGCTGGTTGTCTCATACCTGTAGATATGTCGAATGGGCCGTTTGGGGCACAGTGATGCCTGTTTTGGTAAAACGCCACAAAAATTTGGTTTTTGTGCCCTTAGGGCGTTCCATCACCTATTACCTGTCGCTATACATAACGGATATCTTAGGCACAAAAGAGGCGACTAGAAAGAGAAGAAGAGACTGAAAGTGGGTATATGTTCTGGTTCTACTCGAGGCAACGTAGTACGTGTTTGGAGACTCTTTATCACTCTTGCCTTTGTGGGGTTTTCAAAAGGGCGGCTAATAGCTCAAGGTGACGGTCTGTTGCCAATGGGGTTATGGAATCTGCCCCCTGTGTTAAGGGGCCAACACCTAACCACCCTTTCGACAAAAGATAGCTTTTACGGCACCTGAACCGCTCCAATCGCGAGGGGACCCCTCAATCCAATTCCAATTAACTTCAACTAACGCTATTTCTCAAGTATTGGTGCTTGAACTCCGGGCCTGGAAGTAAATCATTGATTCAAGGTTTGCATGATTTCTATCAATATAATGCTGCATTGTGTTTACACCCGGGTTTATTTGTTCCTGCGCTCCAAATTTATTATATTGATTTCGCTGTCCTAGGAAGCGGAACCCCCCATGGCCCACTAATTACCGAATCTTGAGACCCGCTTGGCTCAAGGGGAAATACCCACAAGCTAGACGCCCTAGCGTGACCACAGTCGACAGGGTGGGTTGTTTAAAGTCTCCGGTCTCGGTCATGGGGTTAAAACAGCTACGAGCAGCCACCGTCGGGTGAAGCCGGTTTGCAAATCTTACTTCATGCGCCTCGAAATCATACCATAGATTCCTGTATATAATAATATCCTTTGTATCAATTTTCAAATCTCAGGTGCTCAAAACCTAACCCTAACAACATATGTTTCTACAGATAGATCGAATGACTTTAGGGGGCCCGAGTGCTTTTCGAGCCGCCTGGGGTCTCTCAATTCTGGTCAGCTTGAGTAGCTTCTATCACAAGTCGGGTCGAGCTTCTTCTTGCTCGTTGGCCCAGGCCTGTTGATCAAGCTATCCCCTGAGACAGTTGGAAAATCTCTCTCATATCCAGGAAATGATTGACTGAGGTAACGCAGCAAACTGTGAACATTATGGCACAGTTAAGTATTCCCAGGACTGGCAAAGGAAGCAAGTTGTTTACCCATACTTTTCTCACCCAAATTCAAGGTCACATGAGGTTCATGCATGAAAGAGATTTTCCCACTCTCATACATCCGAGGATACTTAGCAGTATCTCCTTGGCAACAAGGGCTTGGCTCCAGCTACAGCGAGTGTTCTTGATAAGTCTTAGGGCGAGCGACGACCAGTGTCCCAACCCTAACCCTGCAGAGCACCTACATAATTACATGCATGTTCGATCACTCGGCGGCGGAGAAACTAAAATACCTTGTCACGACTTGAACCAGCAAACAGCACATTCACGATAAAAGCACACTCTCCCCACTTCAAAGATAAATCATTAAATTTCAACACCCTACACATGCTAATATAGTTGTGCTACAACTAGTAGTCCCCTCAGAATCCTAGCTAGTAAAAAACGCTCAAAGCCCACCACCATCGACCTAGTTGAGAACGGTAATAACAACATTGTCCGGATCCGTGTAGCCAATCTTTGTCAGTGTATGAGGCGCCCCCTGCGTTACCAGCGTGGTTTTATATGTGCCATCTCTCGGAGGAGGGTGCTCGTTTGCTGACAACGGTGCCATTGGGATCACATTCACCGCATCAATCACCGCAGGCGGTTGCCACTTGTTGCTGCTGGAATCATACACGTTGACCTCAATTTGGTTGTTTTCCGTGACCAAGAATAGCATATCTTTCGTCGCCGCGATGGCTGTACCCGGTGGATAGGGGCGATCGCTAGAGAACGGCTCTAAGCTCACATGGACTCGTAGTAAGTACGTGCACTAGATGTATCTCACTATAGCACCTCCCACCCCTCCCTTTATCCACGCCAGGGTTTCTGAGGGTCTTACCTTGAGGCGGAATGAGTTCAGTCTGTGTAATCTTGCCATCTGGATTTTGATAGTACACCCCCGAATTCCCCTTGGGATCAACAGCGATTGAAGTAGACTCGATCCCCGGTGGAAAACGGACACTCGTTTTGACAAATGCACCTTCTGGGGAGCTACGGAATAGGCTGCAGATTTCGCGCGTATCCTTATCTTGGAAGAAGAGCCAAGTCAAGCTTGCGTTGTCGCTGCCACGGACCCCAACCCCTGCGCCGGGGAAGGCGTTGAACTGGCCAGTTAGTGCGCCGTCATACCAACCGCGCCCTTGCGTAAAGCAGCGCTGCCCAGCAACTGTCAGTGGCCCCTCTCTCTAGAGTATGTTATGGGCTCAAGTTGGGTTTACGTACCTCAAAGATCTTGCCATCCTGGTTGGTGTAGTAGAGGCGTATCTGTGACGTAGGTAATGTGAGCAGGAAATACAGCGGGATTAGATATGAAGGTCATAGAATCCGTACATTGAAGATGCTGTAGATATCGTTTCCCCACCCGAATACCGCCATTCCAGCGGTGGGGTGAGGTTTTGCTTCCTTGCTAACAACGATCAGTTCCCCACCCCATCCTCTTTGCCAGATATTGCCATCAGGGTCGAGGTTAAACACCACTTGGTGTATCTCTGTGAGACCGTGCGAGGTCATAATGAAGGGAGTTGCGGTCACAGGGGTGCGGGCTGCGGTGTTGGTGGATACGTCGCTCATGGTGATGCTTTGTGATGACTTGTGATGATGATAGTGGTCTGAAATGGATAATTGTCGATGTTGGGATTCTTCGCAGGCAGATGGAGGGGGATTATATAGGCGTTTCTCTCTCAATCTATCAAATGCAGACTAATATCTTGTTCTTCAACAGAACAGTCTCGCAGGCTCCCCAAATCTTCCTAGGCGCAGCTCATCACACAGGCATTACTGGGCGCAGATCCGCCTTGGGCGAGCTTCCGTCACTCCCTTCAATTCTTATTGGCTGGTATAGCTGCGGAGCACATTATGCAGCTTGATCAACTCTAACGACCCGCCCATCACGATCGGTGCCGCCAAACACATGATAGTTAAACTCCTCTCCTGGTTTGATAGACCCGTAGCCCAGCCCAGAAACATACCAAACGTTTGAAAGATGCACATGCAACTATACATTAAATCTCAAGAATTGACATCACATCCACCTTTTGGAATATGGATTATGAGCTAAAGTGAACGAGATCCAAGGCAGAGATGTGCTTAGTCTTTTCAGTCAAGCGTGCCGGTACTCATTTAAACTTCTTTTTCATCCTGGCGGTCTCTTATATATGTCATTCTAGCTTGAAGTGGTAGTAATGGTATATTTCATTACATAAATGATGATGAATATACCCTCATTCCCCAGCGAGTTCACCACCTACCGAGTGTGAGGTCCTTTCACACGCAAAAGATGGCCGCTCAAGCTGCAGCAAGAGATATTTGGGCAGGAATTGAGTGCTGCACTCGGTAGATGGTGAGCGAGCTGGGCATGGAACGAGGGTACTTGCCCCGAGAATGAGTTCCTGCCACACAAACATGGCGGAAACCTAGTCTTCCCGCAAGTATGCAAATAGTTCGGCTGAATCTATGTCGTGAGACATACGTAACGTATCCCGTAAAGGGTCAATAGACACGAGAGTGAGTTCCGCTTTCCGATTTGGCGGACGGGTGTTGCGATTCACTCGTGATATAATGACCGGAATTAAGAATATATAGGTTTCTATGATGTTGATCACCGGCAGCACCGTTCTCTCGGTACTCTTGGCGCATTATATATTATTGCATGCATACACGATATGAACAGAACTGTAACCAAGAGCTCGGGATTAGCCCCACCCGCAACCCGCAAGTAGTCTACCCGTGTTCTCCTGACGTTCCAAACTAAGCCACTATTGCATACATCAAAAACCATGGCTAGACGCACTCTTGCACGGTATGCAAATTTACAAAAAAGTACTCTATATGTGTATGTATTATAACGTACTACCCCCTATGGTCATGATCTGCCAGCACCATGCTTCCCCACTATTGATATGCAGATGGATCTCTACTATCAAAAGCTCCCTTGATGCAAATATAGCTACGAGCTCATTATTTCTCACAAGGCAATTACGACAACGATTGCAAGGCTGAACCACTCACTGCAAGGCCATAGAGGAGGTCGACTTCAATGATGTGTTGATCGTATACAGGTGGTGAGTAAACCAGTTCGTTGAGCTATTAAATCGTGGTCAATAATTTCTGACTATGTTTTTACCACACAGAGCGAGTGGTGGGACATCTCATTTTTTTAGCAGTCTCTAACTCGATCAGGTACAATGATAATTAGAACACAACCTACCTATGTGAGTTACCCCAATCCCCCCGCGAGAGTAAATCCCTGAACAATACCTTTTGAACTTCACGAATTGAAGGACTCCAAGTACGTATAATGTCCAGAAACAGATCCTCATCATCTTCCGACCGGCCAGGCGATACTGGTAGGCCCAGATTAAATGTCAAGACAAACTAGAAGTTAATCCCAGCCCACGGAATGATAGATCTCTAGAGAATTAACGGTATTTAAATAGGTGCCAGCAGCCCTTAAGAGACAGCTTTTTCTCGAGACTCCTTTGATGACTTTAAATCACTGCTCAGGTAAAGTTGAGATTAAGCACCATTCAGCCATTATCCCTTTGTATTTTAGTAGGTAGCTGAGAAAGTGCGTATGGTGGCGTGAGATGCGCCCTCCGCCGGCAGTTACAGCCGGAGATTGGTTCTGAGCATAGCTCTCAACCCTATTTGTTTTCAAAACATGAGTCGAATACCTGATTGCATATCCCAGGCTCGTGCGATGCCCATACAAACTCACCCAATCAATACAGGTGTTTCATTATTTAAGGTAAAACACAACTTATTACTACTACTATTATTGTGGTACCACACATCATAAAGGTGACATAAATTGCACCGCGAATAACTTTCCAACCAGACAAGATATCAAAAATCTATGAGATAGGATTGTAGGTATAGGTATGATAAAGATTCTGATCTCATATATTTTCGATATCTTGTCTGGTTGAAAAGTTATTAGCATGTCATTTACCGTCAACCCCCGAATAATCCACCACCCCCGTATTTGTATGTGCTAAGTCCGAACCAAGGTGAATTGGCGAATCAGACTTCACGGACTCGTGCAGATACGTACCTTTTTCACCCGGAGTTAAGATTTAGCGGCACGGGGATAGTGGGTTTCTCTGGAATTGGCGGTACCTGTTTCTGTATGTAAAAAGTACCAAGACAGTATTATATCCATTTATACCCCTACGTTGCCAAGATTTAGTCTTCAGCTAAACATGGCTGGATTCAAGAGTTCTTATTAAACGGAGTGCTCCAACTGAGTTACCAGCATGTCACCTTTAAGATGCGCTGCACCCTATTTTGTCTCGCAGTGTAGTCATAGACCTTCCGTGATTACAAGTAACTTTAAAGTGCAGCCATTACTTAAACAATTTAACCAGTTTACTTAAGTTTAGGATGGGAATAAAATCAACGTTGATAATTACCTCCGCCCTTTGTTATATCTCGTCCTAAACCTGCAAGTAGGCGTTGGTGCAGCTGTACTCAATGCATCTCCCTCTTCTACTCTAGTCCAATTGCGTCTCAGCACTTGCATGTTCGGGTAAGCTGTCAGGTGTACCCGGTATGGTCAAAACACGTGCCCGAGTGAGCCCGACATTGGCGGATCTCCGGGGCGGAAATCGTGAAACACTCATTGGGAGGTTTGTGATGTGAATACTGGTACCTTACTCATAACCTTCCCCCCCCCCCCCCCCCGGGAAAGCCCTATAACCGGAAGATTAAGCAAATATTTCGAAACCAACCGCTTTTGTATTTTCACAAAGGGAAAAACTAGGTAATACGGGCTGTTTTGAAGAGGGTTCTCCCCGGCCCGAGCCCCACACCAAGAAAACACGATATCATGGATCTGATATGAGTATATTTCTACTTTTAAACATCTCATTAATCTCTCCCAAAACACCGCCATAACAAACATGTCTTCATCCCACATTACAAAACCCCACACTCCAATCATTACCCAAACAACCTCACCGCTGGCATTCAATCGGTATCGGATTAAACCAACTAAACACACAATGCGGATCCCACTCTTTCTTGAGCTTCTTCAGCTTCTCCTGGCGCCACTCGTCATACCCATACATCGCGCCAAAGCCCTCGGTGCCGGTCGCATAGTTCATGTACAGCGCTGGGCGCGGAAACCCGCTGCCCGCATGCATGATTGACATGGCCTCAAACAGCCAGTCCTCGGCCTCATCCGCCCGCGCATCATCCGTGTACCCCGCGTTCATCAACCTATCAACCCACATGTTAGCAACTCCCCGTGGTCGAGACCGGGATTGGGGGGGGGGGGAGGGGTAGGACATACACAACGGCGTTCTCAGCGCGCCACGGATACGCCGTGCTGTCGGGGTCAACCTTCTGCACGGCCTTGACTGAGTACGACTCAAAGACCATCCTGGCGGCGGCCGCGCCCGGCCTGGCTGCGAAGTTCTTGTACTTCTCAAACACCTCCAGGATTGCCGTGGTGTTGTAGCGCGTCGTTGCCACTCCTGCAATGCGCTTCCGCGCGCGGTTGCCGCACGCAAAGTCGCCCGTGCCGGTGAGGCCGCGGCCATTGACAGATGCCCAGGGGAGCACCGCCTCGATGGAGGAGATGTAGGGGATGTGGCCAAAGGCAGAGGCGAATTGCGCCTTTGCGGCGGCTTCAGGCTCAGAGGAGACAAAGTTCAGGACCATTCGCGGCTGTGAGCATTATCAGTATATATATAATTGACATGGTTTTGGAGAGACCAACAGTGCTAGTATTAGTGTCCATCAAGACGTTGAGCAGTGCGCTGTAATCGGCTGGAACATTAAAATTGTTCATGGCCTCAAACATCTCGGCCATATGAACGGTATCGTACACTTTATTCGTCGTATACTGCATTCCCCCGTTTGCGGCGTCGTAGATCTTGTATGTAGCGTCCGTGACAATGCCGAAATTATGGCCCGCACCACGCAGCGCCCAAAACAGGTCCGGGTGCGAGTTTTCCGAGACGGTGATCACCTCGCCCTTGGCCGTGGTTAGGCGGACGGACAGGATATTGTCCGCCATGAGCCCGTGGCGGCCCTGCAGGCGGCCATGCCCGCCGCCGAGAGAGGCGCCCAGAAAGCCAACGCAATCACACGTTCCAGTGGCTATGATGGTTAGTGAGGACCCGGCTAGAAGCGTCATATTGAATTGAGTATGTATGTATGTACTCACTTGTTTCCTTCCCGACGGCCTGCAGCGCGGGCATGAGATCGCCGACACTGATACCGCCCCCAACGGTCACGGTGTTGGCCTGGGTGTCAATGGTGATGTTTCTGAGCGTGGAGATGTCGATCATGATTGCGTTGTGGGTACGGGCGAGGGTCCGGGACCAGGCATGGCGGCGGTTCCCAGCGAGGATCTCGCGGGAGTGTGAATTTGCATACTTGATCTGTCGAGAGCGTCAGTAATTATAATGCTACCTGTGCGCGCGGAGGGCGATCAATTCCGGGGGACTCTACGATAACAGCGACATCTTCGGGGGTGCCGACGCTGATAAAGGCGCTGATATCTGGGACTGAGGTCCGCGTGTAGCGGATCGTCAACTCCTCAAACTGGGTTCTGTTGGTCATGCTGCGCATGTAGATGCGCGCCTTTGGGGAGAGGAGCGGGGCCAGATCAGTGTCTGTAGTGTCATGACCATACTGGTTGGAGTTACATGTCTGGCCATGGGCCCCGGCGAAGAGAGCCACAGCAGCTGTAGCAAGGACGGCTGCAAAGAACCTCATATTGGCGGGCAAAGTGATTGATAGTGAATTGAAGGAAGACTGGGGGAGCACCGCTATATGATATATCAGTACAGTATACCAGCTAGTTCCCCCATCCGCGCTCTGCCCGAGATGTGCTTGAGACATTGTAAGTATTCATAGAGTAGGTACGTGGATCGAAGGGATCTGATACAAAGCGGCAGATCATTGGCAGGGCAGAAGAGGGCCACCTCCAATCATTAGCTCGCTGCGACTGCGCGCCTGGCCAATTACAAGCCCGTGCCCCTACTAATTTTCCCAACGCGGCGAGCCCATGGCCCAGCTGTCTAGCATTCCCGTGTTGGTGAGGGGAATACACAACACGAGTACTCCACCACTTGCAATTGTGCCACGGCATTCTCTCCCGTGTGAGTTAAGCCCAAGGGTTTGTAATAGACTCCTAGAGTACCTACTTTGATTATGATCTGCCGTCTGTCTGCGGTTACACGCGAGGAGCAGGCAAAACTAGAGTACGTTCTCTAGGTACTCGGGGTTTTTTTATGTTTTCGAACTGGACTGGGCCTGCATACAGGTGTAAATCGTGCCTGGCAACTGGATTGCGGTGGTATGCAGACCCAGTCCAGTTCAGAAACATTAGAAAACTACAAGTACATGTAGAGTACATATGTACATATATGTAGGTACATGCATGCAGTCAGCAGCGAGGATATACCCTTAGAGTATATAGCGCCTGGCCTGGGCGATCTGCGAGATGCACGGCATAGTCTTGATTTCACTCTGTGTTTGTGAACCAGAGTGACACTGATCGAGCCCTCACAAAAGTACTGTACACGCACACATGTGACATCGTGGGGTAGCGGGTTGGGTAATATATGTGCGTGGGATGCGTGCTCATGTCTTCTTCAGCCTTGGATGTCTCACCTCCACTCGAAGCTTTTAATGCCTAGACAGCCGAGCCGTTGCTCACTGCGGTGTCTGGTGGATGCCGCCGTCAGTCAATACCTACCGGTTGAGAGTAGAGTAGTGTTAACCTATGTACCTAGTCGACACCTGGCGATGGCGCTGAGACTCAGGCGTCGCCAGACTAACCCCCACTGACTGTAATGCTTGAAATTTCTAATACTCTAGATCCCAAACAGGGCTATTTATATGATTAAAAGAGATAAAGAGTAAAACAAACTCGTATAGGAACGCGGCAGGAGGAGTATCCAATATCTCTTTCTGGTATGTAGACGTCGTGATGTAAATAGTAAACAATGTTACAAGCTGTCACGCGTGCCAAAAACTACCATCTGGGATTCATCACGTTACCATAAGGGTTTACTCAGACTGAATTGGCCTGACAATCACAAACGTGGATCCAGATCACGGTGGGATGAAATCGTCAAACTCGCAGCCTGGACCGTGCACGCACTGATAATAACCATTGAGCCAATCAAAAATAGCTGTTAGCTGCCTCCTTAAGCAACGTAGTATTAGCTCAAACAGACAAGCTGACGATTTCATCCGTATGGGATAGCTACAACGGTAACTCGGGTAGTGCATTTCTATGAGATCGTTCAACTCGACTATCCCAATTTCTCACATTGCATGTGTCTTGCCCGTCCTTCAGCCTCAAAGCTTTGCTATGCATGCAAAATCATAATTGATACAAATGATCACTTCTAAACTAATCAGCAGTCTCATTCAGAAGCCCCTAGCCGGAGATATCCGCGCCCAGTGAGGAAACCGTTTAGGCCCTTTGCGCAAAAGAATCCAGAGCCTTTTTTTACTTGTACGATTTGTTGATGCAGATAGGCACCAAGGTTACCGGGAAAAGGCTTTGGAGCTTTTTGCGCAAAGGGCAAACCAGGGTAGTATTTGCTCATCAAGATGCAAAAGGTCGTGCATCTAGGTTACAAATGATCTCAATTCTCGGCATCTCCTGATATGGGCGCCCTCTGATCTTACGTATGGTGGAAGAAGCTGTACTCGCTATCCACCATAAGAACCTGAAAATGCAAGTGACAAAGACAGGGATAATTTGCATGGAGAATCGTCTTGGCCATACAAATATTGGCACCTGCATTTTCAGGTTCTTATGGCGGATAGCGAGTACCTACGCCGCGGGTAAGTCTGTTGACCGCCGCCGTGGTTGCGAAAGTCTTGGGGGGTTGCCAAGGCTGTCTGCCACGCTATCTTAGGCTTAGATTCTATTAATCGCCCCGACCATGTCACTCCTTTAGAGGTGGTGATCTTCAGTTTTTTGCCTTGGTAATCCCCGAGTTGCGGTATGTACTATCAGGTTCTTCACACTTTAGGCAAACCTCTCTTCATGGGGTACATCGACCAGGAAGTCGGGAACGGCCTTATAGGATTCAAGGAAAAACAACAGAAATACTTATTATGCATAGAATTCTATCCATGTATTGAATTTATCAATTTGCCTTGTATGTACTCTCTGTGGTCAATCTTGGTGTTATTAGGCGTTGCACCATAGTTACCCCCGTGAGAACCATACGTCCCCCATGAAGAGGTCTACTCAAGATAGATGAAATGGGCGCAGCAGACTTGCAAGCCCTGTGAGATTACCTAGGTAAGTTTGTAACTTTCGTTGATCCAACAGTGGAGGCAGCCTGGTCATCGCAAACAAAACAAAACGGTTCTAGATATATATGAACGGGAGCTCGACATTGTTTGCGGTCCTGTTCCGCCTCAAGGATCTTCCAGTCAAGTAGAGTTATTCCAACGGCTCTAAAGATCTTCCATTATGGGATAAAAAGTAGAGTGCGCAAAGTTCCTTGCTAACAAAGTAATTTAGACTCAATGGCGGAGATCGGCGTGGGATATGTCTTTTCTGGGAAATGGGTTGAATACAGCTAGAACCCGGGCGGAACGGAATCTTCAAAAACCAGCCCGCCCCAGCTCGTTGCTGTACCGAGTTTGCCTGTGGTGTCTACCGTGCGTGTGTGTGTGGGGGGGGGAGGCCGCTACGTGCCTACCACCTATTCCCCCAGACCCGACACCCCCCAGAAGGCCCCGAACCAAAGCACCTTCGCAACAGGGGCCGGAATTTGGGCTTGCCCTGCCCTACCCATCTCCTCGAAGCTGCCATTTATAGATCTCATAAGATTTAAGCGGGAAGTTGGGGTAAGCACTTCACTATTATTAGACCCCGCTAGGTTGTTTTATCATTACCGACTACCCTATACCGACCCGTATAACCGTTTTCATCCTGCGACTTACGGTCAGCAGCCCGGCGAATATGCAAAGAAGCAATTCTCATCTTTTTTGTATACAGAGAAGATCATGACGCAGGAGGAGTTAGAGGTTAGTGAGAGAGGGAATTTGGTATCTGATAGAAATAATAATTACCAGTCCCTTTGTTCGACATGTTAAAGACAATCACCGAGGCATCCAGTTAACAATAGGTGTTTCTAAAACCAAAACAAGCTGCCTAGTAGCGCATAACGACAATAGAAATCATCCGGAAGCCATACATAGCGAATGTGGGTCTATACTCCGCTCAAATGAGCAATGTCCTCCAACAGGTGATATCAGTGAGTCTCTGTACTGATGTCCAAGCGCTTTTACCCATCTCCTAGCAGCCCGCGCTCTAATAGTTGTCCGCTTGTAGACACCTCTCTCCTTCCTCCAATCTCTTCACCATCCTTGATTGTTGCCTGTTCCAAGTCCCCGGATGCTGCTGCCCCGTGCTCTCCCGGCGTCGGGTAAGCGCCAACCACTGTTAATTTGCGGGCTGTAAAGATAACTCTTCTCTCATAAGGCTGTGGATATATAGAGCCTTTTCCCTTCAGCCTCATACCAGAGACCCATTCCCCCGAAGCCCTTCCTTACCAACCTGACCCGTCTCTAGGATTCACACTCTCCCCGCCGCCCCCCACTAGGGGTGAGCTTTGCTCCGTAGCTAGGCCGTTCGCCGTCAGTGTTTCAGCATACACCACCTCCGCAAGCTTGATGTTTGAAGCCTACATTTTAGCAGTATATGCTACGGTTGTGGTCACCTGTGAAGAATAAGGGTTAAGGTTAAGGTTAAGGCTAAGGTTAAGGTTAAGGTTAAGGTTAGGGTTAAGGTTAAAGTTGGGTTAGGGTTAAGTTGGTTAGGGTTAGGGTTCCACAAAGCCTGTCTCTCGAGCGATTAAACCTATATTAGAAATGTGGGTTTATCAATTATAACCTCGTGGTAGCTAAAGGTCAGTTCTAATAGCTCGTATAGCTAGTGGGGGTCATATCAGAACTATAGAAGGATGTTTTGACCCATTCGCCAACACGGCCCATTCAAAGGATAACCGCCCAATGGGTATCCAAATTGTCCGACGGTTTGTTATTACGGATGTTCATCGTATGGGTAGCCCATCAAAAGGATGCTTATATTATCACTTTTGAGAAGACATAACAGCGCGCCCTGAGCCAAAATTATTTAGTGATGGGTATGGGTTTGGTGTATTGGAGTTTTGAACCCCAGCTTTAGGCTCCAACAGGTCAAATGGTAGCCCTCTTGTTGACGAACTCATGCTAGCCTAAGCATATATGAAAAAGGCTCGATTCTGGGCTATCTAAAAAAGCAACCTTTCTGTTAGTAGAAAGTCCATCTTTAGGCATTACTTTGAAAACCCGAGCCCATGCCAGAGCCCTAGGCCAAGTCTACAATACCCCGAACCTTCACCCCTATCCGAGCCAACTCCAGCCCTAGGGGGTAATCTCATATTAATCCAGCTCATTCACACTACCACCAACAATAGGAGAGCAAGGCTGCCCTCCGATCCTATAATTGCGATTATTGTCTGAAATTATTATTATATCTCTATTACGGTCATAGGAAACTAACAGTGGTTTAAGCTCCCAACCGCTCCGACAAAAACGAAAGCCCCAAGGACAACCTTTAGTCAAGCGAGCAGCTATTGTAGCGTCTCAAATTTCGGTGTTGCCATCTAGCCACAGGGACAACAGAGTTGTATGCGCCAATGCTTCTTGATCTATAGATTCGCGAGTTGGACATATGCTATTGCAAAATATTCGGTCAATGGGTTGTGTTCGGCGTCTGGGTCAGAAAGAAGCTCTATTTAGGAGGCTGCGCGGCGTACCTGGCGTCAATATCGTTTCACGCTATGAGTTGCTGGGCCGGTAGCTGATAGTGGTTAATAGTGGCACTGAAGGGGCAAGGGGGAGTGCTATGTCTGACAGGTTGCGCAAGCTGCCTGCAGTCTGTCTTTGTCTGTGGTAGCAGGCGTGATGTTTCTCATGTAGGGGTCATCATGGCTGTTGACTGTTGGCCGAGAAGAAGTCACACAACCTGCCCGGCCTCTATATGTCGCTGTCTGAGTTAGCTAATAGTAGGGCGAAGACGTTGTCACCCCTACCTAAGAGTTTCAGGCCATGTCGCACTGATAATATCATTACCAAGAGATTTCATTGCTGTGTCCAGTCAGTTTGAGTGGCCGTTCGAGTGTTTCCTATGATTAGGTCTGACGTCAGGGTTGAAAATAGGACGGATGATGAGCCCTAACCTGGTACTGGTAGAGGGAGGAATAGTCCAGTGCTTTTAGGGGCCTGTCGTAAGACATCACTGTCCGTGGACATAGGGGTATATGATTTGACTACAAATAGGACGAGACTTGATTGATTGACTGGCTATAGGACTGTCCTAGTGTGGCCCCCGAGGCTGCTCGAGGCGAGCAGAAGCAAATGCCTCAGGATGCCTTTGCCTTTTGAGGGGGATAGTTTATCCTGTTTGAGCAACAAGATATGCTCGTGTTCGAGGAAATTAAGGCATATATGTACTACTGATATAAAGCTTCTCTAAGGCAGCCTGAGGTACTAATAATCTAATAATCGTGATAAGGTCCTCATATATAGATAATGGTATAGTTACCTAAACCTCGAGTGTATCAATGCAAGCAGGAGGACTTGCCCCGAAGGTGCACGCCCCGTAGGCCTCCCTCGAGGCAGAGGCCTCGAGGCAAGGCCTCAAGCGGTAATGCCTCGTGGACTACACTAGTAGGACTATAGACAGGTCTCATATACATGAATAAAGCATACTGTGTCCTCCGCGCATCAGTCTCAGGTACAGTGGTTGGCTCCTTGGTACAGGATGTTGTAATTGGCCGAGTGATATACCATGAACAAGGGAAGGTTGCGCAGACTGGTTCTGGTACGTAGGGGTGATACCACTGTACCCGTAGTGGGCGGTACTGTGCCTAGATGTAGCGGGGGTGGTGGACTAAGAGTCGTTGTAGATGCAGGGGGTTATTGGCAGGCGGGGGGGTGTAGCGTGTAGGATGCGGAGTACTTTGTGCTGGGGTGGATGACGGTTTTCTAGGGATATGCATGTCTCTCTGGTGGTAATTCTGCTCCCGGCGGTGCGCTTTATACTCATATTCAGCATCACAGACATGCCTAGGGGGGTCTGTGGCTGGCCTGGAAGTGCGCGGCTCGCACCTGTGGGGGGGGCGAGGCTGGACCGCGCTGCCGTACGGAGGGAGCTAGAGGGACAATGGATGTCGTCCCTACCTAACTTCGGCGGCATTGGAGCTGCTATGGCTGAGAGGGGTCCTGGGGTGTGGTGTAGAGGTGCTTTACGCCCTTGGGTGGGGTGTATGGCGGTCCTCGATGTTGGTGGTATCTATCTGATATTGGTCCATGATGGCGCGTTCTCGCTTTGTGCATTTTGTACTGATCGCACCGGCAGAGATTGGGGACCGACCAGGGCGGAATCGCCGGAAGTATTTGGGCATGGTTTCATGGGGGCAAGCCATCGCCTATGAGAGCTCCCGCGGGCATGTCAGCGATTCACGGGACCAGCAAATGTCCAGCAGAGTGGAGTAGGTAAGGACAGGTACGCGGCACCCGTATACGCAGTTACATAGTAGTTACAGAGCTTCTAGGCGCGAGCTTCTAAGGGTGCCTGTAAGCCCAAGATACTGGGGGTTCTTAGAGGCGCAAGCCTGGGGGGGGGGGTGACCTCAAAGATTTGAGAGGTATATCTCTAATATACAATCATCTCTGAGAAAGCTATCTGCCGCTTGCGTCGTCCCAAGGGTTAAGATCTCACAACCATATCAAATCGGTTTCCGTCCAGGGTATCGCTCCATAGATAATTCATTCATCCTTAGGCTCTACATGAGAGATCAATTGCGGAAGGAAAGACGTTGCACACCATCTTCGTAGACCTTGAAGCTGCTTCCTCACCTAGGGGAAGACGTATCCCATGGGGGTCTGCTAAGAAAGCGTAGGGCAGAAGGAAGAATCATCGAGGTCGTCAAGGAATTCTATAAGAACCGGCCACTCTGATCAGACTAGGAGGCTGCAAGTGCTCGGAACTATTGGGTATAGAGAATAGGGTGTTATAAGGTGATTCACTCTCCTCATCACTTTATCATATATCGCTCTCAGAGTGGAACCCAGGTTCACCGTTCTGAGATGGAAGGCGTACCTCTGCTTTGATATTAGTGGATGATACCTATTGGCCGCTCGCCCGGACGCCAGAAGATGGCCAAAGAAACATCCATGTTCTCCAAGAACTTGCGCGGAGAATGCACCTAATCATACGCCTCAAAACGAAGACGGTCGTAATAGCACCCAGGGCCAAGGACATCGATGGCCCGGCCCGAGCAGGAAAATGGGGCCGGCCTGGCCCAAGCCAAATAGCCCGGGCTTCCACCATACGGGTGTTCGTCACAATTCGGGTTAATGTTTTCAAGGTGGGTGACACTCAGGCCCTGGCTTCTTAGAGGGGAAGCCCCTGACCGAATCGCGGAGTTTTTTCACGCGCTTCATTGTCCTCCCTAACATGTAGATACTAACGAACTGGGACGCCCTCCGTAGAGACATCTGGGTAGACTGCACGGCATAACGGAAGATCCAGCGTACTTCTATCTGGCGCTTATCTCGGCTACCTGTAGAGCTGAGTGGTTCTTCCCCAGCTTAAGGGAACTGACCTCTGCTTCCCTTCTGATTAGCATAGGAAAATAACGACCGGTTAGGCCTGAGTAGGCTGATGGAATCTGAAGGGCACCTTCGCATTGTCCCGCCCCTGCCGTTACGTTTACATTGGCACCACTAAGATATTCTACTACCTCACTCCTGCAGTAGAGATTATCGTATGCGGCTATGAAATATGAGAGTGGGCTATGTAGCCTACTAGTCACGTTCGCGTCGGCGCCGTTTTTAATTATCAGAGCCACCACACCGGCATTTCCCACGCGTATGTACCCTAGGGCGCGCTTGAGGGATTCCCCTCTTCTATAGATGCCGGCGTCACTATCAAGCATGAGCAGTGTCTCCGCATCCATCCCCTACGGGTACATGCCGCACATACCACGGGCCAAAAGGTATAGGCGTGCTGACCGAGAACCCTTTCGCAGGAAATACATACAGTATAACCTCTTCACTGGCCAGGAAAGCTGGGGATTGAGATACAGCGGCATTGAGGGCGCTCCCATAGATCGTGCTATAGCTGCTGTCCAGCACAGCCATATGCCCCCTATAGGCCTACCTGCCTGCTCAATGAATCCCATCTTTCCGCTCTGTGCTGTATCAAGCCTATTCAACTAGCACCCGATCTGGTCAAGACTGGGTCGTCCATATGGGCTAGAAGGGCACGAGACGCCCCAACACCATCATCCTTCGTCAGAGCCAGTTATAGCCGCCTGCCAATTGCGGGGTAAGATGATTTCGTCCTATTATTGAGTTGGTCTATCAGATCTTGGCGGAGACCGTACCGGAGGGATATTCAACCAGTGTAGTCTTCCCATGCGTAGAGGGGTCCGATAGAAGCTCCGCCAGGTCCTCCAACTGTCTATCCCATACATCCAAAAGCAACCCAAGCAACCCAATCTCCCCCGCCGAGCCTTCCACCGCCGAAATCTCTAATAGTACAAGCTGTTGCACAAAGCAAAGCGAGCGTAGGTTATTGGCGTAAACAGAGTTGTATAGGTATAGGATTCCAAATCCTGCACGGATCATAGGTGGGGATGGAACATCGCCGCTGCTGTGCACGATCGATAACCTATGGTAGGCCATCAACGATACCATGTATTAGTTAGAGTGCTAGGACGGCGCAGCCACACGCATTTTTCTTGCATGCCCTTACCCTAAGGTCCATGCCCCTCCCCAATCCGAGCCATGCCCTATGAAATATAATGATACTGATGATACCGATGATAAACCACCTGCTTAAGTCGTCACCAGAAGATAATGCCACCCCCCCCCCCCCCCCCCCGGGGGCCCCAATACCCCGGATAGCGCAAGACGATCCATGATCTATCTCAGGCTTCGGTGAAAAATAGAATCGAGCAGCACAGCCATGTCCACGGTAATGCATACTACAAAGTCAATTTCCCCTGCTTCGAGTATCCGAGTTCCTTCATCTAGTGAAAGGCAGACTATTGCTGTCTTTCGGTGCGAGTGGGTTTTCTTTCATCACATGCAGACACACTATGCATATCGGAACGGTAACAGCGCTCGATATATTGCATTAGGGATGTAGTCTAGTAGCAATCGCATAACAAAGAGAAATAATATTATAGGAAACATTGAGCATGCTGCGTAATCTGCTTATCCTCTATCACAGTATACTTTTTTTTTTGTTTACATCATTAATCGTTCACAGTATACTTGAGTAGCTGCATAAATCTATAATATAAGAGATACGGAAAATACCCAGAACGAAATAAGTGATCAGATTGAGAAGAACTATTATGCCTGCGAGGAAATCCCCAGAAGAGGGAGACAAGCTGAAAATACACTCCCAAAACTTAAATGATAAAAGGGAAGTATTGGCAATCTCTTCCGCACAAATGATAACTTAGGCAATTGCCTTATTGGCTTCAAAGCAAATACTGATTATATAAAATATATATATAGAAAATCGACCAATGAAGTATCACGTTATGACCATTAGTTGCACTTCACCTATCAATACAGGTTCTACCCCCCTGGACAAATAAATCTACTTTAACTAGGTCTAGTTCCAGTCGTAAATATTAGGTTTTTTTTGTTGTACTATGAACGAGTTTCATACAGATCTCCTCTGTTAAGCCCGTGAACCGTGAGGATGAGAACCACTTCCATATTCATGACTTATAATCCAACCACATTGAGTGCCGCTGATGCTGACGCCCCGACGCGACCCCCGCGTCGACCCCAATGATCCTGTGAGAAAGAATTTAACCATAGGTGGGGCACCTACTTGCGGTGAAATTAAGTATTGTCTCTCGCGATAGCATGGTTGCTAGTGCGGTTGGGACAATACTTAATTTCACCGCAAGTACATCCTCCAACTTATCAATCGGAAATTCCATCCTGCCACGGCAGTATTCTATAAGCCGCAAATCAAGTACTGGGGGATGTCCATTAAACGGCTGGCGAAAAGTGATATCAGGAATAACCCTGCTGTTCGGGCCCGGCGCACCCACCGACACCCGTCGATCGACAGACAGGGGCGCCAATGGGCCATAACCCAAACCGTGAAACCCGGGCTCATTTCGGGCTATTTTGGCCAGGTCATGTGATAGATAATATGGGCCGGACCGGGCCTCATGGGTGTCGGGATCCTAACTGTTTGGGCTCTCTTTGGGCCATGATGAACCAATATCCTCGGCCCGAATGTGAAAATCATGTCATATTTGTCCCAATCTGACCTCCATTTCTGGGCATTCCTAGTCATGAATAGGGTAGATATAGTATTGGGCTCTTTGAGCCCTGGGCCCGGGCATGCCCGGCTTATAAACTTGGGCCAGGCCTAGGGCAACAACATCGGGGCGTTTTCGGCCGGGCATGGCGTACTCCAAGCCCAGGGTGGACCGCTGGAGATCCTGTCCACAGGCACTTCCAAAAACGGCGGATCATCCGTAAAAATCTCAGAAAGCGGACATCCGAAGGCCCATATAATGATATAATTGTCATAATAACCATCAGCTCTCGCGGAAGTGCATCAAGCTTCTGGAATTGGGCTCTGTGAATCAGGACATAGCTAATAATATAGTTAATACCACACACATCTCGCCAGATCTGTGGAAAGCTAATAACTACCTGTGGCCTGAGCTCAGGTTTCAATCACAGATTTTCTGCGAATGCATGATTTTCCGCCCTATGTCCCGGAGGCACCAGACACTGGCGAAATGTCTCTCATGCATTAGTGTGGCCTATGAAGGAAATGATGGACTGAAACAAAGCAGCAATGTGCGAAGTTTATGGAATTCCTAAGTATTCTAGAGACTACATATTGATGCGGCGAACTACAGTCGCTTTCGAAAAGCTGTGGAATAAGCCATGGCAGTCTGTTGCAACGGACTATCAATAGGGTACAGGACTATCGCATGGAAAGATCAAATTGTCAAACTCACGACCAGCCAGGCGATAGTCCTGTACCCTATTGATAGTCCGTTGCAACAGACTGCCCTGGCTTATTCCACAGCTTTTCGAAAGCGACTATACTTACCCGGACACCCCACCGAAACATGACATTTATGCATGAGAGAGATTTCGCCAGTGTCTGGTGCCTCCGGGACATAGATCAAGAGCTAAATTGATATCGCGATCCACTTTGATCTAGCTTCATCCCTGTGAGCTTTCAGGTATTCCCCAAGATTTCCATATAAGGAGCAAATTCTACAGAAAAACAGAGATAACCCTTATCCTTAATTAAGCCAGCCAGACAGATATGTCATTATACGAACGTAGATAATTTGGAGAACTTCCGCCAACAGGTTGGTCACATATCTGGAGAGACTTACATCGTGTACTGCAACCGTGGTACGTAGCTCACTCGTGTCAATGAGCTTGTCAACTCTCATCGAGTCGCAAGGTATTCGTTTTACAGCTCTGATACTATCAGCGCCACCCTGGAGACAAACTTCTCCATGTGCTCCTTCCCGTGTATCACATTGTCATCATATTGTACATGTCTTCTATTATGTACTAAATTACCACTTTTTGCTTCCTTTCCTGAAGGCTGGTTGGCCGGGAGTGAGAGATCCTAACCCAGCATGGTAACCAGCCCACCAAAATTCAAACGCTCCCAGTACCGGAGTTAGGGTTAATTAAACTAAATAGAACTGCTGATATAAAATAAGGTGGGGAGGTGGAAGGAGGAATTGGGGAGTAGGAGCAGGGCCGCAGGCCCCCAATAATAGCTGTAGAGGCCTAGGGCAACGCAACTGGAAATAAAATCTACTAGAGATGATTTTAATAAATCATTCAACTCGAAGCAGCTGAACTGCATATTGTACTTTAGTATATATTGAAGAACTGTTGGAGGAGATAAACCTGATGGGATGGGGGGCCGAAGGTCCCCCGTCCCCGTCCCCCAAAACTGGAAGTTCAAAATTGGGTATATCAAGAAAAGGTGGAGGGCCGGGGCAGAGTTCCAAAAGTATGTACCTACAACTCGCGGTCGCGAGTTGGCCCACTCCTAGTAGTTCTGCACTAAAAAGATAGTGTCATCATAGTGTGCAACTATGGAGAAATACGGATCGATCGTCGGCGCCGGCGTTATATATATATATAAAGGCGGCGTTATTAGTTTCTCACCTCCACGTCCCAATTAGGGCAATAAACTCACTACTACCGCCCAGTAGGGTCTCTTTGAACACTGCAAAAACGATTGTTCCGATAGTCAATAAGTGTCTCTCGCTAAGTCCCACCCCGGTTCTAAATATCCGGGATTAAGCGGGCCAGTAAAGGAATGAGATCTATTATTCGATAGTTGCGATAAAGAGCAGTTAGTAAAGTCAAACAAGCTAGATGTTCTTTTCTTAGGGGGTCATTTTACTGACAGACGATTGGATACTTCAACCTCGAAAAGGACCACAAAACCTTTGAGGAGATAACTATATATGGCAGCTGGCGATGCATATGGCCCTTTCTACTCGTTTACCACGAAAAGAACCAAGTGACTGAAACAGGGATGATTTGTAGGAGAGATCATCGTCAGTCCATACAGATTATCCTTGCCCTGAGCAACTGCATTTTCTGGTTCTTTTCGTGGTAAACGAGTACTGTTTGCAGATCGACCCTATCGCGGCTAGCTACCCACAACCATACGCCACTATGGAAAGGGTACATATAAAATTCATCTATACGTGGAGGTGGAAACAGCAGAGAATTCTACATCTAATCATTAAACACCCCAGGCTTCTACATAATATATATAGCTACAGCAAGAAATTGTCCGAAGAAGCAAAAAAGACATCGTCAACGGCCTGCTAGAGGCCAAACGCCCCCGAAGAAGTACTTTCCGCTTACGTCGATAGAACTCACAGTATATGACACGGTCTATAGCTGGACACAGTCGCTTTCCCCGCGTATAGATCTTGAGTAAACCTTACAGAGCCATACCCCGCTATAAGAAACCTGGCTAAAAGAAAACCTTGCTGTAATCATAGCGAGGTGCAACTGTAGCTCATTTCATAGCCAGGTAGTGTAACCTACTCTTCCAATCGGAACCCAGGTCGTAATACCCAATTACGTAGCCCAATCCTGATACTATTCTGAATGACGACCTCCTCTGTGACAGCTTATATTTGCAATTGGTGAGCGATAAAAATAGAGCGTTCAAACTCGCCCTATGAAGAAAAGAAAAATATGCAAGTGGAGATGTGCTAAAACTAGCGAGGTATTTATCAAACACGGGATCAATAAGATCTGGGCTAAACATTCCGGCCCTTTTCGATTCTAATCCCCTCAAGATCCATCCATTGGCCACATGCATGCCTTTCTCTTTAGTTCTTTCCTTTTTCTTAAAAAAAAAAACGGGAGGTTGGGTGAGCTTGAACAATATGTGAGGGCGGGTTTCGTCCAATACAAGAGACTCTAGCTGGACGCGGACCCTGCACCTATTTGCACAAATGCTCATAGCTAGGGAAATTTCACTTTTGCCTTATCAACCCTCTGCAATCTGAGTTTGCCCCCCCCCCCCGGCGCCACAGGTTATAACAAGGATTAGAAGCCGCAGATCACCTACCGACCCTCTAGCAATCTATGGCCTCAAATGAAGGAAATCAGCTAATCAACTTCCTCCTCTGCTAGATCTATAGCTAGGGCATCATAAACTCTCCATCGACGAGAAATTGAGCAATGTTTCATGCCTCTTACCATACCAGAGTAGAGGTAGCAGTTTACCAGGCATAACAGGAGGAGGCTAGCTAGAGGAGTCTTTGGTTATAGAAGTGAATACCACGTACTCTGGACCCCAGGATTAATGGTGTTTGTTATAAATAGATAAAAGCAAGATCATGCGCTTGCAGCTTGCTGGTAAGAACCCCCCCCCCCCATATATAGGCTAGTTTGCGTTAGAGAAATGATCAATCTTGCAGAGGCAAAGTCGCTCAGCCAGTGCTAATGTCTCCTACAGGGGAATATTGGGAATCCGTAGATCTTACCTACCTTACGAGCCGAATGATCTAGACCAACCAAAACCCCGTATATTCTCCAAAGCCTACTTCCACATGGAAGTACACCCGCAGGAAAAAAGTGAAGGGACAGCGGGTGCAACCCGTCCAAACCAATGCAAAATTAAAATTAAAAATGAAAAGAAGTAATATAACTAAACAACAAAATACAGAATAAATACTATGGCCTCTAAACTATATTCACCACATTTTATGATCTCCTTAGTCCTTTACTACTGCTGCAATGCTCTTTGGCATGTTGTCAATGATCATATATACATTTCCCCAATGCGGCCTTTCCTATCTTCCCTAGCTTATGATTAGGCTTCAATAACCTTTATGTTTTCATTTAGAGTAGCCTCTATCCACTTTCCTGACTTGTCAAAAGGCATGGCTATGATATACTCGTGGGGTTGTATTGCAGGTCTGGGGATGTCAAATTGGAGGCACCCGTTGTCACGCTTCTTGCTGTTTCCTCACTTTTTTCCTGCGGGTGTACATTAATAGGATATGGCGGCCACTGACGCTTGAGACGGCAGATCGAAGTGGTACTCACAGCTTCACATCAGGTCAAGCATACATAGAGTATTCATGCTACCTCGTATTCGTATTCTTAGAAACCTTAGCATCATTCCCGTACATATAGCTTTTCTGATCTTAGATCACCAAGGAAATATGGAGCCTGTAATTCACAGATAGTGAGCTAGTTAATGAATATCATCTTTACTCAATTAACAAACCCTCCAGGCCCGGATATAGTGGTCTCAAGCAAAGATTATGAGTTAACAGGCCACAGTGAAGTTACACAAACGGTTTACACAGGAAGACGAAGTTTGTCTTGGTCCATATCGTGCACCCTACCTTCCCATTTCACCCAATGGGAGTGTAATCTGGTCCCCAAGAATAGTAATAAACGGCATCATGGGTTGTTGTGCTTTGATGAAACCTCGTACTACGGAGATCGAAAGATATACTCGAACCGCTCATGATGGGATATGCTAACTGTCAATATCGCATTAAATGTGGAGTTCTTTTTTTGAATATTTAACAAAGCAAATTTCCCATACTCCAGAAAAAGGCTTCTCCTCTTCCCAAACTAATTTTATCGCTCTCCCATCTTAATACCTCAGATATGATATTTGAAATGGCAAGGCTCAACGCGCTGTCTCTCGTCTCTCTTCTCCTATTCCTATCCACATTCTCCTCCCTCTCAAGAGCTCAAACGGGCGCTACTCGGAACCGAACCTTCACTCTTACAGCCTATAACTCAGATTATCCGTTTCTCGATAATACACCTGTAACTCGCAACACGCCGACAGGTTCGGCAAGCGCGGGAGTAAGATTTCCCTCCAACTACGATCTCCATGTGTTTATCTGGAACAACGTTCTCTATCGTTACTGTGAAGCTCCAAGTGGCATCTGTATCGGGTATTGGCGCAAGAACTACGGTGGCGTACTAACCGGCTGGGTGCTTATTTTCGACGACGACGAAAGTTATAATCCTAACGATCCATGCTGCTCAGTTGACGGGTCATGGAGTGTAAGCACAGTGGATGGTCGTGATTATCTCGCTAATTACGATACTACAACCTTCCAGCTGTGTGACGTTGATCCTAATGCGACTGGTACGATGGGGTATAATGTCAGGCTCTCTAATAGTATGTATCTCTAGTAATTCTGCTAACACTATATAGGTTGGATATGCGGTGTCTGAAGATTGGGTGTGTTACTGGGGTTCTACTTTTCTAGTGTCCTGGGACAATTAAAGATTGAAGGACGATAGCTAGGGGAGCGTGGTGATTTCTATCTTGCGGTCTTTACCCCCGACTATCTTACTACCTTTCTTGTTATATTGGTCTATGTAAGTCGGCGATATAGGTCGTAGTACCTTTTTCCTATTTTTCTTTGCGATGCATGGCAATGGCAAGACCAAGAGTAGTCATTTTCTTTGGTTATTGATTCAATTCACTCATTTACTACCATGGAAATTATATTCTAGCAATACATATTCCAAACTCAACGCCACAGCTTTTTATTGACCCAACACAGCTCTTGGTTCTCTATAACACCCTATTGCCAGCACATAATTCACCGACTGATTGAATAGTCTCCCTAAATGAGGATCAATTATTAAATTTTCTATATATACTCGCGCGGCCGAGTTTCAACTTAATCAAATGACCTATGGGCAACGCAAAAAACCTGTTAAATAGTGTCACTTCAGTAAGTCAAAACTCGGCCACGCGAGTACTTCAATTACTTGTGACTAACAAGCTAATTTCACCTCATAGAACCCTCGATAGAGTATCGTAGAGAATTCCGAACTACAAAGCTTGATTCTGAACCTGCGAGGCATGGGGAAGCCGGAGGTTGTTTGTTAGATAGGGTCAAAGTGCTTAGTACTATTATCCGCTGTACTGTCATTACCATTAGGACAGAGTATGTCCTTCTTATTAGTATATCAGGCCATCTGTACTCCTTTCTCCATAAAAGCAAATATCAAAACGCTTTATTATAAAAATTCTCGAGTGAGACATTGTGAACTCAAGTTCTTTTAAATGCTGTTTCTTTCATTAATTGGGGGTAGCCATATATGCATATATGTTGTAGTTATGTCATTAATTGCATATAGCCTATAGGATGTGACAATATCTGGAAACGACCCCCTATCTCCTGAGCTATCGCCACCAACGGATGGGCAGGGAGGGGTAATGCAGAATATAGGGACAAGTAACCTTAGGAAAGGTAGTGTTTAAATTTGGGTAAGGATTAGTATCTTCACTACCTCATTGGTTCCTACATTATATTAAGAGACATTCCTATTCAATGTGTCATACGGATCCAGATCGCAACTAAACCTAATATCCCCATAAATGAATAATACAAGACCGTCGGTATATGAATCATGTAAATGAATCAGTAAAATAATAGGTAAATGTGTAATTAAGGAGATTAGACGACTTTACATACACATCACCCAAATCTAGGGGAACCCTCTATATATGGAGCGGTAAACATGTCAATACCAACTTTACCAGCTGTAGTAAACCATCTTACTACCGGTAGTAAAAAATACGGTAGCATTTATACCTTGTAATTCCAATTTTATGATAAAAGCGCAGAACCCTTGGCCAAAAGCCCAAGGGGCTATATAATGCCGCCATATATGAATTAACATTGACATTAATTTATGTAGTATAGGGTAGAATAAAGATAGAATACCGGTGTGTATACTGGCACAAGAACTGAAATCTAGTGCTTATATAACACCGGTGGTAATTAAATAACTTGCCACTTTTACGCATTTACCACAAGAACCCAGGGGAACAGTATACATTGAAGGAATGGGCATGGTTTAAGTACAGTGAAAAGACAGCATTTTTAATTCTTCCGAATATATCGAGGTATGCGTGCGAGACAAGATTAGGAGAAGCAAGAGAGCGGATTGGACATTTTAAATTTGAAGCGACAGAGTTTGATTTTCGGTTACTTCGGTATCAGCAGAGGGCGATAGATGAAACGGATTTGTATGGGAGGGAGGGAAGAAGGGCAACTTTTGAAATTGTTACATGTTCATCAGCAAACTACTACTTGTGTCTACAGCCTCCCAACTGTCTCCTGGGTCTCCTAAGAGTCTCCTGAGACTCCTGGATATTTTTTGAGTCTCCTGAGGCTCAGGAGACATCAGGAGACAAATGAAGTCTTGCTGATGTTGTTGAGTTGTGTTTTGTTTTGTGTTTTGTTTTCGGGGAGTTACTTGCGCGGCGAATGATGAGGCTTGAGACAGCGAGCGCGCCGAATTGGTTAGTATTAAGGAGGTTGAGAAGGCGTTTTTCTTTCTGTGTTTTGTTTGTAGTTAGCGGTGGAAGTTGCTAGCCTGCTGAATACTCTTTACTGGGCGTACCAGAGGCTGACGGGGTAGTTCCGGGGATAAAATAGTGTGCCGCCATAGCCTTAGGGCTGGATACGAGTATGATGTAAACAAAAAAAAAACGCATGTACCACTCCATAAGTCCTAACCCTGAGAGGGAAAATATTATCTATTAGGGCTAGTCAAACTTATTCACCTACAGCCACTCACCCTGTGGTACAAGAGTCGAAAAGATAACTGATTGTCTATGGAGGATGAAAATCTCCCATACTAATGTATCCTAAAACCCAGGATGCTTTATACCTCCAGTTGCGTAACTCGTGCACTTTCACGAGTTTTTGGGATAGACATATTTCCATTCCTCGATAAGATACAATATTTAGAGCTCTTCTATCCATCAGCAAACTACTACTTGTGTATGCAGTCTCCCAACAGTCTCCCGGGTCTCCTAAGGGTCTCCTGAGGCTCTTGGATATATTTTGAGTCTCCTGACGCTCAGGAGACATCAGGAGACGAATGAAGTCTTGCTGATGTCATCGCTGTATGATAAACTATCATATAGGGGGGTATAAGCTATCATGCAGGCAGCAGAGGGGCAAGGTGGTAGGATGGCAGGGCGGCGGGGACGGCAGGGCAGTGGGAACGGCAGGGCAGCGGGAACAGCAGGGCAGCGGGAACGGCAGGGCAACAGGAACGGCAGGGCAGCGGGAAAGGCAGGGCAGCGGGAATGACAGGGCAGCAAGCTAAACCACTAACATCATCAACATCACCATCATCATCATAATCGTTATCACTATATCACGGCTCAGCCCCCTACACCCCCACTGCCGCCTAGACGTCTTCGGAACAGGGTTGTTGGATAGTATCGGTGGATGTCGGAAGCAAGAGAATGGAATAGGAAGGAGTTCGGGTAATGGAATGTAAACGCTAGGAAGGATGGGGTGATGGATGCATTGAATGGTGTTATTAGGAATAGCGTGAGTGATACCGGATAGTATGTGTTTCGATGGGGTTCTATGGTATGAGTCAGCGGTGAGGGGAAATTACTGTATATATAGAGTGATATTTTCCTATGTTTTCGCTTCTCTAGGCAACGTCTTCTTTCTGTTAGCAATCTATTACTTTGGCTCTTCGCCTTCTGTCCTTGAACTACTTCCTTGAACCTGAACCTGATCTCGTGGGGAGATGTGCGGGGGAGGGAAGGGATCACCCCTTCCCTGAGCGTACGTGGTTCAATGTTCCAGAGGGCGCAAGGACTTGGTTCCGAGGGGGGCGATTCGTAAGATACGAATGTCGGCGAAGGGGGAGTTATGGAAGAGGATCGTGGGCTCCAGTCTCTGATATCTCTTGCTACTAACTACGTATACATAATAGGGAATGCTCAACCTATATGTTGGGTGTAATCACCTCTTGCTAGCTAGCACGTTACCCAGGGGATGAACCCTAGGCCTTAGTTTGGACTTACAATGAGACGTAGGGGAGTTGACCACGATCGGGGGAAGCGGAGAAGAAACAGCGTGCCCGAAGGCAGAAGGGGACAGCGGGCCCGAAGGCGAGAAGAACACAAGACAGCGTATAAGGGCATCAGCGATTCGTATTGAATGAGGCCTAGCCCTGCCCCCGAAGATAGGAGGGACAGGGCTTAGGCGAGGAGAAAGTATTGAGGAACTCTAAGTATGTGTGAAGAGTATATTTAAAGTATATATGTAGAAAAAGAGAAGAAGACGTTGCGTAGAGAGGAAAGGAAGACAGCATGGTGTGTCCGCGGCCCTTTATAGTCCTCTCTACTGAAAGTTACATAATCAACGATCCTCGGAAGCTCTAATGGCCGACCCGAGGATATTACAGCATAAGAGAAAGAAAGAAAGAACATAAGAAAGAACTAAACACCACCGAAGACAAAGACCCAATAAGCTATCAGCAACGTCTATCTGGAAGGTAGCATAGTGTACCGGCGGCCCAGCCTAGACGCACCTCAAACCCAAAGGGGAAGAGAGAAGCGAACATACATCAAAGGCCCAATAAGTTATCAGCAACGTCTATCTGGAAGGTAGCATAGTGTACCGGCGGCCCAGCCTAGACGCACCTCAAACCCAAAGGGGAAAGAAGAAGCGAAACAACATACATCGGAATCCTCCGAACAGAACCCATAAGCGAGCACTGTCGGAGGAAGTACAGGATTAGGAAATAGAAAAACATTAACTCCGACAAAGGAAAACCCCGCACCAAACCACCGCACCGATCGTCATACTAAACCCGATCTCTAAGCGAGATCGCCTAACAAGCCTGCCATCGTCCCTGTCAGCGTGCTGACCCTCCATGTTCCCTTCGTGTGTCGGGAGACCCGTGATCTGTCAGGTCCTATTGGATCCATAACACCTGAACCCGTTCTTGTTACCTGATCCCGATCCTGTATCCACTCTGGTGTATCCCGAGCCGACCCTCTCTGCCCTGACTTATTCCCCAACCCTGAACCCGACCCCGCCCCGTTAGACACTATTACCATCAACTTCTCATCTTCACCATCAAAAATGCCAACAATCAAGATCATTAGAATAGTAGTAGACAAACCATAGCCTATTTTGCTCAGATTCATATGCAATCAATTCTTGTAGTTATTGTGTTCCCCAACTCTGGCAAGCCCAATGATGGAAGAGATAATTTGAAGGTGCTATTGATATGGGCGGTGATACATATAGTAGTTTGGTGATGATCGGGTGGTGCAGCTGAAAAAGTTCATGATGGCTCGGCAGAGCACGGCAGGCGGTGATTGGGCACAGCTGTATCAGCAAACTACTACTTGTGAATGCAGTCTCCCAACAGTCTCCTGGGTCTCCTGAGAGTCTCCTGAGACTTCTGGATATTTTTTGAGTCTCCTGAGGCTCAGGAGACATCAGGAGATAAATGAAGTCTTGCTGATGTGGGGGCGGGCACGGCTGGTAATTTGGCACGGCTGTGGGGGGCACGGCTGTGGGGGGCACGGCTGGGGGTGAGCACGGCTGGGGGTGCATGATTGGGTGTAACTCTACCTGTATACTATCCTCCCACCAGGATATGTATCCTATGTATCGTCCTGTCAGGATATCCATGCTCCCAAGAAATACCTATTCTGACAGGACGATATATATCCTAACAGGACGATATATATCCAGTGCGAAAGATAACTTCACTTTTTGAGCCCAAAACATGCAGAATTATCATTTCTTATCCCCGTACCCAGGATAGATTACCGTGTCACCATACAAATCGATGTACCATAGGGTCATCAAAAGTGTTCGTGATTCGGATTTAATATATATATGACAGGTCCGGCTCAAGTCAGTTATCAAACTGTGCATTGAAATGTTTAAAATCTCAAGCCACCAGTACTTAATTAATGGAGGCTAAAATGAATATTAGATCTTCATGGTGTTTTTATTCTCTGTTATCAGGTTTCTATAATTCTATAGATACATTTGGGTTCTTTAATACAAATCTGTAAGCCACATTGAGCACTGACCATCTTATATATGAATCACGAACACTTTTGAAGAGTGGCTGTATAATATTTAACACTGAGAGACCATCAATAACCACTATACTATCACTTAATACAAGTTAATTAACTATGTCCGGGCATATAATTTGGGGGAAACAACACTCTTTTAGTAAATACAAAACTCGTTGACAAAATTTTAGGAAATCACATTGATACACTTACATCAGACATCACATGTAGGTACTGTATCATAGAGTTGATTTATCGATTTCTTTAGTATGGGAAAAACATAAAATATACATTTATCGGGCTATTACAGGGTCTGGAGATAAGGCACGATCTCTGGAGCTCCCTCTGTGTTTGAATCTAGCTTAAATACGGCGATTGTGTTTGGCCGTGGAGTAAAGCAGCTAGATTGAAGTTTTCCGAACCACGTAAATAGTTCAGGTATCTTTGGCCACCCATCTCCTATATCAGATATCACCTAAAGCTGACTTTATGTCACGCCACGACTAGGTCCGCTTTTCTCTCCTCAGATACCTACCCCCCCATTATCCCTATGCCATACATCGAATATTGTCAAAGCATCCGATAACTTGGTGATCATATAGCACATATCCCTTAATATGCTGGGGGACCGGAACAGAAATCTATAAGGTCATTGTACCATGACGACGAAGGCTTTCAGCGTCCAGTAGGCGCTCAGAATTATCATTAGAGACTTTAGGCACTCCTCAGCCTTAAGTTTGAAGCAGCTACCCAGAACTTCTACTCCCTGTTTAGTAGTTCCACAAGTTTAACGAAAATATATAAAGCGTTGCTGTCCCGAAGCTGTCCCTTACGACCATTATGACAATCCTGAGTGAGGTATTTGAAGGCTGTTCAATAGGACGTACCCCGCCGCTCCAACGGTGCCAATCAGCGTCACATTGTATCAATTACTACGCACCAGGTCCGACATCCACAGATCTATCTTCTATAATTTAACGGATTTAACTGTGTCAACAATGTATCATTAACTGCGTAAGTTCGGCGTGCTACTCACACAATTAATATTATCACAATTTGGTTGTGTCTGTAAAGTACGTGTGTTGTTGCCTTAACGCTCTACACGTAATTGCTTTTGTTGATGGTCATGCAATGCAATGGGTGGACCAATCTTCATAAACCAACACCCCACACCCTCACGTGGGTCCGATATCATAAATTACAAGAGTTATATAATTTAGGTACCGACCCCTCCCCCTATCCACTCTTATAACCTAACATCACCCTTTCCCCCGCAGTACTGCTTTGTCTATACGGTAGCTAAGCTTAAGACTGAAAGATCTAGGATGTTAGTTTTTCGTTTCCTACCTCACCCAGATATAGCTAACCAAGCTTCATTTAGGGCGTTTGTTCTTGCAGCTGTTCCCAGTCTTGCATATGCTGCATGGGGAACGCTCGGTCTTTCTGGTGGCTTCCTCGCCGGCTGGTGGGTGAAGGGGATCATGAGGGAAAACGAAACCCTTCGCGGGATTGCTGCACACAATACGCTATTGGAGACGAGGTTGGCCGCGCTGGCAGAACCGGGACAGGAGAAAGCGGGCGAGTCCACGAGCTCGTCGAATGTCACGGGGGGCGACCTAAACGAAAAGAATTCGAATATAAAGGAAATAGATAGATTACTGAAGGAAGTAGAAGACGCAACAGGTCTAGCTCACTGCCCTACCGACCTTGAGGTTGCCGCTGTCAAAGAGAAACTCGGGTATAGTGATCAATATGCCAACGTTGCCGTTACAGGGGCGAGAGGCTGTGGGAAATCATCCCTCTTGAACGCTTTGAGGGGGTTAGGAGATGGTGATGAAGGTGCAGCTGCGACAGGTGTTACTGAGACGACCTTTCATACCACCCGATATATCGACCCTGAAGCTTCTAAGCCTCGAGACACAATCGCCTGGTTCGACATACCAGGCGCTGGAACTCTCAAAATCCCAGCTTGGCAATATTTCAATAATCAAGGACTTTATATCTTCGACCTGATAATCGTGGTGCTAAATGAGACCCTCTCTGCCATAGAAATCGACATCCTCAAACGCTGCATCCAATTCAAAATTCCAACATTCATCGTATGGTCAAAGTCCGATTCGCATATTCGAAATCAAATGGAAACAACACTAGCGAAGAGATACCCCAATTACAAGCGTCTCGAGTTAGAGGATATGGACACTATTTCGAGAAATGCACATTATCAAAGATGCGAGGCTGAGGTTATCACCCAGAGAGTTAACTGTGTCAACACTCAACTCATGCTAGCCAGGGTGCCGGAGCAAAGGGTGTACAATATCCATTACAGGATGGTTGGTCGGGTATTCGATAGAATCCTTCAGACTGAGGAAGATGATGAGGAACTACAACATTTAGCATTAGAGGGTGAGACACCTCACGCAACGTCTGGAGGATTGATGGCATTAAAAATTACAACAACGGCCGACCCACCTCCTTACACTCCCCCCGAGGGTGATGTCAATATCCCTCAGCTTGCACCTTCTGAAACGACAACCTCCCTTTCTCCCAAAATACTGCCTGTTATGAACCCAAGTAGCAGCGGACGTCCCACGATAGTTGAGCCTCCCCAGCGTTTCCCGAAAGAGATTGACGAAGAAGAATTGATCCGCGACCTCCTAAAGGCAATACGTGAGAGGCGTCCTCCCATTTAAAATCTTTTACGCACCGCCTGTAAGCTCCTAAAACCCACCTATTTTGTCCAACGGAACGTGTGACTAAACTTAACCACTATCCCTTTACTTCAACATACCTGGCTTGGCTAAATACCCACTTGTCTGTTTCATAATGGTTAAATTAAATTTTCTTTTTTTGCTTTAGGAAAGATTACGTTTTTGTATCTGCGCTTCTGGCGACTATTGGTGTTTCTGTGATGTCGGGCTTTCCCTCTCTTTCTTAGCCAAGTGCATGCTTTTTCTTTTTGTCTCCTTCCTCCTTTTACCCCCCGCCCCCCCCCCCCCCCTTTTTGATATATTTTCTTTTCTCCTCCTCGTTGTAGATGGCGGTGGAAGAGAGGGTAGTGCGATATTATCATAGCCTTGGGGGCTGGATATAATTGATGATGTAAACAAAAAAAAAAGCCAAGTGCATGCGCGCTTCTACTTGATGTTATATCTCATCTTTTGCAACAGAATATTCCGGATATTTCCATCCCTATTTCCTAAGGAGCTCTCGGCTCTAGCGTTGATTACAGACAAGATTGTGCACTCTTCCAAATACATGGATCAACTTCACCTTTTTCCCGCTCAGAAGAAAATACTAGTATCGAAACCCTCCTTGCAATATATGTATATATATTTCTCCCATAGTAACCTGAAAACTACAAACCACCCCGCCATTCAAAACTCAATCGACTTCGATCAGCCGATATGTTTATTTGCATTTATCCTTAACAATTATGTACCTCCTCTCATTAAAAACAGATGTTGTTTCAGAGTTTGCGTCCAAAAGGGGAGTACATGTATTTACCTTTTATCTGCCAACTCATTGCACGTATTTCCAAAATGAGAATTCTTCCCTACATGCATATCCGCCGCTCCCAACATATAGGTACCATAATACATTGGTTTGACCACTCGCTAGATTGCTAATTTACCTGTATGCGTAAATAAAAGCTAATCGAAAGGCTATTACCTATGGGGTTATTATGACCTGCAGTCCAGCCTGCAGATAAAGAGATCGCTCTTCTACAGAACTTGTTTTGGTAGTATATTTGAATGCACTCGATGTAAGAACAGATATGGGCCCCAAACCCGTCCCAACGCACCGGCACCGCCGACAGTGAGTTTGGAAAGAACCTAATTCCCTTTTTACCTATACCACAATATAATACCACTGTAGGTTATCAAAGCAGGGCTTAATACACATTTATTCCTATGCAGATCAAGAAGGACGTACTAGCTAGCTAGTACCATGTCCAAATAATTAAGCCACTAAAACAATTACCCCCTGGACGACGCCGACTCCGATAGCGATGTTGTGAAGTTCAAACAGCAAATCAGAAACCCCTGTTTAGGTTTCCCCTGCTTCTGTCCAGGCCGAATTACACTCAATCCCCTAAAATGAATGTAACAGGTCTGAACCATTCTTCACATTTTCCACCCAATCCAATAATACCCCTAACCCTATTTCAACCACGCCAAGCCTGGATATGATTTAGCCAGCTGCTGTATATAGAAGCCGTATTAATGTGCATTGGCTCTAACGCCTACTAGTCCTGGTCTAGTATTGAGTTGCTGATTGCTTCGTGATGATTGAATGAATGCGGCTCTCCATCTACAAGACTGGGTGGCCAGAGCCAGTATATATATTAGACAGGTTAAGTAGTATTATAATTAAACCGGGGGTTTAATTTCCTTTGTTCTCAGCCCTAATGAGCCCCGATTCCCCCAGACAGCCGACTTATACGATACACTGAGCTAACTACGGTTTGTTTTCTAACTACATGCAACTCACAAAAAACGATTCTTCATCTGTTATGGTCCGAGCTTAGCCCCCATCTTTCATTCATAGGTAAAGACGGAAGCAAAAACGGACAATTACACAAAGAAACCGGGTAAGTATTAGTTCCTCTAATATAACTGGATCGTTAAATCGCCTAAGTAAAATCCCCTTTCCACGCATGATAACAGAGCTCTCTTCATATATATATATATATTTTTTTTTTTTTTTTAAATCAAGCTAGTTTATTTCTGGGCTAAAACTAATTGCGTGCAGTCGTAGACTATGGCATAAAAACCCATCCCCTATCAAATACAAAACAAACGTCCGCTACAAACAAAAACAAAATCACATAAAACAAAATAAAAATACCCATATGTTGTAAAGAAGAAGTAAAAACACTAATAATAGCGCGGGGGAGAGGAGGAGATAACAAGTACATTATATATCACCACTAACTTCCCTCCCTTGGTGGTCAAACAAGACCGGTGCCTGCTGTCAGGGCTTTTAGTGGAGTAGAGAAAAAACTTTTTAAGAAAAGAAAGTAGAGTTTGAGTGCGGAGAAGGGAAGGTTTTTAGGCCGTTTCCATAGGGGTAAAGATGCTGGCTGACGGTGAAAGAACCGCGGGCGGGGGGGGGAGATATAGATAAATTTGACGGTTTGATTAGAGCGAGTCTGGTAGGACAGGCTGGGTTAAAGGCGCGGTGTGGACCGTTGCAGTTGACGCACTTGGCCGGGGAGACTTCACAGCAGTTCTCCATGGGCCATTTTGCACCTGGGCATAGAAGGACAGGGCATCGGTGGTCGTTGAGGTCGTGTTCGAGAGTACAGATTGCGCAAGCGGTCTTATTCTTGCAGAGTTGGGTGGGGTGGCCGAACTGGCAGCAGTTGCGGCATTGGGTTTTGGAGGTGGCCGGGATCATGGTGGAGCATCGGCGGGGGCGGGAGAAGAGGCGAACAGTGGAGCTGAACTTTGGAGCGTCGTCGGAAGAGACCGTGACGACGACCGACATCAGCAAGACTTCATTTGTCTCCTGATGTCTCCTGAGCTTCAGGAGATTCAAAAAATATCAAGGAGCCTCAGGAGACTCTCAGGAGACCCGGGAGACTGTTGGGAGACTGCATACACAAGTATTAGTTTGCTGATGGAGGATGTGGCTTTTGTGTTGTGTGTAGTGTCGTTGGGGTTCAGGAATCTAACTGCAGAGGGGGAGACGCTGGTGGCGAGGCTAATGCACTCTGGGAAGGAGGCACTGAGGGTCTCCTTGTCTTGGAAGGCAAAGAGAGGAATGCCGTGGATGGTGATGTCGACGTCGGTGGGGGCGGGGCGGAAGGTGGTGAGGGGATTATCAGGAGACTTAATAGCGGCGTTAATTAGGCCGGTAAATGCCTCAAAGTAGGGAGCGTAGGTGGTGGTGGGGACTGTGGGGGGGGCCAGGATAGATACTGTGCCGCGTTGGTTTATCGAAACTGAGAGAGAGGTGACTGGGGCAGACTGGTTGTTACATTCCAGGAATTGGCCCAGGATAACAGGGAGGGTGACCGTGAGTTTTTCGGCCTCTGGAATGGGGGTTGGGGTGGAGCGCGTGGCGAAGAAACGGCGATGTGCAGTCGGGAGGGCCTTCTCCTTCTGGGCAGGGGTGCCAGTGGCCTTCCTATTCTGGGTGGTCTTGTTCTTGGCTGCGTTCTGTTGGGGTGGTGGTGGTGAGCTGGCTGCCGCAGCTGACGCGTACGTCTTCTTGGCTTTTTTTGCCTGCTTTGGTTGGTTGTTGGGTCTAGCGGGAGGAGGGGGGGGGGGTTTGGGGATGGCCTTGGCCAATTCCTCCGTGGAGGGGAGGGAATCGACCTTTTTCTGGAGGTCATCCAATTTTCTGGTGACGGGAATGAAGTTGTAGTTCCAGCGGTCTTCGCGCATTGTGCGGATGGCTTTGATGTCGGACCTCATAATCTCTAGGGATGTATTCAGGGACAACGAAAGTTGGGCGACTTGGGAGATCACGCTAGCCAGGAGGGTAACGGTGAGTTTGTGTGCGTCGTTTGAGTTGGACTGGAGGAGCATTCTCTCAGTCTCTGCTCCGATGGCGGAGTGTTCGGTAACATGGGAAATAACCCTGCGATCGATAAGGGGGAGGTGGAGGTCTGCTATAGCCTCCTGTAGAGGAGTGCTATTGAAGTATGACATTTTGAAGTTAAAGTAATAGAGAGTTTTGGTGGGGTGGTGATAGTTGCCACGCCAAGCTTGGTGGTTGATTTCAAAAATCAGGGAGAAAGAGGGGAAGAAGGCTGCTCTCTTCATATATTTATAGATCTTTTATATAACTCGAAATCATATAGGAATTCCACTCCGCAACGTTAACCACAGTTGAACAATGGGTTTGGCCGACTCCTTGGCCTCGCATCCCCAAACAAGACGCCAATATATATGTAGGTGCATATGAAAATAAGTTCTAGACGCTCCGAGCTTTGTAGCTCTGTGCCCTCTCGCCAGTTCCACTTTCCACCGCTTCCCTGGCCGATTATGCCCATTATATATATTTGCCCATTACAGTCGATCTCTATAAGGGTACCCCTTATAAGAATAATCGCCCTGTAAGGGTGTGTGTTTACGGTTTTCTGGGCTTTGCTCATACAAAATCACGCTTAGTACAAGGGTAAGCGCCCTATAGGGGTACCAATTTTTGGGCCCGATGTACCCTTATAGAGAGATTCAAATGTATGGAAAACATCAGCGCGTGGTCGTATGTCCCTACCAAGAAATAAGGTATCTGCGATGCCGAAGAAAACCGCTCTTAACACGAGGAGGGATAAAGAAAAAAGGTAAAATATGTTGCTGGTTATTAGAGGGGAACATGGAACCGAAGAGCTTTACTCACGCAAATATGAGGCCATGTATGAAGCAGAGAACAAGAGAAAGGGTCAATAAGAACAGCCATATAGGAGGCTGGTCAAAGTACCAAGCACCACAGCCCAACATGCTATGGCTCAGCCCCGGAAAGGGCAAAGGAGCTGAATGGAGGACAGTTTAAGCACAGGACAGAGCGGTGTTGGTCAGCTTGAGGAGATCATATGATCATGGCCATGCATGGCAGTGCTCAGTGATGGGAGGCTAAACGGCTAGCTTTGAGAGTAAACAGTGCAGGGGAAAGACCGAGATCCAATATTTCACCCACACGTACATAAGGGCTCTGGGATCGACCCTTCACGGATGGGAGATGATGGAAATCGGTGAGATGAAGGAAAGATACTGTACCAGCGATGGGTTAGGGTTACCGATAAACAGCAGGAAAAAGGGTGTCTCATTTGGATACTTACGTGGAGGGTCTGCTAGTTATTATTTTGCAATTTAGAATAGATTAGAGGCATTGAAGGTGCGGGAGCAAAGATGGGGGGAGAGAAAAGCGGGGAGGGGGGGGTAGTTAATTGCGAGAAGTGAAAAGCCGAGCAGAGGGTACGTGTCGATGATGAATGTTGTGTGAATATGATGCAGAGGGATACCCGGAAAACGGCCACCACAATCCACTCACGGCAAACGCACACGGCCCGCACCTTCAACCCTAACACCAGAGCACGATCTTTGATATCCCCTTCCCTGAGGGGCCTAATAGCTTGAGGAATAGCGAACAGGAGATCGCAGTCTGAGAAACCCAGCACAAATAAAAGTGATAACAACGGAAAGTTTAATCGTATATGGAATCCGATTCGACGGTGATCTACCCCCACGTCCCGGGGAGGGTGCAGAATCATAAGCCATCACTCGCGTGCCAAGAAACAGTATGTTTTGTAATAGTATCTGTGAACAGGACGAGAATTGGCCTCCTAAATAATATTGACCACAGAAATGTGATAAATGAAACACACCCTGTCCCCACGTGCACGATAGCGACATATATACCGGACAACAGCCCTAGGGCCCGGCACAGCGATTTACTCCTAGGCACGGAATTAGCCACACATTTTACAACACCATCTCTCGAATATATCTAGGCCATAGACTACGGCGAGTATCCAAGTCAGAGTAAAGTACTTACTCAAGAGGCTAAAGAGAGTAGGTAGGAAACTATAGTACCCTATTATACCCATAATACCTGACATATATCTACATCCAAATGCGCCAAAATTAAAAACTACTGTCACTACGATAACATTAACGTACCCTCCTATGCTCAGAACTCTTTGCACTTCTTCACACTTGCTGATATATACTTATATAGCTGCCCAATCTTAGATCTAGATAGTCGAATATACTGAAACTCACCCTGCAATCGATAATTCTCATCTCAATTGAACATGACCACTAGTTCAAGCCACCGCCAGCTATAATTGACAGCCCCTCTCAGCTTACATTTAAAGAGGTTTGTCCGTCCCTTTCTCTCCCATAATAATACCCTCCCCAAAATTCCGTCTCTGCAGCCTAGGCCAGCCAGTCCCGCAGTACGGTGCGAAAGGAACAATAGGAGCGAAAGGAACAATAGGAGCAAGGGCGCGCAATCAATCCCCACATAGAACACCACCACATCCCAAATTATACACCCATGACAGAGACGCCCAAGAACATTACCCGCTACTCACCATGCCCGATAGGTATGTGTATATCTGGACATACACCGTACCGTAGCTAGCAGCGTCGAATATATACTACCAGCCCCCTATCCCAAACCTTACCCGTCCCTGAAAGAGTGCCGAGATAAACAACCTAGACCCTCTGTTCTGCCCCCATCCCACCTACACCTGCACCTCCATGATAGCTGTATATATATAGTACGCAACGATAGGCGTTATATATATCGTGGGCCGGAAACTCCACAAACCGTTTCAGACAGCAAGGCTGCAACATAGCGGAGATGGAAATTAAAGTGAATGCCATGTTCTCTTTACCATACATGTCCTCTTCCCCGTATTCCTCCTTATAACCTGATCATGAGGGTACAAAGTAGCAGATATATGCGCCCCCGCAAAGTAATAAGGGTTAGGGTTAACTACATCCTATGATTAATTAATTTTAGCCGTTACTCACTGACGAATATCTATTCTGACGATGCTGGGGGATTTCACTAATGCCCCAGGTACGCGCACGAGGGGAAAAATACTTAGTATACATCACTCTGTTTACTCGAAATATTCATATATACCCATGCATGCCAGGCACAACACACGCAAGCAAGCAAGCACATGTGGATCTAGATGATCCACCGCATATTTTGATTCAAGTCCATCGCGAGCATATATTAATTGCGATATATCGCGGGGTCCCTCTAGGTAGCTGATCTACCAGCCTTCCGATAGACTTTCTCCACTCGAGGGCGTGTAGCTAGCTAGTACCATAAACAAATATCACAAGTCTTTGTACCAGGCCAGCACCGCACATGCTGTTTTTCAGAGGGCCATGGCATGCTATCCCAAATGCTACACGAGCACAGGGCAATAACGGCCATCATATAGCAAGTGGGAGAAAAATACTCGAATCCTAAGAGAACCCGGTTTGACATCGATCTCTGCTGAACACATCATGAGACGTGAAGGATGAGAGCTGTTAGCCGCCGTGACACCGTGACAAGAACACAAAAATACTCCCTATACAACTACTGCGTTTCATCATGGCCGGAGAGATACCACCTGAAGCGCGGGCGCTTCCAGTAAATTAGTTCGGTTGATGCCCCCGTTTCTGGGAGAGGGGCCCGACCGACAGGGGCCTCATTTCCCGCGCCTATGAAAGATTATATAGGAGATACTATGGGGTACTATACCTTAATGGCCTTGCACATGAAAGCTCAAAGGGGTAGACTGTAGTGACGGAGTTACAGACTGGGGTTGGGGTTGGAGGTTCATAGAATACTCGTGATGGTCCCGTTTTTATAAATCTACAGTATTCTCCGGCGTCCGTTTGTCTGTTTTCAAATCGTCAGTAATCTGCTCCCCCTTTACCCACTACATTATAGAATTAAAGAGACAATCAAGATGCCCTCCCTCCCGCGCACCCTTCTCTTCCTTGGCCTCGCCCTCGGCCCCTTCAGCGCCAACGCGGCCGCCGTTGTCCACCGCCGGGACCTCTCCCCCGAGTCCTCAATATACAAACTCCTCGCCTCCAACAGCACCCTCACCCTGCCCGACCTCTCCGTCCCGATCGTCAACACGGCCAGCACTGACGTGCGTGGCGACGTGCCAGACAATACAGACCTCACGGTCGATGTCCTGTCGTCGGCCTCCTCCTCCTTCACCGCCGAGGAGTTTATCGAGCCTATAATCGCCGACTCTCCCTCCTCCGTAAGCACATACCCGATCACGAGCGCCGATGAGGTCTCCACCACTGCTGTCAGTGCGTCAGACATTTCTGCGACGAACACGTTCCTCTTCTCCGTGAAGCTGGCGGTGTTTCTGGCGGCGAAGGCTACAGGAGTACCGACCACGCTGGACTGGACAGATGATGGATGCAGTTTCTCGCCGGACTCTCCAGCAGGGTTCAATTTCTTGAGCTCTTGCAAGAGACATGACTTTGGGTACAGAAACTTTAAGAGGCAGGAGAGGCTCACGGAGGCGAATCGACTGTTGATTGATAACAACTTTAAAAAGGATTTGTATAACGAGTGCGGGACGCACTCACTGTTGAAAAGGGAGGTCTGTGAGGGGGTTGCAGACGTGTACTATGAAGCTGTGAGGACGTTTGGCGGGTTGTAGATGAGGGGAGTGTGCATGAGAGGGGAAGGGGGAGAGAGAGGGGGAGAGAGGGGGAGAGAGGGGGAGAGAGGAAGGGGGAGGGAGTGAAGATGCAGTGCTTCACGGCCACAGACGTCACTACCATTTAATTACCATTAATCACAGTCACATAGAGTATCACCCGCACAAAAATACACAAAATATACCGGAAATACAGGAATGTGTTTTCGCTACCCACTCGAGTATGTATACTAGAACTGAGTTATATAATTACTTACTTACTGTTTATCTCATTTCAGCGAATGTCTCACATTCCCCTCCTCCTGTTTGGGTGCGGGGAAGTTTTCTCTTTCTCTCTCCCCTCATGATCACTCACCCGGTGATCCTCTCCTCTTACCACTCAATCTATAGATCTATGCAGGGCCCAGAGTGCCTCCTTACACATCCACCACCTACCTATTCGTATTGTTTATTATTCCTACTCTGTATTCCTGCCTGTTCCTACTGTTCCTACCTATTCCCACTGGACCCTGCTAGCTGTGATTACATATATGCCGAGTTGCCGGCGCTTGACTGACAGTATGACAAATTCAGATATATATATATATATGAATGCTGGGGGGCCCCTCTTTACTCTCCACTAGAATTATCTTCTTGATATCTAAGGAATCGTCGTGATCGACAAGATCATCGTCGCCAAATATGGAGTCGTCCACTCAGGTCTCATCCTCATCAACCCCCGCAGTAGCTGAGGATACCTCAAAACCCCACCAGACCACATATGGTTCGACCCTCCCTACCTCTTCACAGACAAGGCCAAAGCCCCTCTCCTCCTCCTCCTCTTCCTCCTCCTTCCCCATCTCCAGCTCCTTCAACACCTCCCATGCCGGCCTCCTCATGCTCGTGGGGTCTCAGGTGCTCTGCTCAGTGCAGGCGACAATAACCCGCTACCTCGCCATATCGCTCCCCGCTGGACGGCACTACCACGCCTTCGAGGTTCTCTTTGCCCGCATGAGCATAACGCTTCTGGGATGTCTGGTCTGGATGTGGTGGAATCAGGTCCCCCATGCCCCGTTCGGGAGGAGGGACCTCTGGCCGCTACTTGTTGCGCGGGGGTGTGGTGGACTCGTTGGTGTATATGGGCTGTACAGTGCGTCCCTCCCTTCACTCCTAATCTCCCCGTATAAAGACATATACATGCATGTAGACATACTGAAAGATATATCTGCGTGTAAAAAGGCAGCCTCCAGTACCTCCCCATGCCAGACGCGGTGGTATTGACCTTTCTCGCCCCCTTCGTTGTCGGTTACGCCTGCTCAAAGATCCCCTTCCTGCACGAACCCTTCACGCTGCGTGAGAAGCTCGGTGGTCTCGTCTCCCTCGCCGGAGTGACCCTCATAGCCCGTCCGTCGTTCCTGTTTGCCACTCCCCATGACCACATGGAGCCCTCTGCTGCTGCAATCTTGCCGCCCGAGATCACGCCCGCCCAGCGCCTGTATGCTGTCACTGTGGGGCTTGTGGGCGTGCTGGGGGCTGCAACGGCGTATACCACCATCCGCTGGATCGGGGCCCGCGCTCACCCACTCATCAGCGTGGCGTACTTTAGCGGGCTGGTCACGGTAGTGTCCGTGGGTGTTTTGGTGTGTGTGCCCAGCACTGGTGGCTTCGTGGTGCCTCAAGGAAGGCTGGAGTGGATACTGTTGGGGAGTATCGGAGTGAGTGGGTTTGCGATGCAGTACCTTCTTACGAGGGGGTGGCAGTTGGTGAAGGGGGCGAGGGCGGGCATGATTGTGTATACCCAGATGGTATTCGCGGTGGTGGGGGAATGGCTAGTATGGGGCGGAGTGCCGGACTGGCAGAGTCTTGTAGGGGGTGGGATGGTGGTGGGGAGTGCTGTGGTAGTGGCGGTGTGGAAGGAGAAGGGAGCGGAGAAGAAGAAGGCTGAGGTCCCGATTGTGGTAGATGAAGAGGCGGGGTTGTTGAGGGAGGAGGAGGAGGAGGAGGAATAGTAGAATGAGGTATGAATGAAAGATAAGTATTGGGTATATATATTATATACAAGTGAAGAATTCCTAAATGTCTCGAGCTAGAGAGAGAGAGAGATCAGACGGGGTAGATAAATATAATACTAGGTAGACATGGATAGCATATCGATAGAAAAGACCAATGATTGATATCCACACATCGAAAAACGAGTGCATTTTTGAATCTCTCCCCAATACGAACAACCCATCGAATCACTTTCTCAAACTTTAACATCCCTCCTCCCCCGTCCGTCCTCTCCCACCCGGGTACCATCACAGCGGTTAATCCACCAGTACAGACACTCACCCACCCACCACTCCCCTCGTGCTATTTCCAAAAATCCCGCAGTACCGCTGAAACGGTTTCACGGTTGGGGGTGGGGGGGAAGAGGTTCGCCATGTCGATATGCAGCTCTGCACTTTTCAATAGTACTGCAGCTAGCAGCTAGCACCCGGCGCGCAGCCACCCATCCCCCTGGCACCGGCGCACCGGCTCCTACTTACCGGGCGCACCGCAACCGCGATGCAGCAACGTGCTGGTACCGATCAAGAATATCTATGTACATGTAGTTTCAAATCCATGTACCTACATGGCAGTAAAGCTGTCTGTCTATCAAATAATGACGTTGTGACCTACTGGGTCTATTGGTGATGAACCTCTGGTCGGGCAAGAAGTGGGATGCGGTAATTATTATATTATAATAATACTGGACATTATATCAATATCTCTTCTTCTTCCCTCTCCTCCTAGTCCTCCCTCTCCCATGCCAGGCCCCCCCCTCCTTGTCGGGAAGATCGAACGTGTTCTTGTGGGTCATATACTTTGAATACCAACATTGCGCACCCCCCCGAGGTTTCGAAACAGCTGTCATTCTTCGACTTCCCCTTTTTTTCTTTTTTTCTTCCTTTTTCTTTTTGCATCCGGGGTAGATAGATTTGTGGACCTGCAGAGGCCAGGATGTGTTATTGGTTTATATGTCTGATCTGCGGGATAGATCTACACAGCCACGATCCACCTTGGGTAATGCTGCAGGTCTCTCCAATCGAGTAATAATACTCTACAGCTATGCTATGCATGCAGGTGGTGCGCAGAATAATGTGGGGGCCAAACGTTGAACTGGGCCCGTTAGGTTACCTGGGATTGGGGAATTATTTTTTGATTTTGTTAATCCCGGTCCCCCTCTCGTCACTTTCTGCCCAGTGACGCAGTCGAGCAGAGAGATGTGAGTTTTGATTTGCTGCTGGTGCAGGGTCACTCGGATCTTTTACATGAGAGGACGGAAAGGACGGAGCAGTGCAAAGTCATGCGAGTGAGAGGATATGACCAATGGAAATAGCCCGGGGTGTATTGGGCTGTACTTACTGCTGGTCGTAGTGCACTGATGCAGATTGGTTTAATTAATCTAGGACTTCTTGTGTAGTCTAATATAATATGAAATATCGATAGAAAGATCTGGGTTTTAATTGAGTAAACATTATGAAAGTCCGTTTTAATTCCTTCTGTTGCTGTACATGTTATTTGCTGCTAATCCATTGATTGCAATATACAACTCGAATTCGAAGGTTATACATATAGATAATTATGTATATATAAAAATATTTTTGATGCTCCCTCCCCGTTCGAGTGACCAGCTGCTATGTATATATATACATATGTATGCTTATATATATATATCAGCTAATAAACACCTTTCCCACATTTTTGGTACCGGGTTGATTATTATAATGTCTTAAACAAAACATCTATAAACAGTATAAGCTTGTCCATCATCAGGAAGCATTTCTATTGGTCGAGATGGTTTGCATATTAGTGATATACATGCACTGACAAAAGATCGCTCCCGTGATTGGAAGGGAAGCTACATTAAGAGGGATTGTAGTACACCATCACTGTACCAAAGGGCATGAGCAAACGCTAATAAGTACGTCTATAATTCTTTATATATCACCTCTAGATTCCTGAATCCCTCAAGCCTTCACAAACAGACTCAACTGAATGGACAAAACAGTGCTATTAAAGGATTATATCGACTGGTGATGGGCAGAGACGAATCATTACGGACTGGAATACACACAACTACATATGCGGCCTCCGGCCGCGTTCCACTTGTATATATATATCACATGCTTGGCACAGGATTATAGTTAGTAACATGCATCTCGCCCATCTTTCTATAATAGAATATATATATCAACCTTATAATGTTCCCCTCTTCCACGGTTTGTCGCGTTCCAGCTTCAGTTCTACACTGACTCCGCCACCTAGCACTATATGGCTAATTTCGCTGTTGGTATATATATCAACACATCAACTTCGACATGGCCTCAAGACCCTCCCGGTACGTATTGCACCGTCGAATGTAGACAGCTACATCAGCTCGAAAAGGTTTCAGAGATAATTCTCAATTAACAACTTAGGCATAGAACGCCTTTCACCAGCACCCCCCCGGGTGATCCAGATCCTCGACAAGACTTTGTAGCTCAGCGAGTGAACGCTTTTGACTTTCGGCAGGCACTGACTAGCTGGTCAGAAACCTATTGAACGCGATGGTTTCCACCTGTCCTTGTATAGCTATGTAGTAGGATTTAAACTTTTCGAGGAGGTATTCATTCTCAGAACATGGTACCTATTCCCATACACTCGCTATCTTTTATTTTTCCGCCCAATCACTAACTATTGTCCCTCAGCTCTTCTGTCTATTTCTTCCTTCTGAGCAACCCCCACTTCCTTAGCTTTGACTTTACCTTGGCCTACACTAATTCCTCCAGTCGCACATAGGAACCAGCCCCCTCCCCCCCCCCCAAATGTGCACAAGACCAAAGACACATAGCCCCCAATGACCTGGTACCAGCCACCCCAGGTCCACGCTACCCGGGAAAGGGATTGGGGCGGTTGCCAATAAAAATAAATAAAAAGTCACCACATATTCAACCCTAACCCTTACTCACCCAAGTCCTCCCCTCGACGTCAAAGAGCACCTATGCCCCCCCCCCCACTCAACACGTACGCCGTACTTTTCCCTAATAGCTTGGATGAAGCGCTGGGAAGACTCACGGTCTTTCACTGCTAGGACCAAATTTGCTGGTTTTGTCCAAACCTGTCCGACCTCTACTCGAGTGATATCTGGTGACCCTAACAGGAGTACCCCTGGTATTGAGCTGCCATTGGTCGGGTCGGCGCAGAGCAGTTGCCCATCCTCGAGGGGAAGTCATGGCTGACCTTTACCACCTCTTTACCCCTTGACACTGATAGGCTCCACCCACATTGGCAGTTCTAGAGGGGCATAGAGGCCCTCACCCGCTCCAGATCCGTCGTGGGTATAAATAGTGCTGTGCATGATGAAAGGACACCTCAAATATCAAAGGTCGATAGGTCAAGATATAAGCTTAGTACACATTTAAATATTTTTATTGAAGTGCAGGCACGCTCCCCCCGTCGTGCATATATTACTTCCCAATTGTATTTCTAAACGTTTATTTGGTGGATTTCAAGCCCTCTCCGTGATTAGAGATACATTTTATTCCCAGTTTCTGAAGCCTCCTTGCATCGAATACCAATTTGGTAGCCGTAGTAGTATGTGATTATAGAGGGGTAAAACGGAGAGAAAATATAACTGTTGCAAAACGCCGAAATAAAAACAGGAGCCACACCGTTGCATATAAAGACGTACATAAACATAGACTTGTCACAACTTGAGTTATCTTGGATTAGAGCGGAGATCTGATCAAGGTTATTTTAGGATATGTTACATTCTTTTCCCTTTTCTTATGCACTTTACAGCTAAGGCCGGAAGGAGTGCATTGCATTATTATATATAGCCTACGGGTTACACACAATTAATCAATGAATTAGCAACAACAGAAACAAGAAACAACAGCAGTAGCAGTAGCAGTAGCAGTTCTTAGAGGACATCCCTCCACTCACCTAGCCCTCAGCCCGGCCCCTAACCTAATAGTACACAAGAGATATTTCGTAAGTGAACAGTAAGCACCAATGGACTTTACAAGCAACTAATCAATCCCGCTTAAACCCATGCTACCGTAGGTAAAGACCTGGGCTAGCTTCATGAATAAAGAAATCAACAACCAAACGCCTATGTTGGTCACGCCGCCATAGCCCCTAGGGCTGGATGCGAGTATGATGTAAACAAAAAAAAAAAGCCTATGTTGGTCATACAGGTCCGAGTGATATTCCATGACTAAACTCTTGACTAGCCTGTATATGTGGTATTTCTCCTCTCCCTTCCTTAATGCCACCTATAGTTACAACCTAGACCTCGAGTATGTATACCTACAGTCCTTCTTGAGTCTCTATACCATAGCTAATGGCGGATGTGCATGGTCGGGGAACGGTACTGTTATTATTGGTAGTGTATAAATCAATTGTTTGATACTCCAAAGAGGTATTACAGTGCACTCTGTTTGTGATCGTGTATCTACTAGGTAGAAGCACCTTCCACCGGCTGATCATGATCAGACTATGTATTATTATATAAACATCAAGCGTAGTGTGGGAGACCAAACCCCCTCTCGTGGTCGTAATGACGAACAACCGTTATATAACCTACTTTGAGATGATAATATGCGCCAAATGTAGGCCACAATCACCCCATAGATTGATTCCGGTAACGTCATCTATCCCCCTTGCAATGTCTTGAACATATCGGGCAATTTATCTGTGCAGCACTTACACAGTCTATCATGGAGAAATAATACCGTTTCTTCATGGCCTTTACAAACACAAAAAGGAAGTATCACCTACACGAGGACCTACTTGTGACTGGGACTATGGACAGTGTACTTTCGTGACAAGGTTTGACTTGAAGTCGGCCTGGGATTCTTTGGTCCCACTAGCTCTGCTGGAGCTAGAAATCATCCGCCAGAGGGGCGGACATTTCCTCCCTTAACCTTCCCTCCTCTCATCACTTATACCTTTGTTGAGATTATGCCGTGGCCATGGTTTTATACGAAATTTAATTCCTTCCAATTCTATCCTCCTGAATTAGGTGATATTATACAAAACAAATTGTGCCGACTACATTCGCCCCATAGAGGGGCAAAGTACGTACTAGGCCGGCCAAAAATATATCTGTCTCGTGTCAATTCTCATAAACCTGGGGGAAAAATCTGCAGCAATCCTGTGGGTCGATAGTTGCCAGTTCTCTGTATTCTTAACAACTCCGGATCCTCCAAACAAGGTCCATGTCAATGATCGAATCCACGAGTCTGGCCTATAGCTAGTTCATGACGTAGTACTAGATTGTGACATTAAACCTGAGAAATAAACACCCCTCCTGTTGTTGCTTTCCACCATCATGTCTTGAAATCCTACCCTTGGAACCTAATACATTATTTTATTTGTCGGATGTGATAATATGATTGCTATGGTTGCAGGCGTAGAATTGTCAGATTCGGGTATCAAGTATCGTTTGCCCTCCCAACACCAACCCCAGTCAGATCAACATAGCATGCAAGATTAAACCCGTTCCCATGTTTCCCCCGCCCACCCTCCCATACCATCACCAGGTGTCCGGGTCTTTGAAACGGTACAATATCCCTATCCCGTACATGTTTGATCGTGATGCGATGCGCTGATGAATAGGGTGCATATGTGTAAGAAGCCAGCACAAACTCCCAGTAACCAGTCTTGCTGGCCTTATCAAGGGTAGTTGCAGAAATTCCGTGGTGTCTGTATCGGTTCCTATTCTCGACGCTTTTTGCTGCTTGGTATCTACTGAAGAAGAGGAGGAGTAGGTGGATAACAGGCCTCAATATATACTTTTTTTGCGGCCATGAACAACGAGGCAAATTTCCCTCAATTCATCCTTGACTGACTCTCCCAGGTGTGTGGTCCATTAAAAAGTTGCGGTATTTCTTTTACTGATTCCTGAGTGTAAGGTTGCTCCGAATGCTAAATCGAATCGATACCTTAAAACGGATAAAAAGGTCTAGATCGAGAACCCCCCCCCCCTTTCACAAGGCGAATCTAATTCAGGCACCATTTTGATCACAAGATCTCTAGTATTTTAGAATCATCCGAGCGTAAACCCACAATAGTCATTGGCTCAATGGAATATTGATAGACGACCGCGAAGATCTCGTTGAATGGTGGCGGTTGCCGACTGGTTACCTCAATTCTTATTCGGAATATACGTTGATGTACCTCTCATGGGGGGGAGGATCCCTGTGGTGTGGAGAAACATGTCTTGTGAGATCCCTATCTATTTCTTTTCAGTACTCCATTCACTCATCTTTCTCTCTATAATTAAAGGAAATTTTTTAAACTATACTGACAAGACTATAAGGATAATACCAACGCACCCGACCCTACTACGACCCCAACTAATAAACTCTTGAACAATTTCGGTCTGGCAATGCTCACGACAAAAATATACACGACGGAACGCCCCAAGGAAAGCCGCAACCAGCTGCCAAGCCAAGAGATAGGTATCTCTCGGCTATATAGACAGATCAGTTTCTATCCAAGTACCTAGCTGTTGGTATTGAAGCAGCAGATTTTAAATATGGCGTAATCAAACATAGCTGAATGGCTCAGATCCCAGAATCTTATTGACTGAGCCTACTCACTGTTCCCCTTGCATGCGGAGTGTTATCCTATGGCTACATGTAGTGCATTAAATGAGCCTAATACTGAGCTGTGCCCGGTGTTTGACTTTCAGCTATGTTGGCCCACATATATTCACATTCACCAAGTAGTTGAGGTCTTTAATTTCAACGATAGTGGCAGTGAGAGAATATACCATATCAGCAATGTTCTAGAATTTACTTGATTTTGGGGACAATTTAGGAAAGCTTGAGAAAACAAGAGAAAGGTGTTTGGAGCGCATACATCTCCCGCATATAGGCTCTGTCGGTTTATAGAAATCAGTTTTTTCCTGGAGTTTCCTAATGAAGTTTATACAGAAAAATTTTCTTGTTATGAGGTACTGAGAACACTTTCCTTTTTCTTTTTTTTTACTCCGTCATGTTCAAGGCGCTTATCTGACACAATGTGTAATATTCTACGTGCAGTCTCGGATTATCATGCAGGGGGGACCCCGTGTTTCATGTGAGTGTCAGGACACAATTGAATTGTGTTGGCAGATGCGGGGGCATTGTTGACTGTTGTCAATTACTTTTCCCCCTGCGTCTAGTCTAGTCCGAATGGATATGCACGCACCGCCTTAGAAACTACCCCGTGTAGGATCATTCGAAGCTTCCCTAGCTATGTCATTAATTCTCCGATTACAAGGCACATCCCCCCCAGGAACCTTTTTGTTCCGATTGGTAGATTACCATAGTATCAGATTTCTCGAACATGTCAATCTATCCCTCAGGCAACAAACCTTGTAATTTCATCCCGGAACCACAATCAACGTCTTTTAGATGGGTATATTGTTATCCAGAGACGTGGTAGGTGCTGAGCATGGTTCGCATTTGTTGCCTGAGTTCTATAAGCATCGATTCCAACTTAATTCTTTGAAGTGATCACTTTCTCTTTGTGATACTTCGTCTGGAACAACTAACATAGGTAAAGATATAGCTAGATGTGGCGACCTGCGCGTTAGAAACTGTAATTATCATGTATTTTAGCAAATCAAAGGCACTGATCTACCCCAACGATAGGTTGATAGCTACGAAACTCTCATGGGGCTTGCCACTGTCAACTTCTTGAGATCATTTTTTGTGAAGGGTTTGAGATTAAATGTGTTATGATCAGGGAATAATCTCAATTCATTTAAATTCAAGTCAACCGGCACGTATGAGACTGTTTGAATGATACGGACGCTTTTTCGCCCTAGGAAGGATAGTTATATACTTATATTTTTCAATTCATTCACCCTTCTATAAAACTGTCCCGAGAATCTCAACAATAGCGAAAACGAACCCCTTCAGCGAAACGTCCCTCGTTTTATATCTTGCTTTGTGGAGAATGGCACAACTAACAACTAATTAGTGCCATATATATACACACACACATACTTATGCGTAGAACAACTACGACCTCGACTCGTGGAATTGATCTAGGAAATCGAAACACGGGTTTACGCTCTAGAAGTTTGGGATTGCAGCTGATGTGCCAGGCTGGTCTACTCACTTCTCAACACTTTCTTTTTCATCTCCCTTAGCCATCATATATCCTAGGCCTTTTCTTGTTGGTTGTATTGCACTGTTTTTGTTGTTGTGATTTCATTCTCATCGTTTCTTTGAACTCAATCCACCCTTTCCTAAAGTATCAAACTATTATATTCCGAACATATGCGCAAAACTTTCTTAGTTAATCATCCCTACCTGAGCACTTCCCACACATCTTTTTGTGTGCATTATCTCAGTCATCCGTTGTTATTCTTTCTTTCTTTTTTTTTCTTTTTTTCCTTTCTCCGTTTGCAATTTTGCGCTATACGTTTCCTCTGCTCTTTCGTCAGAATATATTGCAAGAATTACATGTTGGTTCTATATCTCTCTCGCTCCTTAAACAATGTGTCCGCATATACCTCCACCGATTTTATTTGCCATATGATTTTGTTGTCAGCCTTATCATATACCGCCTTGACAAAGGCTCTGTTTCGTCCATTGATTGATCATAGGCCAAACCTTTGACACTGATCAGCCCACATCAAATTTTCTTAACCATATTGAGCATCTACCATACAGGCTTCGTTTCGTGTCGAATGATTCCGACAAACCTGTCACTCATGTTTCCATCATCGTTCTAAGGCAGCAATACCCCACGCTCGGTTCTCAACAACCTGCGGAAAGAGGTCATCAAACACCACCTGGGTCCGGTCACCATCAGATGCATAAATTTCAGATGCAATTGCTACCTAAACGGAAATCGGTCGGAGTATTTTTATGCCTTGTCTAACGCCAGTGCGGCTGAAATCCCCTCTCCGAAACGTGCACTCCTATGTGCATTCTGCGGTAGATCTGTACCAATGGCGTTCGTTTCCTGCAGTTCCCCGCTCTGCACGTCAACTCGAATTCGAATTGGGCCGAAAAACGTCAGAAATACAGAATCGTAGCCATCGGGAATACACTTCGCACCAATATTTAACTATGTAGATGAGACGTACTTTCCTGCAGCAAGGCTGCAACATGCAGAGCTTCCATGAATATTGGGACATCATTCATTCGGTAACAACAGGCGCAGGAACAATTTATGACATGCACACGATGAGGTTGGGAATTAAAAAAATAAAATAAAAAAGCAGTTCTTAGTGCTAGAATTCATTCAATCGGTGGTACGTCCCAATCATTAAAATAGAACAAAGAAAAGAAGAAAAAACTTGTACTGTTCACGATATGAAGAGAAAAAAAAAGAAAATAAGCTAATAACTAGACGGGGGAATATTATTATGTCATCGTCAAGGGTGTTTTTTTTTCTTTTCTTTCTCGTGCTCCAAATACCGGGGGGGGGGGGGGGGAGTGAACCAGGAAATTTAATCCTCGCAGAGATAGTTGGTGCACGAAGCGCTATTCGTTGCTGCCAATGAGCGTATTGCATATTGAGGTGCACACTTCGGCAAGAGATAACTGGGATTGACAACTGCCACGGAGCGCCCTGCTTTTTTATTGACTGTTACGACAATCCACCCGTACGTATGCGTCCTCTCTTCCCTGGCATCGATCCGGCAAGTTTTCCGCCCGCTTCCAATTATTTTGGTTGATTGGGATTAATTACGTCCTGCGGGATCTCCTGCCTTTCGGGAACTTCATTTCATGCTTCAACTTGAGATGCTGTCGTAGATTGTCCTTGCGGCTAAATCCGTTATCTGGATCACCACGATTGCATCCGGGTACTGGGCATAAATGTCCAGGAGATGGTTGATGAACAGACTCCTTATGACGATCCATTTCAGCACGTCGCTTGAAATGCAAATTACATCCCCGTACTTGACACTTATGTCGGCGGCTAGGGGTATGCAAGCCTGTACGTCTGGCCTCCGCACTGAAAGTTTTTTTAGTTAGCCTCTAAATTTTATTGAATGAAGTACTACATGAGAAATATGTACCTTTTATTTTTTTGGTCGATCGGTGATTCCAAAGTTGCAACATCTTTCTCCTCGGTATTGTAATTTTCTTGCTTATTATTGGAGACTTTGCCAGACGTATCACTGTGAACGGGGTTTGATTGTCAGCAAAGAAATGGGGGGAAAAAGAAAGGAAATAAAAAAAGAAAAATAATAATTACCAGATCGCGGTACTAGGCCTAGAGATATTATGATCTAGATCCAACGGGCCATGGGGTTGATATCCAAGATTTGTGATATTATTCTCCACTGTTCTTGGGGACTGATAGAAATGGCTGTTGCTCTGCATAGTACCACTCCCAGCCTGTAATTCTCCATAGGGCGCACGAGTGTACGTCTGGGAAGGAGTATCCATATTCCGACTGAACTCATCTTCACTGCTAGTGTTACACGTGACTTGGGTAAGCTAACCAATCAAAAAATTTAAAAGTGCACTTTAGTCACAAAAAAAGGGTTCTCTAGAAGCTTACTATGCCATCCAAGGGGACAGGGGTAGCTGCATCTCAGGACTAGAGGTAATTGGCAAAAACCTTTGCATTTCAGGAGATGAGTGATCTTCGCAATTCTCTTTGTCCAAACACAATCCTGATATATCACAGCCTGCATCTTCATAGGAATATGGCTTGAGCTGGTCCATTGTAGGCGATTGATAATTCTCCGTAGATGGGCTGTAACGAGGATGATGACCCCGGTAGCTATAGCAACTATCGCAGTGGGGGCTGTAAGGCGAAGGAGATTGAGGGCCTGCATCGTATCCCATATCACCTAGTCTTTCGCCTCTAGCGCGTAATTGGAGTGATTCCGGATCCATGAGTGAATAGGAATTGGCTTGATCCACAAGATTATAGTTGCAATTGTAGTTGAAGTTGTCGAGCTCCATCTTATTTATTAACTGCAGCTGGCTGGGGTGGGGGAGGAGAATTCGAGTTGATTTCTGATGGATAATGAATATCGATGGGTGATCGATGGGTGATATATAATAATATGAGTGATGTGAATATAGTATTTGATCTTAAGAGTCTAGATCGATATATAAGTATCTGAGGAGCTTCAAAGCTTTGCCGACTATATATATGCTAGGCTGCGTATACATATGTTTAAGTATGTTAATCATATAATAAGCTGGTGTGTGTGCCCGTATGGCCGTAGGGTGCCACGATTCATACGGGTCACGTCTCGCGTCCCATCCCAAATTGCGTCGCGGGCTTTCTCGCTGTGTGCTGCTGTCTGATGTCTTCGCAGGGAATATCAGCCACTGCTAAAGACCATCTGCAACCTCATCGTTTTTTTTTTTTTTTTGCTTTTTTCTTCCCTTCTTTTCTTTCTTTTTTTTTTCCTTTCTAACATTATTTCGCCTCAGAATTAACAATCGACCATATTTCTTTCTGCATTGTGCAATAACTAGAAGCTCTTGGTTTCCGAATATTTCCTTCCCATGCATAACCAAACTACATACTCCCCCGCATAGATCGATGATGTACTGATGCTCAAGCTAGATCTTGGGTTCCTACATCATACGAGAGTTCGAGTAATGCAGGTACAAAAATTTTCTCTCATGCAAGATCACGTTGTAGATCCTTGTTGTGATGATGTTACTGCACCCAAGTTACGCCTTGAGGCTATGTCGGCCGGGCCTGTTTTAGCTATTGCCTGGTAGGCCGAGACATGCTCAGCTCTGCATATTATACAAACCTGGTGCTTGACTTGCTATATAGGGTAATCCCAGTCCAGTTTTGAATAAGAAACTTCTGCAAACAGTATTTTTTCGTTTAAAATTGCCAAGGCTACAGAGCACCAGACCCTGAGCATGTCTCAGCCTACCAGGCGATATCATAGGTCACACATGAAGGTCACTCAGGTCACAAACAAATACTAAGCCATTCATGTATGCATGAGGGACTAAGCCATTGTTCTGGTGTAGGAATATAAATCTTCTGAGAAAGAGAAACTCACTAATTAGCGAGTTCTTCTATATTCTGAAACGTACAGGGCAGTTCCTTCACTTGAGACCAGCGATACATTCCCCCCACCCCACCCTCCCCCCCCAACCCGCAAGGCTTTCCTCGAATTCAAATGTACGTCAATGTGGACTCCCCCACATGTACAACGTGATCCCATAGACCATCTTGGACGGTTGGCATGACTGCTTCTACCATTGCCGCAGGTCTTGCATAGGCGTTTAATTCATAACGTCTTAAACAATCCTGTATCATGACAACACACGCATAAGTTGAGCTGGCGATTTCGAGTGGTGCAAGGCAAAGTGGATCGAAAAGGTTCAGCTACAGCGGTGGTAGAGTTTGCCCCCCCCCCCTCCCCACACTGCTGCCAAAGGTATAAAGGTAGTCTTACACAGACATACTGCCTTGTGCGCAGGTCATGAGGGTCCCAGCACAGCACAGCAGCTAGATAGAGACCGACTGCAGTAAGCTTAACTCATGGTGGCAATGGATAGGTACATGTACATACGCCCTATACATAACAAGAGTATACCTATTCGGATCTTAACCGAAAGAGCGTTACAAACGTGCCTTTGCGAGACAACGGTTAATTGAGTTGAAAAATGCTCAGTGATTCCAAGAATAGTTCATAGAGTACCTTGCATCCTTGATTTCGTTACCTAGATTCTCGCATCTAGAATATTCCTCACCACACCTAACTATCTACTTTAGGGCCATCTCTTCGGTTGGAAACTCTTTTTGGATACTTTATCCGTTAATTTTCAACTAAACCCTAAGGCTATCAAGTCTCCAGGTACAAAATGCCTTTCCCGCGGGGCTACCCTGCCTGGCAATATTCAGTTATGCGTCCCCAGCCGGCTAGATGCTCCTCGAGAGGCTTGCTTTTCTAAATATAAATCACTTTTAACAGTGCAATTGAGGCATTTCCTAATAGGATCCAGTGCTATGGCCGCACCGCTTTATCGGGTTCCCGCCCAGAATACAAGGTATCCGAGTGATAACCCATGATTCAGTTTCTTTAATCATATGACTCAAATCCATCGATTCATTGATCGATCAATTGATTAAGTGCAAACTCAATTCTAAATCAAACTGAAATGATGCAAGTTTCTTTAGTTTCCGTTCGATTCAACAAAAAAAATAGTGCTAAATCACCGAAGCTCTATGAATGTTGCTTCTGCCTGGAATAAAGGAGAGTACTACTGAGGCCTTGAAAGGGGTTTGACACACTTCGATACTTGTACAAATCTATGATCGCACATCATCTAGTATTTGCCCATTTAGAACTGAAGTGGATGCCTTATGATATTGAAGATTGTAGTCACATAGTCGGCCCCACCTTAATACCATTTCTGCTACCCCCGACCTGAGTCCGCTTAAAATATGATACCTGAGTCCGAGAGCTAGCTCTCTCAAAGCTCAACTATTTTCAGAAGTTCCACTATTGTACCTGAGAGGACCTTCAATTCCATATGATTAGTCAAATTGAATCTGGGGCGAAGACGACAGTGCATATACCAGATGATGAGTCAAGGAAAATTCTCAATTTCGCATCTTCGCATCTTCGCATCTTCGCATCCTCGCATCCTCTCTTTTTTTCCTTTTTTTTTTTCCTTTTTTTCCTTTTTTTCCTTTCTTTTTTCCTTTCCTTTCTTTTCTCTACCCTTGGTACCGAGGATATTGTTACTGAGGCAGTACCTAGCTATAGCTGGTTCCTGTGTTGAGCATAGGAACGACCAGTCAACGATAGACGGTGGAATTGCCGATTCGCTACCCGGATCCATCAATCCCCGGAGCTACAAGAGACCTAGCTCAAAACCTTGACATATCAAGGGGCTGTAATAGAGAATTCGCGCCATCGTGGCAGAGAAACATGCCCTAGCTTTTAGATCTCCACAAAGTTTACTGAATCAGTCCAATTCCCTGCCACAGAAATTCTAGGGGGCGTTGGTCTTTGACTTTCTAGACCGACTTTTTTTTATCAGCTCCGGCGTGCGTCGCTACGATGGCAAGGATGAGATACTGCCGTGAATCGATATCAAAGATCATATACATACATGGTGGTGGTGATGGTGATGGTGATGGTGGTGGCGGCGGTATGTAGTACATGTATGTAGTACATTATTACATGTATTCTGTTCATGTACCTACATGGGCTAGAGGCTACATGTAGGTTTAGAGGCTAGGATATATAAAACTGTAGTTACAATGTGTTTTATGATTGGTCAAATCTTTACAGCCTTCCCACTCTTTACCGAGACCTAGGACGAAGCTAGGCAGAGAGCCTCATTAACGTTATAATAACGAGATGAGTTGTTGTATGTACCTACATGAAGTACATGTATGATTGATCCTAGCAGGTACATTGTCTAAGATACCACATACATACTAGTTGGATCACCACCTGAACCTGAACCTGAACCTCCTTTCCTCTCCTCTCCTCCCCCCTCCCCTCCTCTCCCTCCCCACAACCGAATAATGTCCCTCAGTCTTCAGCACCTCAACACGGATGCAACTTTCCTCATAACCTTTCATCTACCGAGTTCCCATCCAACAAAGTCTACTAATAATATCAATACTATTACTAGTGCAGCAACAATTACTAATAGTACTACTACTACTACTACTACTATTGCAACTGCAACTGCAACTGCAAGTACGCCTACGGATGTAACCTCCAAAGATGGAGATTTCTCGATTTTACTTGACCCATGGCTACATTCAGATGCTCCTGTGTTCCATCCTCGGTTTTCTAACCAGCTACATACCGTAAAACCGGCCATAAACTCACTCACTGAGCTATCGTCAGCCCCAGATCTCATCATCATCTCTCAAAGCAAATCAGATCATTGTCACGAGGGAACTCTAAAGGAGTTCGAGTGGTCAACCCATCCCGATACGCGTCTGTACGCCTGTCCAGGTGCTAGCCCCATCATCAAGGGTTGGAAATGGTTCCCTTCCTCTCGGATGACGATATTCAAGAAGGGTGAAAGTGTGCGTGTTGCGATTCCAAATTCTCAGCATCCTGATCGTCCTGCCTGGTTGGAGCTTCAGTTTATCCCCGCCAAGTGGCCATGGGAAATGCCGAGCCTCCATTCCGCGATAGGAATAAAGTACTTTTTCACTGAAGCACCGTCAACAACGAAGATGATTTCTGCCCTCTTCACACCTCATGGAATTCCAACTTCAGCTCTGCGTCCATGGTTCTCGGGCTTGCCTGGAAATCAACCTCGCTTGACACTACTCCTGCACCCTTTCAAGCATATCTACAGTTTCATGGGGGGCGAGATCTCAAGTGGATTCCCAACAGGATTGGAGATATGCAAAGCTACCGATGTGGGGATATGGGTTTCAACACATGATGAGGTCAAAGTTGTCAAGGGCTTTGTCTCGAATTATCTGACCGAGACTAAATGGGACATTACAAAGGTTGAGGCCGATTTGGCAGCAGCTGGAGTAAAGAACACCATAGCCAAGGAACTCAGGGTCTCCGAACAGCTATTTGTAGAAGAAGCGGTTGTAGTCGGTTCATGAGGGCGTATGAAGCGTATCGGTTGTAGGTATGCCGGGGAGCTCGTCAGAGGGCAGTCTTCGTTCGTGCTCCGAGAACACATAAAAAGAGCTGGAAAACGTTAAATAACTCAAGTGGGTAATTGCGAGATATACTTATAATAATATTAATAAGTTAGATAAATGCATGTATTTTAGTAAAATGAGCACCAAGGACATTTCGTTTATTATGTATGTTCGCCCTTTACGTACCACAAACCCTTTAGGCGAAAGTGAAGTTACTCTATGAAAACAAGTTGCTAAGCAAATGCATTTTCCCAGTCGTCACATCCTTCAATCATGGTATAGGCCTTGCCTGATACAAAGCCGAGATTGTGACTATTGCTTCCAGCATCGATCCCCGGAGAAAGGAGTATATTCGTTGGCGCGTCGAGGGGCTCGGTAAGTGTAGTGTCCAACTCGCCGGGCTCATCTGCGTCCTCGCGGGCAGGTGGCAGGGCTTGGTTTTGGGGGCTGATTTCAACTCGCATCCCCTCAATCTCGGTTTCGTATTCTAGCGGTTGAGGTGTAGGAACTTGAGAAGCGGGCCCGTCGGATGCATAAGAATCACTATTTTGGATTTTGTCATCTTCCGAAATAATGCCCTCGGGGTTTTTTGTTGCATTGGTCTTAGCAGAGGCCTCATCTGGACTTTCCACAGGCAGGAGTTCCCGCGTCTCTCTCTCATCCAATAGCTCCAGAGGAATATCACTAACATTGGACAAAAGTTGAAGTCCGGCCCAGCGTTCCTTCTCGTAGATACCCAGAAATTCATCAACCGTATCCATAGACTCGTTGCCTTTGGTCCTTGGTGGCGGGGTAGAGGGTTCTTCCCTTCCCTGATCATCATTGGAGGCCATTCCCCCTGCCTTTCTCACCCTTGCCAGCTCCATACCCACATCATTGTCATCTCTAACCAATTTACTTTCATGAGTCTCTAGTCCCTCGCCTTCATCGCTGTTCCCACAATTATCTCCACAAAGGGGTTCTTCCCCCACTCTCCCGACTTCGGTAACCTCTTCATTCCCAGAGCTCCAATGTAGCGGACGTTTGATCAGTGGTAAAGATGCAAACTTGTTGAACTCATAATCAGCGATAATTGTGTTTTTCTTGTTACGATCAAGGAACAGAATGTTTGGGAAGGGCCTAAAAGGAAATGTTCAGTCCCGAAAAGAATTTTGTGATATAAGGAGCGGATTTACATTTTAGGATCAAGGAAGTCATGATTTTGCATAAGAACCTTGGGATCGTATCCACGCTCTTCACACACCTCGACTCCAAAATGGTCCGAAAAACTGACTTTGGTGTAAGTTTTGAAACTTTTATCCGCGGTTTATTAGCTTCTATGTATCACAGTATAATGGAGGGAACCCACAAGGTCGTGGTCTCATTGATGACATCCCATACAGTAACTCCGCCATCATTCTCTACCGTGACGTTTGCCGAAAAAGGCCAATTCCCCCCCGAGAGTACCCTGACAACTACACTCTTCAAAGCTGGGTAGGTCACAAACTGCTTGCCGACTTTCGCTTTGTGAAGGCTGAGACTATCAAGATCCTCTCCTATCCTGATGACCTTCGGGGAGTGATAAGCAGAAAAGCTGAGTCGTTCAAAAATAGGATGAAGCAGGATTTTTGTGCTCGGTAATATAGATAGACATGGCGTGGATGAAAGAAAAAAACAGTGCTCGAATTCCTTCCCATTTGTTAACTTGTAGAAACGTTTGCTGACTAGTTGAGCGCTGAGGAGGGCGGGTAGGGGAAGAAAACTGAAGACATGGACTGCTATGTCCCTGGGGAGATCGTAGAAAAGTTTTGAGCGCCTGACTTGTGATTTCATGATCTAGAACTCAAGAGTGATTGTGGCAGTGATGGTAAAGATGGGGTGTTGTGGGTAAAGAAGTGAGACTTTTAAGTATAGCATTGAATGTAGTACATGGGGCGTTTCTTCATGATTACCGGTGCCCTGGGCCACAGTTTATCTCATTCCAAAAACCGAGTGATATTCTCTGATTAAGGTACAGAATTATCTGATTCGGCTATTCCCCTTGAATCTCTTCCAATGATTTTGTTTCTACTCTAACAATAATAATACAATACACTCTACATACTTATTAGGACAAAAAATTACATCACGAGATATCAAAGTAACTACAAAAGCACACCCGACCAAAATCTAGTGATAACCAAACCCAAGAAACTTCTCAAACAAACATTCCTACTAGCGCACCTGCCCAATTTTTCTTTTCTGCCGCTACCTCTCCAGGAATCAGCGCTCTCAAAGTTAAACTTACCTCCTTTCCTGCATGTCTCTCATCATGTACCACCACCAAGTCCTGCTCTGCTTCGTTCCATGTCCATTCAATTCCACTCCTTGTCCGTCCATTGGCCTGCGGCCTATGAATTGCGGTTTCCTCTTCTGGGCCTATACCGGACACGGAGATAGTGAGAATACACTCGCGTCCGGAGAAGTGGTATACTGGAACAAAAACCTCGGTTGTAGTTTCTAAACCGGTCTCGCAGAGTGGTGGGAGTGGGGGGTTAGCAATGAACTTTAGCTCAAAGCTGAGGGTGTCTAGAAAGAACTCAGAGCTGATAATAACGCCTGCAGTCTTTGCGGGGTAAGGTCGTAGGAGGGCTGGGAGGAGTCGACCCCCAAGATAGAGGTCACCAAATAAAACCGCCCGGGTTAAAGGCTTTTCCAGGTCCCGGGGGCCGTTCGAGGTACCATGAAGGGGCACTTCTACAGTGGGATTTGCATCGAGCGAGACTAGAGAGAAATCTTCACTGTTCCAGTGGTCTCCAGATTGGATTAAAGCGGAGGTCTCATTATCAGTCGGAATCGATTCAGGTGTTGCTGTTGTTGAATGTGACAGTGTTAGATTCCAGACAGTCCAGTTCAGGAGCGATTTCTCCATCCCATGGAAGATAGCGTCAAGCTGCGTTAATGGGATATGGATATCACCCGTGATGTAGGAGGATTGGAGGTTCATATCAAAGGGGATCCCAGTTTCGCCGATCAAGATCGGTGTGGGTTTACCGGGGCGAAAGGTGTCGAGGTGGGATATAAAACGCTGGAAATTATCCGTATAGTTGGCAGTCAGTCCGTTGCGGCCGATATAGGTATGCTTCCAGAGTTTGCGGGATCCCTAGACTCGTTAGCAGAGATCAGGAGATATCCTGTGTGATACTTACACCTGCAAGCGACAAAGTGTCAAAAGACACTCCATACCACAGAGCCTTCTCATACAATACTCGGATATCGTACCAATGTGGCGAGTAACAGATCTTCTCCCCGGGTGGCGGGTTCGTACCTTTTGCCCAAGTTGGTGGGCCTAGATTGGGAACGGGTTCAACAAACATCCAACGCCCAGCCAAGGAATCTTGAAGGGCATGAGCAATGCCGAGTTTAAACGACCTGAGGAATGGAACGTAGAAGTCCTTCTCAAAATCCCCCTTCTTTCCTGTATTTGGGTTTGTTGCAAAATAGGCCTCTCCTCTAGGCCCTAACGTAACCATTCCGTTTTCCATATCTTCAGGCAGAAGGTATACTCCTTCCTCTAACCAAATATCTTTCCTCCCCGGAAGCCACGCCGAGACCCGCTCTTTATTAAGGATATCATCCCTCACTCGTTTTGATGGATGAGGCCAGGTGCGTTCAAAGTAGCCGACAGGCGTTGGGAGACCCGCCGCGAGTGCCATAGACTGAAGAGCGCTCGGCATGTGCCCTAAGTGTAGCTCGGTATTTTCATTATGACGGTGTAAAGACGGCAACCCGATATAGCCAGGGTGTGGCTCGTTCATCGGGTCGTAGCCGAGTACATTGGGCAAAGAACTTAGGCGAGATGCAAGATGTGCATATGCGTTAATGTAGGCACTACGCAAGACATAGCCAATGTTTTCACCCTGAAACTCGGCTATATCTCCAGAGTACACGGCTTTTGGAGCGTAAACTTCACCGGCGTAAAAGACAGTAAACATGGTGGCCGGCCCAAACTTGGAATAATTAGTCGGCCATAGACGTCCGGACGGGGTCGAATGGGATGTGCTGGTGCCAGAACCATCAAGAGCTGCTGCGCATGTAGCCGGGAAAGTGCTGGGATCAAGGCCGACCAGGTGAAAGGTCCAGATTGGAGCTCCGGACCCGCCAGTATATCGAGACCATACGTCCTGATGACCGTCAATAAACACCATCAATCCCGCCTCATGTGCTTTTTTGAGAATCGCATAAATATAATCTATATACATCTCATCATATTCCCCCCTAATTTCGTATGAGCTCGCAGGAAAGCATAGTTGAACATCTGAAGCTGTAACTCACATCTTTCTAGGCTCTAAAGCTTCCCAGGGAATAACCATTCTCACTACACCAACCCCCCAAGCTCTAAGGCGTATCCACCACTCACTGGCTTGGTCGACACTTGAAAAGGGTTTGCCAACGTAAGTTACATTGCTCGCGTCGTAGAACTCGGGAGTACCGGCAACAGGATTTTCAGTTGGATATTTTGCATCTCCGGATACATTGATGCCTCGCAAAAATATGGTACGACCATACGAGTCAGCAAACGCGTTTGCCGTAGAGTGGATAGTGATGGACGAGGGATCAAACGTAGTTGATGGTGGGGAGACTGTGGGGACCACCACTTTACGTGGAGAGGCATCATAAAGGGGAGTAGACATTAAGTAATATTCAAAGGGGGTAATTGAAGAGATATAAGAGATATGTACTTATGCACAGGTAAGTATAATAGGTTGGATAGCCAAGTATGTATATACTTGTATGTAGCTGTAAATGTCACTCCCGAAATAGGGGACGGGGTGTTCTTTTATCCAGGGTCTCGGGGGGGCTGAGTCAGCCGGAGTGAGCCGCAATATCTCTGTGTTGCCACGCTAGCTAAGCTTTTAAGCCGCACCGTGATCTTGTACGACAATAAATGCAAGGCAGGTCACATACAAACAAACAGTAGCAACAAATTTTTGTCCTCCCTACATGTATTTTTCCTGGCCTGGTGAAATCTTACCCTTCCAGGCAACGACATCACCAAACCTGCAGGGCCCCAGGGCCGGAATTTGTATGGGAGATCAACTAAGAAAGATAACAAGATCTATGAGTAAACGCCGCCAACATTTACTTCTTTCTGAGGGTCAGCATTTACTGCCAACTTAAGGGATACATACATACATGTATATATGTAGTTATTTTAAGCACATTGTACGGTGGAAGCTCAAGATTGTTTTACAGTCATGTATAAACATGTGTTACTTGCACGTAGTACTACATGTATGCCTACATGATGTACTTGTAATTCCCGCAAAGTTCTCTCAAAAGTGAAGTACATGTACATATTCGATCTCATATCCTGTAGTGATAACATGTACTACGTCGACTACATGGATAACAGGCCACACGATACAATACATGTACATGTAACCCCTCCTCCACCGCCCACATAGAGTACATACATGTAATGTATGATCATCTGAGACCCCTACTACATCAAACATACATGTACATGTACACGCACATCTTGCCCCGCCCCCCATTACATCCCATTCTCAGACCCTCCCTACCCCTTGGATTCTTCCACTCTTCAACACTCTTCTGCACTTCAACGCTTCTCTCACTAAACACCCATCTTCATCTTCTAACCCACTACGCAATGCCAGAACTTAAAAAAATATCGGTACATATTACCACCTCCAAGGAAGAAAGACTTCCTTCCCTAGGCACTGAAACTAGCTCCGACAATACTCTTTGCGAATCATATATCCTCTCACAAACGGGGATGCGGTTCGGTGTCACTGTCAAACCTGATGATGATTTCTTTGCACCACACATTAAAATCGATAAATACATGCATCCACAAAGGGGAGGGGGCAATAGGCCCGAAAACTATCCTGATGTCAACCCATCTGAATGGCATCTGTTAGCTGAGGTTTATCTGGATGGGCGTCGGACACCGGAAGCCACTACAATCATCTACCTTCCTTGGCATGTCAGGGCGGAAGAGCGATTGTTGGACAGTAGCATTGCCTGGGATTCAGATGGAAAAGCAGTCGAAAGACTTTGGCACTTTCAGGAAGTTGGCCTGGAGAACTTTGTCAAAACTCTTTCCATGAGTGAGAGTGATCTTGACGCCCCTGTCGACGGAGCAGCTTCAGCCGCGACGGAAAAAGACCTCCTAGAGATGATGCAAAATCTCAAGACAGATAAGAGTAATCAGGATCTACTCACTTTGAAACCCGGCCAGATAAGTGTAGCTTTATGGAAAATCCAAATTCTTAATCACGGTGGTTTAGATGACCCGCCCACTGATTCTGGGGAACCGGATGATCATCTCCAAACTGTTAACAAAGATCAACCGACGAGTGTGGGGGAATCTAGTCATTTCATCCAGTAAGCTTAACTCTCGGTTAATTATTCCATCATACATATATATATCCTTTCCCTGGTTTACCACCCACCTGTATAATTGCTAACCAACATTTAGGATTAAGGAAAAGTTCAATGTCAAATTCACTAGAAAACGCCACTATTATAAAATTCTGGACGAAGAAGCTTATGCAAGATTCATATTCAATTATCGCTCAGCCGGTAAGCTCCAATCTTCTAAAATTTCTTGAGTTTTGGGACTAATGTCGGCAGAACAATTGATCAAAATGAAGTTTCTTCAAAAGGAAAAGCATACTCGCCGAGGAATAGACAATGTGGTGCCTTATTTGAGGCCACTTACATTCGGCGAGCAAGTCAAAAATTCCGAGCCAACCAACTTATTAGGGGAGCCGAAGGAATCTCTTACTAAGGCTAGGCCCATATCCAAGTTGAATGATCAAGGTTTGATCGCTCAGCAAATTATGAATTTTTCGCTCAAAAAGCCAGCTACTGGCTTGGGATCGTTCAGCAAACCGGTGGAGCCACCCAAGTTTACAAGGCTCGAAGGACACCTTCATCCTAAAGCTTTAGTAGGAGGGGACAAAGGCTACGATGGGATAGGAGCGAGTATTGGGGATTTCATTCACAATACCAAAGATCATGCGGGGAAGCCGGTCTCTGATGATGCATGCTGTGGGTCGAAGGAAATTGACAGATCGATGACCACGGAGAATTTCAAGACTCTCAGTCTGCATGACTCGCCCAATTTGGAGAAAGGCTCTAGAGATAAGTATAAGACTTGGGTACCCACACGCCCCGTCACTATAGATTCGGAGGACGCCCGTCTTAGAGATGGATTAATGGTTAAGGGTCCAACGTCAGTGATCTTCGATTTCAATGTTAGGTCCCCGAAGCGTTTTGAGGCCATTAACACGGAAGAACACTTTGAAAAGAAGTCTAAAGCTTATACTCAAGATAATCTTGGATTAATGAGGATGGAGGAAGATCAGCCTGCAGCTTCGATAAGAGTCTCAGCCGCTCCCGCATACCAAGGCCTCCAAATGGTATGGAATTCCCTTCAAAATTGACTATTTCGGTTTCTAGCTCACAACCTAACGATATCAATAGACAAAAAGGGTCTACCGCAGTGAAGATGAGGACGGTGCCAAGGAGCCCGATGTCAAGCGTCCCCGCAAAACCGGGTACAACGTAGCCGAGACTATGACTTCGCCTAAACTCTGAAGATATCGCACACGAAGTTTTTGAAATGGGGAAAAACAACAGTCAAATGGTAGGGGATATTTTCCGCCAGATATCTATAGGTATGTTACTGGATGACAACATTGTCTCGAGTTCTATAGATCTTCACTTATTGTAATAAACCCGTGAAAAAAAAATTTTTTTGTGTCTAATTCTAACTCTTCCAAATGAGAGATACTGTAGACCTCATAACTTTAATTATAAGCGATGGCCCAATCAATTAACCAATTGATACAAAGTGAAAAATATATACAAAACACCTACCCATTAGGAAACCTCTGCAGCTCAACTACTAAGTACCAGTAAATGTTCTCGTAAAACCCTTTATATCTTCCCAATCCGGTAGAGTTGACAGTGTCTGGGGATTGCCCCCCGTTACAACTGGTGCCGGCGTGCATGCGACTACCGGCGCTTCTGTAACAACTGGCGCTAATGTTACAAAGGCTGGCACTGGAGGGGGGACGAGCCGGCTTATGGAGATCCTGAGGAGCGTTGATGACCTTAGGCCGCCGCCTGTTTCTGTCGTGGGCTCGGGGGTAGGTGTTATCACAGGTACAGTACTCGTAGGTAATATAGCTGCAGCTTCGGTTGTTGTTGATATAGGTGCTGGTTGTGTGCTGGTTATGAGCTCAGGGGCTCTGGTCTTTGCAGTCGATGTAGCTGTATCTAAAACCTCAGTACTCGAAGGGGTAAGAATAGCTGTGACGATCGAGGTCACGTCCGTAGTGATAATAGCAATCGTAGTCATAGTCGAGACGATTTCAACACTAGAACTGCTACTAGGTAGCGGTAAAAGGGTTATCGTTGCACCGCTCTCCGTCACTGTAATCATGGATGTCTCTGTAACCCGCTCCGCCCCACCACTTGCTATTACAGTGACTAACTTTGTCTCCGTCATCCTCTGCATTTGTGTCTCTGTCACCTTCTCTACACTGGTGACCGTCACCGGCGCAACCTCCACGAAGTGATGGCGCTCTATAGTTGTAGTCACCACAAGTATACCTCTGGCAGTCGATAAGGTAGGTGAGATGGTAAGAGTTGTATTTTGGAATGGGGGTGAAACGACCGAGGTAGATCTTGACGGTGAATTGAGTGGGACGGAGGTGTTTGGGGGCATTGAAGCCGTGGGGAAAGTGGTAGGAATGAATGTCGTGAACGTTGTGAGATTCGAGAAGCGGGATACCGAAGAGCTACAGCTAGACACATGTATAAATGTTAGAAATCTTTTAAGGGAAACAATGTGGTACATGTAGGGTAGGTATGTACTTCTGTACTGGTATATGCGCTGGTAAAGCCCGTGAGAAGTTCAAAATCGCGAGTAAGATGAAAAGTTGAAACAGTAAGATCATTATTATGTCTTTTTTTTTCCTTTCCTGAAGCCGCTATAAGAAAGTAATGATTCGAAAAGATGTTCAGGTGTGTGTTATCGGGAAGTATGTAGGTACAAGTACGGTCCAGTCGTAGTAAAAAAAAAAAAAAAAAAAAAAAGAGAGAGAGAGAAAAGAATAAGAACAAGAGGAAAAATTTAAAAGGTCGAAGAAGAGGGAGAGGAAGAAGGGAAATATAATTGACGCTCAACGCCCGATTCAGAAATAATAGAAGCTGTTGAAAATTAAAATCATTAAAAGATAACAGACTTTTTTTTCTTTATCTTTCTTTCGTGCACCGGACCAGGGGAGCGAGAGCAGAAGGAAGAAAGGAAGGTTCGTAGGAAACAGTTCTCCTATATAGATTACATGTAGGTGTATATAACGCCTACTAAAGTTTTTCTACGACACATCCTGTTACAGATCCGTCTCTTATACTACTAATCCCTGTTGGCGGCTCCCAACGAGTTGAGGTTGGTCAACAATCAAACCAATCACATCTAAGATATCTAGTGTGGTGGCGCCTATCAACAAGAGCAGAGACTGCAGAGTATTGTTTCGACGCCAAGGAGGCTCGTCATGATGTTCTCTTCCCCTTTCAACTGAGACTGGGATCGTTTTAAATTCTATGATATTACGACCAATCGATTTTTGAACGTGAGGGAAACACAATTTTCGCTTAGGACATGAGTCGCATGCAGGGGTAAGATTTTTATTTTTTTATATTGTTTTTTATATTATTGTATTATTTTATTCTATTTTTCCCTTTGGAATATGCAATGGCCATGTATGTAATAGATGCCGTACTCTGGTATCACCCTGGACACCGTAGTAGGTTATGCCTTTTCACGTCTTGTTATGGAATTCTAATAGGTACATTTAGGTCCTGCATATATGTATGCCTATATAAGTATATATATCTCTTTGATTTTATGTCTTTCACGTAACAAAAATTGATACTGCTATACATGTAGTTATCGCGCCGACACTCCCTGTACATACAAGTAAAGTACATGTACCTTTTAACCACATCCCTGATCCAACAACCACATAAAGTTACTACAGGTGTAGGGGTAAAGTCTGTAGACACCTAGTACTGCTGTTGCAACCACGACCACCACTGTCTAAAGACTTACCCCTACACCCAAAAAGTGCAGTTCCTCCGGATCCGTTCAGCGATGTCTTTACATGTGTGTAGTACGTACTCTACAGGTAGGTACATCATATACCTACTATCTGTTGCAAGCATACTACATGTAGTATACTTGTATATATGTAAGTAAATGTATATATCCGCACTTTCTCCCACTATACAAATTTATGCAGTTAGATAGAAATCATGCAATATATTTTTGCAGTTACGCCACAACTCTGCATCTGCTCAGGTAGCCCTCCCTGCAGAAATATGTGTATGTATGCTACTATATGTATGCATACATACAGTACTTACCTACATCAAGGCTAAGTATACTTGATTTTTGTTGAAGCGATATCGTCAGGTTACCTCGGCAGTCCGATCTATATTGCTGACTTGGTATTTCTAATAAAGGTGGCGCGGAACATTTACATGCAGGCGGTACTATAGTGCGGATCAAGGTACATACAAGTACTTAAGTATATAACACTGTCTGTTCCCCCACCCCCCACCCCCCACCCCCAGTTCCCTTGACATTGTGCTGAGGTACAAAAAAATGGACCATAATATAGCAACTCGACTATCCCAAGGCCTTATGGCCATCGTAGACCTCCCATTATACCAACTCTCTCTTGTCTCCTTCGCCGCTGCAGTTACTTCTCACACAACTTACTTCTGTCACTCTGACCGAGATCTCATCGCCAAAGAGATCTTCCTTGTTGCAGTCTTTTCCCCACTTGTCATCCAATCGCTCTTCCAGTTCTATCTCAACCTTCCGTTTTGGTCATGTGTAGAACTAACTTCGACTATCTATGGGTCCTTTTTGGTGGGAATGTGGAGCAGCATGATCGTGTATAGAATATGGTTCCATCCGTTGAGAAACTTCCCAGGGCCATTCTGGGCGAAGATAACCAAATTCTGGATACCATACACCTATTGGAGGACAGACTGGCAGTTTCAGCTTGTCATGCTTGACTTGCACAAAAAGTATGGTGACATCGTTAGAGTTGGTAAGTTTGAATGCTACAAACCAATTACCAGTTTTTTTATCAAAGATATTGATTAGATATAGGACCAAACGATATTTCGATAAACCACGCCGACGGTCTTCAGGCACTAGCAAAAGCCAGGAAAGGGTCATGGTACAACTTTGCCCATGGACAGCACAGTCTCCAATCTACGCGAAATCCAAAAACTCATGCAATCCGTAGAAGGGTATGGGACAAGGCCTTCACTCCAAAAGGTATATACCTCAATCAGTGTTCCTGGGGTCTATGGGATTTTCGCTAATTATTTTTCAGCCATTCAAGAATACCTTCCGCGGATATTGAGGTACACTGATACACTTATTGCTCACATCTCCAAAAACGCCGGAAGACCTGTTGATGTCACTGAATGGTTCAATTATTTCATGTTAGATATCATGGGGGATTTAGCATTCGGGAAACCCTTCAACTATATGAAGCCAGAGAAAAGGGTTGGTGAATTTGATTTCAAAGCTGTGATGCATGACTCTGCATATGTGATATCGGCTTTGGGACAAGTGAGCTATTCCTTCATCATTCTGAGCTTGCTAGGTGCTGGAGGGGATGTTCAAAGATTTTTGGACTTTTGCACCAGTTTAGTTAGTGAAAGAAAGACGGTATGTAACACACACATCGTTGCTACTACCCAAATTGCCAAGCAACGGCTTATCATGGTTTTATTCTAGTATACACCAAAGGAAAGAGACATCTTTTCATATATCCTAGACGCTGAGCCACAGAATGTGGGAGAACACAAGCTGTCTCTAATGGGGGAGACCCGCCTTATAGTTGTTGCGGCAAGGTAAATATAACTAGCTCACTACCGTTTTACTCTACAATCGACCCTTACTCACCCACATGTTTGAATAGCGATACAACATCTTCCACTTTAGTTTCTATCTTTACCCTCCTCGGAACGAACCCCCACCAGCTTCAGAAGCTCCGGGCCGATATAGACGCAATATATGACGCAAATCCAGATGAAGAGGTTCCAAAGGAGATAATAAACGGTGGCTCATTAATGACTAGGCATCTTGAGGCGACGATAACTGAGGCTTTGAGGATGAGTCCGGCAGTCGCAAATGGCGTGCAGAGATTAGTACCGAATGATGGGATCTTAGTAGATGGTGTTAGTGTCCCTGGCGGAGTAAATGCCATGTATTGTTATAGAGCAGCTCATATGGGTGAGTCCTTGTCTTCAGAACCGCCCGGAGATATTTATTGACGGTATTACAGATGAGAGATGGTTCCCGGATGCACTGGAGTTTAAGCCGGAGAGATGGTACGAAGCTGATAAGGAGACGCTTGCAAGGCAGAGATCTGCATATGCTCCTTTCTGGCTTGGTAAGAAGCCTACCTCTTGGATATCCCCTGTAATATATATTAATTTATGCCTGTAGGTTCCTACGAGTGTGTTGGTAAGCCACTTGCAAACATGCAACTCCGAATCGTAACTGCACAACTGCTGCGTAAATTCGATTTCAAGTTAGCGGAAGATAACGCTGATATCTGGGAAGTGAGTACACCCCAAGTATCATGGATTGACCTGCTCCGCGCCGGAAAACTAACATTATTGGTTTAGATGTTGAATAGGTCAAAAGATCTGTTTACGACGATAATGGCCCCTACAGACATAATCTTCACACCAAGGGATATTTAAGATCAGAACATGGTTTTGTATATATACCACGGTTTTGGTCGTTATTTGGAAAATCGAATATCTATTGCCCTTATTTCAAGTCAGATCAAATAATAGTACCATAATGAGAAGCGCGTAGAGTAAAAGGTTACGGTAAACGTAATCCCTCAGGTAAACATAAGCACTGCAACTAGACTTGTCGGAGAGATACTCTTCCAAACGCTAAACCCTACGGCACCAAGCTGTCAGTAGAGGATGAGTATAGTCAACTTTGGGGCAACGACGAACCTGAGACAACGACCAAGTGGTTGCATATCAGCCTGAGCGCCACTGTCTCGACTGACAAACACCCCTGCTCGCCGCTCAACCAGTTTCCTCGTTGCCCCTAGTGCGACTGATCTAAACTAACCACATAGTGTTGGACAAGAAATTCTACCACTTAGAAATTATCTCAAGATGGAGCTCAGAGAATTCTAGAATTTTGAGCCCACTTTCCAGGTGTGTGTGATGTGTTTTTCAAGATGGTCTTTCAAGGATTTCTGATTTTGTATGGTGTTCATATACAAGTTTTGCGTTGCAACGGCCATCAAAACTTCTGTACCCCGACTGTATGTATCTTTTAAATTCACATCAGCTCAGGTATCTGTTCCCCAAATACATCTGTATGTGAGGGGAGAGTGATCTGAACGAAACAAGGCTAGCTACTGCTACATAAATTTCAGGGAATAAATCGTGAATAGCGGCTACTGGTCTAATACCGTGAGTGAACATAAAAAGAGAATAATAGTGACTTAAACATGATACATATTACAAATTGTACATAGGTTGATTCAGGTTAGAAATAGAGAGAGACAAGCTCACGCAATAAAGAAATTCCATGTACATAGATAGGCATCCATGCACACTAAGTGCATTTACTAAGAGATAAGTATCGAATAACAGCTTCGAGTGATGTATCGTGAAGGAGTTCAAAGACCTTTCTTACAGAACCCAGTGCTACATGTATAATGCTTACCAATACACCTGCTGTGACTACATGTACCTTAACGCTTGGGCAGTTGCCCGCAACCTTGTAAAATTCAGGCCTACCATCTGCCAAGAGTTTATTTCGCATATGCGTGATAACTAATTAGATCATTCAAGCAAAAAGAAACATTAATCCCAAGAAATTCGATCATACTAGCCCTTTTTATTCGGTCATTCATCAGCAAACATAGTAGTAACTTTTGCTTTCATCATATTGTGTGGCTCGTCGTATGCTCCACCTGGCTTATAAGACTTCCTCATGATGGCCGGGAATATAGGAACCTGGACAACTGCCTTCCCGTCTAAGTCCTCTAGCTCATCATACTCGCAATTGAGATCTTCCATGATATCTGCTTTGAAGATAGCTCCGGGCTGTATGGACATAGGGAAGATAACGTCGGTTTGCTTGTGTATCTATTATTTGTGTAAGTTTTCTTTCATGAGACATTGGTGCCCGTTAAGCAATCACACAAACCTCTATTGATAAAGCAGCGGCAGATTCCACAATTTTTTGAAGCTCGGTATTTCGGGAGTTCGCGTCTGACTCCAATGGTGCCAGGGGAGTCAACATGTTTCCAAGATTTTGTGTGGCTGCGGAAATTTCCTCGTTGTGTCGGTGCTCATAACCGGGACCTTGAGTGAGCATGTTTACGGTGAGCGCACGCCAACGTTGAAATTGAAAAGCTGTATCACAGGATCTGTTAATTTTTGTGTAGCTTTATTTTATGCGCGCTTGAACTCACCAGTTCCTTGAAATAAGGATCCTACTGCTAGTATAGTGTTTGAAGCCTCGGGCGCACCCAAGACAACAGGCCCAAATAAGAAGGGACAGATGAAATTGATAACCATCGCATTTACAAGATCTCGTCTCGACTTTATGGACCGCAATATCTTTCTGGAATCATAAACAGTATTTTTCACAATATCTATCAATTCCGCCGGTAGTCCGTTAACGTCCGAGATCGTTTCCCATTTACTCCTAGGAAAGTAGGTCACCGCCCACTGCATGATCGAGTTTGTGATGACAGAGAATTGGGTGGTGAAGTAGTTATCGTCTCTGGCGATTCCTCCATCTCGAAGATGTAGACGGGATATATTTTCGGTTAAGGTTTTTATCTGGTCATCCTTTTCACGGATAGTGCCTTCTGCTTCAAGGAGTTTGGCGTTTTGTTCCTTATAGAGATAGGTTAAGTCACGTAGTTTGTCCCGAGAATCTCGCGGCCTCCTATAAGCAGAGGAGGAGGAATGCTTTGCTCTCTGAAATTAGTATGCCTCCTGTTAAAAGTGAATAATATTAATAATTACCTTGTCTCTTTGGGTGTTCTTGCTATTCCCTCCGGGTCCGCCAGTGGAGTGGCTCCTATCTTTCTGCTCCTCCCCACCTAAGGGAACACCCGAATCTGCCTCGAAATTGTTGTATTCATCGTCAATCTCGATAAGATGGTTATCTTTTCTATCTAGTAGCGAATCCTCCATGTTTGATCGTTCACAGATGATTTCTTGTTGTCCCTCTGGTCCTTTGGAGGGGTTTCCCTTTTGATCGTTCTTAGAGAGACGGTGTTCGCGAGTGTTGCCGCCTGCCCCACGCCTCGAATCCGCAGTTGCTTCGGATGAGCCCCCCGCAGCAGTACTCATCTGCGAACGGCTGGTCCGCGTGTTGGCCATCTTTCGAAGAATGTCTGGGAGTAAAGAAACGAAAGGGTGGTTCACAGGTTGATCGCTCATGTATCAAAAGTAATGATGGCCCTCTTCTCTATTTCTTATTCTCTGTAAATAGAGAAGGTGCTAGGAGTTTCTGATTTTTATTTAAATACCACAGCTGTTCCTAGCGGAGGGGGATGAAGGTGGGTGCCCCGCATTTTCAACTTTCAGGCTCCAGTGTCTGCGGTTTAAACCTCTTCTTTTTTTTTTTTGGGCGGCTGAAACTGCACACTTACAGAACTGGAACATTGCCCTTTACACCATTGGACCATAATCAAATCTCAACTTCAACTGTTTGCTTTTTTACAATACACGGGTAGGTAGCCATAGGTGTGTTGGCTGCTGCCTGAAGGTTAGTTTATTCGATTGCTTTTGTGTTATTAACCAAGCATGAACCCTTTGCACTCACATACAAACCGCAACGCGCTGATCTGAACGACAGAATTCCCCTCAACCTCGCTATCGTAGTCTAAGTTCCACTACGTTGCTACTTCTTCAATCATCTACCCAGCGAAGATAGCTTCATGTCCACCGTCCATTCTCTGAAGGTTGGAATAGATTTTGGCACTACCTATTCTGGGGTAGCTTGGGTACGCAACATATAATCCCTCTGAACATAGTTTGGAAGGCTCTAATATCCTATACAGGCCCATACTGCAACACCTGATGAGATAAACGTTATTCAAAAATGGCCATCCGGGGTGAGAGATGCTGCCCTTCCCGCACACTTTTTCTTTCATTAACCTCCTCTCACAGGGAAATAAAACTACTGATAAAGTTCCCACTGAGATAAAATATTCCCCCGATTACCCGGAACCTGGTTATAAATGGGGTTGTGAAGTTGCCATGGAAGTTGAAAAGCTGGTGTGGATTAAGCTTCTCCTTGATCCATCTCAAGATTCGTTTTCAGATGAATTACTGGCCAAGACCAAAGCTCTTATTCCTCCAGGGAAAGAGCCGGTCGATTTGGTGATTGATTTTTTGAGAGGATTAAAAGCTCACACCAGGAACGTACTGGAAAGTCATTTTGGAAGGGAGTTTATGGCAATAACACCCATCGAGTACTTTCTGACGGTTCCAGCAGTATGTTTTCCCTTCTTTGTACCATATACCTCAGAAAGGAAGTCATTAATAGTGGATTTCTATAGGTATGGAGTGATTCGGCAAAAGCACAGACTTTACATGCAGCAGAAGAATTGGGCTTGGGGACGAAGAATAACCTTCGTTTAATATCGGAACCCGAAGCAGCAGCAGTTTACAGCCTTAAAACTATACAGCCAAATGTGTTGAAAGTAGATACATACTTACCTTACTTTACGAAAAGATCTATGGCTAATTTAACCTAGGTCAACGACACATTTGTTGTTGCAGATTGTGGGGGCGGGACGGTGGTTCGTATATCGCTATATATTTTTAGAAAGGCGTTATAGTGACCAGTTTCTAGGACCTTATCTCGTATGAGATTATCGCCCTAGAGCCCAAACTCGAAGTTAGGGAGTGCGTCATTGGTAGTGGGGGAATGTGCGGCTCTACTTACATCAATCGACGCTTCGAGGCTTGGGTTAAAAACCGGATCGGATTAAGCCAGTAGTTTCCCTTCTTCTCGGAATAAACAGCAAGCGAAGACTAACATTTGATAGATACAACGCCCAGCGCCCTCGTAGTCGTGCTCACATGATGAAGCACTTCGAAGAATACCTCAAACGAATCTTCGCCGATGATCCTTCTCAAAACAATTTTCACTGCCCAGTTCCTGGCATCCAAGATGATGAGTTTGCTGGTGTTGAGGACGGATTTCTTGCAGTTTCTCGGGCTGAAATGAGAGAAATATTCGACCCTGTCGTGAATGAAGTTCTCAAACTTGTACAGCAGCAAATATCTAGCGTGGAGGAGCGGGGACGGAAAGTCTCGGCTGTATTATTGGTCGGCGGATTTGGTGCATCAGAGTATTTGAAGGTTAGGTTGAAGAATGTTGTTTGTGACCCGAAGATGATTGCATTGATGAACCCTGTTAATGCGTAAGTCTTTAATTCCTTCTTCCCATAAACCGAATGTAAATTGACAATGTCCCAGGTGGACGGCGGTCGCAAGCGGAGCCTGTCAAAGAGGTCTAGAGGGCATATCAATGGTCAAAAACCAACTTGCTAGGCGTAGCTATGGGGTACTTTGTGTAATGAAGCACAGTGGCGGAGCCGGAGCTGGAGCCAGCAGGGGAAATCGTAAAAACGTTTTCGTGGATCCAATAACGGGAGAGTTGAAGATTGACAACCGTGTCAGCTGGTTTATCAAGAAAGTGAGAACCTGACAGCTAGTACTTTTACCACTTTTTTTAGCGGAAGCTAAATCTCATTTAATAGGGTGATATATTATCAGAAGATAAAGCGGTTACCTACCCCTTCTATTTTACCCTTGGCATGGAACACAACCTTTTCGTCGAAAACACCCTTCTTGCCTGTGAAATGGGGAATTTCCCCAAAAATGCCAAAAACCCTCGTAAGCCCCCCCGGGTCCCACCTTCCCTTCACCCCATCTCTCTTTCTTTATCCCCCCCCCTCCCCCCCGAAGTCGCTAACATTATGCTATGTAGATGTGTTCACCGTATGCAAACTTAAAACCAATCTCAACGTTGTGCCGCGAGAGCTGTTCGAGAAGAGGATTGGGGACAATGGACAGCCATATTACCACATCCAGTTTAATCTTTCCATGAAGATACAGAATGCATTGGTATTCGCTTTTGAGTTTAAGGGCAAAACATACAGTAGTGTGGAGGCGAAATTTGTCTAACGAGTGGATATTGGATTCCTTTTGTTTGTGTAATTCATTTGTTAGGGAAGGTGTTGTTAAAGATCTTTTTTCCTTTATGAATTGATCAGTGATTCTTTCTTTAGATGTGCCGATATTTTAAGATGACTAACATGACTTTGAAGACAAAAGGACCGCCTAAATAACCACAAGTTACTTTAGTAGGCTGCTCTGCCGTTTAGCGAAATCACCTAAGGCTCGAAATAGAATCCCCTACTAATAATGCAGCTTCAATTCAAAATTTTCTATGAATGGACGTCTCTAGACGGCTCTAGGATTAAATCAAGTATGTCGCTGTGAGATTCCTGCTGGGGTCAGGTACGGTGGACATGGCTGCCTTCGGGTCCCAGCAACCCAGACAGCCCATAGATATATTCCAAGAGAGAGAAAATCCATTTATTTGCCAGAAATCGGTTTTTCCCGGCCAGGAGCATTTATCCTTGGCCATCCGGCATAGGTGCGAATGTACCCTCATTCTTATTTGTTGATAAACACATGTAAAGTGGATAAGTAGGTACTACTACATGTAGTCATTGCATTTAGGCCTCCCCCGATAACCCTCGAAACTTGGCGGTGTGGCGTGAGTTCCAGAATAGTAGATTCCCACGCCACACATCGAGGGTTACTTAATAGACTCACAGACTTGGCATTATATTAAGATGCCAAGAACCGACACAGATCCGCATTTTACCCTCTTATGATTAGAATTATCATATATAGATATTTTGTGATGTGGGATACACGTGAATTGAGCAAGTTCACCTTCCCGGTTGAACTTCTCATAATAAATCTAGCTGGTAAGATCTGAGGGCGAATCCCCCCTCACTAAAACTCTGACTAGTAGCAAGCATGGTTTGATTTTGCTCCGTTTTGACAACGAAAATCCCTATATATTCATCCAGGGCAATTGGGCCTCTAAAGTCTCAAGTAAATTTAAGCAACTTGCCAAGGCCCGAGTGATACCAGATGATTTGCACTAGCCGTATTCATGGCTCCACGAACTAGTCCACAACTAAATACAGGAATAAGTACTTGTATATATATGGGGAATATGCACCACACTCTTTTAGCGATTTGACTGACTGACCCCAAGGTTTCTGTTCCACTTCTAGAGGGGCCTACTAGTCTAATAGCTACATAGTTATAAATGTGTTGAATACAGATATAAATAGACTAAGTTGATATCAACTCCTTATGACCTAACAAATCTAATATAAAAGAGTCAAACAGAAGTATTTATATGCTAGATATAGTGTTTATAGACCTAAAACCTGAAACCGCCGGGGACTCTAACCCACCGCCGCATGAGAAATAGTTACTACTTGTCTGCTCGGGTCCTCTTATAAAACGATTAGCTTCAACCCCCAGATGTCATCAAGGCTACCGATCCCCCCTCCCCCAAAAAAAAAAAAAAAAAAAAAGAGAGAGAAACAAATTGATCATAGATGCACCCGCGACAGATGCAACGAGAGTAGGTTTTATTACACTACTAAAACGAGGACAGCATAGTGGATCAAATTTTAGAAGCAGCATATTTGTATTAATAATAGGGTTATCACCAGTTTGCAAATCACCCACCCAAAACTAGGAGCTGAAAGGGAAAAAAGCTGGCGGTTTCTTCAAACAGACACCGCTAAGTCAGTATATCACCCCAAAGATAATAAAAAATTTTAGTTTTCCCAACCCATTCTCTCTAGTAGCTGTGTTCTAAGCCTCTCGTCGACAGCCTCCCAGATCGCAGTACTCCCTACCGCTTCCAGTTTTTCTCCGTACTTCTCAACCCTCTCTTTCCAAATATCCCTGATGATACCTACCATACACGGCGCTTTCTCATCTTCATCAGGGTACCATTCACTTTGGAGCACATCGCGTAGTGCTGTAGTCCCGATATGCTCGGGCGCATTCTCCAGCTCCACAAAGTACCCATCGCACCACTTTCCGATGCCTCTCGCCATATCAGCGAGCACACGGAAGTCTTCTTTGCGGAAGTAAGCCTCACTAGAACACATGGCGAATATGGCATTCCAAAGGGTTCTCCCACGCTCGGGCTCGTCAGCGCTCATCCATGCTGCAGCTGTGATGTACTCGTGGGCCGCCTTTACAAAGTTCTCCTCCCGAAGATCGGCTTCGGCCTGAATAGCGGTATGGCTGTAAACGAATCCGCGAAAGGTGTATGCTTTCGACAGAGGCGTAGCGTAGTGTGCATAGTAGATATTCCACCATGCGTCGTCACCCATAAAGCCGTGTCGACGCTCACTCTCTGGTGGCCTTGGGTTCCGCATGAAGCTCTCAATCACCCAATTGGCGATCTCCATGATATCGTCGAGCTTCTTTTTCTGGTCTGAAGGCGATGTTGGCGTGTGCTGGTATGACTTCATCAGTGCCTGTGCCAGCAGGATCTTCACACCACGCAGGAATGTCTCCTCTAACGTACGTCCTCGAATCGCACCTTCAACCATCGGCCACGTTTTCCTCGCCTCTTCGATCAGTTCCACTGCGCGCCGGAAGTCTGGCTCGTCACTCCCCGGCGCGCCTAGCGCACCCGAAATACACCCGTTCAGCAGGGCCGTACGAATACTGAGCTGAAGCGCGGGGCGGACCTGGTTCCACCCACCGACTATGGGGTCGGTGAGGCCATTACTTTGGTTGCGTGCAGCGGCGAGGCGTGAGTTGTAGGCACTGATAGTATCTTTAGGGCATAGTCCAGGTCCGATAGCGTTCCGTTGCTGTTGCTCGAGCGCGAAGCAGAGGCGCAGCTTTTGTAGACAGGTGTTATCGAAGCGGGCGACACGGCCATCTTCGAGAATGGAGGTGGTAAGCTCCTCGATAGTTTGGACTTTACCGAAGATACCCCGGGTCCCAGGAGGAGCACCAGGGATAGGACCTTCATAGAACTGGTGTAGGCTGTTGAGGGCGTTTTGAAATTGCATTTCGCTTTTAAGTATTAGTAGTTGCGTTAAGAAGACATGAGAGAGGTAGAAGCAACATACGCGACCCAGATACGACGCAGACATGACCCGTTTGGCGGCCATTGGCCTACCGGCTCCCCACCTGCAAGGCGTCGCTCGAACTCTTTCATGACAATATGTCCGACGTTGTTCTCCTCCCTGATGATAAATTCTGGCGGAGGGGCTGGTACCTCTGGCCTTGCCTCAATTTTTGCGTCAATCGCTACCGCTGTTAGTACCTCGCCCCCCATCCCCCCAGATTCCCCCCAGATACACACCTTTAACAAGTCTCTTTATCTCCCCCTCAACCGCCTCCTTCTCCTGTGGCCCCTTTGCTTCCTCTAATCCGACTTCAAGAGCCTTGTTGTAAAATCCTTTGGCATCTTCCCACTTCTTCATCGCGTCCAGGACACTTGCTTTGCGACGATATGCCTTTGCCCACTTGGGATCCAGCTTGATAGCCATGTTTGCGTCGTTCAAGGCCAAGTTGAGCTTATTCATCGAGAGAAGTGCAGCAGCTCGATTTGAATAAAGCGCCGGCGAAGCAGGAGTGAGTGAGATGGCATTTGTGTAGAAGCTGTGGGCTGCGCCGAACTCTCTGTTTGCGCCGGAGGGTTAGTGGGGTATAGAGTTAGCACTAGCGGAGTTGGTGGGTGAGGTACTGTTTGCTGAAGGCAGCATTCCCTTGAGCTTTGAGGGCATTTGATTCGGCGATTTGGGACTCTGTAGGCATTATTATCGATAATTTTGTAGCCCACTTGATGAGTGCGTGAAGAAGTGAAGGTTGTAAGGCTGGATAGAAGCTTCTTTAGATGGGTGAGGAAGCTATGATTACATAAGTAATCACCACCAAATTTGGTATTTACGTATGCAGTTATAGGTACAAACGTATAATTATATTACGATCATTTTTCAGCGGTTAGCCGGAGTAGGAGGTGATATACTCAAGACGCCTAAAATGCCCTGTGCGCACACCTGAACTGTTTGGTGAGAAATTCGGGCCACACGAGACTAGTCGATTACAGAGATGCTATATAACTAAAGCTTTGCAATTCGGTCAGTTACATGTAATTGCTTAGCCAACACACATATATATACATAGCACATGTTATATGCCTACTGCCGGTAATCTTCTTTTATACCAGTATTATTATAGTTCTAATATAGTTAATTAATCTAAACCACTTTAGCAATTACACCAACAGTAGCTACATGTATATACAGTAAAGAATTTATGACATCCGAGTCACTGCCATATTATGGTACTGCTTCCCAGGACTCGGAAAAGTGTAGTACATATGTGTAACCACTTGTCAGTACGGTAGGCCGGAGGTCAGTCAAACATGCCTCTAAGGGCTATTGCCCCGTATATATGTGTGTGGCTGCGCCTGGCTACATTTTATGGATACCAAAACGGTACCTGTGTTTTACCGTAGTCGAGTTAGTGAACCAAGTCTCATATCAAATAAATCATAAAACATGAGGCCCTTCAAGTACGAGTGATAATTTATGAAGATATATCTGTTACTGCCCGAAGTAGGCCTGCTATTCAAACTAGATTACACTACAACCATGGAAATGTAGTCTCGTTCCCATGACCTGTTAAATAGTTCCTTTTGCTACAGACTACATGATTACCTTTTAACCTTCCACTTACAAGATATTAAGGACGCAGTAATAAGTCTTGTTAGAGTGGTGGCTCCCTGAAGAAAAAAAAAAAGAATGGACGGGGAAGAGAGAAACCAGATATAATAGTCATACTGTAATATACATATATATTTAGTCTACCATCAATTGCAATCTATCACCAATAAGCAGTACACTCGACTAAAAGCGACTATATAATCCAGCGAGACACGAGTATACATACTCTAAGTTATATTCTAGAAAATGACGCAATCTGCACATTCGGTATCAAATCATCGCACTCTCTTTTTACCACGCCTCAAAGGTGTTCGAGTGGTGGGCCATGGTGACTAATTTGATCCATCCTTACATCGGCCCACCACGAGCGAGGCAGACAAAACCCTCACAAACACTATCCTTCAACCAGTATATACCATCTTCGAATCAACTACAGGTTGCTTGTAAGTCGACTTTTACATTACCCCCCTTTTCATTTTACAAGTATGGTGAGATTTCAAAACAATAACTTATGTTAACACACTCAAAGCTCAGGCTTAGCTGATATACTTGCTAGGGTCTATATCTAAACATCTTTTTTCAGTGACACCGCCCTCCTTGCCAGCAATGGTGACCCTCCCCCCGTTGCGGTTTCCCAGTCATGGGCATCCAAACAGGCCTGTCTGCTCGCCAACACCGCAGGCCTTGTTCTCTTCCGAACCTCTTCTTCATAAGAATCCACTGCCTCTCTTAATCCTACCTTACCCTCTTGCACCTCGACCAACTTACCCACCAGCTTTGCCGCATCCATAATCCCGTGGTTTGCAGCCTCTCCACGATCTATACTCTCTATCAGTTTTACGACCTTAAACACTAAATTTTTTTTTTTTTAAAAAAAAGAACCACTTACACATAGTCATAGCATGTGCAGCATCTCCCACCAACGTCGCTCTTCCACACCGATTATCCCACTCTAGACAAGGCCAATCTGCCAATCTGACATCTGTCACCTCCGTCCCCTCAGGAACCGCCATCACCGCGCTTTTAAAAGGTTCCGCGAAGTCTACCGCTTGCTGCTTCATTTTCTCAAGTCTCTCTGCTGAGTTTTTGGGCATTTTCTCATCGGCAGTAGGCCGCCAGGAGATGATGAATTGGATGGTGTAGTAATCCCCGCCAGTTGCGTTAGTTTGTGGTGTATCAATTGCTATCAGGATACGTTAGCTGAATCTAGAGGGAAGCCCAGGAAGATGACCTACTAGAGAACCAAAGAAATTCTCCAGTAACTGGATGCATTCCCTGGAACAGCAGGGGATCATAAGCTCGGAGGGGAGCGGCCTGTTCGGGCGTGAATTGGACTGCAAGTCCGCTGCTCCGAATGGGGAGAGGCTGCAGCTGGTATGTATCCGGGCAGAGAATTTCACGGGTACGAGATCTCGACCCTTCCGCACCAATGAGGATACTCCCTGATGCCGTAGTTCCATCCTCAAAGAACGCTGTCACGCCCTTATCTGTGGTCTCGAAGTTTACAAGCTTCTTGTTCCACTGAAGGCTCCACATATAAGCTACTGACCCCAAAGTCCTATGAAGCGCACATACCTGGATGGGAATATCCTCAACTAACAATCGTCTTAATCCCTCCCGCTTGATTCGCAACCTCTTGTTTGGCGGTACCTTTCTTTCCACTGCCCCTGTCTGTAAGTTCAGAAATAAGAAGTTCCCCCGATCGACCTTCCCCTGTTCAGGGTCAACCTGAATATCGAGGAGCTTCTCGCGAATAGTCGTGGGGAGACATATGTCCAGGCTCGGGAGGGCCCAATGAATTGTGATTCCCCAGCCTTGACCTCTAGAAGTGGCGGAGGCGTCGCGCTCGAACACAGTGAACGGGATATTATACTAGCGCCATCCTATCAGTAATGGATAACAGAGTTGGCACGGGACGGGGAGAGTTAGGAAAAATGCCTACCTTCCGGAGAGCTTGAGCGAGGGTGGTGCCGACAACTCCAGCCCCAATTATCAGTACATGAAGCTGCGCCGACTCATCGGCCTTTTGTTCTGCGTCCAATCGTGTCATGTTACACCCCTTTTCTTTCTTTTTCCTAACGATGATCAACGGCTATATCACAGTAAGAGTAGTGTTAGTGCGGGTTCCTAGGGACCAGAGGAAGGGAGGAATTACTTCTCTTACATGGGCGACCATGCTATGGTCCGCAGTGGTTCGATTCTCCCAGACCACCTGGTATACCCCTGCATAACTGGCGCACGGCGCCCCTTCAAAAAGAAAAGAAAAAAAGGAAAAAGGAAAAAGGGTGAGAGAGAGAATCGGTTAGATTGCGGCTGCGGGTATATTATCTTCCTGTCTGCAGTCCGGTTATGTGGCTTCTAGGGCCGGACGGTAAGCACGCAGATGGCGAAGAGCATCTGCCAGGCAGGGATTATTTCAGCCGTGGGGCAGAAAGCTTGTTATGTGGGTCTGCATCTATGAATCATGGGGTGTCACTCGTAATATTAAGGCATAATAATATGGGGCGCTCAATTATGATATTGGTCGGTGGAATATTGGCGACTCTGCAAGTTATGGGATTGGCAAGGTTGTGATTTATCAAGACTGGTCAGGTTTAATTTAATCTGGCAACCCATAGGTACTCACTGAAAATATAAAAAAGGCAACTGTTAAAATATACAAGTTGATATAAGCTCTATAGACCTTAATTCCAGTTCCCTCCCACATATTTCCTTTGCGACGTCTTCCGACTGGATAGGACGTTAAACCAGTATACACAATAGTAGCTGGGGGGTGCAAAAGTATATTCAAATGGCCCTGTTATTACTGTTATATACAAACACCCACCCCCGAAACCTGCCTAGTATTTGTAACCAAGCTATTCCGCGGGGGGCAAGATTATGACCACATCAATTACCATAACGGTAGACCGGCAATGATCAAAACCACACCAAAACCCACTCCCCACACACCTACCCCACACACCCCAATTAAGACCCTACTTACATGCAACAACAACAACAACATATCCCCCATCGCCTAATCTACCAAACAAATTACTTTTTTTTTCCGAAGGACCCGCATCTGTACCCCGCATGACGTGCAGTGCAGTGTGTTAACAGTACCTAGCTAATAATGATAGTATGTATGTATACAACAACCCTATTCCAACCTACCGGTACAGATGCTCCTGTCACGCGAGGAGCATGGACCAACATAACCAAACGCACGTCCCTGAGCTAGCCATCATTAGTTACATGTAACTAATCAATTACCGGTCTGAGAACTGGCGTTCCCAGGTTCAGAGTGACTCAATCTGAAACACAGTCTGCACTAACTGTGGATTGGATAGGTAGCGAATCTGAGTCCTAATACTTGTGTGTACTGGGAGAGCTCTGGCGGGGTAAGCATGGATGATGGATGGACTCGCTGGAATGTAATCAAGCCGCAAGTCGCAGAGAGAAGGGCTTAAAACGAATGAGTTTTGAACCTCGTTCAATAACTACATGTAACTTTTTGACAGCCAACAAGCCACTCCCCACTCCCCAACCCCTGACCCTAACCAAACAAAAGAAAAATTGAAAAAAAAAAGAAAAAAAAGAAAAAAGAAAAAAAAACATGAATAATAAAATATAGGTAGGTAGGTAAACAGCTAGAACCCGTCATCCTTCCTATAAACCGCTCAATTATAAAGATCTTCTTGCTATCCCACCAAGAATCATGTTCTCATCTGAATCTACTCGGAAGATGATTAAAAAAAAAAAAAAAAGCACGTATTTCCAGCTTGCTCCACACTCCGTCCAATAAGTCTATTTATTTCTTGTGTACCGTGTATTCTCTCCTCTAATAAATCCCAGGAATGATTCTGTACTTGACGATGCTGCAGTACTTTTTCCAGTCGGGGCCATATTTCCCAGTACATCTCGCGTCATCTCTGCCGCATCTTTGAATAAGAAGGACGGTCATGAAGATCGCATATGTCCAAGGGAGAAGGTTGTCAACTCCACAGACTGCACAGACACTGTATGAGAGAATAAGATCCCCAAGGTAGTTTGCGTGACGGACAAACCCCCACCAGCCTATTTGTAATTTGTTAGTTCATTATTGTTCAAAAAGGGGGTTGGGGGGGGGGATGGGGGGCGATAAGACTAACCAGAACAAAGAAGTAATGACTCGTGATCCTTTCCATCTTCGGTCTTGTACGATGCCTTGATGACCTCCGCCTTCTTTCCCCAAATTAAACATTCTCCTCCGGTACGTCTGACAATATCCTTCTGGTGGTTGACAGATCGGAAGATGATATATCCAGACACACCAATCATAAGGAGAGCGACTGCAACGGGTGTGGGCAAATCAACGGGGTAACGAGCAAGGTACTGCGCTTGCAGGGTGTAAACAGTTGGTAACCAAACCATTGACCCCCAGGCAAGATAAAATCCATAATGGTCGTGGCAAATATCGATTGTGCGGAGGTACCTGCAGTGGGTAAACATTAGCGCCGGTAGATAACAGCCGGGTAAAAGCTACGAACCAGTCTTCGTTGATAAAGAAGTCCACAACGTAAAAGGCATGCAAGATGTTTACGATAATCATCGAGTTTGTGATGTAACCAATTCTCTCGTATTGCCAAGCAGCATAAGACAAGTCGCTACAATTATGTCAGTGGCCCACTCGACAATTAATCCACGGAAAAGCACAAATCCAGCTTACATCAAAGTCCAGGCAACAATTCCTGGCCGTCCGTTATGGAAAAGCTTGAAGTCCCACCATTGCCCAAATCTCGGGTTCAGCTCAATCCCCATGTAGAAATCGTAGATCTTTGAACCTAAAATCCAAAGTTAGAAACAATCCGTATGCGGGTGAATTTGGGTTCGAATTGCCACTTACCACTGAACTTGCGATCGTCGGGGTGCGTAGGGGCAATGTGTGCCTTCACATATGAAATGCCAGCCAAGAAGAACCCGTAAACGTTGAAAACCACCATCAAACCGTCCCAGTTCTTTGCAATAAATGCCGGGTCGAGATAACCGTAGTAAACCGCAACAACAGCGAGAATATGGGTAAGAGCCCACGCCTGCAAACCATTGACCTTGTAGGGAAGAAGATGTCCAGCCGGAGTACGCTGACCATAACCGATGTTGCTCGGGAGCCATCGGTAGAGTATAGCCTGGAAGATAAGCCAAGCAGCATATCCCAATGTTGCCTTCGTCGTTGGTCGAGGCGCGTAGAGCGCAATAAGCTTCAAGGGGTTGTTTGTAGCATATGCCCACAATGTGTTTGTGATGCTTCCATTGAAATGGGTAAGGGCAACGGAGAATAGAATCGCCAATATGGGGCAGAATACCATGATAGCACCACAGCCGAGTACACTCAACCAAGAATCACCATTAAATCGACCCCATGAAGGATTGATGTGATTCTCTGGGGAGCCGTCACGTACTTTTCGACGGTTCACGCCTTTCTTTTCACTAAAGGCAGAAGTATGCTTTATGACAGACTTCTTATGAGATGTTGAGATAGGAGCAGAAGTTTCGGGGTCAACAAAAGATTGAGATGTAAGAGAACCACGAAGAGTGGACTCAGTTGATCGAGCAAGCGAGCGAGGATTTAGCACCATTGTAGGTGATAATAGGCAGTGACAGTGAGTGAAGGGACCGTCTTTCTGTCAATTGGATGATATCCTGATGGGATGGGATGTGTAAGGTAAGGGGAATGGAGGAATTTAGAGGGAGAATCCAACGACTATCTATGTACTTCAATCGTAAGCACAGACATAAGAAAAAAGAGAGCAGTAGGTAGCAGTAGTACCAAGGAGACCAGACGCACCACACCCACACACACAAACACGCACCCACACTCTTCTTCTTACCCTTACCCACCCACAGATAATGGAAGGGGGAAGGAAGAGTTCGGTTGGGAGGGGGGGAAGGGAACTGTGGCTGGGGTGACGTGTCTCTCTCTCTCTCTCTCTCTCTCCCGTCTGCTTCTGTGTAGCTGCTACATGTACTTTAGCTCTCTTGATACTACTCTAGAGTACATAATGTACTTCATCACCTGCTGCTAATACATCTAGCTACATATACCTACATGACTGCTTGCTTCACTCACCTATGTGGGGAAGTAATGTGATGGTAAGCTCTCCTATGAAATGTGAATTGATTTCAACAAGCTAATTCTGTGATTAGGATTGATAAACGTAAGTATACGTTATAGATACTTATCTCTCGTTCCGTAGAAGAAGAAAAAACGTTCAAACTAAACCATGGCTTGAAAATCCCCACGTTTAACGGTTTACAACTAAATCAATCCCGCACATATCTAATCCCTTCCCCAAATGTCTCTTTTCTCCACATACACTAAAAATTTTTGGTTCAGTCCGATTGAGCCTCATCCCCCGGCTCTCTAGTCCACTCTCCGCGTCTACTCTCAGTCACCCCTCACAAATTTTACTGGGAGTACCCACTGTACCTGCTGCACATGGGCTGGAAAAAAAAAAAAAAACACCATCCCGTATCCCCCCTTTTCGCCGGCTGCATGTTGAGCGCTGGACGACAAGTAAAAGGCAGGTTGGCAGGCACACCACTGGGCAAACACACACACACACACGGGAAGCCTAGCTGTAGTGATATCACCAAATGCAGCCGAATCCAAGAGTTCCAAGCAAGGCTGCTTCGCCTCATTTCCTCCTCTGGGACTGGTTTGTACGACAAGTGGGCCCTGCCGATCCTGGTTTGGCACCACTGAAAAAAAAAAGATCTCGGTTATCTAAACAACCTTATCTGTATGAATTAGTACCTTATCTGGCCGGCCGCAGTATTTGGGTGCCATCACCGGTCAAGTGATAGAAATTATTATGGATGCTTCCACATATACTCCCCATGAATTATTCTACATGCGTGTGCTTTTTCTTCCCTCTGGCTCGATTTTTATTCGCATAGCCTTGTCAATTAAACACCGATCTCTGCAAGATGATCAACTCAACTTTCGGTCGTTATCCCGTGCCAATAAAGTACGTATACATAGCTCGGATCTTTCCCCGAAAACAAAAATCGATGTGAAGCCGAGAGTAATTGGTAGGAGATGGAATGCCGAGGTGGGTTATTGAATGTAAGTCCTGTATTATCCACTGGGTCCCACTTGGAGTGTACTCTACTAATCTTAATCAGCAAATAGTAAGAACGGACCACCTCAAAACCAAAACAACCCCTAACCCCGCCAGATTCTAGTCTGGCTCACTCCCTAGGCGACGCGTAACACCTTATTGGGACGCGACATGCTCCATCCAACCCTTCCCCCACTCCCCCCATGTCCCAACCGATTCCTAATCAGAAATCCCAACCAATTTCTCCAGGACACACCGAATTTCATTTCGACTCAAGGCTTAGCCTACGACCGGATAAAAATAGTTAGTACTGCTTATTTTGCGTCCTCTTCCGGGTCAATTAATGAGCTGACGACTTGACGAGAGGCCGCAATTGCATGTATGCACAAACACAAGGAGGGCATTGGGCATGTAGGCATCAGTACAATCCTTGGATTCCCAGGTCTTTGAGTGTTTGGGCCGGTTCTAGTTTCCAAGCCTCTTGGTAAGGGTTAGGGCTCCCCTTAATTTGGATCTTCTACCTAGTCTTTCTCGGTGTTTTCCTATTCCAGCCAATTTTCTGATTATATTACCAGCTGTCAGATATAATTATCAATTTACGCTTCTTGGCCCTTCCGTGAGGGACGTGCGAAGCCTAGATTCGTGGAAGATTATGTAGCAGGTTGCATTGAAGGAATTGGCATTCTAGCTAGGATTCGATATTCTGGAATGATTATCGAAAGTTTTGTGTTGATCGAATGGTAGCGTTACAGATATGTCGATACCAAGAGGTTTAATTTAAAAAACGTGCCTTGTGCCCCCCCCCCTCCCTTGGAACCCTTGAGTCTTGAGTGGCTGGTAAGCTTTTTGTTTAATTATTGGATAGCTTCCGGCGGATGACACCGACCGGGTGGGTGTTACGAGACCCTATCGACATTTCGGATATCTACGACGAATACGATCACACTGTCTCACTCGATTTTACACTTCCTCCTCGCGGGAATGTAGCTTCATCTACCCTACTGGTGGTGATGGCACCAAGCACAGCTGCATTCACAGAACTGTTGCTGCGCATACCCACTCTACAAGTCTAGACTCTGGAATAGCACAGGAACCGACAGTCAACTCAGCACGTACATACATGTATCTCCTACTAAGGGGTCTGTAGCTACAGTACCGAACACCGACAGTTCTCGGATAAAGAGTTTCCGGGCTCCGATCCGAGGCATTGTTGGTACTCCTTGCAATCCAATTGACAGTCTGTGGATTGAGTTCCTGTCGGGGAATAGTTTGCGCAAAGCTAGATCGGGTGCTTCAAAACATAGTAGTAGAAACCTTCGAGATGCGGCAGGTGAGCACCGTCGTGGTGGAATGGGATCCGGCACGGAACCTGCGCGTCCTACCCACCCTCTACTTCCTGGGGCACCCCGGACACGGATTATTGAGTAGGGTTCTAGAAATAGTTCTTTCCTCTCTACCTATTTTCGGGAGGCTGCTCTATATAGTAAAATTATTTAACGTCGCCTACATACTCTACTCTATTTGCCCTACCGTGTATCTCCTACCCTACCATGATCACGCCCGATCATCCCCCCCCCCCCCCACTTTAAATATCGGGGCAAAGATCTGAAACATGAAAGGATGTCCACCCCGGCATCGAGCAGGGCATGGTCGCTCCCTACACGACCGCGTACGCAACCATCTGTCCTGAACCCTCCTGTTGAGGTACACTCGCTTCGCCGCATAGGTGCCGTCTTGATAATTACTCTAGTGCGAGCGCGGCCTTTTAAGTTTCGGGGAGACCTTACCTTACGGGTGAAGAGGATCTGCGGTGATGATCGTGGTGGGGTAAGCACATGTTACGACGATTGGTGGGTGGGTTGTGATCTCAAGATCAATGATAGTTTTGTGGGATTTCGATTGGGGGTTTATTTGGTGGGTTCTTTTTTTTTTTTTTTTTTTGCGGGAGGGGAGGGGGGTGGTGGGTTTACTTACTAGATAGGTCGGAACTGGAGAGTACGTAGATCCTCTAGATGTACTCTTTTCCAGTGCAGAGTTGATTTGCTATCCGGCCGGACTCACAGCTACAACTCCACAAGGACTACGGGATTCCAGATTGGGTTTGCGGCGAAAAAAAAAATAGATTCTCATAAAGTTTCTCGCGTACGGGATCTATAGGAAGCGATTGGCATATTGAGTTTCAGCACATTGAGTTTCAATCCTATGATAATGAGGTGCGACTGTTGACGCCTCACTCCAGTACTGCAATAGGATAGAAGATAAATAATTGAGCACTTTTAAACCACGGCTTCTTTTTTTTTAAAAATAAAGAGGGAGAAGGGAAGGGAAGGGAAGGGAAGGGAAGGGAAGGAAATGGAAAGATCCTCAACCACGATAAAACAAGGGTTGGAAGGTAGGGTTTGGACCTAGATCTAGTTGGTATGAGAGCTGATCTCAAACGCTCTAACCAAACAAACCGGTTACAATCTAAACACTCAAGAAAGTCATAGAGGATCATAAAGTGGGGATAGTTGCCTTAGCATAGGTACACTAAGAATTAATTGTGGTGTTACAGGAAGATTCTAACTTCTAACTAATTAAAACTACCCTAAAACTATGAGGGAAAATGGATTCAGTACTCTAAGAATTACCAGCAGACCGTAACAAAAAAGGATTATTCTGAAAATTACGCCTTTAATCCACAGGCTTCCTACTATCATACTTCCTACCAATAAAGAGCATTGAGATCCGCCAGATACTCGTTATCAATCTCATAGTCGTCGCTCTGGTCTTGAAGCTCGTTATAATCTCCGTCGGCGTCATTATAATTCGTCCCATCAGCGAACTTGGTGATACGGTCAATGAAGTCATATACCTGGTATAGACCCCTCATATCCGCCTCTCTCGTATCTCCCGCGGGCCCCCCCGAGAAATCCATAATCAGCGCATTCCCATCACGATCAATCATGACATTTTCGGGCACTGCACGCCCCCAGATGACCGCCGCCTTATGGAGTAGCCCGACCGCTTCCCCAATCTGGCTCTTCCACTTCCAGCCATCTGTCCTTGAGCAGGCCTTAATCCCGCTCAACTGCCCAACCTTCCCCCTACGTGCCCTCAACACCACACCGTCCACCATCTCCTCGCCCTCCTCTGTCGTACCTGTCCCATTCACCGTCACAAGGCCCACCAACTGCATAATCGAATGCTGTCTCGGCGTCCTCACCAGCGCGTCCACCTCGCGCCGCAGCGCAGCAGCATTATAATAGCAATGCCCGGGCTTCACCCAGCAACGTCTCCCCGCAACGACGGCCGCATACAATCCCCTCTGCATATCCCTCCCCAGCTCAACCTCATTACGGTCAAACGTCAGCACGCCTACATGCATGTTCCTGATCATGCACCTCTCCACCGGCGGATACCGTCTCGGCGACTCATGCACCGTAAACTCCAGCCCGAGCTGCCTTGGTGTCGTCGTCGCCTGCAGCTTAATCACCGGTCCCCGCTCGCCCGTGTACGGGTCGTCATACTCGTCGCTACACGGTCCCATGGCCATCCGTGCAGCATGGTCCTTTCGCAGCGTCGGCAAGAACAGGTTGACGCAGGAATTGGCTGAGAGGCGCTGGCGTGTATCGTCTTTTGCGAGGAGGGCATCGTACAGAGCGCGCAGGCAGATGTTCTCGGCGCAGTAGGTGTATGCGGGGTTGTAAGTGAGGAGGAGGTGGTAGCGGAGGGTTCCGAGGTCGAGGATCTGCTCGAAAGTGTTGCAAGTGACGAAGAGGGAGCGGTAGATGGGGGTCAACTCTGGGGCTGCAGTGGGAGAGGAGGAGGGGAGGAATTGGTGGAGACTGGTGGAGACTTTGTCGACATCGGTGGGGGCGGGGGCGGGGGCGGGGGGGAAGGAAGCTGAGGTGGATATGGAGGGTTGGTGGATGAGGTATTGGCAGCGGAAGGTGTAGTCGAGGCCAGGCCCTGGAGCGCGCCCGGGCTGATTATTGAGAGAGGGAGGCATTGGATGTGGTTTTATGTGAATGAGCGTGCAGCAGTGCGAATGATTGCCGGGTGGGTGGGTGCTGGGGACTAGATGTCTGGGATGGAGGGAGTATAGATGGACTGCGAGACGTTTGGAGGAGTATCCTTGCGGTGAGCGTTCTCAAACTCTCTTTTCCGCTGTTGTTGTTGCGTACGGGGGCGGGATGGTGGTTGGATTGGGCGGTAGATACAATCCCCGGCCCGGGCAGGTTGATCCATACGACGAGCGAGTGATAGCTTGTGAGTGTAGTTAATCGGCGAAGTAAAGACAACCCGGTAATGGTTGATCGCAAAGCTCTTTAGGATGGAAGCCGCCGAACGGAATTTGGGCCTTCCAAGAGTAACTGGATTGTAACATAATCCGAATCGATAATCTACTCCGGACATCGGGCATTAGAAATTTCCATGATCAGCCCTACGGTCAAGCTGCCTTAGCTACGATATGGCATATGCTGCTGATCAGCTAGAATGTACGTACTGACCATTATGCAGCTACCACCAACTCTACACGGCAGTCGAGATGGTGGTGGGGGATTTTTTATAACGAGACATGCTGTCAAGTGCAGTACATGAGTGTGTATATGCATAGCTGGTTGTATTATATTAGAAGGCTCAGAATGAACCTTCCTAAGTAAGTACATGTACCTCCTACATGCGAACTGATATTCTTCCTCCACAAATACCCTTTAGCATATTGTACACGTTTATGTACGTGTATCCACTTGCGTCGATGGCTTTTTACCTTGGTCTTTGGTCTTTGTGTACGCATACTATACTTGGAAGATAAGTATATGCTGTGCCTGCTTCACAAACTACCGCATAACTACATGTATGTCTGAACACGAGACTATCCGGTTCCCTACAACCGCTCATCTTCCTTGAAGCAGCCAACTTAAGCTTATAATACCAGGACCCCATAAGAACCGCAGCCTTGGGGGTGGTACGTTTTTACTATTTCGTCTTCTGCATCTGCGCTCCTTAATATATTGCAACCTAAGAAGCACATAACCGCATGCCACAGGAAAAGACACCTAGGCGGAGACGTAAGGTTGACTCCGGGTTCCCGCCTTCCGCGAGGCACGGCGCTCTGTCTCGTAGAAATTTAATTCCTGGTTCTATGGTACGTCCCTTGCATACATATTTATGCATCTTGAGTATATATACCCCTAGCATGGCCTCGCTATTAGTATTCATTATATTATATGGGAGGCCGGGATATCAGGTAAGTTATAATTATAGAGATGCCACAGGTACTATAAATCTAATAGTCACAATAATTGGCTGCATGTAGATATCCGCCGTACTCAAGTCATAGAGTATGGTGATAGGTATCAATCATAATCCTAAGCTCAGTCATTCACGATCTATCAAAGCAGATATATATATCGTTCAAGTTTCGGTTTTTTTTTTTTTTTCAGAACAATTACCGAAGGGATGATCCTCCGCAGATCCACGCCCGGAATGCGACCTCCTTTGGTACCAGCCTCTTGCCCTGAAATGTAGATAAAGCCTACCCGACACCCTCTCAATTGCCCGATCCCCGTTAGATCACCAACAACACAATGAAGCTCCTCGTCGTTCTCTCAAGCCTGATTCTTGCTGCGGCGGCCAATGCCCAAGTGCTCGACGAGAGATCCTATATCCCGCCTCCACGCTGTAAAGACGACTTGGCTTACAACTTCTGTCTTCCCGATTGCCTTGAGGACCCTTCGAGGTTGGCTGATGAATGCTTTAGAAGTTGCTGTAAGTGACCATGAGCTTGTATAACGGCACTGGACACAGATATAAGAAACAGACTAATCCTTTGGGTAGACATCTCAAGTTGTACGTAGGTCTAAAAAAAAGGATTTTTTTTTTTTGGGGGGGGGGGTAGACGAGTCTTGCGTCTTGATTATTTGTACTCTATCAAAATTTGCACACTGTATACAGCAAGAAAAAGTGTCTTCTATTCTCATTGCTAGCGTAGGAGTGTGACGCCACATATAGTAATAAAGACACCCAATAAGTTTGTGTTGTGGAGACTCTACCTCGTTCGTCCGGTCATTCTTAGTGACTCCATGTCATCCAGCTTCGCATTGAATAGCCCACGGGAGTATCTTCGTTTCCATATATCCTCGCCTTCGGAGAAAGCTCAAACTATGAGTTGTCATAGAAAGCCAGTAGACATCACTCTCATAACCTACTCCTACACTCCAGCATCCTTTAACAAGCCCGACCAAGCAAGGGTGCATACCTCCTTTACATTCAATACCGAACGTTCAGTCCGGCATGCTGTGACCTACTGGATTCGTGTGGGGGCGGGGAACTATAATGATCTCGACCTGCTCTTCTGTGACGGCACTAGGTTTCAGGAGCCCCACTGGAGCGGTCTTTCTAAGGATGGATTTACACAGCTAGAGGCTAATCTTAGAGAGCGGAAGATGGAGGCCGTAGTACAAGTAGTAGAGTCGCTAGAGGCTTTATGGGAAAAGGCAGAGTATGTCCGCATTCTCCAAAGTTAAGCCCTGTGGACTAAATTCATAGATACCCGCCCCACCAAGATGATCTTTGGCTGGTTAGTGAAGCATACCAAGTGTGGAACTGTCTGACTGAAAAGATATGGAGGCTGCATGTTTTGGTAAATGCCCCCTGATTCCTTGCATGTATTCCGTTTAACCCCCCAGGCTAGAAGCACCAAAAGGTTCTATCCAATGATTTGTGTGGAGAACCCTCATCACTGCCACAAAGCTTCAACCCAACTGAGAGGGAGCTCCATCAAAAAGAATTTGAGGATTTTGACGGTAGCTCCGACAACCAGCATCGTAGTCATTTTTGTTCCTGGATGACAAGAAATCTCGACGGATCCGCAGTTCTTCCCAGCATGGCTACGAGACCAGAGGAGGAGAACTTCCCCGCCCCTGACCTTTCAAGCCATGAAATCGTGAGCTCTGCCTTGAGTTATTGGAACAGGAAAAACAAAGAAAGTGATTACTATGATCTCGAGTACTTGTCGTACTTGTGGTCTGAAGAATTCGGGGGAAGTTGGGAGGCTAGCCACAATTGTGTACAAGCTCTGGGAATCAGAAAGTCGATCTCTGGGTGGGAGATTATCCTCGCACTTAAACAGGTTATGTTTGAGAAGAGGTGCGTTATGACTATCCTTGGTGTTATGCGTGGATTGGTGATGCTTATCCCGAGTAGATTCCCGCCCAGGGATAAAACTGCTTTAATGGTCAAAAAAAGCTTCAAGAAGTGGAACCAATGCAGTCACGATGTTCAGCTAAAGATTGATGAGGTATGCGGCTGAAGTTACCTCTAGATTGTACTAAATTGACATAAGGATAGAAGCTAGCTCAACTAGGCCCTTCTGCACCATCGGATGGAAGAATTTCGGGAACATATACCCCAATGGGACGGGGATCAATGTCTACAAGCTCTGGAAGCTTTGGTATTAACGGAGGCGAGTTATAACAAAAAGGATGTATGAGGGCCCTTGCAAGGTCCTTTTCGAACGAGAAACCGTGGGTGGTTTCAAAGTTAGACAGGCTGGTACGGCTGGTGTAGGGGTACGGACTTGTAGACTCGTGTTGGAAATAAACAGGTGTTGCGGGGTATTAAAAAGCCAATAGAGGCATCCATCGTGATAAGCCAGAGCCCTGCTCAATGTAACTTCAATTCTATGAAAATTATTCGCCCTACCCAAAGTAAAGGAACTATTCTTGCCATGGCACACCACATCCTCAACAAAGCCCGATCCTCCTCCGCGCTTTCCCCCCTTCTCATCCTTTAACCAATAATCCATTGACGGGCACACGCTGCCAGAGTATCTACACCATAAACGGGTCCTGGTGGCCCTTCCGACCTAGGGCTAGACTGGTAACTATCGACCTCCATGTGAATTCTTCACCCCACGACCCCGCAACTCCCCCGGTTATACTCATGCCTCCTATAACCGCGGATCCGGGATCGCTTACTGCCGTTGGAAGGTAACTATGATGATATACATAGCTGCATGTGTGTACATGTATGTACAATAGCTAAACACAACTGAAAGACTTGCCAAGGCTCGAGTGATAGGACATGACCACATGCACTCTTTGCAAGCGTAAGTATGCATATACAACAATGCGCACACCCCTGCGTATGTAGCCCTTAAGTTCATGATGTATCTGTCGACCAACCCACAGCAGGCACGGTCCGGCGCACAGGACGGGACAGGCAGCAAAGTAGCCGACTCTGCACGCATGCAGCCGGCCGGTGGATCCTCAGCACTTACTACGTACAAGCGAGTGATGTCCTGTGATTTCTCGCCGTGTGCAGCTATATAGCTGGCTGGAACCGCCCGTTGTGACTTGCAATTGAGGAACGGTTGGGTGCGTAGAGGCCGGGGCGGGCTGTCGGACGGTGTGAGTATATGATCACGTACCAAGTATGCTATCAGCACTCACAAGCGCTACAAGCCACGTCCTGTCCTTCTCTCGCGACCAATAGCCAGGGCCGGGAGAGACTTGCCCGTACGTACGCACACCGCTGTATCAGGCCCTCTGGCCGCATACTTGTTGTTTTGGCTCGTACGCTCCAAGAGCAGCATTCGGACCCGTCTGGCCCTTTCTCTAGCTAGATGTTGATACATGTAGGTAGGTAGGTGCGTCCATGTACTCCCCAAGACCTCCCCCCTCCTGCTATATATATAGCTCTCACTCCCCCCAATCAAACCGCAGACCTTGACAAGATGGGACGCCAAGAGGCGAGTGATATGACATGACCAAGCCCCCGCATATACACCAGAGGGTTAATTTGGAATTAGGCCTGCTATATAGCGCCCCCCGCCCCCCGCCCCGGATATGAGCCGGCTGCGACCGAAGTGATGGACCTTGGCACGCATCAGGGGAGGGGTGGGGGTGGGGATATGTTTCCTTCCTTCCCGATAGGGACAATTGTCCGGATGAATGACTTGTTTATGTAGCTGCTGTAGCTGGTTTTTTTTGCGATGGGGTGCTTGCGCCGTTGGGTTACGGGGTGACTTTCAGATATGGGTTGGGAATTGGTGGTTTTTATATTGCACCCGGCCTACACATCCCCGAGCACTCTTCTTTGAGGTATTGGCTGGGAGGGGTTTGATATAGGGTGTGTTGTTCTTTAAGGCAAGAAAGGGTGTAAGCTCGCCCTCTATCACTATATAGCTGCCTCGACGGGAGCCACGAGATTGAGGGCTGTAAAAAAAAGAGGAGGGGAAACATGGCCATCTAGAACCTTTATTAAACTAAAACCCAGACATAAAAATTCTATAAACAAGACATAACGGTCATTAAAAACAAAAGTCGAAACCAAAAAACAGAAACATCAACAATTTCACGCCCTACCCCTCCAGCCCAAGCCCACCTTCGCAACCCTCCCCACAGCCAGCAGGGCACCACCCGCAATCAGCACCACCCCCGCAAACAGCTGCGCCGCCCAGTACCTCCCGCCCTGCAGCTGCACCAGCGCCCCGCCGATGGGCGACCCCGTCAGCGTCGCCAGACTCACAATCGTAAAGACCATGCCCATCCTTGTGCCGGCCTTTGAGAGGTCGGTGGTGAGGCTGCTCAGCGTGGCCGGGAAGAGGCTCTGGATTGCTGCGGCGCAGAAGCCGTAGATGCTGCCCCAGGCGATCAGGCCGCCGTAGGTGTGGACGCGCATCCAGGCTATCACGAGGGCCCCGACGAGGAAGCAGTAGGGGAAGAGGAGATTGAGGGGGCCAATCCGGTCTGCGTAGTAGTTGGGTAGCAGGCGGCCTGGAATACCTACGGAGTTCATGATGATTACCATGTTGAAGGCAGTCCCTTGGTCAAGGCCAACCTGGGTTCGGGCAAAGGCGGAGATGTAGAAAAAGGCAAAGTAGAGGCCCCAGAAGTTTAGGAACATTCCTATATACCGCGGCAGGCAGTCAGAGGGGCGGCTTGGAATTGGGGGATTTGCAGGAGAGACTTACCGGCGGCAAATAGGACATATGTAAGCTCTGTGAAGGCAGCCCATTCAACTATAGGGCCGGCTTTCCGTGGCTTCAATCTTGGCTTCAGGATGAGGTTTACTGAGCCCAGGCACACCACACATATCAATCCGATAGCTCTCATAGTCCACGCAAAACCAACTTGCGGCAGCAATGCCTTCACCACCACCGGGATAACTACCCCCCCAGTAGATGACCCGCATGCTGCAATCCCCAGCGCAAAGCTCTTCTTCTTTTGAAAATAGGTGGAACACAGCGCCATGCTCGGGCAGAAGAGCATCCCGCCTCCAATCCCGACACAGAGGCCGTGGGAGAGGAATATTTGCCAGTAGGTTGTCGCACAGGAAGCCGTGAACACACCCAGACAGACCAGAACTGAACCCACAAAGTACATGGGTCGGAAGTAGCCAGCGTCGAGAGCTCGCCCAGTGAAGGTCCCGAGGAAGAAGAGGAGAAAGACCTGAATTGAGCCCACCCACGAGACTGCCGAAGGCGTTTCATTGAACGCTTCGACATAGTAGGATTGAAATATACCAAAAGACTGTAGTTGCCGCGTGAGTCATCGGATTCCAGGAAACACCAGCGAAACATTTGACGGGGGAAAAAATGATATATATACATTTATGTAACCCCTAATTTTTCCAATGTCAGTAAATATCCAATTGAAAGTTCCATGAAAAGATAGAGTAATGAATACCAAGTATTAAAGATGGTTAGGTGTACTCCAAAGACCATAAGCCAAGCTTGAAGCCCACCATCTGGGGGCTTCTCGGCCTCCGCCTGCCCCAAATACGGCGTTGCATCCTTTGATTCGGTGTCTGACATAATTATGACTCCTACTTCCTACTTATATATTCCCTGAATTGTCGCAAACATCTGCCCGAGCAGAAAGGAAAAAAAAAAACCAAAAAGCGGATACCCCTCCTCCTTTTAAATTCCATAAATCAGGCGGGATAAAAAAAACTCTAGCACTGGATTTCTGGTTTGTAATGATGAGCTTTTTCGGCGTTCGGAAAAGTATCCGTGGATAACTATCGACGCAAGATTTGACCCTTAATGGTTAGCATTATTGGGCTCTTAAGCTTGTGTATGCCACTTTTGATTGTCCCTGTCAGGTTTGCCGGTAAAAACTCGGCTCTGCACAATCCAATGCACGTTTAAACCCCTCCCACTCCATCAATTCGCCATGGTAACTAGCACAATCACGGAGAAGAGCGGTAGGCGGGACTGCCGTGCGCATTTCCGAGCTCGCTCTACTGCGACTCTCTCCCTTTTTTTTTCTTTCTTCTTCTTTCGAGAGTATGCAGCCGTGAATATCCAAGGCCAATTCTGGAGCATTGTGCATTGCATACTGTATGTGCCTTCTCCTCCTCTACCATGTCCAAGGAACTCGAGGTGGAAGGCTGGGTGCAGACAGACGTCTCGATAGTAGCGGATGTGGCGATATATCATTCCCACACAAGCTGTATGCAATTAGTGCCCAGATATCGATACGGAACAAAACATGACTCGGTGGCTCCTACCACGAGGAATACGCTTTTAGGCATAGCGCCCATTAAGCGAAACCCAATTCCAACCCCAGAGCTCATGTAATAGCAATTAAGCAGTGGAGTACATATATACTCTGCGTATGTATGCCACTCTCATGTGTACCTGAGCAGGTAAGTAGGTAATTGGTCCGGATCTTTCAGTCTTGGTAAGATGGGGGTCTAAACGTCGAGCCGAAAAATGAGACACGAGAAGAAAGCTTGATTGGACTCTCGCGGCCGATTAAAGCCGCTCACAGTGCACAGAAGAGGCAACGGATCCACTGGCTACCAGACCACACTCCACCGTTATGTGGATGGCCGGTGTGTATTCTCCAAAAACTAATCGGTAGTTGGAACTATGTAGATACTCTACCATATCTATGAGTGGTCACGATGTAAAGCCTGGGGATTGATGCTACATGTTGCAGTGGGATAGTTACACAATCAATCGCGTACCCAGGATGCCGGAAAGTGTCATGGTGCGCATTCGGTAATTAGACATGGAGTGTGCAGATTAAGTATCTATGCTCTCGATCCGAATTCACGATGAGGGAATTGGAACCGGGTTCCTTTACTACATACATACGTACGTAATTGTGAGCTCTCGGGTGTTTTACAATGAAGTACAAGCAGGAAGATATTCTCACCACCCTGTGTATACAGCAGTAAAGGGCTACATGTAGGTACAAGTATGTCCAGAGGATGGAAAGACCAAAGCCCCCAAGCACTACCCAAACCTCCTCCTCCATGTCCACGGAACAGAACAGTATAGTGGATACCCCAGACTCCATATGTGGTAATCACGGCTTCGAATGCATATGCAGAGCGGCCATATAATCAGTAATTCCATACATGTATACACCTCCAATTAACCATGCAGCAGATGAGTACATGAATGTCTAAAGCCCCCCGCCGGTCCCCATACATACATCGTACATGTACCTACATACATGTACTTTATATATATAAAGTACAAAGAGAGGGGTGGTATAACCAAGAATACGGTACCCTCCCTCTAATAACTAAACCCCGTAGTGATCCCACCCTATAGAAAACACCAAGATTTTCTAACACCGCACCACCATTTGCAATTGCAGCTCCCACTACCGAGATCATATCAATTACCCACACGCACACACCACACACATATATACCACACATGTACATGCCCGCCAAAACCAAACCAGCCCGACCCAAACCCTTGCACAGAACATCTCACTTCCCCCCCCCCTCCCCCACCCCCATCCACAAATGTACCGACCATACACTATAGCCACAGCCACGAGCACCCAGAGAAAGAGGAAAAAAAAATAGACCCCGCAAACCAAACTAAACCCACGGCCTAGGGCGGGCCAGATCGAACGAGCTTTTATATATACGCCCACAAAGCCCAACACCCACCCAGGAAGAGGTACCAGCAGAACCACCAAGCACCCCTACCCTATAGCTATGTAGGAGCCTCTGGCTATACTAAAGCCTTCCCACATGCAAGGCACTACGTTACTAAACGCTCAATTCCACCTGACAGCGCCAAACCTGAGGCTCTGCATCATAGGTAGTCACTCGCCCGCTTTCTCGGACCACTGGCCTAACATGGCTTCCAACACCGACTGATTTGTTGATTTACCCATTGAAGACTCTCAACATCGCTATAATCTTTAGGGCCCGCAATTCAAATGGTCTCAATACGGGCATGCAACCTACATAGTTACCAGCTCAATTGAAACCCCATCAGGGGGTTCACGCACCATCATCTCACACTAGACATGTATTAACACCAGACAAACATCCATTTTACAACACAGATCCCCGTAAGCTTCAATACATGTATATTCAACTACCCATCGCCTTCCTTCATCTAATATAATTCCACCCTATACCTACCCAACACGAAACCAATGCCCCATTCCAAACATCCTTTTCCGAGCCGGCCCCAGAATAAAAAACTAATGGAAACGAAAAGAGAAACAGAAGCAGAAACAATCTCGTACTAAAAAGGAGGGTTCGAAATACATCTATTACTAGAGTACTTCAACTCTACGTGTAACTACCTAATACCCACAGCGCCACAGACATCTTAAAAGATACCATTGACAATCTTGCCACCAATGGTCGCGCCCGCGCCCTAAAAAACACACCAAACGTTAGCACACTCTCAACAGCAATTCAGACACGGGAAACACCCACAAAGATGGCCGCATTCCCCAACTTCTTGCCAAACTTCTCCCCGTTCTTGCCCAAGATCGGCTTCTTCTCCTCCTGCTGCTGCTGCTCAAACACGCTCGTGCTCTGGCTGGGCCCATGGGCCACATCCGTCATCATATTGCCTCCCGGGCCATACCCGCTATAACCCCTGGGGGGCAAGCTCGGCAAGGCCGGCCTCTTGCTATCGCCCGGCTGCGCCAGCACCTGCGTCTCCTTGACATAGGCACTGGGGAACAATCCCACGGTGCCGTCACCGCCCGCAACACGACCCTTCCACCAGTCCTCCTTGACCTTTTCGAGGATCTCCAGCTTTGCGCCCGCGTCGAAGCTCAGGTCGCCATGCTCGGTGCCGCTAAAGGCCCACTGAGCCTCTGCGAGGGAGAGGACGAGTGGGGTCGGTGTGTATGATGGGGGAGCTGAGGGCGCGACGGGAAGCAGCTGCTGCTGTTGTTGCTGTTGGGGTGGCGGAGAGAAGGTTGGGTAGGAGACGGCGGGGGTGGTCGATTTAGGGGCTGGACCGGCAGCGGGGGTGGGAGGGCAACGGGTGGTGGATTCGGCGGGGAGGAGGGAAAGGATCTGTCCGAGGGCGCTGGGGGAGATTACCGCGGTGTCGGCGAGGTATTCGAGCTCCTGCAGTGTGTGTTAGTCCCCACAACTATAATGAGGGATGGAGGGGGAACGGACAGCTCGGATTGTCCTGATGGAGCGATTCGCGAGAGCTGTTGCAGTAGCGGCAGACATTGTTCAGAAGAGAGAGCACTGGTAAGTAAACGAGGGTGTTGTTGTTGTTATTGGGCGAGTGTGCGGGGTATTTAGTTGTTATATGAGGGAGAGAGGGAGAGAGGGAGAGAGAGGGAGGAGAAGAGGGAGGAGAGGGAGAAGAGAGGCAGAGAGTCAGAGAAGTAAGAAGAGAGAGAGAGAGAGCAATCAGGTGGGGATCATGCAAGATGGCAAGAGTTTTATCCCAGACCCAAGAAGCAGAAGAATACTCACTGGCTGTCTCAGATATGAATGCACTCTTCCTCCTCTTCTTTTCTTCTTCTAAGAAAGGAGAGTCTCCAGTGTCTCTCTTCTGTCTCACGCCTGCAGAAGGAAGTAACCAGACCGATCACTAAACAAATATCTGGGGCTGTGCTAACGGAATCTCTCCTGCCGGGAAAAGAAAAGAAGTAAATAAAAAGAAAAACAACAAAAAGAAAATAAATCCCCGGTCCCAGGAATCACTGACAGACCCAACTATTCTCACCGCTACCCACGGCCCAAGAAGATGTCAGCACATGCGGCACCGGGTCGGTAATGATCGGTATGACGTAGGAGAAGAAACCCGCACACTGAAATCTCACAGCCAAAAACTACAACTACAACTTAAACCACCACCACCGCCATCATCATCTCCCGCAATGCTACAGCGAACCCTCCCCCGCCTCAGGACCCGAACCCTCCCCCGCCTCCTCCGCCGAACCTACACCTCCCGCCACGACCCCTCGACCACCTCCCAGCCCGGCAGCACCCCCAGCTCCCAACCCGCCGACACCGGCTACGCACCGCCCGAGCACCACCACTCCAAGCCCGCCTCCCCCTCCCCCGCCAATGCCACCTCCTCCTCAACCCCCCAAGTCGGCACCGCCAACGCCCCGCCACCAGAACTGGTCGACGGCGCAGAGCCAACAGTCCCCGAGCTGTCCAGCGAGCGCGGCCCCGGCCTCGGCGGCATCTTTGGCGGCGGCGGCGGGAACGAGCTCGGCGTCGGCGAGATGGCAGAAGCAAAGTTCCGTATCGAGCCGCTCCGGCGGCGCGGCGAGGACCCAGCGACAATGAGGGCCCGACTCCTCTGTTTGTCCCCCACCAACCCTACAATTGCACACACACACACTAACAAACACAGACCAATCCCGCAAGCGCGGCATCCTCGAGACCGACCTCCTCCTGTCCACCTTCGCCGACGCAAACCTGCCCACAATGACCCCCTCCCAACTGCACCAGTACGACCGCTTCCTCGACGAAAACGACTGGGACATCTACTACTGGACGACGCAGACCGCGCCCACCACCTCAACCGAGTACGCCGAGGGCGGCGCGGCGGCCCTCGCCACCCCCACCGCCGCCGGAAAATCCGCCCCCACCACCACAACCACCACGCAGGAGAGCACCGGCCAGGCGGCACCGCAGTCAGAAAGCCAGATGCAGGGCTCCGAGGCAGGGACGGGCGCGGGGCTCGGCTTCGGGGAGGGGCCTGTCGGCGAGTGGGCGCAGACCGTGGGCCGCGTCAAGGAGCCGTATCGTCCGCCGCCCAGCAGATGGAGGGATAGCGAGATCCTGGCCATGCTCAGGGAGCATGTGAGGAGCCGGAGGGGGGGCGCTTTGGGCGGGAGGCCCCAAGGGTTGGGCATGATGCCCGATGTGAGGCAGTTTTAGGAACTGGTTTCGGGCGTGGGGGAGAGGGAGGGGGGGGGGGTGGGAGAGAGAGGGAGGGGTGAAGTCTACCCCCCTCCCCTATGTAAATATATATATACACATAAAAGGAATAGGCACTTTTCCTTCTTCCTTTCTTCTTTCTTCTGTTTCCTTTACGTTCTTGCATTCCTGTGGTGAGTAATATTTACAAAACAAGCCAATACTAGCGTCTATTTTTCTGTATAAAACATTTATAATAGTCTACCTTCCAAAGAAATATCTCAGACTTTCAGTTGAGATATGGCGGTATCTACCAGTGTGAACTTTCGCACTTGACATGCGCTGATATCCTGGGAATGATCGTTGTGTGGGCCGAGTGATTGCCCATGATTCTGGGCCTTACCCATCCATCAAACCTATGTCGACAAACACACATGCCTACAGAGAGAGAGGGCGCCTGTATTAATCTACTGGCCTAAATCACGTTGGGATCAGATGGCAGTAAAAGACAGAATTGCTTTTCATAATTTTGTGCAGTAAGATACAATGATCGATCAGGTGCTTTGATTGTACATAGAAACTAAAAGGCACTATGTAGGCAAACAAAAAACAACCGGAACTCTCAGTCTAAACGCCTAGAATAACTTGCGTAGCTTTACCAGCCACTGGGCCCATCCGAGACAGGGGTGCTATCCCACCCCCCTCCTACATTAGCATCGGTGGAGGTATCGTTAGCACCCCATGCCGGGGCATCAGTTGGTGTTTGGCCGCCGCCGCCGCCGCCACCGCCGCCATAAGCTCCGTAGCCCCCATCTCCCTGTTCAACGGGCGGGTTTTTGCAGTTACGATTGTAATGACCCACTAAAAAGACACAGTATATTAGCACTCAGGACTTTCACATAGAATCCATGCCAGACTTACTTTCACCACAGTTATTGCACTTGATTCGAGAGATATCCCTAGGAAGAGGACACTCCTTGGCACTATGACCAAACACATCACAATTGCGGCATTTGACGACCTTTTCGTTGGTGCAATCGGACGAGCGATGTCCTTCTTGACTTTAAGTCCACAATAAGTTAGCACAAGCAGGGCATAAATCTACAGGAGGATACGGCATACCCGCAGTTAAAGCAGACCTGAGGCCCGCCACCACCGCCCTGGGGACAATCTCTGGAAAAGTGGCCCTCTACATTTGGATAACCCTATCATTAATGTTGCTCTTATCTGCCTTATAAGAAATGAGGACTTACTTTCGTTGCACTTGCGGCACTCGGTGTTCTCATCCGCAACACGTGGCATTGGGCACTCCGATGCCTTGTGGCCTTCTTCACTATAATTTCACTTTCTCAATACGTGTCTCAATTTGAGATTTAAGAGGGTTCTTACTGGCAGTTCTTGCACTCCATGGGATTATATTCCGGTTTGCGTGGTTGAGGACAATCACGAAGACGGTGATCAAGAGCATCGCAGTTTGCGCATTTGAGAACGACACGTTCGCGCTCCCTCTCGGGTTCCTCAACCGAGCAACTTCTCTTAGTATGACCCTTAACTATTAGTAGAATAAAATTAGTACATATAGTTATTCTGGTCTCAGTAATAAGGGACTTACCCTTGCAGGTGTGGCAGAAAGGCCTTGTCTCAGGCATGATATCTCCAGCGAATTCTAGGCGCGCGAGATTTCCTTCTGCAGTTGGGTCCATACGATCCTTAATTGCTTTGGAGCGACGTGGCTTGGGGGATTTGTTGAGAGTCCAAATATATTTGGCAGGTTCTCCATTAGGGCCAACAATACACTCGTAATACTCCGGCTCACGCGTCTATAATAGTCAGAAGATGTGTAAAGCGAATCATCCTCTTCAGACATACCAGTGCATAGAGATAGAAGTTAAAACCCTGCGCTCTGAATGAACTTTCCAACTCGTTAAACTTAGCACCAGGGCAAGCCTTAATGTACTCTAGCATACACTAAATTTGGAATCTGTTAGCAAAGAACACTTTAATATATGCTTTGAAGATAACATACAACTTTGAAGGCATCGAAATCATCTTCCTCGTTAGCTTGCAACATGCCATCCCAGGCCTGCTCAGCAGACTTTTCGAGAATACCACTCTTATCAATGAAGCGGTTGTTTGTACAGTCGTTGGCGACATGGCCTAGTAATCATGTCAAAGTTGGTAATCATCAAACTAAGAGTTGTTCAAGGGCCCTTACCTGTTTGTCGGCAGTTACGACAGACTTCTGGCGGCTTGTCTGGACAATCCTTATTCATATGGCCTTCCTTACCACAATGGCGGCAAGTCCCCGAGAAGACACGGGGCTCAGGGCAGTCCACCTTGTTATGGCTGTAATTTCAAGAGAAAAAAAAAGATTTTAGTGAATTATCACTTGCAAACGCACATAAAACAAAAATTAAAGGAGAATTATACCCTTGTTGCCCGCAGTTGAAACAAGCACCATCGTTGGCTGGCTTGTCTGGACATTCACGCGCAAAATGCCCATCCACCCCGCAGCTTATTGTGTTAGCAGCTTTGATGTCTAGAGAGAATTGGGGATACATACTGTCTGCAGGCCCCATCAGCATGGTTACCACCATTATTGTCACCGTAAGCGTCATCGATGCCTGCAACATCAAGTGGCTCTGGGGCAGAATTGCCAAAGCCCTTAACTTCTATCGATCAGTCAGTAAACCAAGAGATGAAACAGCAAAAAGATTTTCTCCAAGACTCTTTGGGTGCTTAGAAACCAATGACTTGGGGAAAAGAAAAAAGATGGTAGAGTGATGAGGGCTACATACCAGGCTTGGCCTGGATGGAATCGTCCCAAGACATGGTAGGCTACGTTTAGCTGAGGGATACGAGTTTTCTAACTGCTCCCGTAAAAGGATGGGAAGGGGGGTGGTGATAGATGATTGGGAAGATGGGATGGTGGGTTGGGGTGGTGGTGGGATGGGATGGTTGCAGGTGGGCTATGGATAGATGAATGCTCATTTTCGTAGACTAGGCCAAGAAGCATACAATTTTCATGTACATGTACTTACATGTATGTAACCCGTCCCCTGAGTCTTTAGCTACAGTTAAGAGACACGGAAACATGTATACATGTATCTCGACAAGATCGTGACACAATTGACTACGACCAGTGTTATTGGCACAAAGGAGACGTTGGTGCTCGCCATTCGGGTATAATATCTAATTTTTTAATCATTCACAAAAAGATCCCCTTCTAAATAGTCTTGCACGCTTCTTCAAGCAGCTTCGGCAAGCTTCTTCACGCCTCCCCACCTAACGGACCACTAAATCATATATAATTAATGATGTAAGCAAGAAGAAAGAAAACGGACCACTAAATCATACAAAATCACTCGCCAATTTTTTTCTTGGCAAAGGGAGCCCCATTTGGCTAGCCTCTAAGCTAGAAGTTCTAAGAAGACTCCTCACCTTGCTCCTCATATAGGAGCTGAGCTGGGACGACCTACCAACCCTAACAGAGTCAGTCGAGGTCAGAAGGAATGCTGTACCGTTGCCAAGACGCAGCAGCTTCATGGGCATTTTTTATCACAGCTGACTACATAGTAACCATCAATTTTTTTTAGCACCATAAGAGGCTTCATTACATGGCTTGTCTAGCAAATCATGCAAATGCCGCGGCCGCAAGACCACCCACAAGACGGTTCTTGTAGACGCGACTTAGCAAAATTTAAAGCTCCCCTCCACCCTTCAATCCAGAATCCTGCACCTCAATCCAACACACTGTTATACCAAGCTATCCACTCCTCATCCCACTCAGCCCAAAGAAAAAGAAAATGAACATTGAAAACTGACAAGATTTGCAGAGAATATCGAAGAGAAAGTTGGATATATGAAAAAGAAAGTGGTAATAACCCAGAGTAGCGGGGTGTACCATCCCCGCCCCGCCCGCCGAACTAACTACAACCAGAATAAGATTTAAATGCCGAACCCATATTCCCCTCTTTTTCATAATCTCGCCCTAAGCTAACGAGGGAGCCCAGTAAAAAAAAAAAAAAAAGGTAAAGAGTAGAGCAAAATTCTTACCAGAAAGGAATAACAACGAATATGAATAGGAACAAATACACCTACTCCTCTGAAGCAGCAGCCAACTGAATAATCAGCTTTCCAGCGAGATCCAAGAACGGGAATGGACTAGACACATCCTTTTCATCTTGCTTCCGTCCACCCACGCCTTTATCCTTCTTCGCATCGTTGTCTACGGCCGGCGCGTCTCCGTCGGTTTTGATCGTATCTCCACCGCCGCTAGCATCACCCCCTAGTTCTTCCAAGAAACCAACCTTCTTGGGCTTCTTCTCCTCTTCTTGGTCATTCTCGCCACCGTCATATTCTTCTTGACTCTCCTCATCATTTTGGTCATCATCCTCATCATCTTCGTCGTTCTTCTCGATACGCTCATACCCCGCACACTTAAAATCAACAAGGTAGAAGTTATGTTCGAGTTGGTAGAGCTGTATTTCCATGTGCACATAGAGACTTTCATCGCCGTGCCTCTCCCTTTCCACCGGAGTAAAAGAGTAGCGCTTTGTGCCTTCAGGCGTAACAGATGGGGTGTTTTCCTCAGAGGTTGGCTTGAACAAGTGATCTTTTCTCCACCTGCAGTGAATCACCCACGGATCTTCTGGTATCTTCGTGTCATCTACAGATGAGTGCACTCTAGATGAACCTCTCCTTCTTCTTGGTGACCCATAATGATCACCGGGGTTCCTACCCTCATCACCACTCCAGTCGCCATCACTTTCAGACTCGGAATCGCTGTATTCTCCCTCACTACGATTGCATTCCTCTTCACCTTCGCGGTCGGGGACAACCCATTCTGCACCCATTTTCTTCAAGCCGCGGTAAATACAACCAACAGCTTCGAGGGGCGAATTCCTACTCCTTATGCCAAACTGCCATCTAGTCTGCCTAGGTTTCTTATCCCTGCTTGACTGACTCAATGGAGTAAGGCCTTCTACCTTGCCTTGAATACGAGGATTGTGTTGCTTCGGACCCCTTCTGCCCAATATTGGGGGCATGCTTTGTGGTGTTTGCGGTTGTTGGGACTTTGGTGATGGCACTGGCCCGCCCCTCATGAAAGCTGTGTGGAATTCAGGCAAGCTGGATGGAAGTATACCAATCGTGGCACTAGGGGTGCGGCCGATATCACCTGGAGTTGCTACTTCTTCTGGAATCCCACTAATCCCTAAGCCCTCTCTAGTCGCCATGAGGGTGAGCGGAGAGCCACTGCGGGGAGGACCTTGACTAGCAGAAGAAAACGGCGAACCTGGAGGATGCTGTCCAGGTGTGTGCCTAGGAGATGAGGGCATATAGGAATTCCAGGCCGGAGGAGATTGAGCAAGAAATCCTCCCAAATTCTGCGCATTTGAAAGGCGAGCTATAAACCTTTACATTAGTAAACAGTCAAGTTCATGATCATAGATCAACTTACTACTCATCATTTGGTTCTCTCTGACAATCATATACGCATCCTTGATCGCACTAGGCTCTTGTTTATTTAGAGCATCCTGCACATCATCCTCGGCGTACCCCATAGTCTTCCCCAATTTGCCTACAACAGCTTCGTGAAGCTCGTCCTTAACCCCCCCCGCAGGTCCCCTCTCAATAGCTCTCAAAGGCGGAAGCTTTGAAAAGTCCACACCAGTATCAAAAAATTCTTCCGGTGTAGGGCGCAGATAATCTGGGAGATCCTTCTTGAACCATGGGTCCTTACGGATCTCTTCAATATTAATTCGGTGAAGGGGATTCACAACAAGCATCTTTGAGATGAGATTCCGAGCTTCGGAACCGAGGTAGTTAGGGAGCGTATAATTGCCCTCTGCATTTCAAACACGTGAGCTTTCTCTGATGATGTCAAGCGATATAACCGGTTGCACCCGGAATGCTCGTAATAAGCGAACGAGGGAAGGTCATGAGTCTTTATTGAAAGTGGGGGCGTGGTTGTTCACGAACAGGGCGGTGTTCACTTACGACTAATTTTCTTAAACAGTGTTGGGATGTAATCATCGTCAAATGGTAGCTTCCCACAGAGAAGTACGTAAAGAATCACTCCACTACTCCATACGTCCACCTCAGGCCCTGCGTATAATTTCCCAGAAATAACCTCAGGTGCCGCATAATTCGGGGACCCACAAGAGGTCTTTAAGAAATTTCCATCCGTCATGATATTGCTTAGCCCAAAGTCCGCAATCTTAACATTCATAAATTCATCCAAGAGGAGATTCTCTGGTTTCAAGTCGCGATGAACAATTTTATGACGATGGCAGTACTCGACTGCGCAAATAATCTGTTGAAAAAATCGGCGTGCTTCCGCCTCACCCATCTTTCCATGCTTAACAATGTAGTCAAATAATTCTCCGCCAGCATACTCGATAACCATGATGATTTCAGTAGCAGTAGTGATGACGGTATACCTGAATATCAGGTCAGTATTTGCTCCATTCCAGACCAATCGCTTGAACAATAATTTCATAGCTACCCTTCCTGCCACTCCCTGCTACTTTCCGAGGGGGGAGAAAAGGAGTAGAATGTAAGAGTATGCGCGGGTACTCACAGTTTGATAATGTGGGGGTGTCTCAGAAGCTGCAGGTAGGCAATTTCTCGTTCCACCCTCCCAGCCATATCCCGATTGATTAATTTCTTTCTTGAAATAATTTTTAGGGCAACCTTCTGCCCCGAGACTTGGTGCACGGCAAGCTTAACCTTCCCGAACGAGCCCTCACCCAGGGTCTTAATGATGTTATATTGTCCCAAGCGAGCCTCGGGGTCCCTTGCTTTTAGACGCAGGTCAGCACGAGGGTCCACGCTCGAGCGGTGGTGGTGGCCATGGCCGTGCGGTCTGTTCGATTGGGTTGAAGACTGGGAGAATTGCTGTTGGCCTTGCTGCTGATGGCCGGGCGGAGAAGTACGATGGGAATTATATGACCCTTGTTGCCCCCGGTAAGCCGGTATGGACAACTCGCCTTCGGTGTAAGGTTGCGGCATAGCGACTAAGTATTCGGATGTGAGAGATAGTAATGTAAAGTCTCAGGTGGGGAGGGGATCCGAGTTGTGAGGTCGGGGTTGCTGTGGGGGAGAGCTCGGAGTCCTGTCTGAAATAGGTGCGATAAGGTGATTACGAACGTCAAGCTGCAAGTACCGACGTCACTGTTCAGAGCCTCCTTTAAAGTATTATAATCGCCAATATCCCCCGAGTTCCAATTTTGATCCTCTTCGCAATTATGCTTATTTGGATGTCCTACTTGATATCCCCTCCGGCAGAAGAATTCCCTCAATAACGACTCCACCTCTTCTTTTTCCTTAACTCCCACGCCCAGAACGGGAAAGAAGAAAAAAAAAACCTTCCGATTTCCCTACACAAGCTTTCCACCTGCGAACGCAGAGGGAAGCAAGCAGTTTAAAATGTGGGAAACAAGTCTCGGAAGCAGCCGAGAAACCTCTAACCGGGGAAGGAGAAACAATCGTTCCCACGTTTCCACGTTTCCACGTTTCCGCCGCAAGGGTGTGCGCAGCAGAGATGCAACGATTCAATTGTGTAATCGTTCCCCACGCCCGTTGAAGGAAGATTCGGGAAGGCGAGATTTTCCCAAGGGTTAGGAAACAAACAAAAAAGAAAAAGGGCAGAAGAAAAAACAAAAAAAAGGTGTTACCAGGAAGTCGAAACTGATGGGTGGGGGGGGGTTGTAACTTGTTAGTGTAGCGAATCAATTATTGGTAGTGAGTTTATCTTTCTTTGTGAAGTCTTAGAATTCTTTTTTGTGTGGGTTGAAAAGAAAAAAAATTGGAAGATGGCTAAGAATCTACGAAGGAGTCTCTCTTTCTCTACACAAAGTGAGGGGAAGTGGTGTGTTGGGGTAAAGGTGGGATTTCTGTAGTACCTCTTACAAAAAGTGGGCATCGTGAAATTTAAAGGTGGTTACGGCCGTGCCCGTGCCAGAGCCAGCGAATAAGCCTTTAGTTGACCAAAAGGAGTTCGGCTGTGCAGTCTTGGCTGGTGAAATTGTAAACGTGGCTTGCCGCATGCAGCTTCCGCTTGTTGACGAGCCTCATGATGTATCACTCGATAAAGCAGCTTTCTTGCGCCAGAGGTATGGTACTTCAGATATTCAGCGCAGAAAGCAGGATGGGTGATGTTGCTATTATCTGCAGGTACAGTCCGAGTGAGGGCTTTACTGCGAGTAATCAGACTATTTACCGGAAGCTAATGGGAATCACGCATTAAAAAGTCCACTATAGTTGCTGTTTGATTAGACTTACAATTCAGGTCCAATACATACATGTAGTGACTCTATGGCGGCTGCTCCGTTTGGGTCTTGGCACCTTTTTACCATGGTTACCTTTTAAGACACGGCCTCACAGCTTCTGTTGGGATGTCTAAATATAAAGGGAGCACGATCTGATCTGTTGGTCTGTGCATGGAGTGCAGGCCATCTGTCGTTCTCTTGATTGGGAGTGAACCTCTCGTCATCATAGCCACATGGCGTGCATATATATATGTCTCGCGCATCTTCCGCCATAGGATTGATACTTCAAAGATTATTCTGCAGCTGAGCAGCTGCAGAGTGAGTACATAATATATACATGGTTCCTGCCCGGTATAATCGTGCGCTTGTGCCAGAATTAAAATTCCGCCCACCAACCCTAACCAAGCATAATTTAATTAGCAAGTGAATTAATAATAAAAATATTAAGTAAGCGGCATTTTAATTCTTGCAGTGCGAGTATATTGTGGCCCCTTACGTATACGGAATGCGGGCTCTAAGCAAGGCATTAAAACGCGTGTTCGGAAAAGGCTGCGACTAATATGCCACGCCTACCGAGATTTACTCGTTCTACTCCTTGCTTATCCCTTCAAGCTAAAAAATCAATATGCGAGTGGAACACCTTAATATCCAACCCCCAGAGTGGTAGAGCCGTCCCTAGAAATGTACCCACAGGCCGCCGAAGCGATTCACAAACAAGCTGTTGAGAGACTTACACCGCCGGAAATGTGGGAAGTGTGGGTTACATTAACACTAATATAGCTAGCTCGCAGAATCGTTTCCTGGAACTGTCATCTCGATGATGGTCCATAATCAACGGAGATCAGAACAAGGATTTAGGGATTGGTTCACAAAATATCACTCGCATGTTCTTGATCCTGGTCTTCCAAACATATGAAGCCCTAAGAAGGATGAGGCGGGCTCCTCTTTTTCCAGCAGACACTCGCCACAGCTAGTCCCACAACCTCTATCGCGGCTCTAGATCGAAGTTAAGTAGGGCCCGCATCTATCCGAAGGTCGCTTACGGGAGCGAGTCCAATGACTTGATCCGGCCCTAAACTATCTCTTATACGCCAATTATGACGTCGTAACTGAGAATGCCAGAACAAAGGAATAGACAAAGCCGATATAAAAACCAAAATCGCAAAAGTCATCCAGGAACTCAGGATGGCTTGGTGAGCTTTAGGGGGGTTCCTTTCTTTTCACAGTTTCAAGTTCAAGCTACGATTCGAGTTAGGGGCAATGATTAAACGGCGGGGGGAGAAACCCGCCTTACAGCTAGAAGTTAAGGTTTGTTCTTTCGGCTCAAGGCTAACCCACTAGCCAAGCTTCTGGGGAAAGCCCCACCGAGCAATGACATCGGCCATACCTCATCATTACAGAGAAGGTCCACATGGGAAACTCAGTATATAGTCCCTGTACCTCTCACCCTTCTTGTTCGGCATTTTTCCACCAGAAACCAAGTATCTTTCTCTTCCTGAGCTGCTACACATATTTCCCTAGGCCAAAACTTGAGAAATCAGCAATAATGCCTACTGCAATAAAAATGATCCATATTATTCTCCGAACTTTACAGGTCTGTAACAAAAAATACTCTCTATCTGGTCAATCTTCTAAACGGTATTATTAGTTCATATTTACGGTACTGGTGCTCGCTCTATCCGGCGCCTTGATACAGCAGCAAATGCGTGGTGGCTCTCCAACGCGTGTCAACTACTCCATCTTTGTCGCTACATTCGCAGTATTGACACACTTTTACCTTTTCCCAGCCACTATAGTGGACCGCATCGCCAGCCCTCTTTTGATGGTAATTCTCGATGCGCTCAACACAATCTTCTATCTGTGTGCCGGGATTGCCATGGCCGCACAGCTCAATGGCAACTCTTGCAGGAGTTTCGTACGTTTCTCTCACTTCCCTTACTTGTACTTGATGCTGATTATACATGCATAGCACTTTGTTCACAACAACGGAATCACCAACGGCGGCGGATATATTTCGCAGAGCCGGCGATGCCGCGAGGCGAACGCCATGACGGCGTTCGAGTGGTTTGCGTTTGCGGCGTTCTTGGGCAGTCTTTTGATTAATTTGTGGAACCTGAAGAACCAGGGCAGAATCAGCCGCAGTAGGGTCGATATGAGGGGCGCCAGGCCCATGAGCGAGGCCAGCCAGCCAGCGAGCCAGCCGGTGTGAAACTTCTAGCTGGTGGTTGTTGCTTGAAAGGTGTTGATGGCTCCCCCTTTACTATTACTGGGGAGGTCCTATCAGATGTACCGGTAGCGGGGAAAGAGAGAGTATATATAAGATATTGTGGAGCGGAATGTATTATATGGCGGGTATGATATTTGTATTATTTGATGTGCGGTGTCTTGTTGGTTTATACTGTATTTCTTCCCCTTTTTTCCTCTGAAAAACACAATGTCAGCTGGTTTGTATGGAATACCTAAGAACAATCATAGCAGATTAAATATTAATTTATTAAGTATAAACAATGTTTTCATTTACATGAATGTTCTGATAATGACTCCTGGAATGCTAAGTCAATGATTTTTTTTTCATGTTCGGTGTCTACCATCACCGAAACCCTACATCACAGTCAGAACCTCAACACAAGGGATAAAATTCGTAGGAATTTAGATTCCTATCATACATCTACCCTCCCTCTCAAACCACAACCCACAGCAAAGCCGCTCTACCTGCGCGGCGTACTCGGGGCCCACTTCCCAGGCATATACCCACCCATCCTATTATCCGCATTCTTCCACGGATCCCTCCCGCCCACGACGCCGCCCCTCCCCTCATCCCCGCGCCCGACGCCACCCCCATGGGCCCTCCCGCCCGTACCCTCCCCCTCGACCGTCAACCTCTCGACGCCCTTCCCGCCGAGATCCGCGCCGACCCCGCCGCGGCCGAGCGTCTGGTCCCGCATCATCCCGCTGTCGCCGGCAAACTTTGTGTTGCTCTCCAGCACGCTGTGCGGCGGTGGGTGCGGGCCTGCGTTGAGGAGGGAGGGCTTGGACGCCCAGCGCGCGTCCGCGAGCGCGGCGTTGGCCCTGAGCTGCTGGATGCGCTGGATGTCGCCCTCGAGCTCGGGGATGGTGGGCGGGTGGGGGCGGGTCGCGCGTAGCCATTGGTGCCATTGTGCTGTGGGGGGTCTGTGTCAGCGCTGTGAAGAGGGCGGAAAGGGGGGGGGGGGGGGGGGTTGTTACGGGTTAGCTTGTAGTCCACAAGGTCACGCTGGGGGTCCTTGTATCTGACGATGCGGCGGGGGCGGCCGCGGTTGAGCTTGTCGTTCATTTCCCAGTAGGTGTTTCCGTCGAGGTCCATACCTTTTTCAGTGTCAGTGGATACCCTAGCTGCCAATTGAGTGTGATCTATCTGTAGGTGGGTGGGAGAGGGAGGGGAGGGGGATGGACCGACAAACGTCTGCCTGCGCCAGGGCAGACGGTAGGATTTGAATGTGTACCATGCACGCTTCAGGATGTTTCCTGTTGTGGTCGCCGACATTCCAAGTTGGTTTTTTTTTTATTAGTTATTTAGATGGTGTTGAGGGGTTGGTGTCTGTGTGGAGGAGTTGCAGTGCAGATATGCCATTTGAAGATTGACGTCGACGCCAAGCCTTTGTTGAGCTGAGCGTTGGAGAAGAGATAAAAGTAGAAGTATTATTGTGTGTGTTGTTAGTGCTTGGGTGTACTCGGGCTAGAGGTAGGGCTTGTTACTGCTACATGCACCGGAGCATTTGGAGCTCTCACGCCTTCATGGGCTCTCACTCTCACTCTCACACTTGAAACAACCTAATATATTACAGTACAAGTGGAAAAAAACAACTATAATTCACCGCTATATATGATATAGCATACAAGCTCGCTCCATCTATATGGCAATAAGCAAGAAAAGAAAAAGAAGAAGGAGAAGAAGAAGAAGTAGAGTTTTTTTTTTATCCCATCTAAGAAAAAAAAGCTATCCTTCGATAACTATCGACCCCACTAATCCGACTTCTTCTTCCCAGGAATCTTCCCAATCTTGGGCTTCCCCTTCTTTCCAATATCCCACCCCCACCCTCTGAGCACCTTCACGACCCTCGGCGTGACCGCGGCCGTCAGCGGGACCCGGATGAAGATGAACGACTTGTGGATGGCATATGCGAGCGCCAGCTCCGTCCACAGACCTACCCACCACGAATTAGCAAGAAATTAACCATCAACAACAACAAGAATAATACATACTAGCGCTCTTCTCGACCTCTCTCTCCGCGCCCTCCACCTCCTCCCACCTCCCCTGCCCCTCCACCACCTCCGCCTCCTTCCCCGGCGCCGGGAACCCAACGCTATGCTTCAACGCCGCCCAATACGGCTTCACGAACCCGACCGCCGCCGCCTCCCACCGCCCGATGCGCTCCGTACCCAGATACCGCACCGCCAGGAAGCAGAACGGGAAGTCGAGCGCCGACAGCGCCAGGTACACGCCGAGCGCCGAGTACCCGTACTCCTTCGAGAGCGCCTTGAGGCGCTGCGACAGCGACGGCGCTGGCGGCGTGGCCGTACTGCTGTTGAAGCGGACCCTGGGAGCCCCTGTGGGGCGCCGTGGGAGGTGGAGTGCTGCACTCGGGGGAGGGCGGAGGGCGGTGGTGGGACGGGCGGTGGTCCGGAGGAGCGGGTGTAGCGACCGGTAGAGGACTCTAGAGGCCATTGCGGATCGGATTTTAGTTGTTCGGGTTCGGGTTTGGTTCAGATGAGATGGGCTCTTGTAGGTATTGATCTGTGGCCTCGGGAAGCTGGCATCGAATGATCCCCGATGACGACTGCGGGAATAAAAGAGCCGCCTCTTTCTTGGCACTCAGCTGGTCAGCAGCAGGGGATGCAGTTCAATTGCACCGCCTCACCGCCACAGGATTAATTCGGGGGTTGTGATAAAAGACATCAACGGTTGAAGGGTGGGTTATAATCACCTCACACCCAGAATGACCACCGAAGAGAAGGATAGCCTGTATAGAAGGCTTTGGGGGCATTATAATTGAAGACCAAGTGGTTCTACTCAAGAGCTTGCCGCGGAGGTTGTCAGATCCGCATGTTAGTCACAAATTATCACTCGCCCAAACTCTTTCTTTTTGAAAAACATGCTTTTCTGGTCATTTGCTTTGCACCCCTAGAAACTAATTTCATTACTGTCCCATAAACAACCTATCAAACTGGGATAACACAAAGAAAATAAACTTTCGCGTTTTCCGCCAACAACAACAAGCAAATAATGAACCTTGACATCAGCAAGCGTGTTGATTGATATCCACCGTGGCCATACCACCCATCATCATCCCCACTCCTCCTTATAGCCAGCTCAACGCCCCTTCATCTATTGTAACTTAGAGTCTCTGCATTAAAGAATAGAACTTGCAACATCATCAATGCTCACGTGGTCACTACTATTGGTTTCCGTGAAGAAACTCTCGCTCAGCAAACTTCCATCACTGGTCTGACTATCCCATGCCGGCGATTCTGCCCTCATGCCAAAGGCGCTGACGACGTGCTTATTACCGTCCATATTCTCTACAGATATGTCCACGGACCTGGGAGGTATATCCAATACTAGAGCCCTCCCCCCACTCACGTTCAGTTCGGGCATATTTCCATGAGTTTTCGGCCCGGGTCTATGACCCTCTCCCATAGGCATTTGGCTGTCGACAATAACAACTTCATCATTAGAGTTCTCGGTCAGAGTACTATCATCGTCAAAAGATACCCCCCTTCTAGAGCCTTTATATTCACCATCTCTATTTGGTTGCCGCTTAAACATAACCCCCATATCTTCGGAATCCATAGAATCTGTACTTGTCGCCATAGGGTCACTGAATACCGTCCCCCACATACCCCCGATTCTTTCGCCTTTCCTTTCCTTCCTTATAACGGTACCATCAGAAACCTCGAGACTATTGTCATCCATAGACAATGTCTCCTCTGCAGAAGATATATCATCTTCAACTGTGGGATTTAAATATCTTCTGATAGAATCTCTCTCAAAGGTTCCCCTAGCTTGTGGGTATACTTTATCAGCGCTACCGTCAAATCTTACTAACCGAGGGCCTTTTCCTTTAAAGGTGCTTCCCTCGCTATCTTCTCCATCCGCATGACTCTCTTCACGGGTGTTATTACTACCACTAGCGATTGGGGGCTCCCCTAAGGTACCGGGCCCGTTACTACTATTTCCAGGGGCCTTAAGAATTCCCTGAAGGTTTCGCTTTATTGTACTGCCCCGCGCCCCCGATGTACTCCCGGTTACAAGAGCACGGGTGGGTTGTGTTGGTGGTGATTCTCCTGCTCCATTACCACCAGAGCCTTCTTCCTCCCCCGCACTAGTGATTGTTGATAGTCGCATGCGCTCACGGATCAATCTCTCACAAACCTCGGTAACTAGATTGGGATCGGGTGTTCTATCCCCAATCGTCCTGCTAGAATGAATCGTGCTACTACGTTTAGTAGAAGCAGTACGTTGTGGAGCCCCCCCAAGGCGATCACGAGGCTCTGAGCCCCAGCCAAACCAGCGCTGGAAAATCCACGGCTTCCTCACAGGGACAGGTCCAATTGATCCCAGGAAGAGCCCTGACCCGCCCGCACTCTGTCTAGAGGGAGAACCCGACCTATTTGCGCTTTCAACACCATCCGTAGATGCGAGAAGTGATCTATGCATACTCTCGATGCCGTGCCTAGACCCAATATCTGATATATCCGGGCTCCCAAGATTGTTTAATACGTCAGCCTCCGGTATAGTACCAGGCCGTCTATCCAATATATCAGAACCAGCAGTACCAGGGACATTCCTCCTCGACATAATTCCTCCCATCTCGCTATCATCCCTAGATATAGTTGTCATGCTGCTTAGACCTGGTGAGGCCCCAGATCCACCCTCATAACGAACATGTTCAGAGGTTGGTAATATGAGGTCATTCATGTTAACTGTTCGAATCCAGATGTATTGCCCTTTTCTTGATAAGGCACACATCATAATGAGGGAGGGTATAGCCATTAATAAGCCTAGGCCAACCGCCTTTGCTAAAACGCTATTGAAGCTTTTGGTAGGCCTATAGTGGCTGGTTCGAAGCATTGGAGCGGATATCCCACTGAGAGTAAGTCCCCCACCACCGGAATCAGTTGACTCTTTTGGAACAGACGATTCTTTGAAATCGAATAATTCTTTAGATAGTTCTTTGGGCTCAAATAGTTCTTCAGGTCCAAGTAATTCTTCAGACTCAAATATCTTCTCTTCAGCCTCACGTATTTCTTCTTCGACCTCGATGAAGTCTTCCCTGAGTTCAAAGTATTCTTCGGAATCCGAGAATTCTTTCTCAGGGTAAAATTCTTCAAAATCGGAAAATTCGTCAGAATAAAATTCTTCAGAATCAGAGAATTCGCCAAGATAAAATCCATCAGAATTAGGGAGTTCCTCCAGGCCCGGGGTTTGTTCAGGCTCGTTCGTCATGTCTGGTGGTGTTCTAACATCCGGGAAAAAACCCATACTATTAAAACTTTCTGGATCTGGGTAGAGTCCAATAGTATCATCCTGCAGTTCTGAATCGACAACCTGAGTAACCATCGCAGGAGATTTTTCCATGATAACACTTGGACTAGGGATGTCGGAGTAGTTTCGATTAATCTGTTCGGTATAGTTCCCATATGAACCTGATGGAGATACAATAGGAGGTGCTGGGGTACTTTTACTAGCTGCGAGTATCTCGGCCTGGCGCACTGATTCACGTGCCCTTTCCCAAGCTTTCCCAAGGTTTTCTTTATGGAACGCATTGACCTTGTCTCGCCATTTCTGATCTTCATCTCTAGCATTAACAGGCTCTGCTCGAACCAAATGGTTATTGACGATCCCAAGGATTGCTTCATCCTCACCCCAACCTACACCGCTAGTTCTCTCTGAGTCTAGATAGCTAGTCCTCTCAAGCAAGATAGATGTGTCCCCTTCAGCAGCATCATTGGTCTTAACGATGTCATGTATAAAGGGATCCTTCCTAACTCTATGTCGAATGCTGTTTAAGTGACCACCCGTGCCGGATACAATGCACTCTTCGGATTTCTCATTTTGTAGTGGGCTCGAATGGGACATTGTACTGCCCCTAGCACTTAATTCGGGAATTCCGTTCTTGATTGCGTTGATTTCACTCCATCGAGTGCTTTGTCTCCCGGGGGGACGACACCCTGCATCGACAAAACCCGGAACTAGATGGTTGTCTTTGTCAAGCATATACACAACTTTCCCATCAAAATAGTCTTTGCAGGGCAGTGGGTTCGAAAGAGTAGGCCTTGGCCAAATGGAGAGATAAAGAAAAAATATAAAGGTGATACGGGGAAAGTAAACGACAGAGCAGTAACCTGGTGTCAACCTGGAGGTTTGGAACATTTCCCCTTCTGTCGAATAATAAGCTATTAACTATAGAAATGTCAGCGGTCACCTCGACTTATCGTCTGGGAGCAATATAATTACCGTGACTGATTGGAATACTGTTATTTCATGGAAGTCAGGGCTTTGCTTGTATGTGGTGAGAAAGACCGCTGGGAAGTATATCCCCCCCCCCCAATTCAATAAGCACACGTATGCAGAGGTAGAAAGAGAAATCATGTTGCGTGTTTTCTTTAGTAGATATACGGGGTATGATAGTTTGTTAACTCTTGCCAGAAGTGAGCTCAGCAAGCAGCAAATCAGGATAATAAATGATAGCTATGTAGATGTACGCTTGCTAACATAAAATACATTCTTATTGCGAATAACCGTGCCTACCCAAACATGCTAACCTCTCTGATTACAAAGGAGAAAAATACCAAAGCCATACTGTTTACATACATGTAGTCGCAAAAAAAGAGGTATCTGGCGAAATCCCAACTCCGGTTAGGATAATATACCCTTAACCTACTCTTCCAGCCCAATCTCCTCTGATACCACTCCTGTCGACTACAGCACATCGCCTTCCAAATCGTTGCACATGTTGACGCCATTCCTTGCTTCCTGGGCGGTCCGCAGCAGCGGCAACAACGACAGCTCCTACCCAATTACCCTCTAACAGTCCCGTTATCGACGCGCCATCCTCTCCAACGAGAGACTCATCCATGTATACCACTTCAGGTCCCAGATTTCGTATCAATGGTAGGAGTGCCCCATCAGTCGTATATGGCAAAACAAACTCTCTAGGATAGTCTGCCGGAAATACATCCCCTACGACTTTGTACGCATTCTCCGGTATACCACCAGAACCTGGAGAATGTACCAAGATAAAAACGTTTGTGGTATTAAGGTTGAGTGGAGTTGGGATATTCCAGAGAAGTCCTGGGGCGCCCTCACGGACTACCACAACGACTGTTTTCTTGTTGCCTGAGCTCGTAGGGTTTGTTCGGGGTTTTACTTGTGACCGGTCGGGCTCGTCATCTCCGCCTGCCCTAGTGGGAGCTGACGGTTCTTGACTTCGCGGTACTGAGCGAGTGTTGGGGGTGGGATTTGGAGTGGAGTTTTGTTGCCAGAGGTAGAGCCCCAGACCAACTACAGCAGCCGTAACAGTGAGACCAATTGGTACGAGTAAATTTCTGGATCTTCTGGGACGGGACATTGTTGTTGGGGATGTGTTATGTAGAGGGCAAGGCGATTCTTGAGAACGATATTTGATCGCGTTGTCAGGTGCGCAGCCGGCTGAAGGTCAAGCTGCTGGCCCAAATCCCTGATAACAAACGCGAGCTCGGTTCTCGGTTCACGTGCTTTTGTGGCTTTCAAACTCATTCACAGCCTCAGGTGTCACCGCCACATCCAGCCCACCCAAGAGTTTTAGAGAGTGACCACATATCCCCAAAGTTCGAAACCTCCTTTTACGACAGAGCCTCTAGGATACGAACATCTAGGATCAAACATAAGGATTCAACAATCTCACTTCAATCGTCTCGCTATTTATATTAAATATGCAGCCCCCAACAAGTATACCATCATTGCTCGTATTAGCCGTTTCGCTCTTCTCAGTTATCGGAACAGCTCTCAAGTTCGACATCGCCGCCGAGCCTAGAGGCCATCGGCAACGATGTATCAGGAATTTTGTCGCAAAAGACACACTCGTGGTTGTGACGGCCACTGTAAGCGGACACAAGGGTGATGGACAGCAAGTCAACATTCACGTATGTTTTGCTACTCGTGGCTCGATGGATTGGTAGTCGCAAAAGCTAACTCTCGGGGGTGATGGCTAGATCAGAGATGCAGTTGGAAATGAGTATGGACGTCCCAAAGATGTTGTCGGCGAAACCAGAATGGCTTTCACATCTCATGCCAACGCCGCCTTCGATGTATGTTTTGAGAATAATCTCGCTGATGGTATACTTACTCCCTTTCCCTAACTCGCTAGGAAGATCTACATGTCACGTGTGCTAATAATAACCTCAACCACAGGTCGCCCATATGGCCCAACCCGTTCGGTTGAACTCGATGTTGATATTGGCGCTGATGCGCGTGACTGGTCTGCAATCCAAGCTGCCGAGAAATTGAAGCCTGTCGAAATTGAACTGCGACGCATTGAAGAGGTTGTTTCAGAGGTTGTCAGTCAAATGGAGTACCTGCGATCTCGCGAGCAGAAACTGCGTGATACCAATGAGTCGACAAATGAGCGTGTGAAATGGTTCGCCTTCTCTATCATGGCTACACTGGTTGGGCTTGGGGCTTGGCAAGTTGTGTACCTGAGGGCTTATTTCAGGTCAGTTCATCCACCTTCAAATAAAAACAGGCGGAATACGCTAATACTTATCCGTAAATATAGATCCAAGCACCTCATCTAGATGCTCCATAATGTTTACCTACCAACCCCCTTATGCCCTCTTCCCCGCAGCTTTAATCCCTCTGCGATCTTTTTGCCAAATACTTAGCCGGTTACGTGTGTGTCGTTAATTTCGATATCTTTTTTTTTTCTTCTTTTCTCTTGCTTTGACCTCGTTTTTTTTCCCGCTGGTCTTTACATAAAGGCTTTGAAACGATATATCATGTGATACGTGGTGTCCATAAGGACGAAAAATGATGATGAAGAGGTCACTTCAACTTTCTATCATAGGCTTGACGCATTTGTAGATTTGGCTCGTGGTTGGGAATAGACTACTATGAGCCCCGCTGTAGTATGTATGGAGGCTTGGTGGGATCGAGGCCTTTCTTGACGATTAACGATGGTAACATCCACACAACATAGGGGAGCGATTGGATGCTATTGGTTCCCCAAAAAAATTACCTCGTAGTTAGGGCACTGGAGTAATTTGAGGTATTATCACCCGATGTCCCGAGCATCTTGTGTCAATATCGTTAGAATCCGGGTGCTCAATGTCTTTCATCACACCCGGGGTGGTCAGCTTTCAAAGAGAAAAGTCAAATTTATGCAGCCAAGATGTCTACATGAGGTGCAATACGAAAATCAATACAGAGTCGCAATGGTATCAAACGGCGAATACCGGTATACCGGGTGAAATTCATACCCGAAAAACTCCCCAACGTATCCTAATACCGACGGCATTGCCGCGCTATCAGCTTGCCATTAGATATTGGACAGAACAGTGTACCAAGCATTCATGCAAACTCAATGCATTACGATCACTTACATAGCTTTTTCAATGGCGTACGTTACTCATATAACCGAGACAGGTATATAGAGATACTTTGCGATCGATTGGTGTAAGCTCTTAATTAAACTACAGCACCAAAAAAAAGCAGGTGTATCCATGAGTATAGTACCTTATCTACCCGAATACCATGACACTGCGGTATTGGTGCAGCGTATATTATATTACTACATTATAATGGCTAAAGTTCTGATTTAATCAGAAGTTTTTCACGATACTGTTTTATATAGTACCTACATGTATTACGCCTCCCCCTTTTTGGTACTGTAAACTACATGTATGTACATGTAATGTTCTAGACCGGGTACCGTGTCAGACCTAGAAGAGTGTCAATATTCCCACACAAATTTGTATGGGGATTTCTGCTACTAAAGCTATCCCCACCAGATTTTTAATAAACGAATTCCACTTCAAAACACAAGCATTTAATTAGTTTCCAGATTCATTGCCCCCTATTATGGTGATTGTGGGGTCTTCGTTTTTCGAAGGCTTAGGCGCCATTTCCATACGACACACTTCTAGGTCAGTACCAGGTCGAAAACGTTATATATCTCTACTTACTATGTATACATGGATCGTTCGATTCCTGTCTTGGACTTGCTACATAACCAGGTTACGGCCACGCGTTCAGATAGGCTCCAGTACGCACGTACCCACAGAGCCCTTTTGATTTGGGCACACTGCGTCTACTCTTGCAATGATCTTTCCGCTTTTCCCCGCAATGGTGTAGGTACATGTACGAATAACGAACAAGCAAACATTTATAGCGCAATCTTTCAAACAGTAGATTAGTTAATTTCTTAGCATTACCTTCGGCATTTACATTCTGTGTCTATGTCGGTACGTATGCCATGTATGCCCAGAGTCTTAGGTATGTACTTATAGGAAAAGGCTATTACCGAAACCCGGGAGAGAGTATTTAGATTTATCGAACGATTTTTTTTTTTTAGATGCATATATCTATAAACCAGTCAACTTCTGCCCAGCCCATTCCCGGATATCTCCACTTTGCTCCTTGTATGTACATACGTCCGTATTTTTAAAATATCGTAATCGTTAGTTTTACCCGTTATACAACAGTTTGTAGCGAGTGCCCAGAGCACTCCACTCCCCGGAAATTTGCAGCAGCGCTTCAAAATCTTACATAGTTGGCTACAGAGCCCCCGAGTTCTTGGTGGCCTAGTAGTAATCGGATCATCTACGACTCTCCCCTGTTTCTATATAAATTGCGATCGGCCTGATGTCCGATTAAACTGCTGATTGTGGGGCTCCTGAAAAAACTCTGTTGAGAAAAATGCCTTCCTGTTCTAGATAAACTCACAGTCCGGGGAAAGTAGGGTTGTGTGTTGGGGTCTGCATGGGTCGAGTGACACCCCATGATCCCACGTTTTCTACCAGCATATTTGACGTTGCATGCGACCTACCATGTTCCAAGACCCCGCTTTCCACACACACATGGTAGGTAGATCAGTCCAGATTTATGCATAAATTTGATCAGTAACCTAAGCATCAGGAAACTAGACAGTAGACCAGGTTTGGGCGGGGGAGACTCCGTCAGGTGTCTCATAGATCACGATCTCGGATCCGTAGCGGTGGCATTCTAAGGAAGCCTCTTTTTTTTTTTTTTTTTTTTTTTTTCCCCTTTCCTTTCGGCCTTCGCCTGATACCTCCCCGAACCGGCGGCTCTGGGGCGGTGAGAAAGTGTGTTCATAACTCTCGGAAAGAAGTCCTCTGCGCTGTGGTTGAATGAACCTGTGGCTTATTACTTGGCGAGTTAAGAGTTCGGTACCGGTACCCCACATACCAAGCCGGTAGGCGCCCTTTCGCCCTAGGAATCTTCAACCCCGCCAAGATTCATGTCTGTATACCGATGGCACAGAATATATTCATTTCCGTTTTTCTTGTCTTGTGTGTGTACGTTCGGTTTCTTTCGGAGCGGCCCCCAGCGGGGCCCAGACAGAAGTGCTGATCATGATTCATGACATTGCCGGTGTCTTTGAGAGCTTTACAACATAGAGCCAGCATACAGCGTAACCGTGGGGTCTAAATTAACTCACCCTCATTTTCCTGGGTAGGTATTTTGATTGAAGAGGTGGGTGAGATGACAGAAGAGAGTCTTGAGTTCTTGGTGTTTTTGGTTGACGCGATATGCACCCCGGCAACGGCGCACTCTCGGCCAACACAAGCCTCCCCATACATAAAAAAAGCATTTGGTTAGGGTTAGCAACTAATTAAAACCCCGCTATTCCCAAAGAAAGAAAGTACCTACATATCATAAGCTTAAACTCAACCTCACCCAAAGTAACATACTCGGGGCTACCAAGGCTGAGACTGCAGCCGGACAATCCTGAATCCTGATGCTGCTGCAATCTCAACCGCCCCCGCACGGAGAAACATAACGAACCATCACAAGATCATGTACGCATTCTTGCCTTCTTCTTTAGAGTGTCATGCATACAAAATTGTCCGTACTGACGCCGAGTATGGAAGTTCGTTGTGGTTATCCGATTAGAGATTAAGTTTAGAGGTGTAGGTGCACTACTATCATGACATGATAACCATTGCAAGTCTGCAAGAGGCGAGGACAACAACCCTCGGTTGCCCTCTCTCTCGACGAACTAAATTGATATCACTCCCAGAACGAGTGCGGGGATGTCAAAACTCCAGGCAGATTTCTGGTGGGTAAGATCAGACTATAATATCTCTATTATCATGAAATGTGGTACCAACCATTGAGGTAGCCTCGTTGGCGAAACAACAAATTATATCCCTCGTGAGCTATCCATTACAGCCGGATAAACCATACAGTGAGTATAATATACAAAAGAGATACCTGAGAGGGGAGTCTTATCTGTGTTTGTAGGTTTTCTTAGTCAATGAAGTGAAGGTTTTCGCCTGGCCTGCATATTCCCGGAGAACCTACACTTCCGGAGCTACTCCCGAAGCTAGGCATATATTTAAGCAAGTAAGCGACCAGCAACAAAACGGAAGCGTGCCCCAGAACTGGGAACTTAAGCTCCTTGGCTACGATCCCGCCTTAATTTTGGGCAGGTGTAACTGCAGACAGGTGTACATTCTACGATTACACCCTGCAACACCACGAATAAGATGCGGGGAATAATACCGCCTGAGCTCCAAGACTTTGGGGAAACGTTCTACGCATGGGGAACTGCACGTTGTGTGGAGGCGGTCAATTTCCAGGGGTTCGAATAGTCTCATAGTTCTGTCATAGTTTAGACAACTTAGGTAGTGTTTTGCTACACGCCAGAAACCGATCAGAAGGTTCAGATGATCTCATATCACTAGTAGCAATTACAAAAGACCGCGGATTCCCACCCGCTCATACTCCTCCTCATCTCATTCCACCTCACCAAGTGACACACAGAGTGAGACATCAAAAAGATCACACCAATCATGGCTGAACCTTCAAGAACCTCGAGAATTGCAAAGCATCTCAAAGAGATTTTCACCACGGGGGAAGGCAACTACATCAACGAACATGGAGAAACTGTTTATGGCAAGCTTCCTAGGACGAAGGTCGAAAATCCTATCAAGACCGTTCTTCGGCCAACTGCCATGAATTATCTCTTCTTCTTTGTTGGCTGGGTTAGTATCGTTGTTCCACCCATATATATGATAAACCCTAATGGTTAATAGATGGCGTGGACCATGGACGGATATGATTTCCATACTGTCTCACTCTCACTCTCTAGATTGGCAGTATACTACGGTCAACACAGAGAGCACATAGCAACGTCAATCACACTGACACTACTATTCCGTTCTGTTGGCGCTGCAATCTTTGGAATTTCTGGTGATCTCTACGGACGTAAATGGCCCATGATTGTCAACCTGGTTATCATTGCTGCGTTGCAGCTGGCCACCGCATTCTGCGAGACATTCTCAGAGTTTTTGGGAGTCCGTGCCCTCTTTGGCATTGGGATGGGTGGTATTTGGGGTCTTGCAGCGTCCATGGGTCTTGAAAGTATGGTTCTATTGTCGGTCTGGATCCTTGTTGTTCATACTAACAAGCTTTACTAGATATGCCTATGGAAGCCAGAGGGCTTTTCTCGGGGATCCTGCAGCAAGGTTACGCCCTTGGCTACCTGATTGCGGCAGTATTCAATTTGTACATTGTCCCCGGCTCCCCACACAGCTGGAAGGTGCTGTTCTACATTGGTGCTGGTCTCACAATGGCCGTAGCCATCGCCCGTCTCTTTTTCCCTGAATCCAGGCAGTTCCTTGAGGCAAAGGCGAACCGTGAAGGGCCGCAAGGAAAACAAAAGGTTAAACTCTTCTTGGCGGATGGGAAGAAGATTATGAGGGAATACTGGAAGAGAGCTCTTTATGCTATTGTCATGATGGGTATGAGCGCAACACGCCTTCATTTGGGATATACTTATCGCTAACGACGATGATTTTTATAGCACTCTTCAACTGCATGTCTCACACCTCGCAGGATATGTATCCCACCTACATGCAACAGACCAAAGGCTTCACGCCTGAGATGTCGTCCAAGGCAACCATCATTGGCAAAACCGGTGCACTCGTTGGCGGAACTGTAAGACCACCTTCACTACCAAATCCAAATCTATAATTAACTCATTCATCAGTTCTGTGGTTATTACTCTCAATTCTTTGGCCGTCGTCTGACCATTATCGTCGCTACCATCTGCGGTGCTGCCCTGATCCCTCTCTGGGTTCTCCCCAACAGCTGGGGCACCCTCACTGCCGGTGCCTTCCTCATCCAATTCATGGTTCAGGGTGCCTGGGGTGTCGTTCCCATCCATCTCCAAGAGCTTGCGCCCCCACAGTTCCGCTCATCCTTCCCCGGTATTGCCTACCAGCTAGGAAACATGATCGCTGCGCCCGCCGCACAGGTTGCGTCCGCCATTTCCGAGAGGTTGATCATCTATGTCCACGGCGAGGAGCGCCCAGACTACGGCAGCACCCAGGCGGCTATGATGTCGGTCATCTTTGTGCTTCTGTGCATCTGGATCGCATGCGGAACTGAGCAGCGCGGAAGTCACTTTGAGCTTGCGGCAGCGGCAGGTGAGGACCAGGGACAGAACGCCAAGATGAGGGCGGCAGAGGAGATGGAAATGGCGGGGAAGTCGGGAGAGACGGGGCATGTGGAGACAATCCCAACCAGACCTTGAAAGAACGGGATAGCGGTTTTGAACTATCGTTTGTTTGTTGGACTTGTGAGTTTATGTGTATGTACCTGAGAAGTTAATGGAGCCTACTATATATGATATATGAAAAGAGATTCGTTTAAAATAAACTGCAACCAAGTTTTACAGCTAGAGAGAGCCCTTTGGAACCAGGCCCGAGAGGAGATATGTCCCCGGACTTAAGCCAAGATAGATGATGCCTTGCAAGAAAGTGGAGACCGAATATATTCCCTGGGATTGTGGTACTGCTCAGCGGAGAACATCCTGCGCTAGTTCTATTATGGTAGCTACAGGTATCTACTTGACCTACCACGAGTTAAAAGGTGCGCCAAGCAGACAGACAGACAGACACAATACTTGACACAAGTAAGGGCCCTGATACCTGACGGCATGCAGGAGGTTGGTATACTTGTATGCTGCCCAATTCCCACGATACATACATAGGCCTCCTCCACACTGTACCTGCATAGCAGCCAAGGCCTGGGCGCATGCTGGGCGTTGGGCCAACCTTCATAGATTGCGGGGTCCGGGCTTGTGGGTTGTGTACTCTGGATATATGTAGGTTTGGTGCATATAACACTCTGCTCGAGATTGAGGGCTGGGCACATGTGTACATATCTGGGTACGGATGGGATGCATTTAGGTGTGTTTTGGCATAGTAGTTAGGTGTTGGTAATAAAAGTCACTGTTTTTAGCTACGGTGGGGCTGTAAGAAGCACCAGGGAGAAAGAGTCCACAGGAGTTATCACCTGTGGGCTATATTCACCTCTACCTCTAATAATCAGGTCTCTCGAGGCAAGTTGGGTGGGCAAAAGAAAGGAAAGGAACGCTGCCAATACCTACAACACCGACTGCGGCCTCTCCCCCGCCGCAGCCGCCTCCACCACCCACCTATTCACCGCCGCGCTCAACTCCCTCACCATCTCACCCGTACACTCGTGGCCCACCCCCTCAAACACCACATCCACCCACTCACCCGCCCACCTCCCCGCCTCCCTCGCCTCCTTCACACTCCTCAAGAACCCCTCCCCACACGCAGCGGGCACCAAGCGGTCAGCCCCGCCGCTGAGGGTCAGCACCTTCTTCCCCTCCAGCATGCGCCTCCTCACGATCTCGTCGACGCCGATCGCCGCCGGATCCACGGCGGCCACCACGCCCAGCAGGTCCTCCGGGAACTCCCTTGCCGCGCCGACAGCGCCGGATACGCTGGAGCGGGCGGCGCGGTGCGTCATGAGGGAGACGAAGTCGGGGCAGCCGATGACGACGACGCCGGCGGTGATGCGTGGCTCGTGTAGCAGCGCGAGGTAGGCGGCGTGGCCGCCGAGGGACACGCCGGCGACCAGGTGCTGCGTGAGTGTGTAGGGCGAGTGGCGGCGCGGGAAGAGGTAGGTTGGGAGGTAGGTGATGATCTGGGAGAGGTCCAGGGAGGTGCCGTGGTAGATGCTGAACATGTCTGGCGCGTGGGTAGGGTTTGAGGAGCGCCAGTCTTGATTGGCGAGGTTCTTGACCTGGGGGGTGGGTAGTATCAGTATATATTTATATAGATCCCATATGGAGTTTTAAAATATTGTGGAAGAGGAGCCCGGTACCTCGCGCTCCCCATGGTTCCGCTGATCAAACGCCGCACAGATCAACCCCCTCCCCGACGCCCCGCGCGCATAGAAGTCGCCGAGCACGGTCTTTGCAATGCCAGCCATATACCGGTGGTCGCACAGCCGCGGGTTCAGCAAGTGCAGGGCCGACACCTCGGTGCCGTTGTCCAGTGTGCGGCTGTCGCTCTGCGGCAGCTGCGCGAGCCCGTACACGGTCACGTTGATGCCGCCGATGGTGTATGTGTCGGTGCTCACGTCGAGGGCGAGGGCCGCGGGGCTCCCGGAGGGCTGGCGTATCATTGTAGCGGGGATATATAGCTGGGTGCGGTGGGAGGGAGGGAGGGGGTTGAGAAATTGGTTGTTAGTGAGGAGGGGGTAATGATATCTGGGCCGGAAGGTGGAAGCCGTGGGCCGCGGTTAATCATGGGGTGTCACTCGGCTGGGTTCTGCAGGTGGGGATCTGCAGATTTGTGGTGCCGGGTTCCCGGGTGGAATGAGCTGTAAAGCCCCTACGAAAGTAGTTGAATGGTGAAACCTCATACAAAATCTACCCAGCAACAGGGTTCTCCACTACGATATTCTATTACTCTTTTTTATCAACTCAAAAATGTGCAAAAGGCTCCCCCCAAGGGTAAAATCCTTTGCCTCTGTCCATCATTATAATTGATCGTGTTGTGGTTCTGTGCTTAGAACCTAGTTTGGGTGGGGACTTTACCTACCTACATGTACTATTCTATATTAGCACCTACGGATTATACATGCATCTACACATAGAGTACCGGTAGCGGGGGTACATACAGTCTAGTTTTCTGATTCGTCAAGGCACCTAACACAGTAGGGATCAAATGCATACACACTGCACTGCGCTGCTGCGCCGTCAGACCGCGCAAGAATGCACTTAGGATTTCACACCAAAACGGGTTTGCCATAAGGGCCCAACGGCGAGGCTGATCTGACACAGCTTGAACTGTTCCCGGCCGGGGTGCCTCTTTCAATGATAGGAATGATCTATGGGGAGGGCAGTTATGTGGTGCACAGATACTTCTCCATAACTATTGGGGGCCTCACAGCGGTGCTTGTACGTACACATGATCGACAGCCTGTGCAGCTTGTGGGAAGGGCGGGGGGGGGGGGGCCTCGATCGGAAACCTCGAAGGAGCTGTGCACTACATATTATACAAGCCTGGTCCTTGAGTTACTACATACATGTAGGGTAATGACAGGATTAACAGGAATTGATCTTCCAAACAGTATTTTTCTGGCAAGGTTGCCAGGGCTGTACAAGTGCACTAGATTCCGAGCATGTTTCGGCGATAGTTACATGTAGGACTTGATTGCTTTTTCTTTTTATTTATTTATTTGTTTGTTTGTTTGTTTGTTTGTTGTGCGGTTTGGCAGACCCTGAGGATTTGCACTGGGCGGGGGTTTGAACAAAAAGAGGGCTTACATTACACTACACTACTCCCTCAGCACACAGCATTGAAGTCCAAACCCCGTCTCGCCACTCTCCATGGCCAGGCCCAGCGAGAACGTTAACTAAAGCGCACAAGAGGTCCGCGCCTTGGAATTACAGACTTACTGGTTTGCCCTTTGCCCCCCCGCTAAACATTACCCTTGAGGTCAACAACTCCACCTCGTCCTCTACCAGCCATGGAGAGGGAGAAGAGGGGGTTCCGTACATACATAGCCTAACTCTGCCCCGATTGGAAGGCCTGCACACCCTCGCCACAAATGTCTAGTCTACAAAGTGTTATACTCTCACGCTTTCCCTCCCTTCACGGCAAAGGGTAATCCGGTGGTGGTGGCGGTGGTGGTGGTGGCCAACTTGATAGTTCTCGGGGGATTGTACTCGCAGGTATGATATTTATATTTTTCTTTTTGCACCACATAATAGCTCAAAGTCCCTCGTTAGCCAAAAGAAGAAAGAAAAAAAAACAGTAGTACCAAAAGCAACTGGAACGGAGGACTTTGGAGCATGTCAATTTTAAAAAACTAAAATGAAAAAAGCAGGAAAACTGAACAACTGAAAACAAGTCGCAAGTAAACATAAACCTCCCAACAAACTATCCTTCCATACCTTTCCTGTTACCCTTGTAACACCAATTTCAAAAGACTCTTTCATGTACATACATAGGGAAACAAAAACGAAAGAATACCAAATACTAAACCCGCCCCCATAGCCTCGTTCCTGGGCATAATCATATACCATATACCACGCCGCCAGCCGAATTGATTTAACCCACATACCAAGCCCTAGAAATAGTCCCGTCATCGTCCGAATTTGCGAATTTAGGATGAAAAGAATGTTAAGACATAAGGAAAAAACCAGATACACCAGTAACCTAGACAAAGGAAAAAGCCCAATAAATCGGGTGTAAGGGCCATGAAAGTAGGCCACAGTGAGTTGTGTGATGGGGGTTACAATAAGAAAAATATAAAGGAAAGATCTCAAAAAGCGAGGAAGCCACCTGAAATAAGCAGAAAGCAAAGAAATACATTTATGAAAGTCCCAACTCAGGGGTCCACAGGGGCAGTCGCAACCAAGGCCGCAAACGTGCCAACACTCCCAATGATAGCACCCACAAGAACAGTTGCAGCAAACTTCGCGACCTGCCGACAACCGCTACTTGTCTTCGACCTTTTCCTAGGGGGCTCAGAGTCAACTTCACCCTCTGTCCCTTCCGGTTTGATATCGGCCACAGAGACCTGCACTGCGGTATTCGCTGTTATCGCAGGAGCTTTCTTAGATTGATCTCCGCCCTCCGCGAGGACACCGGAGGGCGAAGGTGCCTGCTCCACAACCTCCTCTCTATTCCCCTCTTCCTGGTGCTCGAGATGGTAAACATCCTCATCGGGGTTATAAGTACATGTAGGAATGTCACCGTCGGTAGGGAAATCAATTTCTTGCAGCTCCTCCTGGGAAATGCTAGAAATGTCTTCGTACTTACGCTTCGACCCGGCAGCTGGAGAAGAAGGGTTAAGGATATCAGCCATAGAATTCTCTTTCCTGATTTGAGGAGACGAGACGTTGGCTGTGTTCTTAGGCAAAAGCTGTTCAGGTGTTTCAAAAAGCGACCCAAAAGGAGCTTGCGCAGGGTAAAAGATACCAGACGCCACTTGAGGTCTCGGGGTGACAGCGTTCTCGTTGACAAGATTGCTTATAGAGAACCCACGAGATTTGGTAAAATCACCCTTACCAGCCTCAGATGCACTTGTCCTTGCAAAATTTGAATTGTCGGAAGATGTAACAGAGGACGAAGCAATGTTGAAGGTCTTTTGAAGCATAGCAGGTGCCTCATCCATCCGGTATGAACCTCCATACTCGCTCAAATCCGTGCGAATATCATCATCCTGTTGCTCCTCAAACTCGGATTCAAGCTCATCCTCATATTCCTCATCAAACTCTTCTTCTATATTTGCGTCGTCCATATCTTCTTCGGCCCCAGTTTCCGCATCCTGTTCCATATTTTCTTCCTCTTCATCATATTCACCGTCTTGGTCATTGGCGATCTCGTCGTCCCAGCGTACTTCAGAATTCTGTTCATTATCGAAAGTCACATCGCACTCCGGCCACCAGTTTGGAAACCTAGATTCAAAAGCCTCCTTGTTTTTCTCAATAGCCGGTATGGCGTCTTCCGAGATCTTCTTTGCCTGAGAGGTTACGGTTGCCGGTGGAGATGGCATGGCCTCATTAGCCGTACTTTTTATTTGATTATATGGTTCAGGTTCCGATGTAACCGGGAATAAACATGCGGCTTCCTCCGGCGTCTCATTGCTCTTCGAACCATGTACCCAGGGAGCACCATCAACAATATAGGGCTGTACAGGTGATTTCGACCCCGAACGAATATTTTGAGAAAAGACGGAAGGAATTTCATTTGTAATTCGTGTGTCTCTTACCCGAGTAGCGTTGATTTCCCTGGCTTCAAAGTATTCTTTCTTGTGTTGGTCCATACTACAAAGTCCCACTTCAGGGAAATGAGGAAATGGTGACTGAGACGGGTTCTTATCGCTCCCTAGCCAATGAATATGAGAAGCTCCGGAAGGAGTCTTTTTAATTATAGTCTCAGTATGGATCTTCGAGAGCGGCGGGAGTTTAGCTGCCGAAGGTGATGTAGGTGCCTGCATTGCCGCAGCAGCAGCAGCAGCGTGAGTTAACTCCTCAATAGAAGACCGGAAACTCGGTTTTGAGGGGACTGGTGCTAGAAGCGGGTCAAGAGGAGCTGCCGAAGTCTTACAAACCGCCGCAATAGTTGGGGATATCATGGACCTCGGTTCTATATGAGAGCGTGCGTCGGTAGCCCCGTAATAATTTGGCCAAAGATAAGATCCCCTCTTTTTTGCTTCGCCCTCGCCATTATCAATTTCTTCTCCTCCCTCCTCCTCATCCTCATCCTCGTCCTCGTCCTCGTCCTCGTCCTCCTCCTCGTCCTCTTCGTCTTCATCCTCCTCGTCCCTCTCTTCCTCCTCATCGGAAGACATCTGTTCATCCTCCTCCTCCTCCTCGTCCTCGTCTTGTCCGGCGCTATCTTTGATATCCATAGGAACCAATTCTTCTTCCTCGTAGAACATCTCCACATCATCATCTTCGATGATAATAGGTTTCTTAGACTTTGATTCGGATGAACTCTTAGGTTTGGTTGATGCTAAGAATGACTCCTTCGGAATAACTTCGACTTCAATGTCATACAGCGTCAGATTATAAGGACCCAAGCATTCAGATAAATATTTGCTAGTGCTCTTCTTACCAGAGTTTTCATCCTTTCCGCTCGCGAAATGAGAATTAGAGTCTGCGGTTTTGTTCATCAAACTTCCAATGGAAACTCTTTGACCGGTAATTGTTCGCATTCCAGAAAATTCGTAATTAGGCTCGGGGACGTTTTCTTTTCTAGATGTCATCTCCTCTATTTTCCTCTTAAGCTGCTCCTCACGCTCCGAATCTTTTGTCAATGCATCAACTGACATATCTTTTGTACTCCGTTCGTGGCTAACCGGGATATCTTCATCTGCATAGTAAGGTGCCTTTGAGGTAGATGCTCCAACATATGCAGGCTTCACAGTTTGCGTTATGGGTGAACCAACTATAGAACTAGGCGAAGAAGAGTCACCAGAGGAAGAAGCCTTATCTTCATCCGAGGGTGGAAGATCTAGATAGGTCATTTCTGCATCCTCCTCCTCCTCCTCCTCCTCCTCCTCCTCCTCCTCCTCTTCACCGTCTTCCTCTTCATCAAATTCTTCACCGGAATACGTAAGATCCTCAGCAGTTACTCCATAACCACGGATCTTACCGGTTTCTGCTGAGCCCGCCGGTAATGTCTCGGGTGCCTTTGGTGGACTATTGGAACCATAAGTATTATTCTATCCGCAACTTGGTGGGGGGGGGGGGGGGTAAAACTCACGACATGTCTTCCCACTCAATATCACAACGAAACGTTTTTGGAGGAAAAACTTCGTCACCTCTTGTAACCTCACAGCCAAAAGTAACTTCAGTGCCTTGCCGTAGTTCTGCAGTTTCTTCTTCAACTAGCTGCAGCCCATTCACGAAAGTACCATGCATAGACTTGGTGTCTTTGATTATTATCTATTTATATTGTGAGTAACCAAATCCTCATTTAGGAGATATGCTAGGGGGTCGGGGGTTATCTCCAATGAGATCACTATTGGCTAACTTTAAAAAAATACGTAACGCGAGGAAGTGCGTGGCAACGGAATTAGGATGAGAAAAAAGAAATGGGCATTGGATTTTCAAGTTCAACAATTCAACTGTCAAACAAATATAAAATACTACCTTCCGTTCTGGCCCCAAGATCAGTCGGACCTCAGCATGTGCTCGGCTCATAACGGCCGATTCAAAGAAACCATTGTTACGGTCGGCAACCAAACCCTTCGATGTGTTTCTGCTACTCCTACCAATAGGTTGGATAGGTGATTCTGGCGACAAAATGATTGTTCGGGAGAAATCTGTGCCATTATTGGTAATAGCTGTGAATGTTGGGAAAGCACCTGGAGGTACTGATACAAGCTTCGACTGGGAGTTAGGGTGGGGATGTAAGTGGAGGTTAGCTATAAATGGTGTTAGCATTTTTACATGTAATTACTGAATGGTACCCTAAGTATGAAGAGCTCCAGGGTATCTCATGAGGCAAAGAAAAAAAGGGCACGGTGATTTATCTATCTAAAAATTCTCTTTTTTATTTCTTTATTTCTCACTCTTCCTAATCTTAGCACCTCTTCCTAAACTTACCTCTAAACATTTTGTCACAGTCTGTAGGGATCCCCAACGGTCTCGTCAAAAGAACTCAAACGAATAAGCGAAGGAGCCGATCTAATTCTCGGGTTATTGCTGTTGATACGAGAGTTGTTTATTCGGAATAGATTAGGTAGTTGAGAGAGAATAAACAGCACGATAGAAGTATGATGATATGTCTATGGTTGTAAAACTTCGTGCGAATAACCGGACGCACAAAGGCTACTCGAATTAAAAATTCCAGAACCTACGGTTAGAAAGAGACAAATCTCTCTGCAAGCCGGGTGGCTGGTTGTTATGAGGTTATGGACTGGAGCTGTTTTCTAGATAAGGTGGGGGGGGGGGCTAATTCTTGAAGGGGCGAGATAGCTCTCGTAGAGCCAAACTTGACGTCTCGAACCCGATGAGTCCTCGAGTCCTCGGAAGCTTTTCTTTTCCAAGTTATTCACGATAGACTCCGCAACAAATCGCTTCTCTCAGATAGCTGGAGAGGAGAATAAAGCGGAGAAAGAGTAGGTTAGAGAGGAGAAAGGAAAGGAGGGGGAGCCAAACTCTCAAGGCGGGGGGGGGGGGGGGGGAGAAGAGTAACAACAGCAGCCCTCACGTAACGTAACTGCGCACAGCACAAGATGGATTGAATGCCTCAGTACTCCATTATACCACACTAGTCTAAAAGAAGTCATTTTAGCGCCATTTGAGCCTCCCTAAGAGTCACCTCCTGTACCAAATTTACAAGGATTATCTACTGATTAACACCCTTATCGGATACGCGGCGGATAGAACACCAGTTACACCACCATAGCTAGCAGGCCTACAGCTGCAAAAGTGCAACATAAATAATTCCTTGAATGCGGACATTCCATGACAACTAGCAAAGGGAGAGAGCCCCTCAGTTCTGATTTCAATCTTGCCGCGGACGGCGGGGTCATGTTGAGAGCTCTCACCACCACCCCCCCCCCCCACTTCCCCCGAAAGCAGAAGAAGCACAGTAAATAAATAAATAAATTTACCTACAGAGGGGTAAACTGGAAGAAACACACCCCACAAGGGATATCTTGTTACTAGACCCACCAAGTTCCTTTTTGTTCCTATTCGTATGGCACCTGACTGACTACCATACCTAAACTTATCCTTGTCCAAGCCAGGCTCCAGCCTTCTAATGGGTGGTTACATACCTACAACCTACAGGTTTTACGATCACGCTGCTCTTTCTCATTGAACTGAATCCTCCACATTAGCCTAGGTAGGTAGATACTATATTCATAGGTAGAGCTACCTATAGATGGCTCGCACTCGGATTCACCCCTCTCCCCCGACTTCTTTGTTATCTTGATTGGACTTCAATAGGTATGTGCCATTTGCACCATATTGTCGACGATCGCAGCCGGCAGGAGGTCCACGACAAATATGCTCACGTGCCTTATCAGTCCCCACTATCAATCGTCCAACAGATTGAGATTTTTTGTCCTCTAACACTTAAGTATGTTGCTTTCTCTCGTAGGTATGTATCTATACTGGGAGGGGAGGCAGGTTGGATGTATACCTACTGGAAGGCATAAGCCGGTGGCTTTTTGTCGTGAGACGATTACCCTAGACTTGGAAGTGAGACGCCGTAGAGGCACTTACTTTACCAATCATAAAAAGGAATTTTTTTTATGTGTCTTCAATGTAATAAATAAGTGCTCAGCTCACTTCCGTCATCGGTGATCCTCACTAAATTTCCTTCTGATTGAACATTCGTTCGCTCGTATACAGGTACACTCAGCTACTTTGTGAACCATTCCCTCAATAACATTATACTAACTCGACCTTAACCTCAAGATATGACCTATCAGGAATCCCATGGTTCAATTCACCCGAGTTTGAATGTATTTTAGATCATTGGCCCATTCAAGTAACCTGGCAGCCCGTTGCCCAATCGATAGTGGTTAGTATCGTTGAGGTAATAAGTGCCGTGAGAACCACACACATAAATGGTTAGGTTGCAAGAATCGGCGAGAAGACGTAACCACTTCCGGGATTCTTGGTTGATTTGGCGTTCGCTCCGCCTCAGCTGTAAATCGACGGACAAGTGAAGCCTTTCCCTCAACCTATGTGGACATCCGTAGAGAGTCTTGCGGCCACGTTTTAAAATACACTTGTTGCCGCATGGACTGGACTTGATCACAACAAACTCATAATCAGAATAGAATACGTATGTCTGTATTTGTATTCAAATACCTTCCGGTATGTTGATTAGAGACTTCTAGTTAAGAGGAAGTCTGTGCATTCAACTGTTGGCTACATGTCATCTAGACTCTTCGTGACTCTTCCAACACGCAATCAGACTCACCCTGAAAAGAAAGTGGATCATGAATCATTTCTCCCAACTTGACCAGTCAAGGAGCGAAGAGTTTCTACCTGAAGCTCCAGCGTCATCGACAGACCTCGCTCGGATCCCCTGGCTTGGAGCTCACCATAGGACCGAAACCCATCTATAACTACATTTCGCAGTTCTAACCCATTGCAAACCGTCTATCGTCATGGTCTGATTTTAAGGGAAGGAAGAAGGGTTTTATAGCCAGTCAAGCTCCACTGCTTTAGAACCTTCCCTGATTTACGGGACCGCATTGGCCGGTCCGCAGCCAGGGTCCTCTACGATATCATTCTACCGAACCTACACGAAAACCAAAATTTCGCGGAGACCATTAACTGGTTGAGCAAACAATCTGACCATATACACTATACCATGTAATTGCTTCTGGATTCATGGGTAATATGCATATGGAATCGAACCAAAGCACAGTACAGATAAGGAGAGGAGGGGAACCGAAAGCTCAAAAGGTCAATTGGCACGACTGTGCTCCCGGGATCTCTTAAGTGCTTGTCCATTTAAAAGGCTGGACGAGTGAGGGTCTGTGAACAAAGCAAAGCCACTGTGAAGCATAAAGTCTAATAATATTCACTTCTCTTTTACTACAGTCCATGTTGTATCTAGTACGTTCAGGACTCGCAACAAGGATGTTCTACTTTTGGAGCGCGTAAAGTGCTCTTGCTCTATCAAAATCGCTTCCGAAATACAAGGGAAGTAAAAAAACAAACACAAAACACCACCAGTCGAAACAAGATAACTATACCATATATGAAATCAGATGAAATCACCACTAAACAGGAATATCTCTTCTAACAAAAAGTCCTCTCTGTGCAGAACTAAAATAATTCGGGCACATTCCTCCACTCTCCCTTAGCTCTTTGCTCCCAATAACCACCTTCCCCGGTTTTCATTTTCCATATTTCCTCATTCTCATACTCTCTCACTTTAGTAAACCACCGAGGTTGCCATTGTTCTCCACTATCTTCCATTTCCTTCCTACGTTGTCTTTGACCCTCCTCTAACCGCACCTTTTCTTCCTCTGCCTCATCCAATTTCCCTTCTTCCACCATTCTCTGGTCAGGCCGAAGGCGCGTATCAGTAATCGGAATATGCCCTTTTTCAATAGGTGTGATCTCGTTTAATGTAGCCGCAAAACGAGTGAACCCATAGCGCGTATTTGACGCTTCTACAAGTTCACCCACGCTCCAAACGACCTTATTATCTGGCTGCATCACAAGCTCCTCTGTCCATTTTCCAACCAGGGAGAGTGGATAAGGCTCCCCATCGACATTGAAAGCCTGGATAGTAAGATCTTCGCTTCTTCCAGCAAACATTCCTTTGTTCGCCTTGAAGGTGACGGTGGCCTTCTCACCAGTATTTTCGTGATGAATCGTCATGGTACCCACAGGCTCTACATATTTCTCCCCTGCAATGATGTTTCGAAGGAAGCTCGTTGCAATGGTCCAAGAATAAGAGTCTCCGGTGGTTGGGAAGTGAATCCGTACCCGACCAGACGTATTGAGTTCGGCAGATTTACCCCAAAACTTTTGGGTTGGCATCGGGCATTGGGTGAACGTCCATAGTTGAGATTCTGCATGACAGGCCATGATCACAGGCCGGTGACAGACCTTTTCAGCAATGAAACGAAAACCTAGAAATGGGGTATATTAGTTTTAAAACTTTTGTAGCACGACGAGAAACTACATACCTTTATCTTCCCGGACTAATTCAAATGTCTCGCCTAACATTGGATTAAACGGTTTGCGAATCGAACGGTCTTTTACTCTGCTATTAGAGAACGAACTTGTCGCAAATGCAGCAACATACAGCAATCTCTCGCCTTTTTCATTTGATGCATTTACAGCTTGATCGAGCAGCTCTGAATACTCCAGTTGTTCTGCAAGTCTCTGTAAAAGGCTTGTAGGCTCGTTTGCTGACACCGGCATTGCAATCGTCGATAAATCCTTGCCCACATTTTTTCTCAAAAACCCAATTAAACTTGGAGGCAGAACTGTCGGGGGAGGGACCAACTCTCGTCTCTTGACTGGTTCACAAGGCAGGGGCTTTAAGTTTCTAACGCCCCCTTCCTCCACAACATCTTGGGCCTCTTGGGCTATTTTTTCGCTGTCCCTTCCCTTATTGCCGTCAAAACTATCATCTTCTGCGTCGCTTTCGTCATCATCTGTTGCAGCCCCTTCGTCTTGTGCGCTCTCGTTCTGATCGTCGTTTAGCATTACAACTTTCCCACGCTCCGCGTCATTCAAAGCATCTTCTGCATCAAAGAACTCATCGTCGCCATCAGATTCCATACCCATACTCATTCTAGACACTCTCTTAGACAATCGATGCGTCATAGGCGATGGAGCTCTGATGGTCGACATGCGATGCATATATCTCCGTTGTTTGTTCTCCGCCACTAACCGTGAAAAGTCTTCAACTACTGAATCTAATCCAGATAATATAGCTTTGAGATGTACACCCATATTCTCGCCGCGATGTAAAACCTCAGAAGATCCGTCCGGAGAGGCAGTTGCCATTGCAGCAGAACCTGTCAGACCAGCAACAGAACTCACCGACATGTTCCTCCCTACATCCCGGGGTTGTAGAGTAGTTGGGCTAGGTGCCCCTTGGCCTCCGTTACCTTTACGTTTCCAAAAAGGCCGGCGTTCTTCCATCGGTGATACCGACATAATTGAAGCTGCCGAACTAGCCAGACCCCCACCAGATGTACTTGGCCGGGGAGAACTGGGTTCTGGGGCCGTCGCAAGTCTTCGCACAGCATCTCGTATGCCTGAAACTCTCCCGACCAGGGCCTCCACATCTGCCCACCCCCCAGCTTCTAACTGTCCCCTAGGAATAGAATCCACCCTTTGTGGTTGTAAAGGTGGCACAGTATCCTCGTCGCCGGTAGTACCAGCTTTCAAAGCTTGTTGTGTAGCCCGTTCTAAGGCTGTCTTCCATCTTTCCCAGTCCTGTTCATCATTTGCCCTAAGATGCCAAACCTCTGCGCCTGAATCTATACAAATTTCCTTGTCATGCTGATTTGCGCTAGTCACCGCCAACGAGAGTGGTATTGCGCCACGGAGAGTCGAAGATTCGGGATTCAAATAGTAAGACAGCGTTGAGGAGGTGAAGTCAAGCGAGAAGAACCGGCGGGCATAACCTTGGTGCCTTTTACGTTTTCGCTTCTTGAGTACACCAGTCAGAAAGCCACTATTCGTCCCTCCATAGACACTATCATTGCGGGGCTGCTGCATGATAGACATAGTTTCAACCGATGCATTCGAGCCAATCATAAGAGTCGGTGTGTTACTCAATGAGAGGGAGGTTGTAGACATCATTACAGGGTTGGAGTCGTAATGATGGAGCGCATGGGAGGCTGGGGGTGCGGAATTCGATGGGTATGTGAGAAGTACAAGGGTGGCTTGCTTTGCGATTTGTTTCGAGAAAGTATTATCGAATACCTATATATTCTTGTTAAAGCTATTTCTAGATATTTAGTCAGGGAACCGGTGACATACAAGTGCATACATTCCGCCCTCTTTCACCGCGTAAGTTCCTGTGGTAACCTTCTCGGCCTCACATTTTCCGTGCCAGTAGACATCAAGCAGTCCAGCTGTATGAAGTTTCTCGATACAATCACCTTCGTTACTTCTTCCCCTAGAGTTTGTAGGCCTACGTTCTTTAGTCGAGATGGAAGTCTCATCAGAGCGCGCAGTAGAAGGTGGTTGGAGTGATGATGAAGAACCCTGACCCCCGGCCGTTGGATGTTTAAAGATTCCGAAGTTCCTGGGCAGCTCCTAGTTAGATAAAACTGTTGTGGGGAGGTCAGCGGGGGGATGAGAGTAACTAACAGCGACTTCTTCGACGGGTGTATACTCCAGGAGATTGTATAGTTCTTAGGACAATCCACCCAGCGAATGAAGTAGCTCTAAGTAACCACGGAAGCATCAGCAACGTGGTATCTCGGGAGAGCTGCTTAGCAAACTTACCTTACTAGGGACTTCAAGCTGTTCCATAGCCATCTTAAGTTTGGGTGGGGTTGCCGTCAACCGCTATTGGCAGGTAGTAGTTTGTATTTGGAGAGACGGGTGGTGAATTCTATGAGAATAGCAAAGGAATAATAATTCAGAGAGTCCCACAGAGGAGGATGGTGAGGAGGATGTAAAGATGATAGGAGAAGACAAATCGGATTGATGGATTTCGTGTTTGTGGCTGGCTTGGTCTGTGCCGTGGCCGAAATAAGGATAACTACTTTCACTACTGACTGACACAACTGCGCCGTTGCAGGATGCAAAGAACGTGCGGCTGAGATACATCCAGTAGGTACAATATAGAATGCACCGTTTTATACTACTATGTATTGATGACCATACTTTTGAGATATCCTCGTTTATCTGCACATGACAGACGTCTCGATAAAATGAACTCCTGTGATGAAGCTGCACATATGTACCCCTCAACTCGCAAGATTGCTTGCTGTGATTCTTTCAACGTCCGTGTGTCAGATTATGATCCCAGTACGTCTGTCTATCAACACAGGTAATCAATCACCAGGGCAGATCCCGGTCAGTATAATAACGTGCACTGATAATCATAGGATCTCTCCAAGCCGATCCCGGAAACCATCGCCCCGTTCCCGTGCAGCCAGTACCTACATATCGTAAAGGCACAGTTAATCACTGGTTTATATATGCCGAAACACCCACCGTTGACGGTGTAGCTTCCTTTGAAGTCGATCGGTAACCTTCTGCCAGTTAGGTACTGGCGCCGGTAGGAATGAAACTATGGAGGATCTCCGTGGTATAATACTGCGGGTTGACTAAGAAAATTAAGGTGAGACGCTAAACAAATCCCCTGAGTGGTCGAATCATTGAGTATACATTGTAAGGGATCCCAGTTTCATGTGGTTTGTTTGAGGCGCACTTTAGGGTCCAAATTGGCTGTGAATGATCATCTGTCAAGGGTCACATAAAAAAAAAAGCATCAACCATCCTGTCTCTTTTCTCCCTTGGGATGCGTACGCGTACGTCCTATGTCAACTCGTATTCGTATCCGCATAGCACAAACGGCTTGGATTGTCCATTAATTTCTCATTTATATACATGTAGTCTCCGTATACGTATAATTATTAAGATACAAGTAATAAAAAATCACTATATACCTATAGCGGAGTACATATACATGTAGTATACATATTCGCTTTCTATATATTCAGCCATATTATAACGCCGTGTATGTATTTAATCGAGTACCAATTCCCAACCATTAAGAACAGCACCGACTTTAACCCCGCAGGCCTAGCTAGAGGCGAATGATCTAATGCCAACAAAATAATAGAATCATAGAATATCACTCGATCCGTTCTCCGCTGCCCGCAGCCTATACCCAACCGATTGACAGGCGCACGCAATCGCGCGACCTGAATTAATCAAAGGGATGTTTTCCCTATATAACCTTAGCCACAAACGAAGCTCGCAAACTCAAATCTCTCAGCAATGAGCGCTTAAATAAAAACATTAATATCTCAAGACCAAGGGGAAACGACAAATCTGGAGCTACATTACCTCTTAGGACAAGCTACTTATAAGCGCCCGTACTTCAATGATCCGGCATTATAGGCTCTAGTAACGAACCGAAATTTGTGCATCCTGAAGCTGGCAGCCCTTTTTCAGGGTGTAACATCATGCAAGGCCTCTCGATTGAATACTCTACATGTATCATCCTACTTGGCATGCTTCTAGCCGAGACATGTTATAAGATACATGTAGCTCCACCCGTCTATTTAACCGCTTGATAATAGGTCTAGAGGCTATCATATAGACAACCTGATCAAGTTTTAGCTACATGTATACGTAGGCCTGCCCCAATCTTGGTGACTCGAGTCGTCAATTACATAGGTTGGCAAATATGCTTCAGAAAGTCCTGAGTTACGGTAATGGTATGGATATCTCTAATAGCCCGGGAAATGAATCATGTAAATGTGTGTGTAAATGAATCAGGAAATGTGTAATTAACATACACACTTCCCAACTACCAAAACCTAGCCCTGGAAATAAAAAAAATATTTGAAAAACCTGCTGCATCAGGAACTGAACCTAGACTACATGTATTTAACATTTAGAGAATGCTTATTTATAGCTACTATACCATTAGTAACTCAGCGAGATTTGACTGTATTGATATAGGGGAGGCACAAAACAATAAAAAAACAAAAAATAATGCCTCGATTGGGATTCGAACCCAAGTTTCCCTCACAGCTCTGTCACTACGTGCTGAGTTTCTAGGTGTGATAACCACTACACTACCGGGGCTTGTCTACAATGGTGGGACAGGAGGTCTTAACCGGAGCTTCAAGTTTAAATTGCTAGCGAATACACATTTATCGGGCTATTAGAGTATTGCGACAGATGTGGGGATTATTAATATTAACCTCTAGCTTCATGAGAGTCACCTTTAGACTGTAGCTCCAGGAGTCCTTGAGGTACTCTTATCCCGCTCTCTCCATGAAAAAGAAATACTCAACCATAAAGAACTGTTTTATATTTGCTCAATTGCAAGCTACGGTAGCTGGGAGAATCAAACGTGGCTATCGGTATCATGAAGTATCACTCGAATATCGAGACCCACACACCTCCCGATTATAGTTAGGGGAGTGTTATAATAAGATAAAAGAGAGTAGATTTGATTTGAATACAGAATGGTAAGACCGAAATCTATACCAATAAAATTCTGTAAATGGTCTAGGTGTAATAACTAGTATCGGCTCTGTGGTATATAAGGCTATTAACCTACCCTACCACAGTTCCCGTCCAGATCCCCCGGACTCCATTACTGACCATGATCACTTCTCCCACCTTAATGTTTTCCTTCCTCACGACTCCCTCCCTCACCATTCCCTTCTCTAATAACCACCTCCTGGTAGTCCCATGATTCCCTCCGGACTCCAGTGATGGTGTAAACCACCCTCCATCCCGCCAAAAGTACACACTCGTCATACTCCCCTCCATCACCAGCCCGTCCTCATTCCACAGGACCACCTCCACGGTATCGGTATAGCTGACTATGCCAGCGCGGAGACGTGCAGCATCGTAGTGACCCCGGAAAGTAGTTTTATGGGATGTGAACGAAGAGGCGGGTGTAGGGATTGTATCTATGCGTACTTCCCAGAGGGGAGGAGAAGAGAGAGAGGTGGGGTTCGGGAGAGTACTTGGAAAAAACGTAGTGATTAGGACGGGGGGAATTTGGCCCGTCGTAATACTAAGCTTTCCCTCGGGTGAAAGGACGGTTCGAACCTGGCAGTTTGCTTAGGTTAATATAGTTATTACGGGAATCGCTTGTAGAACGGCACCCTTGATGGAAACGCTTGCGCTCCTACGGCATCTTCACATGCCCGCCGAAATTCGTTAAGGTCCTCAAGTGATACTGTTACAGTCTCAGGCCATCCGAAATGGCGTGCCGCACGGACCATGCGGTCACGGTGGTATTCAAGGAGGTAGAACGGGCATGGAGTTGTGGAGCCTGAGGCAGCAGTGTTCTCGGGAGATTCTAGAAGGAGTAGGTCGTATCTGAGAGAGGAAAAGAGAGAGAACCCATGTTCTTCCGTAGAAGTCATGATGGAGCTATTTTTAGGTACGTATTTGGAGGCGTTTGGGGGTCTGGTGTTGCTACATACGATGTCTGAGGTCTGGGCTTACTTTTAATTGCTTATGAAGTCGATTACTTTTAGCATCGGTTACTACATGTGTCGTTGTTTGGGGAAACGTGCGCAAGTTCTCATTGGTTTATATTGTCCAATATCATTCTTGAATTTTTGAGCCTTAGTGTAAACGCATATAGGGTATTCCCCATGCGCCGGCCTGAGCAGGCTTTCATAATTACATATGTATATAAGTTCCGAGCCATTCAAGGCAAGGCAGAGCCGCATTTCACACTTCCTCCCCACATTGAACCTGCAAATCAAATTAAACAAGGCAATCTAGAAAAAGACGGGATGCATGCTCACACCACCACCCTTTCCCATCAGATTTAGGCCGACGTCACCTTGAAGCGGGCGGTGCATGCCAGGGATCTCTGTCAAATACCTACATGTACTTAATTGCATAGTGTGGAAGGTACATGATGATAGTTGTACCGACCGTGAATATGAATCTTGTAATAGAGAATGGGAAGTTCGTGACAAATGGTGGAGATTTTTCTAAAGTAGTGGGGTGGGCCCATGAGATAGTTTAGCGCTTTGTAAAGATTTGACAGCCAAGCTATTTCCCGTCGATTTTTTCTTTGAACCCTTTCCTTGAACCCCCCCCCCCCCAAACCCTTTTGTTTGGCACATCTCAGCCGGTATAGAGAATTGTTTCTCTACAGAAGAGGGCTCTCAAGAACCTCTCGGATATCCCAAGCAACGTGGTGCCTCCATTGGGGAATTAGGGACACAGTACCAGCCACAGTCGCAATCTCCGCTGCCGGCCGGAGCTTTGTCGCGTGTCGTCCGTGCAGACTGAAAACCCTTGGGCAACCCGTGTTCTGCGTGAGTATTTCGGGGGGCTGTCGGGTCTCGAGTAGGTACAGTCTCCAGCCATTATATCTTGGCTAGCCAAGGAGGATCAAAAGGGAGAAGAGAGAGCTCTTGGGAATGCTTTAGCTGATTGGCTAGGGGTGGTAGTGCTCCGTCTCTCGTTCTTGCCCTCGCTGTCTGTTACTGTTCACCTTCTTGACTGTCCGTGCTTGCTATCTGTGCCTGTCTTAAGCAGTCTGTGCTTGAGATTCCGAAGGGCGTCTGGTAGAGTGTGAGAATTACTGCCCATCTATTCTTCCAGCCTTTCCTTTTCTCATACCAACCTTTTTTTTCCGGAGTGTGTGTAGTTTTGTCCGTCGTATATGACGTGAACAAGGTCAGGGTTTCAGCTACACGCGCGAAGGTTTGGGAGTTGGGTGTTTAGTGATTAAGTCTCGAGTGGATTAAGTGCGCGGAGTAAAAGAGTGAGTAGGTGTGAGCATAGAAAAAGAGGGAGAGAGGGTGGTAAATCCACTTTCCCTTCCCCCCCCCCCCCTGGGTTGGTTGCAAGTTCGAATCCCGTTCTTCAGCTGCCTCTTCTACCTCTGTTATCTACTATCTACTATCCGGCCCAGCATAGTCTCCATTCAACCTTCTCAGTTTTATCCTTATTCATTATCTTCATTCTAGATCTCTTAAAGCTAATTCTCCAAAGCTTTATTTAGCCACCCCCTGCGTTCGGATCACCTCCCTTTCCCTCCCTCCCCACTTGTCACCAGCAGTGGTTGACAGCTCGGGTCTTTTATCCCACCCCCTTCGGCCCGACTGTGGGCGTCTACTGTAATTAAAGAACCTTCCGATCGACATCCCGAGATCGTGCCCGCAACCATGGAAACCTCTACCAAACTATCGGATCCCCCCAAGGGGGACGTCAATAACGATGGAGAAAAACAGCAGCATCAAAAACGTACCCTACTTGCCCCCATAGCACTGAATGCTCCAATACCTACTATTAGCATGAACGGAAGCTCAACCCCCCCAATAGAAGGCCGGAGGAGCCCAATCCCGCGTTCAAATCGTAACTCAACCATCTCAAACCGCAACTCTATTATTTCTAATCGCAACTCGACAATCTCCAATCGCAACTCCTTATCGAATTTCGACTCTTCGCCAATGCTCCGAAGCTATTCCACGCCAGGTGGGATTTCAGATGACTTCCTGGAGGACATGGAACCACCGCCAGTTATTCCCGCAGCTATTGAGGAGGGTGCATCGCCGCGCCGCTCGCGTCCGAGCTCACCCCATAGTATACGTACGGAGAATGAGGAGGACACACGTGGAGGCTACACGACACCCAGGCGACGTGGTTCTGGCACGTCAGAGTCTACAACAGCATGGGACATGTCGCCTGGAGGGGCCAGTTCTATTGGTAGAAATAGCGATGCAGGGCCGGTAACAACAGCTGCACGCGCTCGTAAGCGAGTTGGACTGTTCTTTAGCGGTCTTGGTGGGGAAAACCCTTCTACAACCTCACTGGATGATGAGGTGGCATATGATGGGTCTGCAACTCCAGGTTCTAGGGTGAGCGCGAATTATACAAGGAGAGGCGGAGCTGGTGACTACTCTGGAGATGAAACAGAAACACCAATTGCCGCGAAGAAAACTGGCTTTTTCTCAAAGTTGAAACATCTGGGGCATGGGAGTCATGGTAGAACGCTTTCTGGGTGGACTGTCGATTCAATGGATGATGGAGCACAAACCCCTGGCGGACCTCTCACACCCGCCGTGTACTCACCAGCTATTGGAGGTATTCCGGACGAGGATGAGGAATATACTGATATGGAGGATCACAGAAGGTCTATGAGCCAGTACTCGGCTGTTGCTGGGGCAAGGACAGCTCCTGGGACCCCAAAACATCCTACCCCACAACGGAGAGCCACGATAACCGACGGCGAAGATGTGAGGACCCACGATCGGAGCTCCAGAGCAAGCTATAATCGCAGGTCTTCCTTTAGAAGAATAACCCAGTTTAGCCACCGCCGGTCGGTTGACGGCGCAGAAGGAGTGGGAGGAATACCGCTATCACCCGGGACGCCCGGAATCGGAGGCTACCAAAGTACTTCAGCAGCCAAATGGAAGGCTCTTAAGGCCGGTATCAGAATGATGGGTCAGCGTAAGAAAGAGGAGTCAAAGATTGATCGCGAAAAATCGGCCGAGTTGATGGCCGAGCTGACCGCAGCGACACCAGCGGTGGTCATCTTTGCGAGCATGTTCCAGCGAGACGAGCACGGAAATAAACGAATACCTATTTTACTAGAACAATTAAAGGTCAAGATCTCGGACTCAGACAAGAACCCATCGAAGAACACTGGCAGAACACATGCAGTATTTAGAATAGAATTGGAGTATGGATCTGGTATCACACGGATGAAGTGGGTTATCTATCGAGAGTTCCGTGACTTCTTTAACCTTCACTCGAGATATCGTCTGGCAGATATAAGCAACACTACATTCAGCGGCAAAGAAGCTCATAAATTGCCAAAATTCCCCCGAGCCACAATTCCATATCTAAGAGGAGTGAGAGGTCTGGGAAGTGATGATGAGGATGACTCTTCGGCCAGTGGCGGCGATACCGCGACAGCTACTACAACAAGTCCGGGAAAGAAGCGGCCAAAGCATGTACGCCGCAAATCGTCTTCTGTTGCAGGTGAACATCTCAATACTGGCATTGCCACCGGTCTTGCGGCCGGACTGGGCACGTTGACTGCGCCAATCGGAGGTGCTGGGGGTATGGGTACAGTGCCCGCTGCTGGCAGAAAGGATGGGTTCGCAATGAAGCAGAGGCAACAATTAGAAGAATACCTCCGACGGCTTATTCGTATCATGATCTTTAGGCCTGATTCCAATCGGTTGTGTAAATTTTTGGAGCTCTCCGCCCTTGGTGTTAGGCTTGCAGCGGAGGACAGCTACCATGGGAAAGAAGGATATCTCATTATCCGCTCAGCAAAGGGAAGTGACTTTAGAAGAGTGTGGAACCCCGCAGCAATGGCAAAGCGACATTCTCCAAAGTGGTTCTTGGTACGGCACAGCTACATCGTGTGTGTTGACTCCCCGGAGGAAATGAATATATATGATGTCTTCTTGGTAGATTCCGATTTTGAGGTAGACGCAAAGAAGTTCCTTAGGAAGAAGCCGAAAGATCTTGCAGTTGCCCCGAGCAACCCAGCCCACCCGCAGCATCATAGCCTCACCATCAAGAATGCCGAAAGGCAGCTTAAGTTGTTGGCAAAAAACGAGAGGCAGTTGCAACAGTTTCACGAGAGTATTACGAACATGATGCAGAATACGATATGGAGTGAAACGCAGAGATTCAAAAGTTTTGCGCCAGTGCGGAAGGGTGTATTCGCACAATGGCTTGTAGACGGTAGAGATTACATGTGGAATGTCAGCAGAGCTATCAGCATGGCAAAAGATGTCATCTATATTCACGATTGGTGGCTATCTCCGGAACTGGTAGGCCGCTTTATCCGCCCTCACTCATTGCTAATACTGATTGAGGATTATTTGTCTAGTACCTGCGCCGACCTGCTGCAGTCTCACAAAAATGGCGTCTCGACCGCCTTCTCCAAAGAAAAGCTCAGGAGGGTGTTAAGATCTTCGTCATAGTTTATCGTAACATTGGCGCCGCAGTCCCTATTGATTCTGCTTACACCAAATACTCACTCCTTGATCTCCATCCTAATGTCTTTGTTCAGCGTTCACCCAACCAGATCCGACAGGCCACTTTCTTCTGGGCCCATCACGAGAAAATATTGGTAGTAGACCACATGGTAGCCTTCCTAGGAGGTATCGATCTTTGTTTCGGGCGATGGGATACGCCACAGCACAGCCTGGTGGACGATAAACCAACTGGGTTTGAGGAAGGGAGCGGAACCGGCGATCCAGAGAGCTTTCAGCTTTGGCCCGGAAAGGATTACTCAAATCCTAGAGTACAGGATTTCTACAATCTCGACAAACCTTACGAGGAGATGTACGACAGGACAAAAGTCCCGAGAATGCCGTGGCACGACATTCACATGCAGGTTGTAGGACAACCTGCAAGAGATTTAACAAGGCATTTCGTCCAAAGGTGGAACTACCTACTACGTCAGCGCACTCCTAGCAGGCCTACACCTGTCCTACTCCCGCCACCTGACTTCACTGAGGCAGAATTACAGTCATTAGGAATCGACGGAACTTGCGAGGTTCAGATTCTCCGCTCTGCTTGTTCGTGGTCTTTGGGCACACCAAACTCCACTGAGGCCAGTATCCAAGCCGCATACCTTAAATCAATCGAGCTATCTGATCACTTTGTGTACATTGAGAATCAGTTCTTCATCACATCTACCGAATGGGGCGGTACCGTTATTGAAAATAAGATCGGCGACGCACTCGTAGAAAGAATTATTAGGGCTTACAAAAATGATCAGGATTGGCGCGCAATCATCATCATCCCTCTCATGCCCGGTTTCCAGAATACGGTCGACGCGCAGGATGGAACAAGTGTTAGGTTGATCATGCAGTGTCAGTACCGCTCAATCTCACGTGGAGAGAGCTCTATCTTTGGAAGACTCCGAGCCAATGGGATTGAGCCGGAGGAGTTCATTCAATTTTACGGGCTGAGGAATTGGGGAAAGATTGGGCCCGAGAAGGCGCTAGTTACAGAACAGCTGTACATCCACGCAAAGTGCATGGTTGTAGACGACCGCATTGCCATCATTGGTAGCGCAAACATCAACGAGCGGTCTATGATGGGTAACCGAGACAGTGAAGTGGCAGCAATTGTCAGAGATACCGATACGATTATGAGCACCATGGCCGGACAACCTTATCGAGTTGGAAAGTTCCCGCACACACTCCGATTGCGGTTGATGAGAGAGCATCTTGGAATGGATGTGGACGAAATCATGGCAAATGAACAGATGGATGCTGAGATTCGGCAAATGACGGAGGGCGATCTACTTTACCGGGGCGCGGGGGCGATGGCTGACGACAATGACAGTATGCATAGTGGATCGGCAGCTACTGAGCCAGCACCTGAGCCTAAGCCATGGCCCTCAAGCCCCTTGCCGGGACTGACAAAGAGTAACATGACATCTAAGCAGGAGGCTGTGCTGAGGAGCGAGGAGTTGAGAAGCTTCAACCATGATGTAGACTGGGAACAGGAGAACAACCCTAATATCAAGACGAGGAAGAAGGAGACCACCGACAACAGAATCCACGGTAACGTGGCACATAACAAGGATTTGGAGGGGTATGGCTTCGATAAGATGAAGGAGAGGGAATCGAAGGAGAGTACCCGCGGGAAGAGTACGCGAGAAACATCTACTTCATCTCGCCCTACGACCGCTACTCAGAACCTCACCTCACCCCGCAATATTACAAGCCCTGCTTCTTCAAATCTCAAGGATTCAAACAGGACACCCAGTAGGGGTTCATCCTCGGGTGGTCTTGGGAACATTGCGCTCCCACCTCCTCCTGGACCGGAGAGGATGAATTCACAAGAACTTGGACTTCCCCAGCTCTCACAGCTTCCCCCCCTACCAGTCACAAGCGACCAAGATATTGGTGGCTCCTGCATTATCAACCGTCCAACAACAGCATCTGGGGATGGCCCCAGCATTCCAGTACTAGAGGACCTCCAGATGCCTACAGTTACTCCAGATATGTTTGAAGATCCACTGAACGAGAGCTTCTACCTCGATGTCTGGCACCTTTGCGCTGTGAACAACACGAAATTGTATAGACAAGTTTTCCGTTGCATGCCCGATAACGAAGTCAAGACATGGGCGGCGTATAAAGAATATGCAGCCTATGGCGAGAGATTCGCGCAGAGCATGGGAATGGACAAATCGAAGATGCGACGACAGCAGGAAGCCCAAGGGAAGACTGGCCCGCCAGGCGGTTCTGATATCCCGGGAATGCCCCAATTGGGTGATAATCTCGGGGAGAAGGTCGCGAAGGATCTTGGCATCAAGCTTGATGGGAACAACCCGAACCTTGCGATGGGAAATCTGAAGGACTGGACCACCCCAACGGTTGCAAACCAGGAGGAGCTGGATAAGGTTCGCCGGGATGACCCGCCGGGTGAGAAAATCGAGTTCCATCCGCCGCCGCATGTGCAGGATGAATTCACAGGCAACAGACCACGAAGTACATCGCATGCCTCTTCGCGTTTGAACACTGCCGTCACGACAGCTACCACAAGTACCCTAGGACCCAGCTCAAGTTGCTCCAAGGATTCAAACCACAAGCCAGACCCGAACCTGCTTCAATCCAACGGAACTAATATTGGCTTCTCTTCCGGCACGAATCTCGGTGGCGCAGTCGGAAGCACAAAGAGGAGGAGAAGAGGCACGACGAGGAGTAGCCGAAGAGACTTTCATGCTAGCGAGCCGTTATTGGACCGTGACACTGCCGAGAGGCTTCTAACCATGACACAAGGACACCTTGTAGTATGGCCATACGAATGGCTCGCGCGTGAGGAAGAGGGTGGTAATTGGCTATACAGCATTGACCAACTTGCGCCTATTGAGATTTAGTGAGCAACACCTCCTTCCACCTTCTACAATTGACAAATTTAAAAAAGAGTATATGGACTAACAAACATTACAGTGACTAAAAAAGCATCTATACCCCGGGTTATTTCTAGGCCGGTTTGCAAAGAAATAAGCCAATTTCTTTTCCTTTATTATCATCATCTCTTTGTGTTAAGGGTCAAAATTTTTGGCGGAGTTTGTTTGTGCTCGTTAATTTTTCTTTTTTCCTTTTTCTTTTCCCATCATCATCACATCAGGGGCGGGGTCTCTCTCCCTCTTTTTGCTTATAAAAACGGACTTGACTGGACTGTGTTCCTCTTTTTTCTCTTGTATCATTTTTTTCTATTTTGTATTCATTCCCTTTCTTTTTATTCCCCATTTCTTTTTTTTTTGTGTGTGTTTCTAGTTAAGCCGGCTGCTGATCTTGATGGATAGTAGTGTACCTCTTTTTCGCGCCGTTGTTGCTGTATTTTTTTTTTTACCTCCCTCCTTTTCCTTCGCTTTATTCCCTCTTCTTCAAATAGTTCTACAGTCAGTCAGTCAGCCAGTTCTCAGCCAGTCAATTTGCACTTTAATTTCTTAATCTCTTTGCTTGCGTATTGTTTGTCTGAGGTGGGGGAGGAGGATGGACGGATGGATGGACGCTGGCTAGGTGTATGATAAGTATATAGCTACATATACCATACATATACGATACATAAACCACCACTGGATCACTGTCCACCAGGGTGCAATGATACTCTCATGTAATACGAGGGTGCCGTGGTTGATATATACAAAGCACACATTTCCTAATCTCCTCCCCCGTCCCACATTTTACCGTAAAAACGATCATTTCCACGTGCCCGCCTCGCCCACGCCTTACCACAATAGGAATAGTGCACTGCAACGAAATGGTCAAACCACATCTCTCGTTTTCATATCAGTGCCGTGGCACCTGCAGAGTTCCTTCCCTTGATTATCTCTCTCTCCCGTATTTCCTCTCCTCTTCTCTTCTCTACGGGTTTGGAGAGGGTCGCTGCAGATTTCAGCTGCATGTGTCTACGTAGATACGTGTAAGTACATGTATGGATTTATAATTACCTATATATATAAGTGACCCCGCAGAAGTCAAATTCCACATAGTATAAGTATCCCCCCCCCCTCCCTCTCCTTCCCCTCCCCCTTGTTAGTATACTTTCTAGATACTAACAGTTATATAGCCAGTCCCCCATCCTCTCTATACCTATACATACACAGCTCAAATGGCTGCCGCTCCCAGCCGCCAATTCTTACTGCACCCCTCCCGTCGCCCAGTCATCTATGCCACGCACGGAATCGTAGCCTGTACGCAACCCCTCGCCGCCCAGGCGGGCCTCAATATCCTGCGCAAGGGCGGGAACGCTGCTGTGAGTGATACTCTGTGATCTGCGCCTTCAGCCTACCTACCAGCCCTACTAACAACTTATTACTACCAGGATGCTGCAATTGCCGCAGGTTAGTCCTCTCTCTCTCTCACTCTCTCTCCCGTACCCCCTATTCCTATACATATATATTAGAAGTAGAATACTAACTCTCCCTGCCAGCGGCCGTCCTAAACGTAACAGAGCCAACCAGCACCGGCCTCGGCGGCGACGTCTTCTGCCTATTCCACCGCGCCAGCACCTCCACCCTCCACGGCATCAACGGGTCTGGCCGCTCCCCCGCAGCCCTCACGCTCCCCTCCATCCTCGCCGCCATTGGCACAGGCCACTGGCGCATCCCTGCCTCCAGCCCCCACAGTATCACGGTTCCCGGTGCGGCTGCCGCCTGGTGCGACCTGGTCGCAGCTTACGGCAGCGGCCTAAAACTGTCCGAGATCTTTGCCGACGCCATCGACCTTGCCGAGAACGGCTTCCCCGTCAGCACCTTTGCGGCCCGCTGGTGGGCCGAGTGTGTCGGCGCCCTGCAGGACGGCGGCGGGCGCGAGGAGATGCTACTGGGTGGGCGGGCGCCGCGGGAGGGGGAGATCGTGCGGTTGCCAGCGCTCGCGGGGGTGTTGCGGGAGATTGCAGAAAGGGGCCGCGAAGGGTTCTACTGCGGGCGGGTGGCGGAGGGGATTGTCGCGGAGGTGCAGGCGCGCGGGGGGGTGCTTGGGATGGAGGATTTGAGGAATATAGCGGAAAAGGGCAGTGAGGAGATGGATCCGGTGTGGATGGAGTATGGAGGGTATAAGCTGTGGGAGTGTGGGCCGAATGGGCAAGGACTTGTGGCGCTGATGACGCTGGGGATCTTGAAGGCGCTGCAGGAGCGGGGGGTACTGAGGAAGATTGGGGGTGAGGGGGGACTGGGCCATAATTCGCCCGAGTAAGGAGCTCTGTTCTTTTTTTTTTCTTTACTTGTGAATCAATATGGCGCGGCGATCATTGACACTGGATTAATATGTAGGTATCTGCATGCGCTGATCGAGGCCCTGCGTATTGCGTTTGCAGACGGCCGCTGGTACATCACAGACCCCAGCACGAACCCAGACCCCACCACTTCTCTCCTCTCTGAGGTACTTTCCAGCCCTCTGCCCCCAAACTTCCTCCACGACTAACACCCCTCATAGTCCTACCTATACACCCGCAGTACCCTCTTCTCCCCCACCAGCACGCACCCCCCACACAGACCTGGCATACCACCCGCCTTCCCCTCCTGCGACACTACCTTCCTGACCACCACCGACGTCCACGGCAACGCCTGCAGCTTCATCAACTCCCTCCAGGACGGCTTCGGCAGCGGCATCGTGCCGCCCAACACTGGCATCACCCTGCAGAACCGTGGGAGCAGCTTCTCACTGAACCCCGAAAGCCCGAATGTGTTTGCGCCGGGAAAGAGACCATTCACCACCATTATCGCGGGGATGATCACGGAACCTCGTCCTCAGGGCGCTCTGAGAGAGGGGCAGGAGGTGGGGAAGGATGGGGGAGATGGCAGGGGAGTAAAGCTCACAACGGACCGTGTCAAGTCCGTCTTTGGGTGCATGGGCGGCCTCATGCAGCCGCAGGGGCACGTCCAGCTGTTTATGAACCAGCTTATTTTTGGCATGAACCCTCAGGAAGCGCTCGACGCTCCACGAATATCCGTATCTACCCCCCTTCCTCCCCTGAACTACAATTAGAGCTGGGACTAGAAGGAACTCGAGCTGACGGATAGTTATGCTAAAGCTGGGCGTCCCCGGCAACCGTTTCGCCGTGGACGAGGGCGTCTGCTGTGAGGACGGCATTCCGGAGAGTACGGTTGTGGCGCTGCGCGAGCTAGGGCACAATGCGGTGCTCGTGGAGGGATACAAGAGGGTGATGTTTGGGCGCGGGCAGATCATAAATGTGTGTCTCTTGCCCCTCTCTATCTTTTCTGTGGGGGTTTTGTTTTGAGTGGTGGTGGTCGTGAAGCTGATATGGGGTTGGTGAGTCAGTATAATTACACACTGGACGGAGACGGGAAGGAGAGGATCGTGTACAGTGGAGGCACGGACCTGAGGGGTGATTGCCAGGCGGTGGGGTATTGATACTGGGGGTATAGGTATGTGTAAGGACCCTGGTGGTGGTGAGTGAGTGAGTGAGCAAGGTGGTAAGTACAACTTCTTCTATTTCATCAGTGAGATATCATACGTGTCTCTCTTCTGGTTCGTTATCTGTTTATCTCCCATCTCCATTCGTTATTTTTTCCCATGAGGCTCATATCCCACCACTCTAGTCGTTCCTTTTTCCTGTAGGCTTGTTTGGCTAGCTAGTTACCCCCCCCCCCCCCTCTTCAGCCATTCCCACCATCTCCTGGCCGCGTGCGAGGAGACGGCGTGAATGGTCCGTTGGGTGGTGGTGGTGACATAATTATATATATATATATATATATTACATGTATGTGTGCATTCCCATACCTTGTACATCGAATGCGCAGCGGTGACGAAAGGCCCAACGAACGGTGGTGGTGGTATCCGAGTGATAACTGATGACTAACCCATCTCCTCCTTCTCCCTCTGCTCCCCCCATCTGCTGTTTCTGGGGTCTGGATTGGTTAATATGACTCAAGGGAGGATTCCGCACTGGAGAATACGGTGTATGGAGCGCGGTTTACTGTGGAATCGTCTCTTGCCCAGGTGGCTGAGCGATCGAGTGATTGCTTGTGAATAAGTGTTGGTCTTGACTACATGAGCTAGTCGTGACCATATGTAATAAATAGGTCGTGATAAGAAAGAGAGAGAGAGAAAGAGAGAACATTGATTAACATAAACTAAGTAAAAAATATATGAGCATATGTAAGTATTGAGGAGGTGGGGAGGAAAAAAAAGGAAATGTAGGAAAGACATGTATGGTATCTATCATACAAATGAAAATGCAGGGAGTGATGTCCCCCAGAGCCAGCTCCTAAAGAATACTAGAAGCTCGTCTGCAAGCAGTTCAGTGCTAGCCAACAACCTGTACCATACCCAGATGTCCATAACAAAAAAAGGATAAGAAAACGCCCCCACCCTCCTCCCCGCGCTACTGATCCCTTAAATGCTCATCTCCTGGTCATCGTCGTCATCGTCGTCATCGTCATCATCGTCATCGTCCAGGGACGGCGGTAGAACAGCATTGCTTCTGATGTCCCAATCCCAATCCTTCACGCTGTAATCGCCCTCTTCCACGTGGATGTCTACGGTCTGCTCTCTCATATGCTCCGGCAGCTGGTGCTCCAGCGCCGGCCAGACACACTTCCACGTACCACTATTCTGCCCATCATCAATCACGCAGCCCATCTCCCACTCGTACCTGCCGGGGAGCGCCATGCTGGACATTCCTATGATTAGCCCTCTTGCGTGGGGATCGCCGATAACGGCGATTTCAATCGACCGCCGCGCAATGATGAATTTGATTGTCCTCTCCTTCAGATCTACGATTTGGACGACATCGAGGCCTCGAGTGCACGGGATTGTTGCATGGAGGATGTTTGAGCCTGCGGTGGGGCGGACTTCGAACTTGACCTTTACAGTGTTGCATATCGAGATGAAACCGTCGCTTTCGTCGCCTGAAGAGTCGTCCTCTGTGCCGGAGTAGTGCATATCGAAACTCATATCATCACGGGAGGTATCGATGCCGAGGGCATTAAATGGGTCCAGAGGCCTATTGTCCCGGTGGAATCTAGTCGCAGCCTCGATGTCGCTCTTGAGCTGTTCCTTGTCGTATGCATCTTGTTCATCGTCGGAGTCCACAAGCTCTGGAATACGCTCTTCTGTTTGTTGCTCAAACCCAGCAAGCTCTGGCTTTGTGAATTCCGCCGCCTCTCTTGATTGTCTGTCGATATTCCCAGGGTCCACCCCAATATTTACGCCATGGTTAATGAGGCTATCGGTCAGACGCCTCATTAACGAATGGTCAATTTTATGTGCATCGTAGGGTTGTGGGGCCCGAAACCTTTCTCTCCCTTCTCTGTTCTGTTGAGGTTCAACCCCAAGCTCAGGTGCGAGCTCTGGTCGATGGAAATCCATATTTCTGGTTGTCACGGTTGGAGCCTTGTGGTAAGTGTGGTTGTTGGTGTGAGGGGAAACATGTAGCTTTATGTGCTTTTGACCTTGGGGATGATTCGTTTATTACATAGCAGCATACATACAATGTGCGTTGCCTCATTCGCACGTCCTCGTTTCCATTCGCAGCTCTTTGTAGTTATGTTATGACAGGTTAGGTAGCCTTGCGTCTAAAAATGGGGCGTGCTGCAGCTTAGTGGCTTATATAATGAGTCCGGAAGCTGCTCGCCCTCTTTTTGAGCATGCAGATTAGCCGCATTCAGAAGATCAGTTTTATCAGAGATCTCAACAAACCCTGAAATTTCAGTTAACGTATTCACCACAATGGTATAGCTCTTCTAGTTTGAACCATGAAGCTAGCTGCCGGTGATCTTTGTCCAAAAGAATATTCCCGATGTGTTTTGAGATTCGATATGCTAGCTATACAACTAACCTGATATGACTCGATATAGAGCTGTTAGCCTCCACGCAACAGATTCTTCCAGAGTCGCCTACTCATTTGCGGGGAGGACCTGCCTATTCCAAACAATATCGTCTCTAACAGCAATTCCTCGAAAAGAAACTCCTCCTTCAATGACGCAATAGCAGTGACGTACTCACAGGAATTTATGAGGACTGGAGCAAAGCAATATAAATGTTGTGCTTTGTCTCTAGATAGAGTTAGCCTAAGCACGGTCCTCTTGTGGGGAGACTTTCTCACCTCCGTTGCTACTACCAGCCAACTACATTTCCTGATACAGATAGCTCGAGAGTTATGGTATAGTGTTGTCAGGAGATGTATTCCTCGTCGTCGTCGTTACTCAAGGATTTGTATAGTGATGCCATGCAAAAACCTATCTCCGCGAAGAAAACCGCACAGCGTCTACAACTCCAGAATGAACGAAGATTTTTCGTCCAATGCTGAGTAATAGCTCAACATTGGCATGTTGGCTGTAAAGCGGACAAATTTCATACTCCTTCAAAAGTCACTCTAATGAGAACGCGAACACAATGCATGTGTTTTGCCAAAGGACAAGGACGGGAGAGCTTTTAGATGGCTAGAAATTCTGCTTTCCATCAACCGTGGGCCACAAAGGCCCACAGTCCGAGAACGATCAAAGGAATTCCATGCCGATGGAGCGATACAACACTAGATGGTACTGAGAGAGTGTGTGTGGAGGGCGTGAGAGCTTTAAATATCAGTTCTCAAGATCCGCCTCATCTTTATGACAGATCTAGAGTGGTATATTGTTCCCGAAGTGCTGACCATTGAAACATTATGATCCATTGCGTGGTTTTTCCTTTCAGGCTGGCTCCGACACGTGCAGGGTTTATGTGTTCACAGCATCTCACTCGTTTTCGTTTGCGGCAGGAAACCACGTTACGTATCGTACTAGATAACACACGTGGGTTTGTGTACTTATTGCTGGAATATCACTCGCAGGGCCAATGACCAGAAAAAGGGGAAATGATCAAAAACTCACCACGCCGTACTCAACCACCCCATCACATCCAAACAACCCACCAACTGATACCGCCTCCACACCCACACCGCCGCCCGCACGATACGTCTCCAGATGAAAAGCTGACGAATCAGCGCAATGTCTTCGTTTCTTTATCTTCCCTTCTTTAGTCTCATTCTCTCCTTATCGGGATGATATGATGCTTTCTTCATTTTCTCTTATTTTTCTCTTTATGGACGTCTCTTTCCGTATATAGATATTTTTGTTTCGATTCTATGAAATAAGGACGACATCCACTTTGATAGAATCAATAATCATTTCCCAATTTAATACTGTCCATTCCCAATCCAGCAATTATCATCCCTAGAAACTAAGATAAGGACTACGAGCAGCGAACATTATTGAAGCTATTCGGAACCGTCTAGGCACAATCTGCATCATCAAGAGAGTATTCCAATCAATCCAATCTCCATATATATGCATACAACTCTACTTTCTCTCACAAATCAACTTCCCATCCACCCAAACCTTTACAATATTCCTTGAATCCCCCCAAATCTCGATCAGCACAAATCCACAAGGATGGATAATCAACATACCTGTCGTCCCCACAATTCACAAACTTCTCAAACCCATCCCTCGCATCTTCTCCCCCAAAGCTCTCAAACGCCATATCCTCTAGCCCCCAATCCACCATCAACGCATCCCACTTCATGCCGACCTCAAACACACCGACCTTACTCTGGATCCCTAGTGCCTCCGCACCACCCACAGTTGCAACATGGAACGCATACTTATAATCCACCGTCCAGTTTTCCTTCTCAGCAGACTGATCCCCGCCGCGCGGCACAAAGGAGCCAATTCGGTCCTGCAGCGTCGCCAGGCGGATGTTGGCCCACATGGACGAGGACATACCTGTTTCCCGTTCACCGATCACATTAGCTCACTCGCGGGTCATCAAACCTAGCTGACGAACTCACCACCACTGATGTCGGTCCCCATCCCGATCTTTAGCCCCAGCGCTCTAAAATGCGGCACCGGAACCGTGGCACGTGCAAAAAGTATATTTGAGTATCTATGCCACCTCAGCCAAATCATCCACGCACCAGGCCTGGTTTTACATACGGACAGCTCGTAATAGCCGCACCCGCCCTTACGACCTCCTGCACCTCCTCATCATACAGGTGGCAGCAGTGCGCCAGTACCGTCTTATCCGTCAGCAGGCCGACCCGCCGCAGGATCTTGATATCGCGCTTCTCGTCAGGGTATAGCCGCGCCACTAGACCAGCGCGCTAGTATCAGCCACGATCTTTGTTTTAGCCCGGGAGGAGAATGAGGGAGGATATCAAACCCCACGCGACCTCGTCCACAGACTCTGCGGCATGCGTCTGCACATGGCACTTGTACATTGCCGCCAGTCCCCCCAGCCCTTGCAGCAGCTCTTCAGAGCAAGTTGGGACCTATATATACCCACTATCAGCACCCATCGGCCTGCCAATCATTGACCCCACCTACAAATCTTGGCGTAACCACCGGCTTCACCAGGGCCCCTTCACCAGGCCACCTCTCTTGACAGTACCCCAAAAAGCTTTCCGTATCTCTCAAGGACGCCTTTGTCTCCTCGATATAATACTCTGGTAAGAACTGGTCCGAGCACGTCTTCCCCACAAACGCGCGCTGCCCGACCGCCGCACACGTATCTGCAAGCACCTTGGTGGCGCCGAGATGATTACTCCCGAAATAGAGCGCCGTGGTAGTCCCGTTCCTGAGTAAGCGCCGCACGAGTGCGCCGTAGACGCGGGAGGCATGGTCGACAGATTCGAATGTGGCTTCTTCGGGGAAGGTGTATCTACCCTCTTTTAGCCTGCGAAATCCAAATTGGGAAGACGGTACATAAGTACTTCTCAAGCCACTCGATCAGTGGGACGTCCGTCTTCGTACCTAGCTGTCGGAATTGGGGTGCGCTATGGGAGTTTATGTATAGTGGTAAGTATACAATGTATATAATATATATCTAGCCTAGAACCAATGATGTAGGGGAAATGATCATTTTGCCGGAAATTATTTCCCACCCGTCCGGGCGCCGGATTGACCATTGAGGCCGGCCGCGCGTGGTAATGATATGTCTTCCAAGCCAATTGCAAACGGCCTTTTTGTGCAGAACATATCCGGCGCCTGGCCGTTCGGGACGCACACTCTAGAACTATACCCTACCTACCACTTACCTTGCCCTACCCTACGAGACTTGACGAAGCAGAGAGCAGAGCACAAATAAACAAGCATGAAACGAAACACTTACTGCACATGCTTCACCGCCCACGCCCAGGAGCTCTTAGCAAAATACTCACCCTAAACCCCGTTCTCGGGGGAGTAAAGGAAAGAAGAAGAAAAAAACCTACACAGTCCACCAATCCCGGACACACTGCCTGCGTCTCGCCCATCTCTACCCTTACCGTCCCCTCCTCCTCCTCCTCCTGCTGCCCACCATCCCCCGCATCCCTAATCTCCACGATCCTCCCACTCCGCGCGTCCACCACGACCTCGCAGCACTCCCTAACCCGCAACGCATCGGGCGTCGGCGCATCAATGAACGTGCCCGTGACTACATAGCGGGCCGGGGTTGTGTTTGTGGTTGTAGTGGTGGTGAAGGTGGCTCTTGTCATCTGAAATCTGCGTGACCAGGCGAATGAGCGAACGGGTGGGGAGGGAGGGGAAGGTATGTAGGATAGAGGTGGGGCCGCCAACAACAGGGGGGTCGAGTGAGATAAGCTTTTGGCGCAGTGCCCATGAAGATGGCTTGGCGGGCTACGTTATCCTAAGATATACTTGTATGTGCATATTGTTGGGTGATTGGGCGGTTTTACTATTTTACATAATTTAGATACTAATTGCGCCTATACTAATACATACACATACTGACTTGGACTTCTCGTCACAGAGACATTCCCACACAGCTCACGACTGTCCCGGAGGTGCGGTGGTGGAGGGGGGGGGGGAGCGGACGGGGAGGTATGTAGTTAGAGAGAGCCAGGAATGGGAATGTATCGGTTGGGGGGGGGGGATTAATTACACCGCAAATTAATCACTCTTCGGTCTGGCTGCTGCTGCGCTCCACAGAGACATTCGAACTCAGACTCGGAATTGAGCCCAATACGAACCCCCTCTGTGTGGTTCGGTAGATAAGTTGGCCTCACGAGCTATAGCTGTACTCTCGAGTAGGCATGTACAAACATACAAAGAGACACCCCGCCCACACTGCCGGGCCCTTGTTCCTCTCGACCCAATGGGGGAGGTCGGAACATAACCTCGACCTGAGACCGGAGATGTCTATACCGGCCATCTCCTATGTCGCTGTCCGGTGCGTTGCGGGCCCATACGATCGGGGGAAAGCAATTATTTGAGTTTCTCAGACATGGGAACTTTTGGTGCAACAGACTGTATTATGTATCATACTTTGGGTCTCTCTCTAGCTAGCTCTCTTTTTATCGAACGGCATCCTGATATATAATGAGACAGCGAAGGAGAAAAGAAAAGAAAAGAAAAAGGAGAAAAGAAAAAAAGAACCTACAAAGAACAGGCAGGGAGAGGGGGGGGGGGGTCTCGGTGCATACCTACATGTATGTAGATGAAAGATCTCACTCTTGATCGCAATTGTCACTTTCTGGCAGGTGGTCTAGGCACTTCTGGCCGGGCTGGCCCGGATGGGCGCCAAGTAAAAAATATAATAAAAAACTGTATTCTCGAACGTACCTACACACCACACCCACCTTGCAATCATTTCTACACACACACATAAACACACACACACACACAAACAACCAAGACCTGCATTCCCCCTGCAAAAGATGGTTCATCCATTCGGGACCGGGGACCGATGCTCCTTTCTACCTCGCCGTGTAAGCTTGGACGCGTCTCATATGTCAATTTCCCGGTCTCATAAAGAACTGGCTGGCTGGCTGGCTGGGTTATGTACAGTACGCTTTATGTATCAACTACATACGTACATACATACTTACCAACCTCATTCATGTATCAAATATAAATATTCCCCAAATAAAATAAAACGGTAGGTAATGCGAAGCAAGGAGGAGGGCCAATTTACCAGCCCTCGTTTTGTTTTTAAAGTTTTTGCTTGATCTGATCTGATCTAGCCAGCCAGCAGCATCAAGATCTGAACTGTATTGGTATCATATATCCATAGCGGTACAGCATGAGTAAGGCAACACAAGGGCTACACATAAAGGTAGGCAAGTGCGGTGACAATTTCTAGGGGCATCAGCAGTTATTAAATTACATACATATTGTACATATCATACCTAAACTAGGGTTCTCGTGTCCAAACGTTGATGCATGTGAAGGAGGGGCGGAGAGGGGGTTGTGGACACGCCGTTAATTCAATACAATCTAATCAAACAAGGTTGAGCCAAACTCAACAGAGGGTACAAACCCGCAAAGTATCCATTTTCCTACCTACCACACGACTGAGATTTCCCTCAAGGATTTTGGAATGCCATGGTAGATAGGCATGGCAAATACCCCGGTCAGATGATTATGACCCAGACAGATCATGACCCAATGCTAACGCGCATGCCTCCCAAAGTCCCAGTATCCGAAACGAAAAGGTGGGGGCCGCCAAAGAATTCTAGACTTTTTTCGGCACGGGCCCATCCCAAAACGCATCTCCCAACTCGGTTCTCGTACTAGGTAGTGGCTACGATAAATTGGTAGTGCCAGAGGAGGCAAAGGGTGGTTTATGCACGAAAATGGCTCGCAGAGAGAGGACCAAGCTCGCTAGTGCCTAGTAGTAAAGGCTTTTTAAATAGGCAAAGGCGATAGGCTATTCGGTGAGAAGCGCCACAGTATCCAAACGAGCCCCTCGGACATATTCTACCGCGGAGGTTAGACTTCCTTGAGATACATAAGTATATATATACATGTACTTACGCTTTTATGCATTCTAGGCTGCATAACTCCCAGTTGCGAGAAAAAGGAAGGAAAAGAGGGTATTGCGCGTTTAAATTTGCGAGACCACGGACCCTGCCTTCCCCGGGCTCCGTTCCAAGAAACGTGGGAGGGATGTGGAAGGATTATAATTCGAGGCTGTAGATATCGATTCCTTCTTTTTGTGTCGGGAATAACCCTGATGATGCGGGATCAATTTTGTGTTATTGTCGGCCCCGAGTGACGGTGGGTGATCCAAGATACAGAAAAGCCTACGTACGCAACAATGTATGTATCTATAGCCAAGTAATCCTGGAACGATGAGATAAACACTATCTTGAAATGATGCCGATCATCGTAGGTTTACTTTCGATCATGCATTGCCAGCTCGTATGGCCATCACACATCGGATTTAAGGCATAGGAATCGGCTGAAGACCTACCAGATTTGTGAGGTTTTCAATATTTACAATGCTCTCCCAACTACCGGTTTGTTGCTACCTTTTCCCTTGGCGGATATAATAGAGTTGCACATGTAGTTACATGTATTGAGTAAGGGGGGTTAATTAACTGCACCACGTATATTAGCATAATGTTTATCAACTCTCAAGATTCATAGTAGTGTACATGTGTACGTGCGTACATAAGGTACCGTCATGACCCTGCAGTTAAACCACCTGGCTAAGTAGGAATTTTTTTTCTTTAGTATTTTTATGATCTCAACGGCGATGAGATCATATCGCACAGGCTTTTTATTCGGATATCTTCCTCAAAACGAGCCAGGTCGGCAGTAGCGGTTGAAAAATGAATGGAAGGGGAGGGAAGGGGAGGGAAGAACTTCTTTGTTGCCAACAGTTCAATTGCTTGCAAGTACGTACAACTTACCTGTTTAACTGGATCAGACCGACACGTGAACTATTGAAAATATGGGAGACCCTGGCACTTACTGATCATGATGATGTCTCAAGTCCATCGTGCAGAATCTACATGTACTCCAGTTATATTAGATACTGAATTATCAGATCTTGGACGCCCGAGCCTCATAGCCAATCAAATGTAGTATATGCCTTCCGCGCCACTGTTGGTGTGACAAACTGACAATCAATAAGCTCCGGGTTTTCTTTTTTTTTTTTCCATCAAAGGACAAAGAAAGAAATTGGTGTTTTATGGTTTGAATCCTGGAGAAAAAAATCCTTGTGAATGTAGGCATGTACCCAGCCTCAGAGCAAACCTTAGGTGCTCTCTATATCACCTAACCAATGGGCTCCTTACCCATATTAGGCGAGAAAGGACCTCTATTATGACGACGTCTCAAAATCTTGCTTGTTGAAGTCTGCTACCCACTCTGAACTGTACCTAATTCATGGGCCACCACACGCGTCATTGTGGTCAAAACGGCATGTCCCGATTTAAACTCAGAGGCTCGTCCTCAAAAGAAGAAGCTCGTGATTCCCGCAAGGATACGCGCGATCCATCCAGCAGCGGAGGAAGCCGAAAAGACATTTCCACACCTGCCGCCGATGCACACTCTGCTTATCTCAGGAAATAGAGGGCGAATAACAACTATAATAGCGGTAATAATTATTGTTATGGGAGAGACATCCTAGCCACTGCATTGCAGCAATATTGGTAAGATAGGTCCACGTTGGTCACCGCCCTGCAGGTCCAGTGACATGGGGTCACTCGGAGATTTTCCCCCATCTCATTACTCCCTCGTCCTCCCCTGTCTGTCTCTCCTTCCCACGATCAACCCTGCCGACGATCCTTTAAACGGAGGGGGGGGGGTGGCCCTAGCTGTCGTCGATCATGGTGCACTGGGTCTCGGAAATTTATTTTACTGATCCAACGCCCAATGGTGAAAGTGAGAGATCAGAATAGAGGGAGGTTATGTTTCGCGGTTGTGGTTGTTGAGTTGCCTCTACCCCCCCAAAGATGATTATCAGGTGATAGATGATACCCTTAAGCTTGTCTGTTTCACTCCCATGTTTTTTAGAAGGAAGGTGTACTCTAGATAGTCGATTAGATTAAAACTTGCTTTGCTCACTTACCCCCACGGTTCGTCCGATACCGCACCCCCGTACCATTGAATGGAATAATGGAAGGGAAGGGTACAAACGGCTTGAAATCTCCGGATTAACTAATCTAGATAAAAATAATAAACAAACAGAAAACACAAAACACAAGTTCCTGCTGCTGGCCGCGTTTATTTAGAGAGTCACAGTATTTGTGATGATAGATTGGAGTTGTACCAGGACCTCTTGGCGTGTTTCTGACACGATGTCACTTGTTCTCCCGTGTAGCCTTGAAGCAACGTAGCCTTGCGTACATGTATTTGACTAGATATGCCGAACTCGAACGAAGGTACACGTATTTAGGATAAACAAAGGAAAGATACCTAGATTTTGGTCTAGTGTGGTGTGGAGAAGAGAGAAGAAAAAAAAAATTGATCGATTTCATAGCTATTCCATATTAGTATAGAACAAAAGAAAGAACTCCATGCCCCATGTGCTTAGTAGTTGTAGTGTCTTGTCCCCAAAATAAACAAGGAAAGATTTAATGATCAAGACTGTAATGACCGACAAAGAATAAAGTGAAAAGAGAAAAATTAACAGAGTAACACTAATAGTAGGATAGGCTAGGATAATAAGATGTACCTGATTAGTACTGAATAAGAAAGTCGATATTCTAACGCCGTTGCGCATTCCGTACTCTCACCCGATATCCCTAGAAAAACCAAAACCCAAATGTCCATACCTAAAGGAAATGCTAACCCAAAAGAAAGACGACCCGTAACCAGCTTTACAACCCTAGCAAGTCAACCTGTGCTAGGGCCGACGCATCCCCGCCAGCAGCCACCACCGCCGCGGCCGCGGCTTCAGATAATTTTCTCCTTTTCTCTTGAGCCTCTCTTTCCCTTCTAGCTTTGGTCTTCGACGACCCACTTGGTGCCACACCGCTAAGAATTCTCGTGGCATCATTGGGCGTGTAGTTTACGAATGATCTAATACCATCGTTTGATTGTGAAGATTGTGATCCAGATGATTTTGCTTGAGAGCGCATTGAACCACTACTGGCCTTCCTACGAGAGGAGCCAGGCCTTGATATAGGCTTTGAGATTGTTTTTGGTGTTTTCGATGAAGCGGCAATTGCTGCCGCTGCAGCACTATTAGCGAATGTGTGCGATGAAGGCGGTGATGGTGTTTGATGGAGCGATGGCCGGCGAGCGGCCGAATCTATTAATGATGAGCTTGGGAGATAATTCCCGCCAAACCCGCTCTGACTAAGGGACGGCGTTAAAGAGTATCCAATTTCAGGAGTAGGTAGCTGTGATGAATAATACAACTCAGACTCGGGTGGGGATGGGATGGACGAGCATGATGAGGCTGGCCGCTTGATACTATGCGCAAACATTCCGGATTCCTCTTCATCAAACGACGGCGAAGGAGGCTGGCGGTATAGCATAGGACTGTATGTAGACCGATGGGAATTGCTGTTCGCGTGGTGACGAATCGTGCCGTTTGATAGATCACTGAAATGTTCCGATGCGACCCCGCCAAGATGTGAATTTGGCCAGTTTTCCTCTACTATATTGCCGACCTTTCCCTCTGACCACCACCCCTGTTGGGTGTTGCTTTCAATATTAATAGGCGACTCAGTGGACATTCTTAAATCAATCGACGGGTCAAGCGGTTGCGGATCCATGCCGTTTTCTACCATATCATACTGATCATCGATAGTATACTGGCGGGCCTGAGGAGCATATATTCTCTCATAAATTTCCATCTCGGAGGGATCACTAGCTCGGCGGAAGGCGAGCTGTACGGCGGAACCTTCTGAACAAAAAGAGCCTGTTTGTAAAGATGACATGCTGTGGGGGCGAGCAAGTGCCACTGGCTCATATTGTTGTGAATGGAGGTTTTCAGCAGATTGACTGAAGGAACCCCGAGAGTATTCGGGTCGAGTGCTAGATACTCTGGATGAGGAGTTCGAAGGGGTGTATCGAGGGATATCTGAAGTCATTTGCCCTAAAGATTGTAACGAGTTTGATGCCGGCAAAAATTGAAGCATCTCGTCAAATGGGTTGTTTGAGGGGATGCTATTTTGCTGCACGTTATTCATTTTGACGAGTTCGGAGAATTGAGCTCGTCGTGCAGAGTGGAGATCGCGGTGACTTTTACGGTGGCGAAGCGTCCTGATGTTTGTTTTTGATCCCTCGGGAAGGATTGTATTCTCAACAGAGTTTATTGGGACGGTAGAGAGGTTTGTGGGGGAGAATGAGGAGGAGGGGGAAGAGGAGGAGGATGGAAAGCAACCTAGCGATGTTGTTGAGGCACGTCGATTACGACTCGTTGGAATTCTCACGAGCGGGTCAAGAAGGTCAGCATCAATGCCCGACAAGCCAGCCAGGCCCTGGCCCTTGCCCTTATAGCGGGCAGGAATGCGCATGTGCATCGTTTTCGTGGGTGCAACGCCAATTCCCCAAACGGGATCAGCTTGTGGGGCAACCAGTGACGCTGAAGGTGGAGATGGTGCGACTGGTAGTACTGTAGGCCAAGAGCCTTTTCTCCTTGCATGTTGATCGTCGGGACCTGCAGACGACCCGCAGCTGTTGGCGCACTGGTTGGCGCTATCGAGTCCAGCCGGGGGGGAGCGAAGCATTGTTGTCTTTGAAAAGGGCGTCCCGTATCAGTAACGAAGGAGGCAAAAATGGTGGGACAGGTGGGATAGTGGATAGTGGGACCATGCCCCCCCCTCCTTCTCAAACACTTACCTTAAGCTCATCGAACTCCCCGAAATCTGCATTTTTCTGAGCATTCGTGTCGTCGGCCAGGTTGAGAAACTCATTGTACTGGATGTCTGAACAGAGACCCAAAGCATCAAAAGCGTAGGCTTCACCGCTTTCGGAATGATGCATAATATCCGGCATCCACATCGATTCTGTTTATTATTATTTCCGTGTTTAATTCCAACGCAACCTTGCCTTGGCTCCCTTGAGGATCGAGATTGCGAAAGTATGTATGCAAGTAGACTCAACCCGATGTAGGTGGCGTATGTAGCGTTTTAACACAGAGAGGAGGCGTGATGATAGTGGATGATATGGGTGTAATTGATGTCTATGCTTGAGGATCTACGCCTGGTGCTCTAAACTCCAGGGGAGGGTTTAAAGTCAAAGAAGATGAAAAAAAAAAAAATTAATCGAAACGAGAGGGATGTGATGGAACAAAGCTCCGGTGGATACTTGATGGTGTCCCTACCACAAGTGAGAAGACAGATCGTACAAATGTAAGACAAACGGAAGAAACGTCTTTATAAGCACTGGGAAACCAGGTAGCGCAGTATATCTGGTGAAGATGCATGCACGAATGGTCGATAGCCAGGGAAAAAACTTGAAAATAACCAGGGTACTTATTCAAGTTCCCGTACTTGGTCCGCAGCTAGCTTGCAGGAGCTTGCGTTAGACCAACCAGCCCCTTGAGTTCCTCACCACCACAGAATTGAAGTGAAATTACCGATTTTGTGGAGGCTACTGAGATCTTCAAGTCCCCAGCCTTGCGATAACCTATCAATACCTGCATAGTAAAAGTCGGTCAAACATCAGTGAGGCGTCAAGCCTAACACGGTTGAAACGGTTGACCTGGTGGCTGAACAGAAATGTAACATTCCTATAGCTGCGTACCAGGAGGACAGTGGCTGGAATTCCGTAACCAGACTTACAGTATTCTCCATTCTTGACGCATAAGAGAAAAAAACCATCATAGTCTTTAACTTAAATTGATCAAGTGCTCAATTATGTCAACAATGCTCTTAAGACCGGTGGGTTCGATGTAACAAGATTGCAAACACCCTCACAATGAAATTGGCTGTTGGCAACATGACGAATTTCTGAGCTCGGGGATTTGTTTGTATTGACAACTAGATCGTGATTGAGGGTTTGATAGAATAAGCCTCCCAATATAATAGTTTCTCATGCGTTTGCGCATATATCTGTCGCTGCTATCACAGGTTCGCCGCCTCAATTAGATTCTAAAAATCTAAACAGGACTTCCACCCAGAACAGTACACCATTCCCGAGAAAATAGTAAAAACACCGAGATCCCCACCGGAGTAACAGACCACAAATGGAACCATGTCCACAATGTACAATTAAGCTTTGCTAGACTCTTCAAGCGAAACCCATGACAAAACGCCAATAATGGGCGCGGTATGAATGCAATTACTTTGGCCGAAAAGCAGGAGCTTCGGGGAGGGAGGAATACGCCATTCGCTTCTTTGCTCACGCTAGTCGCTTGTCAGAATATAGAGTCGACGCCATTCGCTTAGGTCCCCCTCGGCGGTCCTAGAACGGGCCGATGTTTAAGCAAACGCTTTTGCTGTTTTTCTGATATATTAATTGGTCATGCCTTTCTTTTCCTGCACCCTTTGGAATGACAACCACTTACATTTTCCTTTTCCAAGAACGTAACTAGAGTGTGCAATTCTATAAATATATTGAACAAAGCCGCCACAACAACCCCCGGCCTTGTCTGTTAATATTTATCTCCAGGAATCCAGGTAACAGAAGCGGACAAGTGGATTCTATGGCGGGTCATATTCATCCACGAAGCCTTCCAACCCCTCATTAAAGGCTTCCCGAGACCTTTTTTGTGTTTGTCCAAGGATTTACCTCCGTTCATAGACATTTTGCCAACTTCTCTATCTATTCTGGAATAATTATGCTATGTAGTTGCACTAGCCATCAATGGATGCAATCTTCCCGACAGTGAAACAGATAGACTCCTGATGGCAAAACTGGTGTAAATGCCATCATCGGATGAACCATAGGACTACGGATGAGTCGGTAATCATAGATCTGAAAAAAAAGAGGCCATTATTTTAGTCCTTCAATTGAGATCAAGAACAAAGTCACCCCCAACATCAGAAAAGTGAAGGTTATATATATTCCTGGGTGCTACGCGGGCCGCTAATGATAGTAGGGTTTAGTAAGCGAATGCCGAAGCAGAATGGGCCGGCAAGGATGCCTGTGGTTCTGTTTATCATAGGATAAAAAAAATCTCCATTAATGGTAATTCGGAGCGCTAACAAGACAGAATAAATTTATTTTCATACCACTGGTACGGCTGCACCCGCAATGTCGCTGCTATTTGCTCATAATAGCTACTCTAGATAGCTAAGTCTTGTAAGTATAGCATAAGACCGTTAACCAGGAGTATAGATCCTGTAAAAGGTATGTCAGTCCAAAGAGCCATATATTAACTGGAGTATGTGGTTTCTAGAAAGTGTGTAAGCCAAGGCGGTAACAGTTTTGGAATAGCATGCTCTCATCATTTTCACGCCCTTTCACTGACTTCCCGCCATAATAGAATGTGTACACAACCAAGATACAGAGCGAAGGTTGATGCGTAAAGCCTTATGCATGAGATAGCCCCACAGTGAACTCTACATGTTTAGGCGGAGGTCTGTCCCTGGTGGAGAAAAATCAGTCTCAAGCCAAAGAGGCAGCAGATACTAAAAACAACTAAACTCCTGCAGTATTAGATGAATATATCCCCTAAGAGATAAACCGGTTCGAAGCTGAGTCACCTTGAAGTAGAGAGAGCCCGAGCAATTAACTAAATTTGCAAAATACCGCTTGTTAAAAAGGTCGGTGAAAAATGAAATACCCAATTATTTTTAAATGATGTTTCTTGTCTGTTGACGACTTTCGAACGGGAGAAAAGCCAAAAGCTGTGTTGGGTGAAACTGAGTAATAGGCAATATGTTACATAAATTCGAAAGATAGAGTTATGAGAGAGGGGTGTTGGGGTGTATTACCGTCAATCCAGGTCCACTGCGCTCTCGATAACTCCACCGCCTAGACATCGTTCGCCAAACCACAAAGCTGCGCTCTGACCCGGTGTCACTGATCGCTCTGGGTTTTCGAAGAGAATCTTCAGTCTATTTTTTTCGCCCGTAGCCGATTTATTAGGAAGTGCCGAACTTTCAATTATTTCTACTTTTATAACCTTTATGGGTTTTTGTCGATGTCTGAATTGAGTAATGAGGCCACCTTCCCATATTGATTTTTTCTTAATGTTGCAAGCATCGGTGAAGGATCCAAGGGCCACTTTTTGGGCGTCTTCGCCTAGCCATCTCCAGTCCTCCATAACCATCCCCTTTCCGAAAAGACTTGCATTATCCAAGCCCTTCACTACCTCAAGGGTGTTGCTTTCTTTATATTTCCTAGAAACATACCATTTCCCAGAAAACCTTGGGTCCCCTTGAGGAAATTCGCAGTGACTCCTCTCACCAATAGTAGCATGCCAAAGACCATGGTGTTCCCCAATCACCATTCCTTCGGGAGCAGCATGGGGCCGAGTGTTGCTTTCTTGATCTGGAGAGAAGGAACGAGACGGTCCAACAACAATATTTCCAGGCTTGGGTTCTAAGTATTCTCGTAGCCAACGACGGAATCCGCTTTTCCCTCTCCCGCCCCCCGGCTCGACGAAACAGAGGCCCATGCTTTCAGCGCGTTCGGGTTCCCCTGGGCGCCAACCAGGAAGAGAAAGTTCGCGTGCTAAAGCCTTTACAGCGGGTTTTGAAAGGCCGTGAGAACCAAGCGGAAATATCAGACGAGGCAGTATGGAGGGGGGAATCATGGAAAGATAAAATGTTTGGTCTTTATTTGGATCACAGGAGCGTAAAAGGTGAGCACTATTTGTGGGAATGTGATATGAAACACGAGCATAATGGCCTGTGAATATCAGTAAATACACTTTGAAGAAGGCAAAAAATATAAGAAGTTTCCAATAAGGTATTTATTACCAGTAGCCATCCACCATTTCCTGCCCTCTCCAACAGTGGTTGGATTTTTTTCAAAATCATTTTCGAGTCTTTCAACAACAGATCCAAATTTAATCTGTCGATTGCACTCAACATCGGGATTTGGTGTCTTTCCTCGCTGATACATTTCGATCATTGGCATAAACACCTCGTTCCAGTACTCCTTCTCAAAACTCGTATATAGTGGCTCTTTTAGCCCCATAGCACTGCATACGGCTTTGACGTCATTAAATTCCTTTTCTGTGCACTTCTCAGACTCAAAAGATTGTTTATCGTAACTCTGTTGACGGGGTTTGTTGTAGGGTAATCGGGCTGGCGCCATCGAGACCGGGTTAGCAGCTGGTGACCAATTTGCCATGTAAAACGGCTGAAGATTTTCGCGGGGATGGCCAGAACGCAGAAGTAGAGCAGCGGCAACAGAAGAGTCGACGCCTGACGACATAGCAATATATACTGAACCCATAAATGTTAACGGTGCAGATTTGTAGAGGGTTAGGGTCCATTTAACTGACTCTTATCATGAACAGAAATTTTAGGCTCATTGTACTCGGCTTGTGAGAAATTTCTTTTAGAATAGTTTGTCCGACAAAAGGTTGTTAGGGGGACCGCCCTGGATGGTCCAAGGGTGGAAATAAATAGACGATGTAGGATCATAAAGTCGGTGTTTATGCTCTTTGGAGACGATTTTGTCAGGAACCAGTTTCTCGAACGTTACAAAACTCCTTGGCAGTGGCTAGAGTAGATTCGCTATCCGATGAGCCACACCTAAAATTTGACCAACGTGTCAGATCGCCATGCATGACCCCGCGGCGCCCGCTGAGTAATTTATGTGGCGTAATATCGCGCTCTATGCCAAGGAACAATTCTCCCCTCTTGGTTGTGTTCTCTCTCCTCCCTCTCGTGTCATGTCCGCCTCCTTTCCCCATCATCCTCATCGTGAAGCCTTGATCATCAACTCATAGAAGGAAACTCCGACTAACCACCGCTAAAAGAGGAGCGGAAGAAGAAGAAGGAGAAGAAGAAGAAGGAAAGAGCAGGATATTCGCAAGATTATCCGTTTCGTGACTCTACACTTTGTCGGTTAAGTTTTTTTTTTTTTTTTTTTGTGTGTGTTTGCGTGTAAGAAGCCTCGAAGCTCGTCAAAAGCTACACTCAGGAGGGAAAAGGAGAAAGAAAGAGAGAGCCAAATCACTGCCACGGGTTAAACAGGAGTAAGGAAAACACGCCCGGTTTCACGTTTTATTTTTTCTATCATACCCTCTTTACCCTAATACTTCTTCTACCACGCGAGCATTTTCGCCATTACTCGCTCATCCTCGGTCGCGAAATTCCTTTTTTACCCACATCACAGCGCCAAAATTGACCCGAAAGGTAGCATCGCTACGGTTGCTGCATCGGGTAATTTTTTTGTGTTGTTATTCTACATACATATCCGGCAGGTGCGCTTTCCCGTTTGGGCTTAGCGCATTACTGAGGTTCGGGACGACATAAGCATTTCCCCCCAAGTGTCGAGGCTGAAAATCGAACCAAAGCAGCAGGCTCCCTAAACCAACGCCATATAGCAAAGTAGAAAGGGTATATATCAGAAGAGGGATATGGATACCACAGAAATGAGCGAGCCTGCTGGAATGGTTGGCTCCGCAAATGCTTCGCGTATTGCACAGAAACACCAGGTCACATCATCCCAGCCAGACTTCGCGTCATCTCTCGCATATCACAGTCCCCATCATCAATATCTATATACACCCAACAATACAGGTGATTTTACGATCCCTCAGCAGTTTGCGCCAGACTTCTCGGCTTCGTCCCCATATCCTGCCTGGGACATATCATCTGGTCAACACCTCCACGGGCAGAATTTTGTCTCACAAAATGGATTACAACAATTTACCTCTCAATACCCTACACAAGTGCAAATTTCGCAACAGCAGCAACACCAACAACAACAACAGCAGCACCAACAACAACAGCAGCAACAACAACAACAGTTTGGTAGCACTTATAGTCCACCATCCCAGCAAACCATCGCTCCATCTCAGCTTGGCGCAAATTCGTTTTCCACCCCAAATACCACAGCATCTCCGTCTGAATTATGGTCGGAGCCCGGGGCTACACCTTCACAGAAGCAACCTCAACCTGCCAAAAAGACCCGTCAAAAAATAGATACTCCAGATGTAACATCTGCTAACACTAATGTTGTTGTAACGCCGTCTCCAAGCTTCAAGAGACCAAAGGATTGCCCATGGATAACAATCGTAGAAAATGTGGATCCGCTTCTTCTCCGTGCGTCCCCCATTAATTCCTCGTTCATGTCACCATCTAATACTTTAGCAGAAGCCTTATCGCAGGTTAATTTGATTAACGAACCGCTACCGGCTGGACCAGCTCCTAAAAAATCTAAACTTAACGCTACCACCGGTCGAACTCAATCACTTGAAAAACGTCCCCCGAAAGCAGCCCCTAAATCAAAACTTCCTGATGACCCCATTGAGAAGATTAAATATCTAGTTTCCGAGGCCCTTTCATGCGACGATGATATTGAAGATATCCGAGAAGCATCAAAGAAATTGTGGGAAATCATGTCGGACGTATCACATCAGGACCCGAAGCAAATTGAAGCTGTGGTTTGGGCTATTCTAAAGTCTGGTGACGACTCAATATTACAGCATCTCGGTAGCTCAATTCTTTTCACCGTTCGATTAAGATACTGGATGACAGCGGAGTGGAACAGAGACAGGAACGCGTCAACTGTACTAAATTTACTCAGGGTATGATATTAGTTGTGACAACTCTACGCACAAAAGGTTTTTCTGACAACTATATAGTTATTGCGAAAATTTCGAGTTACTGAGGAGCAGCTTGAGGAAGCAAAGTGGACTAAGGCGCTAACAAGTATCGGGAGTAAGACGAAGGATCAGAGAGTATCCGAGTTGTGTGCTGTGATAAGCAAAGCTGCAAGAGAAAAGTCTGCAGCACTGGCAAGAAAAGACAGAGAGGAGCGGATTAAAGAGAAGAGTGAGAAGCAAAAAAGTGCTCCACTTACAGCATCTGCGCCTGCGCGTACTAATGGTGATAGAGAAAAGGTTTCTGGGAATGGGGTAGCAGTCAAAAGTGAGGGCAGTAGAGGTCTTAATGTTGGCATCAAACGCAAGGGCGATGACGACTCCAAAGCGTCTGTTGGACCTAATGCAACGAAAAAAGTTGCGGTTGGTGAGGGAAAAAACTCTGTTGCTGCAAGTTCCAATAATACAACTGCTGGGCTATCTAGCATGCCTTCTAAAAACGGGCCAGCGTTGGAGAAGAAATTGACTACAAGTGCTGGAACGTCTACGGCGGCTCCTATTGCCAAACCGAAAACTACCAGTTCAGGGTTTTTCAAGTCATTGCAGAGCCTGCGCCCAGTTTCTGCCAAAGTGCCCCCAAAGTGCGTTGCTTCCCTTTTTCCATGCCTCCCATGAAAATCATCCATTTTGGGAATAAGATCGTCAGTTTCTAACGTGTCACGTGACCTGGATCTAGAGCCCCCGAGGCCAAACCACAACCCAACACAGCAGACCCACCCCAACCTAGCACATTCACCAGTATCTTCGACCAGCTCAAGTTGCAACAGCAAGGCAAAACATTAGGGGTTAAGTCTGACGCCGACGGCAAAAAGCGCGAGGCAGATGACGACTTATCAGGCCCTAATAAGAAAACAAAGAAGAAAAAGACCGTGAGGTGGAAAACGGGGGATGACCTTGCAAAAGTTAAGCTCATCGAGTGGATGGAACCTGAGGGAGAGTACTATGGTGGAGGGAGTGGGCATGAAAACCATGAATGGGGCAATGCTAGGAACTTCGATGTTGAGGAGGGTAGAGAGGCACTTGCAGCTCTCAAAAACAGAAATCTTATCGAAGATGAGGAAGACCTGTTAGATTGGTACCAACCTATAGGTATAACTTTTTCCCTTTTTAAACGGCCCAAAACCCCTCACATACTAACAACCTATTAGAAATCGACTTCGAAAAGTTCCATGATCTATTTAAAGCCGCTCCCACTGATCATGCCATCAAACGTGGAGGAAATAAGAAGCCCGTTAGCGAAGAGGCAAAAATTCAATCCCAAAGAGAGCTTGTTACTCTATCTGCGCTTTACACATCATCGCAGAGCATCCCAATTTCCCCCCAGGAACCGGATTCAAACAATGATGGTTCTCAAATGTCTGACAAGCAACCAGTCATAATCCCGTTACCTGATAACATCAAAGTAAGACCCCCGTTAACATCTACGCGGTGCGCTCGTTTCTAACATTAAACAGCCCCCCGCTAGTCTCTTCCAAGCACCAGTCCCCCAACCACAACAATCACAGCCACAATCACAGCCACAGCCAACTATAACTCCAGATTTATCCGCCATTCTACAGTCATTTCAACCTCAGCTTCAGCAACCACAACAACAACAACAGCAGCAGCAACAACAACAACAGCAGCAGCAGCAGCAGCAGCAGCAGCAACAGCAACAACAGGCTCAACAGGTCCCAACTCAGGCTGTTACTAACGATTTGTTGGCTCAGATCCAGGCAATTACTAGGGCTCAGCAGGCTCCACCACAGCAGCAATTTGGTCAGCAGCCACAGTCGCAGCAACAACCAGTACAGCCAAGCACGCCTGATATTGGCTCAATTCTTGCAGCCTTAGGTGGGGCCACCGCAGGGCAGCAAGCTCAACAGCAAGCAAACAACAACTTTTTACAAAACTTGATCCAGCAAAATCCGACTGCCCAAGCACAGGGTGCTGCTCTGGGAAATGCTTTAGCTTCATTTGGAATTCCATTATTTCCAGCACTTGCGCCCTTTGGCCAGGCTCAACCCCCCCCAGCTCCCACTGGATATGAAGCACCTGTTGCTCCTAAGACATGGCCGACTTATGAATCCCAGCCTCAGCAGGCCTACGGAAACGACAACAATAATAATAATGCTAACCAATCTGCATGGACTGGAAGCGGAGGAACCGATGAGTTCGGTCGCGCGTTGCGTGATGGCGAGAAAGAAAAGGAGGGCAGAAGTGGCAGAGATATTCGTAGAGATTTAAGAAAAGCTACAGGATGGGATGAAAGGAAAGTTGAGGCAGAGCAGCCCCTTAGTGGAAGTGGTAACGGAGGTAGCGGGAGCGGTCGTGGTGGAGGCTGGGGTGGAAAACACAAAAAGGTAAATTATTAACCCCGTCTATGCATGTCTACTTACTTTCTTGTTACCAAAATTTCACCCCTTCTATGGCACATTGCATTTCTCTTTTTTTTTTTTTTTGCGATTACCCTTTCATCTACCCGAGGTTCTTAAATGGATAATTTCAATCGCCATGTGATTGTAAACACCATTTTCAAACCACATCTTGGGTAACCTTTTTGTAAATTAATGTGCTATGCTAGCCGTTATACTTGTTTTTGTTGAGTTACTCGTGTGGCGGTGACACGGTAGCTATTTCTTCTGGGCAGGGAGAATTGAAGATAAAGAGAAGGCAACGCCTAGGAATTTCCTCAATACCGGGATATCGCTTCTTAGTGAATTCCGCCTCCTATCTTTGAGCTACTATTCCTAGGCGAAAGCGCGGGAATACCAGCCCAAGCTAGATGTTTTATTAGCATCCTTCTCCCATTTTTTCCCCTTTATATACACTCAATCCCAAACAAACCATTATAAACCAAGAACCGCGTCTTATTTTGAGCTTTTTCTGATCAAAGTTTGCCGAATATAGGATAAAAAGGCTGCCAAACAAGGCAATGTTCCTTGCATTTTCTACCAAAAAGGCAACTGCAAGAACGGCGACAACTGTCGATTTGTACATGAGAAGTCTTCTGGTGGGGGGAGAAGACGTGGCGGCGGTGGCGGCGGTGGCGGAAGAGAATCAGGAGGCCCAGGCGCAGGGACACCTGGGTGGCCGACGAGTGGGGAAATGGAGTATTGATGAGAGTGCATCGATACCGTCCACATAATGGCCCTTAGCCAGGCTTTTGTTGGGAAATCCAGCTCCAAGATGTGAAAAACGATCCACACCACCAACAGCCAGTATTAAGGACAACTTGTAAATTCATTATCATTACGAAGTAAGGCCCTCGCATGGCTATAAATGACTGCACGACTATTACAACTGGAACTTTGACCAGTCACACCCGCCACCATGCGAATATCGTACTAAGGACCATTCTAGTTGTCCTCGCGAGATAATTCTCATCACTATTCTATTTTTGACCTAGGGCTCGAAGGGGTTCACACAACCAGCTCCTTCATTTATACTCATCTATTAGTTGTATATTTTCGTTTATAGTATTCTGGGGAGAATCTTTTCCATTTCTCGATCTTGGTTTTTACAGAATGTACTCCCCCCCTCCCCTCTGCACAGCATCGTGATAGCACTACTTTCATTAGTGTAATTCTTCCTTCTCTCCATGTCATCTCTCCTTCCTTTCTTGATTCCCGTTCTGTCACATCCCTATATTCCCTTTCGTTTTTGTGGTTTGGGTTTCTTTTATCTCTTTTTTTTCTTGTATAGTGGGGTTTTTGTATGTACAGTGGACCAGGGCTTGCTTTTGTATTATTGACATTAGAGGGTATGGGGAAAATGTTTTTATTGTGTTTTTTCTTGTCCGGGGGACAAATCATGCATAGGTTACGTTAAATAGATTTCGTCTTCTTAGTATGTAGTAATTCGATGAAGCTCAAGGCTTTACTATATTAAACTCTCGGTCTCACCCCGTGTGTTACTATTTAATCGCTCATGTCAGGTTTTCAGTAATACAGGAACTCAAGTGGAAATGACCGGAATAACATGTTTCCCTTATAGGTTTTGATAGCTGGGACAACCTCACCAGTTCAGTACTTTAAATAGTATGACTTAAGCAGAACCTCTTTACCCGCTTGAAGATCAGAGGGAGCCTGAAACTTCCCTGTGCGTTTAAATGTCAAGTCTCAAAGGATGTTAGAATATCGATATATATAGAGAGACCCATTAAAGTGGCTTAAACTACTACGACTAGCCCTAGTTGCTGAGTGACTTAAGCATTCTTGATGGGGACCTTTTAGAATGGGGACAAAAAAATGGCTATAAATAACTAGAATAAAAGGAAACCTTTCTCAGACTTAAACAATCATAAGTATTAGAACGGATATCTCTCATCCGGCATAAATATATATTCTGTTTAGGATTTCCTCCTCCAAAATCCAGAAAGCCCTCGCTGACCCTCCTGCTCTCTCCGTGCAGCTCTATCCAGCATAGCATCTTCTCCCGATGTCTTTCCACCAACGTGTTTCACCAGGAATCCCATTATAATCGCAGACAAAATACTAATACAAAGGATCCCAATCATTACCAGGTTTGATTTCCTGAATTGTTTAGGTCCCACAACGTTATCGGATGCCCAGCCTGTATAGAGCGCATACGTCTGTAAACCAATGAGTATTAGGCCTATTTAACACTCCACAACAGAATAGCGTTTCACTTACAGTAGTAACTGAGCCCAAATTCCCAAGACCTGAAACGAGGGCCGAGGCCGCAGCAACGCCAACTTCCCCATGGCGAGGCTGGAATATTTCGCTTTTCTATGTTAGTTTAACCCAGCATTCTAGGTACAAGATCACTCACTTTGTCCAGGTCATGCAAATTGGGACTGTAGGCCCTAGACCAAACCCAATCATAAGCAACCCAAAGTATCTCCCCCATGGATTGGTGGCATAGGTTGTAACCAGCAAGCCCGATATTTGAACGCACACCGGCACTGTAAAGAAGAGTGCGCGATGACGATTGAACCGGTCACTGAACGGGGTAACTAGCAAGATTGCAATCAAATCGCAAACCCAAATTGGTGAAAAGAGCAGCGAAAGTTCAATACTAGTCAACTGTGGGTTGATGGCTCTGATAATAAGAGTACCGAAATTCTGAACTCCAATACCAACCCCGACGACGCCAAAGTACATTATAGTTAATGGCCATAAGCGCCAGTCCATCAGGACCTTCGTGAGATCCCGCATCGTCCACGGCGGGACGTTATATACTCTTGTCAGTTCTTCATAATGAATCACTGCGTCCTCACCAACTAATGCCGGCTTTGGGGCTGGCAAGTATTTCTGGAAACCAGACGTCTTGGCCGTTGTCCCTGGAGCCACAGGGCGGCCTGGAAGCCAGTATAATATAAATATACCGCAAAGTACGGCAGATAGGCCATATAAAAGGAACATCCACTCATAACCGGTCAACCCCCCCATTCCATTCATCTTCTGAAATCCGGCACTGACAAGGCCAACTACGGCTGCAGAAACTTGGGCGGCGGTGAAATACTGGCCGATACGCTTTCCAGTGCGAGAAGGAGGGTAGAACAATGTGAGATAGTAGGACATCCCAGGCCACATACCGGCGATTACGATTCCAAGTAGGAGCCGAAGTAGGCTATCACATTTGAAGAGATAGGTAGTTAGATAATTAACCGAACTCGGTAATGAGTGAATGAAGCGGAATGTGATGCATACTAAAAATTCCACACAGCATTCAAAGCTGCATGGCAGCATCCGACAATGCCAACTCCGATAACAATTCTGGACATCCAGACATGTGGGCTCAGTCTTGTCATAATGAGGTTCGCTGGTACATCAAACAAAACATAACACACATAGAACAGTGCAAGTCCCGTGCTAATCTGGTGAGGAGTAAGTTTAAGACGTTGTGATAATGCATCGCCTGTAGCAGAATTCATGGTGAGCGAGAGGCCGACATTGGAACGAATGGCGGCGCAGAGGAAATATAAGATCCAAAAGGCTGTAGTTTTTATAGTTAGTAACTATTCTTTAGAGATTTCAGGGAATTATTCTACCGGGTACTATTCGGCGATCAAGTTTTCTAAATAAATGTCAAATCCTTGAATTTGAAGTTCCATTCCGGGGTTAATTCTTACTTGTAGACCTTCTCGACTTTGGAATCTGCCATGGCATCTCCTCCTACTTCTCTATCCTCAGCAGAGTTGCACTCATTTAGTGCTGTTGTTGGAATATCCTGCCTAGTAGTCCCCTTAAGAGTTCCGGCCATCCTTCTTTCCTCTTTTCTGAAGCTTGAGTCAGAGTTGGAGAAGGAGGTTTATAGATTCTAGCAGCCGAGCGAGCAGAGCCCCACTTTGCCTCGCCTAGTGGGAGTTTGCGCACTCGGCTAACCAATTGAGGGGGGTCATCCTGGGTAAATTTTTGACAAAATCGTTGGGCTATTTGATGACAATCGCACACTAAAAAAAATTCAAGCTGCAGAATCCTTATCTCAAATCAGCCACATCAAGCTACAGTACTGTATCGCAAGGATCTTATCAGGGCCTTTACTCAACAAATAATTTTCCGTTTTACCATTTCCCTCCATCCTGTATACATGTACTCATATGTAGTTACCTTTAGGGTCTATCGTGGTACGTAAGGGTATAAATGTTGAACCATTGGGATTATCTCCTGGTATTAAACAATTATTAGAGCGCAAAGATAGTAAATCATTGCCGAGAAACTGTGAAGTTCTTGCTGGGAAAGAAGCTAGGTTTATAGGAAGGCAGGGTACGCCTAACTACGGAATCCCAAAAGACAAATATAGAGTATATAAGAAGGTAGTAAGACTAGGGGTGAACTAAAGTGGAATGCTACTTTAGTTTCGTTCCCAGACCCCATCGGTAATTTTTTTGGTGGTGTGGTTTAACTTATGTGAACCAACTACTTGTACTTAGCTACTAAGCAGATTGTTGATCCTAATATGTGTTTGACATTGTATTATCACTATCATTGCACGCAAGATTACGACCGGCGTAGTACAACCTCCAAGATGTTTCTCTTTTGTCAAAGACTAATGTATTATATTATTTCTTAACTATATACTACCTGAAACTCTCCCAACCCAGTACATGATTGAGTCTATAAATTTGACCCGGATACTAACGCCCAGTTTATTTTTGAGTACAAAGGAAGAAGATTGCATTGTGTTGATTATAAATTCAAACAATTATTAGCCTTTTAGTAAATCTAGAATAAACAGAATATGATTTTTTAAGTAAAAAAATAACTTCCATAAAAGTTATCAAAAGAGAAAGGGCTTCGTCAGGCACAATGATACAAGAGAGCACCTCAAACCTCATTGCTTCCACTCGGCATCAATTTCCCTCATCTTCTTCCTCCATATTAGTCTTTTCAGGCCTCTTCTTCCACAGCCCCTCTTGACACCACTCATGTCCTCTTCCAATCGCCACTCCCTCTGCTTTTTCTCTTCCTTCTCCTCCTCAACCATCTTCCATCCAGCAAGTACTGTCTCTCTCAGCTCCCTTTCTCCTTGTTCTCCTTTCTCCTCTCGCCATTCGCGATATTCCATCTCTCCCTGTTTTATCCTAGCATTCATGAGCTTTACCATGACCTTTCGGTCTCTCTTTTTCCGAACCTCTTTGTGTACACCCTTCAGTGTAAACCCTATAACCCCAGCGGTTGCAGCATTTGTTTTGAAGAATCCACTGGCTGCACCTTTCCCAAGACCCTTAACAAAGCCGACGACCCCATCTTCTTTTGCACCTTCATATGGCTTCACAACCACGCCAGTAACACCATCATATACGCCAAGCGCAAACTCCTTCCCCGCTGCGCGAAGCCCGGAGTGAATGCCTGTTATACGATAAGGAGCGCGAACGGTATCACCATACAGGCGTGGCGCATTATGGAACCCTTGAGCGACAGCTAGTGAGACTTCCATTGGTGCACGAACGCCAGCTCGAGCTACTTTTGACAGGCCCTTCGCCGTATTGTGAGCCACTTCGCGGTGAATTGGCTCTTGCTCCTCGTCACCTTCCACGTTTTCTTCCTCTTCAGGGATGGACCCTATCTGTCTTCTTACCCCTGTGTCCGGGACTCTGTCGGGAGTCGCATCTTTCTTGTGGCTTGCTGGGGATATGTCTTGATGGGCTTTCCGGCCACGCTTCGAGTTCGACCTTGACCTGCTCCCTGCTTTTGATGATGATCTCTCCCTAATTTCTCCGGCAATATCGAGGCCTTCCTCTTCATCAAAACGTTTTACGCCCTTATACAATGAGTATGGAACGCTAACGGCGCCTTTGGCAACACCCGCAATGGAACCAAAGAGGGCACTAAACCCACCACTTAGTGGTTCCCCGGGCCCGTCAAAATCGTTCCACTCTGTATGTCTCACACTATTCCCCCATTAGCCAATACCCAGCGAGTGAGTTCCTGTGACGGAATAACATACAGCCTCAAATCTTTCCAACCTAGTTTTCCCTCCTTTACTAACGCCCAAGCTGCGAGTGCACTAAGTCTGGTTCTTGTCCGTCTAATTCTCCACACCGCAACTTTATCGCTTAACATTGCACAATGTATACCAGGCCCCCCGGTGCCCCATTTCCCCTCCGCAGGTCCTCCGGGTCCCCCCTCGCCCCACTCTTTTCCGCGCTCACCTAAACCACGCTTCCCACGCTTGAGAGCCTCAATGCCGCGGTAGAACGACTTAACAGCGTTTTCTGCGCCGTTGCCATCATCTTCTTTGATTCGTCGACTGATCTCCTTTGCGGCAGTTTGACACTCTTCGGAGAGTAGTTTTTTTATACCTGCAGCAAGTTTTTCGGCTGTAAGCTCTTTATGAGGTACTGGTTCGGCCCCCGCATTGGCATTGGCGACAGTAGCACCCCAGAACGCTTGATCACCAAAAAATGGCACAATCATCGTCGGACGACCGTGGTAAAGACCAATGGCCGTTGTACCAGCACCACCATGATGCACCACGCACGAAACTTGCGAGAAAAGCCAGTCATGAGGAGTATTCTCTAACATGAATATGTTTTCTGGTATTTCGCTGCCATCTTCCCCACCAATACCACCCCAACCTTTGGAAACTAGTGCACGAACACCGGATTGCTTCACTGCCTCAAATATGAGGGCTGTGAGACCATCTGGGTCATCTACAACAATAGATCCAAAGCCAATATAGACAGGAGGGGGCCCAACAGCCAGAAAATCGGCAAGCGGTTTGGGAGGCTTGAAAGACGATGCAAGATCAAGGAATACAAAGCCAGTTATATCTATGTGGTCACCCCAATCATGGGGCTTAGGTATCAGTGCTGGCGACCTGAGGTATTCACAGTTTAGTACTGATGCTTGAACTTAAAGGAAGGTGGCAAATAGATAAGGATATAAACATACCACATATAAGTGAATGGTACTTTCAATCGGCTTATCATGCCTGGTGCCCACAAAGTTGCTACAGGCTCTAGGCCCAAAGTTTTTTCTCGAAATCTATTCACCAAATCCCCCAATCCCTGCCATGTCATCATCTCAATCATTGGATACGATATAGCGTTCGTATACTCGCTGCCTACATTGCTGTTTGTTATATTTGCCAACGGGTGAGGCATCGTTTGTGTGGGTGAGTATGGAAACGTGAACATGAGATGCAGCGGAACACCCAGCTTTTCTGCACAGTGAACATGCGCAAAGCAAGGCGGGTTGGCAATTATAGCGTCAGCGATGAATGGTCGTCCATCCATTTCCCTCATATCATCCTCTTGGTCGCTCTCCCAATCTGATGTTGTTACTGAGTCCGTTGTAGATTGGTTCCTAGTCTGATCCCTACGTTTTCTATTTTTCTTGAAGGAGTCATCATTAGGCTCAACGCAAGCTCTCCAAAAACCTTGAAACATCTCAAACATCTGTTCTCGCCGTCTTATTACGTCCCCTGCTTTAATTGTTTCTATACTAGGTATCAATCCCTATGCAAAGTTAACACCCACTCGTTATTTATACGAAACAAAATCCAATCCTACCGGATTCTTAACCATGAACGCCATGAGCTCCGCAGGGTCCCCTCCTATGTTGAAGAATTCTACTCCGTTCTCCTCCACAAACTCTCTGAATGCTGGATGTGTTGCTAAGCGTACTCGATGTCCACCTTGTTCTGTTAAGATTTTCGCAACTGCAACAAATGGTTGCACATCTCCTCTTGATCCAATCACCATCACCACAATATTTAGCTTTGGCGGTGGTGTAACCTCATGTCGTTCACCTGGTTCGACGCCGTCCGTGGGGAAACTCTTGTTTGCATCATTTAAAAACATAGAAAGGGGGCCTTCTTTCAGTTTATTGAAATCAATATGAACTCGCCCATCCCGGTCAATAAATGCAGATGTTCTGAACTCATCATGGGTGATATCAAAGTGGGAAAAACGAGAAGGCGTCATCGTAGGTCTTTGAGCACTTGACTGAGAAGCTGGGGACCAGGTCTGACGAGATATAGAGGAGGTGCGCATTGTTGGTCTCCCTTTTGATTTTGAGAACTGCTGGTGGAATCGAGGACGTTTGTGTGAGGCAGCATTTTTGTTATCTTTGGAACTACTCTTTGAATCTGACTCATCAGGCATTTTATCCAATATCGCGTTGATGCGCGGAGCAATTGACAAGCAATAACCAAGTCTCAAAGAATTTTCCTGGTGAATATCTACTAAAAAAAAAATGAGAAAGGAGGCAGACACATGTTTATCACTATAGAGTATTTGTTGTTGCATGACGTCACAAAGTCCCTTGCTGTGATCCCTGGATGACTACGTAGGTATGTAAGTATGTAGGTACAGTACAGGGTCTATGACGCAGCTTTCCTTGGCAAATTATAGGAAATCCAAACTTCCATCTATTAAGTACATACATGTGACGATCCCCTATTCAGGGTGTCATTGCTTGAATTCAACAGATTTTGAATCTCAATTGGCTTATTCCTTACAGAATTCATCCGTCCAAGTAATACGATCCTTTCACGGCGTTGTAGGGCCGTGTGTATTACTCGCTAGAGTGTTTTGCCACTCAAGATATTTTCCAGGACGGCGAGACTTTATAGTAAGGTCCTAGCTGGCTAGACGACCTTGGGATGGCAATAAGATTACTGGTTGAGTATCGCTTATGGTAGGTTAAATACCGATGCAGCAGCATCCACCTAGACCAAATTTTAATCCTGCCACACCTCAAGTGACTACAATTGAGACTTTGCGCAAATGGAGCCAGCTCTATATTTCAGTTATCTAGTTGGCAGGCTATGGGATCGGCATCAATCAGGTTACCGGACCTCCATTTGCGCAAAGTCTCTATTATTTTCTACCATCGAATAGTTTTCTGGCTAGCAGTTTTGCCAGCTACGATATGATTTCAAGACACGGGTTAACCGATTTATATGTCACTGCTATGGTGTGTAATCTAATTCCACCCCTTTTTATTATTGTGTTTATTGACCAGCTGGTACCTATGTCCCCCCAAGGGGTCTTGGGCGGTCTGTGCTAAGATACTTGTACTTCGGGTGTAGGGGTAAGTAAGAAGACACCCTTCACGCAACCTTGGCATAGTGGTGTCTTCTCACTTACCCCTACACCCTAAGTACATGTATCTATAAACAACATACACTACCTAATGTACTCTAGTAGGAATACTAAATTTAGTACTACAAGTAAGTACTACGGGGGTAAAGGAAAGTCTCCAGAACTGCGGCCATGGCTGCAACAGGCCATAGTTCTGGAGACTTTCCCTACCCCCGTAGTACATACACTTGAGAGCTTTGACTTAACTTGACACGGCTTATATACTAATTATCTGGCAGTCAGTTCGAATTATAAAACCATTTCTAGTAGCCGAGTGGTGATATAAAAGGCGCGCGGAACTAAAATATCTATATTATTACACATACCAGAAACTCTACTCGGTCATTCTGCAATCAGAAGGTGGTGAATCAGTAAGAGCCAGCTCAGCAACAGGCGTTTACAGGGTCACAGCCAACAAAAAGGTTTGTCTTACCTACTGCCGAACGAGCCCTAAACCTAACCCTGAAAATGAGATTCATTTATCGTCGCTCCGCGGTGGCGACACAGTCTCAGCAGTTGGGTGCTCTACGTGACATCCCTATATGTATATACACATGTACTTCGGGTGTATAGAGGGGTAAGCGAGAAGCCACCAGGCTGCCAAGTTTGCGTGAATGGTGCTTCTCACTTACCCCTACATCCGATCTTTTCGATATTTTCTTTCGGTTTGGTCTGGTAAAATCGATAGATTAACATTCAACATAATGTCCTTATCGTTATCGCCTGTAGGCAAGCAACACATATACCGCACACGCTAGGAAGGAGGAGCAACTCCTACAAAAAGAACCGAAAAAGCCACCCTACTTTCCCAGCACTCCGGCCTACCATCTTTGTTGACTTTCCATTACAACATAAAAATTCAAAAAGAAGAGAGAAAAAAAACGCTATCATAATCAACGTCCTAACCCCCCCGAATCTCATATGAGTCCTAGCCCTCCGTGGAGATACACCGACTATCCCGGGTGTTGAATTCGTATCATTTACTGACCGCCAGGCATGTGCGTTGCAATCCATTGTCCAAAGGCGACTGGGTTTCTCGTTTGGATAAAGGCGGTACCGGGCCCTGAGAAACAAGGGTTGTTAGTGGGGAAAATCAGAAATTATGTAAGTAAGGCGCACCAGTAAATCGACAGACCAAGCCCTCCTGAGCCGTCATGCTACTGATAATTCCACCGCTAGCAACGCGCTCTATAGAATACTTGCAGTTCCAAGCAACCAGGTGATCGTTATCGACAATGTATTGCTCTCCTTGTGCCATCTATTCAGCGGTTAGGTATTTGGCTATAAGTTGTCCTCCAACATTTGGGGCTAAACCAACATTCTTCTGGATAATTGCTCCCAGACTGGTGACAAAAAAAACACCCTGGCCCGAGATTTTGTAAACAAATAAGCCCTCGCCCGAAAACATCGCTTTTCCAAAACCTTGACTCTTATAATCCTTCACAACTCCTTGCGTCGCACATAGGAATGCATCTTTGCCGACAGACCACTGTTGCTGCCCATCCAGACGGACGGGGACAATATCTCCGAGTGCTGCGGGAGCAAGAAGAAGCTCGCCAGGCCCGGTATATGTTGATTGAGCCATGTCACCACCAGCAACAAGCTTTTTAAACGAGAATTTGACGGACCCTTTCAAAGTGACAGTTGGAGACATTGCTACCATCGCACCTATTTTGGGGGTATAAAGTTTAGTAGTGAACGCACGTATAGCGAAACCAGGTAGAAAATACCCGGCTTAGCAACAACTGGACACCCATGGGCCAGCTGCAGTGTCAGAAGTGTATTTGAATCCCTGTGATCAATACGATAACTCCCGCCATTAAAGCTTCCTATTGTGTCCGTAATCTGATTGGAGCCCCCGTGCCCTTGGGGTATGTGTTGAGGCTGGGGTGGTTGATTTATATCAGTCGGATCATACGCCCTCTGTGTGATAGACATGCGGTGCTGGTTATTGTTCGGAGGAGCGGAAGCGGGAGGAGAGTATTGGCCTTGAGGGGGTGGTGGAAAGCCTTGTTGGCCTTGAGGAGCGGAAGGGGGAGGAGGAGGAAAGCCCTGTTGTCCCTGTTGTCCCTGTTGTCCCTGTTGTCCCTGTTGTCCCTGTTGTCCCTGTTGTCCCTGTTGTCCCTGGTAAGTTTGCTGGTGAGGAGATCCTGGATGAGAAGGAGGGTATTGCGGCTGTTGTTGCTGATACTGGTTGCTGGGGCCAAGAGGAGGTGTGTATTGATAGCTGGCTTTTTCGTTTGCTAGATGAGATGTTAATAAATCTACTGTCGAAAGTAAAAAAATACAGGGTGTACATGCAGTTATAAGGCCCTTGAGCGCCATAGTTAGGTGGTGGAGGGGGAGCACCAGACATTGAGTCTGAATTCGGACATTTGGAGTTAGTAAATAATTATTTTCTCTGCTAGAATCTCTTGAGATTCTGAAAAACTAGGTTTATGTATATCTTGCTTGTGAAAGGCGGTAGTCCCATCATTTTTATACCATCATTACAGCTGAAACCTGTCACAAACAACATAGACGGGAATCCGAATACTCACAAGAGTGATTAATCGAGTTGCGATTAAATTAGCTGTAGCTCAATAAATAAATAAAAAATGTAGTATTTTATGAGTGTACAGTTTGATGGGGTTGAAAGAGAAGAATCAGAGAGGAGAGCGGAGGGAGGGCTGAATATATGCAAGTAACACAGTCACTCATCTTCTCTCCTCTCCTCACCATCTACATACATGCAGAATGGCTACGGCGCAACGTGACACACACTGCATGTCTGTGATCATCCAATGGGGCGGAGCAGTTGGACGGAGGGAGAGTTGTGAATGGAGTGGTGCTGGTCAATTCCCGGTTAGCCGCCAAAGTTGCAGAGATCTGCATTTAGACTGGTATCGACTGAATAATGCCGGTGATAGGCAAGTAACCGATATTACGATCTTTTCGCAGGTAATAAGTGATGGAGCACCCTGAGAAGTACTACGGGGGGTAGGGGTAAGTCTCCAGAACTGCGGCCATGGTTGCAACAGGCCATAGTTCTGGAGACTACCCCTACCCCGTAGTACAAACACCAAATTTTGGTGGCGGTTTACCAAAATGGTCTGTGTTCCATCACTTATTACCTACCGCTCTTTAAAAGCCACATGTAGCTTGATTACATGTACCTGCATTTATACATGTGCTCTGGTGAGCCCAATACTCGCGGCGCCAGATCTACCCAGTTACATGTACTTAACCTTTCCATTTTGTTTTCACGTACTATTGTATAGCTCTGTTTGATGTAATTAGACTATATAAATTATTTCCAACCTTTGGCCAGTAGCTGCCCCCAGTTGTCCCAGTTGTCCCAGTTGTCCCCTCAAGGGATTTAAATTATGACACAACTTGTAGGCACTAGGTGCCTGTGGGAGTGGGGTAATAGATGCCAAGCTACTCTATTGTCGCTGCGGTTCTAGAGTACCGTATTAGAAACTTTAGGCCAACCGGCAATTTTGAAAAATGCGGGTTGCAAAATTGATGGTTGCGGGTAACAAAATTGATGGTTCGCCACAGTGGGTCCGGGGAATAAAACCAAACCAAAGGTTGCGCTGCGAAGAAACCAAAGGTTGCGCCGCGAAGCAACCAAAGAAACATCAATGATGTCCGAGGATTTTGAACTTTTCTATCTTCTTCATACCGGGCTTAATTCACCCCCAAAAGCCCGTAATCGTATAGAGTTAGATAGTATTCCAGATCGCGATTTCCAACATTTCACAAGATTCGAACGACCTGATTTCGAAAAGGTTGTGAATCTTTTGGGATTCCCAGAGGTTATCCGCACACCTTCTCGGTTCGCAATTCCAAAATTTTCGGTTTTTTTTTTACTCTGTTCAAAACTTTCTTCTCCTCTTTCACTACAGACGATGTCCTATTTGTTTGGTTATTCTGAGCCAGCAATTAGTGAATGCGTCAACTTTCTCCTTTCCAATATCAACGAGCGTTGGGGTTTTCTATTGAACGATTTTGCCACCAATCATCTATCCAGCAATCGCCTCCAATATTTTGCCGACGCTATACACAAAAAGGGTGCGCCTTTGAAATTTTGTTGGGGCTTTATTGATTGCACTATACGGACAACATGTCGACCTAGCACATGGCAGAGAGTTGCTTATAATGGACATAAAAAGATTCACGCTGTCAAGTACTCAGCCGTTTCTTGTCCAGACGGACTTATATATCATCTTTTTGGGCCTGTTGAAGGACGACACAACGATAATTGGCTATTGGACGCCAGTAAGTTATTAGAACGCTGTAAGACTTACGCGAAAAGAAGGTTTGAAGAAGTTGAATATGAAGAGCAAGACGGAGAAGCTGGTCAATCATTTTACCTATACGGGGATCCAGCATATGGCAAGAGTCAGTATCTGCTTTCACCATTTAGTAAGGACGAGATTACACCTGCTCAACACACATTCAACACGAAAATGTCCTCCTGTCGGGAAGCTGTAGAGTGGGGTTTCGGTCATCTTCTACAGTTATGGAGTTCTTTAAACTTCAAAAATAACCAACGTATTTTTGTTTCTCCTATTGGTCTCGAATTCCGAGTTGCATGTATTTTGTCTAATGCGCATGTATGCCTATATGGTTCTCAAACGTCCACTTATTTTCATTGTCAACCACCGTCTCTTAAATCTTATTTTACAAGACCCGAATAGTTTCTACCTCTTCCCAATATTTGTATCTTTAATTGCGTTTACAAAAGAAAGCAGTATAATGTTTGACTGTCTAACCTCTTCTAACAATTCCAAAACCCCTTCCTTAATATTTGAAATCTCCCCCCGTACCGCATTTACCGTATCTAAAAGCATCTGTCTATCATGAACGTGTTTTTCATCACGCTCTCTTGTAACCTCCAAATACATCTTGGAAATATTTGCATCTTTTTGAACATCGGTGTTGCTTGAAATAGTTGTTTGCGAAGTTGGCGGTTGAACGCTGTCTTGACTGGAGATATCGGAGTGTGATTCAATATTACCATAGAAAGCGCGTTCCAATCTTCTACCCTTTCCCTTTCCTCTCCGTCTGATAGTAGTAGGATCACGGGTACCAATGTCAATTTGTTCTGCTATAATCGCATCAATAGGAGTAAGGACTTCTGGATCTGCATCATGCAAAATAGCGGAAGCTGTACCTTCAGCTGTTTGCCTCCGAACCATTGTCCGAACAGCAGCTGCCATCATAACTGACCCTTCAATCTCTTGTCTCATATCAGCTTTCCGCTTTGCGCTGGTATTTGTCCTCTTATCCGTGTCCATCTGATTCCAATCGTGACTGATATGCTCGAGGGTACCAGCTAAACTGATTAGCTGAGAGTCGCTTAAAGTGAATTTAAATCTTTTATCGGGATTGTGATGGATGGCAATCAAGTCAAGGACCCGCTTCCTCATATGGTCTCCATCTTTCCCTGTAAACATCCCTCGACCATGAAGAGTTTCTGCTATTGCAGACCAAGCAGCACTCTTTTGTCTATGTGCCGCTCGATAAGGCTTATGCCTATATACCGCATGGACAAGATCAATACACTCCTCAGCTGTTGAATTCCGCTCCCGCTGGCCTACCACAACTACTGAAGAAATGGTAGCAGTAGGAAGAGAACTTGCAACCCCTCCTGCAGCACAGATAGGGCCATGCGCATCTGGAGTAACGTGACCTCTTCCTAAACCAAACCTGGGCGCAGTTGGGGTCATGTCCGCTACTGAAGCTGAAGGACCCGCTGCAACAGAAGATGCAGGGTCCGCTACCGAGTTGATATTGCTAATTGTATAGGATGCATCTCCCAAGCCTGCTGTTGAGCTTGAAGAGCTGGTAGTGAACAAAGTAGAAACACATCAGCAAACTACTACTTGTGTATACAGTCTCCCAACAGTCTCCCGGGTCTCCTGAGAGTCTCCTGAGACTCCTGGATATTTTTTGAGTCTCCTGAGGCTCAGGAGACCTCAGGAGACAAATGAAGTCTTGCTGATGCAGGTGGCAAGGTAGTCATACTATCATAAGTTAGTTTTATTTATCACCCACAAGACCCTTTCACTTACCTGTAGGTTGAGAGCGACTCTAGTAGGGTTCGTGGTTGATGAAGACTGATTGTGGTTAAGTGGATTGTAAGGCAGTTGAGTTAGTAGTTAGTCAGGGTCCTCGTCAAAAATGCTGGTTATTTGCACTGCTTTGGATGGCGAATCGCATTTTTCAAAATTGCCAGTTGGCCTAAAGTTTCTATTATCTGAAAAAATTCGTTGCGAGACAGCAGGGGTATAGGCCAACCGGAGGTCACCTTTAGATGTCAATCTGCAAGATTTGGTGTGAATAATCCTTGCTGCAAATAAGAACGAATTTTCTCGATAATACGGCATTTGCTTCTGATCTTAAACGAGGTACTCAGACATCAAGAAGATTCATTTGTCTCCTGAGCCTCAGGAGACTCAAAAAATATCCAGGAGCCTCAGGAGACTCTCAGGAGACCTGGGAGACTGTTGGGAGACTGCATACACAAGTAGTAGTTTGCTGATGTAGTTTCCTGATGTTTGGAAAAATAACCACTATTGCATGCCATACAAATACGCGCCAAGTCCAAAATTTAGTATGGTATGCAATAGTGGTCCATTTTCCAAGCGTCAGGAAAGTACTATGTACCGGGTGTGCACCTTAAATACCGAGACACCTGGATTGATTGGGTGAATTTGTATGGGCGCCATGTGTGGCAACTAGTGGCATCCAATAAATTTTGGCCTTGGCTGCAAGATTTGTATGAGGGAAAGAAGTACGGAGACACTTCACATATTCTCATTTAAAAATCTAAATATTTTCCTAAAAATACAAAAAAATAATGCTGTATAAATACCCATCTGAGCCTTTATCTCGAGATTGATTTGAGGCCATCAAAAATCATTTAGTGAAGTTCGAAAAAAACGAGAGTAGAAAAAAGGTTAAGGAGGTTGTGTTGTGAGAACTGCGGGGCACACTATTCAAAATACCTGCTTGGCTGCCAAGTGTTATTTTTCAAAAGATTATATCATCTGCCCAATCAGATCCTTTTGCAGGCTCTCACTTTTTAAAATTCCCTGAAATGGGCGTCTCAGTACTTACCCTTACACTCCGGTAGTATTGTATGTACCTACATGTAGTACTCAGTTCGGCCACGCACGCATCAGATACAGTGGTCCACTTGAAGCATGTAGCCATGGCATCGATTCATAACCAGTCAAAGTTTTGCCACTCTAGGTAAACAATCTTAAATTTCAGTTAAGTGAACACAAACGTTCAGACACGAGGGTTTTAGATGGATCGCCCGTTACTACATGTACTTGGGTGTAGGAGTTAGAACCAGAAAATGCAAATGCTCCATTTGTATCCCCCGGGTTGTGCCCGAGGTTCACAGTAATTAGGCGAATCGATCTGCACTGGACTAACTTTGAAGAGTAGGAGGGCCCACTTAGAGGAGGTCACAACGGGTTCACGGAACAAGAATAAAACTCAATGAACTATCAATACACGAGCTACATGTCTCCAGGAACCTCTGGAGAATGATACATAGTATGACAAAAATAACGGCAAAGTGGAACTTTACAATATGTGCACTGATAAGTAGTGGATCTGACTTTCCCAGGCGGGCTCGGGGCTTTCTCATAGCCCTGGAAATATTGACTGCGAGAGGGTGATTTGGATATCCATCTGTCCCGGCGTCTTGGCACTCGGCCCGATTGATCGGGGATTGAGGTATTAATACGAGGGAGGGGGTTAGGATAAGCGAAGCGGGGGTGGAATGGTCTGATAGTGATGTCATTTCTTTCCTTGAGGTTCGGTTGCAGGATGGATTTGGTAGTGGGGATTACAGGAGTGGGTGTGAAGGAATACGAGGCCAAGTTTATGTGATCTATGGTGATGTAAGAGTGTCTTTTACGGATTGGTGGAGGAGGTGTTAAATAGTGAGGTTTTTTTAGTTTTCTTTCTTTCCTCTTTGTCTCGCTCTTCCTGTCTCTCGTATATAGGAATATAGTCATTTCCTATCTATAGTCTTCTAGTTTTGGCTCAAGGTTGCCTACTGACCTCTATTGATCTCTCCTCGTCACCGCGCCTCCTTCGCTTTTGACTTTACTGTTACCCACGATCCGCTTCCTCCTCGCCTCCTTGAGGCCATCGCCTTCTGCGTTATCTACGGTCTCGCCTCCTCTTCCGCCACCTTTGCCTTGTTCTTATCTTGGCTTATCTTCCTCGCGATACCTTTCGTCGTCATCTTCATCTCTACCACAGTCTTGCAGACCGTCACACTAAGACGAGACCACCTCAAGCCCGACACAGAATTCATCCCCTATTATAGTTTACTACGACCGCCCTTTACCCTTTGATTACGCAGCTTCAACAAGATTCATTAACTTCTTCGCCCACTCGTGGTATAGACTTCGTTCCGCAAGGTGCAGATGGGTAACAGCGATAACTCCGATAATATAAAGGAATTATGAATGATATAGTAGGAGCAGCGATAGTTTCGGAAGAGAAAACTATAATGAATTGATAATTACAGAAGACGTTGCGTAGAGAAGAAAGGAAAGAAAAGAACGACACAAGTAGTAGTTCTCCCCTTATATACCCGACAACCCTCACTTAACATGACTCATACTTCACAGAACCCGACTATGACTCACTCCTCCGTGTAACAGAACCTCATAGAACCTTATCTGACAAATCCTGCTTCCCAGACGCACAATAATCCCAATCCGTCCAGTCCCAATCCTGCCATCCCGAACAGTCCATTGTATCCATGAAACCCACCCCCGAAGTTGACTCCGAGGCTACCCCGGAAGCCAAACAGATCTATGACCTATTAGTACGGGCCCATGAAGGGGTTATTCAATACTCGATTGATCTACAGACCCATCACTCGGAGACGGAGCAAGCCCGCTCTGAGTTTCAGAAAGAAACCCATGTTCTTAAAGCCAAGATCAAGAAGCTTCAGGAAGGGATCAAAGAAGCCTTGTTCTTCATGATGGCCTAAATAAGACTGAGAAACTCCCTGACCCGAAAAGTATAGGGAGATAAAAAGGGTTGAGGATGTTTCAATGACAACTACAGATTAAACATCATCGCGACCGGTTCCCCACCTCACCAACAGATTGCATATTCTATTTTCGCTTGGAGGACCACATGATGAGTTCCTTGCTTATATATCGAATGAAGGAATTGAATTTGACTCGATGACGGAATTTTTTGAAATTTTGGATAACGCTTTCAGTGACCCGGATAGGGCGGCTACAGCTGCTCGAAATCTCAGGGAGATTAGACAAAGACAACGACCTTTCTCGGAATACTTTGCAGAGTTTCAACGCTTCCGCAGACTACTGAGCTTTAACGGTTCGCTAAGATTGAATGCCTCGAGGCCTTAACCACGGTATAACGACTTATGATTCAAAACGAAACCCCGACCACAGTGAAGGATTGCGGTCTACTCCTACAACGACTGGATAATAAACAACGGGCCCTACAGGCAAGGATGGGGAGGTTTAGGTTCTCGACGCCAAGTGGTCCACCTCCTCGTGTTTTTAACCTCCGTCTCTCTTGTCAAAGAATAACCCAGCTTATGACGGCCTCCGCCGCAACCCCAAAGAATAATGTACCACTTGGACACCCTTCCTATACTCTGCGCTGTTTATGGATCTGTTTAATAACCGTCGCCCGGGATATGAAGGAAAGGAAGAGGATGGAGAATCGTTGTTATTACGTGGAGGGTTGGCCATTTATTTAGGGAATGCCTCAGTCACCCTCGGCCCACCTAAGATGAGGGCGTTGTTGGAATCTAAAAGGAGGAGGATTTAGTATCGGAGGAGGAGGAGTTAAAGATTTGTCCCCTGGCGCATAGCGACCTTCCAAGTTTTTCTAAAGTGTCTTATTTCAACGTTTTCAGTATCAGAGCAGGAGATGGATGGGGATCAATTGATTGTAGTTTGTTCTATTTCTCAAAATAAAAATCTATTGTACCCACATACGCTTTGATTGATACTGAGCGTCGGGATATCGTTTATAGATGAAGACTTTGTCTTGCCATGAACTGAAGAAAGAATCTACGAGTAGAAGGAGATTGATGTGATTGATGGAAGACCTATTGAGTCGAAAGTAATAAAGAAGGTGGTGCTGGAATTGGAAATTAATGGCGATATGGATGGAGTGTCCTTTCTTTGTTACGGTTTCTACTATCCGACGCGATGAATCCCGTGGATGAAGCATGGAGTGTTGATCGATAGTGAGGAATGAAATTTCTTTCCGGACGCCGTTCTGTTTGGAAAGATCAAGTGTTGCGATCATAAACCTGTTGTTCTTAATATCGATTCAACCACCTGAAAAGCTTAATATATCGGCAGAATGACTTCGTTCTTTTAAAAAGGTTAACCTGCGATACAACCGTTCAACTTTATTCAATTACTTCCATACAATAAACCAGATTTCGAGACCCCTGCAAATCCACAGGGGTTAATTCCTATTGAATATCAACAGCCGTTGTTTTGAGAATAACGCCTCCGCACTACCACCTCATTGGGTCTACGATCATGAAATTAAATTGCGCGAAGGACTCAACCCCTTTGGCCCCATGTATGGGATGTCACGAGATGAACTGAAGGCTCGAGAGACTACCTCGTCGATAATCTGAAAAAAGGTTTATTCGATCCAAGATTCCTCTGCCGCTACTTTAATCGTGAAGAAATGTCTTTACGGTTACGTGGATTATCGAAAGCTTAATGCTATTACCGTTAAAGATAGATATCCTCTACCCTTAACTCCGGAGACTATGGCTAATTTGGCCAATGCGAATTATTTTACCAAACTTGATTTACGATGGGGCTATAATCAAATTCGGATTAAAGAGGGGGACGAATGGAAAACGGCTTTCCGAACTCGCTATGGACATTGGGAATATCTAGTGATGCCCTTCGGACTTACCAATGCACCCGCTACTTTCCAACGATGGATTAATGATATTCTCCTCGCTTTCTGGACCGTTCTACCATCACCATCTTGATGATATCCTACTCAGAAACTTTGGAACAACATCAACGGATGTCTAACAAGTTTTAGAGGCTTTGAAGCCGAAATGAAGTTCTGAGAAGTCATGAGTTTAGTGTTAAACCAAGATCTTGAATGATTCTTACCGGGGTATGAAGATGGATCCCGCCAAAGTATCTACCATCGTCGATCAATCACCTAAGACTGTGAAGGAGGTTCAGGAATTCCTGATTTCTTAATTTTATCGTCGATTTATATACGCCTTATTCCCGCTAAACCCCGACCTCCTTACCAAGAAACATGCTCGATTTGAGTGGAACTCGAGAACAGAGCGAGCCTTCCAAGATTTGAAAATAGCTTTTACCACCGCACCTATTCTACAACATCCGGATCCCGAAAAGGAGTTTATCGTAGAAACCGATCGTCTCGACTACGATCCGCATACTCTCCCAACGGGATAAGGAACAGATTCTACACCCAGTTTTTTCTCCAAAACGCCATACTCCACCAGCAACTACGAAATATACGACATGAGTTTACTCAGAATTCGATGTTTTGAGGAATGGAGACCCCACCTGGAGACAGCCCAGTATCAGGTCAAGGTATTGACCGATCACCAGAATCTTGAATACTTTATGTCCACTAAACTTCTTAATCGACGACAAACCCGCTGGGCTGAATTCCTTTCACGATTTAATTTTGTTATTTTATCTCCGGAAAGCGATGAAGGTGGATTTGTTGACTCGGAGGACTCAGGATTTACCCAAGGAGGAGATGAGAGGTTGGAACAACAGAGTCGAATTGGTACTTAAGGAGAATCTAGATCCTAAGATAGGTTTGTTGGCTTTTTCAAGAACGAACTCCATGATCGCCTCCGCTTCTGAACTTCTAAACAAAGCTTACCAGAAGATAGTTTTCCTAATAAGATCCTCGTTTCTCAGGGGTTCGACAGTCTGAGGAAATATCACTAGCCGAAATACAGACAGAGGAGGATTCTTGTTTTATCGAACGCTTATTTATGTTCAGTCTAACGAACTTAAACTCTATCTGCTTTAATACCACGATAAACCGTCGTGGTCCATCCTAAGATCAAAACCTTAGAATTACTTGGTAGATATTCTTGGCCAACAACGCGAAATACGCGACAAGTATGTTCAAAACTATTACACTCAAGAAGAAACCCAATTTGAATCCTTCTCAGGGTCCTCCCTTTCGATACCTAAGCGACCTTGGACAGATATTACCACGTGGATTTTGTTACTGGACTTCGAAAGTAATAATGGCTTTAATGCTATAGTAGTGGATCGGTTGACAAAATGAAACACTTTGCCAAATTTAAAGCGAACGCCAGGGACCTATCTCACCTATATCTCGAACAGGTGTGGAAGTTACATGGATTACCAGAAACTATTGTCTCCGATCGAGGAACTCAATTTACCGCTGAATTTTGGAAAGCACTTTGTAATCGTCTGGAGATAATACCGATATTCTACCGCTTTCACCCTCAGACTGATGGCCAAACGGAAAGGACCAATGCAATTATGGAGCAATATCTTGCTATTTATCATATCAACAGACAACCTGACGGACTTTCTACCTCTCGCCGAGCTTTTAACGAATAACCATATCTCTAAAACAACGAATATGTCACCTTTCCAAGCTAATTATTGCCACCCTCGCATTTATTTGGACCTTTAGTACATGGGAAAACCACAAACGAAGATCGAAAGCAAATGGGTTAGCGAAATGTCACAAGTGTTTGAATTTTTGAAAAACGAGATGTTTAAAGGATTCAGGAGGAAATGGCTAATAGATATCGTACTCCGGCCCCTCGTTATATAGTTGGAGATCAGGTTTGGCTGTCGACTCGAAATATTGTCACCAAGCGTCCGTCTAAAAAGCTAGACTGGAAGCAAATAGGGCCTTATTCTATTAAACGGATTGTTAGTCCCTATGCCTATGAGCTGGATCTACCGTCCTCCATGAAAGTACACCCCGTTTTCCATGTTTCACTATTATCACCACTTGTTCAGGATCCCGTACCCGGACAGGTTACTACACCACCCCCGCCTGTAGAGATTGAAGGAGAAACCGAATGGGAAGTGGAGGAAATATTAGATTCTCGAAAAGGACGACGCGAGATTTAACTAAATATGTGGGGTATGAGGAAGCTTCCTGGCAGCCTTCAGATGACCTGGAACATAGTCCGGAACTCCGAACCTCTTTTCACCGACGATATCCTCAAACCCCTATCGGAGCTAGGCCAGGAGGGCCGATCTGTCTTAAGACTCTACGATTGATCGTGATTGAGGTATTAATCTGAGGAGGGGGGAGATAAGCGAAGCGTGAGGGGGAGGAATGATATGGTGATGTCGTTTCTTTCTCGAGCGCGCGGTCGTGGTAGTGGGGATTCTGAGTGGGTGTGAAGGAATCTGAGTTGTGGTGAGCCAAAGTTTACATGTGATTCTATGGGCGATGTAAGAGTGTCTTGGCGGATTGGTGGAGGAGGTGTTAAATAGTGGGGTGGCGGTTTCTTTTAGTTCTTTTCTTTCTTTCTCTTTATGCCGTCTTCATATGTACCGTATATAGGAATATAGTCATTTCTATCTATAGTCATCGCTTCTAGTTTTTGGCTCGAAGGTTCTCTTACGCGACCTCTATTGATCTCCTCGTCGGGCGTGGCTCCTTCGTTTGCTTTGGTATTCTCTACGATCATCGCCTTGCCTCCTCGGCGCACCATCGCTTCTCTGCCGTTATCTACGGTCGCCATTCTCCCTCTTCGGCGGCCTTCAGCTGATCGTTCACTCTTGACTATCTTGGTATGTCGCCGCGATACCTTTCGTCGTCATCTTCATCTGGCCCCGCGTAGTCTTGGCACCCCGTCACACCATCTACAGAAGGTACATGGTTGTTGCTTTACAGTTTTGACTGATACGGATCCAGTTGTTAAAGGTATATTTTGCAAAATATGGTCTTTTGCTGGTTGGTGAAATCTTTTAGGAGAAAGATCATACTTGGCCGTGACATAGCCTTGGGTACGACTGGTTGGATTATTACCAATAGGGGTCATACCAGGACAATTGTGACCGTTAGGAGCTGGGTTTGATTGACTTTGGCGTGCAACAGCTTGTGCCGGATTGATTTCTCTAAATCCTTCTAGTACCAAGTTCCAAGCAAGCCGTGTCCGAAAGAGACCATGATGAGACCAATAAGGATCTGATTTTGCTGGTTTGCGGATAACTTCTGAAGCTATTATAAAGGAATTGATTATTGCAGTATCAAGCAATAAAAAAAATAAAGGAAACCAGTTACGACAGACGGTCAATTGTGTCGTATAGTAGCTGTGTCTTTGGTCTGCAATATCAACTCCGCCCATATGATCATTGTATGCGACAGAGAATTTTGGGAGTCGAAGAGCCCGTACAGGTTCATCAACCCAACCTTCCTGAATTACTTGTCTGTTCGCTGGTGTAATGTGTGGACGTCGTCTATTCCGTATCTCAAAATTCTCTTGTTCAGGCGTTGCTTGATGCGACGTTGTCAAAAACCGTACAAGAGTCTTATCCTGCCATAAAATTACTAGTACATTCAAAACAACTACTCCAACCAATGTTCCCCATGGAAGAGTTATTTTCTTTTTATCCAGTTTGAAAATCCGTGGATATAAAGAAGTATTGGGCCGTACTGTCCCACAGGCAGCGACACCTAATTTTCTTAATGCGTTGAACAATGGAATATTGGTGAAGTAATTATCACAATAGAGAACAAAACGTCTGGTTTCAATTGGCAGTGTCTTAACCAAATGAATAACCATGCGGGATGTGATAGGTAATGGTGCTTGTGAGTCGTATGGTACATCGGTAATCTGATCAGAAAAAGAATCCACGCGGGAGTTGAAAACTAGAGAATAGGTATATCCACGCTCACAAAGGGCAAAAATTTTATACCCTTGAGGAATAGGTTTACCCCTTATTTGTATTGCATGTACCGAACGTCCAGTGAATCTAACCATCATCTCATCGACTGAAACAGGTGTAGCAGGAACTAGATATCGTCTAAAAAGCATCTGTAGGTTGTCTGCGAGTGGCTGGAGCTTTAAAGTCCATTGCTTCCGTAGTAAAGGGCCTGTAGGCTCTGATACATGAAAATATCTCTTCAATTGCTCAAAGCGATACTGTGTCATATATGTCGATATTTGATGGAAAGGGAATTCATCACTTCTCGACCAGTATAATGAGTTCCTAAAAGCCTTGTGTGCACCCATATAGATAATAATCCCTAAAAAAATCTTAATTTCCGCTGGCGATGTTGACCTCCATCTTCTCCTGCCTTCCTGTCCCGCTCCCTTCAGAGTAGCATAATTATTTGTGTTGGCCGCTAATCTTTCCAGTTCGTTGTCCGTAAAAAATAATTTGAAAAATGATAAAGGATTAAGCGAGTATAGAGGAAGAATTCTTGGATTATTTGGAGAACCCGCTGTTGTAGGATTATCTTGTACCGAATGAATATAGTTTAATACAGACTCGTTCAACTCAGTTGGAAGGTAAACCTGTCGGGAATGTGGAGGTTGTGGATGCTCAAAGGGTTGGAACCGAGGAACACCATCAGGAAATCCATCAGGAATATTAATTCTCGTAGGCAAGCTGTCCTGAATCTCCTCACTATCCTCTAAAGAATCATCCACTTGAGCTTCAAACTGCTCTTCCCGCATATAACCATCATCTTCTACTTCCACTTCTTCTTCAGAATCATCTAATTCCATTTGACCAAACCGGACTTCAGACCCGGAAGGATCAAAGTCATTTCTTACACCTGGAATATTTCTCTCAACAGGTTCCATCCCACTATCTCGGCGTTTCCGTGTTTCGTTTCGTTTCGTTTCGTTTCCGATCGCAGTTGCTTTTATTTAAGCCAGTCAAGTTGGTATTGAATCAGTAGAGAATAGCTGCCGGTCTTGTTTCGTTTCCGTGTTTCGTTTGGATAGCTCACAGGGCTTTAGTAGCAGTGTTTCGTTTCGTTTCGTTTCGGCAAATCGTTGTGCTTGGTACTCTAGTACAGTTCAGTACATTATAAGACAGGTTTGATAGATAGTACTTACCAAAACTGTGGTTGAGGAGTCTGTAGTTGAGGTGTTGATGACTGAAGTGTTCATGGTAGAGTATGTAGGTACATGTAGCGGTGAAGTCATGGAGTGGCAACCTCTCACCTAAAAAGTATTAGCCCCTCAAAATTTCTCTTTTAAGTCAAGTCCTGACTACTTGCGTCCAAGTCGCTCAACTAGCGTTTACCGTCAAAACAACCCGTGGGATGTATGGCAAAGAGGCGCCACTCCACACAAATAATCCCTGCTTTGTCACTCACATTTTCTGGTTCTTACCCCCATGCCCGGGTAATGCCTAACTCGGCAAACCCCTGTGTACCTACTCGGCTATGAGTTAGCGTTACCCTGATGATAATATAACCCTGGCATGCCATGACTGCATCAGCCACCGCCACCATCACATCACCCGTGCCCGCCACAAGTCCCTCTCTATTGGCCGCCCTAGTATCTACCCGTACCCCTGGGCCCTTAACTCATCTCCAACGTCAAGGAGCATTCTCATCCCAACTTCTCCCTTCTACTCATGCAGTAACCTACCCCATAGCTACTTGGCTTCTACCTTGGAATTTTTAATATAAAGTCAATAAAAGCTACAGGTCTACGATATGGCTACAGTCTCATCTCTCGATAAGGACCTTTCGAGGCTTCGTCTCGCCAAATACACAACCCAGGATTCACAGGACGCTAAAGACTGGATAGGGAGTATTTTGGGTGAAACTTTGCCAGCGGGTGACTTGATGATAGTTTTAAAGGATGGCGTCGTTTTGTGCAAGTGGGTATCCTTGTGGTTCTATTTACCCCAATCACTACCATCACTACCGAGTGGCGATCACGTTCTTTGGAGGCATCCGCCTCTATGTCTAAGATCAGGGTTTGGAGATGGGACCTCTTGCTAATATCCGCTTTAGACTTGCTAATCATCTCGAAACCTCCAATCCCAAACTAAAATTCAAAAAATCTGCTATGCCATTCGTTCAAATGGAAAATATCTCCCACTTTCTCTCATTCATCTCGCGTCCCCCGGTTTCTCTTGCAGCTCATGACGTCTTCCTCACTGTCGACCTTTTTGAGCAGAAAGATCCGGCTCAGGTTGTTCAATGTCTCGGAGCCTTCTCCCGCGCCGCTAATAGACTTGACCCCGTCTCTTTCCCAACGACGCTTGGTGGTCTTAAAATACCTACATCGACCGCTGCTCTCTCTCCTCAACATTCTGGTGGTTGGTCACCCGGGAAGAGAAGTGTCTCCGGAGGGTCTACTGGCGGGATTGCAAATTCGTATATTCAGTCCGCAGCTGCTACAGGGCCCCCGACACCATTTGGGAAGCCAACTATGCCTCCAAAAAAGCCAGCCGTGAGTTCGTGGAGTAAACCAACTGATGAGAAAGGTACTGCCCCGGCGTGGAATATTGCACAGTATGGTTACATGGGTGGCGCATCGCAAGGGAACCAAGGAGTTTCATTCGGTTCAAGGAGACAAATCACCAACCAACCTATTGTCAAAAGTCCCTCGTTGGATGATCGTGAGAAGCTTAGGAAGAACTCTACGGATGATGTACAACGTGTACAGGATGTATCTCAGGAGAAGAGACGTGCCGAGGAAGAAAGACATATTGAAAACGAAAGACGGGAAGAGGAGCAAAAACGCATTGAAGACGAAAAAAGGCGGGAAAGGGAGCGAATACGTATCCAGGATGAAGAGGAGCGAAAACGTATTCAAAATGAAACTAGACGGAGGGAGGAGGAACGGAAACGTATCGAGGACGATGAGCGTCGGAAAGCTGTTCTCGAGGCCAAGAGGCGTCGAGAACAGTTAGAAGAGGAGACCGCACGGGAAATTGAACTTAAAAAATGGAAGGAAGAAGAAGCTCGCCGAGTCCGCGACGCAGAGACTCAACGAAAGCTTGATGCTGAGAAGTTCGAACGTGAGCGAGAACGAGAAAGAATCCGGCAACTGGAACGTGAGCTTGAGAAAGCCCGCGAACGTGAGCGTATATACGAAGCTGAGAAGGAAGAACGGCGCCGGCAAGATACGGAGCGTATGCGCCGTGATGCGCAGGAGGCTGTCATCAGAAAACACAAAACTGGGGATAATGCATACGGCCAACGAACTGGCGATCGAGACCCTTTCTATGTTCGTTCACACAAGACGGGTGACCGGGAGAGGGAAAATATGGAAGCAGAACGTCGTTTCCTTGCTGGAGCTTGGCGCGCTGATATAACCACCCCGCCATCAACAACAAATTCTACACCATTATTCCCACAGCACACCCCTGGTACACCCCCCATACACCCCCCCAGAGCACTCCCCACGCCGCCTCCACGCAAGCTTCCTCCTGCGCCAACGACCCCGAGTAGGGTCGGTGCGTTACCGAGCAGTCGATATTTTGCACAGGAGCACCTTGCCAGTGAGCCGATGGGTCGAAGTGGTTCCTGGGAAACCAATGATGACGGTGCAGCAGTAGCCCTAGAGCGTGAACGCGCCGAGAAACGGGAGGCAGACAAAAGACAAGCTTACAAGTGGGCCAGGTGCGTCATGATTCTTATACCTGAGCCCCCGAACCCATTGATCCCCACTGCTGAAGAAGTAGCGGGGTGGATCACTGACCGCGAGTCTTGGATGAATAGCATGTCGCTTTTAGAGCGTGAGCGGGAGCGGGAGCGGGAGAGGCAGAGAGAATGGGAGGCAAATCAAAGAGAAATGGAAGAGAGACGCGAGAGAGAAGGCGCCGGTGATGATGGGCCTGCGTGGGATGTTAACCAATATGGGTATGCAGATGATATTCTCGATTTATATTGAGCCTTATTATTACCCTTTTTCCTTTGATGTTTGCTTTTTGCGGCTGCATTTTCTTTATCGGACTTTAGTTTTTTTTGCATAGCGAGGGAGGGTTACTACCCTGCATTCATTATTATATCCTGTGTTTTATTTTTATTCTGTTGTCTCTGCACGGTCGTTTACTGAATTCTCTTGCGTATCTCTGGATAAACAAAAATTGGGTTTGTCATTTTCTGCTTGGGTTTCTGTTTCTTTTTTCTCCCCCTTTGGTAAACTTGAATATTTTTTTGTAATCGATCAATTTCTTCCTGTACAGCATAGATAGTCTCATACTCATTGGGATATCCTCCCCCTCTTTCCACTAATTATTTCCTTTTCCTTTTGTTCGGGATTAGAAGGCTTTCTCCGCGGCATCACGAGGAGGACTTATACTATAATTTCCATTCTCACATTAGATTCACGTTTTGGGTATTTTTCACAAACGTTTGCTGACTGCTCCCGCCGGTTGGGATCAGATACATGGGGGGCGCCGATCAAGGCAAGATGGGAGTGTCATTTGGGGGCAGAAGGCAGATTATTGGGCCAAGGGATGTACCCAAGAAATGGTAAGTTTGAGTTTACTTTAGTTTCAAGTTAGAGGGATGACTTGCCGGAACGGGTGGAAAGAAGGACAGTTTGTTTATCGCGCTTTTTCTCTCTATTTCAGCGGCGGGCTGTTTTCTTTTCTTTTCTTTTCTTTTTTTTTTTTTTTGTAATAGTTGGAATGGGTAATTGAATGCCACCTGTCAATAAGAGTTTAGAAAAATATTCTTATGAGTGTTTGTGATATTGCTATGTTTTTATGAGTCATGGGCTACATCTACCTAAATACATACACAACTACATGTAGTCGATCGAAGTTATTTGTATACAAACCAATCCAAAGTAAATACACAAAAGAGATATAGTACAAGATATCTCATACTTTTACTACTTTATCAAGGTAACACGTAGAGATGGAATATCAACTCCAACAATATCCTTCCCCTCCCTCAAAAACACAAACCGGTCAATTGGTTTGCCGCCGTAGTAAAAAGCATCGTGACCTTGCCAGGTGGAGCAAATTCTTCCATACACTCGCTGGGAGGGTAATTGAGATTCGCTCGATTTTGTTGATACCGGCTCTATGTTTAATCTCCAGTCCTCACTGGTTGATAACCCGCTAGTACTATTCGTCTCGTTGGAAGCAACAATTTCGGAAATATCTGCTGGATAGATTCGAAGATCCAGCTCGGGCTCACCATAACTCGTGGGCCATGACTTCCAGAAAGCTGTGAGTGCATTGAACATGCATATTGGTGCCATTACTGACAAATTCAGTAATCTTTAAACCGGGCCCATCGCCTATCGTAAAAGTTATACTTGAGTTGATTGTAGGGCTTGAAAACTTTTGCGCATATCCAATAGCCTCATCTCTCGTTGCTTTCTCGATGGCTGGCATAAAAACGCTCAGAAGTACCTCAGCGATAGGATTGATTGCATCAGTTAGGCCAGCAGTGAGAATAGTAAACCTGACATTATATTCCCCGATAACCGCCATCCTAGACGTATATCCTGGAATATGTCCATCTTTTGCATATATATCTATCATGTGAGGATGCTCTGGTAGTCCGAGTTATTTCCCATGGCATGCCAACAAAGCTATACAGGGAGGAGGTTTCCGATGTCGGTTTGAGCCATCTCCTAACCTTTGAAAGTGTGTCGAGTACCGAAAGCGACAATATTCCTTTGACGAGGTGGGTAATGTCATTCGAGGTTGAATATAAGCCGCCACCACTATTTTGAATTTATCTCTTAGTGCTGCCGTTGGTTTTCTGGAGGGAAAGCCTCACGGACTATTATCTCGAAAATCGGCGCCCCAGATGTTCGTAACCGGTGGAATTACTCCTGAAGTTTGATTTTTGGGCTGAAGCTTGTTGTTCTTTCTGTCTGGCGTAGAAGGCCTTATAGTCCTGCCTCTACGTTTACCTACGGTCCTCGCTTTCCTTGCCGTGCTCCTGGTCTTCGCCTTGGTCGCTGCCTTGCGCCTTGGTTGTTCTGGCTGTGTCCCCCGATCTTGTCTTCGTCGTCATCTTCATCTGTCCTCCTTGTAGTCTTAGTTACTCCGTCACAATCCCATATTTGCAACAACAACCACGACATCACCTGTTTCAATTGCAAGACCATCCCATTTAGGAGTAGGTGATCCGGGAGTAAGTTTGTGATAGTTGCTATCATCATATATAGCAGGAAAGTAAGGAATATTATTGGATATTGTGACTACCGAACCCTTCGCATTTTCTCCATGCATTATATTATCTGTTTGTTCCGTGATACTGGATACTTGAAATAATATATAAGCTGTAAGTCAAAAATAAAGAATTGATTTTATATACCTTTCATTCGTGTAGCTCGAGGCATTTCACTACTATCAAAAGCTGAGACGATAAAGGTTTTTGAAAGTTTTGGTGATATTATAGAACCCAAGAAAGAAAGGGATTGAACTTCAATCTTATATAATTATAATGCTAATCAAAGACGCTTATAATTAACAAATACAAAATATTATAAATGCCTATATACATATGTTAGTAACCGAATCTTTTAAACAGTATCGATAAATACAAACTTACAATTCTTAAAAGTTATAAATCCGGTTTATATCTAATTTCTATATAATTACCCTAATAATCACTACGGAGACTTTCTAAAAATTATAATCAAACTCAATCATGGCATCTGTTTACGCAAAGTTCAATATTGCTACAGCACTTATTACTCCACTCTTTTTAGAGTGTATAACACTATCAAGTTCTTATAATCAAAATCAAGTCGAAAAATAGGTTCTCCAGCCTATATGAAGTTAATATACCTCTAGCAGTAGTAACGGCAGTACAAGCAAGCAACAACAATAGCAAACAGCTGAAGAACCAAATAGCGACACCAACAAACAGTTTCTAGGAAAGAAACAGACCTCCTAAGCGAACTCAAGTCAAAAAATGGGTCCTCCGGCCTATATGAAGTCAATATACTTCTACCAGTAGTAAGGGCAGTACAAGCAAGCAACAACAATAGCAAGCAGCTGAACAACCAAACAGCAACTCCAGAAAACAGTTTTTAGGAAAGGAACAGACCTCCTAAGCGAACTCAGGCCAAAAAATGAGCCCCCCGGACTGTATGAAGTCAATACACCACCACCAGCAGCAGTACCAGAAAACAGTCGTGATAGAAAGGATACAGGAGCGTCTCTACTCTCGAGAGTAAAGGCCAAACACAGGAAAAGCAAACTGTAACGGAAGTAAGCAGCAGCACAAAGAAGCAACAGCACAAGCACCAGTGAGCCGATAAGAGTATTTCCTACTAAAGATGTTAGTAAGTGTATCGCTAGATGGATGTGCAGCACATAGTACGGGTAGTAATCAAGTACTGGTCCTAAAGAAGGAGATTCATTGTTAGGTAAAAGGTTGTTGGGGAAAGGTTGTGAGCAAGAACGAGCTGAATACGACCACAATGATGACTAAGCGATGCCTGATGTCCAGTGCCCGCTTAACCCTGAAGTAAACTTTAGGGCATGTATGTAATGTCCCGTGCAACTCCTAGATAGATACATGTGTGTACGTACTTGTACGATCTACTTATAAAAACTCTGGCTGTAATGTTAATCTACCTTGCGCTGGTGTACGGCTAGTATAGTAGTAAAGCCTTAAAAAATATATACGAGACATGTGTCTATAAATACGATGACTGTTGATCATTGATCTACGAAACGAGCCTAGAAGCTCGTATTTCTACTACATACATGTTGCTATGTACTCCGGTGTTAAGAATAAGTGAGTAGAATGCGGCGGTGCGATTTACGTTGCTACGTTCTACTCACTTACCCTTGACACCGTAGTACATGTAGGTACCCAGAAATGGTGATATCATAATGAATTTCCACACAGGCTCTTCATGACTGTCACAAATACTTTTCTGTATCAGCAAGACTTCATTTGTCTCCTGATGTCTCCTGAGCTTCAAGAGACTCAAAAGATATCCAGGAGTCTCAGGAGACTCTCAGGAGACTCAGGAGACGGTTGGGAGACTGTAGATACAAGTAGTAGTTTGCTGATCAGTGGGCGTTGAAAGGTCAAAACGTGCATCACCTTCCATACACCAATGAGGTCAGTATCTACTTTCCACTACATGCTTGGCAAACAAAAATACCTTCCACCTATACATAATATGTAGTAGTACTTGCGGTGAAATTAAGTATTGTCCCAATCACTTATTACGCTGGCAACCATTCAACCCCACCAGACTTGAGACCCTACAGAATCACAACCACTAGCTTAGTCCAAGTATACCAAACTCAAGCTACGGTCTTTTCTACACCAAAAAACAATTATATCCCACTTTAACCATCATGGTGAGGTCGGTTACTATCATGCGCGAGAGACAATACTTAATTTCACCGCAAGTACATACTAGAGGTATTGTACCTATGTAGCTGGTTAAATGTCGTTGTAACCAGCTCCTAAAAAGCCTAATAAATAAACCTAAGTCTCCGTTTGACACCAACGGTTGTTATATATTAGTCGGGGAGTTTGGTAGATTACATCTTTTATAGCCAAAGCAGCTATCTATGTCTGGCTACCTAAAGTAGCTACCAAACCGGATCAAAAAAAAACCCCACCTTTTATAGAACATCAAAAGCTAGAGCCATCTCAGGATCATGGTTAAGGAGACTCTGAATTCTGATTCCTATTTTGATGAAATTGTGAAGTGTTTTGTGAATTGATAGTATTTTGAGATTTGCAGCTTTTGTATAGTACAAATCCCTGCATGGAAATGGGCATTACTTTGTCAAACTCATTACTACATGTAGTGCATGAACTCTTAATTTAAAATTCCAAAGTTCCCTTATTTAATTCTTGAGATAGGTTTCTATGCTCCTACATAGTGTAGAATCCTTAATTTTAGATATAGTTGAGTGGTTGGTTTGAGTAGCCAAACATGATTACTTTGGCTGTAAAAGGTGAAATCCACCAAAAACTTTTGTCCTAGTACGGCCGCGGTAGTGTCCGACCAGGGGGTGTTTGGCAACGTCCAGCCGTTAAGTATTGTACAAGTGTAGAAGGACCTCTAGAGGTCCTTTCCCAGCTAAGTTCATAAAAAACCATGAAGCATTAGCCCGTTCCTGACACCTAATTAGCTCATCTAGTAGGGCCGTTAGTACCAAACGGAGTCAAGTTAAACCATTTCTTAGTCATAGTCTCACATATCACCCGCCCACAAATAATTACGCTCTATGGTCTATGGCCGTCTATGGTCTATAATTTTCTATTTTCTTTTTAAATTTAATTCATTAATTGCTCTCTATGCTATTTGTTTATTTGTTCATTTATTCATTAAGTTTAGTTCATATCTATCTACATTTATACTCAATACAAAAACCCGTACGGCCGTCCAATACCGCCTTGCTCGCAGATTTTCCCTTCCGGCTCTTGGAATATAACCAAATAAACTCCCAATCCCCATTTCCGCATATCCAAATATGCAGTCTCAATCTCTAAGCTATATATATATATATTACTTATATCAGAATACTGCATGTTCAATATAGTTAATATGATGTTGATCTACTTACTTAGATTTCGCTATTGAAGCTTGGCCTCGACCTTCGACAGCTGGACAGCTGTGTAGATTGTCCACGGATGGTTTGGACCAAGCCGCTCGCTTCGACTGGCTAGCACACGTTTGTATAGCGCTATTGCCTCCTGGTATTCTCCCTTGTCGTCCAGAAATTCAGCAAGGGCGGAGGCGATCTTCAAAACTTCAGGGTTTTCCTTCCCTAATACGTTCTCCATACCCGCCAAGGACCGCTGGGTTAGCTCCAATGCCTCTTCATAGTCTCCATGGTCATGTTTGGCAAGCGCTATTGCCCATACGGCACGTAATGTCTCCGGGTCGTTTGGTCCGCAGACCCTCTCGTAGCCAGCTAGTGCCCTCTCGAAAAACTCAAACGCCTCTTGGTCTCTTTCGAGATGCCTCATGGCTATAGCTATACTAACAATGTTGTGTAGGACATGCGGGTGATCTTTTCCGAGTACCTCCTCCCGAATAACTATGATACTCTCAAGTTCATCTAAAGCTTCCTGGTGTCTTCCTTGACCCCCAAAATGACGAGCTAAATCGGATCTGACAAGCAGAGTCTCCTCATGATTCTTTCCAAATACTCTCTCTTGGATAGGCATAATTTTCCCAAGTAACGTAAACGCCTCCTCCGGTTTCCCATCCGCGTATAAAGAGCGTAATAAACTTTTCATGGTTTTCATTGTATTGGGATGATCGCTTCCTAGCACCCGCTCTTGAATAGCAACTAATCGTTTATGCCAATAGATAGCGTCTGCATATTTTTCTAGATTGTGAAAGCATTCACCAATTTCATAAAGTGTAGCGTATGTATGACTGCTTTCCTTTCCAAAAACCGTCTCTTCTCCAACTAGTGCCTGCTGACGCAGCTCCAATGCCTCCTGATACCTATGCTGATCCTGATATATTTCCGAAATACTCCGAATGGTGGCCAAAGTATGGGGGTGTTCGACCCCAAATTCTTTTTTCCAGCATTCAAGAACTCGTTCATGTAATTCTAACGCTTCCTTATATTTCCCACCACTCTGGTAGCTCTGAGCCAGGTTGGAGACGGTTCCCATAGTATCTAGATGTTGTGGTCCAAGCATATCCTCTTGAGTTGCTAAGACACCTTTATACAACTCTATCGCGTCATCAATCTTTTCTGATCCTTGTACTCGGAAAGCCCACGCAAGAGCTTTGATTGTACGTAGTGTAGTTGGGTGACTCTTCCCAAGGGCCTCCTCTAGTCCGGGTAGGGTGCGCCGAAGTAACTCTACTGCTTCTGCAGGATCTCCTCCGCGCCCAAGGAGTTCCCCCTTGACTAGCATTGCGCTCAGGGTATCATAGTGTTCCTTCCCTTGAAATTTCTCATAGCAGGCTATTACCCGATCCTGAATTTCTAACGCTGCAATATGGTTCCCTTGAACATTGAGGATTATTGACATCCTTTGCATGGTGTCTACCGTATTAAGACTATCCTTTCCGTACATCTGCTCTTGGCCAGATAAAGCTCGCTCGAAATATTTCATTGACTCTTCAAGGCGTAGTTTGGTGTAGTATATCCACCCTAAATTTGAAAGGGCGCGGTGGTAGTCGTCCTGGTAAATCATTGCCTCATGATTCGCTATTTCCTCATGGAATTCTAGTGATTTTAGGATTATCTCCTCTGCCTCCGTATACCTGGAATAATGTACCAGGAAGACTCCTATTTCAACCAAAGCATTCGCGAACTCCGCCTCCAAGACCATAATACTTGGATCGGGAAGCTTTCGGAGGTGGCGAATGGCAACATCAATGTACGGGAAAATCCCACGCTCAAATTCCGCGTTGGACGCAGAACTACCCCCCATTAATCCACTATTCGTAGAGCGTATGCACCCGGCCAATAATGCTATAGCCCTCATAGTAAATGTCCGTTCTCCCCATATGCCAAGATTATTCCGGGCCCACTCAAGGATAAGAGGATGAAAGCAAAGACTTTTCTCGTTTTGATAAGTCTTCCGCTTTGCCATAGAAAATGACAAAAGGGCCTTGATCCCACGGTCGACAAAGTCGCTTTCTAAAATCGTGTGGGTGAGCAGTTGCGCACAGAAAGTTTCCACTGATAACACTCACCCACGGGGAGCCATGAAACAAATCCCTTTGCTCTGTCAAATATATCTTGAGATACTTCTTGGTTTCCATTCACAAGAAATGCACATAATGACAACAGATTGTATCCGACAGGTGGAAGGCGGTCGTATGAAATCTTCCATGTAGTAAACAGTGTATCACTTCTGTACATCTCAGATAATTTTGGGTGATTGGCAGAAGCTAGGTTTTTGAAATTCGTGTTGAATAGCGGTAGATACTCAGAGAACTCAATTTTCATCGCTGATATGTAACCCCCAGCCTGGTCTAGAGCCAATGGAAGATATCCCAGCCTTTCCGCAATTTTTGACGCCTCTTCATAGTCTGATAATTGTTAGTATATATCCCCACGTTTTTCTCTGTGTAGTATACCTGTGCCACCCGCAAGTTGTGGATCCTTGCCAGCGCTTGATAGCAATATTGAAACTCCTGAGTTCTTCTCAATCCCACCTATTTCAATCCCATAATCACCCAAATGTGCAACCTCTGGTCTCCGCGTGCTGACAATAACGCTTCCAAAATCACAGGTAGGGAAGAAGTCCAACATCTTGACAGACTCAATGTCATCGTGATTATCAAAAACAATCAACCATTTATCGTTTTCCGCATTTGACAACCACTTCTTGACTGCCCTGGTCACGTTTTCTGGCGGGCACTCCTCCCTTATCTCGCCAGTCGATTTGATAAAACCAGACAACCCTAGCATAAACTCTATCTTGGCAAAGTCCGGAGTAGAATCATGCCACTTAGATTGGTAATGAGAGATAATCTGCTCCATCATTACCAGAGAACTATGTGCCAACGTAGCTTTGCTTGTAGCATCAATCCAAAAAATTGACGTATAAGAAGACGAATTTCGATACGCGTACTCAGTGACAATTTGAGTTTTCCCCATACCACCGAGGCCGTGAAGAACTGCAACTCGGCGATTTCGGTTTTGCGATGGATCTAGGATTTTATGGAGCTTATCAAGCAAATCTTCTCGTCCAACGAATTTCTTATTTCTCTGTACTAGTAATTGAAGAGGAATATTAAATTTGAAGAAAGTCGGGGAGGCCTGGACGGGTTGCTGGGTTTGTGCTGGTTCAGAACATGGAAGAACGTTGTACAATCCATCATTATACTTTCTCAATTCTCCAACCAATTCCACGAATTTTGCCTTATCTGCTACGGCCCATTTTAACTTCTTATAAGCTGGTATCATCTGCTGGAGTTTCCGCGTTGCGCCTTCGATTTGGACGATTTCCTCGTCGAGACCTGGTATGAGGTTTCTATTTTGGAGAATTGTCGGGTTCTGGAGAACCTTGACACCATTCGGGTCTATACTTGATATCAAACCGGGGGAGGATATTTTTAGGGCTGCCAATGCATTTGACGAGACTTTTGGAGGCTTTTTTCGGATCCGTAAAAGTTTAAATATCCTGTCCCTTTTTCTCCAAGTTCCAGCGCTCTGGGCATTCTGATTTGAGGTTGAGGATGATATAGAGGACGGAGGACTCGCTATAGACGTATTAATGCCGTATTTCGAATTGAGACTGTCTGCATTTGCAAATAGAGCTGCAATGCGAGCCAGCGTCCCAACAGCATAACGATAACGGTAATCACTTGGATGCAACTTCTGAGTTAAAGTACCGTCGTCTATACCCCAAACCTTTTCCCAATTCTTCAACCTATGTTGCTCGGTAGTTACCTGCCAGTGATAATTATCATGGTCGGAACCAAAGCTCTGCGTATCTGATAGCATATCGTACAGCTCCATAGTTGTTTTCCATAGTTGGAAGCCCAGGCCTACCAGCCCAGCGATTTCGGCCATAATTCGTAACCAATACCTCCTGTTTAGAATCTAAAGTCAACAACTCCAAAAAACCCCCAACAAAACTCATGGGAATATCACTAACCTTTCACTAATCTCTTGTATTATCAACTTTGCCCAGGAAGTAGATGAATCTAGGGTTTTTTTTTTTTTTTTCACAAACACCGACAGATTTTTAAAACGAGCATGAGAATCAGGCGGCAGCGGTAGACATAATATAGTAGTGATGGGTGTATGACTCGGGCGCTTATGCATATGCCAGCTGCGCCGTGCGATCTCCATGTCCGGCTCACTATGTGTCCGCGAGTTATCTATTTAAAACCTAAAACAGGTTGGATGCATGAAGCCTGCTGCATAGAGTATGCCTCCCCAATAGGAATAATTGAACTTCATATCAGCCAGTGACCACAGTTGATCACCCGCTGGAGATGCCTAAGCGCGCTCTGTCTTGCCCGTTCATCCCAATACTCGCGACAGGTAACAAGTACCCGAAAATGCACGTCCTAATCTGCAGTTTCTATTGGGGTAGAAGTCAAAAATACAGCAAAATCTTGCAGCTGCATATTCGGGTACTTTGTTACCTGTCGCGAGTAGACAAGCCAGATTATCCTTAAGCTGGCAGATCAACTATTTGATAAGAAAGATAACAAGATCTGTGAGCAAACGCCACCAACCTTTGCTTCTTTCTGGGGGGTCAGCATTTACTGCCAGCTTAAGGGATACGGGGGTATAAAGCAAAGGTACCCTCTAGCAAATAGCTTTAATTCATCTCTCCCAGTCATAAAAGCCTTTAGGCGCCGTGTGTCGACTGCCTATCGAAAGAATCAATTTGTTAGCCTCGGGCCATGTCCGGTTCAAATTCTTGCCCTCCATGCTTTTTGACGGTTTCAAGTCAAACCTACTTCTTTATAACAATAGTCTTGCGCATAGGTGGCCTCTTGAAGCCTGTCTTTAGAGACGGTGTTCTTTGGCTCAAATGAAGTTGCTAGAGGTCACCCGTCCGTCACCACCGGAAATCATATGGTGGGTTGAATTTGGTGATTATATAATGATAATTAAGAGCCACTACAGCCTATCTCTTTCAAGATATATACACTAATAAAAGTTATATCAAGCTTTATAACCCTATGCAGCTTCGCTACGTTCAGTATCATTAGGTTACCCCTTCATTTACACACATGTAGTTCCTCTCAGATATATCTGTTTCTTCCTCTACCATGGCCAGAACATTCTCTATCAGCCGCTTCAGTGCAAACCTAGTCTTTCATTGCGTCTTCCAGGCCTTTTAGCAGCCGAGCCGATTTGCAGCCGGCGTTCGCGAAATTTTTTTCGTCCTGAAATTTTATAGTATAGTTGAATTGATGTAATCGAGTTAATTAGGACGGAAGTGAAGGTTAAGCGGACACGCGGTATCCCTAGCAAATAGCGGCTCTTAAACCTTAAAAACGTGGACCCGACAAAATGCTATATGATGACTTAATCCCCCAGGATACATCCATTATTATGTAGATGTATTTTTAAAATCCTGACCTTATTCCAGATCCCTTCCGGCGCTAACTGATCTTGTTATCGATCCCATGCTGGCTGTATTTATCAGAGGTATACGCAGCATCTTAATCCCAAGCCCCCCGGAGAACACAAGAGAGCTCTTCAATAGTTCTAATTATTTTTGGAAGAGTCGCAGCAATGTTAGAAGCACGAGTGATAAACTATGATGGGTACGTATGGCAACGGCCGAATCGAATTCGTTACCAAAACACAAAAGATCTGATATTATAGGTCCGTACAATATTTTGATTTAATAAATGTTTACTACACATTTAGGAACTGCCGTGATTCAATTGCATCAACTCATCGGTATCGCGTACGAACCGCCCGTTTTTGTATCCGGCAAAACGGGAAATGAACCAAATATAAAGAAAAGACCAAGACCCTCTTCAATAGACCCGGGTAAATAATTTAAAGGAAATAAGACAAGCGGATAACGACAAAAAGGTACATCTCAGATATCTCGGGTGGATGGGAAATGAAGAAAAATTGTCTAGACCGGGGGTCTTGAAATATAAGACACTAGATTAGTGGTGCATTGCATCTAGCCCTCCGGCCAAATCCTGTTCTAATCCTTGGTTTCTAGGGTTCGCCTCATGCGGCCGTGGTACATCACTTCTGGCCTGTTGTGCCCATTGCTGCTCTGGTATGCCAATACTGTCCTTTCGGCCTTGGTTCGAATCTAATATTGCCGCAGGGGCCGGTTGCCCCCTAACGCTTTGTCTAAATCGGAGAACTTCGTCCAAGATCATCTGCCGCATCTCCGGGATTTGCTCCTCTACCTCGAAGCTGAAGTCAAAGGGTGTGGGGCAATTTGGCTCATCTGAGGCGTCGTGCCAGATGTGGAGGTAACGGTGCTCCAACGCTTCCTCGACTGATATTCTGGATGTCGGATCGAAGGCAAGCATGCGATCAAGAAGGTCGAGGGCATCAAGGTTGGCATTCGGGAAGAGCCGCTGGAATGGCACCTTGGGCATAAATGGGAGATTGCGCACATACTCTTGGGCACGGGGCGACCCAATCCTGGATAGAGTTTCTTCGTTGGGTGTACCTAGGTAGTGAAGGATCTGGTTGAGTTGATCAACGTAATCCCTACCCTTGAAGAAAGGCCGCCCTCCAAGGAGTTCTGCGAGAATACAACCAACAGACCATACATCGACTAGTGACATAAGCATTAGTAAACAGCTATCAATTCGTGTAGAATTGATGACTTACTGGCTTTTGTGTAGCTCTGGAAGCTCAACATGATCTCAGGAGCTCTGTACCACCTGGTAGCAACATACTCCGTCATGTACCCAGCGTTCTCCTCGGGATCGATAGCGAATCCTCTGGCGAGACCGAAATCGCAGATCTTGAGCTCGCAATCGGCGTTAACCAGTAAATTTCCGGGTTTCAGATCTCTGTGGAGGACGTTTGCCGAGTGGATATATTTCAAGCCGCAAAGAATCTGATATATGAACGACTGGAAATGTGCGTCCGTCAATGGCTGGCCACTAAAATCAAAGACAACGGTTAGTAAACCTTGTTGGCAACAGAGCGCCGGGGGGTATAGAAACCTTCGGATGATGGCCGCCAAATCGCACTCCATGAGCTCTAATACAACGTTAACATTTCCCTACTAGCAGATTTAGAGTGGCTATATACCTTCGTAAAGGTAAACTTCATTGAAGTTTTCTGGTTTAGGGATGTCCATATCATATAGACAGGTGATCTGTAAAAGGCGGGGTAAGCTAGATTATCCAAATGCGCAACCCATCAGACCCCCCCCCCCCCCCCCCCTCCGTTGGGAACGTCGTGAGAGATCGCTGGAATAAAACTTACGTTGCGGTGCCCTATTCATTACAAGTTAACATGATTCAAGTCACGTGGTGCGATCAATATGATGATTTGAAACTTACCTCGGAAATGCTGCAACAACTTGATTTCTCTCAACGCTCTCTTTGCTAGGATTTTCTTGGAGAAAACATTGGTGACTTTTTTGACTGCGACGCCTTCGCCAGTGTCTTTATTATTGGCGGCACTAGTCATGGGAGCTTCATATTAGCATTGTTTATACACTGGTAAATATATAACCTGGTAAACGCGAAGCGTTTCGACTATAAACCCGAGAGATACCACTATGTAGATACACTTACCAGACAATCCCGTAAGCTCCCTGTCCAAGTTCCTTGTTTACAACATAACGTTCATCGACAATGAAGTCTTGGTTGAAGACTTTGAAAACCTTTCGGCCGCTCAGAGAGTTATCCATGCTTCGGGTTCGTTTGAGCTTTGGGGGGTGTTAAAACTTCAAAATGAAAAACGAGAAAACTATTATTTTCTGGTTAGACCCCGAAAAACAAAAGAACCTCCCCACTAGAAACGCTGTGAAAAATGATTCCTCCTGAGGAAACAATAATTTTATGTAGTTGCACTTTGTAGGGTGTTGATATTCAAGCTTCAATGAATGAAACGAGGATGGAGCGAGCGAGGGGGGATAAGGAGATAGAGCGAGTGAAGAGAGACCTTAAAGGAAATTCGAACCTACAAAAATATCTATTCAAACGATGAATCGAAGCTGAGTGGATTCAAGAAGGGTTTTTGTGGGGGGATGAAGCAGCTTAGAAGCAAGAAGCGAGAGGTGAGGGATACTTTCAGTAGGGGAAGAGGGGTTGTGTTGAGGGAGCAAGAGGAGGGGGGTAGGAAACTGCCGCAAGCTGCAGAGAGGGGCGGGCGCTGACTCGTGTACTACGACTGCCTTGGATGGAATGCATGGTGGGGGGGTGTTCTACTGGAAGGAACCAGCTGAAACCCAGTGAACCACTCCAGAGAGGGGAAACAAACCGCGGATGGTTGGGTTTGGTCGCGCCCACTAAGCGCGCGCCCCTGCAGCTTACCATCTTTTTGTGTCGTCCAATTGACGCCACTAGTCCCAATTCTTAGCTTTGCACATGAAGCGATGCCAATTTCCTCGAAACCCGAAGCTTCCAAAGGCACAAATTTCCCCCAGGTGATCCGGTGGTGGCATAACTGCTTACCCACCAAAATACGGGAGGATTTCCAGAGGAAGGTAGACTGCGAGTTTAGTTTCTGGAAATCCAGTAGAAGACTGGGTTTTCAATGCCAGGAACTACAGATCGGTGGCTGATTGGAGGGGGGGGAGCGGTTATGTAGGTACCAGTATCAATCGGGTCATGTGCTGGGCCTATGGCCTGGCTACAGTCGGCCAGCTACAGGCAGGAAAACTTGACCTCTGACGATATTTCTCTTTCGATGAGATGAACGGCCTCTTACAACGACCCTTACAGCCGTTACGGCCATTATGCTCATGAAGAATGCAGCTTACCACCAACGTACCACGGAAGAGGAACCCTTTACAAAGATGCGTCAAGTGTGTGTCTCCGTCCACCAAAGCTTAAATTCCGGTCATGCAACCCCTCGACCGTATTTCTCACTCTATGTACTTTACCTATCGGATGAGTGGGAGAAAATACACTACTTTAAAGTGTAGCTTATCTTATGTTGGATTCCAACCTCTAACGCTAAGTTGATAAAATGTTTTACAAGGCATACTCTTACTCACTACCCTACTCAAAAAATGTCAAGGGTCAAATTTCTCACAGACATAACTACATGTACATGTACTTACATATATGTAGTTAAATAACAACGGGCCGAGTTGTGGATTTCGAACTATTGAGCGAGCCGAGCCGATGAAATTACATGTAGTATCATGGTCTTTCGCCAATTTAGACTCCCATAGCACCCAACAAAGACATCAAACCCTCTCGTTATCACACTTACATAGAGTGTGGGCTATGATGCAGGGATGATGCTTTGTCTAAGTTCCAGATCCATACATAAACGTATCCTCGCCTCGGGCTCCCCTCGAACAACCAAGTGGAAATGATGAACCCTGTGAAACCATGCTAGAGTTCGAGATTACACAACATAATGGTTGTGTCCCGATACATGGTGTTACAGCGGCATACATAAGTACTTTATTCTTGTTACACGAGCCTCAACAGGAAAGACCTTTGGTCACATACGCCTTCAATCGGCTGTCCTTAAACTCTAGTGCGTTTTTTGGTATGTGGTCCAAAATGGCTTTGTACCGGCGTAGCGTGCCAGCAGCAACGTATGTCACTACGGCTACCTGCTGTATAAGCTTGTTACAACTGAAGATGTATTAGGTTACATCAATGAAAGCTTAATTCTACATCGGCCGCGTTCCACCTAGGCCTATTTACACTATCATGCCTAATCTCTAAGAGCAGCTTGGTACAGAGTAGCAAACCAGAGGGAATTGCACTAGACACGGTACACCTACAAGTCTCCCAGTTGTTCATGGGTATTGAGGACTACAAAGATCAAATTTCGTTTGATAGCCGACCAAGGAGGGGGGCTAATGCCTTCTCTAAGCCATCAAGCGGCAACGTGATACCAAAACGCACTGGGAATCCAAGTCAAGACCTTTAGTCCAAGGCGGATCTCGTCGATACCTTGGGCCCTTTGAAAGTCAGTCCTCCGTAACACCCTTCCTTTCTATGCAACTATGGCCAGACTGGTATGGCAAGGCTCTCCCAGGGAGATTGGTGTTATAAAGACCCTGCGCTGCAATCCGTTCATCTTGCATTGATTATTATACGGGTACGAAAAAATGACAGAAGATCAACTACATACTTGTGACCTGATGGGCGGAAGTCTTTGGTACCGCAGATGTTAGTTTTTCCATAACCAGTTTCTAGAAGGAGTTGTATGATTGCTACGGATTTCAGTGCACGTGGCAATGGACTCGGGTACGACCAAAAACGGAAGTTTATTCATCCTCGAGTCATATCCTCCCCCCTAGTCGGGAAAAGAAAAAAACAAATTCCCACGTGGCCTCTCAACTGTCTGCAAGATCTATCTGTATCCGCATTTCTAAGGTGTACATGATCTCCCTGTGCGAGTATTGGCTATAGATATTGGCCCTGGCGTATGTGCACATAGATCCCCCAGTACGAAACAAGGCCAACATAACCTAGTCATTGGACCAAAGGTTTTCGCGGATAGCCAATGCCAATCAATGACGGATAACCTTGGAGACTCGAGTTACTAGAATTCCCTGCAAAAAGCCGTAGTACATGGCATCGGAATCCTACCTCCGCCGTCAACTAGCTCTGATACACTGCCGGACCACATCTGGAGTAACCTCATGCACAGCAGACATTTTGACACACTGCTCCTCCTGTAACTGCCGTCCTGAGCAAAGCAACTGACTTCGTATGTATCAGCGTCAAACAACTTTTAGTCGTTTCATCTACTCAGCCTTGTGGGTTAGTCACACTAGCAGTACCGCCGCCGGTTTTGGCGAGTATTCACGCCTAGGGCCTGTATCCTTGGCAAACGAGTGATTTGATATGACGATAAAACCTCTGACCGCCGCACCCCCAACGGTGACGGTAACGGTAACTAACGGCCCAACTTCACCAACCGTCCAGCCCTGGACTGCTCCAGGCCGGCTTGCGGGGCTGTAGTGGACTACGGTCCAAATGCAGTCAAAGATCTTAGACTAAGTCAGGACTATGGTTACCGGGTGGGGTTTGAATGTTTTAAATTGCCAATTGAAAATGTGTTGAGCTATAAGCGGCAGGCAGGTACATGTAGTCCAGTCTAAGTAGTCCGTCCAGATTCTGGACGGACTGTCTTGGCTGGAAAACTGCAGTCCATAGTCCGCCAGTCCATCCACTTTTTGGACGGACTGTGAGACTAAGACTAAGACTAAGACTAAGACTTGGCAGTCCGCCCTACTTTTTGGCTTGGCTTAGTTGAGTCGGACTGAACCGCCGGCGATCTATTCCTTCCTCCCCCTCCGCCACCACCACCACCACCACCATCTGCTGTGTCATTGGGCGACTTATATAAATAACAAGGGCCCGAACAAATACCTTCCCGAGCAGGCAGGAGCCACCAACACCCCCATTACATACATCATACCTGGCAGTCGTCATACCTAGCAGTCGCGAAGAGCCAAGAAGCTTGTCCTTTATAGATAGATACATGTAGATATACCACCCCCCCACCCCCTAAGCCCCACCATCGCACAGCAACCACATCTCCGGCACTAGTACCGCGAACGAGTGATACCCCATGACCAACCCACCACCACAACCACTGCCAAGCAACAACTCCCCCCCCCCCCCGGCTCCAACCAGTCTCCGCCGTGGCCGAATGACCGAGTGACAACCCATGACGCGCCTGCGGCTGGTCCATAGTCAGAACTCGGCCACCAATGATCGGTGTCCCCACCACCCAGTCCCCCGCACGCACGTACGCACGCGCACGATACTCTAGCAGGATAGGACGGACAGGACAGGACAGAACTAATGGACATGCTTGCTAGCTAGAAAAAAGTATTCAATTGTATTCGATTAGTCAATTAGAGTAATACCTCCCTCTTTCGAGTTCCCCATCCCCCATCCCCCATCCCCCAAACCACCACCACCCACAAACAGACAAAAGAAAACCTTCGCCAGAAGAAATCCGTCATGTTATTATTACAACAGCACTACGTATATATATACATGTATGTATATGTAATGTAATGTTATCCTACAGACCCACCCAAGCAAGCAACCGTCCCAATTTTTGTTTTTCTCTATCACCCACCACACCTCTATGATATCCTCGGCGTGTACACAACACGCTCCTCACAAACAAATGAAAAAGGAAAAAAAAAGGAAAGGAAAGGAAAGGAAAGTAACAATCACCCCCTCAACCAATACAAAGTACGATTACGCCCAAGGTAAAGTATGGATGCCACGCTATGCTATGCTATGCTCTTTCAAGGAAAAAAAGAAAGGGGAAAAAAACTACAGGGAGCCCGGAAGAGAAGAAAATGTGGACCCCGTAATTTGAAAAGAGAAAGAAAAGAAAACTCCTACTAAGCTCCCACAGCTATCTTAAACTGTGTCCCTCCCGACTCTGGCCTCCACCCCTACGCCCACATCTCCCTCCTCCTCTCGCCCCCTAAACACACTCTCCAGCCGTCCCCCCAGCCCCGTCACCAACTCCCTCCTCACCTCCCTGGCAAACTCCTCCGAAAACACCGCAACATTAACCTCCTGGCTCGTATACCAGCTCGCCCGATCACCGTTCGCGCTCCCCACGACCGATATCCTCCCGTCAATGATCAATGCCTTCACATGGCTCTTGACCGCCCTGTCCATCAGCCCACCACCACCCGCCTCCTTTGCAGCTCCCGTATAATACCACACCCACAGCCCTCTCCCGCCGCCGCCTCCCGCACCCCGCTTCCCGTCCGGCAGCGCATTAGAAACTACCCGCTTCACAAGCCGCCGAACACACCACTCGGTAATTCCCGTACCGCCCGTCGTCACTACCTGCTCCAGCATCATCATGCGCCGGCACGTCACGAGCTCCACCACGACGCCGCGACGCACGGCGGCGGCCAATGCGTCGATTAGCGGCTTTGATGTGAGGTTAGGCGTCTGGATATAGATATTCTTCTGCGCGCGGCCGATTGCGAGCAGTAGGAATACGTTCTGTGGCGTACCCATCGGGTCTTTATGCGCCGGCGGCGCAGGAAGGAAACACGATAATGGCGCCGGGAAACGCGGGTGCCTGTGGTGCGGCTGTGGGAGAAATAGCGTCGGATGCGTGAGCGCCGGGTTCGTCGAGAACTCGTGCATTCGCACCGGCGCTGCAATTGGCGTGAGGTCCTCGACGCCCGAGACACGGCCCTTATAGCTATCCCCCATCAGCAGGAGATCCTCCTCGTCATCGTCCTCAATCCGCGCCTCTTCTCCAATCCCCCACACGCCGCGCCAGAACTGGAGGAAGGTCGCCACGATGGCGCCCTCGAAGATGGTCGCAGACTCGCCCCAAATTTCGTACGAGATGTTTGCGCTAGGGAGCACGAGGACCTTCCGGTCGACGATGCAGAACTTGCCGTGCAAGACCGAGAATGGCAGATAGAAGATGCTCTTCACGGTCATGTCGAGGCCATCGAGTTCGCGCGGGTCCGGTAGCCCCATGGAGGTCCAGGTCGACGGTGGGTACTCTTTTCCCTTGGGGGTTGCTGGGTGCCGTAGCTTCTGGAGGAGGCCGGAGGACGAGAAGCCAATTCGGACGCGGACAGGACCTTTTCCCTTTGCGAGCGCGGTGTCGGAGAGGGTTCTCAGGGCGTCAGCGAGGACTGCCCGTGACTCGGAGGCTGCCCAGAAACAGGTGACGAAGAGGACCTCGGTGGTGGCGGAGGCAATAATTGAGGAGAGAAGGGTTGTTACTGAGAGGCCCGTACCAACATGGAAGGACCTGGGCGTTGATGATGTGAGTAGGGAGCTCAGGGAGAGGGGTGTATCTGGGGTGATCCCATTATCTGTGGGTGTTAAGGCACTGATGAATTCCTCACAGAGTGCACGGTCGGCGTCGGAGAGGGGTCTTGAACCGACGGAAGTGAGGTGGTGCTCGTAGGATTGGAGCTGCTCAGAGTCTGGTGGGTGGGAGAGGGGGTTTGAGGGCTGGTATGTAGCAGAGGATGAGGAGGAGTTGCTGTGGAAGGGGAAGCGGATGGACATTAGAATGGTTCCTGGACTTGGTCTTTTTATCGTTCTTCCTCGTGTGCTTCTCTTAGATCTCTCTGCTAATGGGAATCCTAGTAGTGGTGGTAGTAGTAGTGAGTGTGACAATAACGAGGGTACAGGCACAGGCAGATTGAACACAATGTGCAGCAGAACAGATATTAATAGCAAGGGTGATCGTAGTCGTGATGATGATGATAACAATGATAATGATGATGATTGAGATGGAAGGTGTAGTAGTGGTGGAGGTGGTGGAGGGTATGTGTGTGTATTAAGGTATCTATGAACAATAACAGGAATAGGAACAAGGGCAGGAACAGGAACAGGAACAGGAACAGAAAAACACCCACGGACGCGTGTGGAGCTAATTACATTCATTCCCCCGTCCGCCGTACACTGCATCACGCAGGTCTGTGCCTCCCGTTTCCTTCCCTACCAAGTTGTAGGCGCATGTATCTCTCCTCCTCTTGGTTGTGTATTGTATGAATACAAGTATCTGTCTATGATAGTCTATCTCTACCATAGACAACAACAAGACTGTGTGTGTGTGTGTGTGATCCCAGTCTCACACACCACCAAACAGGGACGTCATGCCTCCCCCAGGGGATAAAATTGGTACGCGGTACCGTATGTACCTGCTCTACTCTACTGTATCTTCATGTATGTAGAGAGGCAGGGGTACATTTGCGGTTACCTTCCGGGGGCAGCAGGCTATTATTATCCCCCCATGTGCTTATCACGTAACACACAACACACAACACACAACAACTCTACTTTGACTTCACCACTCTCTCTGGGTGGTGAAAGAGGGTTATCGCTTCTCAAACAGTCCAACAACAGCAGTGTCCAAGTTTCAAACCATCACCACTCAGGGGGGGGTGGGGGGGAGAGACATTCGGCTTTCTTGGCTGGCCGTACGTGTCGACTGACTGGAATTGACGGACGGCACAGCTACATAACCTCCCAGAACTGTACCTGTATCTACATGTACTTATAGGGTAGATAGTGTCGGGTAGAAAGGATATACCCACGGTCTCACTCTCACGAGGGCGGGAAACACGTACATATTACATGTAGAGTAGGTACCTTTATGTAGGAAGTGCTAGTAGAGGAGGTATGCGACACAACATGTAAAAAAACTAGTATACAAAAAAAGGGGTGGGACCAAACGACCACCGGCGAAAAACTGATATCCTCTCCTTCCCTCCGTTCATGCGGGTTGTTACTATGCTGCGTGTATCCATCCGTACCACAATATACTAATGGACTGACTACATTTACCTAGTACAACTTCCCTTCCTTTCCCACATAGACCATAGATACTGCACATCGATAAAACAGAAAATAAAACGAGTAAAGGGAAAAAAAAAATAAAAGACACAAGAAGACACAAGTGAAAGGGAGAGTAAAAAAAAAAAGAGGAAAAAAAAAAAGAGTATCAACGCCCCCCCTCCCTACAGCTCTGCCATCCTACACAGGAACATCTAAAAGTAATTTTTTGAAAAAATCTATACCTAAGTATGCATTGCCCCTCCCCTCTCCACCTCTTGCCTAATTCCCTATTCCTAATTAATGTCCTTCCCCCTCATTGCCCTACTTCTTCTTTGATTTTGCCCCCTTCTTCGACGACGCAGCACCAGCCGCAGCGGTCGAAACCTTCGAGTCCACGCTCGACGCCCTGCTCGTCGCCGCACTCGTGGCCTTACTTTCTGCCCCCTTCTTTGCCTGCTCAACGGCCTTGTTCTGCGCACGCACCGGGAACTACGTCAGCACGGACCTTCTATTTTTAGACCCTCAGGGAGTTTGGGGGGAGGGGGTAGAGAGAGTTTAGTCTGTTTGTGTGTGGTAGTGGGGGGGCCGCGTTTAGCCAGCATGTACGTACCTTAGGGGGTCTCCCCGGCAACTTGCCATTCGTCTCCGCAGGGGCAGCCTTTGCCTCTTTCGCCGCCCCCGCCGCGCCCTTGCCCTTCTTTGCAGGGGGGCCGCGCTCCTCCTCCTCTTCTTCCTCGCGGTCGCGGCCCTTTTTGGGCTTTGTAGTTGAGGCGGAGGTGGCGGCGGCGGTAGTGGTGGTGCCGTTGGTGGCTTCGTTCTCAAACTCGCGCATGACCGTCATGATGAGTGTTGTGCAGCGGCGCGAAATCTCAAGACTCGTTCGGCTCAGGAAGAACCAGTCAAACCGGAACAGCGGGCTCTCGCGGATCTCGTCGCGGATCATGTCGTGCAGGTTTTCGGCGTCGAGGCCAAACTTGTCCAGATGCACGAGGAGAAAACGGTCCTCCTCTTCAGTGTAGATCTTCTTGTTGGTGGTGGAGACGGAGTAGTTGAGTTTGAGCTGCTGGAGAGGTACTCGGTACATCTCAATCTTCCGTCGGAGGAGCTTCTTTTGCTTGGTGATCTTCTCGGACTTGTCTTCGCCAGCTTCGATCGTGGCAATGTACTTCTCCCAGCTAGGCATCTCCTTGTACCGGTCCCAGAAGACCTTAGCGTACTCACGCACTTCCTTCTCGGTCTTGCTCTCAATGTCGGCGGCGATGGTGGAGATGCTCTTACGCCCGTATTTGGCAGACAGTTGGATGAAGGACATAAAGTCCTTGCGGGACCAGTTTGAGAACCCTTGCTCGCCGAGGCGGGCCTTCTCTTCCTGCTCTTCCTCCGTGAGGGGGACGGCATTGTCGATTGTCTCTTGTTCCTCGAGACGAGCGGCTTCACGCTCCTCGAGGGTGTCTTCAGGGCCATCGCGGAGGACCGCCTTGTAGCCTTGCTGCTTCTTGAAGTATGCAGTCTCCATCTCCTGAAGCTCTACCAGTCTCTGGGGATAGAATTGGTGCTCGTGGACAGACACCTGCTTGGGCGCCCTAGGGACCTTAGGCTTTGTATCTGCCTGCTTGCTGCCCTGTGTAAGGACCTGGCGGTAGTAGTTGTCTATACCGTAACTCTGCTCCTTCCTCTCTCTCTTGGCGGGATTTATCCAGTTGGCGCCAATGTTTGTCTTCTTGACCGCAGCAAAGTTCTCGCCGTTCCACTCGTAGGCGGAGTCGCTGGTGAACTTTTGCAGGTCATCGAGACCGAGCTTGGCGTACCTTGCGTTCAGCTCCTTGGTACGCTGTTCACCGCGCTCAAGAATTGCATTGATATCATCATCGGTCATGTCCTGGGTGATCTGATTTTCCTTATCCTTGCTGTTCTTGAAGACGGCGTCTGCGCCATGCTGGATCATTGATAGCAGCTCATCCTTTGAAGCAGCGGCCTTGGTCTGCAGCTGCGCTCGGGACTGTTGGATGACCAGCTGGTCAAGACGGAGCTTTTGGGCGGCACGCTCCAAAACCTTTTCTTCAATTGCATTCTCGGTGACAAAGCGGAATACCATCACCTGTTTGGTCTGGCCAATACGATGCGCACGGTCCATGGCTTGGAGATCTGCCTGGGGGTTCCAGTCAGAGTCATAGAGGACAACAATATCTGCAGTTGTCAAGTTGATGCCCAAACCACCAGCTCTGGTAGTGAGCAAGAAGATAAACTTGTCACTGCCGGGCTTATTATACTCATCGATTGCCGCAATACGGTCCTCGTGTGCAGTGGAACCGTCGATACGGCAGTAGTTATGTTCTCTGAACACACAGTAATCTTCAAGGATATCAAGTTGACGTGACATCTGAGAGAAGATGAGGATCCTGGATCCTTGTGCCTTCATACGCTTAAGAAGCTTGTCAAGCATAACCATTTTTCCGGAGTTGTCGATGATGTGCTCATCGGTAGTGTATGGGGGTCCAGGCTCGGCACCTTCAAAAAGGTATGGGTGATTACAGCATTTACGGAGTTGCATGACAATGTTCAGAAGACGAGTTTTAGATTCACGCTTACCACCGGCGCCATTTACGGCGTCAATATCCTTCTCAAGAATCTTCTGGTACCATTTGACCTGCATTTCGGACATGCCAATGTAGACATTGACCTCTGTATGTTGTAAGCATTTGTAGGGCCTCTGGTGCAAAATGGGATAAACATACCCTTCTTTGGTAGTAAGCTCTTCTCCACATCGCTCTTGACACGACGTAGCAAGAATGGCCTAAGCACTTTATGTAGCTGTTGGACCACCTGATCTTGGTCCCCTCCCTGTGTTTCAAACCACTGGTCAAATGCGCTTGAGTCGCCAAACACGTCAGGGAGCAAGAAATTAAGCAGCGCCCACAACTCGTGGAGGTTGTTCTGTAGCGGAGTCCCAGTAATGAGGAGACGGTTTCTGGAGTTGAAAATACGGATAATCTGAGCTAGGGCAGACTCCTCGTTCTTGATACGGTGGGCTTCGTCGACGATAATGTACTCCCAAGCGAACTTTTTCAAGTGTGTCTTCTCTCGCAGAATCATCTCATAACTTGTGATCATGACATCAAAGTCCTGTGTCAGAACACGCTCCTGGATGAGCTTCGCACGCTCTTCCTTAGTCCCCTGCAGTACCAAGACATTGACACCGGGGGTCCAGTGGTCAAATTCTCGCTTCCAGTTGTCGAGTGTGGATTTTGGAACAGTGACCAAATGAGGCCCATTCACGCCAGCGACATGGCGCAGATATCCAAGAAACTATCCAGGAGTTAGCTTCTGTTCAGAAAAGGTCAAGGATGGAAAATACCGAAATCGTCTGTAAGGTCTTTCCAAGACCCATCTCGTCGGCCAGAATACCGGAAATTCCATTCTCGTGTAAAGAAATCAGCCAGTTCAGACCGGCAATCTGGTAATCTCTCATTGTGCCGCCCTTGACAAAAGGCGGCGACTCTGTAAACATGGTTGCGGCCTCTCCTTCGCCTTCCTCGTCCTGAAGGAGCTCTTCATCCTCTTCTTGCTCGGTACGTCGGCGCCTGTTCTCGGCTGACGCTTTCTTCCCTTTGGTGTTCTTTTTCTTTTCCTCCTCTTCAGCTTGGATACGGAGATAGTCGGGGTTGTTGCCCATAAAGTGGCGGAAGAGATCTGCATTGACTGTCAGCCACGATCCACCCTGGGAAATAGGTGTTAAGAACAATGCTTACCCGTCAGACCAAGGAGGTAGCGAATTCTCTTGGTTGAGTCGTTTTCCTAAAAAAAAAAAAGTCAGGGCTGTTCGCTGTTCGGACATCCACCTACGCGCGTGGGAGCAGAAACAGTAAATGCCACAATTCAAAAAAAAAAAAAGCGGAAATATACCTTTCGCTGGTTCAGATTTTCATTCTTCTTGCCGAAAGCCTTCTTTTGTTTAGATACCGCAAACGATCTGCGCCGTCGGCCATCGGCTGGTGCCACGGACTCATCATCGCCATCGTCATTTTCTTCATCCACCTCATCGTCATCACCATCCTCGTCCTCGTTTTCGTTTTCCTGCTATCACAATGTTAGTCCATCACCACCATGGCTATCCCCGAAAGAGTTGCTCCGTACGTTATCCGCGTCCTGAAATTATAGTCGCGCTTGTAAGCTATCGATATAACATAAAACGCATGGTCCAATGCTCCTAGAGAACTATAGACAAAAGGATTTAGGGTAATAAAGTACATACATCCATAGAAACATCTCCGTCATCGTTTGCCTCGTGTTCTGATCCGTTAGTTGAGGTATTAGTAGTAGCTGGTGCATTGCTTTCGTCCGCCATCTCCGAGTCGGGGAGTGAGGCTCTGCTCTCTCTACTTTTGACCATGTCTACTTCTTCTCGCGCGCTTTCCTCTCCTGGGTAGTATATATTGGGATTTATAAAAATTGGCTTGTGCGAATGTTGATAGGTGGGTTCGCAAGTAGATAATTGGCAGGTTGGTGTTGAGAGGAGGTATGGTGAGGGAAGAGAAGGCAGGCAAAGGAAACCCACTGTACCCAGGGCACACTATACTACATGCACTTCTTAGTCTTAGACAGAGAATCCAAGCGCGTCGCCGAAAGATTATTTCCCACGCGAAATTCACCCCCAGCCAAGCCTTTTTGTCTCGCTTACTCATCACGCCTCTGAAGGTGGCGCTAGGATGCCTCAAGTAGGTCATTAGATAATGACATCGACATCGACGCCGAGAACCCTTTTAACCGCTAGTTTCCTGCTGCTTCATCTGGTATCACTCTTTCCTCGGCCTCTCGGGGGCTCTCTGGGCTCTTCGGGACTGTGGATCCTACCCAAGGAAAGTCAATCATCGGACAGCCAGGATTACCCTACTGGTTCAACCTACTTTATCGACCTGCAGGCGTCACTGGACCTGACTGGACCTGACTGACACACCATCGACTGCATTCATTCTCTGTCTTTTGGCTGTCTGTTTGTCCAACCTCTGATCTCCAGTTGATCATCATCCTTGGACGTTCTTTTGGTTTGGTGTCGTCGTTCAGTGCCACAAGGTTCGCCTCCTTCTATTTGTGTGTCTTTTTGGTTACTACTTTCCTGCCTAATACCTCGTCCATTCGATTTAAACCACCAGTAAACTTCACCACGACTCTCATTTTTTTCTGCCACCTAATCTCATCGGGGCGCTAGTGTAGCTACTCCTTCTCTCGTTTGATATCATCTTAGTCCTCTCAATTTCCACCCACCTTTCTCATCACGACCCCACACCCCTCTCATTCTCATCTGCCTCAACCACCACCACACCACACCCCGTCGCTACACAGTATTAATATTTCATCAATAGAGTGTTTCGGTAGAACACTTCATACCGTCTCGGATACGATTTTGGAGAATTGTGTTTGCTCCCTCGACCATCAAAAGAACCCTTTGTCTAAATGGATTTGACGTCCCTCTCTTCGACCCTCCCCCGCAGCAACCCCTCCAACGAAGACCCTGACCAGCTTTCTTCAACCTTGTTACTAGCTGCGTTCAAACAAACAGCCCTCTCGGTTACAACCCTCTACAAGACTGCTGCAAATGAGGCAGAACGCTCACGCCGTGAAGGGAGGGCTGAAGGTTACCAGGATTGCATCGATGACCTATTGCTATTCGTAGAGAAGGTTGAGGGACGGTGTGATAAAAACACATTAGAGACGATGCGTCAGTGGGCACTATCGAGGCGAAGGAAAGCCGGAGGCACCAGCAAGCCCAAGCCCAGACGCGAGGACCGGGAGGAAAGCATCGACAGCGAGGAACTTCCTACCATCGATAATAACGCCGAATCTGCCTCTCCGCAACCTCAACAGCAAAACAGTCCATCGCCACAACAACAACATTCAGTAGACAATTCACCACCAAAGCATATAAAATCAGAGCCGAGCGACATGCTTCAACAAACTCCGGTGTTTAGCTTCCGTGCCGATATGGACCTACCACGACACGTGCCTTCACAGCCACGCTTCGACAACAACAACTTTGAGGAACTACCCGACTCAGAACTATATTCGCCGCCCACATCTCCAACGCTATCAGCCCATAATCCTAGCATCTTTCAGAACCGAAGTGGCTCCAATACCGCCAACCCTCCGGCCTTTCGTCTTGGAAGTCCCACATCTACTGGGAGGCACTCGCAGCAACGTACCGGGAATAAGAGAAGGGTTGGAAGCATGGCGGATTTCTTTGATTTTCCAGGAGTTGAAAAGATGCAATTCGAAAGCAAGAGGAGACGGCACCAGTAGTCTATCGGATGTATAGTTTCAGGCTACGAAAATAGATACGAGGCCATGGATACAAAGCCAGATAATTATACGAAATACACAAAACGATAGGTTCACTTGAATTGATATTGGAGGATGTATGTATATCCGATTTCAGCGTGGCGGCAGGCCGCAAAGAAGCGAACTGGATCACTGTCTATTTCTTTCTCTTTTCTTCCCTTTTTCTTTTCGTGTTTTTCTTTTTTGTGATGCATGTCATATTTGTTGGGTGCTGGGAGTCGATGGGTCATTATTATAGATTTGGGGAGGTAGCATCTTGAGAAAAAGGAAAGTTACTTGTTTGTGAGTTGGGCAGAGTGTTTCTTTTTATCATTTTTATCTTTTTCTTCGCTTCACTCAGACCTAGGGATTATTGTTGCTCTTTAATATCCTTCCTGTTTGTTTTATGTTTTGTTTGTTCAAGGGGACTTAGAAGGGAGCTGGGGGTGTTGTTTACTGCGCTGGCGTTATTTCCTTTCGGTTTTCATAGTAGCTAATCTACGTGGCATATGTATTTCTTTGTCCACGGTTTTTTTTGTTTTTTTTTCTGTTGGTATATGAGAAGAGGGAATTTTTTTTTTCTTTCCTGTTGATTCATTTTATCCTATCGATTGCGGGGTGTGCGATATTGGTTGAAAGCGGCAACATGTACGAATTTTCCTTCCAAAAATCGTTGTCCATTGAATCCTTAATTCCTTTTTTTCTTTTCTTTTCTCCTCTCCTCCCTCCCCTTACACGCGCGGAGGAGGAGGAAGAGATGAGCAGCTTTGTGACGATCTGGTAGAAGCAGAAGAAATTCGATTCCTGGCTACATACATACATATTCTAGTCTCCTTACCTCTCTGCACGCACGTACGTACCTACATGGGGGGGAGAAAACTACAAAAACAGCCAAAGGTCGTTGCTTGTCACTCGTGAATTTCTGGAACGTTCAGGTCACTTCCTCCTCCCACCCCACAGCAGTCACTACATAACTAGGACCCACCTCTCTCTTTTTTTTTTTTCTTTTCTACCATACCTTCCCCTTGTAGGCGGCTAGGCTGGATGGGGATAAGCGGTACGATCGCGTGGTGGATGGGCATTGGGCTGGGCTTGGGATCTTAACTTTAAATGAACTGGACTGCAGCGCGCATGGCATGGTGGGGTGCGGTGCGGTGAGGAGGTTTGCTTTTCCCGAGGTTTGGAGGCGTCTTGTGCGAGCGTCCGTCATGGGGTGTCACTCGGGGAGCGGGGAGTGGGGGAAAGGGGGGTAGGGACGGGGAAAGGGGGGGGTAGTGGTGGGGAAAGGGTGGAGAGGGATTAGTTTTGGGTCTGCGATAGTGTTCTTGCGGCGAGGGGGCCCATGTATTTGGTGGAGGGTATAGCAGCTATATTGGATTGGAGCGTTGGTAGTTGATGTGGCGCCTAGCTATATATGTGGGGGAAAAAAAAAAACCAGGCGGCCGCCATCGGCCTAGCCTGCACCACGCGCAAGCAAGATAGGACAGCGCAGCGCATACAAATATCCCCAGGAGTATGGCAGGGTGTGGTTCTTTCTTCTTGTAGTTTAATCTGTGGATAAGTGGGGGGGGGGGTTGTCCTTGCTTGTATAGATTTGTATGCGTTGATGTTATGACCAGCTGGCTCCTTGGCGCAATGACCCCGGGTGTGATCAACTAAATCGTCGTCTAGTAGTGAGACCTGGTAGTGTTTAATAGGAGCGTGGACATGGCCATGGCCTAGTAATCTAGATGGTTGTATATACAAACTAGCTACAGTCTCCAGATCACCGTTTCAACTCGCCCAAGACACAAAATACACTACGCGGCTCCTCGTCCCATTTTTGGCTCGTCCAGGGTCTCTACACCATCATCATCGAACTGCCTGCGTGGAACCTTCTAATTCTCTAGTCTAGTGATATGATATCAGATACAGCTTGAAACAACTAGCGTACTTTATAAGTTGGACAGTATAATTGACATAGGAAAACGTTGTGTAAAAACATTTAAGGCGGACGTTGGCTTTGGATTTGGATATACACGTCTGTCTAGAGACCATATCATGCAATGACTGACAACATTTTAGTAGTACTGCTTATAGTAGCTAGTCCACTCTAGCACCAGAACACTCAATGAGCTGGGAAGTATTAGAACCTCTAGTCACCGTGTGTCGTAGGATTTATGGTCCCAAGTGCAACAACTCCCGTAAAGAAACACTGACTTGAGGTTCTCCACAGTATAGCTAGGTTTTATCACGCTCTCTGTTACCACTCAGACCCCACAGCAGTGATAGTACCACCGAGTGATATGTCATGATCCACCGGAAGACCATCCCCCCCGGCCCGTGTTCCAATCAACACTGAATTGTGAAACACCAAACAATGGCCTCAGTCACGCCATCCCTCCCATATGTGCCTGTATATTTACCTCCTTTTTCTTAATAGATACTTGAACAGTGATATCCCTTATCCACCCCCACCCACTATCCCCAAAGGAGCGCAAGATCTGCGCAACCAGAGCCGCAACCGTTTTTTCCTTCCCACAACCCAAAATTAAAAGCTCATCCGGGCCCACCCCCAGGGGTTCAGTCCGATCCTCCAAAACCACGATAAACACATCGCGTGGTGGGGGACAGCTGTACCTACAGACATATTCTCTTTTTTATATATATACAAAAGAGGAACAAAACAGCCTTTTTTTTTTTTTTTAAAAAAAAAAAAAGAAAGGAGAGTGAACCAGCAGCAGCAGCAGCAGCCACACCCACCAGCCATACATACATTACATACATACATAAATAATAATGGTCGTGTCGATACGTCTGCCCGAGAGCAACAGCAGCTACTCCCGCAAGCGCCGGTACAGCACCCGCTTCTCGCGGAAGCTCCTCGTTTCCGCCATCGTCGTGGGCATCGTGCTCCTTTTCTGGCTGCTTGGTGGGGAGGACGGCGACGACGACGATGGGGACGGGGAGTCAATCGCGTGGGATCTGGGGGAGGTCAAGGGCGGGCTGACGAGCTTGGTCATTGTGACTTGCCATGCGGTGTGGTTGGGTGGGAAGGCTGCTGGAGAGGAGGAGAGCGAGTGGTGAGCACTCTTTCTATACCCCCTTTTTGGGGCAATAAGTGGAAGAGCTAATGGTGGTGGTAGGGCTATCAATGATTTCCAGAAGGGCGAGACAAGGACGTTCATTAAGCATATCGAGGCTGGTGTCTCAATTGCGCTGCAGAACCCGGAGTCTCTGCTTGTGTTCTCGGGGTATGTTCACCGCAAAATAGTTGTTACTCTAAGTTCTACTAACAAGCTATTCCACAGCGGCGAAACCAAAGCTTCCACTGGTCCCCGCAGCGAGGGGAGCAGCTACTTCGTAACCCCCCTCCCCCCTCCCTTACCTACCTCCCCCAAAATTAAAGCTCCCACTATTAACACTCCTAGAACCTCGCCGCCGCCCGCGACCTCATCCCCGCCGAGCTCCTGCAGCGCACCACAACGGAGGAAAGCGCAATGGACTCGTACCAGAACGTCCTCTTCTCCATCTCCCGCTTCCACGAAGTGACGGGGACCTACCCCCGGAGCATCACCGTGATCTCGCACGAGTTCAAGCGCGCGCGGTTCCAGGAGCTGCACCGCGAGGCGATCCGCTTCCCGCAGGCGGCCTTCACCTTTGTCGGCATCGACCCGGACTGGAAGGACGAGGCGAACGCGAACAAGGCGTCGATACTTGCGCACGAGGAGGCGACGCGGAGCGCGTGGGCGGCGGACCTCTATGCGTGTGTGGAGGACGACGAGCTGCGCGTCAAGAGGAAGGGGCGCAATCCGATGAGGAGGTTTGCGGCGTATGCGATTAGCTGCCCGGAGCTGGTGGGGCTGTTTAGGTGGTGTGGGATGGACGGCGGGGAGAGACTGTACCCGGGGAGGCTGCCATGGTTGGAGTAGAGTAAGGGTGGGTTTCTTTTCTCCACCCTCTCCCCTCTCCCTCTCCCTCTCCCTCTCCCTCTCTTGACTTTGTTTCTTTTGTTTTGTGTGTGGGGGTAGTGTATAGTGAGAACATAGAGTTTGTGGATTTTTGTAATAACTAGTTTCCTTTCCTTTCCTTTCCTTCCCTTTCCTTTTCCTCACTTAGTTCTTTTTTTTCTTCTATTTCCTCTCTAGATTCTAGGATAGGCGTTCCGGGGCGTAAAAAAAAAACCACACACTCAACCTTTGTAGGGCGAAGCTGCTATTAATATTCTAGCTAGATGTATCTTCCTTCTTTTTTATTTCTGGATATCCTCTATTGCCAGTTGGAATCAGTAGTAGTAATAATAATAATAATAATGCCACATTACATTGGTCCTACAACAGCAGAAATGAGTAAGCTCAGTTACCACCAACCCACTCACTGCAGGACCGGCGTCCGTCGCATTTCAAGAGGGTCCATGTGATGTGCTGGCCGAATCGGACCGCATATGTTGATTCTACCCAACCCAACCCCTCGATCATCGTTGGGGGCTCTGGTCATGACTTGCGCGATCCCGACCGACGTCACCGGTTTTTTTTGGGGGGGGAGCCTTCTCCTCTAATGTCTATGGTATGGGCCTCCCGCGGGGGAAAAAAAAAGGGAGGGGGGGATCTGCGATGCCATACACACATTATTGTGCGTGAGGAGTTTTATTTATAGCACCCTGATTTTTTTGATAATGAGGGCGAGTGATAATCTATGAAGAAGGTTTAGACGAGCGAGGTGTTTATGTAGGGAGGTATCAAAAGCTTTTTTATTCACTCCTATGATTGTACATTTACAAAAACAGGTATGCACACACGCCCATATGCCCCTATGAGACTCAATAGTTAAAAATGGAAGGGAAGAGAAAAAAACAAAAACAAAAACAAAACAATCCGAACATAAGAGAGGAAAAAAAAGACCGAAACCTAGATGATCGCAGAAGAGAAGAGGCCCCCATTTTTTTTTGTTTTTGAGTGACTTGGCGTTTTCTTTTTGGTGTTTTAAAAAGTTCGTATTGAAATTTCAATTCACACAAAAAAAGGGAAGAGGAAAAGAAACTGTTTTTTTTATTATTTTCGAGTTACTTTTATTCTCCCCACCATCTAAGCCCTGCTCATAACGCCCCAAGCCCTGATGATGTTGTCTGTGTAACCGGCGAACAGGGTCTGTCCATCCGCAGACCAGGCCAATGAGACACACTCGGGGTCGCGGCTCTTTGAGCCAGCGGTGACAAACTCGGGCTTGAGCTCGTCGACCTTGGACTTCTTCTCGAGGTCGAAGACGATGATAGAGCTGGCGGTGGCGGCGCATAGCCAGTAGCGGTTGGGGGAGAAGACAAGAGCATGGATCTCGTCGCCGGCGTTGAGGGAGTAGAGGTGCTTGGACTCGTTGAGGTCCCAGAGCATGGTGGTTCCGTCCTTTCCTCCAGAGGCGCAGAGGGAGCCATCGGGGGAGATTGTGACAGTGTTGATGTAGCCGGAGTGACCGATGTGATCGGTCTGGATGCGGCAGGAAGCGAGTTCCCATACCTGAAGAGAGGGAGAGAGCTCTGTTAGTACGGAGAGCTACCAGGGAGTTGAAAATAATAGGTATATATAGCGGGGGGGAGGGAGCGTATCATCAGTGCTTTGGTGATTGGTTGTCTCATGGACCTAGATGGGGTCTCTGAAGTAGCAAATACTATAAGGTGCATAGCATCCTTTGATATCTCCGTCTCTTTTTGGGCAATATCGTGTCACAGGAATCTTGGCATGTGAGGTGGGGGAAATCAAGGAAAAATACAAACCTTGACCAACTTGTCCCAACCAGCAGAAACAATCACAGGGTTCTGGGGGTTCGGGGAGAACCTGACGCAAGAAACCCACTCGGTGTGACCCTTCTCGGTGATGGTGAACTTGCAGTCACCAAGAGTGTTCCAGAGCTTGATTGAGCGATCCCTGGATCCGGAGACGATCTGGCGGTTGTCGGCGGAGAAGGAAACGGAGAGAACGTCACCAGTGTGTCCGACGAAGCGGCGGGTAGTCTGACCGGTGGAGAGTTCCCAGAGACGGAGGGTCTTGTCCCAGGAAGCGGAAAGAGCGTAGGCACCGTCGGAGGAGATCACCTGTAGCTTCCTGTTAGCAAGAACCCTCCCATAACTACCATGGTCGGCGGTGGACGTACACAGTCAGAGACAATGTGGGAGTGGCCCTTGAGACTCCTCTTGGGGACACCGAAGCTTCCCTCGTCACGAGTGCTGCAAAAATTCATCAGACAACTTTCTGAGAAAGACATCCTCCAGCTGCAGTGGGGACGAGCGAGAAGCGGATATTTCTTACAGGTCCCAGATGATCAAAGTCTTGTCGCGCGAAGCGGACAAGAGCATATTGGGGTTCTCGAGGGAAGTAGCAAGGGACTATTTCGTTCAGTCTTAGTTAATTATCCGTTCCCATATTACATTATATATATATATATCATTGAGAGGAGATCTCTTCTTACAGTGACCCAGCCGCTGTGCCCTAAGGTTTAATATCTAAATCAGCATTTCTTCCAATTCCCAAAAGATTTCCCCAGGAGTAGCCAGAATTTCTAAAGCTTAAATAAAATCCCCTTCCTCCTCTCTCCTTCCATGAGAACGGCGTTTTTTCATCCTACCTTCAAGGGTCCCGCGCAAAACCATCTGTTCAGCTATCATACCCCGCCAATCGACGTCAGTATATCGTCTCGTCCCATTTCCATCCTCAGCGTCCTAACGGGGAGTGAAAAAACACACACCACTCATGATGACTTATATAATTGACCGGAAAAGAAGTTGAATAGGGTCGTTAACCTCGTGGTGGTTTCGTGGGTGGACGTGAGAAATTCGTTTGCTGACGGGGGGAATCGAAATGTCTCTCTCTGCTGGGTGTTGTGTGGGCGTCGCTCGTGCCAAGACAATACGAACTAAGCACGATTGGGCCGTGTGGTAGTAGATTGGTGGTGGGCTGTGACTGTCTGGAATTCAGGGCCAACCCTTCTCTATCTTATCAAAAGGATCTATCCTGCTGAGTAAACTGGGATCCCTAACCCTAAAAACTTGTTTTCACATAATCTCACTCGGGTGCTACTGAGTGTAGATACATGTATGCATGACCTTGCTTACAGGGATCACTACATGTATCTGAGCCCCAGAAAAGGTTACATTCCAGTTTAGGGGGCTGTTTAGAAGGGGAAAGCTGTAGAAAGCCCTCCAACGTAACCATTACATTTGCATAACCGTGACTTCAATTGAGACCTGGCCCCCGTTTCATGTCTGGGTTAATTACTTACTAAAGCTATCCGCGAAACTTTATTTGCCCTGCCGAGGTTATATCTACGGGAAACGTGAAAGGAGAGGGAGATCAGGTCGTTGATATACACAAGCAATTTCACGGATTCATGCACTTGCTTGGCCTAGGCTAAATCACACCCGTTGCAGTTATGGTACGGTACCGATCTTGTTGTACCTACTCTACGGTATGAAAGTGCAATCGAGGCGACCGCTGCATCCTACTCTTATTTGCTGCCTAAGTAGCAAAGCCCTGATGACATTTATTAAAAATAAACCGGATAAGCAGTATTAGCTCGTACTTGCCCTAGTAGTACTGCGGTAGAATTGCAGTGTGGAGCCCGCAGATAAGAAATTACCACGGATTACTATTTACTTTCTTGCACATCCATTCTTCCTCATCCATAAACATATCCCAGGTTTGCTGCTGCTTTGCTGCTGCTTTACTTGCTACAAATGGATCCGACCCCCTTCCGGCGGCACAGGAGTTGTTACCCCCAGCGGCACGGTTGACTGCGTATCAAATTGTATCGCTGTGTAGAAGCGCGAGAACAAACGTGCGAGCGCAAGCGACAAAGAAGAAGAAAAAGAAGAAGTCTGTCGCATCCCTCCAGAAAGAGAGACCATAGATAAAGTCTTCCCGGATAATCATCAAGCAAGAAGAAAAAAAGAACGAGGTCTGTAGCGGTACTTATGTAGGGTATCTCCACCCACATATGTGTGCTTTACTCTACATCACAGTGGAGTGGGTACCATGTATCTCAGCACAGAACGACAAGGTTATGTAGGAGCACATATTGGGATTAGCAGGAGCTGTTGCCCGTATCGTATTTATCGTGCGGCTGAGTGGGCGGGCCAAGCTAACCGTGTTTGGGAGTTTGCAAGCCTCTCAAACGTCTCTCTCAACACCTGTTCTTCCCTCCACTCACTCCCCCCACCCCCCGGCTATTTCGTTCCTAACTGTAACGTCCACAGCCCGCGCCCATCCATGATCCATCCATACATTTATTTTTTGTACGACGTCGACGGCTGCGCAGGATAGATGTGGCATGGATGGCCGAACGATAAATGTTGGAAGCACTGGGTACATACATGCCCAGTGGGGACATGGAGTAACTCTGTTTAAGCTGTGGGTGATGGTGGATGAGTGGCTTGCATCGTGAGTAAGATGTTTACACCTCACTGAATTATTACACTGCTTCGCGCGAGAGAGTGCTGTTGGTTGAGAGATATGGAGGAGAGATGAGGAGAACAGTACCCTAGGGTATGTAACTGTACCACCATGGCTGTTATTTGCGAGTAATAAAAAACGTAGTGCTTACATCCTTTTCGCCAGACAATGCATAACCCCCTCCCCCCTACCTCGTGGTTTCTATTTACGAACCCACTACCCACATATTTCAAAAGACCAACTCAATTCAAAAAAAACTAAGCCTTACTCAATAGCAATACTCCTCACCGGTACCACAACTGTTTCTGATCGTCGATATGTCACTGTAAAGTGGAGAATAGGATGGAGAACTTGTAGCAGGAAATGGGCATGGGCATGGTCGATGACACCTTTTGTCCTTTTTACTACCCCTCTCACCTCTTCCTTTTCCCTTCCCTCCTTCTTCGCGCCTTTTGTTGCTTTTTTGACTCTGTGCGTCCAGTCAGAAGCCGTTGCTGTCATTGTGGCTGGAATAACTATTGGTTGTTCCCTTCCCCCCCAACGCCGCTGTATCAGTCCACCGCCTACTCTACTTGCCTGCCTACTACATAGGGTACATGTACGACACTGGATTTGGTGTGTGTATGACAACCGCAACCACCCATCTCTAATCCCGTTGCTCTTTCCCTCTCCCTTCTTCCCTTCTCTCCCTTTTCACTCTCCCTCCGCTACCACAGCGTAATTCTGGACAATACCCTTTACTTCCAACCACCACCACAACCACCACCCCTTCCCCTGCTGCCGCCAACGAGGGGATAGCGAGCGTGCATTGACGAGATATACGGCCTGGCTCGAGAGCCAGAATAAATAAATAAGAAAAATAAGGAGGGAAGATAATGCGACCGGTATCAATAATTTCAGCCACATTCTACGGCATCCTGTTGATCTTGGCAAGTGCTATTGCTGGCGTTGCTGCACAGGATAACGACGCTTTTGCGGGTGTCGGCGGAATGGCTTCAAGTCTAACTTCGTCTCCCCAAGTTACTGCTGGCGCACCAACAACATCAACAGGGGGGGGAACAGCAGCGGTAGCAACAGGAGCAGCAATGATAGACTATTATGCTGAATGTTTGGTAGTTTTCGGCCCCGAAGGAAGTTTGCCGGGGTGTCTCAGCTCCTGCAGAACCAAAGGCGTGGAGTTGGCCGCCGTTCAAGACACCGCCTCCTGCACCAGACGAGCAATTTCCGAGAGCTCAACACTCGTCCAATACACGAATTTAGACTCCCTTGTAACTAGCACTGTGGTAACGGTTGCGAGCGGCAACCCGGTATACGTGAGTACGGTACCTACGCATGAAGGGCAGGATACAACATTATACCTTACAAGGACGCGGTTTGTGTCACCTACGCTCCCAATAGGCAGTCCTACATCAACTGCTTTGGACCAAAGACCTGCCGCCTCTTCAACCTCCGGCGCTTCTGGTGCCGCTGCCACTTCCAGTAACCTCATCAGCAGCACTGCAAAAAAGTCCAACACCGGCGCTATAGCTGGAGGTGTTGTTGGTGGCATCCTCGGCCTCCTGCTCATCGTTGCTGCTGTATTCTTCATACGTCGCCGCCGCCGCCGCAGAAACGAATCCAAGCCCCATGACGCCTTCAGCTCACTCGAGAAGAGCCGCGGCATATCCTCGCCTCATTCACCGCCGCCGCAGATCCCAATCACATCCTATGACTCGCCGTCGCCAGCACCACAGCAACAGCAGCAGTCACATCCGGAGTCTCAGCATTCGTTGATGGGCGCGTATTCGCCGCCTGGGGGCGTGGTGCCCGCGAAGCACCATACGGAGGTCGAGGTGGATGAGGATGGTGTGAGTTTGAGGAGTCCGAGCCCGCCGCTAGGGGAGGATATGTCAAGGGGAAGGGATTATGTGCCCAGGTTGCCTATCTACAATAGAGGTAGCGATGAGACACCGAGAGGGTCGGCGTTATAGGAGAATTGAAGGATGTCTGTCCCCCCTTTTAGTTTTGTGTGTTTGTGTTTTCTCTCTGTAAGTGCGGGCTTTTTTTTTTTAGTGGGTAGAGGTGGCACGACTATAAGCCAGTGGTTTTTAGTGGAATGGTGTGTGGAGAGAGGGAGGGGGGGGGGGGCAATCATCTTTTCTCACATTTCCCCCTCTAACCTCTTCAGTACACCGGCTCCCTCTTACTCATATTGATATAAAAGGGCGCACTGTGACGAGGGAGAAGGCGTTTTATTATTTTTTTCCTGTACTTATATTTCTTGACTCTCGTTACAACCTTTTTTTTTTCTACAAGCATGGCAGAGAGGTGGCTGGCGGTGGCGGTCGGAATTTGAGGGTATTAGTTGGAGGGAAATATGGGTCGGGATGGAGAGGGGTGGTTGTGGGGTTGTGGGGTTGAAGAGGCGAGGGTGGGGGGGGGGGGTAAAAAGTCCGCATTTTCCCTTTTATATTTATTAGTGTGTATGTGTTTTGTGTGCGTAGGGTGTAGTTGGTAATTCTTTTTTTTTTTTTTTTTTTATATTTTTGTTTTTCTCTCTCCTTTTTTGATGCCTAGTGAGTGGGGTTCTGTTGATGATTTTTATTGCTCGTTCGTTCGTTCGTTCGTTGCGGGGCGGGGCGGGGGTGGTTGTGTATGGATATATTTCTGGAAATTCTCTTATGATCGTAACGTCGCGGCGTGATGTAGACTGGGCCGCACCAAACCAAACCAATTACTATACTCATTATGTTGTCAGTGCGATCATTGACAGTGGTGGTTGCGGTTAGGCTAGTGTACCTACCACTCACTAGTGGATACGGGATGTTTAGTCTTCTAATTTTGGGGGATGGAGGTGAGTCGGCGTCGGCGTTGGCGATGGCCGTAAACGCCGTATGTGCTGCTCTCCACACTCACACCATAACTGCACTTCCACCAACCCACCAACCCACCAACCAACCAACCAACCAGGGGGGGAAGTAGGTACAGCGCTGGGTGGGTTAGGGTTTGGGGTTGTGCGGAGGGAGAAGGGGGGGGGGGTGTAACGGTGGGTACATACTTTCTCATATCTACATTCTATCCTGTCCCTAAGCCGCCATGCTACGAACCCTGCAAGTAATCTAATCTGATCCAATCTACCTACGCGGTGGCCAAGCTACATGTACATACATCCTACTCTGGCTAGCACCGAAGCTTAGCTTAGCTTAAACTTTAATTAAGCTTTAAGCTTTGGCTGAAACCTTAACGGGCGTTTCGGTCATTACCCCTTGTGTGTGTGTGTGTGGTGCTTGGGGGGCGTGCTGTGCTGTGTGTAATGCTTGGCTGGTGGGAGTTTGAGTAGTTGGATTGGATTGGATTGGATTGGATTGGATACGTACACGGCTATGGGTGGGGTGGGGGAGGGGGGTTATGTATATACTTGTATGTGTGTGGGGGGGGGGGGGTGTGGATGGTATAGTGCTGTGCTGTGCTGTGCTGTGGAGGTGATCGGGGTTATGGTAAGAAGCACGTAGTGAACGGTAGAAGTAGAGATAGAAGCAAGTAAAGGCGGAGAACGCAATAACGCCAGCTTAGAATTATTTTAAAAAAAAGAAAAGGAAAAAGAACAAAAAAAAAAAAAAGAAAACCCCCACTACGAGTCCGCCCCCGCCCCCGCCGCCCCCCCGCCCGCCCCTCTTCCCCTTCCTCCAGAACCTCCTCTCCGCATTCACCACAGCCTCCAGTCCCGCCCCACCGCCGCCCACCGCCGCCCACGCCCTCCGCCACGCCTCCTCCCTCTCCCACCTCCTGCTCCCCTCGACCACGCCCTCCTCCCCGCGCACCTCCGCCACGGCCGCCCCCACAGCCAGCAGCTTCCGCAGCGCATTCTCCGCCAGGCGCGCCTCCTCCGTCGCGCGCTCGCGAATCTGCCGCGGCTCCACGGGCCGCGTGGTGTACACCGGCGTCGACAGGTACGTGTGGCGGCTCGGGAACGGGGGGAGATGGTCTGTGCGCGGGGCGCCGGCGAGGGCCGCGCCCAGCAGCGGCGTGAGGTCTGGGGGCGGGGGCGGGGGCGGCGACGGCGCGCGCGGCGCGAGAAGGTGCGTTCGCTGCGGGAGACGGTGGAGCTCGGATTCGAGCGCGGAGAGGCTGAGGTGCCGGGTTAGGAGCATGTCCTGGAAGTCGAAGACCGTGGGGCGCGTGCGGCGCTGGGCGTGCGCGAAGAGCTGGATCGTGTGCAGCATTTGTAGGAGGTCTGGGGGCTGGTCAGCACTACGCTACGCGCATGGGGGGAGGGAGGGAGGGGGGGACAGACAGTCTTCGGCGAGCTGCCGCATGTGTTCCTGGGCGAGGAGGGTGGCGCCGGTGAAGCCGACGGACTGCATGATTAGTGCTGTGCTGCGGTTGAGGAGGTCGGCGACGAGGTCCTCTGGGAGCACGGCGGGCGCGTCCTCGTGCTCGGGGGGCGGGGACGACCATGCGGCGGCGTTTGGGGGGCGCGGGGAGGACGGGGAGGTGCTGGGGGTGGCGGCGGCGGCACGATGGTGAGTTGGGGGGGAGGGGGCGGGGGGGAATTGGGGGCTGCCATTTGTGTGTGTGTGTGTGTGTGTTTACGGGATTGAGGAAGAGGTCAGAGGTCGAGTCCTGAGTCCTGACTTTTGGTGCTGACTAACCGTGGTATCGGCTGAGTGCGCCCAGCCCACGCTTATTGTTTACTGTTGGTGCGCACTTGTGGTGGAATCAACATTCTCTGGGCATTGAATCTCCTTTGGTCGGACTGTGTGTGTTGCTGTTGTTGATGAGTCGGGCGAGTTTCGGTATTCGATTGTGCGTACTTCAATCAATTCAATTGACAGCTTGGACGAATTGATGATGGGTATGTACATGCAAGTACTTCTTGTCGGGACCCATAACAGCTCTGTATATACTTACTTGTAGGAGCCCGTATATCAGACCAGAGACATCTTCCTCAGAGACGAGGGATCTATGTTTACCGCAGCCTACATCAGTGCAAAGGGTTATGATTGTAGACAGACAGGCTTTGCATTAATACCGCCATTATATCGCCTTAGACCAGCACTCGTATAGAATCTCTTTCAATCACTGATTCTCACTGTAATCAATCACCGCTCTCACTCGAGTACTTGCAGGCGCCCGTCTGCTTACTAATCCCGCCCCCACACCCTATCGATTCCCACCGGCAAACAAACCAACCTCACCAAACCTCACCTGATATCCCCACCACTCCCCTCCACTCCATCCGAAACCCCTTCTTCACCACCACGACTCTGTAAGTACACAGCACACAGCACACACTCTCTCTCAACACCTCTAACGCCGAAAGACACCCACAGAACCCCTCACACTCAAACAATGGCCATCGCACCAATCGTCGGGAGACTCAGGAAGGGCCTGGTCCTCGACCTCTCCGTCGCCCTCGGCATCGGTACCTGTATGTCCCCCACACCTCCTCTCTGTGCCTCTGTGCTGTGTGTGCTGACTGGCTGGCGGCAGCAATGGGATACTTCTTCTGGTACGGTAAGTAGCAACACCACCTCCCCCCCCCCCGGGGCCACCAGCAAACTCACGGGGGGAAATTAGGATACCACATCCCGTCCATCCGCAGGCGCGATGCGTAAGTTCTCTATCTACCTGTCTATCTGTACGTACGTGCGGCCCGGACACTGACCGCGGGGCAGGTTCTATGCAAAGATTGAGCAGCAGCGCATCGCTAATTCGCAGGCCTAGCCCTGTGTGCGGGGGCATTGATGATGCGCGGGGTAGGGTAGAGATGGCTGCGTGTATGGTAGCTAGTTTGTAGAAATGATAACCTTGCTTTCCTTTTCTCGACTTGTGTTTTGTGTGCCGGCTTGGTGTGGTGGAGCCGAGGTTGGTTGTGGTGTTCAGCCGTCACTCGAGGTCTTGTCACAGGATAGCACTCGCACCGTCTCACTCCACTTGTACCTGCTCTGCCCTGCTCTGCTCTGGAACCAAGTAAATAGATACAACATATACCCACAGACCAACCACTTGTGGCCGGGCCCCATTGGCGGGCGGCCGTCCGTGGTGTTGTGTTGGTTTGGCTGTAAGCTTACTCTACATCCACCCGTCATGGCGTCGGTCTTGCACTTTTGCTCGTGGGATATGTTTAGCCCCACGCTCGATGTAGTCGGCAGCCAGGGACACGGTAATTGACTGTACAATACAATACAGCACAATAAAACACTGTCTTGGGCCGCCCGGGGTAATTCTCTGCTTGCTCTGCTCTGCTCTGCTCTGCTCTATTACACCTGCCTGCATATGTATTGTACTCGATATCTGGCCGCCAGCTCCACGCCCAGCTGAGGGAGAGTCGAGGCGCTACGGCGAAACTCGAGGTGTCGGGCTGTGTTCAAGTACTTGTATGTATGTACAAGCACAGCTCTTTGCAGAGATGTCATAAGTAGGCACCCAGAGTACACAGGTTTCGAGTGCATGCGAGACTCCTTATGGTTCATGGCATACAATAACTGATATAAATACTCTGCTCCACCGCATGCAGTTTGGAGTGTCTCAGCGACCTGCCGCCAAGGCCACCACCACCACCCGCCAAGACTGCCCAGCGCCCATGTCACTCACTTGCCGGGCCCCACGATCATTACCAACCGAACGACGTCACTCGATTTCGCTACATAGGATACAATATATACACATGTTTGCCCGCGCCGCCGCCCGAACCCTCCGACTGACGGCAAGGCCGCAATTCCTCGCCCGCCAGACCGCACCACCACTTATGCCGCGCCGGCGCCTACTCCACGAAGACGTGCGCCAGCCCGTGCCCAAGAAATGGGGCAAGAACCAGACCATGGCCGTGATAGCCTTCCTGCTGTGCGCCCCCCCCTCCCCCCAATCCTCCAGTGGCTAACCCCGGCACAGGGCCAGCAGCGGCATCGGCATCGCCCTCTGGGGCTACACCTCGTACCTGCGCTTCGTGGAGCAGACAATGCACAACTACCCCGCGCCCGTGGCCAAGGAGCTGCGCCGCGGGCTCTACCACAGCATGTACGACCAGCCGCAGCGCGCCGTGGCGCACTTCCGCGCGGCGCTCGAGCGCTGCGCAGAGCTGGGCATGGACCCGCTGGCCGACGAGGTCACGGGCATCAAGATTGAGCTGGCGGCGCTCATGGAGAAGCACGGGCTGCACGACAAGACGATCACCATCCTGGAGCATGTGCTCGACGAGGTGGCGGCGGGCGCGGAGGCCAGGCGCGGGGCCGAGCGCACGAGGCTGCTGAGGCGCGGGGTCGCCGTGGGGTTGAAGCTCGGGGAGCTGTTTATGGCGTTGGAGAGGCCGAAGGAGGCGGAGGAGCCGTTGGTCTGGGCTGTGCAGACGATGCTGCGGGAGCGGCGGCGTAGGGAGGGGCGGGGGGCCGGGGCCGAGGACGAGGGGGAGTGGTTGAGTGATGAGGAGGCGGGGATGGCGCTCGAGAACCTGGCGGGATACTATATGGCGCGGGAGCAGCACTTCCTGGCCACGCCGCTGTACCTCCAAGCGCTGGAGCTGCTACCACCGGGCAACTGCCACGCAGTGGTACTAAGTATCACCCCCTCTCCCCCCCCCCCACTTCACCAGGCTGACACATATACCCCATCCCAGTGAACAACCTATCGACGTCGCTCGCGCAGCAGCCCATCCCGCCCGGCGCGCCCATCACGCGGCATCAGCTGATCGCGGACTCGGCGGTGCCGTGGGCGCGCAAGGCGCTGCAGCTGTGCGGCGAGATCGCCCCGCCGGCGCGCACAGACGAGTGCGACTCTGGCTGCGTGGCGGCCACCTACAACCTTGGCGAGTTTGCGGAGATGCTGGGCGACCGCGGCGAGGCGCGCAGGCGCTACGGCGAGGCGATGAGTCTGGCGCGGGGGCTGGGCATGCGCGGGGGCGTGGAGAGGGCGCGGGTTGCGCTGGGGAGGCTGGCGGATGCGTGATGTGATGGGTGGTCGCCGGGCTTGTGGTGTAGTGTAGGTAGTGAATATGGCGTTTTGTTGGTGTTTCTTTGGTGATGGCGCGGTGTGCTCTGCGTATATGGAGCATTTAGAGGCAGCCAGCGAGTACATAGCTACTTGGTATGGTCTAAGCCCTATTCCCACTCACTCACTCACTCATAGGGAAGCTGCACGAGTATACATTTAATTTGCGATTATGACATAGTCACTTGCAAGTGGATCATGGATTATCACTCTCCACTCCAGCTCTGCTGGGTGGCTAGGCTGCTGGCCCACCCATACATGTACATGCAGTAACAGCGAGTTACTGGCCAGGTCTGGACTGACACCTTATTGGCACCAGACATAGTCTAAAGGGGGGAGTGGTGGTCTAGATGCTGTATGTCACAAGTTCTTGAGGGTCGGGGTGGAGGCAGGGTGTCGGAGAGTGATAATTTATCAGCCACCAGAGGGGTACATACCACATGCGTTGAGATACATATTGTGGCCAGGAACTAGAAAGGAGGGTCTGTTGTCAATTCTTTTCTGACTCGTTTTTGGTGCCTTGGGGTGGCTTCTTCCCTAAGGCGAGCGTTTACTTAGTATTCTAGGTAGTAGTAGAGGGAATATATAGTATTTTCATTTGGTGTATTTGGGTGTATTTAGGCGTTGTCAAGTCAAAATGTGCATCGCTTTGGGTACATGTGTGTAAAGTATACTCTAATAGCCCGATAAATGTGTATTTTATGCCTTTTCCCATACAAAGGGAATCGGTAAATGAACTAGGAGATGCATTTGCATGTGATGTCTGATGTAAATGTATCAACAGATGCCTTTACATACACTTACCCACACTCCGTCCGCACCAGCGCTAGCAATTTAAACTTTAAGCTCCGGTTAAGACCTCCTGTCCTGCCATTGTAGACAAGCCCCGGTAGTGTAGTGGTTATCACATCTAGAAACTCAGCACGTAGTGACAGAGCTGTGAGGGAAACTCGGGTTCGAATCCCAATCGAGGCATTATTTTTTGTTTTTTTTATTGTTTCGTGCCTCCCCTCTATCAATACAGTCAAATCTCACTGAGTTACTAGTAAATAATTTGTATCAAAATGATGGTATAGTAGCTATAAATAAGCATTCTCTAAATGTTAAATAGTCTAGGTTCAGTTCCTGATGCAGCAGGTTTTTCAAATATTTTTTTTATTTCCAGGGCTAGGGTTTTGGTAGTTGGGAAGTGTGTATGTTAGTTAAGTCGTCCAATTTCCCTAATTACACATTTCCTGATTCATTTACACACACATTTACATGATTCATTTCCCGGGCTATTAGAGATAGAGACCTGAGTATACACACCCCAGAGATTCGTGGCTCTGTATGTACCCAGGGGTGCCGGAAAGTGCTCGACTTACCACTCACGATTTCAACCACATGCGGCCCAATTGTAGCAGCAATATATAGTAAACAGATTCATATTTAAATCAGGGTGGTTGTGAATTTACCACGGCCTCACCTAACAGTGCAGTCCCAAGCCGTTGCACCCTTTTAGGGACCTACATGTAGTTTAGAGCACGGTGGATGGGTGGTTGTTAATCTACCCCGTGTTGTGCTTTTTGTGGGTTCTAGCCTTTGTGGACAGACTCTACGACTGCCAGTGTGCTGACACGGGCAGGGGTGGAGGTTGGTTGGTGCATGGCTAGCTAGTAGATCTTGTTTCTTTTATCTCCCACGCAGACCTAGGCTCGTACGAACACTGAGGTCCTGGTCCCTCTATTATGGGGGGGTTAGTATCGACCGCTACAATTTGGCCGGAGATAGAGGTTCAACTGTGCACGTTGCTCATATGTGCTGGGATCATCCGGAGAAACCTAACCCTGGATATCCTGCAACTGCACCTCTGGAAGAAAGTAGACTTTACAGAGCACCACCCGGGGTAGTAAAGGGCATTGAATTTCCCAGCTACTAATAACTAGCCATCCATAGCTGTACCATCTTTCCAGGGCGGCGTCTCCACCCCCGTAACCTCAATCGTGATGTTCTTCCCTGACGCCGCATCCTTACACCTATATATGTGTATACAAAAATAATTAACCACCATCCTGCATTACCCCCCCCCCCCCCCCCACCCCACTTACCCCCCGGGGCCGGGGACTTACCTCCGGAAAAGCCTATCGATGGACCTGCACTGTATGACCTGACCCACAATCTGGCAGTCCCACTGCTGCATCTCGAGCAGTGCGCACCGCGAGAGGTCGAGTGGCTCTTTGCGGCGGCGACCCGTGCGGACGTCGGTGTTGAGGTGGTGGGCGAGTGCTGGCGAGGGGAAGATCGTGACGGGTATGCCCATCTTGGTGGTTCGTCCTGGGTGGGGTAAAATGGCCTTTCTTTGTGGGTGGGTGTGGAGATGTGTGGAGGTGGGATGACGCTCCGGGGGGGGGGCGTTTATATTGGGTACATAGATATTATTACTGCAGACACGCGTTTTACCAGGTTCACGAAAACACGGGATTTATTGAATAGATTGTTTGCTACTACAGTGCCTTTGAATGTCTACGGTTATGTATCCGGCGCATATCATCCTCCTCATCCCCTCATCGGTGCTCGCACGTGGGTGCTGTATTATCCATAAGCTTTTTTACCCCGTGCTTTCTTGGAAGCTTGTCCCAAACATAGGCTGTGACGTAGTTTGACCCGGATAAGTGGCTCGTTTGATCATTGACATTTGTCTTGTGGGCAAACACCGAAAGTATAAATTGCCAAACAAACTTTCGATTTTTGATTATATAGATGATATCCACGAGGACATCCGGAAGTATTTCCTAATTTTTTTTTTCCTCGATATTTTAGGAATATCTGGAATGTCGCCTGTCCATGCAGTCCATATTTCTGGAGATCGAAGGGCTATCATATTCGATATCTCCCCTCAGCGGTCGGTAATCGAACTTATCGAGTCAGGCGCCATCTCATGGTCGAACGGTGGTTCAGCCGACCACCCAGCCTCCCATCTCTCTCTATATATAAAGCTTCCCGTGAGCGATTCTAAAGGCTCACGTGGGGGGGGGAGGGAGAGGAAATTATTTGAATCTTGGCTGGGTCCTGCATAGGGTAGATACCGTATGGTAGGTTAGATCGATTTGTGACAAGGGTTGACCGATTCCGGAAACAGAGGGGGGGGGGGGTCTGGTGATAACCTATCAGCGTGCTGCACGCACGGAACTTCAACGAAACATGGAGAAGTAACGTCTCCAGGAGGGAGGCATGATGTACGCACATATATCGAGGGGGAGAAGAGGGAAGAGATGAAGCGAGCACCTCGCGAAAGCAGGGGCGGAAAGCAAGCGTAAATAGATAGATACCAGGAACCTTTTTTTTTATATGAGTGTGGGGCAAATAATATGCCTATATAGCTGTTACCAGAGGAGGAGGGGGTGGGGTAGAAATGTTGGGGCGGTGGGGGTGGAGGTTTTGTGTGCGTTGCGGAGAGGAAAAAAGACCAGGAAGGAGGAGAGCAGCAACGCATCATAGACTGCGAAACACCAGGTGCACGTACCATTCATCACGTCCCATCATCCACACAGTTAGACGGGTACTATCGTCTGTTTCCCCCCCCCCCCCTCCCTCTGTTGTCCCATCTATTCGCCCATTCGATCAACCATCCAGCCTTCAATAAATACAAAATCACCATCGTTGCCACATACCTATCCAGTCCTGCCACTGGCTGTCATAATTCTTCTCTGCTGCCGCCTGTACCATCAACTTCCCCTCCTCCCTCCCTCCCCCCCCCCCCCTCTCAATTAACCCCTCCATCGTTTCACCCCGTCTATAATGTCGGCTCCTCCTATCCCTTCAAGTCCGGTTAGATCCGTCGGTATCACTCCACCAGACTCATCTCTGTGGACTCGTCTAACAACATTCGCCTCGGAAAACAAGGCTGTTGTTTACACTATCGGTGCTGTGGTGGTAATTGCCGGGGCTGGTGGTATTTACTACGTCTCGCAACAGTCGCGAGAAGCCGGAAAGTCCGGAAAGGCTAAGAAAGATAGACGAAAGGATGTCAGGGACAAAGCTTCGTCGAAGGAAAAGAAGGTTGCAGATGGTGAGAACTCCAATTGGGAATTATTCATGCTGTCATGGAATTTTTTTTTTTTTTTTTTTTTTGGGGGGCTTTGTATGACGTATTGTGGGGCGCTCAATATGCTAATTGTTTATATGTTTCAGAAAGCCAATCCCAACCCTCAGAGCAAGAGGAAGCTTATCCTGAAGTGGATGAGGAAATTTTGAAGACTTTGACGCCCGAGGTACATGGTCCTGTGCATTTTGGTATTTTTTTTTTGTTTGTTTGTGGTGCGGGTGTTTTAACATTGGTCTCTATTAGCAAAAAAAAGATTATGCCAGCAAACTCAAGGCCGCCGGTAACAAGGCATATGGTAACAAGGAGTTTGACCTAGCTATCGAGCTGTACAGCAAGGCCATTCTCTGCAGACCAGACCCAATTTTCTACTCCAACAGATCTGCCTGTTACAATTCTCTGTCACAATGGCAAAAGGTCGTTGATGATACGAGTGCAGCCATTGCGCTTGATCCAGAATATGTGAAGGCTCTCAACCGCCGAGCTCATGCTTATGAGCAGCTTGAGAACTACAGCGCAGCCTTGTTGGATTTCACGGCCAGCTGTATCATCGATGGGTTCAGGAATGAGGGTGCCGCACAGAGTGTCGAGCGATTGCTCAAGAAGGTTGCCGAGGCAAAAGGAAAGGCTATGTTGGCGGCTAGGCCCAAGAAATTACCTTCGTGCACCTTCGTTTCCAACTATTTGCAAAGCTTCAGACAGAAGGACCGACCAGCGGGTCTTGAGGACTCCGCACCTCTGCAAGAGGATACTGGAGATTACCATTTGAGAACCGGTCTCCAGGCTGTGGAGAGAAAATCCGTTGACGGATACGAGGAGGCTAGTGAAGAATTTGAAAAGGCTATGCAGCTTGGTACAACCTTTGAGGCCTACGCGTTGAACTGGAGGGGTACTTTCAAATATCTGCGGGGAGACCCTATGGAGGCGTTGGAGGATGTGAGCAGGAGTATCGAAACGGACACGACAATGACCCAGAGCTACATCAAGCGGGCCAGCATGCTTTTGGAACTTGGTAATTCTCTGCACGCCCAGCTGTGGTGGGATAAACATGGAGGTTAATGGATATTACAGGTGATCGCGAAGGTGCTTCTATGGACTTTGCCACTGCTCTCGAGAAAAACCCAGACGACCCGGATATCTACTACCACAGGGCGCAGCTCCACTTCATCCTCGGAGAATTCGCGGAGGCCGCCAAGGACTACCAGAAGTCAATTGACCTCGACAGGGACTTCATCTTCTCGCACATCCAACTCGGTGTTACGCAATACAAGATGGGCTCGGTTGCGTCCTCGATGGCGACATTCCGAAGATGCATCAAGAACTTTGAAAAGACACCTGATGTGTACAACTACTTCGGAGAGCTTTTGCTTGACCAACAAAAGTATGCAGAGGCCATTGAGAAATTCGATACCGCGGTCGAAATGGAGAAGACAGCCAAGCCGATGGCGATGAACGTTTTGCCATTGATTAACAAAGCGCTAGCACTGTTTCAATGGAAGCAGGATTTTGCTGAGGCCGAGAAGCTTTGCGAAAGAGCCCTTATTAGTATGTTTCGAGATTTTCTTTTGTGGATTTTTGCCTTGCTGACTGGCGGGTTTAGTTGATCCGGACTGTGATATTGCTGTGGCGACAATGGCCCAGCTGCTTCTGCAGCAGGGCAGGGTAAATGAGGCGCTCAAATACTTTGAGAGGGCTGCTACACTTTCGCGGACCGAGGCAGAGATTGTAAATGCGTTGTCTTATGCTGAGGCTACCAGGACACAGCTTGAGGTAAATACTGTCCCTTTGAGATCCTAGCTCCATGCATTTCATCCCGTTGTTTTTGCAGCGCACTCGATGATTCCGATTGTGTGCGATTGAGGGCCCTTTGGGCTATATGTTAATACCATGTTGATTTCTGAGTTTATGCCACAACCAAACCTACGCACTCTCTCTATGGTCGAGTACTGATTCGCAAAACCCCGGGGATTTTAGGTACAAGAGAAGTACCCTCAATTGGCAAACAGACTTCAAGGGATGGGCGGTATGAGATAGAAGACATGGAAGGGCTTGAGGGTTAAAGAGTAATAAAAGTACAAACAGGCATGGGTAAAATAAAAGTGTTTTACTTTTGTTACTAATGGACACAGCACTGGTTGCTATACTGGTGAAGTAAAGGCGGTGGCATTGGCTTGTTGACATGGAGGGAGGTCCAGATCAAAACGAGTAAAAGAAAAAAACGGAGCATAGCGAGATCCTATATTTGTGTTGCTCTTGTTAATTCCTCATTTTTCATCTGGTTTCCTTTTGATTACATAAGTATCTCTTGGAGTTTTATTCATTTTTTTCTCTTTCTTTCGATATTCATCTACTATTCTTGTATTATGATCTTCTGGATGGGTTTCCTCTGTCTACTTTCACTGCCGTTCATTCGTTGCTGTTGACATGTGCATGTATTCACAAGGAGATCCCTTACCTACTTACACTGTTACTGCTCTTCTAACTCGCATCCTCATCATCATCTGCATATACGTTTGCTCTGTGTATCGTTTGCTTCATATCACCAACACTAAATCCTCACGGCCCGCGGATACGGCATTCATTCGACTTTGACCTTCCACACCGTACGGGCTGGTTTTTAATCTGTTTCTTTTACGTCTTAGTTATAACTCCACTCTTATGCTTATTTCTAGTTGGAAAAAAAATTCGCCTAGCTTCGTGTTCATAATATTATTATCGTTTTTTTTTAAATCCTCGGGATTGGACGCCGAGATTGGACGGTCATGGGGTGTCACTCGGTGTAGGCTAAACTAGAGTACATTTATCTAGCATCAGGTCTCTTTATCCATACCATAACCCAGCGCGTTTGCATTGTTGTTGATATTTGGTGTTTGGTTTGGTGGCGGAAGGTCTCGTAGGGTAAACGTCCCACACGCCAACCATCGGCTGGATCCCCACCTTGCACATACATACATGTAGTCACTACAGCAGGGACACAGCTAGTTAGACACCCAACGAACGGTCTGACAAGACAAACCGTAGCAAGCAATACCCCCCTCCATTGCATGTGTTGCTCCCCATTACTCGGGTTCTGTCCTGTGCGCGGCGCAGCCAATCGGACCGCTTTCGTCATGGGGTGTCACTCGGTTGTGTTTTGTGGCGGTCGTGTTGGTGGCTCTCGTTTCCGCGATACCCTCGGTACTACTTGGGGCTGGTGTAGTATGTGTGTTGCGGATTTATGATCGTGTGGTTTAGGGTTGTTTTTGGTAAATTGGGGGGTTCTGGGACAGGCTGGGTGTCTGTACGAGATGTGTGCTACTGCATGTAGTAGTCGTGGAGGGTGCTCGATCTTTTATACTCAGAATCTGGATGTTTCTTGGGGAGCACTAAGGAGGTTTAAGGTGTATAAAGCGGTGTATAATAATTTGACTTCTAGAGAGACAACCACGACGCGAGTGATAATCCATGTACCCGCCATTTGCCTCTTATCAGATCCTACCCCTGCCACACTTGCCAAGCGATAAGCAACCGACATCTTTCCTCTCGATCCGATCGCTCGCGAACAACAACAAAGCTTCATTTCTCACCTCTGAAATTAAGAGCCGCAGCCCCAAAGGACCGCAACAATGCCCAAATGTGAGTTCGCACACACACACCCTCATTTACGGATTCAGAGTAATTGGCTAACAGACATCTTTCCGCGCTCGTAGTCTTCTGTTCGTATTTCCTTTGCTTCTGCCTTCACAGCTTATACTTATACTTGACTAACACGCTGCACAGGCGACTACTGCGACGTCTACCTCACCCACGACTCCATCAGCGTCCGCAAGGCCCACAATAGCGGTAGAAACCACCTCCGCAATGTTGTCGAGTACTACCAGCGTGCGCGCCCTCTCTCTCTCTCTCCCTCTTCTCACACCTAGCTAACCTCTCCTTTACGCAGAAATCGGCCACGAGAAAGCCCAGTCCGTGATCGACTCCATCACCTCCTCCTACGCCGCCGAAGGCCAGTCTATGCCCGGTCTCCCCAACGGCATGCCCGGCCTCCCTGGGATGCCCGGGATGCCCGGGATGCCCGGGATGCCCGGAATGCCCGGAATGCCCGGACTCCCCGGCCAAGCCGCCTTCCCGCCACCCCCCTTTGGCTTCCCACGTACCTCCCCCCCCCCCCTCTCCCTCCCTCTCAACACAACTAACACCCCGCTCTAGCGCGCCCTGGACAAGCATTCCCGCCACCCTTCGGCTTCCCGATCCCCGGCCAGCCCGGCGCGCTCCCGCCGCCCCCAAGGCCCGGAATGCCCCCGTTCCCACCGGCAGGGTTCCCGCCGCCGCAGTTTCCCGGGGGGATGCCGCCGCCGCCGGGCGGCGATGCCGTCATGGGCGGAATGATCCCGCCGCAGATGATGGGCGGTATGCCCCCGTTGATGCCTGGCATGATGGTTCCCCCGCCGGGGGGCGGGCCGCCGCCACCCCCGGGAGGGTTTGCGCCGCCGCCTGGGTATGGGCAGCAGCCGCAGCAGAAGTAGGTGGGTGTGGGTGGGGTGAGGGGTTTGTTTTTTTCGTTGTGTGTCTGTGCGCGCGCCTTAATGTCTGTAGCCTAACGTTAATGAGAGACATTGCTGTATTTCTAGATTCTTTTAGTGTGTTTTTTTTTTCTTTTTTAAAATTGGCTTCTTGAATGGAATGGGAAGGACTGTTTCCTGTGCTTTGTGGGGGGGGTGGTGGTGGTGGTGGTGAATCATTTACTATCACTCGCGTTCGTGTACTCACTCATACTTGCTCCTCGTAAATACACAGATATATACAAACACCGTAGGTCTAGGGAAGGGGGGGGGGGTTGGACTACTGTCCGTATATTCAATACTACCACGAGGAACTATCTGGGTGCGTCGAGAGTAGTAGACTGCGGGTGTGCCCTAAGTCTTCAAGTGGAGAGGTTCCAGTCTACCTTGGCAAAGCTACATGTAGCTAGGGCCGTTACCCTCCAGCCACCGACCCACTAAGTACTTTTTCTTCGTTATTTAGCTGGAGGTATATATGTATGTATGTACATAGTGCTTTGTTTAACATGTCTATAGATCTGTTCCCCCGCGGCGCACTACATGTAGGCAGGTGGGCCCAGGAACTGCGATTTACATACATACTCACCGGCCTCTGCAAGCCTAGCCTGGGCATCCCATATAATACACTGCCGCGGTCCTGGCCTACGCTGGGCTCGTGCTGATAGAAGCCCACCCGGGAGCCATGCGTACGGGTGGGGCGGTTCTGCTCGCGTGTAGAGGGGCCAGGTAGGTGCGGTGATTGTAAGGGCTGCAATTAATGGGGCGGGGCGGGTTACATGTAGGTTGCTTTTCTTGGAGATCGAGAGGGTATATGGCGTGGCCTGGGCTCAGCACCTGGTGGGAGCCCGTAGCATCCCGGGAATAGGAATTTTGCTGTTATAGTTGATCCGTAGCTAGCATACCGGACGGAGTGGGTTGTGTTCACGGGGGATCACTCGGTCTTGGCACTGGCAGTGGCAGTGTCAGGGGTCCCGCCTCTGACATCTTGTGTCGTAGCTGCTGTGGTGTTGTAGTTGGTGTTTGATATTCTGGACGGGAGGGGGGGACTTGTTCCACCGTCTCTTCGATCTGGCGGGTACGGTAAGATTACAGCGTAGGCCGCTGCAGTGGGTGCTAGTCTCTGTGGCTTACGCCGTGGAGGGCGTGATTGCCAGTCTTCCAGTGGAGTGGAGTAAGGCGTATCAAGCACTTTGACGTGGACGGGGGCTAGGTGACGCTTGCAACTGGAGATGTGGCCCGGTTCGGTGCTGGGCCCAATCGCGGGCGGCCTGCAACCGCGAGGAGGTGATTGCATTGGCAGCTGTGGGTTGGCCAGCGCTACCTACGTTCCAGTCTGTTACATAGTTGCCCTTGCAGCACAGATCTGGAGATCCGGCGGTAAACTGGCATCCTGTTTTTCTTTACTGGCATCGATCTGCGGGCGATGTACTGCAGCAGTGGGCGGTGCCTGGTGCCAATCACTCACGTACTACCTCCTCATCGCAGACGGGGATGGGCGCGCGGGGTATCGGCGGTTGGTGGTTAGTTCAGTAGCTGGCCAACTACTTGGCTATCTGGCTGGTGCACGTTTTCCAATAACCCGTGCAGCATGAATCTAGAACACCTTACTGTCGGCCTGAGTTCCCTTCTTTCTGGCTGGTGGTCGGGCTAGCATGTGAGAGTTAAGGGCTAATGGTTTTGGTAGACACGTGGATCACATATCTTTCTACGTACGCCTTGGTCTGGAGCGTAGGGCTTAGTTGGTGTTGTATTGATATTGGCCGCAGACCACATCCAAATCTCGTGGGATGTGCCTGGGGTGTTCTATACTACATGCATGCTATTGATCAACTGAATACGAGCTACCGCTACCCGCAAGGCATTGGGCGTGGTGTGGATCCCCCACATATAACGCTTTGTGTGTGATTTTTCGCGCCCTCTCAACCATTGGCAGCCTGAATATCGGTGCTTGGCTAAAAATATACTGGATTTTCAGCACTTTGTAACTGGGCTACGTTACGTGATGCGTTTTGTGCGCCTTGGACCACACACACCCAATTACGTTGTGGCATAATAATATCGTGGGCCGGCAGAAGGAAATGGAGGTTTTTTTATCACAGCGAAATTAACGTCTACAAAGTGATGTAAGGAATATATATATACATATATGCTCTCATGAATTGATTGGAAATTAAACAGCTAGCTGCCATATCTGGATTAGTAGCACAGGCTGGGGCGGGGGGCGGGGGGACAGGAATCTGAGCAGTCTCACTTCACCAGAATCTAATACGAACTGCTATACCCGCGAGGCAATTCCAAGTTGTTGTTTCTGGCACCAACATTTTCGACCAGTAATCATTACCCCACGTCCCTGATCACGAACCAGGATCAGTTGAGCCTCACGCGTATCCAATCCCTCTCCAATTACAATCCCACCTCACCTCCCCCCCGGAAGCAGACCCCGCAATACTCACGACACCCTCCCGCCATGACGACCCCCAAGATCACAGGCATGACGCCCAACACGTCGTTCGCCTTCTCCCCCGCGCTCCTCGGCCAGTCGCCGGCCGCCCACCAGCTCCTCAGCAAGCACCGCTCGCCAGCACCCCTCCAGGCCGGCTTCAGCACCCCCGAAGCTATCGCGAGCATGGGGATCGGCCTGACTCCCAACGCCGCTGGAAACTTGGGTATCCCGCAGATCAGCATGAGCGGTATGAGCCTGCCCCCGGACGAGAGCAAGAAGCGGGAGCTGGGGGAGATTTTGCGGCTGCTGGCGTCGAAGCCGGGGAGGATCTCGGAGGAGGGGGTGGAGAGACTCGCAAAGCGGATGGGGTGCGTATATACGCTAAGTCGGTGGTGGAGCTGTTGGCTGATACTCTTCAAAGGCTAGAATGCTACAAAGATACAACAGTGCCCGGCGTGACCACAATGTCGCTCGCGGCGAAGATCTTCCTCCTCGACATTGATTTCCGCGACTCCCAGATCCCCCGTGTCGCGCTCTCCTTTGCGAATACGGTGGGCCCGTCGCAGGAGCTTGCTCACCTCGCGGACGCAATCCTGCACAAGAACCTCAGTCCGAACCCGAAGGGGCACCCACCGCTCGTACCGCCCTCGCTCTCTGCGTTCGCAGATAACCTGAACCGCCTCGCAAAGACCGACCGCCTCAGCTCGCCCCCGCACCTGAACTGCTTCACGGCAATAACGGGTCTCTACTCCTCTCTCTCCAAGATCTTTGCACACGAGTCCACAACCCTCGAGGGCGGCGCAGCAGCCGCAACATGCAAGGGCACCGGCCACCCGCGTATGCACGTGCGGTCAAAGGTCGGCCTCAGCATCGACTACTGGCAGGAGAACCGCTACACCAGTCCGCTCCCAAGCGACAGCTCCGACGAGGAATCGGACATAGACCCAAAGACCTACCGCGTCCTGATCGAGGTCGAGGAGCTCCCCACAGACTTCAACCACATCAACCCCATAACCCCCGTCCGCACATCCTCCGAGTGGGTCTCCGAGGAAATCAAAAAGCCCAGCGACTCCACCGACAACCTCTTTGGCGACTCGCCCGACTCCGACGTCACCGACTGGCTGGACCCGCCGCTCGACGAGCTCCTCGAGACACCCATACCAGCGCGCTTCGTGGCAGTGCTGGACCCGCCGCTCGCAATCCCATTCGTCGACGAGCTCCACCTCTTCAACGCCCTCATGCTCCCGGCGCCGTCCGGGATCAGCGCCGGCACCCTCGAGGCGCTCCTCTTCCCCGGGACCACCGCCGTGGGCACATCGCTCGAGCGCACCCGCCGCGTCTTTGTCGGCGCAGAGCACGAGACAATCCTCCACCGGTACAAGCTGCACACCGGCCACAAGCCCGTCTACTCGCGCTTCATCCACGAGGTCCCCTTCTCGCACCCAAAGGAGCTCGTCGGCGTCTTCCAGATCCTGCGCCAGTTCGCCCTCGTCGGGACCCTCCTGCGCAGCTGCTTCGACCCCCTTGCCCCCGCGCCCGCGCCCGCGCCGGAGGACGGAGAAGACGACGACCTGGACGCCTTCATGAGCGATGTGGCTGTGCCTGGCGCTGCGGAGATGGATGCCCCGCTGAGGGTTGACATCTCGCTGGTGAGTAACCAGGAGGGCGGCTTCTGCGTGGGCGTCATATACCCGTCTGGGGGCGGGTTGACGAGCTTTGGGGTCGAGGTCGGCAGGAACGCGGAGGTGAGGGTGGTGGGCGATGTGGATGCGGGGGGCGCGGAGAAGGCTGTGGTGGTGGGTGAGGACTTGGGTGTTGTGGTGGAGTGGGTCAGGAGGGCGGGGGGGTAGGTGTAGGTGGGCTTTTCTTTGGAAAGGGGGGGGGGGGGGTTAATGTAGCAGCGGCGTTATGTAGTTTTGTTTTTTGTAATGAGAAACGGTTCTTGACGGGTGATATTGCGGGTATGAGTTAAACAAAACGAGTGGTATTGGGATTTCGTGGTGAGTGATATCTCGTGATTGGAATTCAAGTTGGTCATGACCTGATATTCTGAATCAATGGAACCCGAAAATCGGTTCGCACTATCACGCCAAACTCTCTCATGGTGAATGTGAGGACGGCTTTACAGTATTCTATCTCTTTAAAACCATTCATCCTCCCACAACCGTTTCAGCCCGCCAGCAGTAGTAGTATTGATGTCTTGAACCCTGACCATGTACCTCCATGTACCTACCTAGCTTGACTAAATCCGAGCACGCCCCCCCCGACCCGCCGTAGCTAAGTTGGTGTAGGGTGCGAGGCGGGCTAAGCCCGTCGTTGGCTTGGAGAGGTTTCTGAATTTTGCACTTGTCTTTCAATTGTGGGTTATACGGTGGAATTTTGGCACCTAATCTTGTGAAGAACGCCACTGGTGTTGCAGAGTGGCTGGGCCTGGGGGGATATGAGGGTAGCTCCGGATGGTGCAGTATGTCGGATACTACGTGAATTACGGATTTTGCCTGCCATACTGTGCCGTTGTTGGGCTGTAGTTAGGATCATTGGGCTTACTCAACACGGGTTGGTGCCCGAGTGATATTGTATGATTCAAATGTTTGATAAATGGGTTTGTTTCTCAAGTACGGAATGCCTCTGACTTTTTTTTTTTATTGGGTTGTGTTTTCTCCAACAATGGCTCTTGGGATCCTACTATGGAGCGGGTGTTTTCACACTGGTTGGGTCTTTGGAATTGGGTCCTAGTATTGTACTCCCTTACACGCAATTCTCATACGCACATACTGGCGGGCTTCTGGGACACCATACTATCATAATTTCATTGATTGTGACTATAGGCGTGTGGCTGTGGCCTGTGTGGCGGGTCACAGGAAAATATAAAAGGAGGGACGTAAAGAAAGAGCTAGACTTGAAGTAGAGAAAGCTTAAATGCCTGTTTTGGGAGGATACTCGCATAGATGACCAGCTATTCAGACCACCCATAAGCACAATCCAATTCCATTAGATGGAACCAGCACGTGCACTCCCTGTATGTCTCTTGGTGTACCAATCAGTACACAGCATACGGCACATGCCATAGGCTTTGAAGTTTCGACACATGTCCTGCTTGCATGCATACAAAATTGACCGAGTGATCACCCCTGATCAAGAACACGGTGCTCGAAATGTTGGATTAAAAGAGACAAATGTCGCACCTACGTCATTCCGAGTGTTTCTCTGAGTGCGGTATCATGTATAGTAATAATGCCCATGTGCTCTCTCGTATATTGCGGGTATATATCATATCATGCGGGACCCCGCATAGACTCACGCATGCTGGAACATCAAACAGAGTAAATTGCGGGGAAGGTACGGAGGTACATGTACCTTCCTATCGTCACAATTGAACAATCCTCGATAGCCGCCGATGAAGTTGCTTTGGAGCCCCACCACGCAGTCCTAATGGGTTTCATATGTCTGGAGAGCCTCTGTAAGGCTTATGCGGCCTTGTGTATCAACGGTATTGTGTGCGAGGAGTAGATTACTCTGCTCCTTTCTCGTGGTCCCTTGGTTGCCAACGGATTCCCTTTGAGAACCACAAAGCTCGATTGCACGATGTGTCTTCTATGCCTTGTGCTGGCTGCATCCCAGACAATTGACTAGTGACTCGGTTTCATGATATGCAATTTGCCGATATGCGAATGCACATGGCTTCGCGATAACAAAAAACTACCGTCCCTAAATGCGTGACATTCACATCCAACACGTCAGTTGGTGCAGCCGATTTGGACATCGATTGCAGCTACTTCAATTGGAAGGGCCAGGAACCGGGGTTAAACAACAAAAAAAGAAAGGGTCTGGCGATGAATCTGAGTTGTGAGCGTCGATCGTAGATGTAGGTACATGTAGGTACCTAGATAGTTATGTAGATAAGAAGTTGGTGTGGTGGTGGTGCTGCTGCTGATAAAGGTAAACTCAACGTTAGAGCTTGTACCCAGAAGAGGGGGAAATGTGGGGTAATTGATGTTTAAGCCTCATAGTGGCCCGTTTACTAGTCGGGGATGTTTAAAATACATCCGTGCGGGCTGCCACCTGCAGGCTGCTCCGCTCTGACAGGTTCTTGTTCTGCCATCCGCTCCTCCTTTTCGGGAGTTTCCGGAAGCTTCCATCAACGGTACCCTAGCAACGGTATCTCCCTTGATAAGTAGAGCAAGATCCCGATAGGCGAATGCAATCTTGCATCGGAAAATAACCGAGACCTTATTTTATTTATAACGCCGCCGCTAACATTGTCACTGTCTACTGCTTGGATCACATATTGGGAGATAATAGTCACAGTTATTGAATCGATAATCAGAAGATGAGAAGACAAAATCTAATAGGAATCTAACCGCATGATTCATTTATCAATGCACCCCCAAGGGTTGGGAAGGTTAAAACCGTCTAATCGAACATTGGATCGACAAAACAGGAAAGGTACAGCTGTGCCCACCTTTACCCAAGTGTAAAAGACAAGGAAAAGAGACGTAAAAAAGAAACCTAAAAAAGAAACCCCGAACCAATTCCACCCATCCCACCAACGTAAAAAGAGACCAAAAGAATTAACAACTTACTCAAGACCACCGCAGATGGTCTCGATCATAATACCAGTGATCTGGTAAGGGCAAGCGTTGGAAGCAGGGCGGCGATCCTCGAAGTACCCGTAACCCTCCTTGGCACAAGACCTGGGAATACGGATTGAGGAACCACGATCAGCAACACCATATGAGAAGCTGTCGATTGAGCCAGTCTCGTGTCTGCCAGTAAGACGGAGGGTGTTGTCGTCTCCGTAGACAGCAATGTGCTCCTTGTGACGCTTGGCGAGCTTCTGGATGGCCTCCTCGATGTACTTCATTCCTCCCTCTTCCCTCATTGCCTCAGTAGAAACGTTGGTGTGAAGACCAGAGCCGTTCCAGTCACCACTATACAATATTAGACACAAGTTATAACCATGTGATGAATCCGAGATACTTACGGGATGGGCTTAGGGTGGAAAGAAATCTTAACACCAAACTCCTCAGCAACGCGCTGAAGGAGGTAACGGGACAACCACAAATGGTCACCCACTATGCGAAGTCAGTAGAGGTTCTTGGAAGTAAAGGAATTTTGATATACTGACTCTCAATACCCTCGCAAGGTCCAACCTGGAACTCCCACTGGGATGGGAGGACCTCGGCGTTGATACCGGAGATCTTAATTCCAGCGTACAAGCAGGCACGGTAGTGGGCCTCGACAATGTCACGGCAGTAGACCTTTCCAGTACCAACACCACAGTAGTAAGGACCCTGAGGACCGGGGAAACCACCCTTGGGCCACCCGTAAGGTTGACCGTACTCGTCGAAGAGGGTGTACTCCTGCTCAAGACCGAACCAGGGCTTCTGGTCCTTGTGGGCCTCCATGAGCTTGGCGCACTCGTGGCGGTAGTTGAACTTGTTTGGTGCACCGTCGGCGTTCCAGCACTCAGCCAAGACGAGGATGTTGTCGCCACCACGGAACGGATCGGGGAAGATGGCGACAGGGCGGAGGTAGACATCGGAGTCTTCACCAGGAGCCTGGCCGGTGGAAGATCCATCGAAGTTCCATTCTGGGAGGTCCTCGAGAGAGGTAACCTTCTTGGTGACAGTCTAAAGAAATAGTTAATAAGATGAAAATATAGTTGGTGTTTTCAAGGCGGAATCTGGTGTTGTTGAGGAATTGATGTCGCGTGTAGTGGGGGCGGGGTATTGCTATTTCGATAAGGAAAGATCACAAACCTTGGTTTTGCTCCTCACTCCGTTAGATCCGTCAATCCAGATATACTCGGCTTGTATGCTGCCCTTCTGGTCGAGATTGAGGTATTTAAGAAGCTGCAGATAAAAAGTTTAGTTTTTGTTTTAATTTAAGTAGTTTAAACATGAAATTACTGACGTTGGCAGTGTTAGAGATAACCGTTGATTCAGCCTGCCAAGAGAAAAAAAATGTTAGCGATTTTGCTTAAAAGGCTTCGGTGATATGGAAGGGCGCTGACCATTTTGAGAATGTGTTGAGGGTATCTGAGAACGAAAACGAAGAAAAAATATGAAGGAGAAAGATGTAGAGGTTGGAAGCTATGAGCTTGGAGTGAATGATGAAGTAGGAAGAAGAAGAAGGAGCGGGGGAGCGGAATATATAAAGCAAAAAATGGATGGGTCTAGGAAAGGTAGAGGTTTGGTGGCAGGGGACCGAGATGCCGTGGAAGTTTACACCCACACTGAAGCAGGGGCACGGTTTGTTGGTTGCGTGTGTGCGGGAAAAAAAGCAACTTTCTTTTTTTTATGAGAGAACCCTCGTGCTAACTGTGAGTGGGGGATAGAACACCACACTACGATAAGATTGAAAGACACAGGGGTTTTGGGGCTTGCTGAAAAGCCTGCATGAAGCATCTCTGATACAAATTTATCCGAATGCAGTTTTTTTGAAAAGAAGAGTACATTATTGGGCATAATTATAGTTGAACTCTTCAAAGTTCGTATTTACAGTTCGTGTCTATCAATCCAACATACCTCGTCCCACGGCAGTTAGAACACCTAGCAGTTACGCGTATTACTCCATGTATGTATCTCCTGCCTGCTTCACTACTATCCTCGCCTTCGAACCTAGAGCCCTGCCTGATGTTGTCCCACGTGAGTTATTATTTTCTTCTCCCCTGCAACACTTCACATAAAAGTAATCGCCAGATGGCGATCAAGACCTCTCTACAGCGTATTCGATTATTATCGATCACTTTAGGAGACCGTTATGTAGCCTCGAAGAAAAAGGAAAACTTTACGTTTCATGAAGAAAAAATCGTGGGTGAAAAACTTTCAAATGGAATTGGTTCTCCATGTCATAAACTTGACGTCCTTGTTTAAACCCAGGTTCATGATTTTAAGATCTAGCCGAATAAGGATCTTGCCTGTAGCCTTCGTGGCCTCCTTCATCAACCATTCCAGACCTCCCCATCACACTTTTACAAAACCCCTCTCTCTTTCTGCAGCCCCGCCATGCAGGGAGTGTTTGGCACAGTCAGGCCCGATAGCGAGACAAGGTGTCCCCCATTCTGCCAGAAGGTCGTCTTATCAGTTGCAACCTCTTCGGCGTCTGTGTGTAACCGATAAGCCATCTGTAAGTTCATACATAGAAAAGACGATAAATAACATAAAATACAAACGTAAAAAATGTTTTGCGGTTGTCATGTAGACCTTTAAAGGGTCAATAGTTCATCCAGACTCCCTAAAAATACCTAGTGGGGGGGATATTTCTGGACAAACATTTGACATGGGAACCATTTATGCTCAAGTCTCGTGGCCAGCCTCACAAATTCCCTAGGGCCTTCCAGAAGCTCCAAATTCTTGACGAGAGTTTTGCCGGTGCGGCCACCGTCCTATGATAGCTACCACCGCTCTCCGTTACCCCTGAACGAGACCCATTTGTTGGGGGCCGAATGGCCAATAGAAACGAATCTATTACGGCATCATTTCTGGGCAGTCTGGGAGCTCGTACCTGCGCCGTAGCTGTTCGGCAAAGAGCATAGAGAGAATAGAGGTTCGTTTTCTTACCGGGTAAAATCTTTTGAAAGGTAAATTTATGAGGTCCAAAGAGCCATAACTCATGGGATCAATGGAATTTACATATCAAGATACCTAATTAACATGTTTCAAAGCTTCACGATATCATGGAGAAAATACAGAGAGGCTGGAAATTGGAATGCTGACAACCAGCCAGCGACCACCGCGCATAATCAGACAGGAGCCAATCTTCTCCTTAATCGTGCAGTCAGCCATTTCGGATCTCGGGGGATCTCTCCGCTACGACCTCGAGCTCAGCTCCTGACGATAGGTATCTTTACTTAGAACACACGAGGGTTTTTTTTGCCAACACTTCGCCGGCTTGTGCTGTACACAGAAATAGATCGATTATCCGGCCCGTGTCTCGTCTACACATGCTGAGGCAGGAAGCATTTATTTGCATTGTTCTTTGGCGTACGGTGGGTTTACACGTTCGTTAGCGGTGCAAAGCGTCTATAGCCGGACGCGGATATGACGTAAAGAAGCCCCTAAACTGAGACGTGGCCCTAAATCTATCGGACTTCGAGAACAAAGCTGCACAAAGAACACAAATTGTGCCCTTTCCAATGTGTAGTTCTGTGAAACGAGTTTTTCAAAACGTTGTTTCCCATGATCCAACGTTTGAACTGCGCCTCGTACCTGCATGTGGCCAAGGAAGGCGGGATCTGATAAGAGGGCTGATAAGAAGCCGCACCTGACAGCTGAGGCAGTGAAACACTAACTTTTGTTTTTCAATCCTTTGCTGTGATAGGTCCTGATCATGATATAGACTCGGGGGGCATCGGGTCGGGATGGTGTGGCGCATCTCTCTCTGGGGTGGTAATGATTCTTCGAAAGCGAACCTACCCCGAGTGTTGCCTTTAGACTCAGACGATGGTTGCATAGATCGTATCTATTGGACGATTAGGACACATGCACATGCAGCTTCCGGTGCCTAGCTCCCTCGCGCTTATGTATCCGATCAGAAGCTTATGTTGAGTTACTAATGGTGTTTTGTTTACTCTAGAGCTCAAAATAAACGTACTGTCACTGTTATTGAAAATCCGGTTCCTACACCTCAGTAACAGATCTCTTGCATGTGAGACTATCGGTACCGTAATAGTAAGTACTTGGTAGAGTGTCCATACACACATAATTTGGGTAGTGGATGATCATCGTTGCACAAGAGTTTCCATAATCCGGGCGCTCCCGATCACGATTCGGCTCCCCCACGCTGCAACTCTCCACATAATGAACCAGTCAGCTGGGAAACCACCTTGACGGTGGCTACGTTCTCAACCAGCCCTATGCTATGCATTCTATTTTTCAAAATCTGTTTACATACACACCGTCAACTAACTCCGATTGTTTTGATCGATTAGGTACGTACCTAGTCCAGGGTACGTCCTGCAGTGATGTGAAAATTTATTTCCACGTTTTTTCCCACCCAAGACTTGCGGGGAATACTTTGTGGCCTTTTTATCATGGCAGAACGATTCCAATCATATCAGGTATTTTGCTTTTGTTTTCCTGGGATCCATGGAATCTTTTGTTTTTTTCTCGACGATCTTACGTACTTCGGGTTGTATTCCCCGAAAACTCAAAAGAAATACTAATTTAAACTACGAGATCTTTTCATGTGTGTTCGATCTTAATCGTTGATCACGAAGGTAAAGTGTTTTTGTTGAGAAATCCCAACTACCTACCAGATGTTTCGTATTACTCTTGTTTATACGTGATGAAGGAGCTCTCCGACGGTTCGATCTGAAGGTTGGAGTAACACTAGATAGTTACATACACAAGGTAGCTACGGCTGACGATTAATGGACAAAGCAAATTTAAAAGCAACGATACTCTGCGCCACCAGCCGGCAGTGTGTTTTGCGTATTTCCACCACATCATTCAGGAACCGGACGTTCGTCCTTCCAATAGGAAAGCTACCATCCAAGACGGTTAAGGGTTAGCTCCGCCTGGATGGGGGGCTCGTGTGGGGATGCAAGGGTCCAGCTTTGTCACATCAGAATTGTTGACTACTAATTAAACCACTGTTTATCATGAGTTACTTTCGCTTTAGACATGACGGTATTCCTTCCGGGAGCAAATGTCTTACAGGCCTCTCATACAAACAGCTAGATCTCTCTCACGTGCCGGGGGGATGGGGGTAACGTCGGGACTCTCTCTTCCTCTCTCGGGGAAAGAGATATGTTTAGCAACGAAGTACAAGCGATATTATAATACCTCTTTGCACTATGATTTTTTTTGTTTCGTTTTCGCCGTTCAGATCTCTTTCGGAGGAGATCACTAATACGACGTGTATCGTAAACTCCGTGCCCCTTGAATAAGTTAAGCCCCGAGTAAATTATACCTTGAACTTAAACGCTGACACTTTCTAAACTTAGGTCTTGGGGTGTCGGGGGTGCGCTTTATAGTTCCCGTTAGACGTTTTTGGCGGGCACGCCAGCCCACCAACGAGATGGGCTTGAAGGAACCTTAAGTTTTGCCCCCCTCTCCCCTTGGGTAGCTATAAGGAAGCATATGACTATAAACCCCGAACGAGTGACCGGGTGTGCACATGCGCGCATGTCTTGCTTACTTGCTTAAGCGACGTTGAAATAACGTATGGAGTAGTTACCCGCACCCTGGCCGAGTTTCCGGGTTTCCAGGGTCTTTTGGGTGATATCATCGCCAGAAGATATGTGATTTCTTTAGTCTGCCCCGGGTATGGCGTCAAATGAAGCTATTGGGTCTCTTTGATATTGGTAATGTATTTTTTTTTCTTCTTCCTCGGTCCGAAATGGGACTTTGTCGTGGGGCCGGGTTCAGTCGGCGGTTGGACTGGGCATACATACAGACATACGGACAAGGTAATGATGCGCGTGTCCAGGAAGTGGGATTGTTGAATTGCACGATGTGCGGTGCATAAGCGCGCACTAGGTATTTACTCGAGTTTTTGAGGCCTCAAACCTCCACGGATGCAGGTTTACAGGAAATCGGTGCCTACAAATTGTACCTACCTACTCTGGAGCAGTCAGAACCTTTGCAGACAGACACTGTGGTCCTGTTCTCCCAATTGGCAAAGGAAGAGAAGGGGGGAGCTTAAGGGAAGCACCATGACCGGCCAGCAAATTGTATGTGTGAGTGCGGTGGCTTGTGTTATGCACTGTCACTGACACTTGCCACTAACTAACTACATACATAAAGAATCCTTCCTGGCGAGTTTTTTTTCTCTCACGAGCTAACGGTTGCGGCTGCTATGACCGAGGACAGGATAGCTAACATGTACTCTAAGTAGTTAGGCATGGGGTGCGATCCTCCTTTCGATAAAACCTCCTCCGGATCCCTCTTCAGCTTCAGGTGAGTCACGGGCTCGCGAGGTATTTAGCTATTACCCGTGCTGAGCGCTGCTGGGTATATACCTGGTCGTAGATAAATGTAGAACATCCAGTCACCCTACTCTACATGTGGTACTCGTGGGCGGCCTCCAAACCAGCTAACATTGAGGTCATGATCACTACCCAGGGCGTCCAGTCCTACTTAGTCGGCCTGTCTACTATCAACATACTCTGGTTCAACCCGAGTTACATACTTGATCTGCCGGGTATATAGATAATCATTGATCACTACAAGTATCGTCAGTGCGCATACAGAGATCAAAAAGTGCAAAACCGGCTCCCTCCCCCCTGCAAGCCACTCACCCACTCTAACCCCGATGGGAAACACCACACACACATAGCGCATCCGCCAGACCCCCTGCATGGTGGAGTCGGGGAGTCGGGGGGTCAGATCGCCGCCGGACACACACACCACAGGTCGCCGCCGCGGGTCTAATCTTTAGTTACGGCTCGCAGGTTGTGTTTAATTGTAGACCTCGGGCGGGCGATGAGAAACATATCTGTTTAAACCCCATTGCATTGCTGCGGTGGTGGTGTATTCAGCGGCGAGTGGGGTGCTAATTAATTTGTGACGTTGCGCTCCGTTGAGACCGCGCTATTTCGTTTGCGGTAATTTTTTTTTGTCGATGGAAAGGATCGCTTCGACAGGTTTTTTTTTGGGCGGTTGCCTCAGTGCATTGGTGTATATAATCTTAGACGACTGACGTATAATACCAACTCCCCCCCTCTCTCTTTCTCGCTCACTTCTCTCGTGATGGGGGCGTGTGTGTATGTAGCGGTACCGCCGGTCTATATATTATTGTGGAAAGGGGAGTTGATTTATATATGTATTTAGTACAGAAGTTGCGCACCTTGCTTGTTTATTGGTAATGATAGCTAAAGTATATACATACATAAAATACAAACGAATAGGATATGACAATTCAAGCTTAAGAGAGATTGCCTTGATATGAAGAATATACATGTGAATAACCAATAATATATATATAGAAAATAAAACAAAATATACAGAGCAATATAAGGGGAAACTCCGGGTCCAGTCTTGGGGTTATAAAATAAACCCCTACTCCCCCAAGTCCTCAAGTAGCTCCAACGTCGGCCTACCATATATACTCCCCGTCGCCATCATCCCCGCCCGTCTCCTCCTCCCCACCACCACCGCCCTCAACCTCCATCATCTCCCTCGCCTCCTCCATCTCTTGACAGACCCTCGTCTCCGCAACCACGACATCCCACCCCCAGCGCCTCCTCTCCACCCCCACCACAGCCTGCACCCACCGCCTCTCCACCACGGGCTGCTCCCACCCCCTCCCAATCCTACACCTCCTACCCACGGCCGCCACCGGCAGCGCCAACTCCCACCTCTCGCGATCCCACCCCCCCGCCGCACCCTGCCCATGCATGGACCCCACGTGCGCCAGCACTTCGCTGATCCCACATGCGGGGAGACCGCGACACAGGCGGCAGCGGAAGCGCGCCGGCCGCCGGCCGGAGAAGTACCGTGAGAGACCGTCGCCGCCGATGGTGCACAGGCGTGCGGCGGTGCCCAGCGTCAGTGTTGGGGGGCCGCGGATACGAGCGTATGTGAGTGCTTGTAGAGTGAAGGAGGCTTCAGTGCCGGATGTGCAGCTGGCGCCGTGCGCGGTGATGAAGGCGCTGATGTGGCGTGAGAGGAGGGCGAGGGTGAGGGTGTTGATGGGGGCTGGGGGGGTGGCGGGGCGGGGCGGGGCGGGGACAGGGACAGGGCTGGCCGGGGGGGTGGGGGGGACGGTTATGGTCGGCATTTTGTGTGGTGTTTTTGGGTGTGTATGGCTTGATCTCTCGGAGAGGTATCCAAGGCGTGGATGTAATTAATTGTGCAGCTAGCTATAGCTCACTTAATCGATAGACTAGCTATATATATATTTCCCCTCGCTACGAGGAGATTGTGGTTCTGCAGCTAGCTTGAATTGGCTGTTTTGTGGTGTTTTTTATATTTCTTGTCGTAAAATTAGATATCGTGACGTATATATATTTAGATATCGTTGCTCAACTAATAGACTTACATGTATGTGTATATCCTCGGGCAGTGGTGGCTCTGACGTACGAGGAGGAAGATTTCCTGCTCTTCTCGCGGTTTGCGTAAAAATGATAAGAAGAAAAAAAAGGTTGTGGTGAATTCTGACGTAAGGGGACGAGGCCGGGTGGTGGTGGTTGTGGTGGATTGGTTCTCCGTGGACAGAAAGACAGATAGACAGGCGAGTATACTCTTTTTTTGTCTCGTCGGGTTTTGGAAAGGAGAATTCGTGGCTTTTTTCCCCTCTTTTTTTTTTTGGCTTGATCGTGGCCTCTCGTCTCCTGTCCCCGCTGTGTCTGTGTCTGTGGCTACGCGTGGGGCACGTATACAGTCTCGGATAGATTTATAAAAGAGGAATTGGCTTATAGATATGATTTACACAGCAGGAGGGTTTCAGAGCAAAGAAGTTTGTGTGTGTGTGTGCGCATGTGTGATATACACGAGCAGCAGAGGGGGAAGAAAATGTTTATGTTACTCCCCTCCAACAGCGGCAGCACCCACGCCCATTTATACCCCCTAGATCTGGGCGCTAGCCTTCTAGATCTGGCGTCCGCGATGGGTGAGATCATAGTCCTCGTTGTCGCTTGATGTGGCTAGGTGGCGTGGCGAGTGAGAACCTGTGACGGGGATCCGGGGGGTGTTATCTCCGTGGTGGTTGGGGGATTGTTAGGATGCGAGTGCGAGTGTACTGGCAGGAAAAGGGTTGTTTGGGGCTGGATTGGGAGGGGGGGGGTGAGGAGGTGTACGTACGGGCGTATGATTGTTGGTCACTGGTGCGAGGGTGGGTTTTGGGGGGGGGGGGGGTGCTGTGCTGGGTACATGGGATCGGGAAGAGGATCGTTTGATCACAATTACTTGACTGCTGGCCTGGCGCCGTGTGTTTAGATAGTTAGGGGTGTATGTATAGGGTATGTGTGTTCTGATCATCAATACTGACTGCATGTTTGGCAATGCACGGTTGTTGGGGGTCAAATTAATACATCTACATGTTGTAGCTGTTGCGATTGTATTGTGTGCTCGCTTAGAGAGATCAAATGTCTCTTATAAATACATGTATCGATACCGTAGTCTCGTTCCCAGACTGTTATTTTGTTGTCGCGCAGTAGCGCTGTGTGCAGAGAATCACCACAGGCTGGGCACGAGACTACTTCCTATAACGTAATATACACTTGCATGTCTGCTGTTCTGGATATAAACACTGCTCATGTGTACATGTAGTCATTAACTTTATTATTAGATCTTAGAGTACACATCTCCACTAATCTAAACTACACACACAACTACATGTACTTCATACATGTACATCTATCCTTAACGTATCTTCGTCCCCATCTTCATCTTCATCTCCAACTTCATGAAGGTGGCCCATACCTAGTGGTCAACCTACTCTTGAAACCATCAGTACCTTTAAAATCACTACATTCATCTCCCCTAAAATAATATACATACTTATAATCAAAAGAGAAAGAAAGGAAAAAGCCACGAGCCACCACAAGATGACTTCTGCTTCATCCCCCCTCCGAGATCTCACTCTCGACTCCAAATCATCATCTCCCCTATCAGACACCCCCGGAAATTTACAAGAAAACTCCCCACCACTCTCTCCACCCTCTCCAGATAACTCCACAAAATCCGCCTCTCCGTCCGCTGGGAGCGCCGTCTCCATGAAGTCTGCCACTCCCGATAGCATCGCCCCCGTCAAAACTCCTACATCCACCTCAATCTCCCCAATCTCCCCGCTCTCCCCTACCAAGCGGTCGCCAGGATCAGAACCTACTGACCAAAATGCCGACCCCATCACCGAGTTCCTACTCGGAAGATTCCCGTTCATCCGCTCAGACTACGAGCACCGCCCGCTCTTCCCATCTGCTATCCTCTGGACATCCCGCTTCGGCCACTATCACCCAGCCCGTTGGCTCATTGAGCACGGGGTCGATCTCACACAGCCCAACACCAGTCCCATGGGAAAGCTTCGCACCCCACTCCACTACGCCGCTCTCTACGGGCACAAAGAGCTTCTTGCCTACCTTATCATTAAATACACATCCGCCTCATGCCCGCTCGACACACCCCGGGATCTCTACGGCTTCACGCCCCTCCACCTCGCATGTATCGAACCCCAGACAAAAGTCATCGATACCCTTATTCAGCACGGCGCCTCTCCCACAGTGCGCACCTCCGCTAGTGACACTGCGCTCCATATCGCCGCCAAGACGGCCGGCGAGGCCGTAGTCGAGCTCCTCGTCGAGGCCGGTGCCGACCCTAATGCGCGCAACATCGGCGGCTATACACCGCTCATGATCGCCGCAGAGCTCGGCAATGAAGAGGCGATCCTCAAGCTAGCCGAGTACGAGCTTGATCTTAACGTGCGGGCCGAGTGGAGCGGTGACACGGCACTGCATATGGCGGTGCGGGGGGCGCACTTGATGGCGGTGGTGTATCTGCTGCGTATGGGCGCACAGTATGGTGTTCGCAACTTTTGCGGACGGAGGGTGCTGGATTATGGGTGGGAGGATATGCCGAGATTGAGGCGGAGGGAGGCGATCGGCGTGGTGCGTATTCTACGGAGTTTACAAGAGGGGAGGGAGAGGTTTGAGGCTGTGGCGGAGGAGGAGACGGGGAGGGGGAGAGGAAGGGAGAGGGGAGGGGGGGGAGGGAAAGGAAAAGTTGTGGGCGCATTTTCGGCAGAGGGGGCGAAGAGGGGCGGTAGTGGAAGGAAAAGTGTGTATGACGAGGAGGATGAGGAGGAGGAGGAGACTTGGGAGAGTGCGATGGGGAAGAAGTGAGAGCAGTCATAAGGTAGGCTATAGATTTTTCTTTTTCTTCTTCTTGCTAACTGTACCATTTTATATTCTTTATGTTTCTTGTTGGTACCTTGTTTCTTTTATAGGGTTGAAGGATCCTGTACTTGTTGTCACGCTGCTCTAGGCGGTTTAGTTTTCCTGTTGTCCCTATCATTTCCATCCTGCCAAGCGCGCGGATAGCGTAACAACCCTTATCGTCCAACAATGTATTGTTATAACTACATGTAAACTCCTCCGCGCCCCCATCATCAGCGGCCGTATCCTGTGGTTTGCCAGGTAATACATGACCGTACATGTATAGTATAGTATAGACACGGTTTACTCAGCAGTGCCCGCAGATATTAACGAGCCCGGCTCCACATCCATCCATTCATCCCATCCATCCATTCATCCCATCCTTGCCATGTACGGCGGGCTACATGGAAAATGCATTGAACGTCTCGAACTATATACATATATCTACATAATATACTACCCGATCGACATCCTGAGCTTAGGCAGGGCAGCAGCATCCGGCTGTATGTGCGGGCTGGGAGGCTGAGTGCGGGGGCGCGGGAGATTACTACATGTATATTATACATGCGCGCGCGCGCGGAAAGAGTCATGGCATGTCACTCGGCGCGGCTGGTGTGGGGGTTAGGGTTGGGTGCGGTTGGTTGGTTGGGGCTAGGTGTGGTACGGTGGTCTTGGCGTGTCACTGGAGAGAGGCGAGAGATGTAGCTACAGGATTGAAGCAAGGCACTTGGCAGTAAGAGAGATGGTGGGTGGTGGGTGGTGGGTAGATGGTGTTGGCTATTGATTTAAGGCTAGCTTGTGGTGTAGGTGGACTCGTTCGTTCAGCTCAGGTGGTTATCACTTTTTGGAGGGAAGGCTTGGGGGAGGAGGGGGGGGGGCGTCTCTGGCTGGTCTATATGTGTGGTTCTCTGTATATGGTACAGGGGTTTTGGTGTAGATGGGGTTTTTTTTAGGGGTGAGGGATATCAATATGATGTAAGTGCCTGCGCAGGTGGGTGTGGTGTTGAGATATCTCGAAGAAAGGTTATGCTGGAATATCAGGATGTAGGATAGCTATGATCTTCCTCCCCCGTGCACCGGTCGCACCAAATCGATAGCATCATCTCTCCCATCAACTCAGCGGGGTTGAACCCAAAGAAGTACATGTATAATGGGTATGCACACAAATCTGGCAAGTACAGGAATGTGTCCGCATCCAAGTTTCCGGAACACTCTCCTATAAAAAGATGGTGGCGATGATGGTGGTGAACAGTCCTATTACCATTGCAATATTGGCCCTTACAAAAAAAGGGAAGCAAAAAAAAAAAAAAAAAAATTTAGTCCACCTGGGTGGGGATCGAACCCACCCCGTGCGCGGCTGGGGAACCTCTCCTCCACGACCACCCCATTTCCTCCACAACCACAACCACTAGCCCAGCCTCTCAACGCACGGCGGTGGTGGCCATCTTTGCTCCTTTAAACTTACGTGGCTTACCCTTATATACAATTTCTTGGCGCAGGGGATTCCTTTGGGGGCTAATAGATGGTGGGACTATTAATTGGGTCACGCTAGACCCGCTTTTGAGATAATGTGTATGGCAGCCCACAGCCTATCGCCGCCTGCCGTCCTCTGCCGCCTCCTGCCTCCTGTGGCTTATATTCCTTCCCTAGCAATTAGGGTCCAGTTCACCGCACAAACTTTGGATAACGACATGTATGGTGGTTTAAAGGGTATCTTAATATTACTTGAGTACTTCGCACATTTTGGCAAAGTTATCTTTTTCCAATTGTACCGTAGGGGTGAGCAACCCATAACTACATATATGTACATATAACACCTCACCAGGCCTCGTTATCAAAGAGTTCGTAGACGTCCTTTTTCAGACTCATCATCCACCACCGCCTTCTGATCAGCTTCAGTTTCTTTGGCGGCCTTGGTGGTTGTGGTGTCGTTGTTCTTCCCCGCTACCATCTTCTTAGAGTCGCCAGTGCCAGTGCCAGTACCTTCAGCCCATTCTCATTCTCATGCCGACTCTAGGTGCATCCCTGCGGTTTTTCTCTTTCCATCCTACGTATACGCGTCCCTCTCCCGCTTCACACCCTCACCACCAGCGCTCGGGTTGGGGAGCGGGGCAGGAGAAGGGGATAGTTTGTTGGCTGGAGCCTGGAGTCTGTTTCTCGGTGGTGGTGTACAGATGGAGGGTTAAAATGGGAAAGGGCTCGGACGAAGTGTAGATTAGGGAGTATATCGATGGTGCCTTGACTGACACACTGCCGCGACGCTGCAGCCGGGAGATATCGGCCCTTCATGATGGGGGATTACTTGGTTTTTTTTCTTTCATAGACCAGGTGATATTGCGACATGATCCGTCTTGAGCTCTTCACTGCTCTATTGGCCGTGGTCCAGGCTTTGGCCCAAGGCTTGTATAGGAGAATCTCAGCTAGATATAATCTAGCTGCATGTACATATATATGTAGCGTTAGCTCTAGTCACCAGTACCTGTTAGAGAAGGTGCCTGAGGTTGCAAAAGAACTGGCGCCAGCAAGTTTCTCTTCCTTTTTCTGGGACACAAATAGAAGTAGCAGAAACAAAGTAACAAAAATCAGCTAACAGATGCTTGGAACAAAAAAACAACAAAACAAAACGAGAAAGTTCCTCGGGTGCAGATCAGCTCTAGTTCTAAAGGGGAAAAGAAAACAAAAAGTTAAGGAGGAACTTCCAGATCGAATTGAGTTATCTAACGACGACATATAAACACCGGGTTGGACCGGATCGCGCGGATCGAGGGCCGGGTTCTACCTTGAATTTACTTACCGGATCGGACTATAGTAAGTTAGCTAGCTAGTAAGGGGCGGCCTAGCTATAGGGGGAGAGATGTACCAATCTTTGAAACCTCATCGTAGAGGTGAGGGGAGTAGAGGGTTGGTGGGTTACGTATCTGATCTATAGCTAGGTGAGATCATGTTCCGACGACGACGGGGCAATATCCCCTTAAACACCACATGTACTCAACCAGCTAGCCACACCCAAATACCTCACGGCGCTTCCTGATCATGATATGTTTCCTTGGTCATCTATGGTACGTTACACATTTCTATACGTAGCTAGGAGCAGCTCCCTCCTTCCCTACAAGTAAGGAGCTAGAGTTGACAATTTTGCGTCCTTTTTTGTTTTTTACTCTTAAAAAGGACTGGTACAAGATGTTAGGTACTCCTTTTACGCTTTTTAGCCCCAAATCTACATGTATATACCATGTGTGGTGTGCGTGGTTCACTTGGTGGCGGCCCCCGAGTGTGGTTATCTTATTTTCGATCATTGACCATAAGCATCGGCCGCGGCCGCCAGAGCCCTAGAGACCAGTTGGGCCGTTTAGGCTGTTTAGATATATTTTCCCGGTAGATCAATGTTCCTTAATGAATCTGGTTGTAAATGTTTTCTAGATTCCAACCCTAACCCTGAAGCGTCACGTCAACCTAGATCAAGAGTATAGTTGACCTGGACTGGACTTGAAATGTATGTAGCGATAGATTGCGGGACTATGAAGGCGTTTTCCCGATCTGGTGTCTTGTCGGCTCTTCTAGGCATATATGCCTTGCTTTGTGCCGGGATAGGGTGGTAACAAGATCGCACTGTACCAATAGGTGAGGTAAATCATGGCCGTGAAAGTTGGTACATCATGTAGTACGCCAGGATTTCTCGAAGTGATATATTCCCGCAATATACATAGCTAACATAGCACAGGACCTCTCCGCCAACGAATGCCGCCGTGTTGGCCTCCCCCGATATCCCGTAATATGTTCCATTAGGACCATTATAATAGTTAGCCACAGCCTCTCATATGCATAGATAACGGCCTAGCTATGGGTCAAGAGCCAATATTCCTGCCCTGACCCGTATCCATTTTCCAGGCACCTGATTTTATGATTCTTTTCTAGATTGCTTAAAGAATGAAGTCATGGTTTTTGTGATTATACTGCAGCTGAAATTAAAGCCCTTGCCGCTCAGATCCATGGATCCTATATAGCCGCACCCATGGTAGGAGCAGCAGACTCATCTACCGAGGGGCTTCCAGTGGATCTGTTGGTTCCACGACTTAATTAAACCAGTCCCAAGAGCCATTTATGGAGGAGCATGGCCCAGTCCGCACCGGTACCATCTGTGCATAGTATTTTTACTGCTGTAGAGGGAAAAATGCCTTCACGAATTTATGCAATTTGCAAATTGCCCATGGGGTAACTACCGAAATTTGCATCGACCGGGGGGGGGGGGGGCGGTCCTGGTGTTGGCTCGAGCTCGACGACGAAAAAAAACCAATAAACCCGCGAGAAATACTCTGCTAGCGGCGCGGCAGCTTCTACTGGGCCTGAAGAGTTTGTTTTCGGGCACTCTTCACCGCTAGGCTAGCTAGTACGGTAGGCCTCAGCCAGGGGTGCTTGGGCCGGCCCGGGAGCATTGTCTCATGCACATGTACGGGTATGGGTACCAGGTGGTTGATTAGTAGTTGATCTTCCCGTATGCGACTGCAAACTTCTATTGACCAGGGTTTACATCGCTTCTGCTGTAGTTAAGATCTAGATTCCTCGTAGATCAAAGCATACGAGTCTTCGGAATCTGTGAATGCGGTTGGGTGGAGAGCATATGCCGGATATATATAGGAATCGAGCTGTGGGCTAGACCATGTGTCGAGCAGTGCCTTCCAATACCCCCCAAGCCAGGCCGACACCGATCCCTATCCGTATCAGTCAGAAATACCGAAGGGCAATTCTTCGCCTGTGTTTCTCCCCCCCCCCCCCACTATTTTCACGCCACCTTCCGAGTGAAAATCGTCGGACTTTAAAGAATCCGGATCCAACCAATAGCCTACCTATGCCCGGAGGTGGCAAATAGCACTTTTTATCATTGATATTAGTTTTATTTGAAATTTTTGCTATAAGGAGGAACAATTGATTATACTCAAAATTATAAAATCACCAGCAATTGCGTCACAAATTGTCACTCGTCTAGTTCTTCCAGGTTTTGGGCCGATAATCAAGATGTCCAAGTTTATATATATATAGTAAGAAGTGATACTAACAGCTTACAGTGGCTACCATACTAAAAATTCCCTATTTGCATGACGAATGCGCACCGCGACGCACATTGATGAACCTGATTGACTGATTCAGTGCGGTGTGATGGGCGGTGGTGACGGCGGATCGGAGACTCTTAGATCTAGTGCCCCTGTATCCAATAAGCTCACCGGTACCCCATTCTGGAGAATTGATAGAGGCCTGCGTCCCAAGACTCGGCGGGGCGTAACACCCTGTTAGCAGCCTACGTACCAGTGAGCTACAGTTCCTATTGACCGACAAAAATACCAGGTATACCCGGCGAGGTCTGGGTCTCCAAATTGCCATAAGCTAACTGTATTGGCATTTAAATTGATAATCTGCCCCGCCTAGTACCATGAGCTATAAGAGAGGCTGTATGGAATTCGTCTCAACTTTCAAATGTTTCACTATCTTTAATTACGTACCGTTCTGATAGCGTGACGGGCTGCCGTATCGGAAGCCGCATGCAATACCCCTTACTCGGAAAAATGACCGCTATTGCATGCCATACAAATACGCGCCAAGTCCAAAATTTAGTATGGTATGCAATAGTGGTCCATTTTCCAAACGTCAGGAAAGTACTAGTACAGCACTACGTGCATCGACGGATGTCACGTCAGCGCAGTAAGGATCTCCTTGCCCCGCAATGTCATGCCGATAAACCTTCTTTCGACCACTGGCTAATATAACATCTGCCGCCAGAGCCTACAGGTCGTCCGTCCCCTGCGTGCACGCATGCCTATTTGAAACACATTTCATATAGACAAGGCGGAGGGGGTAAGGAGGTTGGGAAACACTGGGCGAGTTGCCTCGTGATAAGTAAACATGAATGCTCGGCCAGAGAACAGATTAGTGCTGGGAAAGATTTTATGTACCAGCCAGTGATGGTGTGTTGGGTTGTGATCTGCATGCAGTGGTGTGTGGTGCTAATTAGGACGAAATCGAATCCACTGCTCACTCTCCTACCTATATCATCGCGATTTATTGAAACCGCCTGCAGGAACCTAGCTGCGAGATTTCCCCGCAGTTGTTAGTGTATTTGCTTATTTGAATAATGACTTGTATGTGTTTGACGGTAAACAGTAGGACTACATACGTATATACAGCTCTAGGTACGACATCACCCAGCACATGGGTAGGCTCAGATGCAAACATGGTGGCACTCCATGGAGAGAAAAAATAAGAAAACATATATAAGCCTTTTGATATAACTCCACGCCAACGGCTGGGGGCCGCGAAAAGAGATTCTGGATGTGCCTAGCAAGGCGGCCGAAGTTTTTTTTTTTGAATTTATTCTCCGGGAGGGGGTTAATGCTTGATAAGTAGTAGTCGGTGGTTATGTTAAAAAGTCCCCAGCGCACAGCAATTCTAATTGATTCTTGGCTGCGGTGGTATAGACGTGGTCATCAGTTGGGCGCGGAGGCGAGGTTGAGTATATGTGGATGAACCCCCTATGGTGAGCAGCAAGCTGCTCGTAGGGGATGGGTACGAGACTAGATGAACCCTAGACTGTTTTGTATCCTTAGCTAGTAAATGGCGCTGACCCCGGAAAAAAGCAAAGAAACAGATCTTACTATCTCTCTTGTAATTACCAAATAATTGATCCCCTGACCCTCTATTATCTCTTTCACTGGTGACTAAATGCTGCCAACTTTTGAGGGGCTACCTCCGCTACCGTGACAACCATGAAATAGTTCCTAGAAGTATAGACGGCGTATTTCTAAGGGAATTTTTTTCGGGTGCACGGTGCACCATGCGGCCTCCTTAAATGTTAGCAGCTTCACCAGCAAAAGAGATAGGGGGTCAGCATATTTCTCTCAGCCTTGGTTTTAGCTGGCCGGTTGCGATTATTGACTGAGTACGTCGTTCACGGCACACATAACAATTATTTGTGCGCGAGTCGACAGAAACTCAAAAGTCTAGAGCCTATCGAATAGCTTCCGAGGACAAATCCTGAAACCCCGGGGGCGAAGCTAATTCTAATGATATAATTGAACCTATTAAATGTTTGGGTTGCGTTTAAGAAGCTTAACCAAGCGTTTCATCTGGTGGTCGAGTAACTACATGTAGATACCTTACATGTACCCAGGGTGTCGGGAAGTGATGCACATTCGGTGGTTTCATAGCCACACGGGAACCAACCCCCACACCAGGCTATTTCAAGGTAAATAAGTGTGCAGATACTCTTCATCAAGTATATGCTTAGTACTTGGGTATGGTAGAGAAGTTCTGTATAATTTTGTTGTATTGTGATAAAGTATTTAGGCGTTGTCTGGTCTACTTTAATTTCCAACACCCTGGGTACATACCTAGCTAGTTCCCTGGAGGTCAGTAAGGCACATGGGGGGTATAAATTCCGAGACCGGGTGTATTCGTACTCTTTAATCGACAAGAGAATGTAATTATAGCATGTGTCATATATGATTCAATTCCCTGCTTAATAACTCCTATTCAGCCTTAAGAAGGCGGGCAAAATTTAAATTTCGATAGCCTATAGATCATGATCATGTAAATAATCCTATTCTGGTTATGTAAGCTGGGACGAGGGTTAGGCTACATGCATGTTTCATTGCATATTGGACTAGCTGCTACACTAGGGTTGAATATTATATACATGTATTTCGCGACTCCGTCGTATATATACGGCACTTTAAGCAAAACAGAACGCGAAAATTTGAACTCGCCCTGCATACATGTACGTACCAAAAGCCCAGCCGAGTTGCGCAGAGCCTTATCAGGTTCCTACCAGCAGAACGCGCTACCTATAATGCTTAGGGTTATTACATGTGGTTATGTACTTTACGTAGGTACAGTCGCACCTCGCTATTCCGGATAGTCAAGATTCGCCGGGTCTCGTACGGGATAGCGGGTTAGTTTTAAATTAAAATCTCCCAGAATTTCGTACGGGACAGTAAAAGATCCGGCGTGTTGAGACCCGGCATATAGAGTTGGGACTGTAGCTACTTATATGTATATGGCTAAATTGGTTAGAATATGAGTTAAAGCTTCTTTTACTAAAACGGGCATATCGGCCAATTGAGATTTATAATGAGCAAATGTTATCAAACAGAAGGATTCTCTGAAGATTTATACCTTATGATAATATATTTGAGTGACTGCTCATGCCCGGTTCCGAATTTACCTCTGAGGTACATCATAAGACCGGCGATATAGATAGTAAGGTAAAAGAAATTGAAAACACAGGCTGCGCTGCAGGCAGGGGATTAGGTAATTGTTGGGTCTCGAATAAGGAGCGACCAAGAAGGTCGTATTCGAGTACTACTTTGTGGCTGTTTGTAAAATGATAGTTCCGACTCAATTAACCCCCGACTCCCAAGGGACGGCCGAACTCAGACATCGGTTGCATAATATCCTTCTGATCGGTAGTTAGAGAATTCCTGTTTCCCTAATGATGTGAGTAGAGCTTTGACGTAAAGGCCCTAACAATTTTGAAATGTCGTGCAATGAAATTTGATAGTTTTATCGGTGCCGGCCCTTTCTTGCATAAATAGTCCCGAGGGGAAAAAACCTTGCTAATTAGATAGAGCCGTTGCTACTTCGGCCCTATAATATAATTCTATGTAATTGATTGCATGTAATTATTATGTGATGTATGGACGGATACTGATATAATGACGGAAATAAATTCACACATACCTGAACATAATCCAGCACACCACTACATACCTACTGTACTTATCCCAGTGCTGCATATGGCTCACATGGTTCATAAGTTGCGATATATATATATTAAATCTAGTAGTACCTATTTTAATTTCACGGCTAACAGTGTGTGCCAGCAAGCTCCCGTGAAATTCTGTTGTACCAATCAATCAGCCTGACGATACCGATATTGAGGAGGTAATCTTGTCCCCATACTTTGGGCCCAGCTTGTCTGCATATATTAGTTGAAGACAGCCCGGGAATACGATTTTGTTTGGGTTTGGGGCGGGGGGGGTACGCAAAGACAGGCGCGCGCGCTTGGGAACGTCTCGTAAATTCTTACTCTGAGCCTTTCTTCCATTGATGACTATCTGTGTTAATAACCACTGGCATTGTTACACTCACATGCCTATCACCTATACTCAACCTTATATAATCTCATGATATAAGAGAACTCATACGCACCGCCGAATCTATAACGCTAGGATATACTAGAATCTCGGAATCAAAAATCCGATGACCTATAAGGATGGATGGGCATGGTGTTGGCATGCGCCTTGTGAGATTTAGAGTGTATTAGACCTAATTTTCGACCCACAGCTGTTCCCCGTAGGACGGTGGAAACTTAAGATAAGTTGATTGCATAACATAATTATAAGACTTAATGAGTAGGTCATACTGCTAGAGTCCTCTAACAACAACGCCTGAATCTATATTACGACTTTTTTTTCCCAGGCTTCCCAGCTTAGCTACGGGACGAGCCTGCAGTGTTCTCTCAGAATATACTCTAGAGCCTATATGAGGCACGGTAAGAAACCTCACAATCCTGCAAATAGCCTCCATTAAATGACGGAAATTACCATGGGAGTGGACTGTGGGCACATACGAGTGAACACGTTCTCCAACGCCCGCGTAGCAGCATGCGGCATGCATGTATATTCAAAATGCTTATCGTGTACCCATTTATACATGTAGTCAATGGGACTCTTTGTTTCACGCCGTACCAGTGAGAGTCCAAGGGTCCCTGCAGGGATACCAAATTTGCCAAAGCGTTATCTTAGAGACAGCACGTGCTATCGTGTACCAAGCCCCTTACCCCTTACTTTAGGGCGCTGGACCTAAAATACAGGGCAGAAAACCAGTTGGCATGTTGATTTAGAACTCCAGGCGTGTAAACAGTTATTAGAGCCTCCCCGAACCCCCCGGACCGGGATGCCATGTTTGTACATGTAGGTACATAGCAGGTTAGGCCCGGGCCTTGTGACCAGCCTCAAAAGTTATGCGCTCCAAACACCTAATTGAGCTATTTCGTAAGGGCGTTGACGCGTCTTTCATTATTTCACAGCATTGATAGCCATATTGATAGCCATGTATTACATCGAGTAACGAATCTTTCGTCCTTATAGGTTACGGCAAATTTTTGGGAGTCGGACCTTGCGGGACCTTGTGCACAGCGACCAGAATCCCGGGCCGGATTGCTCGGTGAATTTACCCCATATTGTTCTGTACGCTCCGGAATATTGACCAGGCTTGTGAACTAAAAAATGTTGAAGCTAGTCCTGGGAGAGTAAAATAATTTTTACTCGGATTTTCCCGAATCGATTTCCGCACCGGAGCCTTAAATCTAATAGTCTTGAAATAGTGAGATCCAGTCTAGGGGCTAGAAGAGTGACGTTTTTAGCATCATACATAGATCTTGGTGAACGTATGTATAGTCTCCCTCCGCTATAACTAACCTGCATATTCCAAATCGTTCGATACAGCAGATTATTCGGTACAGCAGATAAAATTCCACCACTTTCTATGTGAAATTGAAATTCGGATCACCAAAACCTGTTCGTAATAGCAGATTTGTAGCTTTATTGGCATTCGGTATAGCAGAGGTAGACTCTATTCCCGACTAAATAACGAACGCTAGAGAAAATTGTTGAATTGAGCGCGGCCGAGACCGACCCGCCTTGATGTTAATATCCGAACGTCGGGTTAAGAGTTTTCTTAATCGCGACGTGTATCTACCCACCACCCAGGCTTTCCTTCCTCAACAGTGGATTAGGGTTTCAAAGCAGTATTGGAATCAGGGTTACCTCAGGAAACAACCGACAGCACAACCAACCATGCATGTCATGGGAACCTCAGGCAAAAGCCTACAGAATCCTATCTTCGAGTTCCACAGCTTACAATTTGCGACACGCTAGAGCACCAAGTATTTTTCTTTTGCGTACTGATAGTTAGGCGGCTGCACTAGGGTTTTATGCAGTTGAATACATACACGCTCCACTGGTTCGGCTAGTGTTACGTCAGATGTTGAAGGACATTGGACGAAAGGCTATCATTGACCTCTTAGGTTCTTATTCGCCTGGAGATAATCGCTGCAGCCTCTATCTCTCGGTAATCGGTGAAGAAGGAGAATATAGTAGAGCATACCTGGTAAGGAATGCCTGTTCCCAGAGTATGTTTGCAAATCTTTACTCGCGTTTTCGATACCATTATATGTACTCAAGCGGCGGCAGAGGCGATTTTCATTATGACCCCGATAACTTGTGCGTACATGCAGCAAGAGGCACCAGCTCGGCATTTTAGAAAAAGAAAAGCCCGAATCCTCAAGGATCGAGACCACTGATATTAAATCCCACCAGTTCGGATACCTAACCAGATGGTCTCAGAGGGCTCAAGGACAGAAGCCCGCATTTTCAGGGCTTCTAGCGTATCTGCAGGGATATGGGTTCGAGAAAAACGCCCTCTGTCTCTCACAAAGTCAGTAAACTTGTAGCAGGTAACCTGTAGTTCACTGTTCGATTTCATATCGCTACAGGGCCTGGAAGAATAACATTCCTGAGCACATAGATAATGCTCGGTTTGGTACTACGTACTCTGGATGGAAGCCATACTTTGTACTAAGCTGCCACACAACACAACTATAGTTTAAGCAGACACAGCCGTAAAATCGGAACCCTTAGGATATGCGTTCTTGTTCAAAGCAGGGTATGGACCATTATCGATGAGGCGAGGAAGGCGTAAAGAAAATTCAAATCGGCGCATTCATTGGCCAATCGACTCCGAATTAGTTTCCATTTGAGTGGCTATGCGATGAGCAAGCTACACATCGTCTTGTTTAAACTCATAACTGCAATTGGTTATTCGTCCCCTGAAACCGATGCCACCATATGTACCATAAAACAGTCGCCAATGGTTTTCCTGATGCTTTAAACAGTCTCGGATATGGCGCGAAGACTGGGTGGCGGGGCTATCAGCCTTAAGAAAAATCGTCATCGAGAGGCCTATTTAGAGTAAACACCCCACACGGATATTTTAAGAGGAATGCCTGTGCGATATCATGATCAGTGTTGAGATCAATACTGTCACTATATCTCACTGAGTGCGATCAGATACGAACAGCCTTGTGTAACGGCCGGCCACATGACTATAGACTGAGGTAGTAATAATGGGGCACCGAAGTTATATTATTCTAGCTAGAGGCAGCTGTTGCTGGCCGCTGGGGATAGATGCTCAATGAAGCGCGGCCTTATAGATTGCCGCACAGAGGGTATTGATTTAGGATCTATCGTGGCTATGGGTAGGACATAAACGTGACCGGCATAGTTAAGGAAAACGCGGATTTATGCCGGTAGGCATTAATTAATAAGATAGGTTGAGTGCTGCTGAACGATAGGCGCCTACAATACCCTCGAGAGTAAACAGCCGGATGACAGCGTCACACTATCGAGCGTCATTCCCCATTCACAAACAAAACATGGCGTTCTATCTTATGTCTGTCAGATATATGAAGCTCTCTCCGCAGTTTCCGCACGGTCTCATCCGCTTGTTGGGTATTTGAGGAAATACTGCGTGAAGAAGGTTCGTTACACATGTATACCAGTTCGAATGATAAACCCAACTGAAAACGAGTGGGAACCAACAAGGACCCATGCATCAGATTCTCTGGAACAACTATTTCGTGGGGAGCTGAGCGGCGGCGGCCTGCGTTTTTTGTTGTCAAAGCACCGCCATAGATTTTCGATTGCCGGCCCCCGAGCAGAAATGATCAACGCGGAAAGTCAGATGAGGTGGTCGGTGATTGGACCACTAATTTAGCGAGAGATCCTCTTTGGTTATGGGGTATTAGAAAGTCAAGCTCAAGAAGGGACAACAAAACAGCCTATGATGTTTGTGAGATGGAAATTAGCTGGCCAAGATAATCCCCGCAATTCTGTTATCCTAAACTTTCAAATAGTTTGGATCATGGTTCGTTTGATTCCTGTGTGAATCAATGATTATTGCTTGATGTCTCCTTTTTTTACGCCAGGCACGACGCACGCACATGCCGTACCTGGCAACCGCACTTTCCCTGCAGGAGAAGAAAAAAGGAAAAAGAAAAAAGAAAAAGAAAAAGAAAAGAAAGAAAAAGGAAAAAAGAAAAGAGGGAAGGTGATGAGCGGTGCATCAAAGAAGTGAAGTAGAACCGACATCCATCTAAGATATCCAAAACTGGTAGGTACGGCACTTGTTTTGTCCGCACACCACCAAATCGGGATTCCCATGCACGAAACGAATAACCAGAGAGAAGTGTTTAATTCTTCTAGCTGGCTGAGGTAGAGTCCTGAACTGCTGCAATGCGAGAATCATCACCTCCAGGATCCAGGGTGCCTGGTACATAAGTCTACCCTATCAGCATGGGTTATTTTAGAGTCAACTTCGGTAATCCAGTAGAGAAGCCAGCCAGGGATGATTTTTGCAGGGATCAAGAAATATGAGCTTCTTCCGTGCTTCTTCTTTTCATGCATACATGTAGAGTACCTACCTGGGTTGATGGGCATGTGGAAGGTTGTGTTGTGTGGAGTGTGAGATACAGCAGCTTGTCTACTGGAAACATTATGTAACTAAGCGGATCACGTACTTCTGTCAAATTTGAATTAAGTACAAAGTTTGATTCATCTCTTTCTCTCTCACTCGTTATAGTTATGGTGGCTGTATGTAGGTACATCATACTTGTATGATTCCAACATTCGAGCGCAGCGACTATCACCACTTAACTTGTCGTTCACGTATCCCCTGAATATCATATCACGACATATCACCCACTGCAGTAGTAAGAATATCTCCAAAGAAGCAACGAGAAGATATAGAGACGAAATTCCCAATATACGAATTAATACACGACGGTCCCAAACCCTCTTCTTCCCCCAGTAGAGGCGCATAGTCACATACATTTCCGACTGTTTCCTTATTAGAGCAGTGGCTTTCAAAGCAACATCGCGCGTTTGACGGCGAACACAGTGTTTGGTTGTGTTTCTCTGCCTCACACAACGCTTTGACAGTACGCCATTCTCAAAGCTCGAAAGCACCAACGCCCCACTCCCGGACCCGTACTCTACTCATTGAGTGACGGATTGAAGGATTGACGGCCGCGACCCTTTTTTTCCCACCGAGTCAACCTTCAAAACGGTCCTCGCAGACCCCTCTGCATACTTAAATAGACCATAGTTCCATTCATATTACCGGGGATCCAATTTGTGTGTGGTTGATAGTGGGTTCTTGTAAGCGGCCAGAGCCCAATCCCGCCGCCTTTACAGTAAGACTCGCCGGATTCTCTCAAAAAGGGCCTTCTCCCTAGTCTTACAACTGTTTGCACCTTCCTGAAGCTCTCAGCAGATTTATTATCAATACCATTAATGCCCTTCGGCTGGTAACCGCCCTGTCGTTTCCCGACGCGAGTCGCTGCACTGCTGTTGTACTACTCCTTTAATCTTTTTTAGCGGAAGCGAACTCTTAGTTTTGTTTTTTGTTTTTTGTTTTTTTGTTTGGTTTTTTTTTCTGGGGATAATTCGTTATTACTTTCCTTTCGGTCATTTTTTGCTACTCCCGTGAACCAACCACCCTTCATAACCGACAAAGATGAATCGATCATCAAGGCCAGAGGATTTACAGATACAGAGGTCATCTACTTCGACGCGGGCGCGAAGTCGAAGTATTGGATCAGTGGATAAACCATTAAGCTCCAATGGCTCTTCTATTTACTCACTTGCCAATCCTTTGACAAATGTCACCCCAGAGCCAGCTTATATTGCAGCTTCAGCAGCCACAGGAATTGTGACAGGCAACCATGAAGGGTTTTTACAGGACGAGGAAAACGCTGGTCATGCAACATCAACTATACCAGTCACACCAGCTTCATTAAAACTCATCAATCAATTCCTAGATTTTCTTCTATATTCATTTCTTTCAGCATCAAAATCGACTTCATTGAAGGCTCTCCGGCCAGCAGTATCAGAAGTTCTCCGAAACCGGTTGGCAAAGGAGGCTGTTGCTGGAGCTGACCACGAGCTAAGCTCGTACCTTGGTGGAGGAGATGACGGAGATGATTTTGATGGGCTGAATGAAGCCCCGGAAATTAGTGCGGAATGGGACTTGGAGACCGCATGGAAGAAGACCAGATTACGGTGTATGGTTTACTCGTCACTTGGAGATATTGAGGAAGAGGATGAAGAGATTTACTCGGGATATGGAAATCTCGAAGGAATCGTTGGTTCTCAGCAATACGAACAGAACAGCATCGTGCCCGGCGTTGTTTCTCCAGCAGTAGCAATATGGCTCACAGCTGTTTTAGAGTTCATGGGCGAACAAACATTGCTCCTGGCTGGTCACGCAGCTATCAATCGCTACATTCAACGAGATATAACTGAGAGAGAAAGGCCCATGGTCGAAGAGCTGGATACAGAGAAAGTTGCGTTAAATTCCTCATTGGGCCGATTATGGAGGCAGTGGCGTAAACGCTTGCGCGCTCGAGGGTCTTCATTTTCCTCGCCTGGTCCTCACGGGGGGATTCTGCAACGACTTGAGCGTACTGCTAGCAGAATGAGCAGCAGAAGTACACTAACGGACCCAAGAAGTATGCAACCCGAACCACCAGAAATCAGAGAAGAGATGGTTGGTACTGCAGACCAAGAACCTGAAACAAATACTGAGAACCAATCGAAGAAGGTTTGTAACAACGCCTGATATCTAGCTAAGGGGTGGTAGTAATGACTTGCTGACATTTCGAAGACCCCCATCCCTGCAGAAAAGGGAACCATGGAGCCAATAACCACTACCCCTAACCCGAACTCTGGCCATGATTACTTAGTATGTCACCTACTCTACTATTTTCATTGGCTATTATTATCCATGGAAACTATATCTAACACCCCAAAAAAGTATTTCGAAGATAGTCCAAGAAGGCGCCCACAAAGTTTGGTATTGTTGCCTTCAACAACAACAGAAGCACCGTTTGTGCTTTCCCGATCCATTAAACGGCATAACTCCTTACCTGTAATTATTCGTTCGGAGTTTCCTGATCCAGTTGTTGAGGGTGCTCCAGAAACCGAAGATACAGAAACAGATTTTGAGGACATCGATGGTGAATTTTATACACCTGCGGAAGAGGAGCTCAACTCGGATATATCTGTTCAGGTTGTGAGACCTGCGTCCGAGCAGCTAGGCCCGTTAGGGAAATCTTACTTTCCTCCTCAAGAGCAGCCCGAGAGATCGACTGTTCTGGGAATTGACAAATCTAAAGTCACTGAATCCAAACTTTTGAATGAAAAGATCGAGACTTTGAAAAAAGCTCCAGCCCCTGATGATGGAGTTTCGGAACTTACTTTCTTCTCGCAGGCTACCGATGACGAGGATGATGATGGAGAAGATGATCGTCGTAGTGTTATCGGGTCAGCTCACACGTCAGATATTCGTGTCCAGCCTTCTGCAGCCCAGGCACCATTGCCCTTACATAAGTCTGGTGACTGTTCTAGGCAAGATCATGATCATGCTGAAAATGTTGCACCGAAGTTCGAGCGTTTTACGCCAACATCATCAAGGCGACCAGCTGAGCTTGTAGAAATACGCACAAACGGCCGTGTCTCAACTTTCCAGGAACAGCGCGCCGCAGACCGACGACCGTCGGCAACAACACTGGCAGAATTGGTCGATTCAGACGATGAATCACCAACGTCTACAACGACTCATAGATATTTTGTCGAAGGAGGCAGGCTGACACCTGGTGGTACTAATCAAATTACGGGTGATTACTTTGCGCATGCAAAAAAGGTTTCCTCGGCCAGCAGCAAGTACTCCCAGCATTCGCAGCTTTCGGACAGGAAGCTTGGGCAGCTCACGCTAATCCAGCCTCCCGGAAGCACCGTATCACTGCCCTCTGAACGGGGGAACGTACGGGCATGGACACCCCCTCAGACACCAAATAAATCACGGCGCTCATCAAGTTCTGGAAAAGTGCAACGTCCGGTTACATCACATTCAGGTACATCGCAAAACTCCACAAAGCTTAAGAGCCTCATTGCATGGCCTATGGATTGTGGAAAGCAGTCAAGAGAGTCAGACGATGAAAGCAGGAGTAGCTTACATAGTGAAAGGCCATCTACAAAACTTGCTAGCTTGGATGATAAGGAACGTAGCTTTGAGGAATTGATTTCTAGTGGTGATACTATTCATTGTACAATAACGCCGGACCCTCTAAGACGGATGGAGGTTTGTATAATGTCGCCTATTATCAGAGTTTGATAAAGCTAATAGTTCAATAGTTAAAAGGAAACCAAACGCCACGCACTGCAACATCGGCACTTGCGGACTTCTTACGAAATACTGGACCGGACGGCAAGGAGGTGCGTGCTACACCACCCAGCAGATCTGGCAATTCTTCAAGGCCTTCTACCGCCCGCGCAATCCCAATAATTCCTAAAGATCCCAGTCTTGAGGACGTAGCCTCGCTTACTCAGCTACTTCGATCCACTTCGGCTTCTCCCTCCGAAACAAGGCCTCAAACACCCACAACTTCTATTCCATCTCCTCATAACCCTACTTACAGCCCAGCTTCACGACGTATGTATGGGCCTAGTTCAGTAGCTGCCTCTCCGAAGGCCGGCAGCGAATCCACACCACTAAATCCGGGTGGAATTACCGGAATTCCAGCTGTAATAAGGCAATATCGATCCGACTCACTCGGGTCTCGCCCAAAGAACCGTCTTGTGGCTCGGCATGCAAGCGGTTTTACGACAAGCGACTCTACCTCTGCACTTGCCGATTTCTTTCGCAATACTACACCTCCTGTCGACGTAGATGGACAAGTTACTCAGCGCCGTATTTCCCGAAGCGTCGCGCCATTTCGCAATACTATGGACTCCGACCAGTTTGAGCTTCCAGAAGCTGAAGCTGAGCCTGTGATAAACAATGCAACACTACCTAACGAGCTTACATTCTTAACCAGTGCTGCTGCGCCACCCGATTCCTACCAGTCGTCGTTCTCGTCTTCGACAGCTCTTCTACGGAATAACTCAAAGAAGCAACATGACTATGGAGCAGTTAGTTCTATGCCAGAGACTAAACGGAAACAGACACGAGTCAAAGATCCGTATGCGATTGACATGGACGACGAGGATGAAGATGAAGACATGGAGGCGTTAAATCTGATAATCCCAAAGAAAAAAAAGGAAGATGAAAGTCTTATGGACTTCCTTCGCAATGTACCGCCACCTCCTCAGCCACCTACGCCACCTCAAGAGAACGAAGAAAAGACAATACAAAAGAAAAATAGCTCTGTCAGTTTGATCGGCCGTTTCGGCAGAAGTGGACGAAAGAACTCGATCGCTTCAAACGCCGATAAATTCCCCTTCCCCGTTCCGCAAATACCCGGAGGATACAAGCATACTCCTCTAGCCCAAGAAGACGATTCCTTCTCCTCACGGTATATGCAAGGGGGGGAGCAGCGACGCGCCCCTTATGACCCCCGAGTAGATATAGACCCCATGGCGAATCCTGCCCGTTTCGGCAACAGAACTCAAATCAAGGGTGGCGCTCAAGCCAGGGGTGGCCGGACTGATAGAGAGGAAACAGATAGACTTGCAGATTTCTTGAAGTTCAGCGAACCACCAACACAACATGCCCCCGCTCCAAAGGAGGACACCAGCGCGATGGCCAAGTTCAAGAACTTCACCTTTTTGAGAAAATCAAAGAGGAATGAGGTCTTTTGAATAAACTCCGTTTCTATTTTGACCACTCTTTCTTTCTTTCTTTTTAGCGATAGGGTTTCTTTTTTTAACTTTCTCTCCTGTCGGTTCGGTTTTCTAGAGCATTTAGAGCACGGAAACTGAATGGTCAAAACTGTCAAGTTTTTCCATGCATTGTTACATTGCCCCCTTTTTTTTTTGCCCCGGGAAAAAGTGTTATTTTAGGAGGGATGAAGTTATTGATGAATATCAAGGCTTTTCTCGTGGGCTTTTCTATCAGTTCGACCTTTTTTTTCTTCTTTTGTGGTTGTTTGGCGGATAGGCATGTGTGACGATAATCACTTCTCATTTGGAGTTCGAAGCATCTGTACGTGTGAATATACATGTGATGGGGTTTTTAGGTTTATTTTCCCTCTATTTATTATAGGTGGACAGGCTCTTAAAGCGGTTTTCTGTCTGGGGTTATGTGGGCTTTGATTCTTATAAATATTCTTGCCTTTCTCTTTCTTTGCATGAGTGTCTTCTGTTGAAGTTCTCTGGCGCAATTTCATGTAATTGGCACATCATAACCTATGAAGGGTTACATACCGCTGCGTTGTTAAGGTGTTTCAAGGCCCATTCCTGTTTGTTGTGATTGTTATTCGCTGGGACTCTTTTCTGCTACACCGTAGTGTCATTTTTCAAAGCACATCCCTCCAGGCTGGGGGATATTTTTAAACTGAAAAGTGGTCTCTCTCTCTCACTCTCTCCCTTTTCCTTGCTTTTCCCTTCCTTTTTCCCCTTCCCCCTTCCTTTTTTAATTTCACTATGTTTATGGAAGTGGATAAATTTCCTTGTGTTTTTTAGAACTGATTTGGGTTTGAGTATGGGTTTTGGGGAGTTATATTGCATCGTCTACATTTTTGTTCCTCTTTTTTGTTCCCCCTTTTATTTCCTACATTTGTTGAGTCGACCTGGTGTGTGGGATTATTTTATAACTACATAAACAGCAGACGCAATCTATCTCTTTTTTTATTTATAAAGCGCTCATCGCAACATTAATGCTGATTTTTTATTTGTGGGTGAGGGAATCTATGTTTATGTACTTGATCTTACTAGATAAGAGATTGTTAGCTATTGAGAAATTTTTAAATGTGTAACCTTGAAGGGAATTACTTGAAACTAGTAGATCTTTTTAGAATGGCACGATTGTGTATCTAAGCCCAAGTTTGCCCGAGACACTCATCTAGTTCATGCCATAGTAAAGATTGTCCTCCAAAGAACGTGCATCCAAGATGAGGAATTGAAGTCCAGGCAATTTCAGGTGCATACCCCCTTTGCTCCCTTAATTCGAGTGATCAGCATATGGTGCAAGGAATATAAACAAACTCCTCGCCTTCAAAAATTCCCATAAAATGTCCTCCTCACCTCCTCCCATTTCCAAATCGTCATTCACTCGTTCTCTCGATCTTGTAAGCACAACCTCCACGCACTCATTTGACCACTGTTATTTATTTTAATTTTTTTTTTTTCACTTCTAATTATCCCACCTCTTAAAAAATCTCCACACCCCAATAATGCACGCCCCCACTGTCCTCTCATTCTTTCTCTTGGCTCTCACTGCCACTGCATCCCCCCTTCTAGGTGCCCTAGGCTCGAAGCCAGGTTCTGCTCCTGCCCCCGCCCCTGCCCCCGCTCCTGCTTATCCCGGCCCCGCCCCTGCCTCCTCGGTCACTGCCGCTGGAAATGACGGCTCCGGGGATCAAGATGTCGGTAACGCTGGCCAGAACGCTGGAAACAGCGCAGCAAACAAGGGGACCGTTAGAGGCGATTACACGGTCGAGCAGGGAGTGCAGACTTGCGGTAATGCCCAGTTGAACTGCTGCAACAAGATCGAGAAGCAGGGCGATACCAACAATGCGGGAGTTTTGGGATCTTTGTTCGGAAGTGGCGATATCGGCTTGCAGTGCACCCCGATTAACTTGCCGATTGCTGCTAGTGAGTCTTCCTTTGAGGGGTCTGATCAAGTAGAAGGTTGGAGTCGTGCTGACAGGTTGTGCGAATGTAGTCCAGGTGCCTGTTAACAAGGCTTGTGACGCGAAGGCTGCTTGCTGCCAGGGAGACACAACTCAGGTAATCTCCATTCTCCTGTATTTACTCTATATAAACTAATTAATCTCTTCAAGAACGGTTTGATAAACCTTGGATGTATCGCTCTTGCGTCGCTCATCTGAGTATTGGTGGCAGATGTTTTTAGGACTTGGCGTCGGATGCCATTTAGGACTTGGCACCAGTGGCTGTTATTCAGGACTTGGCAGTGGATGTTATTTAGGACTGCAGTGGGCAGCGTCTCCCTTCCAAAGTACAGATAGATCTTGGTAATTTTGAGGTTTTTCTCCATCAGGGGTACATTTGATTCTTTTCGGGTCTCTTTTGGAGCGATAAAAGTTCAGTATTAATTATTAATGCCCAACTGTCTATCATTCCTGTACAATGACAAGAATCCCCAATTGTCACCACCACACTCCGGACCCCTCAATCGTAGAACGGAACTCCTAGGTAGTTTGCAATCTGCATCCTACGTTCATCAACATTATTGGGTAGGGCGGGAAGACCGAGCGCTGCCGAAGCGGCCTGTAGTTGGTCACCTGAGTGAGGATCATACAGTATTAGCAACTTTCACATCCACCAGATGCTAGAGGAGCACTTGCGAGTAAACGTCGCCAGATCACGACGCGTTCCTGGTAATTGATCACGGGGAACTCCAATTGGATAGCGAAGTGGTGCCATCTCACTGGCCGAGGCGTTGTATAGCCTCATTGGCAGTAGCTGTTGTCTGGTTGGACTGTTAGTCAGGCTGCCTGGTCAAACGAAGACAGAGAGAGATACTCATTTTGCATGTTTGTCAAAATGCGAACCAGCTGCTGGTGGTTCTCGTTGGCCTGTCGCTGGTTCTCGTTGGCCTGTCGCTGGTTCTCGTTGGCCTGATGCTGAAAAACATTGAACTATTGCTGGAAACCGTTAAACTGTTGCTGAAGAGCATCGAACTGTTGTTGAAGAGCGCCGACACCGGCTACTGCGGGTATATTCGGAATCAATGCTACCTGGGCCTGGATGCCTTGGAGATGATTCTTAACATCGTCTTGGATGCCTTGGATGCCCTGAAGGTGGTTCAGAACAGTAGCGATGTTCGGCTCTGCCATGCTAACTTCTCTAATCGTCAGCCAGTCTCCGATTAACTAGGAAAGGAATTCAGACTCACGATATCGTCTAGGGTCCTGGTCAGGGTCTTGTTCTCGTGGAGTAGGCGATGTTATAGCAAAACTTTTATTCCCTGAGTGTCTTAAGAGTTAAGGTACAAGTTACGAGTAACTATATAGTGCGTTGTGACCAACTATACCTCCACGTGTTGTGACACGGTTTCGTGACACACAGCGACGCGAGGAGGACTGATTACATAATCATGATACATAAACACAATAATAATATTATTCTTTTTCGCTGCAATTTTATTCAAATTGCCAAGACTTTTTTTTAGAGAGAAAAAACATGGGAGAGGGGCCCCAGCTTGCTGGGGATACCCGGTACCCGTGAGCGCAGCGAACACTGTGTGACGGAAGGAGTACTGTTGCACTACCCGTAGCGGAGCGGAGGGTAGAGCCGCTCACGGGTGTGTGGCGACCACCGGTACGTGGGGATTTTTCTGCCTCAACATGGTGAGTACCAAAATCAATTTGCAAAAATTCATAATTCAAGACGATGAACTACCCAAACCTCATACGCTATTTCGCATTTACTTGTTTTTATAAGTTTAGCTGCCCTGTGGAAGGAAACAAAGTAAAAATCCCCACGTACCCGTGGTCGCCATATACCCGTGAGCGACTCTAGTGGTAATGTTTGGCAGAAATTGCAGGCACTGCATGATTGGTCGAGTGATGTTTGGTGACGCAATGTGGATCCGCCGCAGCGAGTGATTCCTTGTGAAAACATAGGGAAACGTGAATTTTGTATGGATATTGAGTAGATACATCAAAGTATAATCCTTTTTTTTAGCTTCGAGAACTTGGATTCAGGTGAGTGGATTTATATATACACCAGTCGTTGGTGACACCCTCATCAAGTGTCCGGGATTTTGAGTCTAACCGATCAGGGTTGATTAAGCGTTAAAAACAAAACCCACTACATTTATATTTAGTCTAATAATACTCAAGACAACTCTTATTTTTACAAAGATTCCTGAGCCGTGGTCCCACATTTCTTTTCTTAGCACACAGACCCTCAAGAGCTAGGTAAGTTCCCGGCTTGAATCTTAGTGGTCTCATAATGTTCGGTGGGAGAAATTTCGCGGCGCGCCTGGAGGGGACCGATGGGGGGAGACAGATCCTTATGTGCCACCGTCAACGAGTGATAAACCATGAACCTTGGCGTTTTTTTTTTTTGTTTACATCATTAATCGATGAACCTTGGCGTTATCATCAACGCAAATCTATAGAGTCGCTCAAGTTGCTGGGTAACAAAAGGGTCATCTATATGCATGTAAATATAGAGTATTAGAGATAGTATTTACGTGAGTGAGCGTTGGGGGTTAAGGTCATTGTCGTGGCAGTTCGGTAATCAATATACATATGTTGAGTGGTCCGCGCGCAGTACGCACTCTTATGCTTTATTGTGTTGCTATTCAGGGGGCTTGCCCCCTTGATGTCAACAGCGGCGATAAATCCGAGGCCCTGTTCACCAGCGCTTTATACCCCCGATGTATGTAGATTTGACCATAGGTGATAGAAGCTAACTACAAGTACATGCACTTTAATACCCAGAGCAGCATCGAGCTGCGATATTTAAACGATTCGAACGCACGTGAGAGTACTACACATAAGGTGAAGGGTGGTACTGCATTTGCCGATGAGCAGCAATGCCATGTAGCTAACTAATAGCAGGCCCCCCCCCCCCATCTTCTGGGTGTTCCAAGCGCTACCGCCCGGGTTTGCGTCTGAAAGTGTATGGGTTTGTATATATGTATGAGTTAGATAAATGAATAGGTTTGTGGGACTATATCCTATGACGAGTGATATACTATGATTCTACTCAGAAATAAAAAAAATATTAATAAGAAGTCCTAAACACGAAGTAACCAAGTAATGCTCCGCTCTCAAAGTACAAAAAGGGGTAAGATTGGGTCAGGAATACAAAGACTTTTCTTTTTACTGAAGCAAAAGTAACGATAACTAAAATACATGTATAGTTTGACCCCTAAATCGATCCAATCCAAGTTATTCCCAGGGCCCGTAAGAAATATTAAGGAATTACAGTATTTGATTTTCCAAAAAAAAAAAAAAAAAAAACACCAAACCATTTTCCCATACCCATAGCTTATACCTCCTTCGCCTCTGGCTGCAACTTGAGGTTTGCCATAATGTCTTCTAGCCCCTCTGTCCCAGACACCTTATCCTTATCCACCTCTTCCGTCAAAACCTTAACACTCTCGCAATCCTTAACAAGGAAGTGCCACAGGCCTAGTTCTTCAAACTTATCCAGGCGCTTTAAACCAGCTCGTTTAATATAGTTCTCCAGAACCGGCCATACCGTAATATCGGCAAGACTAATCTCATGCCCCGATAGGTACCGCTTTGTCCTAAACAAATACGCATCCCAAATTGCCAATTCAGCATCAATTGCGGTTTGGTTATCACTTTGTAATACTTTGTGTAGTCTTTCACTTTCCTGCATCTGCTGTAGAACCTTCGCAAAAGCGGCCCTTTCATCAACAAGAGACGGTAGTAGAAACTTTTCAGGGTCCTTGGAGGGGTGGAACATTTCAATGTATTGAAGAATTGAGAGTGCCTCACAAACTATTGTTTTTTCGCGGTCAACATCCACAAATACTGGAGTAGTGCCTCGAGGACTCAAAGCACGGAAGGAGGGCGAATCGATTTCACCGGGCTCGAGCTCATGAGGAGAAAATTGAATCCCTTTTTCCAGTAGGCACATGCGGGCTTGCATGCTGCCAATATCACCTTTTGTAAAAAAGAGTTTTGGTAGCTGCGGGACAAAATGCAGGACATCAAAGCCCCCACCGTATGCTGCATCCCAGTCAAAGTCGCTTTGGTGGTTTTCGGAGCCAAAAGCTTCGATCAGCTTTTGGGTTTCCGGATCGTCACCATTGACAACAGGCCGTGGATCTTCCTCGGACTTGGAGACGGCACCTTGACCCCATATTTCTTTTTCGTCGGCTGAAAGGAAGGTCCCGATATGGCGGAATGTTAAGGAGATTCTTTCGCCGTTGTGAGACATTTCCTGAGCGTTCTTGAGGCTCTTCTCACGACGGTCCTGTCGGATTCCGTGAAGCCACTTTTTGTTTGTTTCAAGACCTAGGACAAACATCGAGTTATGGGGAAGTGGTATACGCTGAGTTGTTCGTTCTGGGCCAGAGCCTTCTGGCCGGTTTGAATTCCTCTTGGGTGACGCTTCGGCAGATTTCTTTGCGGCATCCTTTTTTGTTCGGAGAATCATGGTTCGCTGAGCACCCAGACTGACATTGACGATTTTGGACCCTCGCACGATGTCGAGGGTCTTATCAGAGTGTTCGGATATGTAATCATTGCCATCGCGGTAGTGTTGAATTAGAACATGGTTCACAGGATGTTTCAAGACCCTTTGGACGCATCCCACTATAAGCTGTACCGTTGGAGAGAATGGGAGAAGAGGAGGCGACTCGTCAGCTGGATGGCGATATATCGGGAAGCTTTGATATGAAGTTAGTCGCGAAGGAGAAACCGATTACTGATCTCAAGCATACCTTCCGTCATCATTAATTACCCCCTCCACTGCGACCATTCTCGGAACCTCGCCACCACGATGGTACATAGTCCTCCAGGCCACCTCTCTCTTTAGGCTTTCAAATGCCAGTCTAGCCAGGGGTTGAGGCAGGATATTATTGACCAGATTTGAATCGCCTTCACCAAGGAAATCACCTTCTCCCATGGTTGGGGATTTTGAATCGAACTTGTGGCTCCCGGGAGGACTGCTACCTTGGGAGACTGTATTCGACTTGTCGCGTCTCGAACTGCCTGCGTGTGATTTCTTCTTTCTATGTTCCCTATATACCTTTTCGTCTTTTTTCTTCCCCTCCTCACTGGGCCCATTGCCAATATTATTGCCCGCGCCTGATCCGGATGCCTCAACTGCCTCATTTCTGGATATTGACCCCTTTGAAGCCCTTTGAGCACTTCTTACTGGCTTCAAAATCAAATTATTCTCTTCACTGATCGGCTCCAGATCAGTTGGGATTGGGTAAACATCGTCAACCGGCGGGGAAGCCGAACTTTCCGCCGTAACTCCCTTGGTAGGTCCTGCAGATGAGTTCTTAGTGCTCCCACCATTACCACCATCACCTTCCACCTTTAGCCCCTCCACCATTGCAACCAACTGCTCTTTCGAAAGATTGGTGGCCCCCAATTGAATACTGGCTGATCCGTTTTCGCTATTACTATTGCCCCCAGCCTTCAACCTCTTTCTCTCCCAACTCCTCACCAATAACCCACTCCTAACTTCTTCCACCCCATAATCTTCAGCCATGACCCTTAATGACTGCTGGTGTGCCGTTAAATTCCTGTATCCTAGGCAGTCCTGCAACACAGAAATCCTCAAACCATGGGTGCTTGCATCGGCTGCCGTTGCAAGAACACATATATTGGTGAGAACTCCACATATATACAACTCCGAGACGAACCTGCCTCTTAGCGTCTCAATAAGACCTGTCTCTTTGAAAGCTGAGAACCATGTCTTTACCAAGACCTTATCAGGCGGCGAGATCGACGAAACGATTGACGGGTGAAACTCGCACGCGGAAGTCCCCGGCTTACACGGTGGATGACTGCTCTCAATCGCCAGGAACGCGTCGGAGCGTAGCGGGGGTCTTGCGCCATTCGCAAGCTTCGGCTTAGGGCTAGGGAGCCTTCTAACTCCCGACGTTATTTCTGCCCCTACTGCTCCTCCACTGGCCTCATTGCCGTTGGCCTTGTGGTTGTTGTGCTCTGTCTCTGAGTCGGACGAATCGTCGTCGTCTCTAATTATGAGTACAGTCTGTTGGTTGAGAGGGTCGTTAAGGTCACGTGGTTTTTGGTACTCGCTCCGCACCCAGATGACGTCGCCACCGTTTGCGCGGAAGTGCGGGACGAAGGCTTTGATGTTCTCGACAAAGGACGACTTCCCTTGAGGGGGGCCGGCCATGATGCAACGGCCAATATCAGGATCGAGAAACTCATTCTGGATTCCTAGGACGAGGAGGGCGCTACGAGCCATGTTTATAAGGGATCTGCTTTTCGCTACAGTGTTTATGGGGTTGGCATATACTGATATAACTGGGCAAGATGAGAGTAAGGTTACTTGTATGCACTGCAGCTGAGGAAGGGGGGGGGGGTAACAAAAGAGACCACCAGAGTTAATACAACAGAGTGTCAAGGACAGGATGAAGAGTGAAAAGGCGAGAGAACAAGAAACGAAGAAAGAGGGATTTTTGCCTCCTTTATTCTAATACCTCCACATAAAAGAATGCCAGAGAATGCCAGGAAAAGAGCAGGGAGAGCTGTGCGACTTGCTGCCGCCGCGGTTTTCTGGGCGATTGTCCCGAGAGTCTGGAAAGACTGAGTCACTAGTGTCTGTCCACTTTCACATTACTTGCACTTCCCTCTCACCTCACCCTCGCCCACACGGGAAGAGACATTGTGGTCACATCGTTTGGTTTGGGGCTCTGGGGCTCTGGGGCTCTGGGGGGGTTTGCGGTGAGTGGGACACCTGGCTGAGAAAGAAAGCAGACCCTGCAAATTACAATATGCTACCGGAAAAACTACATGTATGTATGTACCTAGCATTACCACGTATGGGTTTTGGGCTTTCTGCAGGACTATCCACATGAGGTGCTCTACCTCTGTACCAACTCTGGAGAGGTCAACCCGCCAGTCAGTAGAGTTATTAGAGACTTTGCGCAAATGGAGCCAGTCCTATATTTCAATTATCCAATTGATAGGCTATGGGATCGGCATCAATCAGGTTACCGGAAAATAGAGCTGGCTCCATTTACACAGAGTCTCTATTGGGAAAACCTGTGTGGGTTGAATTCCTTTTTTTTTCTTTCATTTGGTGCCTAGTTGATTAAGGGAAGGGGGATAGGCCATGGAGAGATGATCACCAGCCACTCAGGCGCTTTTTTTTTGTTTGATCTGTTACATGCTTGGTTGCTGCAAACCGCCGCCGCAGGCCGACAACGAACGCTACTTAGCAGTCCAGAAAATCAATCTCGGATATCCGCATCACAGACCATCACCAACACTCGCAAAACTACTAACCCAGAGCAAACCAAGCTAGGCTTCAGGCCGTTCAGCAACTAATTAATGTGTACCTACATGTACATAATTTTACATAAATAAACACTCCTATTCTCAGGATCTAAACCATTATAGAACTAATTTCACCCAAATACGGCCAAGGCAGCTAGGCACCAAGCATAAATTCTACAATTATTGGGCCTTAGATCTCTCAATAGATTTTTCTCTAGCCGGGTATTTTATTAATACTACATATTATTACTTACTCAAATTCTTTGTGCAGTAGTCAGAATTACCCTAGTATCTTAACGATATTGCCTGCTTGAACGATTCAAAAGCAAACAGAGATGGGATTATTTCTTGAGGACTTATCTTCTTATATGTGCGTGCCTTTTCTCGAAGAGTATCTTCCCACGACTACCTCAACACCTTAGTGCCGCTAAAATATTTATCTTAGTGAGGCTTTGAGAATATTTCGATATACAACTACAACTCACCCCCACGGACAAGTCAGCGTCGATTAATATCCAACAATGGCCCCCAACCCCTCACAACCACCCCCAAACAATACCGAAAGCATCCCAATACTCCATTACAACTATCTTCTCCTCCGCCAAAACGGGACAGTACTCCCTCTCGTTTCAGCAGCTGATCTCCCATTGACATTCACTGTGCTTCCACCAACCAGTCCAGGAATAATATCTCTTCTTCAGGAAATCTCTCACCCAAGAGCTTCGCCAGAGGTATTGGAAACTACGCCGGTGCCAGCGGCAGCATTTACACCGCAAAATTCCAGTGGATTGGTTCAGTACCATGGCCAAGGCAAAGAAACCCAATCCTCGGGTCGTGAGAAATCCGCCACTACCCCTGCAGAGTCGGGGTGTTCTCGTGACGACGAAGAAATTCAGTCGAGGGCTACTCCATCTTCCTCTACTTTCTCTTCCGCTTCTTCTACAGAGGAATATTCAAAGAATGGCACATTTTACACCCATTCACATTCACACAAGAAACTATCCTCCCAACAAATAGTACCTTTAGAGGAGGAAGAAGATGTTGGGCGACGTAAGGCCCGGCCTTGCGCTTATTTCCACAGAAGGATTGGTTGCAGGCGTGGGAAAGACTGTTTCTACATTCACACCCCTCCCACGGAGAAAGTGCACAAAGACACTAGAGACGGCTCAACCAGTTTACCGGGACGAGCTACTGACACCTCTTCCCCCGAGTCAATTTCTGAGAGAGAAAGGGATGCACACAAATACAGGAGTATTGGTGGCAAATGGAGAAGAGAAGAATATGAGGAGGTCGTAGCTCAAAAAGAAGAGGGGAATGGGGAGGAAGAGTGTAGTAGTGAAGTCAGAGATAAAGAGGTGAATATTTAACAGCCAAAATTTATTTATTCTCATTATATGCCCGATCTTAGCACACTCTCATAGGCTTCTAGTTCATCCTTCTTTCCTTTTCTTTTTCTTTCTCTGAGCTGTACCTATCCCACCTGCAGCACATACCCCCCCCCCCCCCAACTAGAGCGTTTAGCTTTGCTACAAGTCAACCCAATAATAGTTATTTTCTGTGATTTGAGCTCACAAATACAATCACTTCCTCCCACCCTTTATCCTTCTCTTACTTTCTAACCCTACGCATCTCGCAGGACTCGCCGACACCACCACAACACATCAAAACGCACTGTACCTTCTTTTTGCGATTCGGCGAATGTGATTACTGGCCCACCTGCAAGTTCTCGCACGAGCGGCCTGAAGGAAGTTGGAAAGCCAGCAGTAGAAAGCTTACGACTACATTTCCCCCGAGAAGCTCGGGAAGTAGTAATTCTATTTCTAGCTTTGAGCTGTACGAAGGGAAGCCGAGAGTGGGGAAATTGATCTCATATTAACTGGTTGGGTTGACTCTCTAATTTTGTCTCTCTTTTTTTTTTTCTTGCGTACGGTATTGATGCAGAGCCCAGTTTAACTTGCCCAGGCGCTGACTGGCACGTGAGGCCTGGCAGCTCCAATTTCAAATGCATAGGCAAGATAAGGTCAGCGGTTTCTTTTTTTTTTTTTAGTGAGGTTCGTAGGGCGGTTTTTCCGGTGCCTTTCCTTCCTTTCCTTTCTAAGATCCTTGCGAATTTTGGGGTTTCATACCAATAACATTTTCAAAACCCATCTTTGATTCACTCCTACGAGTAGCTAGTGTTCAAATAAAAAATATGACCCTCACCCATGGTTCTATATTTTCTGCCTACTTCTGCTGCCTATTAAGACTAAAGGAACTCGCCGACCTATTTTACTGTTTACTCATCGTTAATCATGTTCTCATAACTCACCTCACCGAAATTAACGAGAAATACCGGGATCCAATCTCCCCACTCTAGCTAGCAGGACAAACCTTTGACTTCGAACTAGATGACGCTCATAGACGCTTTGGCCAAGTTTCAACTTTTAGTCCGTGCGTTGCCCAGAACGGGTTAACCGTGTCCGGCTGGTACATGTAGTTTTGTACATGTATTTAGTGCGACTCTTTAACTCTGAATTCAACCCACTAAGGAAAGTAGTTCACATATAAATTCTTATCAAGAGAGAGAAAAAGGTACCTAGGGTTGATGACCAAATGCCTGCCGCCAACATGGACCCAACTGCATAAGATGGTATGTTTTCACGTCACGAGGCGATAGGTAACGAGTGAGATGTCGTGAATCCAATTGAATGAACAAAGTCGCTTGGAGTATCGATTGATAGTAGTAGTTAGCGGTAATAGTTACCCCATTATAGAGTCGACTGCCGGTACTAAAACAATTTTCGTTAGTGTTGTGACGGAAATACGGGGTGTGTGCCTCACATCTCAATATTCCATATCATCGTGAACCATAACCAATAGAACTCTCGGCGGGACCAAAGTTATCACTGAGAGTACCAACTCAAAACTAGGCAGTAATCGACGATTTTTCCAGCTGGAAGACCAACACGCAGTCCTGGTGTCGGGGCCAGGGGTTGTATGCCGGGCAAGCAAAAAAAAAAATGGCTCTTTTCCTGCGGGCACTCAAATGAACGCCGGCGTAGTGTACCAGCATGTAGATATGCTAGGCCTGTGGATATCCAATTAGCTGTGGAGAAGGATTAATCGATGAGACATGAAAGTACTCACAACAATGTATCGGTATGAGAAAACAAGCCCCAGTCCGAATTACGAGAGATCGAAAATGAACAGGCCAATATTCGGCTTTTCCATGACGCGTGCCCGATCCGGGCCACTTTATCTCTCGTATTGCGTACGTGGTCTCATGGTGCTAGATGTTACTTGTGTGTAAGTGCCTGTACTCATTCATGGGTTGTCACGGTTGAGAAGAAAACATGTAAAAATGATACCGTACTGCTGGGACCCTACCCGTCACCGAATTCAAATGATAGGCTTTAGCAGCGGATATCAGCTGTTAGACATGCTCTGATCGGACGAGAGTACGTGATGATCATTCTTGAGCTCCTACCTCATTGTACAACCTCTTAACACTATCAGCTTCATCAACTGCGCATGACACCTAGAAGCATGTGATCGGCCCGTGAAGGCACAAGCAGCTTCGACTAGGCAATTGTGGATAAAGAGTAAGGCTCCTTTTGTGAATTATGCTATCTGAGAGTTAATCGACGCACATTTATCCAAGTAACTTATGCAAAAGAGAACAGAAGTATAGCGGTAAGACCACCTCTTCTCTTGAGCAATAGACGTCAATTTGATGCAGACGGGTATGCTATGCAGGTACAGTACGCACATATTTCCAGAAGCTATAGCCGTCACCATTGAGGTACACATTGCCCAGGTTCAAAGCTCCGGCTAACACAAAGATTGCCCTATCCAACGGGGAAGTGAGTTTTCCTACTTTAGTTGATTGTCCGACGTAAGGTTTTCCTAGGGTTTTAGACCCCATGTATTATCGAAACCTTTATTCCTGATAAAACTGTAACGCCGTCCGATTTGACACCTGTCAGGGCCAACTTGAGCCTGCCATCCGACCTTAACATCTGAAACTACCATTCCGTCAAACAGCGGGTTATCAGGGGCGGGGGGTTCCGGGGCTGCTGTCTTAGGCCTGTGCAGTATACCATTATGTTCTACATGATATTGCCGTCGAGCAGTTTAGAAAGATTGGTGTGTCTGTCAGGAGAACCTTTTTGGATCAATTCCGTCAGGCTTGAAAGATATTCACCGGGGAAATTCACCCCGTCATATTACAACTCGTATAATTGCTGACAAGGAAGGCCAGTTGTGGAAGGCCAAGGATGGGGAGACCTAACACACCGCCCCACCGCCAGAAAGGGTCCCGAAGGAGCTACAATAAATACCAAACCGCATCATACCATTATTATAACTACATGCATCGATACATTATTCATTTATTCGCCGTTACCATAAAATAGTAAAAAAAAAAACGATAACTACGCTCAGAATAATTTGAATTCACACCGCTCATGAAATACACAAACAGCAATAACAAACAGCAACGCTTTCCTCCCTCCTTCAAAAGTAATACTAGTAGCATGATAGCGCAAATAAACAAAAGAAAAAATTCCAGGATAAAAAACGCAACCAGAGATAATAGTGAAACGAAAAGGAAAGGCGAGAAAGGCACACGTTTGATCAAATTCAAAGGGTAAAGGGGAAGAGTAGTAAAGAGAACATTCCCTTTTCTACAACTTTGAAAAGGTAGGCTTCTTCCTCTGCATGGTGGCCTTGATCGCATTCGGCACATCCTGAGTCTGTAATGCCGCGGCATTCCACGATTGTGTGTATAGCAAACCTGCACGTGAGTTAATAAATAAAGCTCTTGAAACACGGCTTCAATCTTGAATACTAACCTTCCTGAACACTCCTCCCAACACTATAATTCACCAAGGCTTTGGTGCTCTGCACCGCCACAGGGCTCTTACCCGCCAACGTGACACCCAATCTCATAGCCGCCTCCAAAGCCTCCTTCTTGCTGCCATATACCGCGCTAACCAACCCCACACGCAGGGCCTCCTCCGCGCCAAAGAAACGTGCAGTCATGGTGACATCCTTGACCCACGACAGCGACCCCACAACCTTCGGAAGACGCGACAACGTGCCGATATCAGCAGCGAGCCCAATGTCAACTTCTTTAACTGCAAAGGTTGTCGAGCTCGCACAAATACGAATATCAGTTGCACAGGCGATGTCGATGGCGAGACCCAGTGAGAATCCATGAAGCACGGAGATGACCGCTGAAACAACACGAGGCGGTTAACACACGAACCCAATTGGTCCATTCATCACCCCACAAAAAACAAACAAACGCGGGAAAACAACAACAAACATACGTTTATCACATCGTTCAGCCGCCGATATCGCATCTTGAAACTCTTGAATATGTTTCCTGAGCGCCCACGCTTTCCTCGCCGGATCAATCGGAGCCTCCTCGTCACCCTTTGCGCGCCCTCCCACCATTTCCATGTTCATCTCTAAGTCCAGCCCTGCTGTAAAGGCCTTCTCACCGGCACCCGAAAGCACGATGCAGCGTACCGATGAATCGCTCGAAAGACGGTCAAAGATCGAGCCATACTCATCCCACATCCTAGCCCCCAATTAGCCTAGGAGTAGAGTTTCAAGATAACGAAACAACCTACAGCTTATAAAACGCATTAAGTTTCTCGGGCCTATTAATCTCAACATGGGCGACCCCCGGGGCTGGAATAGTAACATTGAAATGCCTATAACTAGCATATGCCTCCGGGGGTGTCATAACGGGCTTACTAGTCTTGTGGTGCAAACTCGGGGCCTCCTCCATCGTGACGCTCTTTGGCTTTGGAGGTGGGGGCGGCGGCATCGCGAGAGATGCAGGGCTCATGGAGCGTGTGTTCTTCTGGGGTGACATCTCTTCGTGATCGTGATCGTGATCGTGATCGTGATCGTGGAGGTTGGTGGTTCTCGAAGATGGGGGTGCTGGGGGATGGGGCGAGTTTACCTGTTGCTGTTGCTGCTGGTGGTGATGGTGACGGGGTGGGGATTGTACTCCGAGGGTTCGGGGGTAGCGCCACATGTTAAAGTATGGGGAAATATATGGGATAGGGTGGGTGAGAAACGTGAGGCCGAGGGGAGGGATGGGGAAGGAGGGGGGGGACGTTAGCTAATATACAGCAAGCAGATAGTTAGGTAGACAGCCCCATTAACCCAAGAGACTTGATAGTAGACACGAAGCCGAGTACTGCTACCGAGGTAAATAACAGTTGGCTAGGCTGTCTGTTGGCGCCCTTTCGGCAGGGATGAGCAGAGCCGCGCACGATGTTCATTCGCGGAGTGTGAGACACACGTGAAGACGTGAAGGTTGGGATCGAATCGCGATCCCACCAAGTACGAGGGTACAACCGTACAAGTACCGGATGCATAAGTACATGTATTCAGATGGGGGTCATCATCGTGGATACCAGACTCGAGATTGGAACGAAGCAGCACCATCACTAACTACTATTGCTTGTCGGTATTTTTTTACAGTAGGTTACCCATGCTATATTAAGTACCATTCATCAAACATTTCACCTTCATCATTAAGCGCTTTCATAAAACAAACAGAAACAGAGAAAGAGAGAGAGAGGGAACACATGATCTCAGGAAATCGGTCCCATGCCGTGCCGAACCATACCGTGCCATTCCGTGCCATTCCATGCCATGCAAAGCCAACCATTTTGTAAGTATGTAGAGGAGGACGAGGAGGGGGAGGACGAGTATATGAAACAAGAGCCAGAAACGAGCACTCTCTCGGCTTTAAATCAGAGGTCGCAATCTTCTTTCCCTCCGGACCCATGATAGATAGATAATGAAAGTGGGAAATGGAAACAAAAACCAACCCAACCAAACCCCAACCAACCCAACCCAAAGCCCAACCCAACACCAATTAATAATATAATGAAAGAAAGAAAAAAAGGAAAGGAAAGGAAATGAAATGAAATGAAAAAAAAAAAGAAGGAATGCCTTGTATGATTAATCTCTAAATAGGCGTTGGGGTGGAGGTAGAGCCGGCACGCTCGGTCTCCGTCCCTCCACGATCCCCAGGGACCAACCCACCACCACCCCCAGTCCGCTCCCGGACCGTCTCATCTTCACCTTCAGCTGTGCCCTGTTGCTGCTGCTGTTGCTGTCGCTCCTGCCCCTCCCCCTCCACACCCGTCGTCGTCCCCCTCTCCACGCTCCTCCTCACCCTCTCCACCTCCTCCTCTGTCGCGCCCCCTTCCACAACCTCCTCATACTTTGGCAGGCCCCCCCTCGCCCTCTCGGGCCTCTGCACATATGGAGGTGGCGCCTCCCCATCCCCATCCCCATCCCCGCCCCCAATCCCCATCCCACCCCCATCCCCACCACCACCACCACCGCGATTATCCCGCCGCCGTCGTAGCTCCAGATCAGCCACAAGCGCGGTCCGCCTCACCCCCAGCGAGGCAAGCGCCTTACTGCGCTTGTTGCGCCGCCAGTACCAGAAGCTGCACATCACCAGGATGACGAACGCCCCGAGGATCAGGAAGTACATGTTGACGAGGTTGTCGGCGGTGGGGTCGTCGGCGTCGGGGTCGGGGTCGACGTTGGCGCGTGTGCGGAGAGCGGGCATTGGCATTGGCATTGGCATTGGTTGGGGAATTAGTGGTGGGGGCATTGCGGCATGTATGTACATATATAGGTAGAATTGAAGAAGGGGCGTGGGGGAAGGGGTTCGAGTGCGAGGTGATATCTGGTGGGGGTGTAACAACCTTTTTTTTTTTGTATGTTTGATTGTCGTGAGGGTAGGTGGGTGGATGAACGGATGGGCGCGGGTGGATGGTGTGGTCTGGCTTAGATCTCGTGATTTGATTCACGGATCGGGGAGAGACAGAGCTAGAGCCACAAAGCTTAACTATCCGCGGGATGGGCTTGATTGTCCGTGTCTGTGTCTACGTCTGTGTCTGCGTCTGTGTCTGCGTCTGTGTCTGCGTCTGTGTCTGGCCAGGAACGGGCGGACACAGTAGTAGAATGTATCTATGTATCGCACCTTAGTATGTAGTTGAGAGTAAACAGGGCAGATCGTAGAGTACAGCAGCAACAGTAGCAGCAGAGTATGTACAGAACTTCCCCTTCCACGTACCTTCTCTTCCTTGCCGCCTACCAGCAACACACAGCGCGCACGACGAAACGGGGACGGGGAGGCCGACGGCCCAGAGACTAAAATCGCCCAGCAAAAGCTTGGGTGTGCGCTAGACAGGGACCCCTTGCTGTGGGGTTGATGTTGGTTTTGACCTATTTTGTTTTCTTTTTTTCTTTTTTTTTTCTCTGCAGGGTTTGGAGGCATGTTGGTGGATATATGGAGAGAGGATTAGTATGTAATAAAGCAGTAATCAGCTGCATGACTGCAAGAGATACTGATAATATGTATGGAGATACATATGTAGTTAGATTCAATTGGTACGTACATGTAATGTATGTATGCATTGTGTGACAGGAGTTATGGTAAACAGAGACAGAGGGGATTCCAGGAATGTGGTCAGTAAAGCAATGCAAGTTAGCAAAACGTGCGGCGTTAATAGGGCGCTAAGCATCATGGGGTGTCACTCGGTCGTGATGTTCGGTCCGGCCGCGGGATGTGTTGAGTCACACTTAGTATTCATAAGTGGAATTGGTAAGTCGGTATGCACGAATTTTCAACGGCTTTGATACTGCCAGATGGCTTTTCTTGATGGACGTGCGGGCCTATTGGATGCACTTCTCCCCAACCTTTGGTCACCATGGTGAGTGAAGCCGTTGTAGCCGAGTTGTGTGCGTATGTATGGTTGACTGGTGGGATGAGACGAGGTTTTCTTTAATGAGGCACCTATGACGTATCCTAATGAAGGGATCTAGGGCTTTGGCTGTCCTCAGTTCCAAAGTGTGGATTTTTAATGCACACCCAGTCGTTATCTGACTTATTGGCAAAAGATCTCAAGGTCTGGTAGGATCTAGGTGTGGTGGCTTGTCCTCAGATAGTATTGTTCTAAGCTTAAGCCTATAGCGAGGCTTCAGTAGAACTTTTATACGCGCATTGCGCTTAATAACGGTTGTCGTTCTATACATGTTTAATACTCGCTATAGAACTAGTGTTTGTGTCGGTAGTAAATCCTTATGGGGCGGGCACGTATATACATTGGTTTGTTTAAACCCAAATCCCGGTGGTCATGCGAAATACGGCAAGTTGTTAGCCTTGTACATGGGCTATATCAACCGCGGGGGTGCAGTAAGTCTCCTGTTTAATAATGACACTTTTTGTAAAAGAATTCGTACCCATTCTCAGTCAATTTGTGGCTTTGCGAGCTCAGGACTCGAGATATCTTTATAGAGTTGAGGAATATAGCCGCGCTTTAATCTCTATTATGAGATAGAATCCGGTACTTGAAATGGTCCTATTGAGGCTGTAGCCTGTCTCGCGGTGCAACGGTGCCACCTCTTAGTCTATGCTTGACTTTGGAGGTTCTTGCACTTTGTATAGATCCGCGGAATTCCGCCACCTTCACCTATAGTAAATCCCGAACTATGAGGCTGACTACGAAAGTCCCAAGGCAGGAAGTGTAGCCCTTCGACGCGGGGTGAGCTCCGTTGTAGGAATACGTAGCCACTAAGTAGCTCTGATTGTTTATGGGGGACTCCCCATGATAGCTGTTTTGATATCCTGACTGCAAGCTCAGCAGCTGTTGGGTCATTATTGTAGGACGGGTAGCGCAGCTAGGTTTATTCTAGACCTAGCCTACACAGAGTAGCCTTTTAATGTCCTGGGGTAGTTAGGTATTGGGTGGGCGGCCTTCACATGGTGATATAGTTATGAGGCTTCTTCTTGATTGCGATGTTGCCTATCAAGTTTATATTCCTCTTTCTGCTTCCCCCATAGCTTTTGGATTGGGCCTAATACAGGTTTCTGGGCCAGACACATAATCTGTCCAGAATCCTGATACTGAACGAATGCCGCAATAAGCACACCATCTCGGAGAGACTCAATACAGAACCGGTTTAATGAGCCAGCGATTCTTCTACGGTTCTCTTCGTCTCGGTCACCCCATTAGGCCGCTCTAGAGAGCTCTGTATTCCACTCTATCTCCCCATGGGTTGCCGGAAAAAAACCGTTGGGATTGGGGGGAGGGCTTAGCCTAAGGGTTGTAGTTCTCTGGTTCCGGGGGCTTTCTAGTGTACCGAAAATGGGTGTAGCTCCTCTTTATTTATGGCTATCTGTACATATACGCATTAGTACACTCCCAATAAACCTGCGGATATCTACATACATACATACACAACGGCTGAAATGTACCACTAAGTAGCCATCATGGCTACGAGAACACTTTCTACAGGCCAGCAAGCGAGGACCCACAACCGGTACCTCCTTGGACGCCTCATCGAACAGTGTGGTATGCGCCAATATAGGTCTTGGCTCACGGGGTATCACTCGTATACCGTGTCGGATAGGACTAAGAGCTTTTTATCGGTACCTTGAGCTTCTCTACCCAAGAGAACAGCAACGAGAGAGCTATGGAAGGCGACTGGCTGAAAGCAAGAAGATAGCTTGCGCACGGGAGCTTGGTACGGACTGCCCGCGGGAAAAGAGCTAGAGGAGCCTATGCTGTGTTTAACACTCAAAACATTCGTGAAGACCCTGGCCCTGGAAGAGTCATAGGCTAGCCACTAGCCGGTGAGCCTAGTGTAGTTTCCTTTCAAAACTTGGATGGGAGGGGAGCGAGATACCTGACGGACCCGCGGGCATCACTGCCTTAAAACCGAACTTGGGGTAGTAAACAAATAGCCCTATTTAGATTTTACCCCTAGGGGGGTTGCTGTTTTAAGTATATATATAGGTCAGCTAACGTCGCTTAGAAAATGTCAATAGGATGAGGGCAGAGGGTGAAGGTCTGTCTGCCATTAGGCAATGGGTGAGAGCACAAGGTTAAGTAGCTAGAAGAGGTGGGGCAGAGGTAGCTATAGACTTGGAGTGTAGGGAAGGGGATATCTGGGGGGGCATATAGGAGGGGAGCCTCCTGGAAGAGAGGTGAGTAGAAGTAGACGCAGACTACAAGGGAAGAGGAGAGAAGAAAGACTTCAAAAAAGGGCGGATATAGTAGCATCATGTGCTCAGTGCGCAGTGCGCAGAGGTCAGGGCTGATGACCTTGCGTTGGGAAGTAATGTGGGGAGTGAGGATTCTATAGTACGTATTGGGTTATCTACTAGGGCTTTCTTTAGGGTAGCACTTCGGGGCGTATGCCGGGCCCCTCCCCGTTTTATTTCTTCTTTTGATGTAGCTTACAATTGTATTGCTGAGGATTGAGTAGAAGGCTGGGTCTAGTCCAGATCAGATCATCTTATATCTCCCAAGCATAAAGATGAGATTAAAAGGGGCAAAGGGTTACCACTATCATGCATTGGGAGGCTATGGGTTAGTGGTCGTATGGGATGGGGTGGGTATAAAATGGTCGTGCCCTATAGCCCTAGCCGCGCGTGGGCTTGGGCTTGACCTCACCTTGGTTGACTACATGTACATGTAAGTAACTTTTTTTCCTACTTTTCTTTCTTAAATCCAAGTGCATATTTTGGACGGGGCTAGCTAATGGGTACATTTACAGTATACTCTAGGTCAGTGATTTCGAACGAATATTCTAAGCATATACATGTATGCGTATACATATAGCTAGATGGATTAGGGTACAAATAAACAAACCAATCGCGATCGATCAATAGATCAAGGTGTAGATCAGTTGAATGATTCAACAATAACAATTAACAACAAGATGCAGAGTGGCAATAGCCTAAGGGCTGCATGCAGTATGAAGTATAAATAAATAAATAAATGAGTGGCAGCCCCTAGGGCTGGATGCGAGTATGATGTAAACAAAAAAAAACAAAAAAATGAGTGGCAGCCAAAAATCGTCGATCGAGTGATAACTCATGCACCGCCACCATCACCCCAAATACTCATGTCGGGTCTCCTTACCCATTTCAAAAAACACGTCAAATCTCCCTTACATTCGAGCCTACACACTCCGTACCCCCAAACACTAAGTCTCTCCACCCACCCAAGTCCTTGGAGTCAGGCTGCTCGAATCCTTTAAGCTTAACCCCGCCTTATAAGAGCTCACCATCGTATCTAAACTACCACTATGATGCCGGTCGTACCTACACCATCCGTGTTTAAAACCTCCCTTACGCCAAACATATCACACCCCCAAGATATAAGATAGAGGGAGAGTTGGAATGGCCAATCCGTAGGGAATCACTAGGGCTACAGAATGGTCATTTTGATTTCTCACTCTTCCAAAACTGATAGGTTTACAAGTTTGGGTGTGCTGGGTCTAATGGCGGATCCCAAAACCACACCCAAAACCACGGTTTTGGTAATGAAAACACATATATTGTATGTAAAAAAGATGTTTTTGTTCAGAAAACCACCTTAGATGTCCAAATAAATTCGTTTTTTGACCTGATCTAAGTAGGTTTATCGCGACCGGCACTAGCCACACCAACCTCTCCGCTACCTCAAGACGCAATGCGGCTGCTCCTGCGCTCGTTCCGCGATGTCGCGGGGTATGAGTCTCGATCTATGCGCAAAAGCCCGCCAGCAAATAACCTACGCAGCCAAATACACCTCGTCCAAGAGCCCTTGCCGCCCACCATCTCTTTTCTGTCTACCGGCCGAGAGGCCACCAATCCCCACACCATGCAGCATTCGCGCAGGATCACCACTCATCACTCGGTCGGATTTGAAACCCGACCGGGTACCGAGACAGTTTTTGTGAGGATCGCCTAGCTAGAGTAGTACGTAATAATACCTCTCATCTGTACCTACTAATGGCCTACTCTTTTCTGCTGTTCCCTCTCCCTGCTACATGAATCATCGCACGCATTTCTTTGTCTACATAGTTAAATTCACCTCTTCTCGTTCGCGATGACGTCGATCTTTGCGACCCAATCAAAAGATCAGACTGTCCGCCCCAATGAAGAGGGACAGACATGGTTAGATTCTCGGAACCCATGGACACACTGCCTGCATTAAAATCACGCGCGCGACACGCAGCAATCATACACCTCAAAGGGAAAAAGGAGAGGAAAAAGAGAAGATAAAAAACACCGGTTCGAAGTAGCCAGAAATCATCAATAATAAGAGGGGTAGTGGTTGGGGCGGGCAAACGCACACATCTTGGTCTAAGCAGCTGGCAATATGGGATGGTGGTGAAATGGAGGATGGGGGCAGCACTTTTATAGAAAGAGATTATGAGAAGGGGGAATGAATCATGGTGATGGTAATAGTAATAAGAAATAGTAGAAACCGGACCCACGCCCTCCAAATATTTTTGTTTTCACGATTAACGTATGAGAAGAGAAATATGGAAAGAGAAAAAAGAGGAAGCAGATCTCCCATATAAAAAAGCGCCCTTCAAAGTTCAGAAGAGACGCCCAGAAGAGAAGCAGGACCAAACAACGGATATCAAAACATACTGTAAAAAAAAAGAAAAACGCCGATCCCCCCTTCCGTAGATAAATCAGTTCCTCGACCTCTTGACGAGCTGCCCGTCCCTCTCACTCTCTGCGTCTTCCTCCTCATCCTTCCCCACGATCCTCCCCGCAACCCTCTTCCTGCCACTCCCGTTCCCGTTGGTAATCGCCTTATGGTTCCCGTTGACGATGCTGCCTCCATTCACGATGCGCCGCTCCTCAACGACCTCAACTTCGGGCTCCTCCTCACTCGGATTCCGCAGGTTATGAAAAGACGCGTGATGACCGCAACCGTCGCACAGGAACGACGACGCGGCCTGTAGCGGGTTGAGCATGAACCGCAGGCATGGGCAGCACGCCGACACAATCGAAGCCTAAGAATCATTCATTACTAGTTAGCAACCTGACGCTAGATTGCCACCTCAAATCTCGAACTAGATATCCATACTTTGTTGACACATTTCCTGCAGAACAGTTTCGGTTAGCAAGGTGCTCGAGTCAACCATGAACGCAACCGGCGCAGTGGATGAGAGGAGGTTACATACCCTCTGGGAACCGGATAGTTCATAACCTGCCAGATATTCGTAGCGGCCCGGCCTTGGTTGTTGTTGTTGTTCCCGTTCATCTTTGTCATGGCGCTCATTTTCTCTTGGTCTTCTCGCGATGGAGGAAGGGGGATGGAGACAATGGGAAGTGTTTGGTGGTGATAGTGGTGTGAGGGAAGCAAGGAGGAAGGTAAAAGAAGCAGCAGAGCAGTGTGGTTAAGGACGGACGGCAACCGCGTAATGTGCGATGAGCTGGCTACCTAGCTGGCTGAACAAGGCGCAAAGATCTTTAGATGACTCGCGCGTCGAAGGAAAAGAAGGAAACGAAGTCTTTATTTCTCTCTCTCTCTGCCTGTCTTGTTTGTCTGGTAAAGGGGTCCCCGTATGTAGGCGGTAGTCTCGGACAAACAAGCAACTTCCTGGGAATGGGACTGTTTGTAGAAAAGGTTTCAGGACGCCCGTGTGTGTGGAGGAAATCAATCGCGCAACTCCGTCTTTGGCCGGGGAAGAAAAAAAAAAGTCTCTCGCGCGGCGTTTGTTGATGGGATGGATGGGCTCTTTTGATTCTCCGTTCTTCTAGCCCTCAATCCTTACATACAACAACCTACCCCCCGCCAAGAAAGATTTTTCCAAGCCTCTGGTCTGGGGCGGCGGGAGCCTCAACACTGGCCCTCAACACTGGCCAACGCCCGCCACAGGGGAGAGGGGCGCGTAAAGTTCTCGTTCACTGATGCGCTCGCTGCTCGGCATCGAGGGTGACACAGGGACATTGACTGGAATCGGAAATGGGGGACCTGTAATGTGTGATATCTATCGGGCGAGTTGTATGGAGTACTTTTATGAGTATTACATCCAATACGGCCCTATTCTTCTCGAGCTCTCTATTAACAACTTATAGTAATATATATATGTGGGGGTATTCCGGTAGCACACTCTATCCAGGATATATTAATCATTGCAATACTCTATTCGAGCTCTCTCGAGTCACTTAAGATCAGTGAATTATTATTCTAATTCTATTGAGGACATTTATGGCTAAATACGCAGAATTAAATATAGCCTCCCACCCCCACCCTCCCCCAGCCCCACCACCAGCCATATATATTTCAAAGGAAAACAGAAAAAAAAATATGTATATTGAAAGAAAGTCGGTAGCACCGGTGGAGATGTCATAACTGGCAAGCAGGAACTGCTTGAGGATAGTCTGGGCGTCAGAGTAATGGACAGTGTAAAGGAAAGATTCAAGATATTCAGTTAAAGCATGGTCAATATGATAGAGAACCCCGGGCATGATCATGATAAAAAAACCAATCACTGACTTGTAAAAAGTACTAGGAACAAACTGGCTGAGCCATGTGCGCAAAAAAAAAAGGGGGGGGGGGGGGGAAGGCAGATGCATGAAGATTAAAGGAAACAAGCAAAAAGGAGATTACGTAGATTTATAAACGGCAATTGAAGCAAATGGAAACAAAAGGCAAACACAGAAATACAGATAAAAAATCAAAAATCACAACGCCGGTTATTTTTTTGTTTATTCAGCTCAGCAAGTCCCTTCACACCAAATCGGAAAAGACACACACAATCACACACAGATACACACAAAAAGCACACAGCACGCAAACACATCACAGTACTGCCCGTCCTCACTCTCAGCTCTGTTCTCAGTTCTGAATTGTTATCGTCCTTTCGTTGGGGTTGACATAAGATAAAATATAATATTGAATAGAAAAACGATTGCCCTAGTACTACTCTTCTTCTGGAACAGTAAAGAGAGCTACTCTCATACGATGGCTCTGTATTAAAGATATATCATTAGTAACACATACTTAAGTGGGTTTGGTCTGGACTTTAATCTTAGTGGCACGTGTGGTGGAGCACGTGATATCGCTTCCGGGAGCGGGTTGAGGAAATAGCCGAAACACGAAAGGACAGATATGGGGCTGATTACACCAAAGGACAAGAGGAGGATTTTAATGGTACGTACCGAAGGTAGCTTGGGAATGACGACAGCTAGTACGGCGAGGCAGTTAATTGTGAAATAAGTGAGGTCGTAATGTGTGTAATGCGTGCTCATGAGAAACCTTAAAAAACGTGAGTAGGTTTTTTTTTTCAAGAGTTTAAGATGGGTGAACATACAGTACTACTGGTACTGTCAATAGAAATTTCTTCGTAGGTGTGTATTGGTCCCCGTTGTCGATCTGCTCCCACATATTCAGGTTGTCATAAGCCCCTGCGTTGAACTCGAATGGTATTCCCTGGACCCAATGGAACATGAGATAAGAGCCCTACACCCCCGAGATTCTTCCCGTTAGCATTTCTACCTCATATATGAGGGCTTCACCACCGCCTCCTATCAGTAGAGCAAAGTGAAGGGCGGATTGATCTTGTAGAGACGTACAAACATGTAAGAAATGTTCGTTAGTGTCCAGCTAGTCTCCTGAGACACTCCCGGCATTGTATCGTAGAATATCTTGAGCCCGATAATGAGCACAACGTGGATCCCCCAAGCACCTAAACAGCATCAACACGAATCGTTAGTCTCCGAGCCACCAAGGCACGTTCAATGTCACTAATATTCTCACCTTTGCTGTTAACCCAGCTCGCGTTCAAGTTCGGCAGTGCAGCCTGGTCGGAGCGCTGCTCGATCGTCTCTGGAGGCTCTTTGTATATCAGGGAGCTGGAGCGGCGCCTTCGGCCAGCATGATTGGCGTCCGCCATGGGGCCGCCGGAAGGGGGGGTTATGCGGGGGAGGATAAGGGAATGAATTTTGAAGGTTGTGGGGTAGTTGCCCGAGAAGGCGACTGGTTATCGAATAAGTCGGGTTGAGAGCAAGGCTAAGGCTTGGGAAAGAGAGAGGCGGATGGAATGGGTGTGAGTGAGGTAGGGTTGGGTTAGGTTAAGTTTTGGGTTGGGTTGACTGGTTGGCCTGACAAGAGCGGTAAGGTGTACGCGGGTAGGATTCACAGAGGAGGTGGGTATGAAAGTATATAGACAAGTACAGGAGCTACACAGTGAGGTGCTTGAGGTGTATGATATACGTGCGAATAAGACGAATTGAGCTAAGGGGAGAAAGGAGAACAAGCGAGCAAGAAGTTTAAGGACGAGTGAGAGAAGAGGAAGAAGGGTGTCTATTCCAGGATCGGGAAACGAGAGACAGAAGAAGGTAAGGAGCGAGCGAGTGACTGGACCGACACGGACAGAGTGAGCCGAGAATTAGAACAGGGAATATGAACAAGAGCAAGAATCCGTGCTTAGTCTAGTCACCTCTGTAAAGTTTAAAGGAGGGAGAAGGCAATGGGATTTTAGTGTCTGAGGGGGAACTCAAGGGAAGGGGGGATGTGGAAAGTGAGCGTGTGTGTGTGTGTGATGCGTGTAGTAGTGCGACGGTCTAGTGTTATGCGTGTCTACTGCACGTATGGAGCTGTCTTTCTTCGAGAAGCCTTTCTACGATCCGCCCGACTTTCTCGAAAGAGCAACAGGCGATGATTGCTGATGAGCGCAGTAGGTACTGGGAGGGATAATGCGTGGGATGAAGCAGACGCCAGATTGTTCCTACCTAAAAGTATTCCTTGGCGATTGAAACGACCGTGCATCAAAAGAGTAGGACACGCGAGATTTGTCTCCTTTTCTTGGGTCAAAGAGTCAGGACGAGATAATGTGAGTACTTCGACACCTGTCTACTCTCTACAGTATGCCCTACAACTTAATATTCAGCTCCACCTAGGCCTGGCATGTGAAGGAACGACTCCAACTCCCACTCAGGCAAGGGGATTGAGCTCTGGAAGACAGCTGTGCTAGCTATGGAAGGAACGAAGGAAGTAAAGAACGATTGGAATTGCCCAAGCGACGGGATTTCGGGACCCACCCATGCATATTAACAAGCACCATAGAAATATAATATAGAAAAAGCAAAAAACAGGCCAATTAGAATGAAAGAGGGGGAAAAAAGAACACATCGTCTTACCCGGCCGGCCTGATCCATACCCCAAGCCTTAGCATCGATCTCTTAACGATAACTACATGTAGAAGGAACGACGGATTCTCAATGGCCCTAGACTCGTTTTTAACATAAGACGGGTAACTGCTTCTTCGTAACAACCGAGTATCCTTCGTAAGTTCGCCCCCGCGTTCAAATTTCACATCACCTTACCACAACTACTCGCTGATACTTTCCAGCACCGCCCCCTTTGCATCGCACACAGTTCTCTTAATTACGCACGTGATATAATCTTCTTTAGGTTAATTTATTGCCCGCTTCTTCTCCCCCCATCATGGAGGGGGCCAGCGCAGCGCCGGAAAAGCGCGACTCTACGATTACGACCCCTAAAAATCCCTCCAGGCCATCCTCAAGAGGCTCAGATCATAAGCGCCAACGCACCGACCCTAAGAAAGCAATGGAGCCTTCAGCTGATTTTATATCACTGGATTTCTCAGATGGTGCTGACGATGAACCAGTCGAGGTGGAGTACATCGGTACTAAGCGCTCTAAGCGTACACCTTTGACTTCTGGAAACACCACTCCAGTAACTCCAAAGAGTTCTGGTACACAGGACGAAGACGACCAGGAAGGTGGTGTGGAGGAAAAGACGGCCACAAAGAAAAAGAGAAAGAGAAAGCCACTCATGAGGCCACCTAAGGAGGGGGAAGATGGTGCAAAACAGGAAGCCAATAGGTACAAACAGCCTACAACTCCTAGCTTACATAGCAGAGGCGATTCATCAGATGAGGATGGTGGTATCAGCATCAAAACGCCGTCAAATGATATTCATACCTTGAAAGACGACGAGTCCGAGATTGAAGATGAGGATAAGGATTCCTCTACTCGGCGTGTTTTAAGTGCCAAAAAACTAAGTGGTGCACGGACCCCTGGGCAGGAAGACAACCCAACGCCTGAATCTGTGGAGATTGCAATCGCGACAACTTCTAATCCAGAGGTTTCTAGTGTTGTAGCACCCGCTAGCGAGGAATTTGAGAAACATTCCGCAGTTGTGAACGGGAAGGCCAAGAAGCGGAAACCAAGGAGGAAGAAAAAGTCAGTGGCAGAGGCAGAAAGAAATGCACAAATTGACCTACCCAGGGGAGGAGGGTTTAAAAACATTTCTGGCAGAAAAGATGACGATGACACATCAGCATCATCATTGGGGGATGAAGATGATGACGAAGGACTAGAAATCCACGTTGATCTCGACATGGTTGACATTGACGATAATGTGAAGACTAAAATTAACCACATTAGCGACGAGGAAGGAGAGGTTGTAGAAACTCTAGCTAAGAAGGCCGATATAGTTGTGATCGACGAGAACGAAGGTGGTGATGGTGGTGATTCTCCTCTCGTTGACCAGGCTGTAGCCATGAGGCAGCGGAAGTACTATTCTGCATATGTACCGCCTCCGTTTAGGCTTGAAGAAGCCCGTCCGTTCTTCGGCTCAACTTCAGGTGTAGACTTTACAGCAGATGTGATACAGGAACGAGAGCTTGGCGCTGTAATGGCGACACCTTTTTCTGAGAGTAAAAGGATATGTTCTGTTTGTACCAAAACAGGGCACTCGGAGGATAATTGTCAGGAGCTAAAGGTAGGCTCCTAATCACTTTTTGTCGGGTTCCAGGAACCTGATATTGAACAAAGGAACTCTTACTAATTGCAATCTCTGGAATAGTGTAAGCATTGTGGAAGCTGGAATAAGCACTTTTCGCACGCCTGCCCAGATGCCGAGAAGGATGACGAGGAAGAGTCACGCATAAAAGACGTAAGCAAACCCCCTGAAACACATCCTCACAGGCCGTTATACTAATCAACCTCCAAAACAGCACTGGCGTCGCATCCCCACTCACCGACACAAACCAACCCAACAAAAAAAATCTCTTCCCATTCATTGCTACATATGTGCCGGAAGCGACCACTATGGTGATGACTGTCCCGGCTGCTCGCCGCCTAGGATTAGTGGCTCTTTCTCGTTGTCTGAAATCAATGTAAACTCTTATGCGACCCAGGAATGGTTATTGGAATCTGGGGACATACTCCAAGCCCTTGGGCTAGGTAAAGGAAATCCTAAATTTGGGGTTGCGGGTACTAAAATGACGATGAAACCAACACTGGACCCCTTCGGAGACCTGCGAAATTTCGACAGGGAAGATCCATTCCCGAAGCGTGCACCCCCTACTGGGCCATCTAAGGGCAGAGACTCCTATAAGTCAAGGAACACCCAGAGAGATGGTAATGGTGCGTCATACCGTCAGCGAAGCCGGAGCCCTCACCCTATATTTGATAGATACCGTCAACCTTTACCGACCAGGCCGACCCACGGACTACCCCCAAGACCTCGCTCACGCTCACGAAGCCCGCTACGTATTAGGGGTAATAGTAGCCGAGGTGGTGGAAGCATAGGTAGGGGCGGGGGCGGAAGCATAGGTAGGGGCGGGGGTGGGAGCGGAGGTAGAGGTGGGACCCGTATGTATGGGCCCCCGGGGGATCCCCACAGCCGCCCTGCAGCTCGCGAATCTAGGAGAGGCTATGATCCGCATTCACAACCCCCGTTGCCAAGAGAACCAGCGCCCAGACGTACAGAAGCGTTTAGACCGATGCCATCGAGTGCTAGAGGGAACTGGCAGAAGTACAAAACCTAGAAAGGCCAGGTAATTATTTTAGCGGTATATGCTCTCTTATCTGCATGTAGTTTAACCCATGGTTTATTTTACTCTTTTCGGCGGTCTCTTATAGGCTGGCCACTTTTGTGTATCAATACTTAGGCAAGGTTGTGTGGGTTCTGAAAACTCATTGCTGGCGCGATGGAGGGGAACCACCAAGGACCTTCGCTGCCTTAACTTAACGTAAGATATGGGATGTTTTGTGCCTATTAATACAAGTAAATTATTTGGCGCTCCATGATCGCTGGACTATTCGATCATTGGCCTTTCGAAGCGACTTGGTAGCTCACTGGCGTCATATATAATCACTCGGTACATAGGGGCAGACTACAAGACCGATAAGGTTAGTTATTAATCAAGTGGTATACCTCCTCGGTTAAGGGAAGCTTCTCTATAATCAGTTAAACCCTTTACATTAGGCGTAACTTTTGCGATGCTCATTTAGTTTCTTGGTGCATGCGTAATAGCCACGAATGCTCGTGTAACATGGCATATTGAGAGGTGATGAGGGCCATCATAACTTTGGGCGCGTAGAAAAACCTCTTTTCCTTACTAACTGATACTTGCAACAATGCCCCGAACTCGTCGAGCGTCTGTGGCATTCGCCTCTGAACCCCTCTTCCGCCCACTTTCTCGCTCTTCCTCTCAGACAACTCGAAGCTCCCTCACCGCCACTCCTGGTACCTCAAAATCACGTAAACTGAACCCATATAACAGGACTGTCGAAAGTCAGGATGAAGATGAAGATGAGGAAATCTCTGAGGAGGAGGAAGACGACTCTGAGGATATCATCATGGCCGTTGATCGGAGGGGAAGAAAGATAGGGTGTGCATTTTACTCGATGGCAGAGCAGAGATTAAGTTTGATGGAGGATATCGAGTTTCCTACTTCGGACTGCTTAGATGCTTGTGAGTGCTCTTGCGCGGGGTTGGATCGGCCTACTAATGTAGTTGCGTGGGGGTAGTAAGATTCCATATAAAACCTACGGTCCTGTTACTGCCGTCAAGGTTTGATGAAACCATTGATAAGTCGCTTAACCCTGATCCTAAAGGCAAGTGGTCCAATCTGCTTCTGTAGGTATGTTTGTGACTTTTGCTCACACATTTACCAGATGAGTTTGCAACGCCTTATCACATTTCCATCCGTCCTACTGCCGAGTTCTCTTATGACTCGGCAAGAAACAAACTCATCTCAACCCGTATTGGTGAATCCAACGGACCATCAATCACAATCCAGACTCCTGGCGACATGCATGACATATCCGGCGAGTCACGGAGACGTGGGAATCTACTGAGACTTGCAGGGTGGATCAACGTGGAAAGCAAGGTTACTGTAGGGTGCGCTGGCGCCGTATTGACTTATCTGCAGAGGAAGGCAAGTATTGACGGAGGTCCTGGGGATGTCGATGGAGGGGGAATATTAGTGGCAGAGATTGAGATGTGGAGTATGGCTGATGTTATGTATGTGCTAAGAGGGTGTGTGTTTGTCTGGTGAGGGAAAGTGACTGACGAGGAGCAGGTTTGTAAATGCAGATACGATATGCTCGCTGCAGATCTTTGAGGATGAGTCGCACCCGAATTTTCATATGCAAGGCCGCGGTAAAGAAGGTCTATCTTTATTCGGAATTATGAATGGGACTAGATCTCCGCTTGGGCATGTTATGCTTAAACAATGGTTTCTGCGCCCAACCCTTTCGCTCTCAATACTGACCTCCCGTCATGATACGCTGACCGCGTTCCTCAATCCTGCCAACTCTCATGTCCTCGCTACACTTGGGAAATCACTGCGGTATATCAAAAATATCCCAAAAGTCCTTTCAGGATTACGGCGAGGCTTAGGTAGTGGTGGCCGAGGAGGCGAATGGGTTTCGTTAGCAAAATTCTCATTCTACACACTGAGGATCAGGTCCTCTCTGCAAGAGATGAGTGGAGTTCGAGGGCTAGTGATCTATAAGAAACTGATGGACACAATTGATGTCAAGGCCATTCAGGCCGTGGGACAGCTTATCCACGACACAATAGACTTTGATGAGAGTGCACTGCAGCACAGGGTAGTCGTTATGAGGAACGTAGATGATGAGCTAGACCGGATGAAGCAGATGTATAATGGCATGGATAGTATGCTCTCGCAGGTTGCTCGACAAGTCGCAGCAGACATACCAGCCGGTGTGGCGATCAACTTAAACGTTATTTATTTCCCACAGCTGGGGTATTTGATCGTTGTACCCGCACTCGAAGGTAGTAGCAATAATGGTGGAGAGGAGGATGCAGTGGGGAGACCTGTGTATGCGGGCCAAGACTGGGAATTTCAGTTCTGTACAGGAACGAGTTGGTATTACAAGAACCCGCAGATGAGAGAGATGGACGGGTACTTTGGGGATATGTACGGGCTTATCTGTGGTAAGTTTTTATGGATGGATGGAACGAGTGATTACTAATGACGCAGTGAAGATAGGGAGATTGAGCTAGTGCATGAGCTGCAGGTGAGGGTGCTGAAGTATGATGAGACACTTATAGACTGTGCTATGATAATCGCGGAGCTTGATTGGTATGGTCTTGGGGTCCTTTTTTTTCTTTTTCTTTTCACGATATCACAATTGGGCTAAGGGTTGTTAGTCTTCTGGCCCTGGCCCTGGCGGCGGAGAAATACAAGTACTCCCGGCCTATAATCACCGAGGAAAACATCATCAAGATTACTAAGGGCCGGTAAGCGAGTTCTTGTCTTCCTAGAAGACGCAGAAACTATCATTGACAATAACAGGCACCCGCTCCAAGAACTCTGCGTGCCCTCCTATGTGGAGAACGATACTAATATCCTTGGAGGTAAAGGTTCAGATGAAAAATTAAGTAGCACAGATATCGAAACTGTCCTAGACACAAATGAGGCTAATCTGGCTACACCACCGATGGCGGTAAGAGGTGTTGAGAACGCCCCCACTGAGCCAAGTATGGTGCTTATCACTGGGCCTAATTACTCCGGGAAAAGCATTTACTTAAAACAAGTCGCACTCATAGTTTATATGGCTCACATTGGATCGTTTGTTCCAGCCGAGAGTGCAGTGATAGGATTGACAGATAAAATACTTACCAGGATTCAAACCCGAGAGAGTGTTTCAAAAGTACAAAGTGCGTTTATGATAGACCTTCAACAGATCGCTATCAGCCTGAGGCTTGCCACACGTCAGTCTCTTCTAATAATCGACGAGTTCGGTAAGGGTACCGACTCAAGTGATGGTGCAGGGCTAGCCTGTGGTGTATTCGAACACCTCCTGAACCGCTGTGACGATAGGCCAAAAGTTTTGGCAGCTACTCACTACCATGAGATATTTGAAAACGGCTTCCTTACTGAACACAAATATCTACAATTTGCTCACATGAAAGTTCTCCTTGATCATGATGCAGAGCAAACAGAAGATCAAATCACGTATCTATACCGGATGGAGATCGGCCGGAGCACTAGTAGCTTTGGGACTTGTTGTGCGGCCCTTAATGGTATCGATCCAGCAATTGTTGCAAGGGCTGAAGATCTAATCCTGCTGGCTGCAAGGGGTGAAGATTTAGTTGCTGCATGTGGGAGGTTGACCGGCGGAGAGACTAAGGAGCTGGAGGAGGCCGAAGAGGTTGCAAGGGAGTTTTTAAAGCAGGATTTTGACTTTGAAGGTAGTGATGGGGATGAGAGTGCGGGAGAGGCCAGAAGAAAGCTAGAAAAGATCTTGGAAGGCGTTAGAAGAGCTGAAGAATGGATATAGTAGGAATAGCTGCTAATATGGGGCTAGGTGGAATGCAAACAGTGGAGCTATATTGAGCGTGTACTACTATCCTCTTGTGCTATATATATACACAGTGGCTATATATTTACGATGATAGGTGCAGCTTAAGTGAAAAGAAGGGATTTAGGATCCTAAATATAAATATACTGAATCGAATTGCACTTACCTAAATTAAGATCGTATTCCTCATACATGTAGTTAAAAGCAATGGCTTTTTATTCAGCATAAAACCCCTTTCTAATTCTGTGTTTATTCGAGGCCGCAGAGGATAAAACTCCACTCTCCAACATAGAGTAGATTCAGTTCTGGTCGCCCTTGATCACTCTGAATTTCACTGCCCCACGGGGACCCCAGCCTTGGCATTTCAGCAACCCCAACCCCACCTTTTCAGCCGCATCAGCTCACCTGCAGCCTTGTCCATCGCATCCCAACACCCAACATCAATTCATCATTCCATAACCCGATCAATTATTACATAGTTCCCGAGAACAAAGAGAAAACACACCCAAAACCACAACTACATATATTGTATGACTGCTATCTTAACTGCCCTCCAGCATCAGGGACCGTCTAGAGCTACATACCACATCATGTTACCCCCCTCATACTCGGATCATGATCCTTTACCACCCCCGTCTTTCGACCCTTTATCGATGATACTGAGTCAATACCCAATTGTGACGCAGTTTGTAAAGTTCATAACTACCGGTGACTGTATGACTCCTCTTCTGCAAACTATCACTACAACCATGTGTGTTTACTGATGAATGATATACATTGTGAGCAGTAATCCAGCTTTCTCGCACGTCAAGCACAATCCGTGAAACTCTCCTGCAATCACCGGAATACTGGCACGAGCTCCTCTCCCGGACAACTCTCGTATGTTCCGAGACCACTCACATCAAAGGTGACAACGTCAAGAGCTGCGTAATATGCTCCATGCCCGTCTGTGAGGTAAGCCCCGCAATCCCAGTCCGCGGCCCCCACACGCACTGTCACCCCCACTAACCAACACCCTTAGACCTGCATCGTCAAATCCGACTTCCACGGTACCTCAGGCACCTTCTCCAACCGTATCCGCACCTTTTGCGACTCCTGCTGGTCCGCCACGGACTTCTCTCACCCCCCAAACTCCCCGCACTCCTCTGCTCCGCCGCTCTGCGTCTGCGTCGCAAAAGACGGCTGGCTCTGCTCCCACTGCCGTGCTACGGAGCGCGATGAGCTCATGGAGAACAAATATACATGTGCAACCGACGGGTGCTCTCAGCCCCACAACAACTCCGAGAAGCAGCGCGTATGCACCTGGTGCCGCCTTCCACTACCACCGGCTTGGCGCCCCGTCACCGCAGAGCAAATACCGATCTCGGAATCGCTGGGAGCCAACGGAAACAATGTACCAGAGGATGATGCACCGGGGTATGAAGAAGGCGGTGGGAGTATAGGTGGAAGGAGAACATCCGATGTGTTGGACTCCCCCGTGGATAAACCGAGGATCGCCGGTTGGGACCAGATGACCGAGGATGAAAGGCAAAATTACCAGACGGCGTGGCTGGCGAAGGGTGTAAGGGAGAGGGCACGCGGAGCAGTTGTGAGGAAGTCGGAGCCTGGCATGTCTGATGGAGCCGCCCCGGGCTTTGAGGATATCGGGAATGAGGAGACGGGTGAGGCCAGTGGCAGTGCTAACGTCGGGGAAACTGGCGAGACCAGTGGTAGTGGCGGGGCAACAAACAGTGCTAATGGTACTACTGGCGTCGAGGAAGCAGCGGGTAAATTGAAGGACATTGATCATAGTGGAGGCAGCAGTTAATTACTTATTCCTCCTTTCCTGGTCCTTTCTCTTTTCTTCTATTAGAAATAAGGAGTCCGGTCTAACAACTGGCTGAATTTGTGATCTTTTCCTTTTATTCCTTGTTTGAAACCCCCCCCCCCTTTTTTTTGCGCTGCTTTTTGCAGATTGATGATATGATGAATGTGTTTTTATGAAAACATGGAAACTGGAGTTTTGCTTTTATCTTTTTCCTCTTTTTTTTCTTTGCACGCAGTGATGGGGCGGATATTTTATATAGGATATCGCTACCATACTTAATACATACATTTGTGTATTAAGGATTTTTGGGCGGTGTTTGTCTTTGCGTGTACCTAACTAAGTAGGCGGCGGCAAGCCTTCCAAACCCTAGCCTGACATTATGTGTGGAATACATGCAATATCCCACTTATAGAAAGAGTTGGGATCTGACTACATAGTACCCGTATGAGTGGATTCATGGATGTCTGCACCGTACGATGGCATCTTAATACTGTCATGGTTCTCTTCAAATGTTAAAAGTTGTTTTTAACTCTCATATTCGGCGGGAGTTTTACAACATAATCAATCCGGCTTCATGCGAAGATTGTTATAGCATGATGACAGAAAGTCGGTCCCTTCGGCCTACTTTCTTCACGATGGGTGTTGTTTACATCATGGGTTATCACTCGGAATAATGTGCTTGGTGGAATCTTCAAATATCAGCGTAGTTCAGAATGACAAGCTGCTCGGGGTACCCTGCTTAGGCGTTTCTCAATGCTTGTGTATGTCTATCCTTTTTTTACTTTCCCATCTTGTGTTTGTGTCAAACCTGTTGCTGGAGAGGTGTGCATGCAGGGTTTGGCACTGTCGGTCTAGATATGGATTGTAGAGTTTGATATAAAGTCAATGGATGTTTGCTAAAATGAGATATATCTGCCAACATAGAAAAATAACCTAGAAATACAAATAGCCACAACGACAAAAAAAACTTGCCCCCAACCAGCCAAAAACCGACAGTAACAAAATACTCTTCACCAGAGAGACAAGAAAATAACAAATCATCAACTACCAATACTCATTCGAAATCTCCTGTGCACCCTCCAGTCTCTCCAGCCTCGCCTCTAGAATTCTCCTCTTCTCAACGACAGTCTGGTCCTCGCCTCCAACAGCGTTCAACTCCTCCGGGGTTAGCTTTCCAATATACTCGGGCGAGAACACCTTAACAGGTCCTTTGCGACCCAGGTAGTGTCTCTCAATGATCTGAAGCGCCACGCAGTCTACATAGCGCTGTCTTGCGACTTCATAGTAGGACCGTAGCACGTTGTATATCTCGGCCACCCTCTGAGCCTCATTAATAGGTTGTGGGTCTTCTGAAGCACTGATTTCCTCCTCATGGCCGTCGCCTTCGGCCTTCGTATGTCGCCTTTTGGATTTATCCAGGCCTTGGGTATAGTAGTGATTGTAGGTTATCAATATACCCTCCCTCTCATCACTCAATATCTTTAGCAGTTCTTTTTCGGCCCTCTTATAGAGCGCGGCGAACGAGGGGCGGAGCTTCATCCAGATCTTGTGGCGTAGGCTGTCGTCGGGACATTTGAGACGGAGTAAATCAACGACGAAGCGCTCAACCTGCGTCCTAACGCTGTAGATGTGCTCTCGGGCGATAGACCCCCATTTCTCTGTTTGCATTCTGAACAGTAGCTGCACGACACCCGGGTTCACCATGCCCGGTAGCTCGGGGCCCCGGGATAGTTGATATGCTTTTTTGATCCACTCGTAGATTGGGGTATTATTCGCGGTCATAAGAAACTTTTTAAAGTCACGTTCAAGAGCTCCAGTAGGCCTGAAAATTTCTGCATCTCCAAAGTCTTTCGTATGGCCCTCCAGCTTCATCCTGGACGAGAACTTTTCGTTTAGGTTCTGGATGTGCATCCGTATCCGCAGAGACTCCTGATTTAGGGAATCCATCTCATAGTGCCCCATCATTGCGTTCCGCGCAGAAACCTGGAAATCATTCGAAATATTGATCAGGATACTTCTCTGCTCATCACTCGATTCCCTCTTTGGTCCCAGAGCCTCCAGCTCCAACCGAGATTCTTCTATCAATGAGTCAATCTCCATAACCATCTTTGGGAACTCTTTCTTAACATGGTCGAAGAGGAGCCTCTGGAGGAACCTCTCCAGTGCTGGAACCCCAACCCTGTCACGAGGGAGCACCCTCCACGGATCTTTCTTGAAAAAGTTCTTCTCATTCTCAAGTCTCTCGCCGTTGCTAATACCCCTTTTAACCTCATCAGTGGAACGGTTACGAACGGTGAACCATCCGTGGTGGAGGATAGTAATTTTGTTCAGAGCTGTTTCTATGACGCGGGATTCGTCGCCAGGTTGAATAGCATCAGGTTTTGTGAGGACACCGACAGTACGGACACCGTTAGGGTCTGCTTCGTTGGCAAGACGGAAGACCTTTTGATTGGCGGTCTCGTTAAGGGAGGAGGCCACAGCCCTAGTAGTACTGTTAGCAGTGCACTATTTGGTAAGACTGAGCCTTAAGTTCGAGCATACAGAATGATGGTTCTCTGATCCTCGATATAGCTTTTTACAAGATTCTCGACCATCTCCAAGTCCGCTTCATTCTGGTAACGAGTAGCACCTGAGATCTATTAGTACTCTTGCAGCAAAAGAGGAGTGAAGAGGAAGTAGGAGCAGCCCTACTTTGAAAAAGTCCCGGGACATCAACAACGCTAAAATGCGAACGTGACGGTCCACATAGCTCGATTTTCAGTACGTCATCACTAAACCTCCCATTACTCTCTAAATCTGCAGCCTCATCTGTACTCTTTGACAGCCCCATCAATTCACTCGCCTAAGTTTTTCCAGCCGTCAGTAACCACCATCAATAATAGGTAGCAATCATTCATTACCTTATCCATAATTTCGAGGAATCTCTCCGGAGTCAGCTCTGCCACCGTGTCTAAGAAACGACGCAGCTTCGCCTTTCTCTCATCGTCACTTCGTTTCGCGGGGATAATCGACACGGTGATCTTTTCCTCGATGCTCTTGCGAAAACTGATGTGTGTTGCATAGCGGGTACAGAGTGTTGAGGCAACGGGGAAGCGGATTCCCGTGAGGGCCTCCAAGAGGGAAGATTTCCCAGAGGACTGGTCACCCACAACTACTAGCTATTAAGGCAGGGGAGATGGTAAGAAATATTTCTCTGCAATTATTGTGTGGGGTTATGAGGAAATCATACTTGAGGGAGTGAGATGTCTTCACTGGCACCAGACTCACGAAGCTTATCAATTATCTCGAGCAGCTTTGCAAGGTCAGGACTTTCGAGCTTGTCAGCTAGAGGGCCTGGAGACTTTTTCGCCGGTGGCATGATGGTTGGCTGAGGAGGGCTGGGAAGGTTGATAGGAGAGTTTTTCGCCCGCGGCATGATGTTTGGCTGAGGAGGGCGGGGAGGGCTGGTAGAAGCAGGAGAAGAAGGATCTGAAAAGGAACAAGGTATAAAGTTGTGCGCGTCGGGGTTGGGCTTATATTTGGGGGGTGGGGGGGAAGTGGGAGAGGGGGGGGAAGGAGACGAGGGAGATGGTGTCGCAATTGGTGTTGATGTAGGACTGGATGAAGATATAAACCCCGTGGATTCTTTAGTCATTGCAAGAGATGTTAAGGATTTATTGTAAAAGGCCTTAAGCATTGTAGGCAGATCAGGTTGTAGGGATTATATGAGGAAGGGTTCTAATCAATCATCTTTTTAAGGCCTCAGATAGTGTTTTTTAGGCCTCCAACTACCGTAGATGCTCGAGGAATTCGCTAGCGCCGTTTGCACCAAAAAGTACATGTATATATTGTTTTTTTAGGCAACAACGCTAGTGAATCAATTAAATATTTACGGTACTCTACATGTACATGTATGTATGATATGCAGGTGGGTGATGTTTCATGCACTCGCATTAGAAACTTTAGGCCAACCATCAATTTTGATTGTAGGGATTATATGGTTGGCCTAAGGTTTCTATTGACACTGACTTACAATCACTCCTATTTACTAATAGCTAGGTTTAATTGTTTTAATTGTTTTAGTAGGGTGTTCCTTGAAAAACGTCTTTGCCCTTTTGAAAGTATATAGGCTGCTGTAAGGGATCGTTTCGCTGGGCGGCGGACAGCATTTCTCAAATTTGATGGTTGGCCTAAAATCTCTATCCCTACTATCTCATGCATGCGCACTCCTAGATTGGATAACAGCCCGCAATATTTTTAAATGCGGTGGCCTAGCGCGCGTATGTTTGCTTGAAATATTTCTCGCATGCGCGGCTAGGCTGGGATCAGCACTTGGTTGATGCGTCCCCAACCTCTTTTTTTTTTAAGCGCTGGTGATTTGGCAGTAGGAGTTTACGAGGGGGGGGGGGGGCAGTTACATGTGCCTGGTATCTTACCTGTGGGTGGTGTCTTGTTTTTAGTAGACTGGCTGCCTAATCTTCTGTATTTGCACAAACTGTTGGTACTCGACTTTCCAGTAGTTGGTTACGCCCCCGGAGTTCTTTAAAGCAAGATTACATGTAGATTAGTTATCAAAAATACCGCGCAGTAACAGACCGTGCGGAGTAGGCAGGCGAGTGATCTCATATGAACAACCAGCGACGTAAATCCTCTTGGCACCAACTGGGGTACTAATCCAACCTAACCACGCCCACCAATAGTATTACTACGCCCTCCAAATACAATCCCATTCACTAAAGTGCCTCCCGTGATGATCTCCCGCAGGCTACTGACCCGGTTTACATCCACGATGACTACCCCACCTGTACGCCAGCGCTTCGCGCCCCTTAACCCCTCACTTAGCGCCAGCTCTACAGCGCCGAAACTCGCAGGTGTAGTTTTCGATGTTGATGGCACTTTGTGGTTCGTGCATATGTACTCGACTTTTACCCCCATTAATCAATCTGATGGGAAGAATGTAGTGAGCCACAGACATGGATGTTCGCAAAGATGCGTGCCGCCCTCGGGATCGCAAAGGCCGTGGATATACTAGATCATGTATACACGCTCGCCCCCGACATCCAGAATGCCGCGATGGAGTCAATTCGTGACGTGGAGCGCGATGCGATGACGAAAATGATACCGCAGAGGGGTCTGCTGCCGCTCATGGAGTATTTGGAGAAGCGAGGGGTGCAGAAGGGAATCTGCACCCGGAACTTTGAGTCCGTTTCCATAGAATCTATCCTCATAGCTAGGCTAGCTGACACATGTGTAAATGTATAGAACACCGGTCAACTTCCTGATCGAGAATTTCTGCCAGGGGAAAATTTTTGCACCTATTGTGACACGAGAGTTTAGGCCGCCGAAGCCGGATCCGGCGGGAATCTTGCATATTGCAAAACAGTGGGGGCTGGAGGATGGTGGGAGGCTGATTATGGTTGGAGATAGTATCGATGATATGGCGGCTGGGAGAAGAGCTGGCGCGGCGACAGTTCTGTTGAAGAATGATGTTAATGGGGAGTTGGTGGAAAGTGAGATGACTGACTGTGTGATTGAGAGGTAAGTTTGCAGTTCATATTGGCGCGCAAGTGAATTAACAGTGTGTAGACTCGACGAGTTGATTGAGATACTGGATAATGGGTTTGTTGAAAGAGATAGAAGTAATCCCTGATTTCGTGAAGACCAATCTTTGCTTGCGAGGTGAAATCCTCTAACTTCTCGCTGTCAAACCCCCCGGAGTCCATGCTTCGTAACTATGGCCCGGTAATCAATAAAATAGATTTTCTTCAATAACATTCTGTATAAGCTCATTAGTGATCTAGTATCGGCAAAAGAAAAGAAAAGTCTAGTTATCAGATTTTTCTATATTCACCAATTTCTTGCATTATTAGTATCAACCGGCCCAATTGGGAAACCCACTAATACTAATACCCCTGCTACTAACCTAAGCTATATGTTGATAATGGCGGCCCGTACTCATCCCCTCCGGTGTACTTAGCATATAGAGTAGTGTGCAGGCTCAACGTTGTTTAATATCTAAGCGCGCTATCTGACTTTAATATAGCATATTCCTAGTGCTTGAGGCCTACATGTAGTTAACCCTCTGTCAGCCATTCTTCAAAAATCTCAGTTGACTGCATATACCCAGAGTGTCGGAAAGTGATGCACATTCGGTGGTTTCATGGCGCTTAGTGCTTAGGTATGGTAGAGAGGTTCTATACGATTGTATTGTATTAGGGCGTTTTAGCAACCAACTTCTGAGTCTAAATTTTTAGTTCTTGGCGACCGGTTTCTGGTGTGGATAGCCCACCAAGAGCTCAAAATTTGAACTCAAAATTTGGGGATTTGGGTGTTGCCAAAACGCTCTGTTGTGATAAAGTATTTGGGCGTAATCAATATGCTTGGCCCTACCATAGGAGGGCTAGGAACGAGACTAGGCCTAACCATACCACTACATGTAAACATGGGGACAAGTACCTCACCTTATCTTCTCTTCCACTCCTCGCTCCCAATCTTCCCTCCCTCCTATGCTCGGGCTCGTAATTCTAGGTATCTACACAAGTAACTATAGGCTCCCATCATTAGATTTGGGCTAACAAACGCCTTTTTGTTGAGGAAGATCTCAAACCCATTAACGCCTAGCAGCTTCTGATTGTCCCGAAGAATTTGGGGGTCGAAGGGCAACTAGAGGGGCTCCAGAATTGGTGAGCGGCTCCTTGGACGCTATTCGGGGAAATTCATGCGGTATTCGGCGGCAAGTTGTGAGTTAATCCTGGTCTCTCGTGCTGTGTTCTGTGGGATCATCATACATGTTCATTTTCCCTAGCTTTGGGGTTAAAAGAACTCAATAGAGGGTGCTCTTAAGGGCTTTATCAGCCGTCACGCTTCGGAACGCATGAATTATAATCCCACTCTCAGGCTACTCTCAGGCTACTCCACAATTACAGAAACCAGCAGACAGATGCATCTTGGTCACAATATATCACTCGGGTACCTTGATTTTTTCCTTTTGTTCGATTGATTGATACTTCATACATGTATTTTCCTTTTGTTCAATTATACTTCATACATGCATGCCACCGGTTATGGCAACTGATTAGAGATTTAGATTCAACTAAAGATCTATCATTTCTGGTACATTCATATGACCAAGCCCCCCCCCCCCCTGCCTCACAGCCCCCACACCCTTATTTTAGCGGGGCTGAGTCTCCATATTCCATATTGTTCATCACCTCAGCTGCCCTGTCACCGGCGGGCTCGCAGTTTTCGCAGTACTCTCTGATCTTCTCGGACTCCTCGAGTGTCAACTTCACATCAATGGCATCGATGTTCTCCTGGAGGTATTTTGCCTTCTTTGTTCTATTCAAAGCGTTAGCTAACAAGCAAAACAAACCCTCAAATGACACTCAAGGACCTACCCTGGCAATGGAATGAAATCGGGCCCCTGTGCTAAGATCCACGCTAAAGTCGCTTGCCCCGGCGTGATCCCCTTCTTCTCTGCAATTTCCGTCACTTTGTCTACCAGCTCCAAATTCTTGCCAAAGTTTTCTTCGCTAAACCTAGGGTAAGAATGCCTGCAATCCGTTGGTTCGAACTGGTCTCTACTCCTGATTTGCCCCGTCATCATACCCCTTCCCAGGGGACTGTAGCATACCACTGCCACACCAAGCTCACGGCAAGTCCGCAGGAGGTCCACATCTGGCCTCTCGATATCGAGCGCGAAGGGGCTATACTCGACCTGCACGCACGAAATGGGGTGCACGGCGTGGGCACGGCGGAGAGTATCAGCGGAACACTCGGATAGTCCGAGATACTTTATTTTTCCGGCGTCAACGAGCTCAGCCATTGCGCCGACGGTGTGCTCAATTGGGGTGGAGGAGTCGATGCGGTGGACGTAGTAGAGATCCACGTAGGGTACGCCGAGTTTGGACAATGAAGCGTTGATAGCCTCGTGAACGTATTCAGGCTTTCCGTTAGCAGACAAGGGATAGATTCCTGGGGCTAGTTGGATCTATATATCCAATTCGCACTATAAGTAAGAAACAGAAATACAGGTGTAAAGCAGGGTGACATACGCCAAATTTGGTGGCGAGGAAGATGTCGTCTCGTTTTCCGGGACGAGTCGCAAACCATTTGCCGATGAGGGCTTCGTTGTCGCCATAAATGTCGGAGGTGTCCCAGAAGGTCTCGCCTTTTTCATGGGCATAATCGAGGAACTTGAGGCGCTCCTCTTCGCTATCGACTGATCCGTATGCAAAGGAGAGACCCTGGATTTCGAAGGTAGTATCAGCAACAATACTGTCGTATGTTTAGGGAGTTCTAGTGTTTAGGGAGTTCTAGTCCGGCTACGAACCATAAGACCCAAACCAATTGCAGTGACTTGGGGCCCGTTCTTTCCTAACTGGCGGGTGGGAAGCTTCGCTGGTGCCATTTTGAATTGGTGTTGATAAAGGGTAGTAGGGTACTGATGTGATAGTAGTATAGTAATTTAATGTGAGTGTGTTTGATATTCCGTCTCACTGCGCCCCCTTCACCTCCCTTTATACATTCAAGTTTCCTGATTTCTAATTTCTATTTAACTTTCGGAATCTTCTTTCTTCTTCTCTAGAGATAAATCCGGCCACTAAATCCGAGCTTCTAACTCCGCATCTACCGGTGGAATTCTCATACGAGTACTACCAGGTAGGTCTTACAAGAACGTTTACCTCATCCACCCCCTTGTCGATTGGACAAGTCCAGTTTACCCCACACGGAGTTCCGTATTAGGATCGTCACTATCAATCACTCGCTCCACGGATAAGATTATGTAATGTTGGATCTGCCGAAGGATAGGTTAGAGGAACGGTGAGACAACGGGGCACGGATGATAGCTGGGCCGACGGAGGGTAGTTTGCCCCTGTAGGCGGTTGGGTATGCTTTCGGATAATATTGGCCGACAGTCACGTGAGGTTGTCATGAGCTATCACTCGGTTGGAACTACCAAATAACTCCCCGCCAGCATATAGGATATACCTGACTGACAATACAATGTGAGACTGATTCCGGGCTTGCCTTTCCCTGCAAATTGATGCATTGTCATACATCTGCCAGTGAATGTATGCTTACATATGCCCGCCTGAGAGCCATCCAGGGGTTATGGGGGCTTGAAACTCCGTTCTGAGAAAATGTGTTGTGTTTGGTGACCCATTTTGCGGGCCATAAAACAACGTTAACTCCATGAAAATGGAGGTTTCCAATAAGTAACTTGGATCTTCTTTTTTGCTTAAAACTCCGCTCCGAAATTTCTCCGTTCCCCACCCACTAACGGAGGATTATCGAAACACTGTTCCCTACGAGGCCAGCCCCCAAACAGCCCTTACTTAAATTATCGCCATGCGCCTCTAGATCTACAGCTCGTAGCCCGCGGGAGACCAGCACCCAGATTTTAGGTTATGCCATCAGCTCGCCTCTGAGTTTAGGCTGCATGGATAAGCTAGCTAGTAGATGGAATGGATATTCTATGAACTGGGCTCGATATTAGGGCTTATAATATCCGGGTTATCCTTGGCTTAGAGAGGGCCAAATATGCCATGGTTCTCTGCAACATTAAGAAATATTCTCATCATAATCGGGCTCATACACTATTCTATCCGGCACGTATCTGGTGTCGTTGATTATCTTTATGGCTCTTATATATATGTGCTGTGTCCTATCGATATATGTCTTGGCGAATATATAACCGATTCCTGAATGGTATAGTAATGTTCCTTGTTGTGGTCGAGAAGAGCCCCTACCCCCTAAGATATGCGATATAGCGAAAATCCAATTGTGTAGACTACTTCCTACAAGGGTAATCGCTTTGTAAGGGTAACACTTTCTCGCCCTTTTGCTTTTGGTTTTTACGACTGAGTAGTACTCCCGACACAAGGGTCGGGAGGCGGCCCCCGTGCAACTATCCACAACCTTCCGCTGCATTGGCATTAACATAGTAGTTCAATGAGCACAGTTCTCATGAGTGTCCTACCGACTAAGAATCTATAGCGGCTACCATATCTTTCTAATTGATGGCGGAATTCGGTCTTGGTACCTGACCCGCCCCATCATATCCCACTGTTTGTTTCGCCCATGAATCGAAGAAACTAGAAATAAACACTGCACAGCTAGCTATGAGCTTCTTCTCCTGGTCTACCCCCACTTTTGCTTCTACCCGGGCGAGCAAAAACGGAGGCGCCCCCCCCACCTCCCCCACTTCTCCTTGCTACTGTCCTAGGGTAGAGCGAGTGAGTCTCTCCTTCGTAAGAAGCTAGCCCACACCAGCACTGCGCGCCTCTTACCTCTCCTTTGCGGGAATTCCAGGCTGTGTTGGACCTCTAAGGCTTCTTCTAGGGGTTCTTTGCAAGAAGACCCGAAATTCTCTCTTAGTCTCTGAGCTTATCCCAAAAGACTGATAGAGATCTCCATACTCAATTCTCCCAGGCCCCGCTCAACTTCTGGAACCGGTCCGGTGGGTTAAATGGGATATTGAAGTACAGACCCCCAATATCCCAGTTATCCTAGGGATTAAATATGGTATTTTACCCTCTCTCTCTCTCTAAAGGAAAGTCATTGACAGTTGTAGGGGTTGAATTGAACTCCGGTACGCCTCCGGCCTCGGCCAAGAAAGCTCTTCTGCACAACCCATGGCTAAGTATTTTTGTCGCAGATTAATTTCCAGCTTTGCTTGCAAAATAATTTCTTTATGGAGGTTCTCTGGGGTGTGGAGAGGCTATTAGATATAGATATCCATAAGGGTGAGTATTAGGGAGGAAGAAACGCAGATTGATGGGTTGGACGGAGAGGTAGAAGGCGGAAGCGCAAGAAACCCTAACCCTGTATGACTCAGCTGGAGCTTCCCACACGATCAATTAACCAGAGTTCGGGGATTAACAATATTCGATTGGCATATTTGGGGCTCCTGGCGTAAATAAATCCGACGTTTAGCATAAATATCAAACACACTGCAATCGCCTCGCAATCGTGGTCTTACCTTAGGTCAATGACCGAAATGCTGCCTCTTGGCGGTGGTCCTTTTGGGTGCGCGCTAGAATCACTTTTAGTGCCCGTTTTGCAACTAGACAAAATGGATCAAGGCCTACCAAAAAGATTGTTGAAACGGGGTCTACAATGGTGAAAACTCCGCTTGTAGCTCCAGACTACTTGTAATCTTTTTTTTTAAGAGATCATCTGTTCTTTGACGTACTATAACTACATGTATAGAAGAGGGGCTTGTTTCTTTACTTATTTCAATCGTCGGGGTTCATACACAATTAATGGGCATCCCTCTTTTTTTTTTGGTTCTAGATCTCCTCTACTTAAAGACCGTCGCGTTCCCGACAAGACAGATTGCAGCACCCTGTGTAGGTACTTTAGAGTAGGTACTCCTCGGCAAGTAGATGCCCGGACTGATCTTAGAAGCTAGGGATTCCTAGGGCTTGAACCACAACCTACATCGTTTCTATAGTAGATGGGCGACTTCCCCTCACAACCAGCACACTTCTGCGTCCAAGTCGTCCCATAGCTGTCAACACGGCGCAGCGGGCACTAGCTTGACATACATACATACATACACCGCCGGCCTACTCCCCGGCCAACAATTACAGACACGCGTCTCAGCGCGGTAAGTAATTGGCTTAAACACTCGAGAATAACAACGGTCCATAGATCCCATCACGAGGGTATGTATATGGATCCAACGTCACTCCCCTCCTCCCCCCCTCTGGCCTACTGGCTCACGTACCACTCCATCCACAGTCACTCCAAACGTACCACGCACCCCCTCCCCGCCAGACATACTTATATACTAAGTACAGATTCGAGCCTGGAACGTGGTGCCCGTCTCTTCATCTCATTGGCTACATGTAGTATACTAGCTTACCAACAGACCAACCAATCGATCAATGTAATATTGCAACTCTCAACCCTAACCTTGTGTCACCTTTCTTAGGACCAATGATTTCTCCGCCTGGCCCATGTGGTGGTACAAGAATAGTATCCACGAGTTTGAAGCTAGGCAGTCACTTTTTTACTATCCAGTTCCATTCAGGGCCACGCCAACCGGGCATTGACGAAGTGAGATATCCGTTGTCTGTGGCTCATCATTCTGGGAAATGGTCAATAGTACTAGCCCAACCCAATGACTAGTATTTACCCACCAAAGCTACCAAAGCTATTCTCCCCGGGCCAAATGTAGATGTTTCTGGAATCTGGACTGTCCTGCCCCCCGTATGCCTGTCTACTAGTAACCCACTCGAAAGATCTCCAAGGCTTTTTAATTAACTGGGGTACATAAAGAGTAGAGAGTACCCAGAGTTAGCTCAACACCCCTAACCCCATCACCAATTACACCAGGCCCCACCAGCCACGCGCCTACAAGCCAAAATCTACTCCTAGTCTCTAGCTCCTCGAGTAAGATGAAAAAACACACAGGCCTAGCTGGCCGCCCAAGCAGGTCAATGAACCCCAATTCAAGGTCCCCAACTAGTCCGCACCGACTTAGCAAGTTTTCGGCTCCCTATTTCCAGAGTTCGAGAGATGAGTTCCTGTTACGTGATATAGACAAGGGCCCCTGCTCTTGGTCCGCGGGCCCTAACCACATGAGCCTACCGGGCATGGAGTACGAGTGCCCTACATGTGTAGCTTCTGGACGACTGGAACTTGATCTTGAGTTGTTGACAGGGCCGTGGGATGTACCAAGCGCACCGTGGCGGGAGGCACTCCGGGGGTGAGCTGGGGACTGTGGTGCCGAAACCCTAGCCCTTATTGGAATTTGGGAACTACATGTAATCAACCCCCTTCTTTTGTTGGAAGAACCGTGGCCCTTGTGGGGTGTAGTTCTGATGAGTAGATCGAAACTGCAATTGGGATCGTGGTGGATTGAACAATCAGTTGCGGTTGGGAATCACCACCGAAACCACGGTTTGGGCAGCTTCCGAACTCATATTTCGGCCCTATCCCTGGTAAGCGATATTGACAACTCCATTCACCGCTTCTACGGCGAATAATCTTGCTGGGCTAGCTTCCTAGCCAGGCGTGAAGCAATCGCCGGCAGTCAACCGTAGCGGATTTAGGTGGTAACGGGCCGAGGCCAAATCCCGCGGCGCAAGTGGTTTTCTGGACGATATGATCGTACGGCCGGGTTTAACCCGCCTCTGGGAAGTAGGGCGACTGATTTAGGGTGGGTTGCTGCTGTTCAGACACTGCAGTAAAAGAGTATATATGCGGTCAAAGAGCGCCGCGCCGGTCGGCCGCTATTACCGTTACCTAACATGCAATGCCCCAAAATATTGTAAGTTCCGTCCTATAAACTCGTCCCTGGGATATTCTCAGTTATCCATATATTACGAGCGGCCTAGCCTAGGCTTTGTACGTGACCTGAGTATATCAGGCCCAAACAAATAGAAGGATGTGCCCCACGCGGCCGAAACCAGTTTAAAGCGCAGCCCAGTGTTTTGGTAGGTCACCGCCGCTGAAAGGAATCCTCCCCGGAACCAGCACGACCTTATCCATCCCCTACCCCCATCCTACCCAATCAGAACACTCCCCAATGCCTGTCGGTGACCACGAGTGATCTGCTATGACCACGTTCCCACCGGTAACGGGTGTGTCATGTGACGGCGTGCAGACCGGGCCAGAGTGCCAAAAGCGATCAGTGTCTACTATCAGAAGCCAGCCAGCAAGCAAGCAACCCAAAGTGCTGAACTCTCGAACCCTCTTACTGACCCACTGGCCGTGATCGGCGTGGCAGAGCACGAAGCAAGGGGTTCATTTTTTGTTTCTGCCCCCACAATGCATCTACCTATCGTCAGTCATTGTCATCACCCAAATAACCACTCCACGATCCAGAGATGATGAGTCCATCCGTCACCATCCCCAAACCTTCACGATCTCGAAAACGGCCGAATCCCATGACTACTTACCTATCTGCAGCTGGCCACCCCCCATCTTGCCCTGTCCCACTCCTTGCCTTGCTTGCTTGCCTTGCCTTGCCTTGCCTTGTCTCTCGCTAGCTAGAGGAAGCTCATGAGTGGTAACATAGCATAGGGAAGGAAACACACATCTTCCAGCCTCCCAACTGACGATGTGAGCCTAAAATGATTTGTCGCATAAACCGCGTTTTGGGGGATCCGATACGCGGGGCAGGGTCTCATATTATCAATGGAATCGGATCCCATACTGGCTCTCGCTCGCTCGTTCGTCCGTATGTATCCGGCCGCCCCAATAGAGTACTGCCGCTACCGGCTCGGTTGACAGTGTGTGCGACATAATGTGAAGTTCTTTCGTAACAAGTGCAAAAACGACGACGGCCGACGACCTGTAGCTATGTGCGTCTAGAGTAGGTACCTACTCTATATCAACGGAATCACCAAAGTAATTATGCATATTGCCTGGTATCTTCGACTCATCGGTTTCCCTATTGCGCGCAAATCATGACTGATCATTGACCCCGCACTGACTGCACGCCCTCTAAGAGAACTAGACGCGGCCCATCAAGAATCCTATCGATTCGCCGCATCAAGGGGTCACGCCAGCATTATTCTCATCTAGATATTATTTGTTTTTTTTTGTCCGCTCCCCTTCACTTCATGGCCACGGGGGAGTGAAAGTGAGCTGACTGGGGGTGTACCCAACACTCCATTCCAAAGTACCTATACTTTTGACTCTGTTCTGTTCCAGTACGTCAAATCTCCCTCACTTGCGGCGGCACAAACCCCAAAACCCAAAACCCCGCCTGTAGGCACTCTAAACCACGCCATGCTCTCTAGTTTAGCACCACCATTTCGCACCTTGCAAGCCCCTCGCCCCGCAGTTTCAAACCTCGCCAATTCCCGCCCTTCCGCTGCTCAGCAGGCTGCAGGCGCATTTAAGCTTTTTTTCCCCCGGCCTTCGGGTCGAATCGGAAGCCCAACCCAAACCCAAACCGGGTTGCTGGGACACCTGCAGCTGCCCCCTCGTCTGATTGGCCGGTCAGCGCAGAATCCCTGGGCTGCCTCGGTAACACGCCGTTACATACAAAGTGTGGCGTATTGAGCGGCCACACAGCACCCATCACAACAAACACATGCGGCTGCCCTGAAACAGACGGGGAGAGAAAGAGGCAGATCTGTGATCAGATTAACCTACCCTGTCGTAAAGGTTGGTCTTCCGGATACCGTAGACCCTGTTAATACAGTTGTCTCTTACCGCAAGACCTCAAGTAACCCACCCGCTAATAGTTACATCTACAACCTCACCACAAAAACCCTCCCAACCCACCAAATCACCAATATGGCAACCTTCACCCCAACCCCTGTGGACACGATCGTACCCACGGTCGCCCGCCTCGACGCCTCCTTCCGCACCCTGAGGTCTCACCCGCTCGAGTTCCGCCTGGAGCAGCTCGGCCGCCTTTACTGGGGGCTGCGGGACAACGAGCAAGCGCTCTATGATGCGCTGGCGGCGGACATCGGGAAGCCGGCGTTCGAGGCATTCATGACCGAGTTCTCGTGGCCGTTGACCGACATTGTGAACGTGATGAACAATCTCAAGGCCTGGGCGGCAGATGAACCGATCACCGACGTGCCGTGGAGTACAAGGCTTGTAAATAGGCCGGTTATGAGAAAAGATCCTTTGGGGACAGTTTTAATCATTGGGTAGAGATCTATTTTTTTTTTTTTTTACTTTTTCTTGTAGTCATTTTTCTTTCTTAATTATTTTCTCGCATTTCCCCCCTCTCCCCCATCCTGAGTAGGCATTCATTTGCCTTCGCCGCATGGAGCATGTCCATGCATGGTAATCAATTGCAAGAAAGAATAGTTGGTGGTGGGCCCAGTACAAAACAATATTGTCATCACTTGAGAAGTGTTGAAACCGATTTGACCTACCTATGAAATTACATAACGGACCCGAGCAGAAGACTGACTTGCATAACTCTCCGGTTCCGAACAGAGCTTCAAACTACCCCGTTCAATTGACCATCAGTCCGCTGGTGGGCGCGATCGCTGGAGGCAATGCAGCCATTGTGAAACCCAGTGAACTGACCCCAAGATCTTCCGCACTTATTGCGAAAATCGTCGCGGGCGTTCTGGACAATGACCTCTTCACCGTCATCAATGGCGGGGTCGATGTGACCACGAAGCTGCTGGAACAGAAATTCGACAAGATTGTCTACACGGGGAGCACTCATGTGGGGAAGATTGTCGCTGCTGCCGCAGCTAAACATTTAACGCCTTGTATATTGGAATTGTGGGTTTCTCCCCCCCCCCCCCCCTCGTTGCAAATGGAGTATCCTAGAGGTGGTGCCCTTTTGACCAAGAGTACCTTTCAAGTGTGGAATTGGTACTTTGGAGAGTATGAGCCGTAGTTCCGCGCGCTGAAGAGGCTCGGAAAAGCTTACCTCAAAACCACGATCAAGCTTTTGGAGAGTTCGGGAGGCCTTTGCCGGGCCGGTATTCTGAACTCTCCAAAACCATCAGCTACACTCCTTAATAGCGTTATACTATAGTATAATGCCTTAATATAGTTGATTGTACCGCATGTAAAGTACTACAGAAAATCCCGCTGACAATCCATCCATCCTGCAGAGGCGGTTTAAACCCCGTATTCGTCACCAAAACTGCCGACGCAAAAATTGCTGCCAAAAGGGTCGCCTGGGGCAAGGTACACAATGCTGGCCAAATCTGTCTAGGGCCTGATTACGTTCTCATCCACCCCAGCCTCGAGCGCGAATTTGTCGAGAGTTTCAAAAATGCGCTCAAAACATACCTCCCGAGCGGTGCGCAGAACTCCTCGGATTACGGCAAATTGTCAATGATAGAAATTTCAACCGCATCAAGAAGCTGTTAGACAGCACCGGTGGAACGGTGCTGTGTGGCGGCAGCGTCGACGAGGCAGCAAGGTTCATCGAGCCAACCCTCGTGAAGGTGACAAATTCGAGTGATAGTTTGCTGAGTGAAGAAATTTTCGGCCCTGTGATGCCCATGATGGTTGTGGAAAAAGTTGATGAGATGGTGTTATTGGCGAGGAGGCTGGGGGATACGCCGCTGGCGATGTATGTCTTCTCTGCGGATAAGTTGGAGCAAGAAAAGAGTAAGTCCACCCTCGCGCACCTCGGTTGGCCGCCCCAGTAGGCGGCCATTTTATGCTGGCCGACGGCGAGCTTCTCTTTGTCAACGCGATGAATAACCTAACCGAATAACCGCGGTTGTAGTACTCAAGAGTGTGAGATCTGGAGGTGTCTCCATTAATGAGTAAGTTTCACAGCCCCTTGCGTTTCCCATTCAATGAAGTGGAGCATGATCAAGTTTTCTGCCTTATTCGCTTTCTGCCTATGAGGCTGCTGTTCTCCCATGGAGCTGCCGCCTTAATCAATTGGTGATGCGCTTGGATTCGACTGCAAACAATGTTCGAATTGCTGACAATAAATGAAACGTAGTGTCATGCTTCATGCCTCAAACAGCTACATTCCCTTCGGCGGGGTTGGTGAATCCGGACATGGAAAGTACAGAGGTGAGTTTGAGCTGGTGTTTCGTTGTCACGATCCTTGGCGACGGTCCCGTGGTCTCCCCCTTTCGATTCCCCTTCCCTTCTATGGACGAACACGAACAGAGGGGAGCACTGGCGAGCATTAATTACTTTTGCGGGGAAATACCAACTAGCGGGTATGCAAGCCTTGCTTTCGTGCTAAATAATCTGGGGTGCTTCTAGGCCGTGATACTTTTGATTCATTCGTACACAGACGACCGATCCTCAGTCAGCCACTTTGGGTTGAGGGGCAGCTCAGCGTAAGTTTGGTCTATATTTTGCTTTTTCACAAAAAAAAATGCATTTTCTCTTCCATGAACCCATGAAGGACGCTCGCGTGCGAATGTCACGATGGGACATTTACCGGCAGAGAAGAGTCTGTGTGGTCATTATTTTGCTTCTTCTGGCCATAAACACTCGCTTGATTGCGGCTTCCTTTTTCAGTGCCGTTGTGTTGTGTTCACTTTCTAGACTCATCGAGGGAACGATGGAATAACGAACTAATGTTTTGGGGGTTCTTTTTTTGGCCCATCACAGATTCGATACCCACCATACACGCCCAAGAAGCTTGCAGCCCTCAAGAGATTTGTGGCTCACCCAGCTGTGAAATTTGGTAGAGATGGAAAGTATTTGCCACAGTCCTTCTGGCTTCGGGCTTTACTACTGGGCTCTTCCAGCAAGAAAGGGGGCGTGTTCAGATATTTGCTTGTTTTGATTGGTAAGTTGAACATTTCAACACTTCTCCGCTTAGACAGTTTGCAGTAGAAGGTACCTCATGACAAGTCTCAAACGTCATATGGCTCTGTGCAAATCTCACGATCCTCGTTGCGCGTGTGCTGACTCGGAGTTGCATCTGCGTTCGTTGGGTTCCTGCTCTAGCTGGAGCATTGTTGGCAAGAAAATTTCTTTCAGGCGCCAAGGCCTAACTATGGCCCAGCATCCACTCTTCTCACTTTTTTTTTCACGATGCTCAGAAGGTGCTTTCGATCAGAGAGTTGATTTGTTTGCTTTTTTTAAAATAAAAAAAAAAAAAAGGGCGGTCACGCATACCGGTTGCTAAGGCAATTTTCTTGTTGTGTGCCTGTGAAGTAGCAGTACTTACATGTATGTACCTTAGCGGCCGAGGGAGAAAAGGCCTAACTTTAAGACAGAAAGGGTTGACGCTTATATGACGCCAACCTGGTCTTGGAGCGTTGTGAATTTGCTTTTTGCATTGCAGTTTCGCCTTCCCAGGTTTGGTTCAGATTCTGAGGCAGAAAAGGGGGGGGTATGTATGGCTCCCCCAGATTTCATATAACCTTTTTCCCTTAAGCCGCGCAGCGCACGGTGCCTTGGTTATGGGAGAGGGGAGTTTGAGATTTGCAGTGTCAAGTGATCTGCCCGAGCAAGACGAGCGCATCATGTAACCAGGGGTGTGTGGTTGAGCGTTGTATCGTCGGCCTTGGGCACCGAGCTTCCTCAAGCTGTCCATATTGCCGAAACCCACGATTGAGGTGAGGAGGGGGCTATTCTCGGCACTCTCGGCCAACCGTTCCAAGCAACTCGCACAGACGCCACTTTCCACCGGCGTTCTTCGCGTTGGGCTGCCGCTAGAGGGCAAAGAGCAGCATGTGCGGTCTTGGGAAGCCACGAGGGCTGTTTCTCAGGCTTCATCTACAGGCTACAGCCGTTCACAGGGTTTTGAGTCTTTTGTCGAACACGGTGAACTGGGGTTGGGGCCAATAAAAACCATTATTCTCACAGTTGAGGCGTTGCTACTTTACAGAGAGATTCACCAAAACCAGTGAACGGCTGTACTCTGCTTGAAGATGTTTGCGGGGGAGGAAGGGGAAAAAAAAAAGCCAGGGATTCATACTGCAAAATTGTAGGAGTTATCCCGGCTATGCTCCAGTACACGTGTGTCCGTCGTGAATTAGAATTGGAATGGCGAGATCTTGGGGATGTACCTGCAGCTTGGGGCCAACGCCCAGCGGCGAGGCGGCGAGCTTGCTTCCACCGTAGACCGAACCCACATCATGTACCTACTGTATGTACTCAACCCAGATGGTGGGTGGACTGAGCTTAGGCTGGGACAGTTTTTGTGGGGATCATTTGAACCTATTGTTAGAAAGAAGAAGTTAGATGCCCTGTTTAGAACGCATGGAAAAAAATTTTCCTCATCGCTTATGTGTTTCTTTTTCCCCAATTTTTGTTTTTCCCTCTGATTCTGTCTGCCTCGAGCATCCTTCCTTCCATTCGACTCAGGGACTCAGCAGTCAGGTAGGGTATGTATGTAGGGTTAATCTCTCGTACATACGTTTGATGACGTCTCAGAGGGAGATCAGATCGAGTTTGGACGACAACAAGAAGAAACGTTAACGTTGTGATCCTCTGATCAGTTTCCCCCCCAGCCTCGATTCAGTTTTTAGTTTTTTTTTTTTTCAACAGGTAACGCCACACCTGGACATGCCCGGGCGGAATAACGTATTCTTGTGTAAGAAAGAAATAATTCTTTGACAGCAACCCACACACCAGGGGCAAACAAGCAAGCATGTCACTCTAGAGTACCACCTACTCTAGTTCAGTCAGTCAGTCTGTATGTCTACGGCAAGAATGCCCATAACCCAAAACTCCATTTCCCCTACATACATAGAATAGAGTACCTACATACCCTCCTACCTAGAGTAAATTCCCTTGTAACCAACAAAGGTCAGATGGCCCAACCCGTGCTCCACAATTACCTAACAGCCATACCCCCAAACGGAAAGGCTCCAGTCTCCCATGCCCACATCTGGTTGGTCGCGCAGTTTCGCTCTCGTAATGAAAGCGCCTGGAACAGGAATGGAGAGCCACTGCTACCCGTGGCACTCGCCTCGCTGCTAAAAAAAATTTCACTCGTCATCATTTCTCACGATATTTTTTTTTTCCCACTCAACTTTTCGCAGGGCAGAAAGAAGCAATATAACCGCGAGGCCCTGTGCTCATCCCCTATCCGCAGCCCTAACCGAACCAGCGGCAGAAGGTGCTGCGGTAGCATGTAGTGGATGCAAATCGTTGTCCAGGATGGAGCTTTTTTTTTGCTCTCTACGCCGTGAGTTCTGGGTTGTTTGAACATTGACCTGCAGTTGCGGTAGTAGGAGCAGTAGGACTCGTAGTCAATCATAGTTGCTCACTCAGTTTTCCAGTCAATGAAAAATTTGTGTGTGTGGTGGCCATCAATGGGCATGAACAAAGATGACCCACTCATTCACTCTGTCCTATTGTTCTCTGCATCCGGTTGATAAACTGTGATTTGATTTATTGACCAAAACCAGGAGGTGGCCATGCCATGGTATTATGGTGTGTGTGTGCGTGTATGGGTTACATGTATGTACTGGATCACACATAGAGTACCGACATGTAGGTATTCTACTGGGTATGGCAAGGAATGGTACAATAACAAATTTAATGGTGAAATTAGGTCATGATGGCCCAAGTGCGGTAACAATCCCCTCGTGCGGTTGTGGTTGTGGTGGTGGTGGTGGTGGTGGTGGTGGTGGTGGTGGACTGGCTAATATTCAAGATGATGGATGGTGCATGCGTTACAACTTACGAGGAGTCAGTGATCAGTTACTCTACGAGTCTACTGGGGCGTTAGCCAAGGGTTGCATGGGTTGGGAGTGCATGGATGCATGGCAATGACCGCCAACGCCCCAAAAGTTATTATTTTTGCCTTAACAAGTCCCACGATCTTCAGGGCACTGATTTATTTTCCTGAAATATAAAGCCTCTTTGGCTTCCCACTAGAATTGGCCTCCCACCCACACACCACACTCACACACAGCAAAGCATAGCAACTCCGTACTATTGCACCAACAGCTACCATAAAACCAATAAACCAATACAACTCATCATATACACTCAGGTCGAAATATATATAACATCCTCATCTCCCTCCCACTACAACTACCAATATCAAACGGCCCCCCTCGAACATAGAAGTCAATTAGCTTCCAACATCTTCACCATACCTTCAAACAAACAACCAAACCCACAACCACAAACCCCCACATACAAAATGACCATCCAAATCACCGAAGGTTCCCCAGTTCACGACAGTGGTGCCTACTACCACGCCGGCCGCGGCGGCGCAGGCAACTACCGCCGCCTCACCAGCAGCTTCTTTAGCTCGACTCCCCCAGCAGCCAGCATCCCCGCCGCTACCCCCGAGCACGCCACCTCCCCCCACAACCAGGTCTTCTTCGGTGGCCGCGGCGGTGCAGGAAACATCAAGCCCAAGACTGAGCGGGCCATGTTCTCGTTCGACGAGGAGCTCGAGAGGGACCGTCTTTTCCACCAGCACCATGCCCCAGTCTACTCCATTGGCCGCGGAGGTGCCGGAAACGTCGTCCCTGCGCACAGCAACACCCTCTCCACTTCTCCAGACTCACCGAGGAGCTCAACTAGCTCAACTTGCTCAATCAGGTCGGCACCTAGATTCTCAACATCAAGCTTAAGGTCTGGTGCAGACAAGGTGTGGGATACCTTGACCCGTGTCAACTCGAGATCATAGTGATCTATTACAATTTCAACATTGCTATTTCCTTTTTGTTTTTTTGGTCTCGGAGTTCAACCTCGGTCGGTTAATCGGTTCGGCGAATTGTCATTCAATAGCCTAGTGCTCCAGTCATCAAGAGCAAAAAGCTAGAAAGGAAGGGAAAAAACAAAGAGAAAAAAAAGCTTGTATATAATCCTGCTTTTTTTTCCCTTCCCTCTTCTCTCTCCTACCGGCTCTTTCGACAATGCAACTTGGACGGGATAATATTTTGCTTTGATGTTTTTATTTTTGCTTTCTTTTGCAAGCGGGGGGAAACTTGTTTTTTATCTATCTGGAAATCGTCGATTTTGAATCTTCGTGGCGTCTTACAATTTCTTTCTTTCTTTTGTTTTTTTTAAACTTGTATTTTTTTTTTCAACAACCTGTATTTTTGATTATTTGTTTTGTTTGGAGAGAGGGGGAAAGCCCTCTCCCTCCCCTACAACAAAAAAAAACCACTTCTTCAACAACAAACAGAACAGAACAAAAAAAAAAGCAAACATCACGGATTTTTCGGGGCACAGGGCACAGGGACAATTGGGACATTGGCTATTTCTTTCATTTGTTTTTTTGTCTTTTACTATCAGAAACCGGTGTTTTAAGCGTTTTATTTTTCTTTTTTCTTGAGCGAATCTCCTACCTACTACACTCCTCCGTATGTACGATATAATTAAAGGTGGCGCGGCCAGGAAGGGTATTAAACTAAAACTACATTATGGTTATACTCGGCTTCTTTTTTCTGATCAGAATCAATCTCCTTCATATCATCATCATGGTGGCGTGACTAAAATTTGATTTTGATGGTATGACTCAACACTCTAGAGTCTTCGGGCTTCATTGTGAGCGAAGATCGATCCCCGCCTCTCCAGGGCAGACCGCATTCCGCGTCTATCCATGCCATTCCATATACTAACCCAACAGAAACCAGAGTAAATTAGGAAAAAAAACCTGCCCTGTCTGCCCACCTCAAATGACGCCCAGGTGCCCTCCTCCAGCCCACGGCGATGGCTACTGCTGACTGTCCATGCTTGGATGGCGAAATACCACAACAAAGAAAAGAAGAAAGCCACGATGGGGATAGATTGGTTGGCCGGATAGCTTAGCCAGACAGACTGGCTGGCCGCAACCACCTGACTCCTACGGATGCAGCAACCGCAAGAAACAAAAAAGGAAAACAAAAAACATCATTTCTCACGATGTTCACCGTTCCTGATGATGATGGGTTGGTTTGGTAAGCCAGCCAACCAGCCAGCAGCAGCAGCCTTGCAAAAAACTGCCCCCTTACCTTTGTGGTGAGATTGGCGGAGCCGAGAAATAGTAACAAAGCAAGGGAGTGTTCTAGGCTTACCTGAGAATGTAGTTTACAGAATGCGAGGAAAAAATCAAAACGAGGGGACAAAGCAAAAAAAAAAGAAGGAAAAACTGAACCGTGGCATGCATGGTTTTCAGCCGGTGATCCGTGGAGTTAGGTGAACAGACGCCAGACGCAAGGCATGAGAAACTCCACCGGTTCGGAGATTTCGGTAGTACGCGAGTCAATTCTTTACCTAAACTCACCACCCTTCCCCGCAATTAATCGTCGTACGTACATGTAGCATAAGCAAATTATATGGCCAAAGCGCGCAATTATTTTAATAGATCGAAGAGAGGATAGGGTATTCGGCCTTCTTTGAACCAAGCCAGTAAAAAACAACTCCGTATAAAAAAAAACGCACATTATGAATGTGATTATTCCTCTAATCTAAGCACGAATACCTTAGCAGCACAACTAATCTCATTGAATTGTGATGGCTCTGGCTCGTTTTCCCTGGGTGTAGAGAGTATACTATTGCCAGCAGTGAGTCCTTTACTTGCACTGCACAAGGCTAAGAGCTAAATTTTGTGTGGATAATCTCCGGGTTCTCATGCCAGTCATCGATGCTCACCCACATCTAATACAGAGGTACACCAAGGTGTATGTTAGCCTAATATATTCAGATGATGATGTGACGCTAGGTTCTCTACGAGTCTGTTGGTTGCGGAAATAGTAGTACCCCACACGTGTCAAGTGTGGTTTGCTACAAAGGATCCACATGCCAAGCTACAGGGGTAGTAGATTTTCAACACGTAAAAAGAATGCAGAAGTTGCAACATGAAACGTAAGAGAACGGTTAGAATCAACCGTCCGCCGGAGATCACGTATAACCGAATGGGCATATATTAAGGAATTGTGGGAGAATGGCATAAGACTGACCTTTCTAAACGTGCTCAACCCCGCTAGAATCGAACCTCCAATCCATGTGCTATACTTACGCTCCGGCGGCGCAAATATTTTAATTTTCATATCCTTGACCGCCAGGCGCTTCACTTCCGAAAGCAGTCGGTCACCAAACCCTGTACAATCATTTTTGAGACACGGTCAGCTGCTTGAACATAAGATGCGCGCTCAATTTACAGTTAATAAACACCACAGACTCTGCCACGAGGTTGCCAACAACGGTCCTCGTACAGGCCAAAGACGCACCTCTAGTCAGGGTAGAACCACCCGATAGAACAATATTGCCGAATAGAGCCTTTCTCAAGTCCATATCCGTCCTATTGATAGCGTCTACAACAATCTGGTGGATCCCTGGATACTCAAGACCAATTATTTCTGGGTCGAACAATATTTCTGGGGCTCTGAACCGCTCTGAACCGAGCTATCCGTATATATGATGTTAACTTCAGGCTTCCACTGTATATAATAGTGCGCGGGTCCCTTACCCGTAAAACGTGGCCATCCGGTAATCTATATTCCTCGACTCTACCTGACCCGCCGCCTGCCCACTCCTTCTCTTCCTTCTTTGGGTCAGAAGCAATGTAGCAAGCCTTTTCCTTCATCAACCGTACGACCTCCTTCTCGGCAGATGTGTGGAACACAGCCCCGGCTTTTCGTAAAAGGACCTGCAGATGCTCGGTCACATCACGACCAGCTACATCGATGCGGCGGATGGCTGAGGGCATTGCGAATCCCTCATATACAGGAACGGCATGAGATACACCATCTCCAGAATCAAGAACTATGCCTGTTGTCCGACCGGAAGCGTATCTAATAACGAGTGTGACCAAATATTAGCTAATTAATGTTCGACTTGTGTTTCAAAACGTAATAGATGGAACCGGGCAGCAAACAGTGATAAAACAGCTTGTATAGAAGTGAATAAAGCAGGCACATTAAATGTTTCGAAAAATATTTGAGCAGCTGTATCTCTATTCGTTCTAGGATTCAGCGGTGCTTCTGTCAAAAGCACTGGATGCTAATCCATAACCCAATTAGCTTCCCCCCGCTCGTCACTGCTAGACCTCCGGAGGTCGCTCCCAAAAAAAAGAAGAAAAAGAATAAATCACAAAGCTCACCTCTTCCGATAGTGTTTTTAGCTCTTCGCTATAGATATATTGCCAGATTCTCTCCATATCATCCCAATCTGTAACTATGCCATGCTCTAGTGGATACTTGATTTTGAGCAAACCACGTAGCTCCTGTGCCCGAGATCCTATAAACACATCTCCCTCTAATGCTCCTGCAAGTACTCTGGTATGTTTTGGTCGTCCTACAAAGGAAGGAAAGAAGCATTTTGGTAGATCTTCTCCAGCGAATCCAGCTTTGATAGTTCCTGATCCATTGTCGATAACGACGGGCTGATTGTGGAGTGAGTCGAGAGCCATTGTGGGGGCGAGGTAGCTTACTGGCTGTCCACAACGCAATTGGAAGCGCCCTGACAGAAATTATCGCTGGAAGAAATACGGAGACGCCTGGTCACAAGATGGGATTTGAAAATAGGTAGAACAGCTGGTGGTGATGTTCCTTATAGGTCGATTGACAATTCCCCTGTGTTGGCAAGAAGAGCCTCTTGGTTACCCTGCATGCCAAGACGTGAATTTCCCCACATTGGAGGTTTTCCTCACCTGTCAAGTGTTTCGAAACCTTAGCTCAAATTTGTTGGGACATCTCTAGTTGACTAATTAAGTAAGATATTACTACCTTTTAAGAGGAGATCAAACATTGAATCACTAATATATAGGATCTAAAAGACTCTAGAGGCAATCTTCAAACCCTCGATCATTCTGTTCCTCCGAAACATCTACTATCACCATGGTTTCAATCGAATTGCCCGCAGCTGCAGACTTCCACGTCCATCTTCGTGATGGCAGCATGATGGAAACTGTTGTACCCACTATTAAGAAGGGCGGTGTTTCTCTGGTCTACGTTATGGTAATCTATAGCCCATGGTGAAATTATCAATATTAAATTGAAGTCAGTATTCTTATTTTGAGATAGCCAAACCTCGTCCCTCCAATTACTACGGTTGAACAAGCTTTATCTTATCACTCAAGGCTTCAGGCTATCGATAACTCTGTGACTTACATGATGACACTATATCTGTCCCCCGATATTACCCCCGAGGTCATTGCGGAAGCCGCTAAAACAAATGTAATCTTCGGTGTTAAATCCTACCCTAAGGGGCTCACCACCAATTCCGAAAGCGGAGTTGTCTCTTACACACAGTATTATCCTGTATTCGCCGCAATGGAGGAACATGACTTAGTTCTCAATCTCCATGGCGAATCTCCATCCTCGGAGACCACAACAGTCCTCAATGCCGAAGAAACCTTCCTCCCAACCCTGTTCGATATCCACGAAAAGTTCCCTAAACTCCGCATAGTCCTTGAGCACTGCACTACCGCTGCAGCAGTCGAGGCTGTCAAAAAGTGTGGCCCCACAGTTGCAGCAACTATCACTGCTCACCACCTGTACTTGACCATCGATCAATGGGCTGACAACCCGCACTGCTTCTGCAAGCCTGTTGCAAAACTTCCTTCAGACCGTGCAGCACTTGTTGAAGCTGCCACATCAGGAAACCCGAAGTTTTTCCTGGGAACCGATTCCGCCCCGCACCCCAAATCTGCAAAGGTAGGTACCGCAACTGGAAAAACTGCAGCGGGAGTGTTTACTCAGCCGTATGCGGTGCAATATGTTGCCAGTGCGTTTGACAGAGCGGGGAGAGTCAACATGCTGAAGGGGTTTGCGTGTGACTTTGGGAGATCGTTCTACAAGATCGCGGAGAAGGGCTTGGATAGCAAGGATGGTGGGGTCATTGTGCTCAGCAAGGAGCCCGGAGTAGTTGTGGTGGAGACGATCGGGGCAGGTGAGGGGGTAGTTGTGCCGTTCCATGCGGGGGAGAAAATTTGGGGTTTGGAGTGGAAGGCATAGTTAGGGTTCCCGAGTGACCGGTTTCTGGTCCGTGTGGCATATGTGAGTGGATTGTTGAATTTTCTGGCACTTGAAAAAAGTCTGTGGGAGTTTGGATTTGTTGGGTATTTAGAAAGAGGGAAAAAAAACTGTGAATGAAATCCTGAAGTTACATGTTTGATTAGACTAACATTGAGTGATACTACATGATGTGAACGGTGAAAAAAACTAATAAGTATTACCCTAACAGTAGCAGAATTGATTGTTTACTCAACGGGCATGACAACCCAACACATAATAGTCTAGCACGGGGCACAAATCAAGCGCAGGCACAGGCACAAGGATCCGTGGGGGAAGCTTTATCAGATACCCTCCGATAAATCTAGATCTGATCATGCAAGCCATGACATCTCAAGTGTGTTAATCCGCCCATCTCCCGTCGGCCTACATATTTTGTATGCAAATACTTTTTGACAAACTTCGGGTGCCTCCGAAAAAAGGAAAGAATGGGCAGCGTGGGGGGGGGGGGGGGGGATACGTCACACTTTATAAACCTTCTCGATCCCATCCCAAAGTTCGATTTCTGCTTAAAAAAACAAGTATCTTCACTGACAAAGCCAATCATCTAGCCCCGCAATGATTAACAACAGGGGCTAGCTGGTGGTTACATGTAGTTATAAGCTTATTTCCACGTATGCAGGGGGCGCAGCCGCTACGAAGGAAACAATACGCAGCTCCTGCAGGAGAACTGTGCAGCCAAAGAAATTTTTCGATATCTTGATATTAGCATGGTATCGGCGATCATTGATCCTGTTGCATTGAGTGATAGTTGGTGACTCGTGAGTGGAAACAAGTATTCGGTTGTTGGCCCGCTCAGGCTTAGTGATGCGTGCAGGGGTGCAAATATCTGCCAAGATATTTCGAGGAAAGCCCAATCGGAGATGAGTTCAAGACTCTGCGCCTCGATTTTGGTCTCAACTGCGCATGTCATGGCTGAGTTTTAAGCTCAAGAAACTAGTGGTGGATCCCCTGAGGCTCGGGCTCAGAGACGTCAGATTTCACAGACCGACTCAGTGGTCGCCCGTAGAATATTGCGTTGTCTCAACACAGAAGGTTCGAGAACTACACAGCCTACCTGTTGAATTAAGGTTGTAAGAGTCAGCTATAAGAGTCACCTACAGGTCGATTGGTAGTTACGGGCATCTTTCTCTAATGTTGGCCTGTGACCGGCAGAAATTGGAGTTGCAGTCTCACTTGGACATAGGTCACAGAAAAGGCCATGTCTGCGAGGTTCTGAAACATGAGGAAAGATTAGAGGCGCAGCATCTACATTAAAGTGCCACGAGAGCCGAGTGAGATCATCTTCTAACCCCTATTGCCTGTTTCTACCTCTTGGGTTAAGGGTTCATAAAGAACATCATCTACCCGCAGCAAATCAAGGGTAACATCTACAGTTACCTAAGGCGCCCCCCAATATTAATGATCTATTGGAAATAGATTCAAATATAAAATTATTGGTTGAGTAAAACCTGTGCCTGGGTGGTTAAATAACATGGAAAAATTCTTTCCAGGTTTGGGGCCTGGTTTGCCGGGTTTAGGTTCAATTGCAATTACATTGTTAGAAAGAGACTAAAATCGATATATGTACTAAGTAAAGAGTGTCCAGCAAATTATGCCGTATAACTGTATCCGGATTCTGGTTAACATTTGGTGCCATCCAATATTTGAATACAAGGCATGTTCTCCCCTGTATTATGGCATGGGCCGGTGGGTAACTGGAATTTCAGTTCTCCTAGGAATTATCTACGGTGAGAATAATGATAGTGCAGGTCTATAAAACATTCTACCATGTCACTAGAGGGTTGAAATATTATTTGCATAATTTATCACTCGGTCGATTACAAAGTAGAGAATTTATTAATCGTATGCAAGTAGGGAGTTGGCTACACCTTATTTCTCGATCTTGGTTTTTTTCGTGGGGGCAAAACCCAATGATAGATTACAAACCTAGAAAGGCCTTAATGGCTATAGGCCGGTTATCTGCATGAAAGCCATCCTCATATATATGGTGCGGTAAACGTGTCAAAAATGATTTTACCAACGGTGGTAAAAATAATACCAGCATTTATACCCTAAAATGGGTAAAAGCACAGACCTTTTGGCCAAAGGGGGCTATATAATGCCAGTATATATGAAAATTGTCCACCGGTGGGGAATTTCACCACCGGTGGCAGCTATTTTACCACCGGTGTGAAACTGTTGGTATTAATGATAATGCAGAATGAAGACTGAAAGTCAGCATTTATACTGGAACAAGGACTGAAATTCAGTGTTTATACTGGAACAAGGACTGAAATTCAGTGTTTATACCACCGGTGGTAAATCATTTACCACCGTTGGTGAAAGTACTCTTGACACATTTACCGCTCCATACTCATAGTACTAAGATCCAGAAAACCTGCTCAACATAGTAGAAGATGTAGCTGGTACCTAATTCCAAATTTCCAAATTCTCTTAGACATTTGATAAAGGGTTATGAAAACAGGTCAGCTACACAAAGAACACGTTCCGGTTCACAATCAATATAAAGGCCCGAAACCCAAACCACAACGAATTAGTCCACAGGCTGTAGACTGCGGGCCTGTTTGATATCACAGATATATACCGCTTCGAATTAAGTGAGGTCATGTTTTGTCCTCGTTACTCCCCTTTGCCGAACCGCTAATTACAAGTACTTGCGCGGCCGAATTCTAACTAAATCACGTGGTGCTGGTTGGCAGGTTTCTTGTGCTGTTCACAGGTCATGTGATTCAGTTAAAACTCGACCGCGCGAGTATATAGGTACATCCAGAGAAATAATATATAAGGCATAACTCAACATATGGCGGAGAGACATGTAAAAGCCCATGACGAATCGACGACACAAAATAAGTTAGCCGTGCGACCTTGCTACAGGGCTGTTAGTGCATGGTGCTAGTCATGGAGCAAGGTCATAAAATGGCTCCTCTGTTGATCCGATTGTAAGGGCTGGCTCTTGGAGTGGATTTACAACAAGGGGCATGACCGATATATCCATGTAGTGATTATTAGGGGAGAACCAAACAAACAAAGGCTACTTGATGTCATTCAATTGGCCGTAGCTGACCATGTATTTACATGTGTACGAGTATTTACATGTGTACGAGCAAGAGAAACCGGTTAGTATTGGATGGCTGCATGCATCACCAGTCACCTGAAAATTCTGTTTCGTCTATCCCACGTAGGTTAATCAGGTGTTTGACACAGACATAATCAACATCTAGAGCCTGGTCCTTCTTTGCAGAAATCCAATTCTCCAATCACTGTCACGTCATTTAGGCCGGGATAAAGTTTGTATATAATAATTTATACCAAAAAAGCTCATGGCAGACACCTCCTATAGATCAAAAATGGTGAATCCATATCAGTTCTGGTTATGAGTATAGGAAGGCTAGTTAAAACCTGATTTTCTGTTCAATTGTAATCAGGATCGGCCCTTGCCCAAAATCTTGGATACATGTACTCCCAGCCGTGGTAACCTAAGACTTGTAGTGATATACATGTAACTGTTCCGTGGTTTACCGAGCAAAAACGTTGGCTGCCAGCTTCCCGCCAGATAAACTTTAGCGAGCACGCTAAATGTGGGTTGTGGGAAGTTTCCACCAGAAGGCCGGTGGCCGAGTGGATATAACACTTGGGTTGCCGGTTCAAACACCGTGTGTTTGGCCCCGGCAACAGAAGGTCCTGGGTTCAAACCGGGGGTGGAGAACGTCTCTGGGTGAATTATCCGTGATCCCAGCTGAGTCAGTTACTTTTGTCCCGCTGGTGTACTGAGGGGGATGTGACCTTTTTTTTTCCCCAGTACATATGTTACACCGTGTAGGCTCTATGTGGATTACTGAACAAACACCCGCCTCGCTATATATCACCCGCATGTACCGATCTAACCAATCCCATGGGTACTAGATCTGCGCCGCGTTACCTACCCTAATAAATACCGATTACGCATTCCCTGTAGACCGCTTGTATTTATCGATTGATTATTTATCTATATCACGCATATATGTATGCATGCGCGTATAAGGGCTCACAGCTTCCCAATAACAAGAAAATTTGGGGTACCCCGGAGAATGGGTTACAACGTTAGTTATAATCCATTGGCTACATAAGCGTGGGGCATGGGCTAGGCCCTCCAACGCATCCACTGGGAATAGTGGGAGACACAAGGCATGATTGCTCTGTGCGAGTTCGTCGATCTTATTCACCCATGTATCTACAAATGGCACGGACGGCTTTATATGTAGAATTGGGGGGTTCATGGTTCATGGGGTTCAGTCTCGTTCTTGTTTTTTCCTGATCGATAGTCGCCAGGTGCTATCCCATAAGCTCTAGGGGTAGGTTGATCAAGGTAGAACCGTCATAATCCAGCAAGATCCAGCAAGAAACTATTTGATCACCGTAGTTAATATCTCTCATCGGCGGGGAGATACATATGTAATGGTTGGTACAGGGAATTCAATGGATCCTGGATATATACTTATGGTAAGTCGAGCATTAAGCGGGCCTTGTGAAAAGCCTGAATAGGTGCGCATGCAGATCCAGTAGACTATTGATGATCCTTATAAACCGCTCGCTTAATGACAAATACAATATGGTCAATTGGAAATGACTTCAGGCCTATATAACGACTTCATTTTCCAGCTGGTTCGCGTTGATTGCACCAAGTATCGAGTGATAATCAATGATCCTTATCCTGGAAGTTGCACCTCCGGAGCCTTCTCAACCTACATGTAATTACCGGTAAAACGGTAAAGGTTGATGAGTTGATGAGGCCTATTTGTCTTAGGTGCTAGGCTAGGTAGGAGCTTATGAAATGCCTGGTGAGGTAGTATGGTCTAAAACCTGCGCGAAACCAGAGATAAAGGCCTTGAAGTATAAATAAAGTGTATAAACTGGAAAGATAGAGTGGGTCGCTTAATTGAGTATTCCATATCGATGTTCGGCCAATCAATTAGAGCTGTGCTTGTACTTACTCGAGGCACCCCGAGTACATCCATGTATATGCATGACCTATTCATGGCAACTCATCAGTAAGTGAACAAAAGATATTAGTGATTGAACTACAGCTGCAAATTGTAGTTTGTAAGATGGGAGGGGCTGCCTTTAAGCAAAATCGGGGCTTGAAACAACGAGCCGAGGTTAAACCTGGATTATGTGCGAGTATACGGGAATATGATTGGGGCGCGGGGTGATCCGAGATAGATACTTAATCTACCTAGATCTAGATGTGTCCCTGAATGAGGTTCCCCATCCACCAAAACATGGAAAGTGGGGATTAAGACACCCATGACCATCTTTTATGCCATATGAGCAAGTTTCCCGTGCCATGCATGCAAAGCAGTAAAAATCTTCGGACCAAAATTCAGCTGAAAACCCCGGTTAGCCAATGGGCGAAACCATGGAATGCAATAGTGGTTAGTAGATCCCCAAGATACATAGCCGACTTCACCCAGATCCAGCTCAAAGAACAAATGCCGTGAAACAATGATCAGCGTTGCAGAAAATAGCCGGGGATCTGTCGTACAAGACAACAATTAAGGTTAGTACATGTACTTAACTTAATCAGGCTAACCCAATTAGTGATCCAACTAATAAATCGAGAAACAACACCCCCCCCAAAAAAAACTTAAAGACGACACCTCAATCTAGAGCCGAGAAATCAGTTAGAATCGAGAGCAAGCCTGAGAGAAAATAAAGAAATTATCGAGACGAGGCCTTGTCCAGGCATAATTGTATGTACCAGCGGAAACTTATTGAAGACAATTAATTGCACATGATCAATATGCAATTAGCGTAGGAGAGTATGTATGTCTCAGTTACCGAACTTCCGGGTCTTGTTACCAATAATGACACGCAATGTCAAAGTGGGCAATGGATAATAAGATCTAGGGACTTAGAATCTGTATTATGCCGATCTAAATTAAATGTAGAATGGTCGGGTTTTGTGCCTAGAACCTATTCAGGAAGGGACTGATCGGGAGTATGGGGCCGGAGATCAATCTTTCTTCAGCACTTTAATACCCTAAATATTCACTTGAATAGGTTGAAAATGGCAATTGAGGGCCCACCCCCCGTGTCTCAATACCAGTGCAGTTAGCCTCTATTATGTTCGGTAAGGTTGTATAGGAGTGGAATTGTTGGCTGTGCCTGCATTCAGGAGCTCTGGGGCGATAAACTTTAATGCACTCAATTGCATCTATGTTGGGCTACATGGCCCTTACCGCAAAATCTGAGAAAACTCGTTGCGCTGCAGCAGGGATATTCTACACCAAAACCTGCATATTGGCGTTCAAAGACTGCCTCTGGTTGGCCTATACCCCTGCTCTCTCGCAACGAGTTTTCTCAGATTCTACGGTACTCTATTGCGTACGCGCCCCGGGTATGATATCGCATGGCCGAGGCCGGATTTTCCCCAGCCATATGCGGAAATAGAACCCATGATCTTCAGCTAGTGAGATAATGCTATTCGGTTATCCAGAGGTGGGGTAGATAGTTCGTAGGAAGATATCAGCTTGATAATCATTCACTTACCTCTATAAAAACCCCACAAGATCCTCTCTTTTTTCACACTACCAAACCATCTCCAGTCTTCACAAATCAGGATGAAGGCACTTCATGCTATCTGTCTCCTCGCTCTCAGCAAGGGCACTCTCTCCTCGCTGATCCAAAATCCCTTGGGATTTGAACCAACCTTTGACCAAGTTGTCAAGCAGGAAAGCTCCAGCTCCCCACCCCCCAAGCAGAAAACCCCCGCGTTCCAGGACCCGTTCAGGGAGCCAGAAACAAAGAATGAAGGGCCTAATCCTTGGATCCTCGAACTTCTTCAATTGACTGGTGAGGGTGATGATGAAGAGAATGAAGTTACCGATGTAGATGAGGATTCGGGATTCCCGGTTGTACACTTGGACTACGTCTCACACAGAGCCACAAAGTACCACGTTAGCATCCATTGATATCCCCACTGATCGAAATCTGCTGACATGTTTATAGAGGTTAGGCGAATACTACACCTACAAGAATATTCGCTATGCCGCCCCTCCTACTGGAAAGCTTCGATTTGCCGCCCCACAGCCTCCGCTTGTACAGGAAGGTATCCAGACCGGCCAAAAGGGTCATTCATGTATTCAAGAAATACCTGACTGGATATCGAACGCAACAATTTCCCGGTGGATGATCAAGAACGCAATCTTCGGTGGGATAAATGACAATGAGGACTGCTTGTTCCTGGATGTTTCTGCCCCCAAGTCTGCAACGAAGGAATCAAAATTGCCTGTTATTGTATGGATTTATGGAGGCGGTTACGTCTTTGGAAGAAAGGACTGGTACCCTTACAACCCTACGGGAATGATGAGGAGGACCGAGGGAGGCGTGGTATATGTCGCTATGAACTACAGGGTAAGTGCTAAATCTTAGCGTTATTCTATACAGAGAAAAGAGAAAACTAACAGTAGGTAGATGGGGGCATATGGTTTCATGGCAGGACCTCTTTTTTCTCAAGAAAGAAAAGAGGGTGTCCTCGACGCCGTTTCTAACGCCGCTCTCCACGATCAAAGATTTGCACTACACTGGGTCCAGAAATATATTGCAGAGTTCGGCGGTGATCCTGACAATGTCACCATTATGGGTGAGAGTGCAGGTGGCGGGTCAGTCTTCCACCAGATGCTTTGGCAGGACAAGGAAGAGCAGAAGGCACCCTTCCAGAGGGCTATTCCACAAAGTCCAGGCTGGGTTCCGAACGCTGGAGGATTTAAAGCAGCAGATGATCTCCAGGACGATGTCTATAAGAGGTTTTTGAGTATGTTTTATTATTATCTCTCTGAGATTGCAAATTGGTGGGTTTGTGGACTGAGCTAATGGGAGTATAGAGGAAACTGGGTGTTTAACTCTTGCATGTTTGAGAGTTGCGCCTTCCTGGCTTATTAAGAGGGCGAATATGAGGCTGATTAGAGATTCACCGCATGGTATGTATTTATTCTGTCCCGTTTCGCATTAATATCTAATGTAGTGACCGATTAGGAACTTTCACCTTCGGACCGGCTGTCGATGGAAAGTATATCCCCGACCTTCCCGGCAGGATGCTCCTTGATGGGAAGTTCAACAAGGACCTTGAGGTGATGGTCGGTGGTGTCGGAATGGAGGTACTTACAATCCCAAATCGTCCATTAGTTTAAATCCTTGTCATCTAACATAAGAGCAGGGTGCTGCTTTTGCAGATCGCTCAGTGTCTAGCGAGGACAAACTGGAAACCTACCTCAGCAAAAATCTGCCTCTTTCAACGCAGGCAACCCGTGACACTATTAAAGAAATGTACCCTCTCTCCAGGTTCAATGGCAACTGGACTGCCCGTGTTATCAGCCTTGCCGGTGAAGCTTTCATCGATTGCAATGCCTATGCGCTCGGCAAGGCATATAGCGGAAACACATATCATTACGTGCTGAACCGAACCTTTGTCGACGAATTAGAACCCGCAGGTCACGGTGGCGATGTTAAGTACACGTTCTACAACAACTGGCCATTGGTTGGAAAGGCGAATATGTACCTGGCGATGGGGATGCAGGCGTTTCAGATGTCTTTCTGGTCAACTGGTGATCCGAATGAGAAAAAGCCCGGTTGGGCGGACCAGATGCCAAAGTGGGGTGATAAGAATGAAATCCTGCGGTTTGATGGAAATACTTGGGTTACCAAAGGAGTGGTCGACGAAGAGACCATCAAGAGATGTGAATGGTGGTCAAAAGGATACTACGCTAACCCGGATGAACATGAATCATCAAACGAACGGGAGCTGAAGTAAGCAATGGGGGCTTTCAAAGAATTTTCTATGTCTGTTATGAGAATGATTGTTATTTATCCAAAGAAATAAATTGAACATGATGTTAATGACCTAGTTGTGTATCTTCATATAAAATTCATGTCACATTGATCTTAGTTTGTTGGCTGGCTGTGTTCCTTTGGAGGAAAAGAGGAAGGCGGATGTATCATGTGATATCACTCGGTATGCGAGAAAACGGTGGGGGAGATGCATTCACATTATGTTGACCCTCTCCCCCCCTCTTCCAGTTCGACATTGAGAAACCAATACCGAGAAAGTAATATGGTTTATCGTTTCTGTTGGGTAGTTGGTGATTTGGGTTCTTAGTCAACTGTATAATCGCCTGATGATCGTGGCACAGGTATAATCCGTATGTTTGCTATTCCAACCCACAAAAAACGAGTTGAGTTTTTTTCCCCTGGCACTGAAGAAAAAAGTAAAAAAAGAAAAGGGAATTACAGTAAATCTATTTACAAAGCAACGGTACAACCCAAAGAAAAACTTTTTTCCATCTAATTATAATTAGTCGAGGGGTATCTACCTTCTCCTGACCCTGGCCCACTTATTCTTCGCTACCATTCCACCTTTCTTCATCCTCTCTCGCTGCATCGCCAGCTCCCTCTCGGCAGTTGCCAATTCCCCGGCTCTCTTCATCCTCGCTTCCAATTCCTTGTATTTCGACTCTCTCTGTTTTCTGATTTTCCTTTCCTCGCCATCCGCGTCTCTAGCCTTCACCTCCACCTCTGCCAATGTTTCTAACCTCGGCCGGTTAAACTTCCGTCCCACGAGGTCTTTATGTGTGCCGAAATACTCCTCGGCCTTAAACTCCCTAGCCTCCTTCTCACTGTCCACGAAAACCATATGCTTCCCGCCGATGCCCTCAGCAGTATCCATAAACCCGAGCTCCTTCTCGAGCCTCTCGATCTTGTTCCTCTCCGCCGCAACCTGCGTGCGAATATAGCCCGCATCCTGTGTCTTGAGCAGCTTCACCACATCATGACTCATCGCCTCCGAGTCCGGGCGTTCCGTGACCTTGATACCATTGACGGTAGTTGACGAGGTCATGGCGAAGTAGAACTCGTCCGGGTTTCTCGCGGAGGCCTTGGAGCGGAGAGACTTGAGCGCCTTCTTCTTAGCATTGTAGTCGCGCGCACGGAGAACATAGTCCTTCTTCTTCTCGAGGAGACCCCATTTTGCACGTTCTTGGGGCTGCGAACGTTCTTTGTGGTTTCGCCGCTGTAGGGTGCGTTAGTATTTCGCAGGCTTGGGATGGCAGGGGAGGGGACGGACTTGAACGGCATTGCGCATGGACGACATGGTGATGTGGGATTGGGATTGGGATTTAAAGGTGGGTGTGCTGAGAGATTGTGGGTTGTGTGTAAGTGAGATTTCGCTAGTTCGGTACCTCTTGGAGGCTCTGGAGTTTAGTCCCACTTTTTTTTCGAGGTTGGTCCAGGTTACCCTGAAATGGCTTCATATATTATCACTCGGCCAGCGCAAATCCAAATCGGGTTTTTGTTTGTTTATAAATATGAAGGGTGTGAAAAGACTAGTAAGACTGCTCTAATTGACCAATCAGCATGATTAATCCACTTAAAATCCGAATTCATTAAGATGATTGAGCAATACCTACTGAAGTTTCACTTTTGTTGCGGCCGAACGAGCTAGCATGGGGTGCACTTAGCCGTCGATTAGTAAGATGCAAACTCACGGGTAAATCTTTCAAAAGGGCAAAAGAAGAAAAGACCACCTCCTTCAACCGAAACAGTCAAAACACAAACCAGGTAATGCGCCGTAAGGGACTCGAACCCTTCCCAGTTGCTAACATTGATAATGGAAGGCAACTATGCTACCCCTGCACCAACGGCGCTTAAAGCTTTGATAAAATTTAAGGGATATATTGTAGTGGTATCACGCTAGTGATAATGATCCTAGTCCTTGCATTAGGGTGGAATAGCGCTGAATGCTAAACGCACATCACCCAGGCACAAAAAAGGTGGCTACATGTAGATCTGATAATAAAGCTTCATGTGCATGTAAGTTTGAACTCCCAAACGTCAAAACCGTCCTTATAAAATTCAATCTGAAGAAGATTATCCTTGCAAGTACTTTTTAGCGTTCACCAAACCAGTCACCAAGTAGTAAGCTGTCGATCAGGACCTCCAAAGGCAAATAACACTCTACGAGAGCCATTGTCCCCAGATATCTATTCCTACGCCCATAAAAATAAATAAAAAACAACCCAAACACACCCATGCATTCATCATGCCTCATAGACCCTATTAAACGTATACAAAAACGGTATAGAAATATTCATACAAGAAAGAAATTCAACTAAAGCTACCTTTCGCCAAAACACCCAATACATTCTGCCTCTTCAATCCCTCCTTCTTCCTCTCAATCTTTTTCTTTGCCTCCCTCTCGTGTACAACTTTACTCCTGAGCTGCTCTCTAGAGTGGAAGTTGATTGAAGAGCTTGCCTTGCCACCCATCTTCACACCGGCACCCTCACTCTGTTGACCGAGGGACCTTTCAGTCCCCGCAGAAGACTCTGAAAGACTACTTGAGGTTGTACGCCGAAGAAGAGTTGGTACTTTGAAGGTGGAGGAACTGCTGGAGGCTTGAAATGCAAACTTGGTGGTATTGCTTGTGGCGCTACTGGAGCGCATGACAGCGACACGGTCGATGACGGTGCAAATACGTTCCCGTCGGAGAGCAGCAGTTGTGTCTTCCTCTTCATCGTCATCTGAGAAGTCAATTTGGGAGTCTTTTTCCTCGACGAGGAAGGATAATTGCTACGAGGGAAGTCAGTCATGATCTGTCACTCGGACATAAACAAAGGAGGGTAAATCACCTCTCGGATTTGGGCCAGTGATGAGACCTTAGTTTTGGCGGGCCTTCTGCTTTGTGGTATTGGAAATTGTGCGACCCCCTCACTAGCCTCTCTGCTGGGATCCTTACTCCCTTCACCAAGCTGTTCATCCTCTCCCATCGGGGCCGGGCTCGCCTCCTCGCTTCCCCCAACTGTCTGATTTTGTGAGACACAGTCCGTCTGCGATACCATGCCCAGCTCGATAAACAAATCCTCCTCCCCTCTATCCAAGAAGTCCATCTCTTCATCCCTATCACGATCCTCAATTGCCGCCAAGAACGCCGCTCTCTTAGGGTTAGCAGCGATCTTTTCGATCTTATCATCCTTGAGAAGCTCTTTCCTCATCTTCGCCATCTGCCTTCGCTTTGCGGCCCTACGCCGTGCCTCTGCGTCATCTTCGTCTTCAGAGTCATCAAGGTCGAAATTGGCACCGCGCTTCTTACGTAGGAACCCGGATTGCATGTCTTTGAGCAACTTGGTAACGTCCTTGGCGTCTTGTGCCATTTCACGCTCGGCGTAGAAGGCGGCCATGGCATTCTCATCAACAGTCTCAGCGTTGGTGTCGTCAACCATGTCTTCCATCTCGCTGTCATGGCCGTCGTCGGCTTCGTCGTCGGAGGCGCCGCCAATGCCGGCGTATTCATCCTCCGACTCTTCTGCTTGCTCTTGGACCATCCCTTTGGCCTCACTCTTGGATTTATCAAAGTCAGTTGGTTGCTTTAGTTTCTTCGTCTTCTCGCTCTGCTTCTTGGACGACTTCTTCATCAACTCAAAGACATTGGCAATATCCACCAGCTCTTCCTCCTCTTCAGCAGAGTCCAACACTCGTTCCTCGTCTTCCTCTACCTCTTCGTCAGAGAAATCCATCCTCCCCCTTACCAGCCGCCCCCTCTTCTTTCTCTGTACACCTAATTGTTCATCTAATACCTGTGACGGGAGGGTACCAGGTACTTCTGGCTCCGGTGTAAACCTCGGGGGTGCCGGAGTGTTCGTAACCGCAAAGCCCTGATCTTGTGTCGGGTCTGGCATATCCTCTTCGTCCGGCTCATATTGCAGCAATACCTTTGGTAGTGGCTGTGAGTCTGGCTCTACAAGCCACTTCTGACTTTGTGAGTAGTCCAGCTTGAGCCTTGCACTCTCATCTTGACTCTGGCTCTGGCTTTGTGTTCCGCCGCCAAAGTTGAGCATCTGAGTGTTAGGCATCACCTCATCCACATCGCGCCGGAGAATATTGATACGTTCTTCGGGGTTGATGGCCTGGGAAGTAGCAACCTGCACGTCCTCAGGGTTCCCCATAGTGCTTTCGAAGAGCTGGGTCATCCCAATCCCCATCATCATCGGCTGGGCGTTAGGTTTGCGGAAGATGGAGGGAATCTTTGATTCAGCTAGTTTAGGAGCCGGGGCGGGAGCGGAAGTCTCTTCTTCTTCATCGTCGGAGACAACTCGCATCTTCTTGCGTTGCTGTTTCTTCTTGTTCTTTAGGGGTGCGAACTCACCATTATCGCTGTCGTCGGAGGCTTCATCGTCAATATAGGCCGACGGCATTTCAGAGAGGCGTGGTGTTGTATTTTCGGGAGGACGCATAGAGGATAAACTAAAAACGGGAGTACTATTCGGGTCCTCGAGTTCCTCATCCTCTTTCTCCTCGTCCGAGAAATCGTTGGCATCGGGTTTCTCGCCCTCTTCTGCATCTGCGTCCTCCATCTCCTCTTCACCACCAACATCCTCATCAGACCCCGATAAGTACTCAAAGATTGGGTCTTCTTCAGGACCACCCGCCCAATCCTCATCTTGCTCGTCATCATCATCATCGTTCTCTAGCCCTTTCTCTAGTTTCTCCCGCCTCTTCTCGGCCCTCTTGATCTTGAGTGCCTCCAGCCTAGCTTTCTCTAGAAGATCTTCCACTTCAGCCTTCTCCTTCTCCCTCTCCTCCGCGGTAGGAACAACAATTCCCTTCGCTCTTAGTTCCTGAATATGTTCCTCTCGCTCCTGCACTGCTTGCTGCCGTCCCTTCTTTACCAGCTCCATCTGCAGCTCTTTAGCACTCAACCGCCCTGCCTTCTTAGCCCGCGGTGGCGATGACCGCCGCACTTTCCGCAGCTCCTGAATCATCTTCTGGCGCTCAGTGAACGCGGCAAGAGACCAGCCTTGCGCCGTGGAAACAACTCGGTCTGCAAGGATCTCAAGGTCTGAATCAGAGTCATCGGCGGCAGTAGTAGGGCGGGATGGGAGGATTACGCGGACGGGCGGAAGGGAAAGTCGTTTTTTAGTGTCAGGGGGAGGCGCTTTGCCTTTTCCCTTGTCAAGGCGAGGTGGACTGAAGACTATTTCTTTACCCTTACCTTTGTCGAGGAGGGGCGGGCTGAAGGCTATTCCTTTACCCTTACCTTTATTAAGAGCGATTGGAGGGCCGTTGTATACTGCTTTGCCTTTGCCCTTATCGAGTTTCTTTGTGGGCGCCCCATCTAGAACCATGGCTTCCAGCTGTGAGTTTGGTACTGGGATCTCTGCATCATCCATTGCTGTGTCTTCAATCACTTCCACTACCCCCTGCTCTACAGATGGGGTTACAGGCGATGGCTTCTCTGTAATTTTCTCGGCAGAGCTGTCCGCTGTCGCGGTAGTGCGGAAATTGAACCTCTCGAATAAGCTCTCCTTCGTGATCTTTTTCCGCGTGGTCGCCTGATGCGCCAATTGCATGCTCCGCGCCATGCGCTGTGTCTCCTTATGTATCTCCTCCATTGCCTTTTTCCCCGCACGTCGTCGAGTTGGCGCCTTTTGAGAGTTGACATAGTGGTTTGTATCAGAATAACTGTCTTCATCATCCTGTTCTGCTAGCCTTTTCGAGCGCTCAGCTTTAGCAGCAGCTTCTCGAGCTTCTCGAGCTTCACGCTCTGCCCTCTTGCGCGCAACTAGGGCAACAAATGCGGGAGTTCCGCGCACTGTGGAAATTGTTGCTGCACCTTGCGGCCCTTCCTCTTCATCATTGCTACAATCGCCCTCTTCTCTTGCAAGAGGTGTAACGGTGGCAGTGAGGGTAGGTGAGGTATGTTTCTGCTTAGGAGCGCTCTCTGGGGCTGGTGTATCATCTTCTTCTTGGTCTTCTTGGTCTTCCATTTCTGCATCGCTATGTTCGTCGCCCCCGCCGAATATACTACGGCGCGCGCGTGGTGGAGCTGGGACCGGGGCTTTTTTTGTCTTTCCTTGTACCTCATGCGCGGCTATCATTCGCGCAGCGAGCTTCCCGCGAGGTCTTATTTCCTCTTCGTCTAGATCACTGTCTGGGTTAAATAACGATCTCTCCTTCTCGGGCCTCTTTGTACCCAACTCTTCATCATCTGAACCCAATGACGGCGTTCTGTTTCTCCTCCTGTCTGTAACACCAGGTGGAGGCTCCACGGCCCTTTTCAGGAGAACACTAATATCCTCTTCTACTGCATCCTCATCTTCAGAGTCACTTTCCAGCGTGGCCATTAGCCTCGCAGTCTTTGTTCGCGGCGTCACAATCGGTGATGCGCTCATGCTGCTGTCCCGGGATGGTGTGCCTGGGGGGGAGGGGGTCGTTGGTGATTCCATGATGATGTGTATATGGGAGATTCAATTCACCAGAATGTGAATGGCGAAGTGATTCTCGAAACGGCAATGTTGAATGTCTCGACCAAGGCAACGCGTCTAGGGGAAACGCGCCAAGAAGGGGTGACTTTACTTTACGCGTGAATAATGACTAAGGGGGGCAATATTTATAGCACGTGATCTTGCGGGATGGGCTAGGGTTGTATAGAGACGGATAACACGTGATAGTAACGCGGGGTCTTGAGCAGCAGCAGGCGCAGTATCTGGGAGAAAAGGGTCTTTAGAGGGGTTTTTCCCATTTGACGGGCTGAATGGTAACGATAGGAAGCAATAGGCAGAAAGGACATGGACCATATAATGATCGATCATTCTGTATCGAGGATCTTCCTTAATTACTCTCGCCGCCGCTGCCAGTGCTAGCTGGTAAACAACAAGTGTTTCTGCGAGATTTCATTCACCGGCATACTTTTTTTTTGGGGGGGGGAGGGGGGCGAGTTTTTTTTCTTCTCCTTTTCCCCCCTCTTGTCCTATTGTTTTTTGTTGTTTCCTTTTGCCCCACTCCCCATACCCATAGCCGTACATACATGTAGGCGTAGCGCGGTCGTCGTGGTAGGCCCATGCTAAGAATAGAAAACCACTTGTGGGCCATGTTCCCCTTTCTCTATATCGGGCGCTTGTAGTGATTTGATGGGCCCCCAGTTGTGGATTTTTGGTTTGTTAATGGGCGTTTACGGATGACCATGAAGAAGATCTAGAGGCCATGAAAAGGTATCCACCGTTGTAATGTCTGATCTAGAGTCACAGTGAGTGGTGGTGATGATCGATGATACAAAGCTCGCGTATATAACGACCTCCTCCTTAAACCTTCTCCTCCCAGCTCATCCATAGGAATATACCTCCCCCTTCCCCAATTGACGCTCAGGAGAGTATTACTCAGTGTGTGCCTTGGGGTATCTACCTAATTGACTTATTGGGCCGGTGATAATTTCTCTCGTTCTCTCTTTAAAAGCATCAGTCAGCACTATATCATCCAGCTGTACTGCTTTCGAGCTGCTACTTATTTAGTAGGGTGTTTTTCTCTTCTCTCCTTCCTTTTACCACTGCTCTTGCTGCATCCTTCACTCTTTTTATTATTATTATTATTTATTATTATTATTATTCTTGCTTGGACGCCCATCTATCCAAAACAAACCCCTTCTATAATTCTCCGGGTTTCACGATCTCTCTTTGGTGTTTCCCAAACCCAGGCCATCTTCGGACCAGGGGACATAAAGCATTCCCCTGCCTGTCGCCTACCTGCCTGCCTACCTACCTGCCTGCTGCCTGTAGACTGCCCCGCCCCACCACCAACCACCATTCACTTCAACCGCTATCTTGTATTCCATACATACAACATCCACTGCTCCCCCCCCCCCCCGTAATCTTCCTTCTGATTTCTGGCTTTTGGGCCTTTATCTGCAACTCCGCGCGTCTTGTCTTGTCGCATCCCGTGATTGTGGGCCAATAACCACAAAAGCACAGCACAGACAGCACAACAGAGAAGAAAGAACGGACCGCCGCCCCCCCCCCTCCTCTAATCATACTCATACCCACCCCCCTCTCTTCTTCACCGTTCATCACCCACCATCTCTCCCTCTTCTACTCCTATCTCTCCTACCTATCTCTCTCGTTCCCATCCTCCTTCTCTCCCCTTTCATCCAAACTGCCCCCCCCATTCTGATCAACTCGCCCACCCCCATCTACAACATCAACAATGACCGAAGAATCAGGCTTCAAAGCCAAGTCGCTCAAGCGCAAGAACTTGAAGGGTTTGAAGCTTTCAGAAACCCCCAAACCGGCGGCCCCGGCGATAGAAGATCCTGCGGCCAAAATCAACGACATTGGCGACCAGCTCAGCACGCTCGAGATAGGGGTGGAGTTTAAGCTAGACCTGAGAGCGGAGGATCTAAAGGTTGTGAACGAGCTTGGAGCCGGTAATGGCGGGACGGTTAGTAAGGTGGTGCATGCACCGACAAAGACAATCATGGCGAAGAAGGTACGTTTTTCTCTCTCTCTCTATATTCTATCTATTCTTCGGTTCGGGTTCGGGAGGGGTAGGAGGGGGGTTGGTTTGCTCCGGGTATTTGGCAGTTGTTGGGGAGTGGGGTCACGGGAGTGCATATACGAGGTGAATGGAAACGGATTGGAAACGGAAGACTAACTTCGAGTCAAGGTTATACATATAGATGCGAAACCTTCAGTCCGGAAACAGATAGTGCGCGAGTTGCACATCATGTACGAATGTCACTCTCCCTATATTGTCTCTTTCTATGGTTCCTTCCTCAATGAAGGGGATGTAGTCATGTGCATGGAATACATGGACTGCGGGTAAGTAACCAAGCTCTCATTTGATTTCAAAGAACTCTCAGCTTTCGTTCAAACTTCAATTTATTAACAGCTCTGCAGTTCACTAGACTCAATCGCCAAAAAGGTAGGGCCAATTCGAATTGACGTTCTCGGGAAAATATCAGAAGCCGTAGTGGAAGGTCTCAACTACCTCTACAACGTTCACCGAATCCTTCACAGAGATGTCAAGCCCTCCAATATCTTAGTCAACTCCCGCGGTTCAATCAAGCTTTGCGATTTTGGTGTTTCCGGTGAACTTATCAACTCCATTGCCGACACCTTCGTCGGTACATCAACCTACATGTCCCCCGAGCGTATAAAGGGAGCCAAGTACTCTGTCAAATCTGATGTCTGGTCGCTCGGTCTCTCACTCCTCGAGTTGGCCATCGGGCGCTTCCCTTTCGACGCTGACGGCACCAGCGCCGGAACCCGTGCCTCCGCTGGCCCAATGGGAATTCTCGATCTCCTCCAGAAGATTGTCAACGAGCCAGCGCCGCGCCTTCCCAAGAACAAGGCCTTCCCGGCGAGCTTGGAGAAGATGATTGAACACTGCCTCATCAAGGACCCCGAGAAGCGACCTTCTCCCCAGGAGCTTCTCGAGGAGTCATTCATGCGCGCCGCGAAATCAACTAACGTAGATCTTGAAGCATGGGCGCACGGCATCCTCGACAAACCCCTCAACCGCCCATCGCGCCAATCGCAAATGATGTCACCTCCACCCGCCGCGCATCGTGAGTCCCCTGCCCCACCAAGGCAATCAATACATGAGCCCCCACAGGCCCCGCGCCGCCCTTCGTCCGGATCGGACCGTGTAGACCGCGAGCGGGACCGCCCAGACAGGGGCCACAGTTCCCCGCATGGACACCACCCAGCCCGGACCAGCTCGCACACGGGCCTCCGCGAGGAGAGTAGCAGCCACTCGCGCTCCGGCTCCGGCTCACGATCAGGATCACGACACCAGCTCCACAAGAGCCACACTGAGCCATCGAACCCCCCGACAGTGGACCGGGAGGCCCGGGAGGCCCGGGAGAGGGCCCGGGAGCAGTACCTTAGGGAACAGCACGAGGTTGAGCGACTACGGCAGAAAGATCTGGAGCGCGAGAGAGAACGCGAGAGGGACTATCTCCAGGGCACGATCGGCATCGGGTTCGAGGGAATGCAGATTGGTGCACCACCCGGAGCACAGCCAGAGATGAGGGAGAAGAAGAGGTTGCCCCCGATGGGTGTCATGAGCAGTGGCAGCGGGACGGGGATGAATAGCAGGCCGGTGGAGGAGTGGAATGGACGTCGTTAGGGTCAACGGAGTGATGGATTCTTTTCTTTGTCTTTTTCGTCTTTTTCGTCTTTTTTATCTTTTTTTGTCCATTTTGTCCTTTTTTGTGGTTCGTTTGGACGGGCAATTTCTCCCTTTTATAGTGTGTAGTTTTTTTTTTTTTTTACTTCCAAATTATATCCATTTCCGCTACATCTTTCTTCTCGTTCCAATGGGTTGCATTTGGCTGGTCATTTCTCCTTTTCGATGGTGGTTTCTCTGCGAGTCGTCTTTGCCGTTTCTGTCGTTGCTATTTGGTGCACGATGGGCTGGCTGATTGTTTTGACGTACGTGGGCGGGGTTGGTAACTGGCGAAAGCGTGCCCTCGAGTTTTTGGTGTTGCCCTTCCTCTATTCCAAACCAATATTCTGTTTCCATCTGCCTTCCCCGCCCAAGGTGTAGTGGCAGCACGATAATCATTGGTGTCATGTCTCTGTTGTTTTTTTTGGGAGGGGGGGGGGTTTCTTTAGGGGGGAAGGGGGGGCGGCCGCGCTGTTATATACATAGCATGCAACTGCAGCGCTAAATCTATTGCTTATTGCCTATTTCCTCTCTTCTTCATATCCTTCATCCTGTATCATAGCAAAAAGACTCTACTCTACACTGCCCGCCCTGCCCTACTCACACACGGCTACCGGCAACGCGAGTGACGCCCCATGACGCGCCAAGCGACGGCGCGGACGGACAACTTAGGACGGGCGGGGCGTTGGGGGCGCCAAGACGGTGGTTGGGGGTTGGTGCGGTGCGAGTGAGAGGTTGTGATGGGGCGGCCGGGGGGGGGGGGGGGGCTCTACTCTACGTGGCGTCAACACTTCTATATACATATAGTCATTGCTGCTGGTCGGTCGGTCTCCGGCCTCGGTGATCTACCGGTTTCGTCGGTCGCCCCAGACTACCACTACCTACTGCGCGGGGGGAGCCTTCGGGGGGTGTGCTTGGAGTGTCCGGGGGGTGGGGGTGGTGGTGCATATGTGCGTATTTGGGTTGATGGCGTGCGTGATGGGCGCATGAAGGGTCACTCACTGGATTACATGGCTATAGGGGGGTAGGGGCGAGTGTATGTGGGCGAGTGAGAAGTGGTGATGAAACTACATGTAATACCGAGGGAGATGGAGAGGGGGAGGTTGGGTTCAGTACACCCTCTATCACAGTGTGCTAGATACATGTAGATACATCAGAGACGCCAGGGCTAGCCCTGCCAGAAAGTACAATCTTGCCAACACCTTTATTCACTCATGTATACGAGCTAGTAACGTCACCGGGGCTTGGCCTGCACACCCGTGGTGACAACCCCAGCACCACCCTCTTCCCTCCCTTCCTCCCTTCCTTCCTCCCTTCCCTTCCTCAACATCAACCCCACCCATCAGGTCACACTTACCTCCTGCTGCTTCTTACTGGGCACGCGGTAGTAAGAGAGACTTGTCGACTCCTGGGGGCGCCGTCTGGCACCGAGGGTTCGAGGGGGTGGGTGTGTGGGTGGGTGCTCTGGCGAGGTTTCGATGGCGTTGGTTCGCTCGTTTGGGCAACTGCTTTCATTGGAACCTGGCGGCTCTTGGGCGTTGCACCGAGGAGTCGGGAGTCGGGAGTCGGGGAGTGGAGGGAGGTCGCGCGGAGGGGGTACGGGGATGGGTTTGTCCGTTTTTCTTTTTTTTTTTTTGCTTGTGTAAACTCTGGGTAATGAAGTAAGCCTGGGGGCTATCTACGAGGGATTGGTGGGGATGGTAGGTATTAGGTTGGCCTGGATGCCACTATCATGAGTGGGAAGGTGAGACGCTTGGTCCGTAGGCTAATGATTATATTACTATCATTGTAGGTTGCACGATGGTGAGCTGGAACCTGTAGATATTTAGACAGAGTGGGTAGTGTCTGGCCACAGGGAAGATGGAGCTATTTGGCTTCAGGTTGGTCGAGGGCCCCATTATCCCCAACCTTCTCTCTGGACTCGTTCTGTGCGGACCTGCCGCGCAGAAAGGTGCCTAACTAATATCCCCACAAGGGCCAAAGCACCCTGAAACCATCTAACTACCCACAAAACCTCTAGCTATACCAACCCACCACCCCCTCTCCCCGGCCCCGCCGGCAAAGCCAACAACAACGCCTCCATCTCCCTCTGCCTCACCGCCACCCCCCGCTCCACCCCCTCCACCAACCTCCGGATCTTCGCCCTCCGCAGCAAGCACCCCCGCCACTCCTCCGCATCCACAATCGTCCGCGGCCCGGCGAGGCACGCAAGCCTGCCCGGCTTGTAGCCGTACCGGTTCCACGCGCGCAGCGCGCACAGCAGCCGTGTCCGCTCGAGGTGCAGCTGCTCGAGTTCGTGCTTGAGCGTGCTGATGCGCGCGAGGTGGTGGGTGGGCGTTTGTGCGGGCATGTGGGAATGTACTCGGACTGTAAGAGGGTTGGATGTGTGTATGTATGTTGGGATGTAGATGGTATCGTGTCATGTCGTGTCATGGCGGCGTGGAAGTGGGCGTGCGGTGATTGCTTTATAGGGATTGATTAGGTTTCAAGTTTAGCAGTAGGTAGGTATGTGGCATTTAGACGGAGGCACACAGTTCTCGGGAACATGACTGGGCTGTGAAGTAGGATACGATTCCTACCTCTATCGAGTATTTCAAGTACGCAGGTATCTGATATGACACTCATAAAGGAGACAGCAGGGTCTATATAGAGAGAGTTTAGCACCCAGCGAAGTATTCAGAGAGGTGAGCTAAGCACAACAGCTGAAACATAACCCTAGAGGCGGTGGGTGGTTTCCTTATTTTCAAGTATCCGTATGTAGTGGAGTCGCGGTGTTTCAACAGACTCACCAGCCATCACTCGGCCCCATTATCTTGAAACCGTAGCTCAACCCTTGCGATAAAGCCCGGAGCCCCGGTTTGAAAAAGCTCGGGGGTGGCCCCCACAGCTGAAAGATCTCGGTATTGCTCGATCGCTGTCACGCCAAACCCGCCAAACAGGTCGGAAACCTCAAAGTAGTGATCTTGATTGACGGGACACTAGCTTGGGGTAAAGGTAAAGATACTCTCGCAACCAGAGTCAGTCTATAATTTCCGTGCGGTTGTAGGGTAGTAACCAGTTGGGGTTGCTCCCGTACGGGTTTTGCTTGCTCAGTTACTTATGACGCCCGACAGTACCTACCTTGGGCCCTGTTGGCATGGAGGGCATTGGTCACGTGGGCAGACGGTGGTGGTGGGTTTTCTCCCCCAGATTCATCCCTGCGTGGGTCGGGACTGTATGTGTAAGCTACACAAGTACGTTTTCCAGAGACGAGGTTCGCTAGGTAGTGCTGGTGAATCCTTAATTTTTCTTGCGGGTTTTTGTGGTCAAGGCGGGTGAGTGTGGGGTGGTGTGGGGTGGGGTGGGGTGGGGGCGCCATCTAATCTAATCTTCAGCGATACAGCTTCTTGGTGCAGGGGGGCTTGACTTCTTCTCCCTTCTGCTTCTTCCTTCATCATTCTCTCTGTCTTCATCTAGCTACAATCCTTCTTTCACCGCCACTGATACCCACCCCGTACCTGCTTCCCATCCCATCTTGATACCCTACCAACCCCATCACCCCAAGCAGAGGAACGCCCTCATTCATCACCCCGCCTATTTGCGCCTCTATCTTCCCACCCCCATCCCCTCCTCTCATCATGCTGCGCTGTAAGGCGTCGGTCCCGTGATCTCTCCCTAGTAGAAAGACTGAAGCAGAAAGGTTGGAGTGTCTAGGGGCCTTTTTGCCTCCAGACTACAGCGCGTGAGTAAGTATCAATTCCCCGGGTTTTGTTGGCAAGAACGACTCTGTTGGGGCTCTGTTCGCCGTCTCCAAAACCCGTTAGGCCCTGGGCGGGCGTGCCGAGGGCCCGAAGAGCTGGGTCTCTGGAATTGTGGGGTGGGTGTTTCTGTTTTCACTGTGGGTTTGGACGCGCTTGGTTTGGTTTAACGGAGAAAAGGCTAGGTTTGTTACGCTTCTGTGCCCCGTCTTGGTTCTTGCACGCTAACAGTTCTTGTCGGGGACGATGTCCGGGTGGATAGATTGCCACTTAGGATAAGCTGCCGCGAAGAGGTTTTGATAAATAGCAACCATGTTAGATTATTACTGACATACTCATCCAAACTCTATACCCAGCAATTGGTGCCATATTGTCTTTTTTACCCTTCTGCACAACAGCGGACCCACGTCTCGGGGTCAATGGAACAATAGTTGTAGAAGGTTGATTGTGCGGACTGGCCTCCGGTGTTGCTTTCGGCTGATCAGTGGTTTCTTACGTGCTGCCCCAAGGCTTATGCAGCACCTCACTCGGGTCAATTATTGCTTGATCTGGTTTCCGACATCAGCGGACTGGCGTAATTTTTGAGAATATAAACCAACCGGATTCTCCGTTAGAGGAGAGCAAGAACTGCGTGTATGGGTGTCGGCATTCAAGGTTTGTCCCTATGAACTATCTAGTCTTGCCTCACAGACCCACGGAATTTAAGCTTTGTCGGCGAAACACCCGTAAGGAACGTTCAGTCCGATTACGTAAGCATACCGCGAGTGATGGATTGTGATTTTACGCATGGGTTGTAAGCATACTAAACCCAACCCGCCCATTCGGGGTTGTGACACAGGGCTCTTAATTCAGCTCAATATTTCACCAAAGTCCAAGGTTGAGTGCTCAAATGTAAATTTGAATTCAAATACGCAGCGGCAAATATTCACGGGATTGGTACAGCTCCTCTCGGACTTTTTGGGGGCTTGAAGCTCTGGGCATTAAACTACCGCTGGGTTGGCCCTATCTCCATACCTGGGAATGGCTTTCTTGGATATGACAGATGTCTAAGACATCTGCAAATGCCCGAAAAAAAGTGGCTTTACATCTAAGCTACCAACTAGATGTCTCCGCTTGTCCCAGAAAGGGGTTCTTTGACTCTTCAGCAAAGAATTGGGTTAGTAATATATGGGAAGGGGCTAAAAGCTACGAGGTAGTAAAGAATTGCTTGCCCAAGCATCATAGACTATCGAAAAGTCAATGATCTCTACTAGGAGCTTATACTTTGATAGTGCCCCCCCGCCCCCCCCCCGGGGGGAATCGCCATAAATGGCCACACATTGCGCCTCCTAGTTTCGGCCCGCAGACTACCGTCTCAAACTTGAACAAACCAGGGCCTCAAAAAACTGATAAATAGAATTCCCCCGTATAGCTGGTCTGATGTCGACTACCATATGTTGTCATTTCCAGATAGGGTTAGTGCCGGGTGTACTATTTTCTTGAAGTGGCCTAGCAGCAGGGGCCCTGTTGCGTGTAGGCGACAGTTAAACGTATCTCACTCTACTAATAGAAAGGCGTTGAGGGGCATCGCCAATAGTTGTTAAGTTACCGAGGCTAGCAATAGTTGCCCGCCCGCTTGTATATAAGTACATGGTTATAAGAACGATTACCACCAATTCATCATTGATTGGTGATACGTAGGGCCGCAGCTGGGGCGGATATGTCTGGTGTGGTGCAGTTCCCATATCGTGAGACCTTCATTTTTGCTTCTCAACTACCGAGGAGAAAGCTACATAGGGGCACTATGTCGTGATCCCGTGACTTCCGCTGAGGGGGGGTATATATAAAAGAGTTGGAATCTCGCGCCGGAATCGAAGCTCAAGCAATTGCAAGTCTTTGACACCCTCCGTGGCTGGTTCTACCCGGCAGGAACCCCAAACCGTAATAATCATCACACACACACGGCGTATGAGGCTCCCCCCTCTGGTCATGAAAGAAACAAACTCTCGTGAAGAGATGTTTCTTGACACCCTGGCCGAACGGTCCCAAAAGATTGGACTCTCATCACTGGTCTACGACAGCGAAGGGGCCCCGCGCTACGAGGACCAGGCCAAGGACACCCACGTGTAATGAGTCTCCCGGAAGTCGACCCTCCCTACCAAGCAAGATCGCCGTCTAGGGGTACCGTCTCTCGGAGGGTCGCGGCGGTAGACAGGAGAGTCAAGGCTCTCATCACCCTCTCGCCCATGCTGTCCAGCGTTTGATGCCCGGCAGACATAGATAAGGCCCTCATGGACGACCGCATAGCCCGCGCTAAGGGCGAGGAGCCCGCGGGGAACCGGCACTCCTGCCGTTTGAGGGCGTGAATGGCCTTATGCTGAGTCTGAAGGCCACTGTACTGTGGCCCCCCAAACTGGGAGGATAAGCATAAACATACCATGTAGAGTATGTTCAACCTGCAAACATATAGTCCGTCGGGATACACCTCTAGAGGCCGTGGTTGATGTTGCAGGCTGGTGATGGCGGTGCCGGAGGGCATGTTTGGGAAGGCGGGACGGCCAAAAGAGTTTTTGACGTATCCATGGCGGCCATTTCGACCGTTTGGAGAAGGGGTGTTCGGGCGCATATTAATATGGCCACAATGAAAGAGGCGTTTGAAGTTTAGGGTTGCTGGTTCAGTGGCGGACGGGCGGAGGGGGGGGGGGGGGTAGCCGTTCGAATCGTAGGGCGCATATATCTTATCTAGTAGCTTTTTATCTTATATTTAGGTATATGCCCCTACCGTGAGGGTTCCTAGAGTTGGAGAATCCTAGGATACGTCTAAGAATGGCGGTTTATCAGCTGTAAGCCGGCCACCAAGAGTACTGCTACGGGCCCAACGCCTTTTGTTCTACCTTGCGTCCCATAATTACGTCTAGTAGACGGGGCTATAACCCAGGCTGTAGCGTTTAAACCCTTTATAGAGGGGAAGCCTCAATGTACGATCAATTGCAAACGGCCCTCAATGCTTCATCACTTGCCTGTATACCTACCAAAGGGGGGGGGGGGGGTTGGCCATAAGCCTACATAGCGAGTAAACATTTAACACAGGCCCACCAATGCGCGCTGTTTAGTATAGTTGACCATGTTTAGCAATAGCTGGCTAATGCGTCACCAGTGGCTCTAGAGTGCTTAGCAGGTATTGTAACTCCAGAATGATTTAAACGAGATCTTGTGCCAATCTCCTACGGGCAGCTTTCTGGCGCCCACGAGTCGGACAGAGAGATCGCTCTTAAGATTTACATGTACTCGGGTGCCGGTCCCAACTCCGACTATTGGGGTGCACTGAGCGATTCCTATAATCCACCATGGTTTCAAATGAGAGGATCGACCAGATACGCCAAGCTTATCTTCTGCGAGTCGTCGGCACCGTGTAGTAAATTATTGCCGCTTCTGGAAGGTCCGTCCTGTAAATGGCCTATGTGATCGCGGTGAATCTGGATCATAGAATATCACTCGGCAGTTGGTCCCCATTCTGGTGGTATAACCGGGGAAGCAATCGCCACCAGGGAAGCAATCATCACCGGGGAAGCAATCAACCATGGCAACAGGACTTTGAAAAATTTCAGATTTTGAGGCTGGAGCGAATCAGAAACACCCTTTAGATGTCTTTTGGCTATTCTAGATGATATTTGCTAAGGTTGAGTGGTGAAGGATATTGGTTGTCATAACACATGCTTCCTCCTCCTCCTTTTGGGTCTTTTGAAAGTACCCCCACCACACTACCCTAAGTAAATATCACCCAAAAAAAAAAAAAAAAAAGTACTTTCAACATGTTTGGCTTCGTATTAGACTGAACTTTAGTCCTACCATCTTTCATCAACGGGACCGATTGCTTTCCTGGTGATGATCGCCTTCTTGGTGAAACACGCTATTGAATTTAGTACGGTGATACATTCCGTATACCTATATTGCCTATACTATGCGCCTGGATGTGGATCATCGGCGGCGTGCCAGAGACATACGCCGTGATCAACAGCATGTGGTATGAACGGTCATCACGCCGAACCCGGATTCGATAACTAGGAGAGCGCTGCGCGCCGGAGGGAGGCCTGGTTTTTTTTTTATGACCGGAACCTTAACACCCGTAGATGGGCAAAGCAGGATCACCATTAGCGAAGAATGTAACCTTGACGATGCACTAGGGCGCTAGGACTGCGTTGTGTAGTCGGTGGTTTGGGTGAGGCTTGTCCCGGAGCGTTGCCAAAAGTTTTTGAGTTTTTTTTTACTCCATTAATTGTCGGCCTAATGTTTAAGAAGCGTAGGGCTTCTTTTCTTGATACCAGTGGACAACGCACCCGCCTGCCCCGACATATTAGCAGAGTTAAGGTGTCAATGATAGAAGCCCCGAAGATATAGTCTTGTTTCAAACATGTCTGGGTCGATTTTAAATGGGCCCTAAGGGACCGAAACCTTAGCTGGGGGGTGTTTATTGTGGATGGTCGTATTCACCCACCGTCTACTGTTCCATATACTGTGCTAGGGCTTCGGAGAGGCTACACTATGTAAGTAGAGTAGGCTCGGATCGCTGTCAGTGCATGTACGAGCGCGGGTAAAGTGCTCCAAGGGGTGGTGGTGCATAAAGTGCATTCCTGGAGGCACCGGAGCATTACTCCGCATATTGTGCCATCTTAGCACCTAGCCGCCGTATGGAAATGTGAGACTGCATCTTTTATTTCGGAAAATCGGCTATGCATATGAGATCAAGATTGCTATAAGCAGACCTGACCTACGCCCTTCAACCAATCGTGAAGGAGGTAATCCCTGGCCGGAGATAGCCAATTTTTTGAGTTTTTGCGGTATTCTAGGGCTTCTTACTTTTCGGGTTGTTTATTGCCCCTTCCCACGTTTGTTGTATGCAGGTCTTGAAGCCACTCGCCCGCCGAGATCGGGCTCCCACGAATCCCGCGGGTGATAGTCGGCGGCTGATATGGTTTGTGCCTTGTTCGGGGCCCTTTGTTTTTCGTTCAGACAGTACCGCGTTATGAATTAGTGTAAATATGTGTCAACGGTACTACATTCAAGGGGTGTGGGGGGGGGGGGGGTGCGTGCAGCTATAGTGGCGTCTTTATGGCTTTGATTCATATATTCCGCCTCCTCGAGCCTAAGCTTTCTGTTTCATAGATATAGATCGTTAAATTCTGTCGAGCGGTATAATTAACGCATCTAGATTTCCACACGCACAACCTCCCGCCAACTTGCAAAGTTCTACGTACCCTTTCTGTATGCCGGACCAACGTCTGGCTATTGATTCAAGCCCCTTGAAACACATTTAGCGAAAAAAAAGCCCTAACTAGTTGGAAACTTGTGATACCATACTGTTGAATATCGTATCTGCAGGAAAGGATCTACCATAGATGAACCACCTAGCGGTGACACGCGGATCTTTTGGTGTTCCAGAAGCTGAGACCATGTATATAATATGAAAGGCGCCGGATCAACCTCTCTCTAGTAGATACTGTCACTCGCCGGGTATTGACGGGCAGGGGATCTTTGGCCAATAAGAACAGATAAACCGGACTTGGCTGTCTCTCTTTAGTGGGATCCCTCAACACCCAGTATCCATCATTACCCCGTGAACGACAGTACCCCATGAACTGAATCATCACCAAGTCTTTTGGTTAGAATTTAGCGAAAGATGCTCGATATTTGTGATACCATCTCGGTGCCACCTCCGTGGAAAAAGGCATGGTCTCTTTGAAAAATGCATTGAGGGACTAAATACGAGCCTATCGGCTTTCCAAATACCGGAGATATGTGAAAACAGGCCTGAGAACTATGATCTTCTAAATGGTTCTCATTCCAGAGTTTGTTGCTGCTTCTGGTCTTTTTTATCGTCAAGTCAAAAGGTCCGCGATCTAGCTCAGGCCAAAAAAAAACAACCTGCGTGTACTACATGTATTATATTGATTCCACCACTAACGTCACACCACAAACGAAGCGCGACAAACTGGAAAAACTAAGTATCTAAAAAGCATATTTATTTGATTTGAAGGGGAAATAATTACTTTATTACGAGAGCATCTGTGCTTCTCACTAAACTGAAACTGCTTATTTGTAATAGCCCGAAAGTCGTCGTATCATATTTTATCACTCGTTACTATCCCCAAATAATACTCGCGACCGATCGCGAATCCTAGATTACTGATCATATTAGGACAGATTTGTTATTGCGGTGGGGGCCAACTGGAGATCGGGGACCTCTCACATAGAAGTCTTTTCTAGGTCTACCGATAATATTAACAATTACTTCTACGATTCAAAGCATCAAGTCCCTATATCATACAAATTAACTTATAAACCGCCCTTCGTTCTTCAAAATGTTGATTGACAAATAATTTATTGTTATATGTAGCTGCAGCTGTTACCTGTAAACAATTTTGGTATAATTGTGCAAATATGCGTGCGTCTGGGGGCGACATTGTATGGTAGAGTACCCACAGCGCGTATAACCGCCATACAAAATAGAAATTTAGTGTGGGGGCTTGAGTTGAAAAAGCGCTCGGTGCCTCTGGGACTCTTGTTAATAACGATCGCTACCCCTGATTATTGTGGGGGCTAGATCTTTATGGCATAACCAAGCCTCTTTACTATTTCTCCAGGAAGCAGATTATGCCCAATGACGTGAAAAAGGGCAGAAAAGGCACGCAAGAAATGTGATTGATGCTTGACTGGTTGCCTATAGCTGCCTTCTTTTTCTTTTGGTTGAGAATTTCCCTAGTGTTAGGCGTCACCTGAGACTCAACTAATATGCAATGCTAGTATGATTAGTGATCGGACACATGTTCGGCGAGGAGGTAAGCAAAGTGAATGATTCTAATGTATAATTTGGGACGTGGTATACGCCTGAGACCATTTTATTTCCGAGTTTGGATGTTATTGCCACTAGCTGGCCATGGGTATGATCGTATAATATGAGGCCAATAGAGAGTAAAAAAATTAATCACCAGGAGAGGTGGAAGAATCTTTTCCATCATATGTATATATATGTGGCTAACTAGCTGCCGAGTCAGCTATTATTTGACCTGTATACCTGCATGCGCGGTAAACTTTGGGTGCGGAGGTACGAGTCTGACCTGCTAGGCATTTACCACCGTATTGCCTCTTGACTACCATGAATTAGAGACATGGCAAGAAATAACATAGCATTTGCCCCTGTTTCTCAGAATATTTATTCCTCTCATCAAAATATTCCCGCCAATACCAGTACCCCTACTAGTTATTATACTAAATCCCAGTTATAATAAATATTTTTAAAGTAGTATAAGATTGGGAGAACGCTCAAATACGGAAGACGATAAATATCCCCGAAATCTGGGTCTGTTCGAAGGCGCTCCTCAAATCCTATTAGAAATCTGCTTAGTTGAGGCCTTGCCTTGTACAGTACGGCCGGCCATTCTTTAATTAGAAATTTTCCAGGTAATGTTATCATGTCTCCACCGGCTGATGTGCTTAACACTCTCAAGCCGGCTCTGATACTACCCCGCTTCAAATAACCTCGTGAGAAGTACCTAGGCTAGATTCCGGCTAGCCCGACATATTAGGGTGACGGTCGAGCTGCTAGGGGCCCGAACTCTCCCTCCGGGGCAATGCAGATCCTGAGGTCAAGCATTTTTGTTCAATCGAATTCTTGCGGTTTATGTGGGCTGATGCTAGGTGTATCAGTCAGTCTTAGTCTTCGGATCGCCCCACCCGTTACCCATAAAAAGTTAACTCTTGTGAATTGTGACGTTGAGCCATCACATTTGGTCACAATGAATCACTCGTCAGTTTTTGACTTGACCTACCTGAGTAAAAAACAAAGCTAAATCACATTTCGGTGTTAGAATTTTTCTGATATTAATTGCATATGGTTAAACTTCTTAAGTAGGCATTTCGTTTATTGTTGAGACTTTCTTGCCTTAAAGTATGAATTGACCAGTAGCGGTTGGATTAGGAACTTGGCTGGAGATCTTGGGAAACGCCGAACCAGGTTTCTTTCGTTATCTGGGGTAAAAAAAAAAGACTGTCGCTAAGTCTCGCCAACCCCGCCTGTAAAGGGGAGGGGTAACTGCCCGCATACATAAGGGAAAAAAGAGCCGTTAAAGTTAAATGCAGGTAGGAGAATTTAGACCACGTATCCAGGTAGAGTAGAGTGCTATCTGTGCATGTTCAGGACAAGGCGTGTGATTCGGTCAGCCTTTTCCCCAGGACATTCTGTCAGACAACTACTCAGGAGAGCAGGAATATGCATAAATCAAGTCGCGGAGTTTCTAAACCAGCAGAGATCGTATACATTTCCAGGCACTTTGGCCCGTCCGAATAGATATCCAAGTAGTTTTATGAAATCGTGTGCAGATGTCTAAATAAAGTATTGTCTTAAGATCGCTTGGGTGATATCAACCTGAGCCGATGATTTCCTATCGCTCTAGCCTATGCAGGAATCTTATAACGATTTGTTTGTCTCAGCGTGGCAAGGTAGGCCCTGATTGGGCAGGCTGTCAGAGACATCGTGCCCCTATTACCACGGCCCTTTCGCTCCTGGTCACAGGGAATCACTCTTGAGTTTCCGTGCCGCATGGGAGCGGTATGGCTCAAAGACAGCCTAGAAGGCGGATCCAATCAATCCACAGAAACCAGAAGATCTGCTACCTAAACGGTGCTGTGCTCTCGGGCTCAAGGATTGTTGAAATCACTAGAGCCTTCCATAAAAGAAATCATTCTCTGGGTTGGTGCACCCGCTAAATCTTCAAGGTGCCTCAAGTTTTTATACGAGCAAACTCGTTAACAAATTTTCGCTAATCAACCATAGCGCGTGGCCTATAACGCTTGACTAACCAAACTAAGATAACCAGGCGCGAAAGACCATTGACCGCCAAATTGGCCACTAGGCATATTTTTCTGTAAGATTATAGCGACATAAAAACACAAAACATTGATGGGGTACAACGCACCCAGAAAATGGCAATGCCCATTGGAATATCGTGAGCTTCTAACTAACTTTTTTATACGTCGTAAGCTTGATTTCTTATGTTAAGGGGTTGCATAATTCATTTATAGGAGATATAAGTACTTGTACACCCACATAGATCGAATCTTCAACCTCGGACCCTTCTTGAGCGGTAACGTCCTTATCCCAGTTTCTGTGCACCGAACGCTCTTTAGACGCTTCCCCGGTCCCCTGTATTTGAGGTTTTGTATACGGGGGTGCTTCAGTTGTGCATAGATTACTGAATCATGTAGGTACGGATATGCCATGCATAAGATAGTTAACTGCTTCAAGGTTATATTTGTATTAGCTGAGATTAACAGGCTGATACGACTTCCCGTTTTAAATCTGCTCTGTCATGGTTGAACCTGTTTACTCAACCTCGGCCTGGTATCGGTTAAGACCAATATTTGATTCTGCATGTCCTGTCGATAGCGTGATTTCCTAACGGGCGTGGTTAATTTGATCTGAATGCCACGTGTTGTGGAATAAATTAGAAAGTACATGTAAGCATCCCCCCCCTGCAGGGGCAATGGTTACATAAATGTAATAACTGACAAGTACGTGTCTATACGTAAGCATACCAGCAGTTACGTCAACGTTTAGTGTGCCGCCGACCCCGGCCAACCTCCACATAACCACACATCCAGGCTAAAGGGTTGAGAAATACATGTAATTGTAACAATTATAATTATTTAACCTCGTTGCTCAGAGGCACAGGTCGCGTGTAACCTTTATAGCAAGGGATCATGTAATTAAGCATAAGTTTCCCAGAAAGGTCTAATATGTATTGACACCGTTTGATCAATGGCTGCAAAATGTCGGAGGAACTCTTTTTTTGTATGGAAATTAGAGAAAATTCCACCGTTAGGCTAGGCACTGGTACCATTATGGGAGTAGACCTCCTAAATTCTATAGACTGATTGGCTGCAAACGCCGGAGTTTACACACCTACCCTCCATAGCTTCTCGAAGTTGTAGTATAACTAATTATAAGTCAATCATAAAGTTTCATATAACTAGACTTCCAAATAATTATATTTTTGATTGCTGCTAATTCCGCAGGGTATCGGAGTAAATAGCTTAGCGCTAGGAACTTTGTAAACTCCAAGGTGATGATAAATGATAAGTAAACCTTCGAGAGACGATGAACGAATTACCTCAACTCAATGTTTTTTAATTTATTGATTTCCCCTCATTTTTCAGCAAGAAAAAAGAGAGAATTATATGATGAGATTATATTCCACTAGTGGCCGTGAACGTTATTCGTGATCAGGTAAGCACTATCGGCGTACTTATATTGCAAGGATATATTCCAAAAAGCTTTAACCGGTAACTATAGTTAGTTTTTCTCATACCACTTTTAGTAGGAAGAAACTGTTAGGGAAGTACAACCGGTTCGTATCATTGACTTATCGTTTTCCCTGTTTTCAAGCCAGGTAAAGTCTCCAACCTCCCCGGTTTGTAGTATCTTTGCTTAAAATCAAACCATTAAGATACCGACGGTTTGGTAGCGATTCAGGAAATACGGGATCCGAGGTCTGTGAGTGTTTCAGGGCTTAGGTGAATATACACCGAGGTGTAAATCGGACGCAAACATTGCTTGTTTTTTTAGCTCTGTGTGCTAACACGAGGGATCCCGGGAATACACAGGCCCCTCATTTACGGGGGGGAGATTTCGGCCCGGAGTGATTTTTCTTACCAACTGCAGCCGTAGGCGTTGAAATATCATTGGATCTCATAATATCCCTTTCTAGGATCTATACTGCGGGGTAATGCTTGTCAAAATATCAAGCCGCCGCTTTACATTAGTTTGATCTTATGGTAGTTGTGTAGTAAGGCTGTGTTCAGACACGCTGCTACTAGCAAGGGTAGCGATGACCAGCTGCAGCTTTAAATGTGGCATCCCGTAGGAAGGGCGAGGGTCATGTAACACAAAAATTATGATTCGACACCCTATTGGAAGAAACCTATCTTAAAGATTGTCGGCTTGGGATTTTACGTATGATATATCCGACATTTACTTTGGGGAAATGGTATTGCTTGATGTCATAGGTCAGTAGGCCAGATAAATCACGCAGGCGGGCCATTTTGATTCAAAGGGTGTTTCTTGTGATCAGCATCCCACAATCAGTGGTTCCAGTGCCCATGTTTCAAGTGGAAGCCTTGGTTGTCGATGGACCATGCATTACTTTCGTATTCATTGCTTATTGAAACTTGATTCAGTAAGGGGATTGTCGGAAGTGAAGAAGATGACTTAAACTAGATATTGACGCCGTTAGATTATATCTTTCACAAGAATGTTACCACCGATAGTTAGAGCATAGAAGCTTCCTATTCGGGATATTTTTTTTTTAAAAAAAATACTCATTATTAACCAATAGTGAGGGTAGGCGGGCGAAATATAGCCAGAATGGACGGGATTTAATACGACAGGGAATCGAAATACCAAAGCTGATTATCTAGGTGAGATTAATCATCCCGTCTGGCGTTGCCGATACTTAAGCTTACAACTAGCTCGATGGTAAACCTCTGGGTTGGATTCTACTCAATTGCGATAGTCGCAAAAACCACCTTCTACAATCGGAAGAAAAGCAACATCCCCTCAAGCAATTACATGTGCTTTAATATAGATCGATGCGGGAGGTTGTAATAGAGACATCAGGTCATGTCATCACGGTAAAGTTAACGGAGGGATATTATGCTGAATTCATTCCTTGGGATTTCCTATCCTATCCCAGTTGGTGGCTTGTTTAGAGTCTGCTATTCCTAAGCTTAGTGCAGTAGTCTTGTTGTAAGTAGATGAGGATGCGATACAGAGTAGAATGGCCGATAATTCCCAAACAAGGTATTTCATTCAAGCTTTAGTCCTTTTGGGATGCCCGGCTGCTTTTAGGGTGTTGTCTGTGCATTTCCTAAAGGGACGGTAACTGATAAATGGCCAAGGCCAAATACTGCAACTGTTTCCCCTCAGCTGATGCGAAGTTAGTAGAGACCCTTGTGACGACCCATAGTTCCAACTCCAGGTTATAGGCCAATGTTCCTTGATTAATCGTGGAGCCGGTTCATTCGCATATGGCCAACGATATGTTTATATCCTGAGACATTCTGAATCGAAACAGTTTGGTGTCTGGATAGTATCTTACATTCACGTGGCACGCTTATGCATCGGTGTACCCTCCTTGGGCATTTCAAGTTTGTGGAGACACCGAGGAGATAATAATTGTTTGCTTAGTATCCCCTAAACTGTCAGACCCGTTAGTAGATCTTTGCTTTTTTCTGGGGCGGCAGTATTTTACTGCAGCTGTTATCCCTGCTATCAAATAATTGATCTCCCATACCCTCTATTATAGGGGGCCAGCACTGACAGCTTAAAGGATACCCGCTAGCTTTTTTTTGTTGCATCATCAACTGTACCGTACCGCCGGGGAAGAAGGCTGGGAGAATGCGTGGACATGGACACATCAGGGTTTTGCCAAATTTCCCGCCGTTGTGGACCAGTCCTGGGCGTTGTGGACCAGTCCTGGGCGTTGTTCCACCAAGAACGGCACAGGTCCCTATAAAGAAACACAAGCTCTTAAGAACTTCCGCATATAGTAAATTTCTGGCGGCTATGCATAAATCCCTCCGGACCCGCTCCCCGTGTTTTCCGCATGGCGCGGTAGACGTGTAAAGAATTTTCATAGGGCGATATAGACCACTGAGATTCAAACTGACATATTGTGTCTTGAGATGATAGTTGCATGAGAGCATGTGGACCCGCGGAAACGGAGGCGTTTCTCTTGAATCTTTATAGGCGCACTGACTCGAATCGGTGAATGTTGAAATGGTATATCGAGCTCAACCTGGTTATCGACCTGGGCAGGCATAAAGCAGACGGTCGAGACCCTAGCAGGTAAGGGTATGTATTGGCAACGAAATAGAATATAAGACCACTTGGCCACTTGGAAATCCGTATCCCTTGTGGACATGGGCGGACTACTGCGTGGTCAGCACGATGCCGTGCACACTGGAACTGGTGGTGTAGACTACTAGATTTGACCCAGGGATCAGCACGTCAGAACCACCGATTCAACAAGCCCACGCATTGTCCAACGTTTGAATCTCCTTCGTGTTATACTACTCCATAATCTTCGCGGGAAGCTCGATGTTTATCTAACCATTGCGTTGCAGTAAATAAAAACGGTAAATTTAGGGGATTCGGCACTTCCCATAGGGGGAAAAAGTAAAGATAGTTCCCAACCCTTTGGTTCTGGTACATGTTGCCTTAACGGACGGAGAAGGGAGATGTTCCTTGGAACGCGTGAAACTCCATATCATATTTCGGCGTGCACACCCTAAGTTTCTGGGCCTTTTTTTCCCTCTTTTTTTTTTTTTTTTTTTTTTTTGGGGGGGGGGCACATCATGCCCTTCACGGCTCCCCATACGCCGCAAATATTTGAATCATGGATCACATATACGCAGTGCAATACTATGTAGCTGGTATGATTGCCGGTGTAAGTAAAAATCCAGAAATCAAAGGGGAGGGGGGAGAGGGGGGCGGGGGCTGTAGGATAAAATTTTAATGTATGTAGGCGGAGACTAAAGAAGACATGATGGGTACATAACAATTCATTAAACTTACTCATAATGTAACTTCTTACACATTGCCTGCTTTTTAGGTGCGGTTCAGCCTTCCCCTCCAATTCGGAACTTTCTCCGTACCAGGTTCCTGGGTGTGCGATTGTCGTACCTGCTGCATTGAAGTCTTATATTTTAATTCCTGAGAAACCTCTTTGGGCGACGTACATGAAAAGAAAAACGCACTTTTAATCGGAGAGAGCCTGCTATAAAATTAAACAAAACGCCTGAAACCCCCACGTATGAGACTCAGTCTATTGACTAGGCTGGGCGACCCAGTAGTTTGTTATACTATTCGGGCTCCAAGACTGAATTTGGAGGTTGCCGGGTGCCGACATGAGATGGGAAATGGAAGCTATCGAGAAGTCGATTCCAGACTGCCGGGTCACCTTTGTGGCTCCATACCCCCGCTTTTCCCACTGGACCTAATCCACTAAGGCAAAGCCCGCTTGCATGCATCTGTAAAGCTCCACCATAACGGTACACCCAGCATTCTGGGTCAATCTAGCTCGCTACCTCCAAAGTAACCCCCTGCCAAAAATCTCAGTAATGCACACCCTGTTGAAGAGCGGAAAAGTGCACAGTGCACTTCGCTTTTTCTCATTTTATCCTTTTACACATGAGATGGCTGGTTTGTGTTGGCGGTCTTCGTTACTACCATCGGCGCTCGCGCCATGATAACCTTAACCCTCTTTCTATTTTTTGTACTTTTCAACTCTACTCCCAGACGTTCTTAATACGTGCTGCTTCACCAGGATTGAGGGCTTTATTTCTACGCTTTGATCGCGAACTCTCCCCCCGCAGCCGCTCTGGCGGAGGTTCTTCCATGAATTTGTCTCTTGCTTATCCACTCGAAACCGATTCCTGCACCTCTTTAGACCATGGGCCCCGGTTTATGCCGCTGTGACGGAGATGAATCGGGTTCATCCACAGGAGCGTGGCACTTCTGCCCTAGATGTACAGAGGCATCCTTGTTACTCCCCGGTTTATTGTTGGTCCCAATTCTTAGAACCTCCCGAGATATTGATTGAGAAAATCTAGCTATATAACAGCAGCACCAGGACGCTTGTGTTGGTGAGAAAACAACAAACCCTCTCTAGTCGTGGTTGTATATCATAGCTGCTTATAGGACTTCTATCTGATACCGAGTCAGCCAGACTAGTAATTTATCACCCAAGAGCATCCTTATTAAATTAGGGACCTCCCGCCTACCATCGTACCTTTTTCAAGTCAGACGAATATCCTTCAGTTAGCTCTTACAGGACAAATACGGAACGATTTACTACTTGCTACACTTTAGCACAATCAATTAGCAGCAAATTCCAATACAAGAATAAACCCATTACGATGACGAGCAGCAAAGATCTCAGGTCTTCGGCGGAAACCCAGACTTCCCGGGTGGATCGGGCAAGGTCCCCTGAACGAACTCCTTCACAATCATATTTCTCTTCTTCTCCTTCACCACCACCGTCATCCCCTCTTCCACCACTTCCATCTATCCAGGGGAGCATCCCCTTCTTCGATCGGGCCATGAATAATGCGTGCAAGCGCCGGAAAATCGTTGATATCGGCCGTCGACAGCTCGAGATTCAACAGCTGGCCTATGCAAACGGCGAGCCAATTCCTGCGTTCGATTGCTCTTCCCTCAGTATTGATGATTTCGTCCAGCAGTCCTCAAATGAAAATGCCATTGAACGGTTTTCTGTGTGTGATTGGGTCGATGACTCAAATGTCGTCCATGCTCGTGTGGCGATGGCAGAGCTTGAGAAAGATGGCGCGGTGAATACCAAACCTATACAACCATGAGATGAGGGTGGGCGGGGACAAAAGGCTGGGTCGTGTTTTATTCCTGTTTTCTTCACGTTTTCCTTTCTTTTATTGAATATTCCGTTTGCTCTTGATTTATTTGGTTTTTTTTTAGCGGGAGGCATGGCATGAAATTTTCCTTATTGTTAAAAGTTTGTAGTCCAGCTGCAATCGAGTGAAGCGAAGTATATGTTCACCTCGATTTTAGGACGTATACAATATCGCAGTAGTGTATATTATAGATGGTAGTATTTGCTTCTGAGGCGTACTGAAGGATCTGTGTGTCCTGTGTATTGCATATTGCCTCACTGGAGAACAATGCAGCACATTTTGAAACAGCATGGTCCCTTTCCAGTTACCTGGTCCCCAATGTAATCAGTCATCCATGAAACTGAAGGTTACACGCGATTGCCTGTGTTATTTTGGCCCTCGATTCAGAGGTTCTAGGGCTACTTCTGCACGAAGCCGTTCAGATATGTATGTATTTCCTCCCGTTGCATACCCTCGTTCCCTACCCAGCGAGCTCACCAATTCCCGCCCAAATATCTCTTGGCTGCAGCTTTAGCGGCCATCTTTTGCAAAGGACCTCACACTCGGTAGGTGGTGAACTCGGGGAATGAGGGTATCAAATATGGGTATAATTCGCGTATACGGCGGATCGCCGGCCTTTTCTGGGTGAGCGGGTGGCCTGAATCAACTTTGATTGAGATTTCGTTACCGAGCCTAAGTTATTTTGCCGAGATAGCCGAGCTGTGTTGATATTTCACAGTCTGTAGATCATAACTGCCAACGGTTAATTAAGATTTAGAACCTAGCCATTAATGAGCCTTATATACTGTTTTTTTTTTTTTTAAAAAAAAAAAAAAAAAAAAAAAAGCTATACTGTGTCCCAATCATGAAAGTAATTTTTTTTTAATGAATTGGCCCTCTCCCTCTTTTTGTTGCTAATTGCTGCAGCGAGTTTCCCCCAAAGTAAATAAATAAAATCCCGGCACGCCTTGCTTCCTGTGAGACTTGTGGATGATGTGTATATAGAAATATATTCTGTCAAGAGGTCTTAGACATTTCATAGCGTATCTGAGTGTAGTTGCATCCCGCACTGACAGGAGTAGATTGAAATCGATCGAGATGAGTTGTTGTAAGTGATGATGCTCAAGCAATTTCGGCTACCCGCTCTCTCCACTCCCTTCCCGAGACCTGATTGTATGACAGCGGCGGTTTCATCTTTAGCGGGTAGCAGCAGTAGCAGCAAGTTGATTGGGCGGATGACTATTCCCATTGACTTTCAATATGGCGGATGGGTAGCCCCCCCGGTATGGACAGAGAGGACCGAACGGAGGAATTAGGATACATGTTCCCGTCCCCTATCTAGCTCGCTTCCAGCACACTGAGTGCGGAAAAGGAGGGTGGACCAGCTCTGTAGGGTACAATGGAGGAGGTGTAAAATGGAAAAATGACTTTGCCAGGAATACATCGGGTTTGGGTGGCTCGTGGTCCTTGGTGTTAGAGGTATCGGGAAATGTTGCAATTCGAGCTCCTTTGGAAGATCTACAGAACCGACCCAGCTAGTACCAGTAGCGTGATCAGTACCTGGTAGCTCGCAGTACTCTTCGTCATTCAACAAGCGAGTCCTTTTATGTCATAGCTCAATTGTTTCAAATGTGTCAGGTACAAGGAACAGGTTCGTTGTAAGATTATGACGCAACCGCGTCGGCTTAACTATATGGATCACAGGTTATCACTCGATGAACATAGCTAGTCGAGTAGAGTCCAATCTAGGCACCGGAAAGCGCAAAAAGGAGAACGGAAAGGGAATCGACTGAGTAGCCTGGTGACTAAGGGAGTGTTGTGATAGTCTATGCTTCCGATCGTAGTCAATCATAGTACCTAGAACTGTTTATCTGGTACACATATGCGACTATCTGCTTTGCAGTTTTGTAAAACATTGATGGACAAGCTTATACTGTTTAAAGGTTGGTATAAGGCATCTCTCTTGTACTCTAGTCAGTTACGTCACCCAAGTCTAGTTCTCTTCACAGTCAGATATCGACAGCGCGCGAGTAGCAGTGTATAACTATGTGGTGAGACAGGAGAAGGATGGAGACCTCAAATACCATCGAAGCAAGATCTGGATTTATTAGTTAATCGGCAGCCCAGTTTACTAACCAAGAACCAGTACAGTTGTATATAACTGCTACAGTCGAATCTCCACTTCCCGGCCGGCCTGGTAAAATTTGCAGATTCGATCGAGACCCCTAGATCTAGTGAGGTCGTTCGATTGCTTCGAAGGAAAGTGCATTTAGCAATACTGACAATAGCCAAATCCTACCCAGCCCTTCCAAGCGCGCCCGAATCCACTCGTATCACCATGCAGGCCATGATAAAGCTACCCGCTGATTAGAAGAACAATCGATCGCCATGTAATCATAAGCTATGTGTCCAAGGCCCTTCCGTCAATTCAAAATACTCACCCCCAGTATAAAGAAAGGTAAGGGTATACTACCATATAGCCAACATCTAGCTGGTCCTGGCGTGCGCGTATTAGGGAGATGAGAATTAAGCTTACACCGCAGGGAATTACTGCGAAACCAGCACTATCTATCTATATATATATACAAAAGTGGGCCAGTTTCCTGGCCCGTGCGTACAGCAACAATTCCTTTAAGGGCCAGCATGACGGTTATAACAAATTAATTTACAATCAACGCCATCTCTACCAGTGCCAAATTGTGTACATAAGTATCTCCGCCCCATGAAAAACCCACCCCAGGTACTAGAAGCCGCTCCATGTCGTTAGTGCCACTACAGAAGGCCCAAAGTATATAGCAAGGCCACAAACACATGCACTGTGTCTAGCTCCCCCCAGACCAGACCGTGAAGCCCCATGCAGCACCCGGGTCCTGTTGTGATGGGTGTTGTGCCCGCCCGGTATATACAACACGCACGTACACATAATATGTGGCTGTCTTGATTACATGTATATGGGCATCTTTTATATCCAACAGTGCCAAAGACCGAGTGATATTCCATGCACCAGACCGACCATCGGGTACTGCATGAACACATTATACTTACCAACCCCCATATGTACATACATGTAAGTAGCTAGACACGCACAAGCGAAATACAGAGCTATGCATAATATATCATTACCCCCCACCTTAGCAGCATCGGTTCATACACACACACCCCCTTTTTCTCTATGTAACATGACATGATATGACATGACAGTAGCAGAAACCAGATCTCGTTATTTTTTTAGCTTTTTTTTTTAACCCGCACACAAAAAAAATGTAGATAACTCCCATTTTGTTTTGTATAAAAAAAAAAAGACAATACGGGGAAACGTAACACACGCACGCCCCAGATCGCGACATTTGCTACTTAGCTAGCACAAACCCATGATGAATATAATAGTTATAAAAGGAAGGGGAAAGAAGATATAGTCATCCATCCTGTAACAAGAACGAGAGCAAAAACAGAAAAACTCTAAACACCAACACCCACAGAAAGAAAAAAGACATTAAAAAAAAAACCGATTACAAGAAAGTGATATAAAAAAAAAGGGATCAGATCTCAATATCGATCCCGAAATCCAAAGACGCAATAACGTCGTCCACACCACCCATTCTACGCCCCTTCTTTGCGCCATTCCCAATCAGTCCCACGCCCTTTGGCGTTGCACCCGTATCCTCGCCGCCACCGCCGGAAGAAGCGGATGCCTCGCCGTCGGCCTTGTCGCTGCGGACTTCGACGGAGCTGTGCATGACCCTAGCCTTGGTCTTGACCCTCATGAACGGATTGCTCATCTTCCCGAGGCGCTCCGCCTCCTCAGCCGCCTTCCTGGCCGCACGCTTCTCGTCCAGCTCCGCCTTCCGTAGCTCTGCAATGTTGCGCTTCCGGTTCTCGGCGTTGAGGCGGGCAAGGCGGTCCATCTGGCTGTCGGCCCTGGCGTGCGGCCGGCCCGCAGAGTCCTCGAGTTCCTGCAGCTCCTTGTCGATGCGGAGGATCTCGGCCTCGTCGCCGTTCGTCACGGCAACTTCGCGCCCCTGCTTTAGCCGGGCGCGGGCCATGACGATCCGGACGGGGTCGATCTTGTTCTTGTTGCGTTTTGCGACCATGGCGCTGACCTCCTCCGGCGTGAAGACGCGCGAGTCGAGGGCGCGGAGGCCTTTCGCTTTCTTCTCGACAAAGCTGAGGGTGGGGAGGGGGACTTTGTCGAACTCGAGCTGCTTCTTGAAGCGTTGGAACTCGGACTCGGTCATGGGGGAGTCGCTGAGGAATTCCATGGCGAAGGATCTCTCGGAGAGGCCATGTGAGATGCGGACGTGGAGGTCCGTACGACGCTGCCCCTCGAGCATGATGTAGGACTTGCCGGTCACAAAGCCCCTGATCTGACCGATTCTGTAGGCAGTTATGTCCTTTTCACGGTCGTAGAGGGAGACACGAACAAAGCAATCTATATCCATTAGTATAAATATATATACCATAGATTGTGAGATTTGTGGGAGGGGGGGGGGGGATATTGCAAACCTTTGACAGTCTCCTCGAACCCGGGGTAGTCACAAAGTTTTCCCATCCCCGTTCGCCCGATACGGGCCCTATTCACATCCGCCACCTGAATCTCCCTCTCCTCCTTAGCAGGGGCATACAGCTCCTCCGCAAAACCGGTCTTATCATCATCCTCATCCGCCAAGCTCCGTCTCTTGTGTCCATCGTCATCCCCGCCCCTGTCCGCCTTCCCCGATCCCGCAGCCCTGGTACTCCTATCCTCTCGTGCCTTCTTCAGCTCCTCGAGCTTCCCGCGCTTCGTCGTCTCCTCCTTCTTCTTTGGCATGCTCTTTGTGCGCGCGCTCCTTCTCGTGCTCGCGTCCCCCCCGGCGGCGGCGCCGGCGGCGCCAGACACCTCACTGGCCGCAGTGCGGCTCTTGAGCAGATTCCGAAGATGCCGGTCCTGCTGTGCACGCTCGATCTGTGCCGCTCTCTCCGCCAGCTCGGCCTCTCGCGCAATCTCCTCCATGGCGAGGAGACGCTGCATGTCTGCCGTGTCTTTATATTTACCCTCTAGTGGGTAGAGGTCGCGGACGCTGTCCTCCTCGTCTTCCGACGAGGAGGCGAGATCCATTGCTTCGTCTGCGTCGCTCTGCGAGGAGACCTCATCTGACGAGGGGGCTTCCGAGAGCACTGACGAGCTTTTGAGAATCAGCATTGATGGTGGGGGGGGGGGGGGGAAAATCACGAGATTAGGGGGGGGAGGTGATTTTTACTCGTCATCTTCATCATCGTCATTGTCATCGTCGTCAGAATCCGTTTTTTTTGCCCGTTTGGACCGTGGTTTCTTTGAGGATGTTTGGCGTGAGCGTTTCTTTGCCGGGGACGTGGATGTTGGTGGCGAGGAGCGTTTTCGGCGCGGGGGGGGAGAAGAGAGCTTTGTGTCTTCATCGTCCTCACCCGCGAGCATGAGGAGTTCGTCGTCGAGAGACATTCTGGGCTGATTTTGGGTGTTTTTTTGTGTGTGTGCGTGTAGAGTGAGGGTTACGAGTAGGGAGGGAGAGGGAGAGAGGAGGTGAGAGCGAGAGAGAAGAGTGAGGATTGAGGAGTGAGAAGGAGCAGAAGGAGAAGGAGAAGGAGATGAGAGAAAAGGGGAAACGGGGGGGGGGGGAAGGGAGTAGTTATTATTATATGCCTGCTTTTGCTCTGCTTTGCTGGTGTGTGGATTAGAATTAATTACATCGATCCACCCAAGCAAGAGAAGTAAAAAGCACACACACACCGCAATAGACAAGAAAAGAAAAAAGGACAAGAAAGGACAGCGCGCGATTGAGCAACTCCCACCCCTACGCAGAAAAATAAACATATTTAGGGTTCAGGGTTAATTTAATGTTGACTGAGCCGACCCCCGGCGCTTGCTGCTGCATGACGTCGCGTCAAACCCCCGCGCACCCGCCGCACAACGCTGCCCGTAATCAATCATTCAGGATATCCAAGTTTCTACAAGGGAAGGGTAATCAATCAAGCATACACCAAGCCATGGCCAACAGGTTTACTGCCCTTAAGCTTCCAAGGGTCCGATATCATGCCTGTATTGCGCCCTCCTATTACGTCTCTATGAGGGGGCTTGCGACAGGGGCTGCTGCAACTCCTGATGCCTCCTCCTCCTCGGCTTCTGCGTCTGGGACAGCAGCATACCCCCCGGCTCGCCCGTTGACGGAGAAGGAACGGGAGTTTCTGGAGCGTGCTGTGAGTATGGCGTTTCTTCTGTTTGTAGCTTTACCCCGAGTAGATTAGAGGGTAATGGTGATGCTTTTGTGCCCTTTTTTTTATTTTTTATTCTGAGGGAGTGGGCTCTATCATATCATACAATACGAGTGAGAGAGCTGTTGTAACCTGTTCTCGAGGGCCAGCCAGGGTTCCAATACTTTGTGCTACCCCCGCCTCCTCTATATGCACTAGACCCTACCTACCCCATTTAGAAAATACCCGCAAACCGATCATTACCCCCCCCCCCTTTCCCCCACCCCGATAAATACCTGAATATTACAACTAACACCCCTCCCAGATCCGCGTCAACCAAGCCGGCGAGCTCGGCGCAAACCTCATCTACGCCGGCCAATACGCAATCTTCAAGCACGACGCCCGCCTGCGCCCGCTAATCCGGCACATGTGGGACCAAGAGGTACACCACCTGACGACGTTCAACGCGCTTGTGGCGAAGCACCGCGTGCGCCCGACGGCCATGCGCCCGCTGTGGAACGTGGCCGGCTACGCGCTCGGCCTGGGCACGGCGCTGCTCGGCGAGAAGGCCGCCATGGCCTGCACCGAGGCCGTCGAGACCGAGATCGGCGGCCACTATAACGACCAGATTAGGGCGCTGCTGGAGATGCTCGCCCGCGATGCCGACCTCCTGAGGAGCGGCGAGATTAAGGAGTTGGTGGATGTTATTAGGGAGTTTAGGGATGATGAGTTGGAGCAGTGGGTTCCCCCCCCCCCCTTTTTTTGTTTTCTTCTGCTGTGTGCGTGGTGGTGGTGGGCTGACTGGGGTAGCTTGGATACGGCGGTGGAGCATGATGCGAAGGGGGCTGGCGGGTACGAGATCATCTTTAATGCGATCCGGGGCGGGTGCAAGGCGGCCATCTGGCTCAGCTCGAGGATCTGATGGGCTTATAGATAGTATCTTTCTCTCTGTATAATCGCAGCTGCAATAAAACTTTTACGAATCTCACTAGCTATAAAAAAACCTGCATCCCGATCATTGCCCCTTCCACTCTGTGATATAAGTTAAATATATTCCATATATTCCCTCTCTATATAACCAATTGACATCCTACTTCTCCCTCTCCTCCTTCTTGCCAAACAGCTCCACAAGCCTCTCAATCGTCGTGTTCCCCCCGCTCAGCACAACACCAACATTGAACCCGCTCCTCTCCCTCCCCCGCGCCCGCTCCTCCACCCTCCACCGCTCCACCTCCGCCGCCCACGCCCCATCCGCGCCCAACACAACCGCAACCGGCACCGCCCCGCTCGGCTCCACCAGCACCTTCATCCTCTCCACCACCACCCTAACAGCGCCCAATATCTCCTCCTCCCCCGCCGTAAACACCCCCCTGACCAGCCCCGCATCGCTCACAACCCCCCAATTCAGCACGCCCAGCGGCGTGCGCAGCCCGTCCGCCACACTCTCACTAACCACGCTCTCGACCCTGCGGCCGGCGCGCAGCCCGCGCGCCGCGTCGTCCGCCTCCCGCGGCTCAGCACCATACACTCTGATTCCGGTGCCACGGCACGCGACGGCCACGCCGCTGAGCATCCCGCCGCCGCCGCACGGCGCCACGATCGCGTCCAGCGGCAGCCCCAGCTGCTCCGCCTGCTCCTGCAGCTCCACCGCCAGCGTGCCCTGCCCGAGGACCACGTCGCCGTGGTCGTACGGCGGGATGTAGGCTGCGCCCGTGCGCGCCTGGAGCTCGGCCGCGGCGGCCTCGCGCGAGGTGGAGCTGCTGCCGCTGAAGGTGATGGTGGCGCCGTAGGCGCGGGTTGCGGCGATCTTGCTGGGCGTGCTGGACGCGGGCATCACGATGTGCGCGGGGATGGGGATGCCGCGGGCTTGCGAGGCGGTGCGTGCGGCGAGGGCGAGCGCTTGCGCGTGGTTGCCTGGTGGTGTTAGTGGGTGGGAGAGGGAGGGGGTACCGGAGCTGTGGGTGACGACGCCGTTGCGGAGCTGGTCGTTGGTGAGGCGGGATAGGGCGTGGGTTGCGCCGCGGATCTTGAAGGCGCCGATCTTTTGCAGGTTTTCGGCCTTGAAGAGGAGGGTGATGGGGGTGGTGGGCGTGGAGGCGAGGGCGGACAGGGTGCGCGAGGTGAGGACGGGCGTGCGGTGGATGTGCGGGGAGATGAGGGCGTGGGCGGCGAGCACGGAGTCGCGGGTCAGTGGGAGGGTCGAGGGGATGCTGGTGAGCGTGGGGGCGGGGGCGGGGCGGGGGTCTCGGGGGCGGACATGGTGCTAGGTGGGTAGTTGAAGTTAGACGTAGATAGATAGAAGGGAGCTCGTTCGGTGAGGGCGGAGAGGAGGAGGAGAGGGGAAGCTGACTGACTGGGATATGGCGGCTATATGTAGGCATACCCCAATTAATATATAAATACTCAGCTATATATGAAACACCATGATATGTGCAAATGTCGTGATCCGTCGCTCGAGCTGGGGTGTCAATGATCGCCGGCCCCGAAAAGCACAAAAACCTGCACATCGATGCTTTCCGTGTCGGGGGGCGGGTCCATAGAACAGAATGCAGAGAGAGCGCCGGATGAGTAATCGCGGGCATTACTAATCGGGCATAATTACTTGCATCTTATTACATTCTTGTCACTTGCTTGATATTTCTGCTTGACGGGGGGTTGTGGGCATCTACTTGTATTGATATATGCATTACTGGGAGGCAATGACCAATCCTGCACCTTTCTGCTCGACCGGCCCCCCACGCTACATGACCGCCCGGTACACGCCCAACCCCACCAGCCCCGCCGCAATCCCATACACGCCCAACCTGCGCGCCCCCACGCCCCACCGCGTCGCCGCCAGTGCCACGGTCCGCTCCCGCTCCAGCTGCCGCAGCTGCGCACGCCCGCTCAGGAACGTGTATGCGCCCAGCCCCACGAACGCCGCCGAGCCTGCGAGTGTCAGCGAGTGCTGGGTTTGGGACGTGATAGAGACTAACCGATTGCCCGGCAGGCGCTGCAGTCGTCCTTGCGCTCCTCCTCGTCGAGGACCGTGGCCAGCGGGGGGAGGTCCATCTGGATTGATCCGCTGCTGCTGCTGCTGCTGCTGCTGTTTGAAGACATTTTTGTTGTTGCTCTCGATGCCGACACGGATACCGATGCGATACCGGGCCTCGACTCAACTTCGGCGTATATCAGCCAGTCAGGGCCAGGGTTAAATCCACGTGATCGCCGGTGCCCCGCGACGTCGTGCCCCACGCATCAGCTCCCGGTCCGGTTCGTGAGCTCAGCCCCGGCAATAACTCTAATCTCAACACCCACCGGTACCAACACCGCAAGCAATGAGCGCCATCACCTCCCTCCACATCCACGCCCTCCACACGGCCACCACGGCGCCCCTCATCCTGCTACACACCTGGCGCCGCGCCTCCACGCCCCCCGCAACCCTTCTAGCAGCCTACCAGTCCCACCCGGCGCCGCGGCCCTCGCTGCTCTACCTCCCGGCCACGGCGCCGCCGACGCTGCTCTTCAACATCGTGCACAACAACCTGCTCTTCCTGTGCCCGACCACCGCGGAGATTGAGCCCCTGCTCGTCCTCGAGTTCCTGCACCGCGTGGTCGACGTGCTCGAGGACTATCTCGGCAGCCCGCTGCTGGAGACAAAGGTCCAGGCCAATTACGATATCGTGGCGCAGCTGCTCAATGAGATGTGCGATGATGGGATCCCGTTCACCACGGAGCCGAATGCCTTGCGGGATGTGGTGCTGCCGCCGAGCGTGCTGGGAAAGCTGTTGAGCAACGTCACCGGCCTGCCTAGGTGACTTCCCTCCGCTCTCCTCCTCCTCTCCACAGTCACTAACACACAGCAGCACAACCCTCGCGCCCGCGCCCGCCGCCACCCCCTCCACAATCCCCTGGCGCCGCTCCCACGTCCGCCACACCACCAACGAGCTCTACGTGGACCTGATCGAGCTCATCACGGCGACCATCGCGCCGTCCGGCCGCCCGCTCGCCGCGCGCTCAAACGGCACCATCGCAATGACCTGCAAGCTCTCGGGCACCCCCGACCTCCTGCTCACGCTCCAGACGCCCGCCACCCACCAGAAGCTGGGCGCCGCGCCGCAATCGGCCCTCCAGTTCCCCGTCTTCCACCCCTGCGTGCGCCTGACCAGGTGGCGCGACCGCCCCGGCGAGCTGTCGTTCGTGCCCCCCGACGGCAAGTTCGTCCTTGCCTCGTACGAGGTGGACCTCCTCCCGGGGATGGTCCTGCCCGTCGCGGTCGAGATCAAGACCATCGACTCGGAGTTTGAGGTGCGCGTGTTTGTGAGCACCGCGAACATTGCGGGCTCTGGTGGTATTAGCGGCGGAGGCGGCGGCAGCGGTGGTGGCGGCGGCCCAGTGAGGGCGGCGGGGAGGAGGAGCCCCGCCTTCGGTGGGAGCAGTGGCAACCCCACCGTTGAAGAGGTCAGCGTCAAGGTGCCTCTGCCTCCAGCCGTCAAGACACTGGTCGGGACGCGGTGCTCGAGAGGGGAGTTCCACCACGAGGGGCGGGAGCTAACATGGAGGATCCCCATGAGCGGCGGCTTCTCAAGCACCGGGGGAACAGTCACGCTGCGGGCCGGCGTGGTCGTCAAGAGCAGCGGCGGCGGCGGCGACGAGGACGACAGCGACGACGAGGCTGCCCCACCCGCCCCCGACGACGGCGAGTACAAGGAGGACTTGCCCCGAGATACCAATGGCGGCGGCGGCACCACCACCAAGAAGGCAGACACAAAGAGGAGGGGCGAGAAGAGGCTGGCAATGGCCATGCCGCGCTGCGCCCTCGTCTCCTTCTCTGTCAAGGGCTGGCTGGCAAGCGGGGTCAGGGTCGAGAGCCTGAGGATCGTTGGCGGCAAGGGCATCAACGAGTCTGTCAAGCCGTACAAGGGCGTCAAGTACCTGACAAAGGCGGCAGGCGTCGAGATCAGGTGTTGAGGTGTGTACTGTGGGGGGGGGGGGGGAAAGGCGTTAGGGGCATCATTTGTTACATAGGACTCATGGGTAGATAGATAAATACATGGCTATCATTGTAATCATCGAATAGCTGTTTGAGAGCCTTGGTCAGTAATGTGTGGTATGTGAGGATAATTGGTATTGACTCCACCCATGTAGGTATACCTGCGTGAAAAAAGTAATCAAATAACGACTTGACACTAAAAACCAGGCCTTGAGACAACCCGGTGAGGGAGGCCATCCAAGATAGCAAGTACACTTCAGAGGTCTTGGTATCTATATACACTCCTTCCCATTTTGTAGTCAAGTGCGTCAAGTCTCGTCCCCATATATAGTACAGCCACTCTTCAAAGGTGTTCGTGATCGGGTCTAATACGACATGTCTGGCTCAAGTCAGTTATATAATTACCAAACTGTGCATTGAACGTTTAAATCTCAAGCCACCAGTGCTTAATGGGGGCTAGAAACCAGTATAGATGATCATGGTGTTTTTATTCTCCGTTATCAGGTTTCTATAATTCTATAGATACACTTGAGTTCTTTTATTCAACCCTGTAAGCCACATGCATTGGGCACTGACAATCTTATATATGACTTTGAAGAGTTGCATTCGAAAAGTCCTGGCACCCCCGGCCCAAAGTACGAGAGTGCTTCTTCTATCTCCTAATCCTCCCATGACTGTAACTATAATAACAGAGAGCTACAATATCTTCACTACGGCCATACCCATCAATTTTTGAGTATGCGCAGGAGAAATGGTTATTTATTTATTTATTTATACTTCGAAGCTTCATACATGCATTCAGCCCGTAGGCTATGGCAACCATCCTCTCCCTCTTCCCAGAGCGGATCGGATGAAAGGAGAAATGGCTGTTGGTGGGCTAGAATTCATAAACAGACACAATATAGTAGGGTGCCAGGACTTTTGATGCAACGAGCTCAATACCGCGACACATCCTCACGTACTATCATATAGCTCTTCGGCCTATATAAATCATTTCCAACCTCTGGGCACGGCCAATAGCTACGAGATTATAGCTCTTTGCCGCCGTTGCACCACCTCGAGGACCCCCGGGGTACACACATGTGCCCTGGGAACTCAACGACATCACAATTCAAAGAACAATTGATTTTAGACTGGAATCGCTACTATTTATTTATTCTAACGGTATATACATAACAGATATAAAGACTGATAAAGGGCAGAAAAGTGCAGACGAAAAAAAAAAAAAAGTAATCAAGACCTACCAGTAAATTCGTCCAACAGATAAAGCCAGACGAAACCACGCCCTCCTTTGAGTGCTACTTTCTGGCACTTTCTTTTTTGGTGTTGCTATATGTTTCTGTTTTTTTTTTTTTGTTGGTTTCCTGATTTTCTGATTTTTTTTATTTTACCTTTTTATTTTCTACCTTTTTCGGCTTTTTGTGGCATATAAATAGTATACGCCGTGGGTATAGATCTCCAATAAGAGATCTACCACGGTTCTCATAATTCGGATCCGTCTCTCCATTATATCGGAGGCCCACCATCTCCCTCATTGGAGAGCATAAATGTAAACTGAATCAAAAAGGGATCGCTCATGAACCAAAACCAATACCATAAAACACAGATCAATCCATTATTGGGGATCCGTTGGTCCTTTTCTTTTTTTGGGTTTTTTGTTTTATATGTTTTTTATTGCTTTTTTGTTTTTACCACGAAGTAATATCGGGGATGCATGGTTGTTTTTTGTTTTTTTGTCTTCCACGAATTAGTTGTATCGGGCGTTTCTTGGTTTTTTTTTTTTTTTTTTTTCGTTTTTGTATTTAGTGCTTGGGTGAACTATCTTACCGGCTCTCCACGGCGCTCCTTGTGCTGTTGACACAGGACTGCAATACCTTTTGGTATGCAGCAATTGGCACTAGATCGGCATGGGTATCTCCAGGTTTCGTATCCCATCGATACCGATAAGGTTTACGGGTGGGCAGGGCATCGGATATCTATTTAGGTGGTGTGTAAATAGATATTCACAAGCATTTGTTTGAGAGGAGCCAAATGCTTGGTTGATATTTTGCTAGCGTGGCCGCCCCTTGTCCCGCGTGATAAAGAATGTTAGCATGGTTAGAAAGGCTCATAATATGGGGAGTGTATTCCTAACCTGAAATCGTGATAGTCTGCGTAAGGTCCACTCAAGTCTTTGAAAAAATGCTAATGGGGAATATCGCTAATATATAATAATATAATACAATTTCCAGGGCCCCCGGAAATACTGAAACATTAGGAGTTAAGAATCGTAGGGCGTGGCTGACATAACTGTTCCACTATCGAGGGTTGATTTGCGAGACAACGATCCCGTAGAATGGTTGATTGGCTGTCGATAAAACAAGATCGGCAGGTATCCTAGAACGCTGTGGGAGTTCCCCGAGAGTAGAGACTAGTATAAAAGCTGGGTTGTGTTAGCCGGTATATATTTTAGAGAGAGTAGTAGTATGCTGATAAGCGATGCAGGAGTATATAAGAAGGGATAGGTGAGATGACATGATATGAAAATATAACGATAAGAGAAAGAAAAGGAATAAAATAGTAGGCGATTTCGGTTCATCAAACTGCAACTTCAAAAAGACATCAAAAGCCTGATCACGAAGAAGCAGGAGATGCTGGTTCTAGGAATGTGCCTTGTATCCATTGCAGTGACTGAGGAAAGAAGAGATCAAGGGGGAATGGAGTGGTTTATATAGACTTTGGAACGGACAGATTGCATGCTCCCACAGCCAGAGGCCACTTAGGAAATTTGATTCGAACAGGCTCAGAACCAGCTCGAAAGACCAAGTGTATACTGATCAGAAGTGGCCACAGCCCCGCCTAAAATGTCACTGACACCTTAAACTTTAGGTCGGGGACTACTACATACATGTGCTTTACGTGTACATGTATGTATCGTACGTACACTTATTGAAGGCCCTCTCACTCACTCGTGCTAGATTCCAGATATCAATATTCCCAATTTACATAGTACCTACGTGTAGACAACTTCATACATACAAGTACATGTAATCCATTGCTCCGTTGGCGGCCCAAGGATGGGTTGGAAGGAGCCGTCGAGCACGCTTGTGGGGTTTCTGCGCACTGTTCTATATAATCTGCAATACGTAAACGTATAGTATACGTATACTCTACAGCCACATCGACATTAGACCACACAAAACCACGAGAAGCATAACGCCTAAAGATAAACCCCAATTACATGTATCTTAATCATTCGTGCAAGCAAAGCCCATTCATTCCCAGACCGCGCTTTCCTCGAGTGACAACCAGTGAGCGAGTGATAGGCTATGAAGATAACACACACTCTCATTAAAAGCCCCCAAATTCTTTATCAAATCAGTCCTATTGTATTTTTAGAGCTCCAGCCCCCTTAAAACTTATCCCATTCAGAATTTCCCCCCTGTTACCAAAGATAAGACACCCATTCATTATCCGCCCCTCCCCTTCTCAAGTTACCCGGAACAGCCTCCACCGCGGGGTCCATGAGTCAACCCCCCCCCCCCACCCACCTATTCAACCCTCAAACCCGTATCAATACTGCATCTGTCTCCAAACGCCCCCCCAAATCATGAGCGACCCATCTCTCCTCGCAGACCGCTTCGCCGCCCTAGGCCTCGGCGAAAAGCCACTCCAAGAAGCGCTCAAGAACAAGAAGGTCTCCACCGCCTGGGACGAGATCCTTACTGAAGGCGGGATTGAAGCCACCACCACGGGAGTCGACCCTAAAGCTGCCAGCGCCTTCGCTTCGTTAGTTACCGCTACAAAAGACATCGGCTCACTCAGCGGGAAGCGTGCCTATATTGCAAAAGCGATCACGGACGGGAGGATCAAGAGCAACGTGCAGGTGGATGCGGCCGTAAAGTACATTAAAGCCTGCAAGGGCGATATCGATGCCGCGGCGTTCGATAAGGAGTGTGGTGTTGGTAAGGAGTTGCTGTTGGGCTAGGTGTAGGGTGTGAAACTGACTGGGTGTGTGTGCTGGTAGGGATTGAGTTTACGCCAGAGGGAATCACCACTGCGGTGGCATCGTACATGGAGGCAAACAAGGAGATGATACTGGAACAGCGGTATAAGGCCATGACGCCGGTACTGGTCAATTTAAAGACCCAAACGCCGCTTAAATGGGCACCCCCGGCGGAGGTCAAGAAGGAGATGGATATCCAGCTCTTAAAGCTCCTAGGTCCTAAAGATGAGAGAGATGCGCCACCAAAGAAGCAGCCTAAAGCCGCTGCCCCAGAGGCAAAGGGGCCGAAACAAGAGGTTAAAAAAGATGAGGAGATTAGCAAAGATAGGATGTTTGAGGAAGGTTTCCTTGCAGCTCTCCATAAGCCTGGCGGGAACGAGCAAATAATTCCCGAAAATATGGAGGCCCATTTGAAGGCTACAGGAGGCAAAGTCTTTACACGATTCCCCCCAGAGGTCCCCCCTCCCCCCAAAAAAAACTATTATGAACTACCCACTCACCAGCTTTTCTAGCCCAACGGTTATCTGCACATTGGCCACTCCAAAGCCATTGCCGTAAACTTCGGGTTCGCGCGCTACCACGGCGGCGAATGCTACCTCCGTTACGACGACACCAACCCCACTGCCGAGGAAGAAAAGTACTTCACTGCCATCCGCGAAATTGTCGAATGGCTTGGTTTCGAGCCCTACAAGATCACCTACGCCTCTGACAACTTTGACAAGCTCTACGAGCTCGCTGAAGACCTGATCAACCGCGGCTACGGCTACATCTGCCACTGCTCCGGAGAAGAAGTCAACGCTCAGCGCGGCGGCAAAGACCGTGGTCCCCGCTCCGAGTGTATTCACCGCAACCGCCCCATCTCCGAGAGTCTCGAGCTCTTCCGCCAGATGCGTGATGGCAAGTTCAAGCCCCAGGAAGCCCAACTTCGCATGAAGCAAGATATCCTCGGCTCTGGAAACCCGCAGATGTGGGATCTTACCGCCTACCGCGTTCTCGACGCTGAGCACCACCGCACAGGCGATAAATGGAAGATCTATCCCACCTACGACTTCACGCACTGCCTATGCGATAGCTTCGAGAACATTTCACACTCCCTCTGCACCACCGAGTTCATCAACTCCCGCGAGTCCTACGACTGGCTCTGCAACGTCCTCGAGATCTACCGTCCTCAGCAGCGCGAATACGGCCGTCTCAACCTTACCGGTACCATCATGAGCAAGCGCAAGATTGCTCGCCTCGTCAATGAAGGCTACGTCCGCGGCTGGGACGACCCGCGCCTCTACACCCTTGTCGCCATCCGTCGCCGCGGTGTGCCCCCCGGCGCAATCCTCCAATTCGTCAATGAGCTCGGCGTGACCACCGCCCATTCCTTTGTTCAAATCAAGCGTTTTGAACAGACTGTCCGACGCTACCTTGAGGACACTGTTCCCCGCCTCATGATGATTACGGATCCCGTCCGCATCGTGCTTGAGAACCTCCCCCACGACCACCTCGAAGAGATATCCCTCCCCTTCAAACCCAACGACGAAAAGCTCGGCTCTCACAACGTACCTTTCACCCGCATCCTCTACATCGACCGCTCCGACTTCCGTGAAACCGATAGCGCCGACTACTTCCGCCTAGCGCCCGGAAAATCCGTCGGTCTTCTCAAAGTCCCCCACACCATCCGGGTGACCGCCTTGTCCAAGAACGCCGCCGGCGAAATCATCGAAATCATCTGCCACTACGAGAACGATGTCCCCTTCAAGAAGCCCAAGACCTACATCCAATGGATCTCCGAGTGCCCGTCCAAGGGCTCCCCCGTCCCTCTCGAGGCCCGCGTTACCAACCAACTCTTCCTCTCCGAGAACCCCGAGACCAACCCTAACGGCTTCCTCGCCGACATCAACCCCGAAAGTGAGCAGGTCTTCTCAAAGGCCATCATCGAGGTTGGTATCCATGAAGTAAAGCGCCGTGCGCCATGGCCCGAGCTCGAGGGCGAGAAGAACAAGAAGCACGTTGGACCCGAGACTGTCCGTTTTCAGGCCTTACGTGTTGGTTATTTCGCACTAGACAGCGACTCGAAGGATGATTCACTAGTAGTCAACCGCATTGTGACACTAAAGGAGGATGCGGGAAAGAGCGCCTAGAGGTAGAGTAGAAGTTAGATTCTTCTTGCACACATAATAGACGTTGTTTTGACCCCCCTTTTTTCCCCTTGTTTCCTTTTTTTTTGTAGTGGGTTGGGGTGTTTTGTCTTATTTCTATCATTTTTGCGTTGTGTTTTTTTATTGTAGTTTTTTGTGCGGTGGACGCTTTCTGGCTAGCTATATCCAACAATTATCGGAATAAACGCGGTAAAATAATCTTTATGTTCCATTTATAACCTTTCCTCTTGTCGATGTGTCCACTTGGTGATAAGAAGAGTAGTTCAGTAGAGGAATCACTTTGGTTGAGCGGGTTGCATGAACAATCTTGCTGATTTGGCTCTAGCTTGTTGCGTCCGAGTGATCATTCATGATGGACACTAGAGTGTATGATGGATGACCTTGCGTTAATGAATTGAACGTCTGCCTAAAGAAAAAAACCGCCGTGGGATCCAACTAGGCACTTACAATAACTGTTTAGGAAATATCTTGGCAATATTTGGTGGCTTCCGGTTGACCACCTTGCTTGGCACAGGGATTAGGGCTCAGTTCAATACAAAATAAACTTCGTCTTCACTGATTCAAAAGCTCTAGCTACCATAACTCATGAACAGGATACGAGTGTGGGTATAGTCCTGAGATTCCTACGCGACTATAATAGTAAAGTTGCTCAACATCTAAAAGAAGGTATCACTCCCCCAATCTAAGGGTGAAGAAGAAAAAAGAACAAAAAACACCGTTTTCACAATACCCAGTCCCCAGAGAAGCACCTTATCTTGACAGGTTCTTCTCCACAGTCTCTCTCAACCTCTTAACAACCTCACCGGGACTCTCAGCTCCAAACACTGCAGTCCCCGCCACAATCACGTTTGCGCCCGCCTCAGCAGCCTGATCGATTGTGCCCAGACCCAGCCCACCATCAACCTCAATATCCAGCTCCGGATACCTCTCACGCAGCGCCGCAACCTTCGGCATGCATCGTGCCTGGAACTTCTGCCCTCCAAAGCCGGGTTCAACGGTCATGACCAGCACCATCTAGAAGCTTCATCAGCACGATCCCCGAAAGGGCTTCAGAACACACAGCTACGAACATCAGGCTTCTCGACATCCCCGTCCAGCAAAGGGTAGACCACATCTGCAGGAGTATCAGGCTTGATCGCAACACCAGCCCTCATACCGAGGGCATGGATATTCTTGATCATCTGCGCCGGCGATACCGCAGGGTCCTTCGAGGTGACTGCAGCTTCATAGTGGAAGCAGTAGAGGTCGCAGCCAGCCTTCTTGAAGTCCCCGAGCCACTTCTGCGGCTGTTGGGTTGTCAGTGCGCTGCTTTCTAGTGTTATCAAGGTGCTAGTAGCCACTATTACGGACCTCAGCCACCATCATGTGGCAGTCGAAAACGCCCTTGCTCCAGTCTGCGCTTCTCTCAACACTCCCTCTGATACATGTGACCACCGGTGCTCCAATTGTGATGTTTGGTACAAAGTGCCCGTCCATGATATCGATGTGAAGCCAGTCTGCACCGTGCTCCTTGATGACGGTGGAACATTCTGATGAGAGACTTCCGAAATCGGAAGCAAGAATTGAGGGGGCAATGATTGCTTTTGGCGCCATTTTTAGGTTGTTTGATATTGGGTTCGGAGGAGCTTAGAGGGTGGTTGCGATGTTTATTTGGTGGGGTGAATTGGCGGGGTAGGGATTATTCACACCCATTTTATGCAAAGATTAGTATGCATTACTGGCAATAGCTCATAGCGTTACCCGGTCGGGTTATTTAATTTACAGTGACGTCAAATAACATCTTGGAGGTTGGCGGGGAGATCGATACATGGTACACGGACATTCACTCGCACGATATTTCCAACATACGACTTTTGTATATGAAGAAAGGATCACAAGAAGCGCCAAGAATAAACATTAATACAGCAGTTAGCTACTTCATTACACGTTAATTCCTTAAAAACTAAGAATCATTAAAAAAATCATAGCCCGAGAACGAAGGCGGACACTACAGGCAGCCGCCAATGAACGCGCTCAATTTATCTTTCCAGTCTTTCTTTTCAACACTACCACTCGTCACTTCCACCTCTACACCAACTTCCTCCATGGCCTTAAGTTCGAATGGGCCTTCTCCACCTTCGCCGAGCCACTCCTTCTCCTCGTTGCCTTCACCATCGTCTTCGACGTCAAGGATACCCTTAGACCTCGAGATTCTCATCTTGGTGATCTCCTCCTCTAAGAGCTTCTGTATCTTACTAGCGGGAAGTGCAGTGAAAACATCACTCTTATTACAAGCAATCAATAGCCGTTTAGGTTGTGAGGATGTGGCACCTGATGCAGAGGCAGCCCCTTGCAATGCCAAAAGAACTTCGTAAAGATATTCGGCGGTACCGCGGATGTCGGTCAAGGAAGAGTCGAGGACGAAGATGACGCCACGGATGACAGGAGATGAGATCTGAGACAACGCAAGATGACGCAATTTTCCGTGCCCAGGGGTGTCGGAAAGAAGAAACTTGATGTAAGATTTCATCGAAGGATCATTGACCGAGCGGTACTTGGAAGATCCCGCGACAGAGGCAGAGATTGAGCATTCAAGCGACAAGGGGCTCTGGCTAGTACGGGTATCCGGGGGAGGCTTTCCACTTTCTGTTTCTGATTCGAACTATCTACTTGTTAATACAGCGGGAGTGCGCAATCGGGCAGGAGAAACATACAGCTGTCATAAGAGAAGTTTTTCCACTGCCAACCGGACCAACAAGAAGAAATGTGGGTAGAGTGGTCGCAGCGCGTGATCGGAATATGAACGTATGAATCAGTACAGGGGTCAAGAAAATGACGATGGCCGTCACGATCAAGACGGGGAGGGAAGGGTTGAAAAACGAAGCCATGAGGGAGCTTAAATCTGCGCCGCCTGGCGGAGGCGTAGATAGCAGCGGTGTAGCATCTGGCAAGGGTAAAGAGGATTCCATATTTTGTTTCGAAGATACGACGAGCTTGCCACTAGGAGATGAGAAAGGGGGCCCCGAGTGTGCGTGTACGGAGATGGAGCGACTTAAGGTGAACGTGGAGGTTTGCCTGTCATGGAGCATGCATGCATTTCTCTGCTGACTAAGCGTGCTTCGAATCACTCCAACAGGCACTATGGATTATACCACATGTACCATCCCCCGTATTCCATAGGACAATTAAGGATACCATTTCAGCACATAGACTTAAAATTAAGGCGAAAGACCACACCCACTTTCAAGCTTTGTCTGTATTGATCAAGAAAGTTGGTTCCCTAATAAGAACATGTAGATATAAGTGTGCCGGAAGATTGGCGGAATAGTAATTAAATTAGGGATTGTGGTAGTGATATGTCTATACCTCGCTACTATTAATTTTTCTAAGGATTTTATCTAGTTTTATCGTCTTGATTTTTCAGTTGGGGGCCATAATGTGGTATGTAGATACACCTCAAGTTGTGAGCCGCCAAGCCAATATTCAACCTCTGCCCTAAACCCCTGCCATTACTGCACAACAGCTGTCCTCTCGCAAAAAGCTTCAGGGGATACTACCTATCATCAGAACTGACAAGCGCGAACTTCTCCCCAGGATAAAATAATCAATACAGAGGAATATCAACCGGGAAGTGGAAATTATGCGGCTAGACGTCAAGGTACGAATGCTCTTTTGTACGGTTCTCAAGTTGAGGGGAGATGGTGGGCGCCCTCTCGGGGGTGATTGAGAAATACACAGGATGCTTGGGGGAAGTTGGGGCTGATCAAATCCTATCAATTTCTTCTCCTAGAGACAACTCTTTGCCCGCTCGGACCGAGTGAAGGGGATTGATTTTCACCCCACTGAACCATGGGTTCTAAGCACCTTATACAGCGGTACCGGCCTCTTGCCCCTCGATGTCTCAGAAGGCGGGGTGAACTCAACCACTGACCTAATAATCAATTCAAGGTCACGTATACATTTGGTCCTACGAAACTCAAACTCTAGTAAAGACCTTTGAGGTTACAGATGTCCCCGTCCGTGCCGGCCGCTTTATCGCCCGAAAGAACTGGTTTGTGGTCGGTTCCGATGACTTCCATCTTCGGGTATTCAATTACAATACCTCAGAAAAGATCGCGGCTTTCGAAGCGCATCCAGACTATATCCGCTCAATCGTCGTACATCCTACACAACCTTTCGTGCTCACTGCAAGTGATGACATGACCATTAAGTTGTGGGATTGGGACAAGGGCTGGAAGTGTGTACAGACGTTTGAAGGGCACAGTCACTATGTCATGAGCTTGGCCATTAACCCGAAAGACACAAATACATTCGCTTCTGCATGTTTAGATAGGACGGTTAAGATTTGGAGCTTGGGCGGCGGCGGAACTGCAAACTTTACACTCGAGGCGCACGAAACAAAGGGTAGGCTATTATAACTAAAATCAATCTGGCCAACAACTGATAAACCACAGGTGTCAACCACGTCGATTACTACCCGGCTGCCGATAAACCTTATATTCTCACCACCTCCGATGACCGTACAATTAAGATCTGGGATTACACAAATAAATCCTTGATTGCTACCCTTGAGGGCCACACATCTAATGTTTCTTTTGCTTGTTTTCACCCTGAGCTCCCAGTAATCATTTCTGGTTCTGAAGACGGTAGTGTCAAGATCTGGCACGCAAATACATACCGTCTGGAGCAGACCCTAAGCTATGGACTTGAGAGGGCATGGTGTGTTTCCTATCAGAGGGGCAAGAATGCCCTCGCTATCGGTTTTGACGAAGGATGTGTTGTTATCAAGATGGGAAGGGAAGAGCCAGCTGTCAGTATGGATGCGGGTGGAAAAATTGTTTGGGCAAGGCATAACGAGGTTTTGACAGCAGTTGTCAAGCCCGGCGGTACGCATTCATTAAAATACTACGTCTTTACCTTAGCCAGTAAACTAACGTTTGACGACAGATGTATCCGTCAAGGATGGTGAACCATTATCCCTCCCCCATAAGGATCTTGGCTCTTGTGAAATTTACCCTCAATCCCTTCTTCACTCTCCCAATGGCCGTTTCGTGTCTGTTTGTGGTGACGGAGAGTATATCATCTACACTGCTTTGGCGTGGAGAAATAAGGCATTCGGACAGGCATTGGATTTCGCTTGGGGCTCTCGAGACAACAGCAACGATTACGCTATTAGAGAAAGCCCGACCAGCGTTAAAATGTTCAAGAATTTTAAGGAGAAATCTGGAGGTTTGGATGTTGGGTTCGCTGCAGATGGGCTGATCGGCGGTGTTCTACTTGCGGTCCGTGGAGCTGAGACTGTTGGGCTTTTTGATTGGGAAACTGGCGCTTTGGTCAGGAGAATTGATGTGGTACCGCATAATGTACGTTTCCCAAAAAACCCTAGGACCGAGCCTCCACGAAAAACTTCCAGTGATTGTTAGAGATTATTAACTGACATCCCTTGGGATAGGTCTTCTGGTCTGATAGTGGCGAACTTGTGACACTTGCTTGCGAGGATGCTTTCTATGTTTTGAGATTCGACAGAGACGAGTATGTCGCTGCCGTTCAGAACGGAACAGTTGAGGATGATGGTGTAGAGGCTGCTTTTGAGGTCATCACTGATATCCATGAAACAGTTCGCACTGGTGAATGGGTTGGCGATTGCTTCATTTATACAACTTCTACTAACCGTCTCAACTATCTTGTCGGCGATCAAACATACACCATCTCTCACTTTGACTCCCCAATGTACCTTCTCGGTTACATCCCCCGTGATGGCCATATTTACCTTGCTGATAAGGATGTCAATGTTGTTTCGTACTCACTATCCCTCAATGTTGTTGAGTATCAAACTGTTGTTCTCCGAGGCGATATGGATGCCGCTGCAGAGCTCTTAGAGACGATTCCACAGGACCAGAGAAATAAGATTGCTCGATTTCTTGAGGGGCAGGGCTATAAGGAGCTTGCTTTGGAGGTTGCTACAGATCCCGAGCACCGCTTTGATCTTGCTCTTAGTCTCGGAAACCTTGAGATCGCACTTGAGATCGCTCGAAGTGCCGACGCCGAACACCGCTGGAAGACTGTTGGTGACGCGGCTCTTGCTGCCTGGGACCTAGTACTTGCAGAGGAATGTTTCCGTGCCGCCAAGGACCTTGGTTCGCTCCTTCTTCTCCACACCGCTACCGGAAACATCGAGGGGCTTCGGGAGCTGTCGGGAACCGCAGATGCGGCAGGATCCAACAACGTTGCTTTTGCATGTCTGTGGCAGACGGGCGATATTTCGGAGTGCACTAACCTCCTTGTAAAAACCGGGAGAATCCCAGAGGCGGCTCTTTTCACCCAGACATATAAACCAAGCTTAACAAAAGATGTGGCTTTGAAGTGGAAGAATAGTCTTAAGGAGGCCAAAAAGGAGAAGTTGAGCGAGGCTATCGCGGTCCCAGGGGAGGATGATGAGTTGTTTCCGGAGTGGGATGAGTATTTGAGAGTAGAAGCAGAAGCACCGGCACCAGGGGAGGACTTGATTGATGTTGCGGAGGAAATCGTGGAGGCTCCAGCGGAGACTGTAGAATCATAGATCATGACGGGTTAGAAACGTTCGGTTGGGGAGGGAGGTTTTATGAAACTTGCTCTTTACGTTCTTGAGTTAAAATATTATTGTGGCCATTTTTTCCATTCGTACTTTTTTTCTTTCATTCCAGGTAGTTTAACTGTGAATCGCCTGACTGGATTTTTAGAAGCACAAACGTCCGCCTTTCTTTCTAGGTGTTTTCGAGAGATGATGCCAATGATTATATGCATTTAGATGACACCTAGTGTGGTGAGGCGTAACCCCCTAAAACAAGGGCTCACTGAACAAGATATCCATAATTATATAAGGCTCTCTCTCTGGGGGGGGGTGCCGTTTCCTCACAGACACCTTATGACTAAGGATTTCGTTAATACTGAAACAAAAGAAGGGACAGGCCATCTCTATATTGGCAACTCCAAAACCCCGCCCGCATTCTGCGTTCATACCTTACATCCTGTCACTGCTGGAGAAGCCGACTACACATATCTTGACAAATATCAAACACTCCCAGTCAGAAAAATTGCTGTGGAGACTAGCTAACAATACGTGTGACAGGGGTCATCACGGTGCTGATCAGCAGAGGCTCCGTGTCATGCAGCATGACGAATGGCTGCTGTCCTAGCTTCTGGGCTCACCACTTCCCCTGTGAACCCAAAGATCCTAAACTCCCCCTTTCATACATAGAGCGATTGTCATTCTGCAGAAATTTTGAATAAAACATCGGCACAAAATAATATCGAACGCCCACCTATCTTACCCTGGTATAGTCCCCCCACCCGTGATAAGATACGCAGCATCACCTGATCTTGATCTACAGCTGTATTACCTTTTATGTTATCCACATTACATTTGGTAGCACTCTCTAACAGTAGTAAAGCACTCTAGGTACGTACTCGTCCGTAGACGTATATCACAAGGACGCTTACCAAGGAACAAACATCCAAAAGCGCTCACTAGCCGTTGCATACCCGCGGTCTCCCCCCCCCCCCATTCAAATACTGCTGCCAACCCCACCAAGCTACGATGAGTCCCAGCAAAAGCCAGCGTCCCCAGAACACCACCTACACAGAAGAAGACAGCGACGACGAAATGTGGGACTGGGATATACGACCAAAGCCCGTAGAGGGCCCATCTGCGGAGCCATTACTGGCCGACGAGGCTTCAGGCGAGAGAGGGAGAAGCAGCTATGAGGGCGTTGAGGTAGACGAGAGGGCTCGGGGGAGAAGGCGACAAGAGATGCGCAGCAGGAGCCCAGCCAGCGCATCAATCAGGTCAGTTTTTATGTTCCTCCCAGCGCTGGACAGGACCTCCTTTGGAGCTAACAGTTGCGCTCGTGGTGGGCAGAGCCGAGAACCGCAAAAAGTACGTCATGGCGGCAATCTTTTTGGTCCTATCGCTCGTTTCGTTTGTGGTATTTTAATGCAGTGATTTGCCTGGAGCTTCGTCGCGCTTACTTGTCTGCCAGGTCCAAACTGAAACAACCCAGTACATACAGATTGAGCTCGGATGGCAGAAGGCATATGCCATGTTGTATGTCGCTGCCCTCGGGCCCTCCACCGGTTCCTCTGAGTTCATAATAACCCCGATGTAGATACTTAACCCACGGGTCTTGGGTTATTCTCTGGCCTATTCAGCTCCTAATCCTCAAAATGCGTAAGCCCAATACACCCTGGAAAACCTTCCTCAACGGACACCTCAGCCATCTTAAGACCACTGCGCAAATGATAATGACATCATCCACTCGTCTCTCTCACTCCCAGTCCCAAGTCGACCCGAAGTACTATATGCTCAAAAGGATTACATTTATAACATGCGCTCTCACCATTGCTGGTTCAAGCTGGTTTATTGCTGTTTCGCTCACCACGCCAAGCGATTTGACTGCAATCTATAACTGCAGTGCATTTTTCGCATATGCCTTCAGTATCCCCATGCTTCACGAAAAGCCTAAAGCTCTGAAGATTTTGAGTGTGGCGATCGCGATTTTGGGTGTGCTAGTTGTCGCATACGGTGACAGTGATAGCAGCGCCGACGAGCACTCATCACAAAATGAGAAAAACCGTCTCCTAGGTAACATCATTATTGGTATCGGGAGCGTTCTTTATGGCTTCTATGAGGTCCTTTATAAGAAGATAGCCTGTCCACCCGACGGCACATCTTCAGGTAGAAGCGCTATCTTCGCAAACACCGTGGGTTCCGGGATTGGAGCCATCACATTGGTGCGTAGCAACACGACCTCGTCCCTCGTTTGGGAGTGGCTGTATTAACCGCAGCCCAAATAGTTTGTATTATGGATTCCGATCCCGATTCTACATTTGCTTGGTATAGAGAAATTCGAGCTCCCAAGTAGCAAGGCTACTGCTATGCTTGCTATCTCCGTATCCTCCGGTGCTGTGTTTAGCGGGTCTTTCCTGATTCTCATGAGTCTCACTAGTCCCGTTCTGTCTAGCGTCGCTGGGCTGTTAGTGCTCCCCGTTCTATTATCCTAATGTTGCATACTAACAGATTATAGACTCACAATCTTCTTGGTCGCAATAACTGATTGGCTCGTATTTGGCACACCGATCAGCACTGCGGCGGTTGTTGGTGGGGTATTGATTATTGCAGCGTTTTTGTTGCTGAGTTGGTGCACATGGAAGGAGATGAACGAGGAGAAGAACAAGGAGGAGGATGATATTACTGATGAAGACGACTAGATATTTATTTCCGCAAATGGTCTTTTTTTTTAAATGCTTGTGTTTAGATATTGGGATTGTTAAGACGTAGTTTGGTTGGTCTATTGGGTTGGGATTCAAAGTTACATGGGGCTTCGGGCTTGCTAGATTCGGGCCTGGACTTTCCTATTTTTACGATTTGTTGTTAATTTCTGTTTTTTTTTTTTTCACACAGGACCGCCCTAAAGTGTCTTTAGAACAAATATCAAGTACTCGTGTCGAGCTCGAGTTGTGTAATTATCCATCGCCGAGTGAGTCATTGTGTCTCACTCACTCGTACACTATCACGATTGACTTATCACTGTTAATTCATCTATTTGGTGCACATCATCAGGAGGATATATTGATGTTGATTAGTTAATTCATAAGGATTGATGCATCAATGTTGAAAGAGCTAGCGCCGCCATTGCCTAGCGTACCCTATCAAACAGCATTTAACTTTCGACAACCACCTCTACCAATACATCCATCAGTCCAAAAATTTCAAGATCACAATACTCATCACTTGGAACTTCACAGTACATAAGTACCACCCACTCATACCCCTAGTAACAAGCCAAAACCCACATAATCCCATGGCTCAACTAACCAATTTATCATATAGGCCCAATCCCAACCCCTCGCCAACCATGAACCCCAGGAAAGAACTCCACCCCCATCACCCCCACCACCGTGCGCTAGACCCCACGAGCAACCTCCTCCGCATCAACATCCGCCACCGCTTCTCCACACGTGCCAACATCACCGGAGTCCTCTGGACCACTCACGATATCCCCGGTGACATGACCCTCGGACGCCTCTTCGAACGGCACATCAAGAGCGTCCTCATCCCCAACCAGACCTTTATTCTCCAGCAGATCAACAGGCACTTTGAGGCCATTCCTGGGACTGGCGTGTTTGTCTGGAACGAGCTCAACACGACAAAGATTGCAGATACCAATTGGCTGTTCGACGACGGGGAGGTCTGGCTGGGGTGTTATGTTCCTTCTGCTATTGCTTGAGTGGTAGAAATGCACATCATTTGTGCTGCAGGACTATCACGGATAAAAGGGTACTTTTTACGGCGTTATGGGGATAGTTTCGGAATTAGGGTGTGGCGTATCTATCGGGGGTTGTTGCTTGTGGGAGAAGAATTTGTTACCTGTCGCCCATATTCTACTCGATAACTCGAAATAAAAGTTTACACACGGGTATTGTTTGACACCCTTTAGATTCAGTCTAGTAATCTGCCATTCATCTCTTATTGATCTTCAAGAAGCGATAACCAAAATCCAAAAAGAGAAGATGTGATAGTGACTTAAAAGTAAGATACTATAACTCTAAAGTATGTGGGTAACAAGATGTCACCATCCATTTAATTCCTTTGATATAAATAGGTCTCCTTTGATTATAAGAGCCACAAGAGACTCTAGGGCTGTTAGATGAGCCTTGTAGTTTTGGTCCTAATCCGTATAGTCAAGAACTATCCTGCTCGCTCTCAGGCATTGCTGCAGTTAGTGGGCAGATAAACTACATACCTCTAGGGATACTTAAGGGGCTTGGTACGAGTGTGCAAAGGTTATCATCTACAGAGTCTAGTATAATCATTGCAAAAATGGGTTTTGCATGACCCGATGGTCCTATTATATTGGCCCCTCAAGGGAAAAAAAAATGTTAGTCCACCCCCATGCGCGGCTGGGGAACCTCTCCACCACGACCACCCCATATCCATGCCCTACAACCACTAGCTTACAGCCTCTCAACGCATGATGGTGGTAACCTTTTTTACCCCTTGAAGAGCCAACAAAACCAGTAATTCTACTAGACTCTGTACATTGTAGTGAGACGGGGAGATTCTACGTGCATGGCACGACCAACCAACTGCACCCTATCCCCGAAAAACTATTAGTAGTACTGTGCCCTGGCCCTCATCACCCCTTCTACCACCAGGCGAGGTATATTTGCGCGCAAACTCTCTATTTCTCCAAACTCCCCTCCAAACCAACATCACTTAGTACCTGCCTGTAGCTATAGCTTAGCCACCACTTACGACCAATTTCCCCTGATACATACCGTCATTGTCATTCCACCACAAAATTTATAATGTTTGGCCTCTGGGTAAAGGGGGGGAGCTCGGTGTTATAGACCCTCTGAGGGGAAACGTTTATGCCCCTCGCCTCCCCCTGACGCATGGTGGTAATAGCTACATGATCCTATGCTACAGAGAAGACAAGAAACGTCAAGGCTGCCCCTGTCCAGCCAGTCTAACCCGATCGTGGTGGGACTTTTCGGAGATAGACGTTTGCACTTCTTCTCTTCGCCCACTTCCGGGTTCGTGTTTTACACAGCCACGGGGACAAGTAGCGTAAAGATCGCCCCTACTCAGCGCTTCCTCTAGCGCCGGCTTCTGGGTTCGGGGTGCATGTTAAGTACATTGTAAGTATGATACGCTTCCCTTTTTTTCTTTCCATTCTTTTTTTAGCCGCTGCGCGGGGGGACCACGAAAAGTGGAAACAAGAGAACGCTGTCCCCGGCTGGCCAACCCCTACATTGGCTCGGCTGTGCTTGCCTCGAGACCTAAGCGAGTGATAGGTTGTGAAGTAAGTAATGCACCTTCAAAAGATTATATGATACGGCTGATATACCTGTCCGTTGGGGACGGGGAATGCCCACCAACGACACGCGATCTACCCTTAATATTCCATTTCTGGGGTCGTATTTCCGGTGAAGAAAGTCCATAAAATATAACTATAATGCACTCTTTGAAAATTGGAAGGTCAGGTTTCTCAACTCACACGCTTAATCATAGGTCTAGTAAACTTTATGACACAAGTTATACTTAGAGCGGCTACTGGATAGGCGACTAATCTGCCAATCATAAGGAGCCTCTCTCTATAGAGTAACAGCATAATAAAAATCCAAGTTCACAAAAGGTCTCACTATTAAGCTAAGCCACCTGGTACTTTTAGCAACAACCAAAACACTCTAATAAGGTCAATGTCTCGAGTTATAAAATAGGAACCGAACCCATGGGACGGAAAAAAAACGCCTCCGCCTTGATATATCCAGCCTTATGTTTATCCTTGGGGCAGGATCAAGGCAATTTATGAGGTAGAGACTCAGTCCTTATACTAATATCAGCCTTTGTTCTCATTTACGCATGATACTTGGCACTCTGCAAGTCATTACCTCTCTACTAATCACAAATGCTTTTTTCTTGGCGCCCACATAGCAGGGAGATTTACCAACAGGAGCATTGGAAATAGCATCAAAACCCAGCCGAAACTAGTACGTACTGTATAGGTTCGATCTCTTCTGCGCCAAAGACTTCGATCGAAGCTTCCTTTGCAGCCGCGCTCTAGCCCATAGGGCCGGGGCATGTGATACTGCAGAGCGATATCGTGACCTTATTTGATGCTACGTGCGTGTGGAAACTGCATTGCATAGTTCCACCCTCGATCTCTTGAGTGTATTACTCGGGTCAGGCAATAAGGACCTGGAAATGCAAGCTGCAAAGCAGGGTCCTAATTTGTGTAGTAGCGAATCAGAGGTTATTACCGTTAAAAGTCATTTTCAGGTTCTTACCTGACCAGAGTATATATCCCCACGTGCGCGTCCTAAAATGAAAATCCAATAAATAGATAGGATTAGAGTCTGCGTATAAGCTTGAGCCACAATTTGGTTGGCGAAAAATCGCGTCTCATGTTTTTCCTACCTCGAGATTGGCAAATCATTGCTATATTGGATTAATGCACTGACCTTGTAAAGTGCACAACTGTCAGCTCAACGCAAAACGAGTACATGATCCGGATCAACTGCTAGACAATGTTTCAATCAAGAGATTGGATTTGATTAGGGCAGTTACCACGATGATCAATGCTCTTGCTAAGCCCAAACACCCAGCAAGTGCATAATTATAAGCTGTCGGCAGGAAAAACACAGGGATTGATTGCTTCCAATATCTTACTTGGATCATTACTGGAGGTTTTCTTTCGGCAGGTACTATCATTATTTGATTACTTTAGGAGCTTGAGTAGGATACTAGAACCTCCAATCCTTCAGATCCAGATATAAAACTACCCAGGATCCCCTCTAAACTTGAGCTCACCACCCTGAAAGCTCATCCTCAGAGTCAGTAGTCTCATCAATACCTCTAGGCTGGTAATCCCAAAACCCCTTCCCTCCCTAATTTCCACAAATATCCCCCTATCAGTCCTAAAATGCGCACCACCAGCGTCCTCCTCAGTGCCGCCGCACTCCTAAGCACCACCGTCTCCGCCGCCATCTCTATCGGCACCATTTCCAGCAGCAACGGCGTCACCTACAATGTGGCCTGGACCACTGACGCCGCCGACCCCTGCAACCAGGACACCAAGTTCCTGAGCACCTTCCCCGCCAACCCCTGCGGGAACCCCTTCCAGCTTGGGAACGATGCCGGGCTTACCCTCGAAGGCTGCGGAGGCCCATTGTGGGTCAACCAGAACGGCGGGTTCAAGCACAACTGTGTGAGTGCCCAGAACCTCGACAAGCCATGTAACCAGGGTAGCTTCTGGAGTGGGGACTTGCACATGACCTTCCAGTGCCCTTAGACACGGTTATGGGGAAAGATAGTTTGGAATGTCTTGTTCAAGTGTTTCGAATAATGGTTTTGTAGGCTGGGGATGGAACGTTTTGGGTGCGCTTGTTGAATCCCCTGCTTACCCCTATGACTAGGGTCTCTCTTTTGTTAATGGCGGATTTTGTTTTTATTAAGTGGTTTCCCCAGATCCAAGTGCTATTTGAGTAGAAATACATAACATACTGTATATGCAAAGACAAAGGACAGAACTACATTTACGAAAGGCGTGCATACACTCAAACCTATTCTAGCACTGGATGTTAAATTAAATATGTGCCATCTGAATAAAACACAGTACTAGAAAAGCGGTATTCAGCCAGAGCACCGTGACACTGTGGTATTGCTACAGCATTTGGTACTGTATAAAAATTCCAGTTCAACCCGGAAACTTTTCACCATATCGTATAATGCTACAATACTTCCTATTACATCCCCCTTTTTGGCACTGTACTCACCTTGACACAGTTCGTTTCGCTATGTTGAAACATCGCGGGATCCACTTGTGAGTGATGTCTCATGATTGCCCAGCCACAAGCCGCCGAGAACACACTTTAGGCAGTCACTCCATCTCAAAGAGCACTAGCACCACAAACTCACTTCACATTTAAGGTCAAAAGAAAAAGCGCCAAGCCGCACACAAAATTGAACAAGAAAGCAAATACTTTTCCCAAACTACGGAAATATACAAAATAGAGAACAGCGTTCCCTATGCCCCAGCTCCCTCACCAATCCCCATCCGCCGTCAAGAACAAGATTAGTTGTTCTCAGGGCGGAGAGACCTAACGGCCTTTCCGGCGCGCCAGATCTCCATGTTGCGGATCTCCTCCAACTCAGCTTCGAACTTCTTGCGATAGTCGGGGTCAGAGTTGTACTCGAGGGAACGGGTGGTCTCCTTTCCGGTCTTGACAGAGTCGTAGAGGTCGTTGAAAACGGGCTTAAGGGTGTCCTTGAAGCGGTTGGTCCAGTCGATGGCACCACGGCGGGCGGTGGTGGAGCAGGCAGCGTACATCCAGTCCATACCGTTCTGTCGGGCCCTGTCAGCATTTCTTGTTCTTAGGGATAGAGGGGCTGTGGTGGTGAACTTACTGATCCGATCAAGGGGTAGAGAGACTGGGTAGCCTCCTCAACAGTCTCGTTGAAAGCCTCAGATGGGGAGTGGCCGCGCTCGCGGAGAACCTCGTACTGGGCGAGGAACATACCGTGGATACCACCCATCAAGCAACCACGCTCACCGTACAAGTCCTACCATGCTATTAGTCCTAATTCTCCCAGGAATAAATGTAGATATGACTCACAGAGTAGACCTCCTTCTCGAAGGTGGTCTCGTACATGTAACCAGAACCGACAGCAACACCAAGGGCAATGGCCTTCTCCTTGGCCTTGCCAGTAACATCCTGCCAGACGGCAATGGAGGAATTGATACCACGGCCGTTCTTGAAGAGAGTACGGACAGTGCGTCCAGATCCCTTAGGAGCGACAAGGATGACGTCGATGTCAGTGGGGCACTCGACCTTGGTCAGATCCTTGAAGACGGGGGAGAATCCGTGAGAGAAGTAGAGGGTCTTGCCCTTGGTGAGCTGGGGTTTGATAGCGGGCCAGGTCTCAGACTGGGCAGCGTCGGACAGAAGGTTCATGATGATGGTACCCTTGGAAATGGCCTCATCAACCTCGAAAAGGTTGGTGCCGGGAACCCAGCCATCATGGATGGCATCCTTCCATGAGGCACCGTTCTTTCGGACACCTGGGAGATATATTATTAGCGACAGTGTCTGGCGGTGGTATCGGCGGATGAAACATACCAATGATGACGTTCAATCCGTTATCCCTCAAGTTGAGACCCTGTCCATGTCCTAATATAGCCATTAGTCTTCGAAACAAAGAAGTACAATCCACAATTTAGTTAACAAACCCTGAGAACCATATCCAATCAAGGCAAGAGTGTCGTTCTTGAAGTACTCCTGTAAAGCAAATGATCATAAGATGCTGTCTCCACGCCAGGAAGAAACAGGAAACCCTGAAGAGAAAAAGTTTTCTCTCTTCAGTATCCGTAACTGTGACTCACCAAGAGCTTCTCTCTGGGCCAGTCGGCACGCTCTACACAAGCAATATTAGCAATTGTTCCCCTCGATGTAATTTTTCTCAATGAATTCTCAGAGTGAATTAGATCAACATACCATAAACATCCTCCTTGACACCAGCAAAGTCAATGGTCTTGATACCCCTCTTCTGAACTGGAGCCGGGACACGAGGAGCAACAGCAACGGTAGCTCTCGCGGCGGCAAAGGCAGTCGAGATAGCCCTCTTCTGGACAGGCGCCGCAATTTGGCGGGCAATATTTGAGCGAAGGGCTCTAGTGAAAGTTCGTGAAGCCATTGTTAATTATGTATGGGTGTGTGGGGGGGTGGGAGGTGGCAGGAATTTGTTCACAGAGGGTTTTGGGGAAGGTGAAGAAAGCACGGAAAGGACGGGGGAGACTCTACTTTTTTCTCTGTCTCCTCAATTTGTATGGGGGTGCTTTTTTTTTTTCTCACTTCTTTTCCGCGTGGGGAAAGGTTGAGCCAAGGTAGGGCCAGGGTCACAGCCGAGTGGGGTCTTGGCATAGGAACATCTAATAAATATTACTGCGGCCAATTACGATTACAACGGGCCTCTTGAATTTACAGGAAACATATCAAGGAAACCCACATTAAAATTCTACAATTAACTTCAATTAACCAACTTTAACACCCACGACCCCCCCAAGGCGTGCGGTAATAATCTCCGCAACCCTGCACAAAAACCATTACCCCAGATTATCCAAATATTTCCAAGTGGCCACATAAGCCTCTATAAACACTGTGTAACTTTTTTTTTTTTTTTTTTATATCAAGCTAGTTTATTTCTGGGCTAAAACTAATTGCGTGCAGTCATAGACTATGGCATAAAAACCCATCCCCTAACAAAAACAAACAAACAACCCCTAAAAAGCAAAAAAGAAAAAACACAAAAAACAAAACAAACGTAACCTATAATTTGTATAGAAGAAATAAAGGCGCTAAAAGTAACACCGGGGGGAGATAGAAGTATAACAAGTACGTTATGTATACTTCCTTGTTCTCTCCCCATGGTAATAAAAACCAACTGCCTGATATCAGGACATTTTTGAGAGCAATGACAGGGGGAGTAGAGTTCACTAGTAGAGAGTAGGTTTGGCGAGGTTTCAGGCCGTTTCCATTGGGGTAAAGATACTGGGGAGAGAACAGTGGAGGATGGTTTGAGAGGGTTTAAGAGGCGAATTAGAGGCAAGGGTTGAAAGCAGTGAGACCATTGCAGTTCGACTTGTGGGGAAGCTTTGATTCTCCAATTTTGCACCCAAGTAGGAGAGAAGCGTCGGTGGTCGTTGAGGTCGTGGTTGAGTAGACAGATTATGGCTTGTTTTCAGAGTTGGGTAGGGTGGCGAACTGACGATTACGGACATTGGGTTTTGGAAGTGGTCGGGATCATAGTAGAGCAGCGGCGGGGGCGGGAGAAGAGGCGAACGGTGGAGTTAAACTTTGGAGCGTCGTCGGATGAGCGACGGCATCGAGATGTGGCTTTATGCGTATTGGTATCGTTGGGTTCGCGAATCTAATCGGAGGAGACGCCGGTGCTGATGATTCCGGGAAAGGAGGCTCTTTGTCTTGGAAAGAAGAGATCTGCTGGATAAGCGATATCGACGTCGGTGCAAGCGGAAGGTGGTGAGGGTTGTCGGAGACTTAATAAGCGGCGTTAATTAAGCGGTAAACGCCAAAGAGGCGTGGGTGGTGGTGGGCGATCAGGCGGGATGGACATCGCGTTGGTTTATCGCGAGAGGTGGCGCAAGAGTCTGGTTATTACGTTCAAGAATGGCGGGATAACCGGAGGACCGTGAGTTTTTCGGCCTCTGGGATGGGGGTTGGAGTGGAGCGGATGGCGAAGAATCTGCGGCTAAATCGGAGCTTTTTTCCTTCAGGCGGGGTACAGGTGGCGCTATTTTGTCTTTTGTCTTTGCGTTCTGTTAGGGTGGTGATGAAAGCTGTTGACGCAGACGCTTCTTGCTTTCTTGAAACTTTGTTTTGTTGGGTATTATGCTGACGGGGTGGTGGTGGTGGCGGGTTCGACGACAATGAGGGAGGGTTTTGGAATCGCTTTAAGGTCCTCCATGGAGGAATCGGCCGATTCTTTGGATGGTTTTCAATTTGGTCGAGTGAAGAAGTTCCCAAGTGATCTTCGTGCAGATTTTTCGACATCGCCTCCGGCGTCTTCAATAGGTCGCGTTGGTCGAGAGGTTGGAGATTTGGGAAATCACGCCGGCAAGAAGGGTGACGGTGAGTTTGTGTGCATCGTTGGAGTTGGACTGGAGGAGCAATCTCTCAGTTTCAGCGGCGATGGCATGGTGGTCGGTGGCAGCGGAAATAACCCTGCGATCGATGAGAGGGAGGTGGAGGTCTGCTATGGCCGCCTGTAGTTGGTGGCCATTGAAGTTTGACATTTTGAAGTTAAAGTAATAAAGAGTTTTGGTGGGGTGGTGATAGTATAAACACTGTGTAACACCTGTACTTTAGTACCATCCTGTCCCAAAAAATTTGCCGCTGCACGACATGCAACACACTGCACCCGCAGCCATGATGACCACACACCAACAAAGGCTTGACGTTTTCATAGCCCTCAAACTAATTACCAGACCTTTGGCGTAGCAACCCTTTATATATATATATATATATATCGTCAGATTAACTTCTCCAATCCCGACCCTTAGGCCGGACACCTAGCAGCTCAAGCATTATTAGGTTTAGACCAGGTCGAAGTACCCGATATCCAATTCCTTGAAGTAACTGTATTACGAGCCACACAGGCGATCACTCGGGGCAAGGAAGTAATCCCAAGCAATTGCTTACAAAACATGAACCTACTGCATGTACGGAATAACCTAGATCCGGTGCGAGCTCTCGAAGTCTCCAGCCACATCCTTGGTTCACAGATTATCACTCGTTACAACCAACCTAGGCCAACGACACCCAACGCGTCACACCACTATACCAAACCTCTACTACGTCCTATTTCTTCCACTTCCAAGGGTACATAATGACACCTCAAAGGGCAGGGTAAATGGGAAAAATATGTTTAAAATGATCGCTAACTAGCACTGCCACCACCTCACCCCCCCTCAACCCACCGCCTGAAAACCACCTCCATCAATTTAAAATATGTTCTTCGAGTCATCTAGACATAAAAGAGAACCGCCCCCAGCTCCTAAAACGTATAATGTAACGAGAGATATATGGATATTGCAGGAAGGGCAGAAAAGGAAGCAACAGCCAAAACAAGAGTCAAACCGCAGCAAATGAGTAAGAGAGAAGGGGAGAGGAAAAGAAACACCATCTATTTCATCTTGAAGGAATTGGAGGACAAAACGAAATAGTGAACACACGACCACACATGAAGTCAACAAAAAAAAAAGGGGAAAGAAAGGAGAAAATGGTAGTTGAAAAAAAAAAAAAGAACTTATGCCCACAGACGCCCCTTGTTCCCCCACTGCTCTATCGTACCAATGATGATGATAATGAACCGCCCGGCTTATTTCAAGACCTTGTCGAACTGGATGTTCTTGATGTACCCACCCTGCATGGAGTTCTTCACATTCCTCTTGAAGTTCTCCCTCGTAAGTCGGAGATCTTCTGCTGCCTCCTTGTTCAGCGGGTCGGACGGGTTTGGCTCGAGGAACAAGAACTAAACACCCACAGTCAGCCTCCACTCATATTCTAGAAGGAAGAGAATAGCAAAAACATGCCTGCAGCCCCACGATAACCGCATTCAAATTTAGGACTGGCTTCCAGTCCTCACGCAAGATGTTCAAGCACACGTTTCCCTCAAGGTCGATATTCGGGTGGTAGATCTTCTGCGTGCACTTCACCTTCGGCGGCTCATGCGGGAAGTTCGAGTTGATGGCGAACGTAAAGTTGAACGATCCGCCCTTATACATTCCTATGACCGCCAGTCAGTTAACCACCGCTACATATACACACGGAAAGAGAGGAACTCCACAAACCTTCATCCGGCTCGATAGTCAACGTGAAATTCAGTATATCCTCCGGATCTGGAAAATTCGTCCTCATCGTTGACGGCAGCGCCAACTCCGTAATATCTACCCCCAGCCCGGTCAGCCCACATCGCGCATCGTGCGTCCCACCACGCGCCTCCGAAAGCTCTCTACAAACCTTTCTGAGCGCGCAGCTGAGCAGCCGTGACCTTCTTCTTCTTCGGGCCGCCCTCGGCATTAGACGCCGCCTGCTGCTGCTTCTGCACAACCGTCAGCACCACCACTCCGCTCTCCGATGCCCTCGTATAGGAGAACTCACCATAGACCAGATCTTCAACATGATGGACGGCTGCTAGGGTTCGGGTGGCAACAGGGGCGGTGGGGTTTGATGTTGATAGCCGTGAGGAAGAGGAGGAGGAATACGATGGTGCAGGGTTAGAATACGACAGTGAGGGCAGGTGTGAACAAGTAGGCAACAGCTCCTTTCTCTGGATGAGGTAGGTTGTAGGTGTAGCGCGGGGTAGGTTGGTAGATAGGAATAGATTAGTAGTAGTAGTGTACGATGCACAGAAACTTGCTCGTGGTAGTTGGTTGGGTGCAGAGTAAAGTGGTGGGGCTCAACTCAAGTGAACTGGATTGAAGAAGGGAAAGGAGGAGTAGGGGTAGGAAGAAGAGTAGCAAGAGGAGAGAGGAAGAGGAGAGGGGGAGGAGGAGGAGGAAAGGAAGATGCCGGTGAACAACCACGTCAAGATATATATATGTACATGTATCTACTACAATACTCTATCACTTCACTTGAACGCACTACTCTGCTCTAGCAAATGGCAAAGATGACTCGACCAGACAGGGGGTGGGGATCTCATGCAAGTAACTAACTGTACCCACAAACGCGCTGGGCGGGCAAAGTGGGTATGGCCAGCCGATAACGACTTCTGACAGCGTGAATCTCAAAAAGGCTTCTTTGGCACTGCACTGTAGGTGGAGATATATGTGGTTAGTACCTGTCCTGCTCAAACTAGCAATACTCTCGCCTACATAACATACCCCACCACCACCACGCACGACAACGTCAGACCACCAAATAACCCGACCCCCTCGGTCACGATCGGAATTTACTGATCAGGTACCAGACTTTTCATTTGCGCATTTCAGAAGGTTTCCAATTTTCTCCGAGCAGAATACACTACATAATGGGCTGGGGGAAAAAAAAAAACAAGGAGTTAAGATCCATAATCAAATCAACCGATAAACTAGTACTAAAAAAAAAGGAAAAAGAAAATTGACTTGTTTGTTCCTCTGCCAGCACACTCAAAATGGATCAAAATTCACAAAAGACGTGAGAGGCAAGTTCTGTTTGAAAAAGACAGAGGGGAAAACCGAATCAATAAAACAGAAAAGGATGATAAAAAAAAAAAAAGAGAACACCGATACCCAAAACCCTGATACCCCGCCTACCCCGCCTACCCTATCCTTTCAGTATTACAATTTCTGGTTCTTAACCTAGCCCTATTCCCTTACACGACTCTTTCGCATTCTTGGAACGCCTCCTCGTCGCTTGCATCAAGCACGTCATACTCATCATCAGTCAAAAAGCTGTCAAGGTCATCAGCAATGGAGTTGATATCGAGACCATCATCAGAGTCCTCTGGCAAGCTCCTAGTGTCTCCAGAGGCAACAGAAACAGCAGGTACGGAAACAGCATCAACTTCAACCTGGGGAGAACTCTTGGTAGAACTCAAATCTTCAATGGATGCAACGGGGCTCTCAACGGGAAGTCTGGGGAAAATCATTTGGGAAGAGGCCTGTGAGCTGTCAACCACATCTTCAAACGCCTCTGGTTCAACCTTCTTTGGCTCTTCGACCTTTGGCTCCTCGATCTTTGGGGCCTCAACAACCTGGATGTCACACCACAGTTTGCTTCCAAATCGGGTTCCGTCAGGAGCAGTCAAACGCCAGTACGAAATGTGGCGACGGTTGGCGTTAAGAGGTGCCTTCAAGTTAACGGTGAAGCTAACAGTCTCGCCAGAAGCGACATCATGCTCGATCTTGGTAGCGTTAATGGTCTCAGGTTCAAACATGTAGTCTCCAGCAGTGAACTGGGGCTGAACACCAGCAGGCCAGCTAGTCGGGCCGCTGTTTACCAACTGCCAAGTCTGTGTGAAATTTGAGCCGGCAACCATTACAGCACCGTCTTGGACAACCTCAGAGATGAAGCTGGCCTGAAGGGGCTCCTGTGGTTGTGTCTTCTCCTCTTCGACGTGCTCAATATGTTCAGACTCTCCGAGGCTACTTTCAGGGGCAGGTACATATTCTTCAGTAGGCTTGACATCCACAACAGTCTGCACCTGAGTGGCAGCGTTGGAAGTGGAAGCAGGTGGGTTATAATGACCATCACCCATGACTCTAGAGTTTGGTGAATCTGGCTCAAGAGTTGTGACGTGAACGTTACGAATGGGAGTCTTGAGCTTGATGAGGGGGTGGGTGGAATTGTGGGTGTTGATTGGGGAGGCTTCGCACCCCGCACAGAAGTCAGTATCGGGGCAGACAGCACACTTGTACCTGTCGCCATCGATCCAAGAACGACGGTGCTTGTCAGCACACAGGGGACCATCGCAGTAAACACCATAGTGCTTGGCTGTGTTCCTTCTGACGTTCATATCCATAGTAGGAAGTGGGTCGTAGATGGGGACAAAACGATGTCCATGATGGTTGAGCGGTGCAGTGATAATACACTTGGCACAGTAATCCCAGTCGGGGCAGTTCATGCACTTGTGTCTAACACCATAGATTTGCTATATTACAATTAGCACATGAAGTTTTTACTAGATGTCGGTTTCAAAGAACTTACATCCTGACAGCCATCACAGACAGCATAGTGGCAGAAGTTCCTTCCAGGGTTCAAAAGGCTGGCGGCGTGGGCGCTAAGCTTGGTCTCTGACGTAGCCGGAGCGAACTTGTGGCGAGGGTGATGACCGTGCTTGAGGCCAACATGGCAAGAAACGCAGAGGTCATAATCAGAGCACTGGAGGCAGCTAACAAACTCGTGCTCAGGAAGAACTACACAAAACCGTAAGCATTAATTCACACAGGAAATGCAGTGGATAAACATACCAGCAATGCAAGAGTTGCAAGTACGGGTGATGGCAGGCTCCACCTCTTCAACAACAGGCTCTGGGACCTTCGCCTTAATTGACTCCGTAACGCTGGACACAATAGTTCCACCAGTCAAGGTACGCTTGATCAACCAGTGAGAAGAGTCCTTGCAGTGAGTTCCTCGTCCAACACAGGCCTGGCAGAGGTCATAGTCTCCTTTATCACAGATGCCGCAGTGGTAGTGCACATCGTAGATGTTTTTGTCACAAGAGTCACAGAAGATTGCATAAGTAAAAGCCGGAGCCTTGATATTGAGAGCCTCCTCGGCCGGAGCCGTCTCGGGGGCGGAGAAAGGAGCCGGAACCGGAGCCTCCTTTTCATGCTTCTCAACCTCCTCGCGGACCGTCTCACGGAGCCTCGCAAGATACTCCTCGCCGTTCAAGAACGAGGAAACAGCATCAGCCACAGCCTTATCGAGCTGGGCCGGAGATACCTCCACAGGGACCGGGGTCTGGGGCTCCGGGGTGGCAACAACCGGTGGCGAAACGAGCGAAGTCGTTGAAGAGTAAGCTGGTGGCGAAGGGCGAATCTCAGTAGTAACAAAAGAGCAACCTGATGATCCTCCTGAGGTGGCTATCACATGTAATTAGCTATCTACCGAATGATGTAAAAGAAGGGGAGAAATTTAAAAAAAAAAAATACCATTATTCTCAGCACCCTGATAGATAACTGTAGCCTTAAACCTCAGCTTTAGCTTAGCTTTTGCAGCTCTGTACAGCTGCTTATAGACAGCCGGGTTCTTTGGGTCAAGCGTGACATAGCTCCCAGCACTATCAGAGTATCTCTCAAAAACCACCACCTGGTCGTCCGGAATCACCAATAACTCGCGGAGCTAGATACGCAAGCCATCCCATTAGCGTCATGTGGACCGATGACAGAGCAAAACCACATTTGGACGTTGGTTGCCTGAACGCAACATAGGATCGGGCCCAACCGCAACAACAAGCGAGAGAACCTGGGAAATGGGAGGAGGGGACGGGAAAAACAAAAACAAAACCCTAGACAAAAGACGAAAAAACAAAAAATGGAAAAAACAAAGGAACACACACACACAAGAGAAAAAAAAAAGGAGATGGGAGTATACAGTACCTTATGGGGGAGAACATTGGCACCAAGGTCTCTCAAGGCGAGCTTGAACCGACGTGTCTGGTTTCCAATGGTGACCTTTGCGGTGATGAGAGTGTCTGGCGGAAGCGTGCTATGGCTAGTCATGACGATGACAAGATTCACAGATAGGAAAGTAGGTTATCTAGTGTACTTTGCAATGTACTGGACTGTTACACTGAGTTGCTGCAGGTGGTAACCGGGGTCGGGGTAGTGGCGGGAGGGTAGGTGGGTGTGGTGGTGGGGGAATATTGATGTATTATCTCGAGGGTGGAATAGTAGTGGTGAGGTTGAAGAATGAAAGAGAGAAGGAAGAGGAGAGAGGAGGAGAGAGGGAGAGAGGGAAGAGGAAGTGAGAAGGGGAGAAGGTTGGGGTAGAAGACGTGAGTGTAAGTACTAAGGCAGGCAAGGAAAGTGTAGGTATGACAGACACCTTTCTAGCGGCGGCGGCGGTACTCAGCAGCACGACCCCAAATAATCAATCACCTCCTATGTAAGTCAGTCTAGCCTGTGCTGTGTGTGAGTGTGTGAGTGTGTGATGTGAGCCCACAAGCTACCCTATCCCCGTAACGTAAGAGGGAGGCAAGCAACGAGCAGAGAGTGTGTGGTGACGAAGAAGGAACCTTCCTCCCCCATTACGCAAATCCCCACCCTCACCCTCAAAATTCATCCATCCATCCCCCCATCATCCCCTCTAACAACCCCACCGCTGCTTTAAACCTCTTCGGAAACACGTCCAGATCATTCGCGCCTAAACTCCGGCGTACGAGAGCCGAGCCGGGAAATACTCCCTTATCGTTATCGAATCCCGCAGGCACTACTACATGTAACCATCTACATGAATCTGGACTACATGTACTGACTACTGGCACTACATGTAGTATTTTATTCGCAAGTCCGGTCAAAGCTTCTTACTCTCAGAAAACAGAAAACGGAAAACAGAAAACAGAAAAAACAGAAGGGGGAAAAAACAGAGCCTCATCCCTCAAAATGTGTCAGGCGTCAGTCCAACCACAAATCTCCAGACATACGTAATCCGCATAACGGCAAGCCTCGAAATCGAAATCGAAAATCGGGATAAATCAAATAAGACAAAGGGGGAAATACTTTCCGCATTATTGAGGTCTCTTAAATCTATATTCCTACCATCTTAGAACTAAGTGCTATAGCTATATCGCCGGCCTACCTGTACTTTCTTTGCTGCCAGTTTATGTAATGTATGCTCCCGAGCGCCCGGTCATGAATCAACCAGGCTAGGCTGCCATATTATTATAAATCCAAGAGTGTGAGTACAATACGGCAGTATGAGAGCTGTCGTAAGACAGCAACTTCCCAAACCGTCAATCACCGGATCTCCCACAAATTACTTGATTTCACTTCACGAGGCACTCGAATATTCCACACGCAGCTTAAGATAAAATTAATAATCCCAGCCGCTGTCCGCCCAACCCCAACCCAACCAACCAACCCGACCAGACCACCAAATAATGAGAAATGGAAAGAAAAACAGAAAAAAAGATGAGAAAGGCGTAAAGGAAAATCCAATGGGTAAGTAGATAAGTAGTTAGAGATCCTTAGAACAAGACAGAAACAAAAAGGAACCCAGGCTTCTATTACACATGAGCACAACAATCCCGCCACCCTTTTTTTTTTTATTCAGAATACCCGAGGAATATGGAAGAAATAATAGAGAGAAAAAGAAATCCAGAAAGAGTAGGAGAAGTACCCGGAAACGATCGGTAGCTCCTAGAGAGTAAGAATATTGATATTGAAACGGACATAGTAGTAAGAAAAAGGTTATAACTGTACTTAGGAAAAGGGTCCTCGAGAAGTCCGTCCACCCCATGAACATTTGACAAGGGAAAGAAAATAGAAAGAGTTGATGGTGGTTAAATAAAAAAAAAAAAAAGAAAAAAAAAAAAGAAAAAGCCCTTTAATCCTTTCGTACCGAAAAACATAAAAAATGAATCAACAAAATGAGATTTTTTTTTCTTTTGTGAGGCCCAAACGCATGAAAAATCAGTAAACCTCATACAAGTCTCAGAAAAAGACATCAAAGGAATAATGCGATCAAAAAAATAACGACGCATACAACAAAAAACAAAAAGCCAAGAGTCCGAAAAGATGACACCGCAGTTCAAAGTAAACTACAGATTAAAAACCGAAACGACACTAGTAAAAACAACAAGAAAAAAATCCCATCTACTGAGCATAGTAGACACCTTGCTGCTGGGGAGGAGGGCCTGGAGGATAATAGTACACCGCCCCGCTCGTGGGTACACCATTCACAGAGCCATCGGGTGCAGGGGTTACCGCCGAAGGATAGTAGTACTGGTTCGGATCCCACGTTGGAACGTTTGGAACAGTCGAATAGAAGACCATCCCGTTACTTTCTTGCGCAATTGTAGTAGGACCAGAAGGTGTGGCGGTTGTCACAGGTGGTTGGGATTGGTGCGGTTGGGCAGGGTGCATGACATAATGGCTGGGAGCTCCATTTGGCATGGGCGAGGGACCAGAAGGAACATATGGAGGCGGCGGGGGGACGAAATTTGTCCGGGGATCGTGGTGCATGGGCTGCTGGTGGGGGATTGGATGCATCATTTGCTGCTGGGGGTATGGGTAGTATGCTCCCTGCGGCGGATACTGGGTTGGGTGGAAAGATCTGGCGTGGACAGCACCTTCCGGGATGTGTGAGAGTGGCGTCCCCGATGTCTGAGAGGGGTAGGAGGGATGCCTAGAGTGGGCGTACATGTTTTGTGGGAGATTAGGTGTGGGAACATTCTCAGGATAGACGCCATTGTACCCTTGATAGTGCATAACTGCCGGTGAATCAATCTCAGCAACATTAACAGCCTTTTGAGGCCGTGGCTGATACATGGGGATTTTTGGTGTGGCCCTGTGCTCACGGTACGGGATAGGGTTCACTGATGGGGTGTATGATGGTGGCGGATGCTGGGGCACCACCTTTGGAGTGTGCGCCTGAGCCGGGTTTTGACCTGCATTCTGCGCTGCTGTTGCTGGTGTTTGCTGCTGCTGCTGTTGCTGCTGCTGCTGCTGTGTTTGCTGCTGCTGCTGCTGCGCTGCCGGCATTTTAGGAGTAGTGGGCCCAGCTGGAAGCTTGACCACAGGCTTTGTTGGAGTCTCTTCCAACGGCCTCGACGAAGATGAGTCAACAACAATGTTTGGGGCCTGTGGTTGGCTCTGCGGCGACTGCTGCTGCTGCTGTTGCTGCTGTTGCGGCGGCTGCTGCTGCTGCTGCTGCGGTTGCGGTTGCGGTTGCGGTTGCTGCTGCTGCTGCTGCTGCTGCGGCGGTTGCGGTTGCTGCTGCTGCTGCTGCTGCGGTTGCGGTTGCGGTTGCGGCTGCTGTAATTGCTGAGGATGGGGATGTTGTTGCTGGTGCGGAACCTGCCCTGCTGCCTGAATTATGGGCCTGACTTCGTGCTGCAAGGAAGATCTTCTTGACATACCCACCGAAGGAGAATAGCCAGTAGAACCTCCGTATACGCTTCTACCTTGGCTGTAGAAGTTACCTCTACCGCGAGCTCCCCCGCCTCTGATATATCCAGAACCCCCAGGCCTCATAGCTCTGGGGATAAAGATGAACGATCTAGTAGGACTTGGATAGATGTATCGTACAGGGGCATCTGGAAGAGCAATCCTGACAGGCTTATCTCTCCGCAGTGGAGGCCGGTGGTACGGGAGCCTTGTGTAGACCTTTGAAGGGACTTCACTGAAGATTACAGGATCCTTCATCTCTGGAAGATGAACCTGGATCTGCACGGTTCCTTTAAGAACCGTCCCTCCAAAGGTTCGCGGCGTGTCCCCACCTCCGCGCTGGCGGTTTCCAGTAAAAGCCTGATTGTTGCTGCTATTATTGTTGTTATTCTGGTAGGCTGGTTGGGGGCGGCGCACTTCCTCGTGTATCTCCTCGTGCATATCGTGTTGCCACTGCTGCTCCAAAGGTGTTGGCTGAGGAGCGAAGTCACTTCTGAAATGTCAGTCAATGATACCAAAAGCATGATAACCGAGTTGTCCAAGAACTGGGAGCATACCCAGAGTACCTTCCTCTGCCACCTCTTGGGCCACCTCTGAAAGGCCTAAAGCCATTGCTCCCTTCCGCATGCCTATGGTCGTGCAGGTAGAATCCCCCTCTGTTGGGGACAAACGTCGGGTCAGCGTCCCTACGCTTCTTGTAGTCCTCATGGTCCCCACGTCTCTTATCCTGAGGCTTTTCCGGCGTCTTCCCGCCCTGAGGCGCCTCTCCCGCCGCCTCTCCGGGCTCCTGTGGTATCGTCCCTGCTGCACCCTCCTCCTCCTCCTCCTCTCCGTCCCCCTCTTCCCCCTCCTCCTCCTCCTCCTCCTCCTCCTCCTCCTCCTTCATCTCCTCAAACTCCACCACCCCCGCCTCCTCCATACCCCTCATACCGTTCAACATAATCTCCGTGTCCCTATTCACCGGATGAACCCTACCAGCCCCCAGCGCCGTTCCTACAACGAGAACAGACTTCCTACTCGCCTTTCCCTGTTGCTGTTGTTGTTGCTGATCCCCGGCGCCGTTAACCACCGGGCCCCCTTCGTCCGCCTCATCGCCCTCATCATCAGTCAGCGACCCCTCCGTCGCAATGTCATCGTCACTGATCTCCGAGTCGTCTGTAAATGAGTCTTCCTCGACGCCCAGCTCATCGTCTTCATCCTCTTTCTTGCCTCTACGGCGGGAGACGATTGGAGCCTTGCGGCGCGAGAGACCAGGCATGATTCGCTGTGGCGGGTGTTTCTGCTTTTGAGATGGGGGGGGGGGGGGTGAGTGTGGGAGATGGGACCGCAGGGGCGGATTCTGTAGAGCGCGGAGGGAGAGAGGGGCCAGAACGGAGGTTTGTTGAGATGTGGGGTAGTGAGGTAAAGTGGGTTTATAGCTAGTTGTTTTATCCGTAGGGAAGGTTGTTAATGACAGCGAGCGGCGTGTGTGGTGCGCGCGCGGGGGTGTTGTATCGAATGAGAAGCAAACAGTTGTGAGCAAAGTCAAGGGTGAGTAGCTGTCCAGAAGAAATAGGGACAAGAAAAAAAAAAAAACTAAGGGAAAATTCCTTCCTTCTTAGAAGTTTTGGTCGAGGAAGAAGGGGGGTGGCGGCCCAGTTGGTTTTTGATTCTTTTTTTTTCTCCCTTCTTTTTTCTTTTTTGAACTTTTCTCGGATCGATTAAAATAAGCTTAAGGATGTGATTTCTCGTGGGCTCGTCAAGTCATAACAAGTAACATGAAAAAAAAAAAAGGAAAAATAACAAGGAAATATCACAATCACAATGCGAATAGAGGAAAAAAATAAAAGAGAGCGTATGAGTGGAAAGAAAAAAAAAGAAAAAAAAAAGAGACGGGTTTTCTAGATCTGCTGTGATGCGGTGGCGACGAAGAATAGAATTATACTATGGCAGATAGGTATTGGTAGAAGTTATGACAGGAGAGCGGTGGATCGATTGACAATTAAGTATCTTGTATGGACGTTATTAGCGGGAATGGAGAAGCGCCAGTGTTCGTTATATGGGCAGAAAATATTTCTTGGGGGAAAAGGGCCGCGCACGGAACGCAGGCAGTAAGTGGATGGATGGATTAATCGCTGGCCGATTTGGAAATGGAAGATGAGTTTGTGCGATAGAATCTCAAGCTATGGGGGGGGGGGTGTAGGAGTAGAAGAAGGAGGAGGAGCCGGAGAACAAGAATAAAAAGGAGGAAGGAGGTGGGGGAGGATACTAGAAGAAAAGAAAAGAAGGAAGGAAGAAGGAGAAAAAAAAAAAAACAGATCAGTTGCAGATTTGAGTAGAGTACAGATATCGGTATGATGTATGTAGGTAAGGCTAGCTACCTAAGAGTGACAGCAGGAGGGGAGGGAGGCAACTAGCACAAGTACAGATTCTAAGTGGTAATAGTAGTAACAGCAGCGGAGAAGAATTCAAGATATGTGGGAACGCTATAACTGTAGCTGAGAAAGTAGTATGTAGCTACAATATTGTAAGTTATGTAGCTATGGTACCACTAATCTGTATCTTGCACAGTACAGGAGATGATAGATAAGTAGCTTTTAATTTTGTGGGTAAGGGATAGGGATAGGGATAGAGATAGGGATAGAGAGCTCTGTTAGAGACAGGGCAAGGGGATATGGATAGAACGTTTCAAAGCAGAATAGGCAGCAGAGGAAGGAGGTGAGGGGGGGGGGGATAGTAGGTGTCTAAAACTATAGCCAAGGAGGATGGAGGCTGCAATAATCAAGGCAAGCAATCAATGATCAAATGTCCTCTTACTCACTCGCTAACCCTTCTATGCTGCTTCTTCTTCCTTTCCTTCTCTGTCAGGTAATGCCAAGTGGAATGAAGGTGCAGCAAACCTCACTCAAGAGCACACAACAGAGCGTTTTAGTCCTCCCATTTTTTTTCGTCTATAGTTCAGACTCGCAGCGCCGAGACATGCGCCCAGTCCTGTAAGAGTGCTTAAATCGGAAACGATCTTAGTGATTAAAGCTTGTTATTGGTCTATTTTACACTCTTACAGGGCTCGGCGCTGCGAGTCTGAATTATGGCCGAAATATGGGCTCTAATAAGAACTTCCTAATCCATCCAACAAAGGAACAGCCCTCTCCTCTGAGATCATGAGCTCCACGAACCCCATCAATCCCCTTGTTCTCTTTCCCCCGCTCCCCTCCCCACTATGCCCCACCATTGACAAAGAACTCAAAAGTGTTATCCGATATTATCCTCTGCATGATAGACACAATCCGGAGATCTTAAAAACCGCACCCTCAATTGGCTTGACGCTTGGACGCCTAACTTCCCTCACTCATTTTTCCTTGCTTCTGCTGTAGGCCAATGATAGCTTCGCGGCCAACACTCGTAGCATCAACGGAAAAACTAATCCCCCCCCAAAATAGGTGAGTAAGGCACCCATATATTATGTGATCTACTCTGCTCTTTAAACTGAGGCCGCGCCAAAATCCAAAACTGCCCTGCGGTTCCAGGAAACAACGAGTACGTATGTATATCCGGGCTGCAGGTAAGTGTATCGTACTGCCGCCTTACAGGTATATGTACTTACCTAACCTTCTCCTGATAAGTACATACGTTCCCAGGGCACAAGAATTTCGAGGACTGCCTCTCGGAACCAGGCTTAGAAAAGACTCTTTTTTTTTTTTTCTTTACGTACGGGTTTGAATGCTATGCAGCTACATAGCTAAGCTCCTCTCGGGTTTGACCACAAGCGCCCACGGTACCTACATCAGGGGACACGGACCTATCAACAAACAATAATTCTTTTATTGTGTTCTGCGTTCCCCTTATGTGCTCCCTTGCCCTCTCGGAACAGATCTAGAAAAGCTTCTACTTTTTATCATAGGCTTGACTGCTAGCCAGCCAGCTAGCTTACCTTTCGTGTTTAACCATAAGCGCCTACAGGATGTCCGGTACCTACATACATGGTCTGGACCTATCAACAGCTACAATCATCTTTTTCTTCTTCTTTGCGCGTTCTCCTGCGTACCCCCAAACCCAAACCCAAACCCATACCCGTATGCAGCCCAACAGCTAGCTGTCTAGCTAGCTATCAAATCAGCAGCTCCGCCATCAACTCCCTTTCCCTCCCTCCTTCCATTTCTACAGAGCGCAAACCGCCCAAACCCAAATGCAGACAATAAAGAATAATAATAATAATTGTTTAGAATGCTACTAGAATGTAACACTTTTTTTTTAACTCATAATTTCATTCGTTTCTAGGTACAATACTAGAATGTAACACTAATATAGCATATAATATAGCAGATAGCATAGTAGTAATAGTTGAGGTTATAAGGTGCATGAGTGGGTAATATAGGCAATAACAATAACACTGATGATACATCTAACGAATTGAACTGAACTGTACGAACCGCCGGGCCTTGACTCTTCTGTATAGTCGAATAAGAGAAGAAAAAAAGTGAGGTTGTGGCCTCAGATTGTACGTGTGGCTGTAGTTGGAAGGGAGAGGTAGTAGTAGAAGGGGAAAATGGTAATGATATAACAGGAGGGAAGGAAAAAGAAAAAATGGCATCAGGGCATCGCTAGAAATCATCGTTCGGACCCGAAGAGAAAGAGAAAAGAAAAATACACCCCAGGACCAGAACCAGAACCACCCCCAAGCCAAACAAAAAAGCACGAAAAGAAAAGAAAAAACTAAAAAACTAAAAACTAAAAACTAAAAAAAAAAAACAATCCTTCAACCCAACTCTACTCTACTCATCACCCGCCTCCCTCCCACCAGCACCCGCCGCCTTCCTCCCCGACCCCGACCCCGACCCCGACGCCGCAACACCTCCTCCCCCAGCCACCCAACTCTTCCTCTTCACGCCCCCCTTGCGGCCCCTAATATAAATCTTTGCGTCCTTGACGAGCTCCGGGTCCTCATTACTCGCCCTTAGGGCCCTCAGCATTGCCGTCAAGTTCTCCTCGCTCGTCAAATGGGCGCACAGGCCCGGCGCCTTCCCAAAGTGCGCCAGCCCGCACAGCGGACAGTACTCCACGCCCATCTTCTTGAGCGGGCAGGAGCCACGCGGGTGCCGCGCGTTGCACGCTTTGCAGGCCGGTAGCGAGTCGACGGGCGGTGGTCCGGTAATGAGCGGTGCGCGCTGAAACACACCCGTTGGGGGGAGGCGGCTGTGCATTCGGCGGGGTGCGGACGGCGGCGGCAGTGGTGGTGATAGCGCGGCCGTAGGGAAAACCTGTTTCTGTTTTTGCTTCTGCTGTCTCTGTGGCACAGGGGCACGACCAGGAGTAGGAGGGACAGGAGCAGCGGTGATGGAATGGCGCTGATGGTACCTCGAAATCCTCTGCTCGAGCTCAAACCTATCCAAGCCATCACCCATATCCACCGGCATATCCTCCTCCTCACTCTCCGTCTCCGCGCCTCCATCGTCTCTAAAGTCACCGTCGTCCTCCGCTGCAGAGTTCGCGGCCACAGCACCCCGATGGTTATACTCGTCGTCCGGCGCGCTATAGTCGACCTTCCGTCTTCTCTTCCCACGGCCGAGTTCTTCTGCGGCAGCGGCGGCAGCCAGGCGCGCAGCCTCCTCGCGCTCCGCAAGCAGCTTGTCCCAGAAGCCAACGTCGATGTCCTCCTCAGCGCTGCTGTCAGCGAGGAGGCCTTCTTCGAGTTGTCCCTTATCGTTCGCCCAGACACGGGCGAAGCTGAACGCATTGTTCTCCGCGCCTGGTGCGTCTTCTGTCTTCGTCTCCTCTATGATGCTGCGGTCGAGGAGGCGGTCGACGCCCTCAGAGTCGTACTTGATTCTTCGCTCCTCTTGGAGGCCCTCGTCTTCAAAGAGTGCGCGTGCGCCAAACTTGAGGACGCTTTCGACGTCGACTTGGTCTTCTTCGTCGCCCTCGGCACCCATTTTCTCGATGATGAGGTGATCGAGCGAGAGCTTCTTTTTGCCGATCTGCATGATCTTCTCCTCTGCGGTGTCGCGCGTGACGAGGTGGAATACGAGCACCTTGTTTTTCTGGCCGATACGGTGGGCACGGCTGAGGGCCTGGATGTCCTGGTGGGGGTTGAAGTCGGGGTCAAGGATGATGACGGTGTCAGCGGTAGCGAGGTTGATGCCCACTCCGCCGGCGCGGGTGGAGAGGAGGAAGGCAAAGTCCTTGGACCCGGGCCGGTTGAAGGCGTCGATGCGCCGCTGCTTCTCTTGGGTGTTGGTGCCGCCGTCGAGGCGCTGGTAGCTCATTCCTAGCCCGCCCAGGAAGTCCTCCATGACGTCCAGCATGCCCAAGAACTGTGAGAACATGAGCACCCTGTGACCACGCTCCTTAAGCTTCGGTAGCATGATGCTGAGCAGTTCAAACTTGCTGCCTGCCTCAATGAGATTCTTGTGCAGTGTCTCTGCATCAAAGTTCCTATCCTCAATGGCATCACTGTAAAAGAACGGATGCCCCAGCACCTTTCGCAGCTGCATCAGCACGTTCTTAAGACTTCCGGACTTGCTCTTATCCCCAGGGTTCTTGAATATACTCTTAATCAGGACCGGATCCTGTGCCAGGATACTCTTATACAGCTTCTTCTGCAGGCTGGACATAGTCACGGGCACAATGACCTCCGCCATCGGCGGCAAGAACGTCAGCACCTCCTTCTTCGTCCTCCGCAAGAAGAACGGTCGAATCATTTCATGCAGCCTGCGAACCTTCTCGCTATCGAGGTTCCCAAACTCCTCTTCGAGTTCTTTAGCGTCCATGTTCGGGTCCAGGAACTGCAAGAGATTAAACAGTTCCCTAGGGTTATTCTGGAGGGGTGTCCCGGTCATGAGGACCTTGTGTTTGATCTTATACCCATCCAAAGCCTTGTACAGCAGACTCTCATCGTTCTTCAGGCGCTGTCCCTCATCCACAATCAGCGCCTCCCAGGGAATACCCTTAAGATACTGACTATCCGTGACAGGCGTGCTGTAAGACGTGACGACGATATGGCACTTCAGGCTCTTGGTTCCTTCATGGAAGAGCTCATACTTGCGAGACAGAGAACGAGACTCCGCAGAGCCAAAGTAAGAAACAACGCGCATAGTAGGGGCCCAATGCTGAATCTCACGCTTCCAGTTTGGCACCGTCGAGTGTGGGACCACAATTAAGAACGGGTACAGCGAGAGATCATTGACCATTATCGACAAGAACGATATGATCTGTATAGTCTTCCCCAGGCCCATTTCGTCCGCCAGAATCGATGTCTGGCCCTCATGCCACTTGTAGTATAGCCAACTGTAGTCCGTTAGCATACTAGTCAAATCGATCATTGACCTTTTTTTTTTTTTTGAATGTGACCTACTTCATCCCGTCTAGCTGGTACTTCATCAGCTTTCCACCTACAATATACGACGGCTGCTCATTCTTCTCAAAGTTCTTGAAACTCTTTGACTTGACCATGTCCCTCCTCTTAGCTGTATTCTTTGGTAGGTGTACGAAATGACCATGCACATAGTCCTCGTAGGCCTTCTTCCAGTCCTCCCAACGGCCCACATCGTTATCTTCAACACCCTCACTCTCTGCCTCACTCCCATCCTCCTCCTCATCGCTAGCATCCAAATCCACTATCCGCTTCGCGCGCCTCCTGCGGTGGCCCTTCGGCTGAGTCGGTGGCACCTCCCAGACCACCTCGCCGCCCTCGCCGCCCTGCCACTTGACATATGCCTCCTTGACCTCGTCGATCCTCGCCACATCCACATCGCGCTCGCGGCCCGTAGGTACGAAACTAGTGTAGCGCACATTGTAGACGATCTCGATGCGGAACATACTCTCGGGCACGGCCTCCTGGGTGGTATATGCCAGCAGCGGGCCTTTCTTGACAAAGTGTCCACGCATCTGGAGGTTTGTGCCCCACACCCAAGCGCCGGGAAGCCACTCGCTGCGGAAGTATGAGAGACCGTGGAACTTGATGAGATACTCGCGCTCGTCCTCTGTGTAGTCGTTTATGTCCACTATGGTGCCCGCGGGGGTATCTTTTGGGCGCCAGGCACGAATGACCTGGATCTTGAGGGTGTGAACGCGGCAGTCTGAACAGCGAAAGGCAAGAGTGTCCTCCTCGCCATCGAGGTGGTCGTGGTGCCAGGCACGCTTGCAGTCCATACAACGGAAGAGCACAAGGGAGGGGTTGTAGAGGAGTTCGGCGTCAACATCGGCATCGGGTGTTCGCTCAGTTGGATCTTTCTTCTTTGAGGGTGTGCTGAACGGATGGCACGCGGCGCCCTGCTCGTTGCAGGCCTGGCAGGCCGCGGTGTCCGGCGCCGTTGGGTCCTTTTTGCGCGCGAGGTTCACACACCGCTTGCACTGCATCACAAAGTCATCGTCGGCGGTCTTGGTGATGAGGTGGACACGGGCGGTGCGGGTCCCGATGCACTCGATATGAAATGAAGAACAACAACCCTGACAGTACACAAGGTTTCCACGGCTATGGGAAGGTCCGCTAGTACCGCAGGTCTCACATGTCTGGGTGTGCTTACGGCCGAAGCTAGTTTTGGGCTCAATGAAAGGGAAAATCTCCTTGCTGTGGACCACTCGCGGGCGGGTAGGCTGTGGGGCCGTGACCTCCATGTAGTAGTCGTCATTGATGTTTGGCTCAGTGTACATTCCCCGCTTCGTGATGCGGGAGCTCTTCCTCGTTGCCTCCTTTTCCGACTCTGAATAGTCCGAGTTTGATAACTGGCGTCTCTTCTGTCGCGAGCTCGCCCGCGAGTGCCGCGAAGCACGACGCTTCCGGGTCCGCGGCGGAGGCTGAAGATCGGACACGACCAAGTCATCATCCGAGTTATAAGTATGGCCTGATTGTCCCTTGTACGGTAGCATCGCCGCCTGTCTCAATGGCTTCGAGCGGGTCCTACGTCCAGACTTTACAGATGAGGTAAGCTCATCCTCCGAGATATCAGAGGCAGAGTTCTGTTCAGCGGCCGCCTTACGAATAGAAGCCAATGATGCGAGGCGGCTGCGGCGGAGTCCGCGTTCTGAGGCTTCACTGCGGAGCCTCGCCGATGAAGCGGCTGAAGCCCCACGGCGAGCTCGTATGCTATCATCTGTATCCTCTAGATTTTTCTGCCCTAGATCCTCATCTTTGCCCTGGTCCTCGCTCTCTCCCCTAAACCGCTGCAGGCTAGTCTTACGCCCATTGTTCGAAGGAGGCCTAGAACTAGAGGCTGATTGTTGTTTTGGCTTTGGCAGTGGCTCATCACTCAACTCCTCCAGGGCATGTGGCCCACCCTGGAGCTCAAGTAGCTGGTCGAAAGGAACCTGCATCTCTCTCGTCAGTCCCATCTTCCGTCCTATGCATCTCCTATCGTAGCACTACTCACGAGCTCGGTATGTCTATCCATAAATAGCGTTTTGTACCAGAGCCCATTGCTACGCGTGACCTCTCTGAGGATCCTCAGCACCCTACGGTCTCGCACTGGGGGCACCTCCCCATCTGATTCTGCTGACTCTTCCATGACCTCATACTCGCTGCGATGGCGTCCGAGCTCGGCGAGCGTGGGGACACGGATGTAGCTGATCATCTGGTATGTCTCGGGGGCATCGGCATCGTCCATTGATTCATCACTATCAAACATTGTGGGGGTGGGAGGCCTAAGCTTCTATGAGTTATGGTGTGTGTTTATGAGTGTGTGAGTGTGTGTGAGTGTGTGTGAGTTGGGTTGAGTTGTGTGTTTGCTTCAATTGACCAATGTATGTTGCCGGGGGAGTGGGGATGTTGGGGAGGGGGAGGGGGAGGGGGGAGGGGAGATAGTGGAGGTGGGGGACGCGTTAGGAGAAGCAGCAGGGGCTCACGTCGTGTAGCTATAGTATAGTGTATAGTGTAGCTTATCGTGTGTTGGGTGTTGGATGCTGCAGCAGCTCTGTGGAAGAGAGAGAGAGTGTGTGTGTGTGTCTGTGTGTAGTCTGCAATATATCTGTATCCGTGTATCCGTCTATCAATCTATCTGTCTATCTGTGTCTATCGATGGATGAATTGATGGTATTGGTGATGATAATTAGAGTTGATGAGGGGGGGGATGAGGGATGGGGGATGAGGGGGTGAGCGAGAGAGGTGAGAGATGAGGAACAGAAGTGGATCAGCGACGTAGAGCCGAACGAGAGAAAATGAGAGAGAGAGAGAGAGAGGAAAGCTCAGTCCGCCGCCGCCGCCGCCGTCTCGTCGCAAACCCGATTGCTCGTTCCAGAAAAAGTTTATCGCATCGCCGGCCCGTCCGTGCATGCATTTTTTTTGTGTTTCAAAGGAAGACGCGTCGATCGTCGCGGAACTTGCCGGACACAACCTTAAAATTTTAACCTGCCCAAATAATCATTTCCGATCCCCTCCTCCTCTTTTTCTTTCCTCTTTTTCCTCTTTCACTACACAACGCCACACACATATATACAGATATAAAATCGATCACTTCCTCTATATTGATCTATACTCTGTAAACTAAATACACTCCTCTCCATGAGCGCCCGTCGACTCCTCTCCACCTTTCACCCCCACCCCCACCCCCTCCGCCTCCGCCCCTACCTCCCCCGCCGCCCACTCTCCACCAATTCCGCCATCAATCGCGGTCTCCGGCGCTCCTCTGGCTCCCGAGACCCCCAAACCCCCAAACCCACCAAAGACCCTCCCCCACCACTACCACCACCACCACCACCACCACCGGCATCCCACGAATCTCCCGCATACGACCCCCACCCATCATAAGCGGCATCTGGACGCCCCCTGGCGCGCCCCCCCGCCCCAAACCACCCCTTCCGTCGCCACGACCCCGCAGCGGTGTCCAATCCCGCGCCTGGGCACCCCCCGGCAGCCGCCCCGAGGCCAGGGAGAAGTACAACGACCTCAACGATGCACCACGCCCCACTACCACAACTCCCCCCTCCCGCCCAGGAAAGGTCTCTGAGGGGCTGACACCGCCATGGTTTTCTGATGTCCCCGTCTGGCAGCCGTGGTCGCGGTCAACGCCAAGGCAGGAGCAGCCATACCCGTATTCCGGGATCTCGCCTCGTCTAGATGCTGCGCCGGTGGGCCGCGAGTGGGTGCCGAAGCCGCGGAGGTTCGTTCCGAAGCTCGACTACGACGCGGAATGGATCTATGGCACGAGCGTAGTCGAGGCCGCGCTCAGGGCGGGCAGGAGAAAGTGCCTGAGGCTGTACATATACGCGGGCCAGAACCGGACGGAGGAGGTGAGGGGGCGCGATCAGGAGATGGCGAGGATGGCGAGGCAGGCCGGGGCGGAGGTGGTGTGGGAGGAGGATCCGGGGTTGTTGGATAGTATGAGTGATAGTAGGCCGCATAATGTGGGTTTTCCTATCATTGACTCTTAAGCTTGTGGCTACCCTTTTATATATATATATACTTACTATAATATGACTACAGGGCTACATCCTCGAAACCCACCCCCTCCCCAAGACCCCCATCCTCGCGCTCGGCCCCGTCTCCCGCACAAAAAGCAGCCTCACCCTCACCCTCGCGCAACATGACTCCAACAACGCTCCCATCCAGGCCTCCTCCTCCTCCTACCCCAGCATGCTCTACTCACGCTCCCCCAAAGGCCGCTACCCCTTCATCCTGATGCTCGACGAGATCGTCGACCCAGGCAACCTCGGCGCCATCCTGCGCAGCGCCTACTTCCTCGGCGTCACGGCCGTCACCCTCTCGGCTCGGAACTGCGCGCCCTTGTCGGCCGTAGTGCTAAAGGCTTCCGCGGGCGCCGCCGAGTTCCTCCCGCTGCTGGAGCACGCGCGTGCCGAGAAGGTGATCCAGGCGAGCATCGAGCACGGGTGGAGCTTCTTTGCCGCGGTGCCGCCGGTCACGAAGCAGCAAGGGCGGAGGGACAGGTACTTCCTGATGAGCGAGGTAGGGAAGAAGTTGGAGGAGGGCCCGGTGTGTCTGGTGGTGGGGAACGAGGGCGAGGGGCTGAAGCAGCTCGTCAGGAAGGAGTGTGAGTTCTGTGTAGGGCTGGAGAGGGCCATGGGCGCGGAGAAGATTGTGGACTCGCTGAATGTGAGTGTGGCGAGCGCGTTGTTGTGCAATGCGTTCTTGAAGGGGCAGGCACAGGATTGATGGTATGAATGTATGTATATATAGTTTGTAAATATCATTAGTGAATTGAACTGGCTGGACTCATGAGTTCTCACTCGGTGGTGTGTATGTTTGTGTGGATTTGATGTGCCTTCACTTGTGTCTCCGCTCTGTAATAATATGAGATATCTCTGATATGTGGTGTGAACCAGGTTCATTGCTTTCTTCACAGTTTATCACTCGCTTGTGTTTCAGAATGAGCATTGTGATTGATTGATTGATGCATGCAGCCCGAAGGCTATGGCAAAACCCTAGCGGGCACTATGATATATAGTGTCTGGTCCACACTCACTACAAAAATTCCCTTAAGGGCCAAATGGGACTATCGGGTCACGAAAAATCCACTTTTCGCAGTATGGTGCCGCGCACGTTAAAGGTGACATGAATTGCATCGCTTATAACTTTTTAACCAGACAAGATATCAAAAATCTAACAGGCCAAATTGTAGATATACCTAATATGAAGACTTTGATCTGTTAGATTTTTAATATCTTGTTTGGTTAAAAATTTATAAGCAATGCCATTTACCTAGTTTTGTATGTAAAAAGCGCCAAGACTTGGTGAAGTGGAACAGTATTATACCCATTTATACCCTACATTACAGAATTACAGCCAAGATCTAGTTTCCAGCCATAACATGGCTGGAATCTAAGGATCTTATTGGCTCATAAGCAACCGGAGTGTTCCAACTCAGATACCGGCACGTCACCTTTAAGACGCGCCGCACCATATATGATTCCAGCAGAAACTGTAGATTAGTTGACTGATAACTCATGCAACCCGTAGAGATATAGTCTCTGAGCCTAAGGGGGTCTGCAGCCGCGGCCGTTGTACTATCAGCAGCTTCATCACAGAGAGAATCGATCTTATCTCTGTCCGGAGTACTGGACTGTTCCCTGTACAATATGAATATACTTGAGTACTTGTACCCACACAAAAGAAACGGCATTTCCCCGCCGCGGCCAAAGGCTTATACACGCTCCACCATCCGACCCGCTCCTGTGTTCTTTAGAGCCGAGCCCGAGCAGCGACATCCAGAGCGTAGAGCGCTATACGGGTTGGCCTAGTCGCCTAAGTCTCGTATTTAATGCAGCAACTTCTGGTTCAATCCCTTACAAACTAACATTAATTTAGAAAGCAATGGGCGGGTGGCCCATGTAAGCCTTTTGCTGCAGCGGAAATCTTTTGCACACGGCGGCGTAGTAAGTCGTAAATGGACCAATCAGCCAGTCGCAGATCTGAGTGATTTCCCGTGACGCAAGCCGGTGGGCAAGTCAGCAGATACGTCTGCTAAAGTTTCTCTTTTTTCCTCTCTCCCCCATCTACATAAGAGTCTGCCCAACCCATCAGCCAGCCAGCCACAGATAGATCAGCGGGGTAGGAGGGGAAGAAAACCCGTAGGTACACAGCACTAATCCTGCCACCTAGAGTACACAAAATCAAAGCCTTTCCACCACATACACATTTACCCAATGCTGAGGGGCCTTCTCGATATTTAGGTGCTACAGGCACCTACTATCTTGATGCCCACAACAGATCTTCCTCTGTATGAGGCCTAATATGTGGACCTACTTTCATATCAGATCAACGCTCTAGAAGGAGGCCTAGGTTCAATAAGTTCCCTTGGACTACTAGATGGGCATACCGTTTTAAGAACCTAGATGCCAATCCCCATGTCCCGCCAAGAGCCCCCGTGGTGCCCCAGCTGGGAAATAGATGAATACCATTAGGGAAGCTATCTTGCCGTTAATTCCCGGCTGCGGGTTGTTTTACGGCGGGTGCTATTGACACTCGGGTTTAAAGTTTGCGGAGACTCCTAGCTGGGATTTACTACATGTATGTATATGCCAACGCCATACAGTGAGCTCCTGAGGGTGTGTCAAATACCATTATCGCCGCTACTACCAAACACTGGATTTTAGTGGCACCGGTGCTGATTTCGGAGTTTTATACCTTCCCTATTCTGGGTTCTCCGTAGATGGTATTATTTGGCGTTTAGAGCATTTTTATTTGCTATGGGGTATAGAAATGAATGTAGGCCTGGAAATGATCACATTGCGCTATACGATCCTACCAATCACGAGATTTGTCTTGGCATGAGAATTGATTTCCTGTCCGGGGTACTATATTCCTAGTCCAGTAGACGCGATACGCACCATTGGCCACACATAACAACAACGAACAACAAGCTACGTCATGACTTCTCACTCTATACTCGTGGTTGAATGACCAATCAATCAACACCTCAGAAAGTTCTGTAACTCAGGAATTCAGTCGCTTCAGTCAATCAAAGGACAGCGGTCCCTGGCAGGCCATATATGCTCGCCGGAGTTCAACTGGTTCAGAGATTATATATTGATTGGTTTGGAGGTTCAAATATTTAGATCTTGGTTCATTGCTCTACCCGATGAGATGCACTTGCAAGGCATAATAAATCTAGAGTATGGCTATCATCTCCTTGGGGGTCTCACTTATGAAATGCGTAGCATCAAGTCTTTACTCCAATTTACTATTGTCCGGACAGATGTTGGTAGTGACGACAATTGCTAGCGTGCGTGTTTATAAATTTGCCTAGGCCTATTAAGCACTATTCGATAACCAGTTGCTTCCGCACATACCTAACTGGCTCAGTACAGACGAAGACATGCAATCGTTCAACCACTGTCAGCCAGCACTGCTGATCTGACCTGCAGCATTGCACTGCATAAATACCCACATGCCACCCGCCCCCCCCCCCCCTTCCTTCTCCCCTCCAACCAGAAGCTCCATCCAAAAAATAATCCACGATCTTCACAAAAAAGCAAAACCTATCGACCTTTTCTATTTTTGAACCCACCAAACCACAAAAAAAAATGCACTCTCTCATTTTCCTCTCTACCCTGCTCCTGTCAGCATTCACTGGGACCTTATCGATTCCCACACCCACCCCTCAAGAGGATGTTGGCACCTCCGTTATCCCCGAATTTGAGTTTCCCGAGTTTCCCGAGCTCGGTCACTCCGAGTTCCCAGAGTTCCCAGAGTTCCCAAATATGCCTCAGTGTATGATGATGGGCCAGGAGCTCCAAAACTGCCTCGTTGGTCCCGGAGCCCACGCCCTTCAGAACGATATTGATATCGGGTATGCTGTTAAGGACTGCATTTGTGGGTCCAAGTGGTTCTCGGTTGAAATCGTGACTGAGTAAGTTTTCTCCCCTTCTTTTTTTTTTTTTTTTCCTTCCTCATATTTTTTTTTTTCGATGTTGGGGATTATGTAACTGTGACAATGACTGACTGGATGAAAAATGATACAGGTGCATGGAGGATGAGACCGCCTGGGGCGATATATGTGGTGCCGATCTACAGGATCAGGAGGCAAAGCTGGGACTTTCAGTTTCTGCTTAGGCACTGTAACATCTTTTTCCTTTTTTTCTTCCCTTTTTTCTTTTTTTTCCCACGGTGTTTTTGTTTATTTGCACATGATGATGCAAAGGTTTATTTTTGGCCGGCGAGCCTTGTTTATATGGGTTAGATAAAAGTACATACCTATCGCAAATGCGGGGGGCTACGTACATGTAGATATATAAGCGCAGATAATCTACGAGGTTGGAGGTTGTTAGTATTTTACCGGTTACTGATGTCAGTACATAACAAGAATCAATTAGTAGTTGCATTTTACAAATTCAGTATAGCGTGCTCACAATTAATCTTGACGATAAAGTCATAAAGTCGTCATGTGCGCCCACACACACACACAGCACACAACACACACAGCACCCAGAATCTTGCTATATTATCATTGACCGCTAGAGCACTGATCTGATAGTACACAAAATCATATTTAATCACTCGCTCCTTTCGCCGATCCTGCTCCCAAGGCTTAGTTGATTAAGCCTCTGCTAACAATGTTTCCCGCCCCAAAACACCAACGACGTTTCATCCCAGGCAAGGCCCAACCGGAAGCGCATATAGGCTTCGATACTACTGACTTTTTTTGACCATTCATAGATTCACAGCGCGCGGCACGGGATATTGTTCTCGGTTCTCGATACGAAACCGCAATGTTTTATTTATTTCTTCACGAGGGAAAAAAATAAAGTAGTGGGGAGAAGAAAAAAATAAACGGCATGCACCGTTCCCCAGTTTACCCCCACCTATCCCATAACAAACACGAACAAATGACACACAAGAAAAGAAAGCCGGTACAGTGTACAAAAAGATAGATAATGAGTGTATGTATGGTATGGTATGGTATATAGCTGAGTAAGGAAATTCGAACCAAAGAAATTAAGACCCCCCTAAGAAACCCAGACCGAGAGAGAAAAAAATGAGATAGGAGATAAATAGGGAAAAACATTGAGGGGTATCGCAAATGCTTTGTTTGACTAACTGTCTGTCATCGTCTGTTTGTATCTATTTCGATATGTAATGTATTTTAGGGAAAGTCTAGTTGATGGGAATAATAGCAGGCGAATAAGCATGGGTATATAGTATAAGGAGTGTACTGGACACCCTGTATCGAGGGAGCAAGATGGAAGTGAAGATATAAATGTGTGTGAGAGAGAGGGTGGAAAGATGGTACAACTAAAGCAACATGGTAGCTGAGTCAGAGTGCGCAGAAGGGAAATAAATAGGAGAAGCGCAAAAATAAGGTATGTATAAAAGAGCAGCCCTCTTCATGAAACCATGCGCCCCGCATCATACCTTGCTATCACACACGTACGATGCAATAAACCCCTCAAACAACAACAAAAAATCCCACCTCCGGTCCATCCCTCGCTCCTTAATCAAATGCCCGCCCGCCCCGCCCCGCCACCTAAACCCCACCCAGGGTAATAAGAGTTAACAGACAGTAGTTATAGAGGCAAATAAAGTAACAAAGAAAAACCCCGTATGGAAAAGACATAAGAAAAAAATAAGGGAAAAGGACAGACAAAAGAAATCGCAATCAAAAATAAAAATATAAGAACCACCCCAGTTTGGCCTGCACATAAGCTACAATGACTGAAGAAATTCACCCACAACACTGTCTATACCAAGACGTTTATGGCTTCCCGAGGTGGTATGCAAATGTCCCGTTTTCCCGGTGGCTTTCACATACATCAAAATAAGTAAAATCAAAATACAGAAAATACACAAGAAAAGAAAACACCCATGAATTTGGCACAAGAAGGAAAGAAATAAATATTATAACCAAACCATCGTTCTATTACACAAGCGGTTCGGGATAAACATAAAGTCCACGAAGCGCTACTGCATACACAGAAAGATAGGAAGTCTTAATGGCGATCATAACCAGCACCACTTTGCCAGTTCGTGCCATTCGAGCCTTGTTGATTGAAATCAAATCCTCCTTGTGACCTAGTGGAGGCTGCTGGTGATCTGTTGCCATCACGACTTGGTGATCTAGGGGTGCCCGTAGTGGTCAATAATGGGAGCTGGTTGGATTGTGACATTTGGTTGTTGTTGTTGTACATATTGGTCCTTGAAGGGTCGTTTGTGGTCGCGGGGAAAAGGGGGACGGCGGGGCTCACTGGTGATCGTGGGGCGTCTCGATGGCTTGCTGCCATGGATCCGGCTGTTGATGGAGGTAAAGGAATACCAGTAGCATCTAGGCCCTTTGAGTTGTAGGAGTCGTTATCCTCTTCAAGGTCGCGTTTCCTATACCCGGCTTTGGTGTCACCACGTGCGGTAGCGCCCAGGGCATCCAACTCTGTTGAAAGCATCATCTGGGAGTTGGATTTGATGAATGACGTCCGGTCATCACGCATCGGCTGGTAGCGGACATCGGGATTTTTAGAGATAAGCGCATAGATGGAAGAAATGAGTACGAGAATAAGCAAAACGAGGGCGAAGGCAGCGTTGAGAATGAAAAAGATGACTCCCATAGCACCAATGACAATTCCCTAAATGAATGTTAGATCGAGACCCTGAACGAGTGGTAGCGGGAATACTGACAGGTCCCTTGAAAACGTTTGTGAAGACTAGCAGGAAGATGACGTTGATGAAATTAATGACGCAAATAGCAATGTTGAAAATGTTGGTCCTCTTGTCCATGAATGGCCTCATAAAACTGACGAGGATTAAGTATCCAATTTCAATAAGAACCAATGCTACCGCCTGAACGGTCCCGTTTCCTTGACCAAACGCGATAAACATAGCCTTCATCAATGTATACAACAGAACCGGCACAACAAAGTAATAAGCTGTAGCACGGAACTGGACATAGAGAAAGCCCCATCTGTTCAGGGAAGCTGGGTCTGAATAAAGAATGTAGGCCGGGTTCTTGTGTAGCGATACTGAGCGTTGAGCAATTCGAATGACCTTAAAAGAAGCCCAAGCAAGAATTGCGGTCATCGAGAAAAAGAAGAAAACAGCAAGAGTGATGGCACCGCCTGAATCTTTCACGGTCAGTTCCCAGAGGCAGAGTATTGCCATCTGGGGGTATCCAATAAGAACCTATAGATCTCATGTTAGACAGGTTCATGATTAAGGATAATGACTCTAAAGCATACCAGTCGGTACATAATTCCCTTCAAAACAGTGAGCCACCCATTTCTAAAATCCAAAAATTTTGTTCCCTTTATCCACTTCATCTTTGCAGCACCTTCGCATGCTCCCTTAAAAGCAACAACACCGAGCGCAACCAAAACCAAAAACGCAACGAAGAATGCTAATCCAGTCATGAAGAAGTTTGTTGCTTCAATACCTGCTTTGAAGGCGACCCTGTGAATTCCAGATACCTTGATGGTCTGAGTAGAATCGTTAATTCCGTTGTCATTGTTTGATCTGGGTACAAGGTCGCGCGATTCTAGTTTGGCATATGACTCAAATCCATACATGGCTGCTCGGCCAACATTGTTCTCCACAGCATCTAAGGAACGCTTTGCAACCTGAACAGAGACCTCTGTGAGAGCACCAAAAAGATTTGAAGGGGTTCCTCCAGTGGCCTGGATATACCAGTGGAAAATGTCCTGCATGAACGAAACCTTGATTATACCCATACTCCAGTCGAAGTTTTGAGTCCAAGCAGCAACGATTGGTGGGAGTGGAACAGCGGTCATTCCGACCATTGCTTGGGCCTGGAAGTATCCGAAAAGAGAGAGAGCGTTGGCAGCAACGTGGGCAGCAGTATTCGAGTGACCAAGGCCGGATGTAACGGCAGAGGCAATAAGACCCATTCCAGCAATAATAGCTGTGGCCCAGCCTACACCATGAGTGTCTACAGTCTTCCCGTTGCTGAGAGGTGCTTCAACACAAGCAATCATCACACCCGTATCGGTCTTGTTGACCATGATCTTTGCCTTTCCATCAATATCAGGAACCTGGTAAGCGATACCTAGACAAACAAATGTCAATAATTCCCACGCCGGCAAAGCTAGCGGAAAAAATATATAGGTGCATACCTGGAATCTGGTTCGCAACAGAAGCTTCAATAGTCGTGTGAGATTCAAGATTGATCAAACCCTGTGTCATGGGACACATTCCTGAAAACCCCTCTCCCATTGTGCACGGATCCATTTGCCTCTCCAAGGCCTTATACCCATACGCAATAACCGACAAAGTAGCTGTGACATTCCCATTAATAGAAGATACACCGTTAATGTTGATATTGAGGATATAGTCGTCTGGAGAGAACGTAACATTGAATAAAGATGCCGAAAAACTAGAGTTGTCCATACAGGGGTTCAGAGACGTTGACTGAATCATTCTTTTGGCAGCGACATTTTCAGTACCGAAAGCAGCAAGAGCGAGCAGTAATGAGGGCACGATGCCTGATCTTGGTAATGAGCGACCCATCATGATGGGCGTTGCAACGAGTGTGTTTGGTACTGAAGGTTGATACTAGAGGGGGGAGTCCCCTTAGATGCCTGGCAAGGGTGATACTCTTATTGAAGACAGCTTGACGTGATTATAATAGTTGCTGGGTCGTGATATTTGGGGGGGGGGGGACGTCACTGCAGTTTAGGGTGGGCTATGGGGGAGATCAAAAGCTGTGCTAACAGGAGGAAGCTAAGCGTTGTATTCCTGTAAACGAGTGGTTGCAAACAAAGAAATGCTGATGTTTAGTTGGAACCGGTGAACTGTTGCGAAGCGAAAGCGGCGAAGTGGGTAAATCAAAAAGCGACCGTGGGGGAGAAGTATCGTGACGGGGGCTTCTTCTCACTTCACTTCAAAAGGGGAGTCAAAAAAACTAATGAATGAGAAGAAAAGAATGAAAAGAGAAAAGCCGAGAAAGCAAGCTGTCTCGAGGCTGGCTGTCTGTATATTAATCTGACTGGTCGATTGGTTTTGGAGGGTCTGGACAGACAGCCAAGTTAGAATTGGTTGGAAAAAGAGAGGGGGGGGAAGAGGGTGGAGGGGTGTGTAAAAGTTGGGGAGCAGCAGGTCAGGTATGTACTCTATGAGCAGCAAACGCAGGTGGACCAGACAGACGAGTAAACGGAAAGGGGGACAGCCGTATGGGTTGGACGGAACCCCCAGGAAAGGAACGTACCCCCGAACCAGAGTGTCGTCGCAAGCAAATATGTGAGCCAAGCCCAAACTGTGCAACGGGCGGCAAGGAACTGTGGTTGTGCACTGCCTCTCACTGTGATGGGTGATACCCAAATTAGGCGGAATGATTGGGACCCGCAACAAATGCTTCGTACGGAACAGTTTCGACGGGGATCTGATGGTACGCCCGGACCCGATACAAGAGCGCGAATCTGTTACAGATTCACAAATGCGGTTTAAAGTATGGAGAAGTTAGATTTAAAACGAGGAGAGAAACCGTCTTGAAGATCCAAATGTGACAATAGACTACTTAGTAGTAGTACTCTCGTAGTCGCAACAATGCGCAATGAGACTGATAAACTCAGATACTCGGGGGCGACGGATGGGATAGACCTTATGAAAGGTGAATACTAGAGGAGTGATACTTGGACCAGGTTACTTACCCGAAATCTCTCTTACGCACAAGTAAGGTGACCACGGAGATCTTCACGACGTCAGGTCGCAGAAGACTTCCTTGGATCTTTCCCACTACTTACAGTTCCAGGAGCACATAACATAAAAAGAACCCCCCAGCGACAAGAGGTTTTTTTCCCCAAGAAAAGTGAATACTGTTGTTGCTCTGGCTTCCTCTCCCTTTATGCCCGCCTTCTCATCACACACCTTGCATTTATTATGGGCGCACCGTTATAATTGACCCCGGGTATCTTAACGGCTATTGGCTGTAGCCGTTATTAACCACCACTTGCCCAAAACGATTAACACCTCAGCTTGTGAGTGATGGTTCTGTCATTGGAGCGTTTATCCTATTTAAGAATATTTTGGTATGTTCTCTAGCTCTGCAGGCATCAGGTGTGCCCTGACAAAGATTCTAATCTCGGTTTCAACCCATGGGCAGAACTGCTCAGTCAGTTGAAGGGTTAGGGTTTATTCTTGGTTCAAGGCACGAAATATTAGGTATGTCTATGTAGTTTCCCAAAGTTCCTCGAAGGACTTTATCACAGGAAGGATAAGAACAAAGGAAGAAGGTAAATTGCGAGTTGTTTAGTCAGCATCTGGAGACGGAGGCACTTTATTTCTACACAGGTGAATCGGACCCTGGCGACTTCCTTCCAAAAGCATTTACACCTCGGGAGGAGTGAGAACTCGTATCCGTTCAACTTATTAAGGTTTACCTTGCCCCTCACCCACTGGCGTAATATCATGGGTACAATAACACTAAGAGTACATGTACCTACAATTATCTCCTAATTTACATGTAGGCAATATCGTGCCAATGTAAGCCGGCGGCTGAGCTGTGCGCAAGACCTTACATCATCTCATACCCTTAAAAGATTTCTTTCTCTAAATCGCGGGCCCAGTGATCATCCTGGAATTACCTGTAGAGAAATAAAACTACTGGATCTCAGTATGACCTCAGCCTTTCGTGTTTTTGTCTCAAAAACATGAGCCTTTACATGGTTGGATGCTATGACGATGGCGAATGGATACCTCCATGGAACTACTCTCATGAATTTGCCTCCCATAGGAAAGCAGGTTCTAGGGTTGAAACCAAGAAAGGAAAAATAAATGCGACCACAACGCATCAGATGCATCATGCAAGATGGGACTGGCTTCCCCTCCACTTCCCCAACCAACCATGTTACCGAATCCCGAGATAAAAATGGACCCTGCAGGCGCGCGCAGAGCACTACGGCCCACCTAAGCGGGTAGGGTTAGGGCTTGCGGCAAATTTTAGCGAGAGCCAAGTCTGCAGACGAGAAACCACACACGAAAACTTTTTTTGCGAAAGATGCTAAAAGTGCAACACCAGATAAATATCACAACCTTCCCTATCACCCCCTCTTCTATCTCATGGATAATCAAGAAAGATCAGCGAAGAAGAGGAAAGTAGCCGAAAGGGACTCCAAAAAGCCAGAAGTACTCAAAACCCCAAAATCCCCCGCAGGGAAGAAGCAGAGCGCACAGCGAAAACCTGCAAACGGACCAAAACAGCCAAAATCTAAGCCCGAGAAGTCCGAGAAGACCGATGAGCCAATTGTCGAGACCGAAAAACAAGACGATGTGCAGGAAGTCGCCATTGCTGTCAGCGATGTAACTCTATCAACCCCAAAGGTCTTCTCAGACTTGAACCTCACACCCGAAATTCAGAGGGCGATTTCCTCTATCGGATACTCAGAATTAAAGGGAATTCAATCGAGCGCAATTCCCACTATACTCACCGGCAAAGATGTAAGTTTCTTTTTATCAAGCCCCACTCGTATCTAGAACATCAATTCTGACAACCCCGCTTTAGGCCATAGTTACATCGGCTGGTGGAAGCGGAAAGTCCACCGCTGCTCTTGTGTCCTCCATCTCCCTCCTCCAGTCGAAGCGGTTCAAGCCTCGGAATGGGACCGGTGTCATTTTCCTGACCCCTACCCGCGAGGTAGCCCATCAATTCCTGGGGGTCGCAACTGGGCTCCTCGAGGATGCCCCTCAGACCGCAGGAATTGTCACTGACCAGGCAAACTTCCGAGCTGAAGCCGATAAATTGGCAAAGGGTATCAATGTTCTCATTGCTACCCCCCGACAGCTCCTGAAACATTTGAAAGAAACGGCTGTATTCGTTGTGAAGGGACTGCACACTGTTATCCTTGATGATGGTGAGCGGTTACTAGACACCAAGACACAGGAGGCTGTCCAGCAGATCCTCGAGATTCTTCCCAAAACGAAACAAACCGTTCTCCTCACAAGCACCGACTCGAACGTTGCTGAGAGTCTTGCTCTAAAGAAGCCGGTAGCCGTACGAGCTGAGAGCACGACTTCCACGGAGGTAACTCCTGTTGAAAGTCGTGTGCAAGGATACGTTATGACCCCAACGGAAAAACGCTTCTTATTGCTTTTCTCTTTTGTGAAGAAGTTCCAGAAGAAGAAAGTGGTTGTTGTCGTGTCCTCTACTGCAGCCGCGCAGGCTTACAGTGACATCCTGATGGCAATGGGTCTCCCTGTTTCCCAGATGCATGGGAAGCAGAACTCCAAGATCAATGCCTCAAATCTTGCCGAGTTCAAGGAGGCCGAGCAAGGAACTTTGATCTGCACAGACGCCGTGTATCAAACTCTAGAGGTACGTATTCACACGCACATAGCCACAACTTCTTTTTCTTTTTTCCCCTTCCCGTCACTGTTAGTTGAATGATTGCCTTCTATCATGATGAGAAGAAATTGGTCCGTGTTAATGAGGCGGATTAAGACCCCGCTAAATGAAAACAAAACCATACGAGCTCTGCTCTCTCTGATCCCTCTTAATCCTACCCCTCTTTATCTCCTATTTTGACCCCAGTTGGAGATGTATCTAACCATACTCTACTATCCAGGTCCCAAATCTTGATTGGATCATCCAATACGACCCCCCAGAAAACCCAACCCGCTACACCTCTCGCCTTGGCACAAGCACAGCCAAAAGCGTAATCTTCCTCCAACCCACAGAGGCCGGCTTTGTCGACTACTTGAAGGAGGCCGGCGTCACTACTGAGGAATTCGACTTCTCAAATAAGCAGCTCGCAGCTGTACAGATCAACCTGCAAAAGCTGGTTGCAAAGAACTATGCCATTCACTGCTTAGCAAAGGATGCCTTCAGGTTAGTACCCCCCACACAAACGTCTTACCCCCCAACCACTGTTCGACGTGGGTGAAGAAGTGTGGTTTTATGATGAGAAGAAATTGGTCCGTGTTAATGAGGCGGATTAAGACCCCGCTAAATGAAAACAAAACCATATGAGCTCTGCTCTATCTGATCCCCACACTTCTCACCCTCTTATCTCCTGCCCCATCCCTAGTATCAAAGCTCGTTTTTTCAAATGACTAATCAACTCGCCCCGCTATTACAGATCATACCTCAAAAACTACACATCCCATATCCTCCCCTCCGTCTTTTCCGTAAAGGCCCTCGACCTGGTCAAGGTTGCAAAAAGCTTCGGCTTTGAGGTGCCGCCACGAGTCGAGGTAGGGGAACCAGAGGTGAAGGAGGAGAGGTGGAGAATGACGTACGGGCCGGCAACGCCGGGATTCAAGGGCGTCAAGAGAAGAAGAGGCATCACGGGTTAATGTCCCTGCGCATGTGGTGTAGTATTACATTCATGTAGACATGTATTGTACGATTCTGTATATTAATCATCTTTTCTGCTGGTTTGGTCTGGTTTTGGAGCGACAAAAGTTATTCTTTTACCCACTTGAGATTATTCCGCTTTTGGCACTAGTCCACCTATAATCTTGTTCCGTGACACTCGTATTGGCATCTGGTACGCGATGCGACGCAGGCACATTTTACACTATATTACATGAACGGGCGAAACGACTGTTTGTCTCCTGCCTAGCACAATTATCACCCAAGGGGGCACCTATATGTGCCTGCTCATATTATACAATCGAGGCTGTGTTCGGGTGGACCGTTATTAGGACATTATTCTCCTGAAAGGAGACCAACCTTATTTTTCGGATCGTCTTCCGAAACCCAAGGAAGTTTCGAATTGCAAGGATTAGGGTGTAACTGAGGATATTCAGTTACGGCCCTCCTCACCCGCACACTCACACTCACACTGCCCATATCTCATCCAGCGACCTCCGCAGTATCAGATCATATTCTGCCTTCGTCGCTTAAGATAGATTGTTTGCATTGCGTGCAGACGTGGAGATATCTAAGATTGTACCTGCATCAAATTCACAAAAACTCGGTATTCGCAACTGAACTAGGGAACGTCATGCCTCAGTCATCAACTTTATACCACTATAGATTCCTGAATCGAACCCCAAGCCTATAGAAACCTCACCGTCTAACACCCCCCCCCCCCCTCCCCTCCAATTCCTGGAGGTCTGGACCGATAGGCTACAATTGGCGACTCTGACGTTGAGAGTATTGGCAGCTCTAAAGAAAATATTGGCAGTACAGGGGGGGTAGGTAGGTACATGGAGGTGGTGATAATATGATAAAGCCCGATCTAGAGCCCCCGAAGAGGCTTGGAGTACTAGTGCCTGTATCTGTGGGTTGAAAAACTACATGGTATCTACGTGCAATTATCAGCCAAGCCGTGCACCTGTACCCAGGAGCCCGGATAATAGTTTGGTCGTAGTGGGTTAATTGGCGGAATTGACGACGAAGCCAGCAGATTGATGATGAGTGATCACGAAGTCGTCAAGGCGGGCCACTGGAGACTGAATTATCATATTGCCAGCCAACAAAAAACCAAGACTGGTAAGATCCACGTATGTAAGGAAGGACCCACTTTCTACTTGGCCACCAATTAACTTTCGCCCTTAGGCCAACGGAATAATGCCAATTGTCATGGCAAGACGTTTTGCCAAGTCCCAAACCGGGCGAACCTGCCAAATACCAAATAGTTAAATTGTATGAAATTGCACACCATCTCCAAGTCCGAAATCTGAGCGTCTGGATGGCTCCCAAAAGAACAAACAATCCGTGCAGAGGGTATGCCTTTGGAGCGCCCGTAACCCCCCAAGGGCACTAATCAGCCCCTTTGAGCAGATTTCACTGATGGTACCAGGCTGAATGAGGATTTTCTACTATTCCTATCATTGACCGATGCTAGCTTATTAGTGTATTTAATCGATTTCCTTCCTATGTGAAATCTCGGCATTAAACTACCCCGCCTCGCCTTAAGATTATATCCATAACTCGTAATCTCTTCCCCCTAGGTTTCCAATAATTCCGGAGGGACCTCCGCCTCATGTAAAACTTCACGGACCTTGCAGCATATCACACGCTATCACTCGTCGTTATGTAAGCCGACCATACTAATAGTAAGGCCCCACGTAAAACAAACCCAAAGTAAACAGAAACTCCATGTTTGAGTAGGTTACTTATTGCGGATCTACATCCCTAGTTTGTTCGGGTGAAACACTTGGATGATGTTGATCGTCATCCTTCTAACTGGGCTAGTACTTGTTAATGGAAGCTTGGGCGACGCGTCACCCCGTTGACGAGAAGTGAAAAAATACAACTGCAAAGACACGATACGACGAGGCTGCGTAATTGTGACCGTTATACTGTACGACGTTGGTCCTATTCCCACTCGCTTGATCTCACTCGCTTGTGGCGGCTATTCTGACGAGAATTCCCACAAAGTGCGTTTACAACAAAATATGCGAGGCCCCTGATTCGCGGAGCTAGCTCCGGGAGCAGATCATCGATGATCACTCATATTTGCACCTTCACTGGCAATGATCACGGTAGTGGCCATTCCCTGTTTGTCGCACAGGACTGACAGCGTTAATGTAGTAGTTGTAAATAGCAACCCCTTGAGTAAGCTTCAGGTTTGACGCCTGGTTAACCGTATGGCCTCGATGTTCCTCTGAGAATAGATATATCACATACCGCATTGCCTTGGTGTGATTATACGTGCATGTCAGCTCGCCTTTTTTTTTGTCCTTTGTTAACGTTACATGTCCCGAGACAGTATCGGGAGAGAACCCGCGGTTTCCTTCCATCGATCTCTAAAGCCAAAAATATAGGGGTCCGTTATTACCGCTATTGTACAGGGTTAAATATAAACGTCCTTCCGTTTGAGGAATACACCCCTTGGCACGTACCGTTGTACCAATGTGATGGTGTGATCACGAAGTGTTTCGTTTCCGGCATATTTAGGCTCTAGGGACCACGCCTATATCTAATCTTCCCGTCGTACAATAGAATTTCTCATCGTTGTATCTCGTAAGATCACCGTTCCATTCCGGGTTTGAGGGCTCTCTCCCACCGGCTAGAAATTCGAGTGACCAGACATGATCGAACGTACCCCATTTTCCGAATCGAAGGCCCGCGAGTTGCACCGGAGATGGAGACGCGGCAACGGACATGACAACATCCAGTCCCTGAGACGTCTCCGCGGACAGACCCTCCATCTCTGAGTTTCTTCATCCCATCTCAACCCCCTCACTCGACGGCCCGAAGTTAAGGAAACATCCCGGGGACAAAGCATCATATGGCCTGGCTCTTGCCTGGCCAGCTGCTTTGGCCTGTCTCAAAGTCTGCTGCCACATTGGCGGGGCCCTAAAACAACCCCCGGAAAGGAAGAAGATCAAGACAAAACCTCGCCATAGACCTAGCTACTATAGGAAGGTGTTGCTGGGTGTAAAAAAGGCTAGGGGACGGAAGCGTAGAGACCATCAAGTGAAGGGCATAGGAGGGGTGCCAATGAAAGTTTTAAGGTGTAGGTATAGGGTACAGTGAAGAATAGTGTGGGAGCGGGTAGAGAGTCAAAGACGATGAACCAAGGGATGTGGCTCGAATCAGCAAAGCAAGGCAGCAGAGAAGAAGATCATGAAGGATATGGCGTATAATCGGGCACCGCTTAGTCCATTTACTGACTAACCTAACTAGCCTCATGCCTAGCCCGCGTTGTGTCTGTAGGACGAGGAACGAGTTCAACAAAAGTCTAGGAACGAGACTACACAGCGCAGATCTCGTCCCAGATATAAAACAACAGAGCAACAACAACAAGCAATACAATTGCAACCCCATCACAGCACAGAGACCCGATGTATCCACGAAGCCCGCCCCCATTTCTTGGGGCGTTACAGCTTATCTTGTTTCGATTTGTATATTTCAAGGCCTGGCTAAAACAAAAAAAGGGGATTCACCCCCCATACCTGCCAGCAACCCCACCATCAACACCGCATCGCTACAGTATGAAAAACAACTACTATAGGGCTACGGGATTTGGTGATGAATACCGGACTAAACCGGCATCAGAGGAAGAGTACTGTACTGATACCCTACTCTTAGCGTATTGACGGGAATACCGTAGTGATCCCGCCCCTCTTTTTGGTACTGTGTTTATCCCCCAAACATTTATATTTGCACCACAAAGACCTACATACACAAGACTAACAAAAAAACAAACCCTCGAAATCTTCTTCACAGCCCATCACTCGCACTCCCACTAGGCCCGCGCGCCACCACCACCCATATCACGACGATTCTCGTTTTACCACAGTCTACAAGGAAGGAACTAATAGAGTAGAGAACAAAAGCCAGAGAAAGGGAGGGTCGCACTTACACCACTCAACAGGCTCTCACTGTAAGTATATGTTCAAGAATGGCCCCGCCCCACCCCACTCACGAACACACCATAGCAGCACCGGATGGAACAGAATGATTGAGTTGCTAAGATTGTTATCATACAGCTGTTACATACCCCCAACCAATCCTGTCGACTAAGAACTACATGCATGCAATGAGGCGAGTATCACATCGAAGAAGAAGAAGACTCAAAGAACCAGAAGTGGCATATCCAGCCAAAGCCAAAGCCAAAGAAGAAGAATCAGAAAAGTAAAGTATCAGTACTCATCCCACCACCACCCCGCCAACAGGCCAACAACCCTCCAAAACATCACGAGAGCTCTGCTCTAACTAGTCACACCATTACAACTTCCCCACTCCCACCACAACCAAGAAAGAAAAAGAGGAGAAGAAAAAAGATGTGAATAAAAAAAAAAGAGTCTACTCTACTTCTTTAAAAACATAGCCTTAAAATCCGCATTCGACTTTCCCGGTTGATGATCTCCCCTATCCGCCATATCCGTATCTTCCTCACCACCACCATCACCCTTCACTTCTGCCGCCTTCGGCCTTGCTATCGACCCCGAGAAGCCCAATCCCCCCCTCCTCTTCTGCCCCCTTACCGGCGGCACACCACGAATAACGCTCGTCGGCGCCGCAAAGAACGCTGACTTACTATTTCCACTGCCACCGGCAGCATCAGCCTCCTTCTTCCCCGTCTTCGCAAACCCCTTCGTCTTCTTTATCTCCGGCTTCTGCTTCATCAGGTCTGGTAGACTACCAATACTAATCCTTCGCCCTGCGAGCTCGTAGCCGTCAAGTGCGAGCGTGGCCTTCCCCGCATCGGCCACTGAGTTGTACTCGACAATTGCACCCTGGTGGTCTGGGCGCAGCGTGACTTTACGTAGCGGCCCGAACTTCTCAAACATCTCGCGGATCTTGAAGTCGTTGACGGTGTCGGCGATGTTCATAATGCCAAGCGTCTTCTTCTTGATCTCGTCAAATGATGGCGCTGAGGCGTTGGCAGTGGCAGCGGCGGGCGAGGGCGAGTCCATGTCATGGTCTCCATTTGCTTGTTCACTGCCGGGTGTGCTGCCGCGGGTAGAGGTCTCGACGGCGTTGCCAGGTCTGTGCTTTGTGGGGTTGGCGGAGGCAATGCTGACTTCTATAGGGCGGCCCTTGAGCAGGAACCCATTAAGAGCTACAGCTTCGTCCGCTTGTTCCTAATGATTGTGTGAGCAGGTCTCTTCACAATGCGAGCTATGGGGAGATTTACCCTAGTTCCATAGGAAACAAATCCAAAGCCCTTATGCGATCCCTTTCTTGGGCCCTGAGGCATCCGGACCTTCTCAACCTTCCCATATCTCGTAAAGAGCTCCTCAAGATCCTTCTCATTGGCCTTAAAGTCGATATTACGAATATAAAGCTCGCGTCCCTCATGCCTACACCCAGCCAGTCAAATTAGCACCAATCACATACCACCAATCATAAAAATACTCAGCGAGGGGAAGGAAATCCTACACTGCACCCGACCGCGACACCTTCTGATTCGGCGCCGATATCTTGGCCACCAATGTCTCCTTCTCGCCCAGCTGCTTCCCGTTCAACTCTGTCGCTTTCTGCGCCTGGTCGGGAGATACGAATTGGACGTAGCAGAAGCGCCGGTGGGTATTGAACTTCAGGCTCGGGAAGCGTACATCAACGATTTCACCAATCTACCAATAATCAGCTCAACAGGTCGGAGTGTAGAGAAGAAAAGAAAACTTACACCCTTAAATAAATCCCTTATATAGGCCTCGTCAGCAGAGGGCGGGAAATTCGTGACATATAGCGTCGATCCTGTCCCGATCTGGACCTCAATCGTACGCCCCTCAACGCTCTTCCCGTCCTTTGTCTGGGCTGCGAGAACGTCCTCCTTGCTATCAAACTCGACTGTAGCAGTGGAAGACCGTCCATCCTTCTCGGTAATTATGTTTATACTGTTGATCGTACCACACTATTGAAGGAAAAGTCAGTACCCTGAGGAAAGAAGAAGAGCAGGGAATTCATCGTATCCTATCACAACGACCAGTATACTGACATCTCTGAAAAACTGCCGCACTTTCACTTCCGGATACCCCGCCGGCAAGTGCTTCACAATGACAGTGGTATTCTCGCGATCACGCTTGGCCGCAGATGCTGCAGACGGGAGCGCAGGCGCAAGTGGCATGTCCTTGATGAAGACTTCCGGTTTAGGCTTCTTGCTTGACCCAACGTCATCCGCCTCGAGAATGCTTCTCCGCCGCTTTAACGTTCCGCGGGCCTCATCATCAGGCTGCGCAGCATCAGCCCCCAGCCCCTGCTGCTCCAACTGCTCCTGATACTGCGCTTGCTGGTAGGCCATTGCTTCCTGCGCCTCCTATTACCAAAATACAGTCAATACGGCTCTACACAAACCCAGTCCGGGAAAGAATCACACCTTATTCCGCCTCTCCTGGATCTCTGCCGCCAGTTTCCTATGCCGTATGGTGACCCACTCGACGTCTTGCACGTTCCCATAGTCTTCCACGTGGCCGCGATAAGTCTCCAATATCTTCTCCGGCCAATCAATCGTCTTAACCCTAAGCGCCTCCTTCAGCACATCCCCCGCTGTCTCCTTCTCCCCATGCGCAAGCTCCCACTGGTAATAGCGCAGCCAGAACTCGCACGAAGCTGCCTGCGTCTGCACCAACTCCTTCCAGATACCCCTCGCGGCCGTGAGCTTATTCGCCAGTGTGCAGAAGTTGATATGGACGCGCTGCAACCGATACTCCGGATCGTCCTTAACGGCCGACTCCGTCACCGCCTCCGAGATACCCATCTCCGCCATGTCAAAGTCGTCCTCCGTAGCGTCTGGTGCGAACGCGCGCCGCTTTAGGAACCCGCACCAGGTGATGTTGACCCTGAGCACCTCGCCGAGACCCCCGAGCTCCAGCATGCCGGTCCTTGTCGCCCGGTGCTTTACATCCGAGACCACGTCGAACGGCTGCGCGGCCTTCTCCAGCGCAATGATGTACTGCGCCCATAGTGTCCCCGACCACGGACAATGCCTTGTTGCCCTCGCAAGCACCGAAATGGCGCGTGAGCTCGTGTTGACTTTCTCCAGCACAAAGAAGACATATGCCTCCCAGACCCTCGCCTGATCGCCAAAGCGCAGCAGACAGCGCTCGTACAACGTGCATGCCATCTCGTGGTCCAATTTCTTCTTGGGCTGGCTCGTCTCCCACTTAAGGTACTCGTCCCATGTGTTCCATTCCTCCTCAATGTTGTCCCTCTCGCGCTTCAAGCGCAGCTCAAAGATCTCGCGCTGCTCGTACTTTTCGAGCGCAGCCTTGTAAATCCTGTTTGTGGAGACCATGACGGACTCGTAGTTTGCATTGTTGTAGCGGGTCGTGAAGCTGCTGAATGCGCTGAAGGTTTCGCCGATCGTGGCGTGGGGGACCTGGAGACGGGCCTGGTAGAGGCTCCGGATGTATTCGAGTTTTGTAGTACTATGTAGCAGTAGTGTCAGCAACAGAAACATGAACCTACCAATATTCAATTGAGAAATTACCTCGGATCAGCTTCAAGATCCCTCATGAGGAGATCGCGATATCTATCCCATATCAAATTGCTCTGCAGAAACCATTAGCACAGCACAACATAGCACACAAACAACACAAAAAATAAAAACTCACATCTGAGATGACATGCATCGTAGCCTGCGCCCCCAACTTATACGTCTCCATAACCAACTCCATCGTAAACAGCTCCCTTATGACCTCCTCCGCGGGATTTGCGAACCCGCCCCTCCGCCTCCTCCGTGACTCGTAATACTGCACCTCCAGAAACTGCGCATACGTTTTCCACAGCGCCACGCTCGCATTCTCCTCCTCGACCGCCTTCGCGCACAGCTCCATCACACCCATGACCTCGTCCGCGCTCCTGGCAATCGACGACTCATCCGAGATCCACTCCAGCCACATACTCTCCTTCAACGGAAAGCGCTCCAGCATCTCCTGCCGGCCCTTTCGCAGGTCCTCCAGGAACGGGTATGGCTCCGCCGCATTCCCGCCCTGCTGGTGCGCAAGGAAGCCGCGGTGAAGAAGCCCAATGTACTCGACGTGCGACTCGTACTGGTACGGCCGGTCGGTGATGAACTCGAGCAGCGCTGGGATTCGCCGGTAGTCTGCCTCCGACAACGGCTCGACTGCGGCCGCAGAATCCTCATCGTCAACCACCATTCCGGCGCTGTTGCTATCGTCGTCGTCGCCCTCCATCTTGACGTCTGCTGCAGCGGCAGGATCCTCGTCCATGGCGGAGGCGCCGTCGGGCGATGGGATGCGGTTGCTGTTGCTGTTGTTGTTGCTGTGGGGTGGCGCGGAGGAGGGAATGCGGGCGATGAAGTGGGCGACGCCCGTTCTCCTCGCGGGGGAGCCGCGCGAGTTTGTGAGAGATTGGGGGGGAGGCGGTGCCGAGAGCCCCATCGGTGTTGATGATGATGATGAGGCGGCGGTGGTAGTGGTAGAAGTAGGGCCTGCAGCGGCAGCGGCGTCGAGGTATGAGGGGCGTAAAGGGCGCGGGGATGCAGAGGAGGAGTTTATGTTTGTGGCAGGAGGAGAGGAGTCCTCAGAGGGGGAGAGGAGCGAGTTGATATCCATCGTTTCACGGCTGTCACTGTCACTGTTACTGTGACCTCACGGGGGTGTTGTAGTAATAATGGGTTGTGTTGGTAGTTTGGTGTGTGATGTGTGTGATGGATGTGATGTGTGTGTGTGTGGTGTGTGTGTGTGTGTGTGTGTGATGTAGATGCCTGGAATTGGAAAAAACCCGATCAAGTGGATTGGTCTGTTGGTGATGATGTAGTGATTTGTAAGTCAGTCAATACACACAACGACGATGGCTGGTCGAACAACCTTTTTTTTTTCCCTTCTGGAACCTTTCCGTTCCCTTTTATTATCCTGTCTTTTCTTTCCTTCTATCCCTAAGATGAAGAGAGAGAGAGAGGGGGGGGGGGGGAGAGAGAGAGGAGAGAGAGAGGGAAGACGAGAGAGAAATAGAGAAATAAAAAAAGCAAGAATAAAAATATAAAAAAGACTATCCCAGTCAATGAAAGAACGTGATGAGAAGAGGAAGGAACGTATGGATGGAAGACAGTAGTAGTAGGAGGAGTAGCAGTAGGAACAGAAGAAGTAGCAGCAGGCAGGCAGTATCCCAGAAGACGGGGAGTATGTGTATCTGTCTATCTGTATCTGTCTATCCTCGGTCTGTCTGTCCTTCTATCCGTCTGTCTGTCTGTATCTCGTTGTATCTCCGTCCGTCTGTCTGGTCGGTACCTGCAATCTGATCTGTACCCGTGTGTCTGGCTGTTAATTGCAGAGCAGGTAACGACGGGTATGTAAAGTAGTTTAGGTAGTTCGGGAACAGGAACAGGGACAGGAACAACCAGAGCCAGGCAGGGTTACAATTGTCAGTCGTGAGGGAGAAAAGCAGAAAAAGGTAAAGGTAGAATGAAGGACCGGGCTGGTGGAACGATTGGAGACACAACCACCATGGGCAAACCAGCCAATGGATGGGACGCCCTCCACACGAACTAACACACACACACGCTCCACATTCATTCGTTCACACACACACGAACGCACAACTCGCACATGAACTCACTCGTCCACTGGCTGTCACTCACTCTAGGAAAGAGAAGGCCTTGTGTTGTATATCATGTAGTTATTTAAAGATCCCCTCAGTTAGGTCCAATTCAATTGCAGATTAGCAGCATAGCTATAACATTCTACATCATCAGGTATCTATCTACTCGATACGCAATGGGCGAACCACTCGCTCGCTCGCTCGCTCAATTATCAATCATCCATTCTAGACACACACACATTTCCATATTGCGGATTACAGATCTTTCCAACCTGCGCACCCCAGTCAGGAATGTCTAAGGTTCCCTCCTCCCTCTGTCATAACCATAATCATAACCATAACCATAACCACATATAGCTACATATCATAACATATCATCATATCGCATTTGTTCCCGACCCATGCAAGCCAAGAAACGCAGCCCTCCCCCAAGTGCTGCCAAAGTTCATACATCGAAACAAAATTCCCGTCTTTAAATAAATAAACTCTCCAGATCCGAAATTACAACAGCCACGGGAATGGGAGTGATGGACGGAGGGACAGAAACGCAGAGCCCCGTACTTTTACATAACGTGTCAATTGCCGTCATACATCGTGACTTTTCCCATATTACAAAACCAACAGAGCCAGCCAGCCAGCCAGCCAGCCAGCCAAAGAGGGATCGAAAAGCTCACGTTCTCCTTCAAAACTCATAAACCCACAAGCTATAATAGATATATCCCCAGAAAGAGGATGTTGTTGTAAACCCACCATCCCCCCTCCGCCCCCAAATCCAATTACGCGTCCAATAAGAAGAAGAAGTATTTAGGTACGGGTCTCACCGTCCGGACCGGTCTGATCTGGTCTGTCGGGATTGGACCTCGTGATGTCTCTCTGTCCGTCTTCTCTTTCCCTCTCTCCTTCCCTCTGATAGTCTACATGTCTACCATCATCCCTCCAAATCCATCCCGAGGGCCCGTCCCGGGAGAGTTGATTCTAATCCACATTCACCCAGCACCTATCCTAGTAAACAAATTATTTTTAAAATTATATCTGCACACCGCCGGCAAAAACCCCATACACACACACATAAAAAAAAATAATAAAAATGATAAAAAAGCAGGCAAGCAAAAGAGAGGGATAAAGAGAAAGATAGATCACCATCAGAAAAAATACACATAGTATAGGGATTAGAGGGGGGGGGGCACAAAAAACTAACTACATACACACATTCGCTCGGAGAAACCACCAGAATCGGTTGCGCGGTGTTCGGTACCTGAATGTTGACTCGGGCCAGCAGCCAGCTATGTAGGCACGGATTATAATTTTAGAGGCCGGGGGGGGGGGGGGATTGATTGTGGGGGATGGGATCGGCGCGGTCACATTTAGTGGACGGGAGAGGACGGAGGACTGCAAGGGGAAGGAGAGAAGCAATTGATAGTCCGCCAGCTCTACAACATAGATACATGTATCTCAACCCCAATTCCTATATGCGTAATTGTCTGTCTCCTGTCCTATTCTACTCTACTCTACTCGCCGGAGTTCTATGTACCATCCACCTAGAGTAATTGTGCCCAGTACTTACTCACTTACTCACCTTATCTCAACCTCGTCATCCTCACTCGCCCTCTCTTCTCTTCTTCACTTAATTCATATCTCATCCCTATTATAATGTCTCACCAAGCAAATTGCATACATGTATCTTCCCCAACAACAACCTGGGCCCGCCCCATCCCGCTCCCCCCCTCCCCCAAGTGCCAGCCGAGCCCACCCACCTACCAGGTCTCCGGTCCGCAACCTCCGATCCCCCGAATCTCACCTCACCGCACTTCCCCCCTCCCCATCGCCGTCTACTTTACATCCGCTTATTGCTGCCCCACTCCATTCGGGAAGTGGCAGGGGTGCTTTAGAGGACGTCCGTGCTTACTTTGGCCTAGTCCTGTCCTTCGGAGGAGATGGATGGGGTAGGTAAGTACATGTAGGTAGGTAGAATTACTGTTTGGTAATTGCCGTTTGGGTTCGAATCGGTGTGGCGAATTAGTAGCAACAGTAAATAATAATGGTAGGGAAATAGTAGAGAGCTCTAGTATGTATTATTAAGTTAGACACTGCACTGCACTGCACTGCAAGTTTAGCCGGTAACGTAGACAGGTATGTAACACCAAGTCAAGATAACCGAGTGAGATCTCATGAGGCCATACCACCCACCGAACCACCGATCTCCCTCATCCCAAACCATCGGGCTCCTTCCACCGCCTCAAACAAAGTGGAAGGTGGGGGGGGGGGGGATAAAAATATGACTTGAGCTAGTTTTTCCCCTCTCCAGTTTGCTACGCTAGGTACGAACACGACAGAGCTAATTTACCAACAACCATACAAAACACCCAAAGCTCGATCGATTGAAACAAGATGGCGGGTAGGGCAATGCGTCAATCATTAAGAAAACGCCTATAATCTGCCGCGGAAGTTCCCGCATGGAGAGGGGGGGGGGGGGAGGGACAGAGCAATTAATTAACTAGGATTCTATTGTGACCTTTAAACTCTATGGGATTCGTAAAGCCCGGAAGGAAGCCGGAAAAGAAAGGAAGGAAGGAAGGAAGGAAGGAAGGGAAAAATAAAAAAAAAAGAACCCCCATCATGATCAGCCAGCTAGTCGCTCCTCCACCACGATCCACGAAAGAAAGAAAAAAAGGAAAGAAAAGGCAAAGCCCGAACCTGCCGCCGCCACCGCTGGGCCACCACACCAATAAACCTACCCCAAAAGCAAAACAAAAAAACAAAAAAACAAAAAAAACTCCTCAGCTATCATGAATGTATCTATACACCCATGACCAAGATCCTATCACCGACCCCCAAGCGCTCCACATCCACCACGACCTCCACCCCATCCCTCCTCCTAATCCTCACCGCTGCGCCATCCTCCTCCTTCCCCAAAAAGAGCGCCACCGCCTTCCACTGCCCCGTCACATCTGTCCACGTCCTCCACCGTGCAAGATCATCCGTCCTGTACTCTTCGTCGCCTGCATCTGCCTCTGGGTCACGGTTGGAGGCGTCCGATGCCACGCCAACGTTGCCAACGGACTCGGCAGCGAAGGCGGCGTCAAGCGCGGGGAGGAGCGTGCGGATGTACTAGTGCATGTTAGTGGGTGGTAGAGAGGAAAGAGAGGGCCGTCGTGGGGTGAACGGGTGGGCTCTGAGGTGGGCTTAAGCTTAAGCTCAGTGAAGCTTTCAGAATCGGAATCTGAGTCGAGTTCGGGCTCGGAGTCCGAGTCGATGGGCTTTTCGAGAAGCTCTATAGGCCAGGGGTTTTTCTTGTAGGTTGATGAAGCGATGGTCATTGTGGCTGGAGAGTTAGGGTTGTTTGTTTTTGCGTAGCCCATATGTTGATGTATTTGTGTTGTAGGTTTAGTATGTAAGTGAGTAGACAGGTAGAACAAGTACTAAAACTTTGTAAAAGGTAAGTAGAACTTTTAAAGTCTTTGTCTGTCTGGTATATAGGGTACTGGTCTGTTGATAGTAAGGTACGGTGGGGGGGAGGAGGCCAGCCTGGTATTGAAGAGATATAGGAAGTTTAAGAAAGGAGAAAAAGCTCGATCGAGGCAAATGATTAATTTATGGTCATTCCTCAAGGCCCGCGCGCGTGTGGGCGTTTAAGTAATTGCCAGGTAGCCATCCCGATGGTTGGATCATGCGCATCGTCCCTGAATTAATTTCTATCACTTGGTTCTGCCTCCCGAGAATCATACGTCAATTTTACATGTGGAAACAGGGCTTGATATACTTGGAACCCTTCTAGTTGTCTGTACGACGTTCGATAAGGATAAAGGTCATGCACGTCGCAACGGCTCACTGGGCTTTGTTTGGGTGACAACGGCGAGTAGCAGCAGATCTACAGCTCCTAGTAACTTGGTGTGGCGAACTACATCATGTTACTGGACCACGATTATGACGTCTCCGTGGCTATCGAGAAAAGAATGAAAAAAAAACCCGCACATTGTCATCTTACCCATGGCATCAAACATGTGCACCGAATCAAATATGGCTCGAACTGCTGGAGACAACAGAGAGAAAAAAAAGCCACTCGGTTGCTCAGCCGCCACCTCACAAACAAAGATAGGTAACGCCTCAAGCTGTAGTTTAGAACTAACGCCAAATAATGCACAGAGCGTGAGAATATTCGCACTCCACATATTCTAGTTCGCAAATAGATATTGCAAATCCCCCCAAAGCCTCTTTGTTTTTCTTCTTGCCTGCCCCCCACCCTATTGCGGTTAAGAGTCAGTGGGAATATCCGCGTTGAACTCTTCAACAAGAAAGCGCTTAGTGAAGTCGACGATCTGTTTATAATTTCTCTCGAAACCGGATTGGCCGCCGTAATAAGGATCCTCCACCTGTTCGTCCTTGCGGGAGCCGTAGTGCCCGAAGAGCCTCACTATAAATACATGTAGTTAGCGACTAAGGCTAGATTCTTGGCGAAACAGAAAAAATAGTGTCAGAATTAAACCTTTGGCGGTGCTATCTTTGGGTTTGACACGATTAATATCACGAAGATTGGAGTTCTAGAGAAAACTAGTTCAGCAACCTAGGCTATATAATATAGGTAAGTGCAATAATTTCAGAGGAAATATATGTCTTACATCCATGGCAAGGATGTAGTCAAAACTCCTAAAATCACTCGTTTGTAGCTGACGAGCCAAATGGTCCAAGCGGATGGAGTTCTTAGCAAGGATCTGAAGGGTTCCTAGGGCGTTCCATCAGCATCGAGGGTACATGAGGGGGAGCTGAAGGAGTCATTACGAGGGTCAGAATGCTCCCCAGAGTGATAGGCTGCAGTCCCACAACTGTCAATCTTGCGGAACTTTGCGGCATAACCAGCATTATTGACAGTCCTACGGAATGCGCCTTCGGCCATAGGAGATCCTACATAGAGGTGTTTTAGATAGTGAACTTGTTCGGGCCTATAGCGGGGAGGTGAGCCTCACGGCAAATGTTTCCGAGACAGACGAATAGGACCGAGACAGCATCGGGGTCAGCACTGTCGGCCATATCAACATCGGCATACGGAGATGCAGGTCTAGTCGGATCTGGAGACATGATTGGTGGATTACGAGTGTATATTTTAGGGTTGGAAAGCTTGTGTGAATGGCGATAGTAGGGAGGCTACAAGTTAGGAGTTTAGGGTACGTTTGGGTGGGACAATGCGGGGTATTCCATGCTTCTAGAAACGCGCGTTTTTTTTTACGTGCGGCGCTAGATTACACGATGTTTCCAACCTGTCCTGATTTGTTTGGGGGTGTCTTCTGCGAATCTCGAGTCTTGGGGGTGGTTTTGTTTGAATGTCATAATTTTTGGAAACCTTAACTCGATACCGTCAGTTGATATGTATAAAAATCAATAAACTTTAAGATTTGATTTGATTTAATTTTACCAATCACAAGATATCGGTTTAAATCTAGGTCATACCTCAATAGAAATTATATACTCAAAAGTCTTTGAGATACCAGCTCTTCTGCTAGATTTTAGGTTAGAGATTTTCTGAGGTCGAGCTAATATTCGTACGTCCAATAAAATAGCTTGAAAAGGTACTAACATATTCTGGTATATGAAGTCTATTGAGTACAGTCAAATCTAAACCAAATCAGCTAATTGATTTTCAAGTCACAATTTTTAGATCATGGTGGGGGCTGCACACAACTAATGAATTAATAAAATCATAGTGGGCGATACCTACTCCTGATCCTACAAAAGCGAGTGAGAGTTCGTGTTGCTCCTGCTCGATCATTATCTACGAACCCCACTCTTGGCTTGGAGGCCCTGATTGGCATGTTGACGCCTCACACCCGGGGCTTTTTTAATTTATCCCCTCCGAGGCCGTAAGGAGCCCCTGGCCCCGCTATAGCAGCACTTCTATGTATATCTTCGGTTTTTATTGTACAATTGCCAACAGCTCACCCGCTCTTTTCAAAACAGCCCGTATCAACACACCACCCTCAGTAAGCAGTCTTGCGATATCGGGCCGCAGCTTAGGCGGATTGAGGCTTGCAACCGCCGCCGGCCCGGCGGGCACCGAATGCGGTAATTTCAGGGCCGTAATAAGATTGGAACATTTCAAATTACTTCGCTTTAGCCCGATAAATATTCTAGGATATACTCGACTACATATAAGGGATTATATATATTGATATTACGCTCGCCTGGCCAGGAGGCATTGATATACAGGGACCGTTCACAATCTTCACAATCTCCTTCCTTCGCCCCCTCTTCCTCATCCGTGCCATTAGAGAGCGTCCGACAACGGGGTTTCGCATAGTTAGGGTGCATAAAGTCACGCATATGGCTCTATATGCGCAAGTAGGTCTGTCGGATATCAAGCATCAGTATATCATAAGCGGATGTATCAGCTTAAGGTCTGCATCAGACAATGCAAGTTTCTGCATAACTACATCTATAAGAATTCTTAGAGTAGAGTAGTCAATTCACTCTAGGCATACTTGGCGCATTGTCGGATGCGAAGGAATTCGAAGCAAAGCCTCATTTTTACCCACTGCTTGTTTGTTTATTTTTGCATATAGGTCCTGCGGCCTGTAGGCGCACCTCCTATCTGGGAGGACGCTGCGAAATCTCTCTATTATTGCCAACAGAGAAAAAAAATATTCGAGTCCCCAATCTGGCCATCCTAGGTATTGCGCCCAGTGTCGATGGTGCTTGTATTTGGTGAAGCACCACGTAAATGGGAACATATCCAACATCTATGTTGCAAACGCTCTAATATTTTTTCACGAGCAAAGAATCTTGACAACTGACAATCGTCCTGGAAGTCGTAATAAACGACCACTCGGCATTTGATTGGATCTCTCATTCCGTCACGTACAGGCATCATGCATGGTTAGTATGCTTTGTATCCTTCAGTACCGAATCTGTTCGCGTTAACAACCGTCTTGCAATGAGTTATAATTCTTCGGATGTCTCTCCAGAGTAGGTTTTATTACAGCAGGGGAATTTCATCTCGTTGATCATTCCTCAAACATGTGGATGCAGCAATCTGTGGACAGCTTGATACATGAATCCTCTGACACTGAGGAGATCGAGAATTGGGGGTGCTAGAAGAGGCCACAAATGGGAGGCTTCCGGACAAAAATGGTTTGCTGAGTGATGGTTGGACTACATACATGTACAGAGGTAAAAGACTACATGTAGCCTGATGCCTATTTTAGTACGCTAGACCAAGGGCGGCTCTCTTAGTACTACATGTACTTAGCTCTAAAACGACTTGATATAGTAAGTAGCCGCCAGCCTTTAAAACTTTGCCTAACGATCGCAAGGAGATGTTCATATAGATGAAAGTGTCTTCTGGAGGCGCCCTAGACTAAACTGAAAACCCAAGGCTACCTCTAGGCCATAAAGACAAATAGGGCACAACCTGACTGGGCTGTCATATATTCTCTCTTACTCTATCTATGGCTTACTATAAGAAAATAAGCTTAGCCAAGTAACAAGTGCATAATCGAGCTAAATATCCAGTAGAGTACATGTACTTGTACTATAGGTATCCCATATGCATGTCTGCAATACCTGTAACGTCGGGTCTGATGCTACATACGAATCGAGCCTTGATGAGCAAGTGACCGATCCTAGTCGCCCCTTCGTTCTCATATATGGCGTCTGGAAGAAAGTGGTCTGTGTGGCTTAAGGCTTTGCTTAAGGCTTTCTCTCTCTATGTACGTAGGTACTCCCTTCGAGATCCTCTGCCTGCCTGTTGTATATATATGCTACTACATAGGTACTATACAGACTCTACGAGACACTTATTGATGTTACTAAGAATAACCGTGCGCAAGGCTGGGTTCCTCTTTCATAAGTGGAGAGTATGGTTCTACCTACATAGAGTACATGTATCCGTGGAGCAATATTATAATGGGTAGGTACATCTCCAAATCTTTCCGTATCAACATGGACACTTGCAAGAACACGTTGACCCCAAGCTTTCTTGTCTTTTATGCACCCGATACAGCCACCGCTACCCGAGCGGCCGAGCAGGTTTACTGGCTGACAGGGAGCGGTTTCCCGGTACAGAATTGTGCCTCTTATAATAAAGTGTGTACCAATATGGTGTTTATCAGATCATAGTCTCAAGAATGGATAAAAAGAGTCAGGGTCTAAGAATATTCCTTCCTTCCTTTGATGTGCCTTTCTGAGCTATACCGTTCCTCTCCCTACCGGCGGTACAATCTCTCCAGTTAGGGCTGAGTGGTGTGGTCTAACCTTGTCTGAATTCATTGTTGATTGTTGCACATAGGTGGTGTTAGCATGTGTGGAACCCCAGAATATGCAAGAGAAAGAAATGTATGTACCGGGGGTTGTGGGTTAGTCTGAAGAGCTCGTCGTGATAGGTTGATTGTGGTGATTGGTTGATATCGGCACCGCCACTGCCACGTCGATTAGCTATTCACACCCGGAGCCGTTCAAGCTCCTTTGACATCCGTTCAACATCCTTTGGCGTTGGTAACAATCACGCGTGGGGGTTCTTTCAGCCGAGAAATTGTAGGTGTTCCTCTCTGAACTCCAGCGTGTTCTAGCTCTAACGTAGGTGTTTTAGATGAAGCGAAGGGAAGGAGATCGGATCGGCTTTGGTGATCAAATCCGGAACAGGGAGACAACTAGGGATGAACGGGTGAAAATAATTGCCTTAAGAGAGTCAGGTATGACCTGGAAGGAGATAGGGCGCCAAGTGGAAATAGTATCGTCTTGTCGAGTATTTTTAGGAAGCGCGGGTATTTCATATAACGCAGGGGTTAGCTTTATTCTTAAACAAAGCTAACTACGTTAGGAACAGGCAAATGGAGCACCAGTAATTTGAGGAAGCGAGGAGCACTTTTTTAATCTTGAGAAGGAAAAACTACGAGTTTATTATAAGAGATAAAAAAACGAAATTCACTTTTCTTTCTATCATCGAGGAGATGGGTTATGCATGCTCAGTCAGAACTTTAAGAAATACTTTGGCATCTATGGGCTATCATAAGAGATTACCTCGTAAAAAGTGAGTTTTTAAACTACATCCTCCTCTAGATACCATGCTATAGACATCTAAAACTAACGGTTACGATCAGATGGGGTATAAGACCACAAAATCTTGTTAAGAGAGTTGAATGGTGTCAAGCTAGGCTACATTGGACCCATGATGACTGGTATCGTACTGTTTGGACAGATGAGTCTATCTTCAACACCTCTGGTTTTGGACATCGTCCATGGGTTCTAAACGGCCGGAGGAGAATATCATGGGAATGCGTAGATGAGACGTAGAATCGGTAGAAAGAATCACGATGATCTGGGGAGCATTTTGCGGAGATATGAAGAGTGAACTAGTGTTCACTCCCGCTGGAGTTACCATCAAGTCACAAACATATGTGGATCATATCTTGGATCCACATCTTATACCCTTCTGGCACGAGACTTGTGAGGCATATGGATGGACACAAGTGGTCGAAGATAATGCACCAGGTCATAAGGGTGTCGCTATCCAATGCAGAGAAGTCAATGAAGTAGAGACAATCCCTTGGCCCCCGCAATCGCCGGATCTCAACCTGATAGAAGCCTTATGGGGGGACATAGAAACTGAACTAGGAGAGACTATAGGTCGTGTAGGTGATATAGAAGTTTTGCAGATTATGTTAAGAAATGCCTGGAATAATATTCATGTAGATAGACTAGATAGTTTGATCAGAAGTATGCCTCGAAGACTGGCAGCAGTTATTGCTGCTGGCGGGCATGCTACAGCTTATTGACACCTATATCTATCCTTCTCGAGACTTTTTTCCCCATACAACTATTGAGACATGAGTTCGTTGTCCATTGGCTGCCACAGCTCGCCACAGCCATTCACCCCTGCAAACCCGCTGTGAATACAACCAATCAATCCGAGTTCTTCAGACTAATGGTGAACACCCGGTACCTATATTATCCACAGCAGGATATGCTTGCTCGCAGAGGCGGTAATGGTACTTTAAAGTAGATTAGATAACAGTCAGTACTAACCCTCGAGTAGGTAAGTAGCGTCTGCATCGAGAACACCGCCTTGCACCACTCAAAATTTCAAGGGATCAAACCCCATTGTTATCTATTTCAGGAAGCATAGAGAGGCTTGTTTGTGCACCGGCACCTTAGGTCGCTGCACTTCTTCCCCTCACGTCTCAAGTGATCAGCCGCACGTGCGGCTGGAAGTCGCCAAGACGGCAATAGAAATACCAGCTCTTTTCCAACAACCTTCTTTGTAATACTTGTCTGCTACTCAACCTCGAATCAAGCTGGAGTAGAGTTTGAGAGAGCCTCTTTTAAAGACTTCTCTTGGTCCCTACCTATCTTTTCAACTTTTACCTGGTTTCTGACCTTCAGTTCGCCAGTTGCAGCTAGCTTGCTTTTTTGTCCCCTTGCTCAAACACGCAGAGTCGATCAGGCGGAAACTGAGGTTTCAGGTAACTTTAATTTAAGTCGGGCCCGCGTCTAGAGAAATAATTTGTGCTGGGGGGAGTGCAGGTAGATTTTTTAACCAGAAGAGGCAGAAGAAGAGGCAGAAAGAAGGTCAGAACGGGCGTTTACTTGCAGGCTACTGGAGGTATGTATAAATGTTTTTTTTGTCGTATTTTTTTTCTATTTGGATGGGCGTAAGCCTTGTTGCGCATGCGTCGTCACCCGTCGTCGTGGACTTTCTGCGATACGGCGCTGCCCAGAAAATTCCACACACCCTAAAACAAAGAGGAGAAGGTGGATTTGATGTATGATGGTGGATAGAAGGAAGAGCTTTTGCTAAGATACTATCGTAAACAGTGAATATTTTCGACATCGGCCCGTAGCTTTTATGGTTTTATTGGCCTAGAGCACCTGCCTCATTACACATTACATACCTGAAATCACTAGGATCAGGGGAATAGTTCGAAATACTATCCAGTTAACAAGCAGCAGCTCGCATTACCGTTACTATTGCTTCTCCGCCTGCACAGAAACGGAAATAAAGGGACTGGAATAATAAAGTACCAATAGCAAAGCAACATAGGCTCATTTTACATACACCAAAACATTAAGGTCGCAATCAATTTGCTATCGCGCGTAGTTTTAACATAGGGTTGGCAAGACGCAAGCGCAACACGCCCCCCCCCCCCCTCCCCATAGCCCCTCGCAGATCCCTTTTTTCGCAGTCTCAAACATACATAGAAAGCTCGCCGCCGCGTTCATTCCATGGCTAATAACAACGACTTTTACTCGCGCCTCGACTTCCCCCATCCTCCCGCGCACGAGGATTCTTCAGACGACGAAACTGGTCCCCTTTCTCAACCTCCGGTACCACCACATCAGCAACCCTACGATCCTCATTATCAAGCTCCTATAGCGATGGATCATAGAACTCCATCGCCGGCTCACCCTCTTGCTGGGTATCAGCAAGGTGGTGAGATGCCATACAGGCCGCAAAGACAGAACACTGGGGGGTATCCCGCAGGTGGAGCTTCTATGCCGGATTGGCCTGATGATGGTAACAGACTTGTCGCTCAACCTACTGTGAGTTTTTTCCTCTTCTTTTCTTCCCGTCTACTTCAGCTTCCTGCCGTTGTATTCTTTTCTCTCTTCATTGTTATGGTTCTGACTTTGTGGACCACTTAGTTCTCAGTACAGAATCTAGCGCATTCATACGACCAAGCTCCCCCAGCGCCTCCCTCACATGGTCATCGTCAATCCGTCGGCGCAGGCACTGGGCAATATCCAGTCTACCCAACTGCCCAACAAGATAATTACTCCCATGATAATTACCATCATGACCCATATCAGCCGCATGTTCCTGACGATGGATATCCTTTAACAAGCTACAACACCCAGCAGACTCCCTACGAAGATGACGATAGACGACCGATTCTGGATCCACACTCGCAACTAAATACCCCATTACAGGGAATTAATGACCCTTTCTACTCAACAAATTCTCCATCTCCAGTCGCATCAACACCAACCCCTGGGCCCGGTCTACGTAGATGGAAAACCGTAAAGAAAGTAGAGCTCTATAACGGGAATTTGGTCCTGGATTGCCCCGTGCCAAAGAAGCTGCTAGGAATGTTACCGCAGAAGAAAGAGCGTGAGTTCACACACATGAGATACACAGCAGCAACCTGCGACCCTAAGGATTTCGTCAAAGAAAAATTCACCCTCCGCCAACAGCTCTTCCAGAAGCCGAGACATACAGAACTCTTTATTGTAGTTACCATGTATAACGAGGATGAAGTCCTATTTGCAAGGACCATGGCTGGTGTATTCAAGAATATCGCATACCTATGTTCCCGCACCCGCTCTCCAACATGGGGTGCAGACGCTTGGAAGAAGGTTGTTGTATGCGTCGTGAGCGATGGGCGTGGGAAAATCAACCCTAGGACTAGAAGTGTTCTAGCTGGTATGGGCTGCTATCAAGAGGGAATTGCGAAGACAAAGGTCAACGAAAAAGATGTGACTGCACATATCTATGAGTACACCACCCAGATTGGTATTGAGCTCGACAACAAGGATATGGTGAAGCTTAGCGCCACAGGCAAGAACGCCGTTCCAGTGCAGATGCTTTTCTGTTTGAAGGAGCGCAACCAGAAAAAGATCAATTCTCATCGTTGGTTTTTCCAGGCGTTCGGAGAAGTTTTGGATCCCAATGTATGTGTGCTCATAGACGCTGGGACAAAACCAGGTGGGACCAGTATCTACCATCTCTGGAAGGCATTCGACATCAACCCACAATGTGCTGGAGCCTGTGGGGAGATCAAGGCCATGTTGGGACCTGGAGGGAGATATCTCTTTAACCCTCTCGTAGCTACTCAGAACTTTGAGTACAAAATGTCGAACATCCTTGACAAACCGCTCGAAAGTGTGTTTGGATTCATTTCTGTGCTCCCTGGTGCATTCTCCGCGTACCGGTATACGGCGCTACAGGACGATATCCATGGCCAGGGCCCGCTAGAGAAGTACTTCAAAGGAGAAAAGATGCATGGTAGTTCCGCGGGTATCTTTGAGGCAAATATGTACTTGGCCGAGGATCGTATCCTGTGTTTCGAGCTCGTGTCGAAACGGAATTGCAACTGGGTTCTTCAGTATGTCAAGAGTTCGAGTGCTGAAACCGATGTACCAGATGAAATGAGCGAACTGATTCTTCAGCGAAGAAGATGGCTCAACGGGAGTTTCTTTGCAGCAATTTATGCACTGGTGCATACATTTGATATTTGGAGAAGTAATCACTCGATGATGAGGAAGATAGCTTTCTTAGTCGAGTTCTTTTATCAGACTATTTCCATGCTGTTTTCGTGGTTTGCTATCGTATGTCCCCCTATATAACTTACTGGTAGATATTTCCGGGTTCCTGTTCTCTGACTTGGGGTGGGTAGGGTAATTTCTTCTTGGTATTCCGGATCTTGACGGTTGCTTTGGCGGAACCTGCATTGGGTTTCACGCCAGGGAAATATCTCAGTATTATCTTTGAATGGCTATACCTGGGGACATTACTTACATGCTTTGTCCTGTCACTCGGAAATACACCCGGTGGTACGAAGAAGCTGTATATGACGATGGTTATCTTCTGGGCTATTATCATGTTGTATGTTTCCTGTGAGTTCCAATTAAATTGGGAAATACTAACTACTTTCATAGATATCTTCTATTTGCGGCAGTGTTTATCTCAGTTAAATCCGTGATAACAGAGCTGAACGAAAACAACGGGAACTTCTCTTTTAGCAACCTCTTCACGAACCAGCTTTTCAGAGATTTGTTGGTTTCACTGTGTTCGACCTATATCCTCTACTTTGTGGCTTCTTTCATGTTTTTTGAGCCATGGCACATGTTCACCAGTGTATGTCCCACATCCTATAGTGGTACGCATAGAATTGAGGTGTCCTAACATTGCACTCTATCTAGTTCATTCAATATCTCCTTCTCTCGCCCTCATACATCAATGTTCTTAACGTCTATGCCTTCTGTAACACACACGATATCTCCTGGGGTACGAAAGGTCCCGATGTCCCTCCACCTATTGCGAACGGAAATGTCGTCACTGTCGACGGTAAAGCCAACATGAATGTGCCTACCGATGACAAGGATCTCGACGAGCAGTACGAAGCCGAAATGCGAACACTTGGCGTCAAGCCCGAAAAGGAAGTAGAGAAACGCAGCGACGAACAGTTGCAGAAGGATTACTATGCAGGTTTCAGATCCTGTGTCGTGCTTGTGTGGATGTTTACAAATTTTGCGCTTGCTGCTGGGATCCTCAACTCGGCTGGGTTGGATCGTGCTACGGAAAACGATCAACTCGTGGAACAACAGAGGAGTAAAGTGTATCTGGCAGTCGTACTATGGAGTGTGGCGGGGCTGTCGGCGTTTAGGTTCCTGGGGTGTAGTTGGTTCTTGATCCTGAGAATGGTAAGTCTATGCCCCCCGCATCAACAACCCATACAGCTCGTTGTAGAGAAGCTCCGATTCGCTGACTTTGTAACTAGTTCCGTGGTGTTTAAGGCCGATTCGATCAGCCCCGAGGGCAGAGACGCGCGGCATGTTTTCCTTATTTTCCTTTACTCACCTCAAATAACATAGCAGTTATTCCTGGGGGGCTTCCCCCCCCTTTTTTTTTCTTTCTGGCCACCGCGGTGCGCGGCGGCGGCGGCGGTGGCAAGAACAGAGGCGATGCTACGTTTATTTTCTACTACCTCCCTTTTATTATGTAAAATGACCTATCCCCGATTTCCTAGTCTCTTGTGGTGCTTCTACTACTTTATGATTGTGTATATGTTGATGAGATACCTAAAACCATACACTTTACTTGCCTGTCTAAAAGATAGTTTTAACTTTTTTCTTTCTTTTCTTTTTACTGGAGTGGAAGGGAAAAGAGAGGATCCGATAGAGGGAGAAAAAAAAGATATACCATCTTATCTGAGCTTGTCTTGAAAACCCAATCAATATCCGCCCGGGCCCGGGTGGCTGTGCATGTCGTCGTCGTAAGCTTAAATCGACTCGTAGTGCTTGCTGATCACCGCTCTTGGCGGGTGCAGATCATGTTAGATCCACTGTATCTATTTCCAGTAGCATTTAGAGCGCTGGTTAACGGCACTGCGCGTAGTCCAGTCGGGTCGAAGCCGAAGAGGCAGACAGGCATGGGTGGTGATCATGAATATGTATGTTCTCGATCTGAATACATCGAGTTAAGTGCATACATGTATATATAATGGAATGGAAGAATCAGGAGCTGCAGCAGACAGAGCCGTCCTACTCTGCGTGCGTTGGATAGGATTGTTTTAACTATGGGCAGATACACCGCTTGCGATCGCCGTATGGTTCGTCCGATAATCTGCAGCTGGACGGGTCAGTTATCGTCGTGTATTTACAGAGGGGGGAGGGGGCTATACAGCTGTGTCCAACAAGTCCTGCGACATGGCACCACAGCAATATTATAAAACACCCCCCAACCAACAACCATGAAATCAATTTGATTAAAACAAGATAATTATTGACTCTAGTCCAGTAGAGATTGAAAATATGTATCTATGGAATTTTTTCTTTTATGGTACAGTATTAGAGAAATCCTGTAAATTTAATGCAAATCAATGAATATCCATACATTGACATATTGAATAAACAAAATATTTCTATCTAACATATACTAGTTTATAATCTTTCTATAGAAATTAAAGGTTCAAAAAAATCGCTTTGTGTGGTTGTGAAATTATAAATTACATGTCCTATGTCAAATTGACATTTTAGGGTTTCTAATTTGAAGGTGAATTATTCAATCAATAATTCCGAAATTTTCTCAATATTTAGGAATATGAGGGGCCCTCTCCACTGTTTTCTACTGTTTTAGTTTCAAACTCATTGAATCAAATATTGTTGAGTAGTGTTGAATTACATGTGTTGTTATCGTGTTGTCGTACTGTCGCAGGACTTGTTGGACACGGGTGTACATAACTATATTATGTTTTCCAACTGAGCTGAGGGGGAAATGCGTGGCCTCGTCGAGTGGTAATGGTGGGGGTGGCGGGAGGGGCAGTCGTTCTTCCTATAGAGGGGATTTGGTGTTGATGGGCTGATGTTGCTGGTTGGCTGCTGATATGCAGTTAGCTGGGTATACTTGCGGGCCTCTCAACAAGGCGTGCGTGGAGAGAGGGGTCGGGTTTCAGGTGATGTCCGCCTAGCTAGGGTAACGGACTGGCAGTCTGGGTGTTTGTGCGAGTGATGGGTTGTGATGAGCGTTGCCGACTTGGCTCGGAGTTTGTTCTGAATGGTTCTGCGCTCTTGGGTCTAAGGATTGTGGTATTGGTGGCTTCACGAAGCACAAAGTCCGTAGCTGGTTTTCCCTGGTTGGATCCGAGTTGGATGCGTGAGTGTTGGGCATCTACGCCCGATATCTTCTTATCTGATCTCTCTCTCTACACTGATGCTTATCTGGAATCGCACACAGGACCCGAAGGTAGGGTTGTATTTTGATAGGGCAAGTATATCAGAAGCCACAGCAACTTCCAGAGCCGCGATATTAATAGACTACACAATCACAATCACCAGTGTTTATAACAACAGAGAGGTCGCCATGGTGAAGCAGGGGCGCGGGTATGTAATCCACGAGATCGTGAGCCTCCATCGGCCATGGGGGAAGTGCGACGCTGCAGTGGTTCCTTGGACTTGATGGAGCGGCGCTCTTATATCTGAAATATTGACCTGGTAGGGTCCGGTTTAACGCTATAACTATAGTTCTTGCTACGCCCATGAGGCGAGCGGGGGTGTTTGCCATGGCACGAAAAGCAAAGCTCACACGCAATCACTCGAGCCTTGGCACACATCAACCAGCACCGATATTCGGATAAATAAATTGAAAGGCGAACCAAGAGGCCAACAATAAACAACAGTTAAATTGGGAAAGAATAAGATATCCCTAAATCATTCACACTACCCTCCTTCACTATATATACAAGACAGGCCCACCAGGCAATGATCGCCGGATGAGCCCCGGACTCTCAACACAAAGGAAAAGAATACAGAAGTTAGAACGCACAGGGAAAAAAAAGGAAAGGATAGGAAAGGAAAGGGGGGTAAGAATAAGAATAAGAATAATAGAAAGAAATAAAAAAAAGAAAAAAAAGGAAAAAAAAGGAAAAAAAAAAAAAGAAACACCCAGCTCTTGCCCTTCTCAGCTCGGCGAAGGGCAGCCCAGAATCCGCTACGCCTGTGGTGGGTCTCCAAACCCCGTTTTTGCCAATCCTGTGGCGGATTTGCAGGACATTGATTTGGTGGATCAACCCACACAGGTGAAGGAGGGTGTTGATCTTCATAAAAGACGAATGTTGATATCGCCATTCCTTGCCGGATAGGCAAAATGTCCATTGGACCTTGGGAGAGCGAGACCCGAGCTGTAATAAACAAGCTCAGGAATCTCGAGATTCACAGGACCCTAATTTATGTTAATAAGCGTACAACCATAGTAATTGAGTACGAGTTCATAGGGATACATACCAAGGTTGCAATCCGTCGAGTTCTGAAATTCATAATGTTAATTACTGTATTGATATACTCATACTGAAAACTGAGAATTGAGGTAACTTACTCCTTTAACTAGTCGAGAACCCCGGAAGCACCTAGCTGCGGACAGCTTTCAGCCTTGTTCTTCTCCATATCCGGCTGTAGATAGGGCTCGAGAGTGGAAGGAGGCACACCGTGCTACCTGTACACAGTACAAAATATATTAGTACATAACATAAAACAAAACAGTAAATCTAATAGACAATTAACTAATCGTTACTCACATTTGATGTCTTCCCTCTCCTTGGATTCTTGGACTAAGTTTTGAAAACGGGATCTGGGCCCCATGGCTCCCATAACGTATGTGACGACTAAATAATTAGCTAACGTTCAGCAACTGAGGGGAAGAAAATAGCTCGCACATTATCAGATATGTAAGTTTAGATGGTGTGTGGGAAGAGGTGCAGAGAAAGGAGAGGAGGAGATGAGAATGGAGAATGAGGGGGTGGAGGAGAGAGCTCTCGCATACATGACGCCTTAGGAGGATGTGGGGAGAGTAAAGATTTTGTGGAAAAGGGAGAATAGAGTGTGATAGTACTCTAATCTAGAGAAGAGTAGAGAAATGAATAGCACTCAGAATGTTCCTGAGGCTGTCTTGAGCAGCAAAATAAGACTGGAAGCCCAAGATATGTAGCTGAACAAGTTTTTGAGAGTATAACGAATATGTTAGAAGAAGAGGGGGGAAAGGGGGGGTTTATATATGTCCATGAGGGAGTGTGTGTTCTCTCTTCTGCGTACCTTATAGAACTGATTCTAGGCATATGGTCGCCGATATTACGGACAGAGTATACCTAGAGAACCGTAGGGGCCAGATATCGACTTACGTACCTGGCATGAAGCAAACTGTTCATTTGACATTAAACTACGTGTACCAAGTTTAAATTACAATTACGAACATGCACATTGTAAGAATTACTGGTTACTCTCTTATTTACCTGTCACGAAAATTATGAATAAGTATATATATGTATTACTTCGTATTCATTTACTTCCATTTGAGGAATAAATCTGTCAAGGGTTCCAACTCTGTAAATAAGTACATGTACATTTTAGCTTCCATGTACCCCCGGTTTGAGAACCTCCCCGTAGTTTGACACTTGTGAAGACCTGCAATCTCTGTTTAAGAAAGTCTAAAGGACTCGTAATCATTTGTCCCTACATTGCCTAGCCTTAGCCGCTCTATTGTTTGTAAGTGAACGTATGAAAGCTGCTGCCACTTCAATGGTCCGCTGGGCCTGGGACTCAATCCACAAGTTGAACGCCCAGGCCCCAGAAACAGCTACCCCACGCCGTACATCCGTGTACAGGCCAGCTACCATACATATAGTCTCGTGCCCATCCCCTATTTTGGTGTGGTTGGAGATGTAGTACTACCATACATACATACATACATGTATGTACATGTGCGTTCTGGAGTCATGGTCCCCAGGGTAACTGGTCCATACGAACCCAGAGCGCTATGATGTGTTATAGAAGTGGTATGCGGGTCCCTTGCCCCACCATCAACACATTAACTCTTTACGACTACAGCGCCCAATAGTTTTATGCCGCAAGCTCTCAGCCCTTCGATTACCACAAACATTCGACCGCATCTACTTCTCAATATCAGCTACATGTACTTATCAACGAAACCCCCGCTCCGATAACAAGTCATCTTATTACATTAAGGCCGGTCGAATAGAAGGCCACAGTGAGTAATATGCTCACTCCGCGGCTCGACGCGATGGTTCAGTGTTCAAGTATGGGGCCCCACTGATGAACATACTAGATCTACTACTAGATAGCGGGGTTGAAACGCTCATTCGATTCCACTCCTTTTGAGGCTTCCGTCTAAACCTTACTTCGGTGAGAGGACTCGTTTTTCCGGTAGGCAATTAACAACTAATAGTCTCCTTTAGACACCATAGGTACCAAGGGTGATAGTAATTACTGTGTTTCCGCCGAAGTGAGTCGATGGCAGACATGCAAGAAGAAAGTCACTTCGAATAATTTACCGCCTGACCACTCCAGACTTTGCTAATCCCGATACCCCAGCAGACCAAGCATCGTGTCGCTAACCGCTTTGTTCACGAAATATCACTCGCTCTTGGTTTTAATTTGTGAGAATGCTTCTAGAGTGAAGTTTTCTTTTATCACTCAACTCTAATAAATGTCCCAGATTTACTGCTTCCTCCGCCAGTAAACTCATAAGGGCTTTTCTAGGTCCACCATCGGCAGAAACATCTCGCCACCAACCGAAAACCCTCCAAAGCCCAGCGGCCAGAATCCTGACCTGTTTCTATACTCTTCAACCGCCTTCTTCATTCTCTCCTGGTCGGCCCCTAGTGGTAGCTTTTTGGTTCTATCCATGCTCTCTGCGGAGCCCTCTGCCTCCGCTTGTTCTGCCTCATCCCTTCTGATGATTTCAAGTGCATGAGCATACTTACGCAAGTTGCCGCTAAGATAAAAGCCCTCTTCTGCCTCATCTCGGCGGTGGTTCATGTATACGGCCCTAGCGGACTTTTTTGCAGTACGATAGGCCAGTACTTTAGAGCGGGGTGTAATGAAGGATACTAGTGTGCGGGCGCGCTTGAGAATTTTGGAGCTTCTGGTATATCTCTGTGGCAATGATGAAGGTAGGTAGTCCATTTGTATTGTGGGTTAGTTATGTGCTTATTTTTGTGTGTTTGTTGATAATAGTTATCGTGTTTTATGATACTAATCTCGGGTATTAGGTATATATAGAATGGTGTTGCTTTATATTCCAGACAATTTTTCACCGTTTGTGCTTTGAGGGCCGTACTTGAAAGTTTAAATATCGTATTTTTTCATATCATCACTAACATACCTAGCAGACAAACGAGCATCCACTCTTGAAAGCTACGCCTAACCGCACCAGAGATGGCCCGCATGAAGTTCAACAACACCACACACCGATAATAATACTGTTATGGGCGAGCCATACACTGAATAGGCAAGAAGGGGGAGGTGCCGAGAGGCTGCCAGAGATATCAATGCAGCGGGATACAACACGCTAGCATATGGAGGGGTGAATCAGGGCGAGACTACACGAAACTGTCGCTCTGGATATAGTACTGAAACCTTGGACAAAAAGATGACCGGAATCATGCATGATCTGTCACAAACTCATCCCACAATAAGATCGTCAACTAAATGAGGTCTTGTCTTGAATCGATGCTTTTATCTTTAAAAAGATATTTTGTCAAACCCAGAACATCCGCCTAATGGTGCTTATTATGATATAGTATTTAGCCACCATATGGTGGAAGAAGGTGTAGGAGATAGGAAATATCGACACTTGATCTAAATCTCTTGCGACCCCTCTGTTTATACATGTGGCTCAGATTTATCAAGAAATTCTAGTAAAGGAGTACCTAAGATTCCATAGTATAGATCTACTCGAAATATGTTTGGCCCGCCCGAAGGGTATACATAATGGACGATCAATAGTCACGAAATATCACTCGGAAACATTGCACACTTTCGTTTCGTCAGAGCTATGGAATTTCCGCAAGATGGCCGATGAAGCTCCGCCTCCGGCGGAGACATATCAGGACAACAGTACCAGGATATATTAGAGCCCGTGCTGCAGCGCAACCAGGAGCCGTCTTAGTCATGACTGCCATACGCACATTAAAAAGCAGAAGGGGAGTAAGAACAAAATAACAGAACCTGGCGGGGCAGGGGGTATGAGTTAGGCTGCTGATAGCATACGCATCCAGCCTCAGGGTTGCCCATAGATACCTTTGAATCGAATAAAGATGTTGAGGCGTGTACAGGAATCAGAGATAACGCTCAGGGGTAGAGGTATTCACACGCTACTACAACTCAGCTGTTTGTGAGGAATCTGGTAGCATCGTGGTCGGAAAGACTTTAGTTAACGCATCTCCTGAAATGAGATTAGGAGCGACTGTTGTGGTCACCGTGGTTCGAAGTCCTCTCCTAATTCAGTACGTTTATCTATTAAATATACCAGCCTCATCCAACACATGGGCCGAAGTTCTAATCTCAGGGCCGTACTAAGTGGCACGAGTCTGTAATTCGTGAATGCGTCTAATCAATTAAGCAGTCACCATAGCATGCGGGTAAGATTGTGCTAGAAAATAAATGGGATTTGCCCGCGGAGTGGTAGGTATATTATAACTTATATATGGAGAAATTTCTTGGATGTGTCACTGCTTAAATTTTTATTGACTTCTAAGATAATAACACCATAGCCCTACGATGATCGCATACCGATATTTTCCCCGGTCAGTAATACAATTAGCCCCGGCATCCTAATGTATCTTCCTTATAAGGATCTAACCAATGGTCCTCACTCCACAAAATTAGTCACAGAAACCTACTGCCAACTCATTCGCACCGCATATTGATAGGATGAATGTGGGTGTATTGCCGGGTGCTAGGCATAAGAAAATCTTGTTATAACTGTAACCGATTTGAACACGGGCGTGCTACCGGGTGTATCCATCTGGTCGCAGTTGGTCGATAAACTCCTCGAGTATGTACCAGATTGCGCAGTAGGATTTCGTTTGGCCGGATCTCTTGCTCTCTTCAATCAAGTCCCTATTTAGAAGGACCTAGTAATACCCAAATCTGGGCTCCATTGGTAAGAGCAAGTGGAACCCTTAGGCAAGTCCACCATCGTCGACCCGAGCCATTTGCAAGCTTAATCCTCTTCGCCCCATAATCAATACGATGCTAACTCCATAAAACACCCACTACCCTAACCCTCGAGGCCCGTCCCTAAAGTGCGGGGTCAATATATCCTTCAAGTTCCGTTTAGCCCCCCCAGAGCTCCCTACTTGGAAGCGTCGGCCGCTCTGCAGTCTGCGTTCGTGACGATCTAGTAGCTTTTTGTTTCAAGCCCAGGTAGGTACATTCAGGCACATATAGATTGTGGTACAAATAGTACAGAGTTGAAGTGTCACTTACTTCCTAGCCATTAGGCAATTGCAATCTTAGTAGTACAATAATAAGTGAGACTCTAGTGCCACTTATTTTTGGCTTCAAGAGAGGGACTTATATATGGATAAAGCGACGGAATTTAAGGCATTGATTCAAGGAACTCGCTCGCTCATTCGACTGGAATAAGGTTTTCAACAAAGAAGCCACCGTAGTCTGGCTGGGTATCCCAAGTCATAATATCATCGCACCATGGTGATCTTCCCGAGCTACATGTGCCGGTAGTCACCTTAATCAATTCGAAACTTATTATTTAGCTCATGTCGACCCCATGGCCCAGCCCATTCATTCACTCATTAGGTTCACCCCGCTCTAACCCGAAAAACCTTGTTTTCTCTTCTCGTGGCTTGTTGCACTTCTATCATGGAACATTCACTGAGTGTTGTCATGTATAGAGTTGTAGTTGTGTTGTGTTGTTACATTTGTTCCTTGGATGGCTTAATTATCCTATGCAATCCTCCTGACCACCTGGGGCATTGATTGCAAGCTTATTATTATTACTCTAGAGTTTACCATGGGCAGACTATATGTCGTATCCCATGTATCCGGCAGATCCACCAATTGTGCTCTGGGATTTCCCGAGGAAAGAAAACCCGGGGTTTTCCTCAGTCCGTCCCCCGCCCCCCTTTTCTCCCCCCCTCTCCCCGGGCATTCTCTGTTTTGAAGAAAAGTTGGGTCCCGATAAACTAAGCAAGTAGCCTCCATACGCGGGCTCATGTCGTAGTTAGGTTAGTAGGACCTTGAATTCGAAACGATAGTGGGAGTCCTTGGTGTAACCTGATCACGGGTCCTATCACCCCCGTCGCCGTTTCGTCCACGAAAAAAAAAAGTGGAAAACCCTAATAATCGCATCCGAGTGCGCTCCGATTCTAGACTCTCTCTCTCTTTGCATTAAGCTGTCAAGCTTTCGTCCTTCGCGGGTCCGGAGGGGGGTTGTTAAGCCGTTATCCGTTACTGAAACGACCACTCGCGGGAACCCTGCAGGTGCAACGTTTGATCGTCCTCCTTTTCAGGATCCGCCGCCGGCCACATTTTGCTATACTGCTTCTGGTAACTGCGCTTCTCCTCCACCGTCACCTCCCTCCTGCCATATTTAGTACCTAGCTAGTGCTAGAGTTGCACACGATCAGTTTGATAATGTTGTGGAAGCGTCAATAAACCTTTAGATCTGCATATCGCGTTTATCGGCTGTGCCATAATTTAGGGTACACTAGGTATTACATGCAAGTACACAAGGTAATACAATACATGAGGGGAAGCAAACATCTTTAACGGAACCACAAGTAAGAATGAGGTTATATCATTCCACTCCTCTAGGCACAAGTGGTCACTCACTTTTCTAGCGGTTCATTGCATCTCAGGAGAAATGGAGCCAGGTTCATCTAACATACATACATACATACATGAACTACCTACATGTACGTACATGTACCTACATGTATTCGCTGTCGGCTGTTGAGCTGTTGCCTTGTTGACAACTAATAAAAAAGCATCCACCTTGATGTGAATCATAAAAAAACCCTCTCTTAACACAGTACTTATTTAACTTATGCAGCTAGGCACTCGGCATTATTGCCGTTATTTCGGAGCGGGCAGAGGTAGAGCGAGTGTTTTATTTTGTTTCTTCAGAGGGCGGCTTAGGGTTACACGGCGCGGTTTCGGTTAGTGTTTGATATCAATCAGCATTGGCGGGCCGGGTGAGCGAGTGATATCCTATGTTCTCCGTTTGGCCGGGTAGGCTTGCTTGCTTAACTATCAACGGCGATATTTATGCAAGGGTGAAAAGCCAATAGGTAGATTCACAACCCATGCAGTCTGATTCAGTTGACTCACTTCTCCCCAAAAAAGTAAATCCATAGCCAGGAACACGAGCCCCAAAAGCACAAAACGGACCTCAAATCCTTGAATTCGCCTGAGTTGGTGTAATCTGTATGCAGGAACACAGCTGACCACAGTTATCCAACCAAGTTCTAGGTACTGGTACTGGGCGATGTAAGGGCCCGGAATGCATCGCAGATATTCGCAATTGATTACTTGATCCTATCCTAGAGAATCGGTGGCATTACCGCGAGTACAGCTAGACGCTTTGCATATGAGAGGCGCACCAGGGAAAGAAATACAGGCGCCTATCTATATGACTTTTTTTTTTTTTTTGCCGGGTTTGAGTGGTAGGGATTAATGGCCGTGCGAGCCCAGCTCGGCACCCCAAGAGATCAATGACATTTCGGGGAAGAAAAAAATCTTTATTATCAAGATAGTTTGTACGACAGTTTTATGCAGGATATATCATTAGATACGTCGCCGATCCGGATCTCGAGTGACCATGGAAGTCTTGAACTGCGCCCGCAATGCCCTGAATTCAAAGGCGCACAACCAGAAGCTAGTGAGGCGTGTATGTATACCAAAAAAAAATCCTTAATCTAAGAATATCATATGGATATTGAACTAAAGGCTAAAAGGGTCAATTTCTACCATGCCGCTGGCCTGCGCTGCTGAGAATCGATTTCGATCATGGCTAGAAGCCTAGGATTGTGTAAGACGGTAGGTAGTACACGGTGGAGGTAGTGTGGGCCACAGACCCTTCATTAAAGTAAAGGGATCTGCGCAGTCGCTACCATTCCTGTTAACGCATAAATTTGCGCAAAAGTCAAGGCCGTACTTTATTGCAAAATCACATGACCTTCCACTGCTGCTTTATTAGTAGCGCAATAACACCGAGGCCTATTTAATAAGCAATCAGAGATACAAGCCAATCCAGCCCGTTAGGGCTGAACAGATCTTACGATCGAGACATCCGGGGAACGGCGGGAGATTTAGGCTCATCAAATCCGTGCGATAGTTAGCCATTGAGGAGAAGGGTAGAGTAGAAACCCGCATAAGCCCGAGCTATGCCAAGCTGAGGAAGTATAAGTGATTACTGAAAGACTGCAGGGTGATTTGTGCAGGTTATTCCTTAATAATATATTGCAAAACGTTACCTCAAACAATGGCGTACGAAGTGATAGGTTTCATTATAGATCTTAGGTTTTTGGTTAGCTCTGTTTTTCTAAACACCTTGTACGTGTATTGTAGTTAGGATAGGATCTTTGTGGCTTGTGAACGGTAACATATGCACGGGCAGCGCTACAAGACAGTTTGGACCTTGAAGGATTCTGACAAGTTTGAATTATATTCAACTTCGGAGGTATCTCGATGTATGTACCTACACAGGTACTCATAAAGCCGAAGTGTGTGTGGGCTTAATCCCGTCCAAATAATCCGGACAACGTCCATCTAGATCTTCATTCCGTGCATTCGAATGTTTCTAACTCCAAATGACCTTAAAGGGACTTTGGGGCAGATAAATTGCGTGTAGGATCCAAAGATAGGGCTGATTAGATGATAAACCAAAAAGTAGTGTCTTGAAGCTTGGACATATACACGCGTTCCTTGTGTAAAAGGGCATCGTCCCTATCCCCTTTATGGAACCATGGGCATGTGAAGAAATGATACGCGTTAAGGCTGGAATGATATTCCCAGAACCTTCTCGATATTCCTTCCGAGATCCGTAAAGCTTGGAGATTGACTAGGAGGAGGCTAAACCGGCAACTACACATACCATATAGACGGAAATGGCGATGATAGTACTAAGATTGTCTTGACTGGTTGCGATGAGAGATTCCGGAGATTCATATAACCTCTGAGGCGTGACTAACCAGCTATGAAGCAATGAAGATTCCCTGGACAGATTGCCTTTCCATGGTTGATGGCTGTTTAACACATGTCTCCACCAGGGGGGGGGGGGCTACCTATGGATTGTTTCGTTGCTGCAGGACCAAGCAGTTTTGTATAGATAATGGTTCTACTCTTGTTTTTCTCTTGGGATGCAAGGAAATTAATCTCACAACATTGGGAATCCCGTCACCTCAGAGCCGGGAACGAATGAGGAAGTGTTGTTGACGGAGGAAAGGTTCTGAGGGATCACGAAATGTTGTTAGGTACTTATTTACATGTATGTATCCAGCCCAGGATCCCTCAAGCTTCGAGGTGGAATGAAAATCCACGGGGATTTTAAGTCAACCAAAAGGAAGGATGAGCCACCTGTCAGGAAATGCACTTTGCCGCATGAAGGTTGAAATTATCAAATGACAGGCAAAGGATAGTCGCATGGGCGTCAAGCGTGATTATTGGGAGGGATTCATCATCAATCTTGCATAGAGCAAGTTAGGAAGACAAAATGCCAAGCGAGGCACAGCTCGTGGGAAAAGCAGCGGAGGCTTTGGTGGAGGGAAGCCTCAGCCATGGAACCGTGCCGCTCTACGCGAATTGGTGGGTTGAGAATCCCTGTAGGTAGAAACGTGCCCCTGTGTTGGGTTGTCAGGAACCTATGATGGGATGGGCAGGCACAATACTTACTGGAAGGTTTACTGGCATCTCTTCCTCCGTCTCATCTCACAAGCCAGCGTATTGAAAAAGAGAAGGAACAGTGCCGCTCCGAAGAGAGTGCATGCCACAGTGCATAGAATGTAGAGATGCAGCGATTGTTTGGAGAAGAAGAAGAAGAAGAGGGAAGAGGAACCACACACACCCCACGTAACGATGCACTTAATCTTTACGGATAACTTCACATCCCTCCCTCCCTCCCTCCCTAGGCACTGCCAAAATATATACATGCCGTGTAAGAATGACCGCGTATGTAGATTACATCCGAAAAAAGAGAGGGCTTCCCTTTTTTCTTCCCAGTTCACCCGTCAATCAGGCACGTCTGCTTGAGTACATATTACCGCTGGATATCTCTCTCGCAGTGCCTCTCTCTTGCACCTCCCGATCCCTACCCATCACAGCCAGTGCTGCTCATCCCCAAGAGAAACACCGACTATCGCTCTTGCTTACGACCAAGTAAAATAGTAGCCACATCCCACCCCCCGTCACTATCAGTTGCCATCACCAACATTTATTCTCTAAGTAACTTGGGGTCTTGGGTTTCTCTCGACAGCTACAAACTTCATCGTTTCTCTTGTCTTGACGTAAGAGAAGGGTTTTGTTTTCATGGTGGCTGATCTTCACTGCTCTACGTTGCATTGACCTTCTCGGTTGCGCTTGTAAAAGTTGCGAAACACTGTTGTACCCGGCTTTCCGCTCATTTTCATTGTTTGTTTCCCCCAATCTCCTTCCTTCCTCTTTTCTCACCACTCCCTTACCACACTCGCTTCCATTGTTTCGAATCTTTCCTTTCTCTCCCTCTCTCCCCACCCCCCCTCTACCTCCGCCGTCTCCACCTTCGAGATCTCTCTCTCTCTTTTTATTTCTTTCTTTATCCACACTCATTGACCTCTTTTACCGCCGGTCGGGCTAATTATCTTTCTCAGTTTGTCCCTTGGTAGACCTCGTATCTACATCCACTCCTTTTTTTAAAAAAAAAAACTAGCACGTTTGTGTTTTTTGTACCTCACCTTTCGGTCGCAAAATTTAACTTCAAGTGACATCACCGTAACCTATTCATTCACCAACTATCACTATCATCACTAAAAATGGTTTCCTCACGATCACTTCTCAGGGCTTCCTGCCTGCTCCTGGTACTTGCATTGCATTGTGGTTCGACACTAGCCGCTGCATCTCCTGGTAAGTTGCTTGCACCAATCACCACCAATGCTCAATAGTACCAACGCTAAGAAAATACAGCTCCTGGTACTCTCATCTTTGCTAGACAAAACCCCGGATGTGTACAGGATTGCGCTGTCCCGGTTTGCAACTGTAGTGAGGACGAGGATTGCCAAATGATAGCTCAAACGTGTGACAGCTGCTCAAAAGTGCAATGTAACGCCAAATCTACGTCATCAAGTTCGTCTAAGTCGTCAAGTGGTGTTGGAGCTATAGTTGGAGGGTTGTTCGGTGGACTGGCCGTTGCGGGATTGATTGGGTTCGTGGTTTACACTCGTTGCATCAAGAAGAAGAAGGCGAGAATGTCGATGGCGGCGTCTGCTGCTGAGAAAGAAAACGATTTTGGGATGCTGAAGAGCGCTAGGGTGCGTACCACTAGCCTTGGAGTTCTGGGTGGACAGCATACTGATAATGACATAGGCTTCTACTCACACCGTTGCCTCAATCGCATCCACCGTTCGCACCCGTGCATCAAACGTTATACAGATCGCATACATTCCTGGAGTTACGAACCGCTCTGGCCCCTCAACTCCATCCCACCTAGTTCCACCTGTCCCACCTCTTCCAGGCATGGCGCAAAGCCCAGTAACATCACAGTATCCCCGATCACCTTTGGCTGGCGACTTCCAATTCTCTGCGGACGACATATTACGCGGCTCCATGTACACTGTCAATGATAACCGTTCATCCGTCGCAACAACTATCTATGGTCAAAATGCAGTAGTCTCTCAGCCCAACATCATCCGTGCCGGTAAAGCTGCTGTGGTCACGGTCAAATCAGGGAGCAGCTCGGGTAATTCGCCATTATCAGAATCGATGGTTCCCCCTGTGCCCACTCTTGTCAAGATAAAGAGCAAAAAGGGCAGGGCCAAGGTCAAGGAAACCGAGGATCAGCCGACAGTACTGAACGTTCCGCCAAGTCCCGCTTTCTCTGTTGGAGAAACTTTCCTGAGCCGTATGAACAGCGCCAAGACTGTGGATGTAGCCAAACCCGTGGCTGGCCCTAGCACTATAAGGGCTGTACATGAGAACCACAGCGCAGAATCGTTCGTTTATGCATCGGATGACTCGGATGATGATATTCAACCAGGCTCACGACTCAAGCGCTCACAGTCTGCGTGCAGCAGTTGCATCACGGACATGGACACAGGATCACCATTTTCAGACTCAAAGTCGCCCTTTTCTGATGTCAACAAGGTAGTAAAAAATGATTTGTTAGCGCCGAAGAATTCTGGTCTACCATCAGATAACCGCTCTCGGGGACAACCTGCAGTTGCGACCCATGTGCCTGAGAGGACTGTTAGTCCGTTTGACGACTCGAACACGATAGAGAAGGCAACCCGGTAGAGAACCGAAAACCGATATTCTCCTAGTTTGCCGCGAGAGCTTTAAGGGCTTTGTATTTTTTGATGTATCACGGTTTTTCTTTTTTTTATTACTCTTTTTCAGCGTGTATGCGTGTGTTCGTTTTGATGACATGTATTGTGTCCTCTTTACCTACATCATCCCCTCCTTCAACTCTTATGTCAGGCCTTTACTTCTGGTACATTACTTGGTGTGTGTGGTGTTTTTCTTTTTCCTTCTTGTGTTTTAAATTATACCTTCGTGATGTGAAGATCTATCTTCACATCTCTTTTGAACATTTTTCATTAGTTTTTATTTTCTATTTACTTTCATGGGTTGGGCTTTTATTCGGTCTGGTTTGCGCAGGGTCGGTGGGGTGGGCATCATCGGAATGGATAAGGGTGGGGGAAGAAAGCTCATGAATCATATTGGAGGGGAGGAGGAAAAGGGGTTGATGAACTTTTTTTTCTCCAAAGAAAAGAACGCAACGCTACAAACCTTTTTTTCTCCTTTTTTTTTTTTACTTTTTTCTGGACGCTTTGGACGGTTTTTGCCTTCTGCATGTGTATCTTCTTCTTCTTCCTCATACTCCATCTTTTTGTATTTTTCTCCGGCTACATAGACTTTCCACGGTTACGGGGTGGTTTGTCTTCTTTTGGTGAGAGTGATAAATAAACCATCAAGCTGTGGTTTTTCTCTACAGATTTTTCTGGCGTGAAATCTTTTTGTTGGGAGCGGGATTACAGGTTGCAACCGCGGGGCTTGGAGGTACGCATACCTAAATTACGTGTGCCTTTATTTGTTTTTGGGAGTTTTTAATTACGGGGAGTCCTTGGGATCTGGGGGAGGGAGGCTATTTGACTTTTTTTTTTTTTTCTCTTACCATCTTTTTTCTTTTTTACATGTTTTTTCTTTTTCTTTTTTTTTTTTCCCTGTAGGGCGTCTTATCAGTCATAAAATGTCACTCGAGGCCATTCCGCTCTCTTTCTCTGAACCCGGGCCAACCCCAACCGTAAAAAAAAAAAAATTCTCTTATGGTTTTGGAGCCACACAGGATGCTTTTGAACCAATGATATAAAAAAATTAAGTTGGTAAATTTCAGCCGTAAAGTGGCTGGAAACTGCAAACATGCGCATTTTCAAGGTCTTAAAAACTCCAGCAAAAAAAACAAACAAAAAAGCCCGTCTAGATATGTTTGGTTAGAGACTTTCGCCTGGCAGTGGCTGTGCCAACGCTGCAAGATTCTGGTCAATAATTTCCATTTTCCGTTTAGCGCTTCCAAAGTTGCAAAAGCAACGCGGTAGTAATTTTGATTAGGTTGTGGTGGGTGAAAGTGCAAGTGCAGGTGGGGGCTGCAAGGGGCTGCAAGGGGCTGGTTGTCTTGTTTATGACGTTGAGCAACTGAACGGAAGAATCTTTGTGCTTGCGAGATTAGGCCACTCCAGATCACTCGCCTAGCCACCAGAGTAAACCAGAACTATTGTTTTACAGAGGTTTACCCCTGAAGTATAACTACATGTACTTACCTAAATATCAATCAGTAAACTTCTGTCACGTTTCCTAAACGCAGCTTCTTTGTTCGCCACCTATGCACCGTCGGCCAGTTCAAATCGAATTGTCGGTTCTGGTTAGCCTCGCAAGCTGCGGATCTAGCCGCTTGTCATGTGGGGGATCGACCACGCTGCTTTTATAAGAGCTAAAGGATACATGTGCCTGCTGATGCTACGGAGAACCCTAGCCCTATGGGCGTAATGTAGCCTTGTGGGGTGTTCAGGAAAGTGGAAAGCCCCACCCCACTAGGTATCGTCCAGGAGGTGGGGTGGAGATTGGTGGTGCTTGTGGTAGAGGTCTAGGGAGGTGACGGAAGAGGTAGTGGTGGCGAGTTGGTTAGATGCGAATGAGGAGGAGGAGTTTGGCGAGTTGCATCTGTAGTCGGGTTCTGCACGGGGGAAACAGTGCCATGTCCTCATATCCAGTAGATCCTTCTTCGCACTATATTAGTTGGTATCCGCTCGTTGATCACAGGCAATCACTCGGTCTTGGCCGGTGCTAGCGTATGATCTACAAGATCTCCTCCCCGATTAGGAGGGGATCGGATCTTCTTCTCCTTCTCCAGAAAAATCCATTTTTCTGGTAACAAACAACTACGAGGACATAGTCGTAGAGCTCATCAGAATTCCTGCTGATGACTAGACCTCCCCTGTTGCGTTGCCAGTATTGCCATGAGCCCATATTCTAAGCCATCAGTGTCATAACTGTGTTGGGCTCTGGCTCGGCTCACTGTTCTGGCCCTTTGCTCCTGGAGCCTCTATGGGGCATGGGGGAGGCGGCTTGAGTTGTGGAGTAGCTTTTGCCTTTCCGTATACGGCCGCTGGCTTGGAGATCTCTGGCCAGACAGGGGATATATCTGCACTATCTTCTTGGTTTTGAATAGGGGTTTGGAAGGGAAGGAGTTGGTCCTTAATAAGCATCTGTACCTCGAGACATATGCGTCTGTTAGCCTGTACTCTCAAAGCGATTGGGCCTGACTAGTTAGCAATGGGATTCGGTCTTAGGGGGCCGGTGGAGTAGTGGAGCGCCTCTTATTGATCAGCCCCCCCCCCCCTAAAAGGAAGGAATGAGGATTGAAGCTCTATAGCTTTACGGCGCCTTTGTACCAGGAAGTATTTTTGTTGCTGTAATTGTGGTCGGTGGTTGAATGAAAGAGGGTAGCAAGAGGGCACCAGGAATTAGAGGCGGGATTTCATCTCTCAAGAAAGAAAGAGACTTGTAGATGGAAGAGGGTCATACAGGAGGTGCGAGATAGAGGGCCATTGCCACCCACAATAGCTCTTTATAGCTTACTCGACATCGGGTACGGGTGATACGGTGGCTAGAGGAAGCATATAAGGAAGGAAGTAGGGGGTGTATGGCCGTGATACAAATAGCCTTGATACCGATAGATGTGGTGCGCCAAGATTGACGGGAGCGTGGATTTAAAAAAAAAAAAAAAAAAAAAAGGTACAGGCCATTGACTTGGCTGGCGATAAACTGACCCAAAGAAAGTAGGGGATGAAACACACGAGAGCTTCTAGCTTACTTGTGGGTTGGCCTACCCAGGAAGTCAGCACAAAGTGTGTGTGCATTTATATATAAAGTGTTGGGTCATATATTATCACTCGTGCCCTCCCTCTTTTTTTAGGGGGGGATGGGTAAAATTGGCTGCTATAAAAGAAGGAGCTTTCATGAAGGGGACGGATCAGACCACCAGTCGTGCGTACCACCAAGAGCCAACAAGTGGGTGGGAGTCAGGGTGTAGTTATGTATTGCAATGAACCCTGACTAGACCAAAAAAGGTTAAAAAAGCCAGAGGCTAGGGGCTCTAGAATTTTCTACCTTGTGCAGAGTTCAAACGCTCGATGTTGTGCCAGCAGTCGGAGTGTTACACCCATTCGACCACTGGCCAGGTAGTTGGATATTCTTATATGACCCACTCAACCAAAACAAACTTTGCCCCATCTCGCAGATTCAATTAATTACCCCTCCACATAGCTGGGCTGCAGCTATAACACACACCGAGTGATTGCCTGTGCCCAAAATTCTCTCGAACCCTACCTACATGTACATGATAAAGGTTGTTCTTCTTCCTTTGCACCCATGGTGCTATTACCCAAGGCGCGATAAGGACAAAGGGAAAACAGCTTGGCTCCCCCCCTCCCTCTCTTCGGGGTAGGGGAGGAAGTTCATGGATCTATATCTAGCTAATTGCTCTTGTTATACAGTTCACGAATCGTTGGTGCCTAGCGTCAATCGTGCTCGTGTAATCATATACAAAGTGGCCCCAGACGCCCAACACGAAGACAGGAACATCACGTGCACGGCCTGTAGTTTTGCTGTTGGGCGTGGGGGGGGAAATATGTGCCTAACAAACCGGATGGTAGAGGTGTAGCCTTTGAGGCTAGCAGGACTGGGTCCAGAAACGTTATACCGATGCCTTCCCTTCGTATAGGCAGTAACTCTGTCTTCCGTGTCGGACCTTTGGCCGACTATGTTTTTGCAACTTGTCGATGTTGTCTCTTTCTAAAGGCAGGGTGTGCCACTTGTGGGGGCGGTGGCTTGATTTCTAGTTGGGCATAGGACATTGTCCCAACCAATATTGGATATCGAGTATCGCTCATACACTGCTACAGTATCGACACTGTAGTGACTACATGTACGCATGTATTCTGATCCTGGAAGCCGTATTTCGGAAGGTGAAGGAGCATACCATGCGAGTGAGGGTTCATGAAAGAGGGATTGACGAATGTCTGTATAATTGTATGGTCGTCTATGCTACGAAGAATCATGGCTAACAACACACCGCCAGCATTTAGAACGGCTGCTACGCGGTATCCCATTTATTCCAGGGCAAATGTCTACCTGAAATCACTTTACTGATCTCGCCTGATTTCTCGGATCAGATAAGTAGGCATCGGAGAATAGCGAGCGACCGGTCGCATGACAAGTCTCAGCATTTGATCATTTCTGCTGAACAAGCTTAAAATCAGATGTTAATTGCTTACTGTTCTAAGTTTAGAGGAGGCGTAGGTACCAGGTGCATGCCCTGAGTGCATACATGCAAACAGAGCGAGTTCTGAATAGTAATCAATGATCAACCAGCATTTAAAAATAGGGTCGTATTTCACTACTCTACTCTAGGTACTCTACAACTTGTGACTTCTTTCCCGTGTTTACAAATTTGGAAATGACAACCGTCAACTCTTTGTGTAACTACCGCATAGATGCGAATGGATGTTATGAAATATCGTTGGCGATGTTCTACGGTGCCTGCATTCGTACCGGGTATATTGATATTTTCCGACTGGATTTCGCCCCTCCTAACTGCACCTTCTCAACCAGGTATATGGGCTCTAATACTATCCTTTCCTTTAGATACATACATGTATGTTCTCTAAACGTTGTGCTAACTAAGCAAAGGTATCAATCTACAAAAAAGTACCTACAGTGTACATGTATATACACGACTTTCAACAACCAACCATAAATAAACTATTCAGGGTATGCCGACTCGCTAGGGATTATTATAGTGATGTGAGCAGCGTTTATCATCATTATGATATAATCCTAGTCCCACTTAGGCATCCGAGAAGCCGAGAAGAGACAGACAAGGGGCCACCCTCTCGCATTCGTGGGGAGCATATCAGGGGAACGAAGAGGAAGGGATACACTAGCCAATTCAGCAATTGGAAACTCTAAAATATCACGCTTTTCAATGACTAAATCGTTCGCACATGCAAGGGCAAGTCTTCCGATCACATCCGTTGACCAACCAAGCTCCAACTTCCAATCGCAAGGTTAATACGGCAATGTTACATGATATTCAAGTAAACACGAGAATTTTATACCTCAATGGCCCTAGCTCCTCCCAGGGCAGTTGTATAAAGATCTCAGGTCTCCCCGCTTGAGAGCACTATTCAGCATCAGCATCGTCTATCTCGATCATTCACTCGCTCAATTTCGCCCATCCACTCGCTCAATTCCTCTCACAATGCGTTTCTCTATCACTGCAGCAACTCTCGCGGCGCTCAGTCTCGCCGCTGGCGCCCTCGCCGACAACCCCGCCTACGTCCGTACCTTCGGGGTCCAAGGTGGCGGCCGTGGGAGGTGGAGAGGCGCCCCCCCAATTCTCCTCGATATGGAAGCCAAGGAGGTACATTAACCCCCTAGAACACCCCCCCCCCCAAACAACGACCATGCCCTCCTCTAACACAAGCACACGCAGATCTATCTTCCCGCCTCCCCTAACAACCTCGTCGACCCCGAGCTCCGTTTCCAGCTCGTCGGCACCTCCGTCATCGGCGGTCTTACCTCCCTCGCGAGACTCGTTGAGTACCCCGGATTCGACACCGCAGACCAGGGATACTACATGTCGAAGCCCACCGGCGGCAGCTTGATCTACAGTGTGTTCGACGTGAGCACAGACGGGATCGGACCCTGGTGGCTAGAGAGTGGCCCCGCGAACGACCCGCAGTATAGGCTGACATTCAATGGAAGCTCGGTGGCGAAGGCGTGGTGGGATGCGAGCAAGAATAGGTATAAGGTGTATATGGGCACGGATATCCCGGCGAATCTGACGGATTTGATTGATTTCGATATGAAGGTGACTCAGTATTGTGGGCCTGGATATACTTATTGCACGTAGATTATGTATAACTTTTAATGTTTGGAAATAGTTGTGGGGATACGTGTAGTTGGGGTGGTTATAAGTTGGTTTATGTATCCTCGGTGCTGCTCAATTAAACTCTCTACATAAACTTTCATCTACTACATATATCCGTATTCATGCCTCGTAATATTCTCACAGCTATTGCTAGTAGAATGGTATAGACGATAGAGTCCAGTGCACCGTGATACCTGCATCTACAACAACCCTAACCCTTGGATCATGATAAATTAAACACCAGGTGGACATCACCCCCACCACCTTGCCTGACATAGAAGCACATCCCCACTCTGAATTCGCCTCCATACCCCCCCGCAAAATGAACCACACACATACCCTCTACCTAGAGGGTCAGAGAAGGGCGAGTGAGTGCTCATGAAGGAGTGGACGGGAGGACCTATATCTGCGTAGCCCGGGCGGGCGATAGCGAGCTATGTGGTGGATTGCCCCCCCGTATCGTAATTGTTGATATCCATTGGCCAAACAAGTACCGTTAAAGTTCTAGCCAACACTAGACCCCTAGGGAGGAGAAGGGCAATCAATAAGCACATCTGTAAACGCACCTGAGTCCCTGGATGGAGTGTGCACAATCTTTAAAAATACACCAAGCGTAGATTAGCAGCTAGAGATGAAGCGGACGCCGATAAACTCGGTATTGTCAAGATAGGTTTACTTACTGGTTCGGGCATCTGGCTGGAGTGGACCTTTTACGAACCTCCTCTGGGTACATGTAGCTTACTGGTCCGTGGGACTGATCCTCTCATGAGTATCTTTTAGAAGCTGGCTCTCGAGTTCGCGGGTTGGCCCGGTACGTTATATCGGCGGGGACTGGAGTTGGATAACGTACAGTCACAATCAAATCACCATGGAGGTTGAGTGATACATTTCGGCACCCGACCCTAGCTTGGCAGCACGCGCCCCACAGATGTAAGTGTCGTTGCTTCTTGCCCGGACATACACATCTTGACACCCTTAACTCCCCTCCCCCGCAAAGGGCCAAGTCCTTGAATTGTAGTGGCTAGCAGGCGGGGGAGTGTGCGTTGCGGGCATTCATCAGGTGGGGGACCGAAGGAATGTTCTACCGATTGTGGCACTTTCTGGCCGATATAGCATTCCTCAGAAATCCGGGGTACATGTAGTTATACGTAGATAAAATCTAGGTCCCCTTATAGCATAACGCATATGATACTACGATGGGAGTGGGCTACCCCGCCAAAAAAAAGAAGAGAAAAAAAAGCCTCGAATTAAGCAGGCTGGGCTATTCCCCCATTCTGTCCAAAGGGCGCACATATGAATGTAGCATTGAGTGTTTGGAGGGTTACTCCGTGATGTCTACAAAACCGACATTTCAGTTCCTGTTACCCGTATGTCGTTCTTGGCTCTTTCATGGGTCACATTTAATGTATCTATTCTATTCGTTGGTGAGGGCAACGGATGTAGGGTTTCCAATATTCTTTTATATATAGATATCATTGTAAAAGTCTAGAAGAAGAAAAAAGCGGACCCGTGTTTGATACGAGTGATATTTTGTGATCCATGTAACCCGCGAGAGACGGTATCTAAGAAATAAAAATAAGAACTAAAACCGCACCGCCTCGTCCACACATAAAGGCTTCTATAGGTACATCATATACACAGTCATATTTCCTCCCTAGTTCTTCTGCAAGAAACCCTGGAACGCCTTCTGGTCGATCGAGACCTGTCCCACGGCCTGCAACCGCTTCCTACCCTCCTTCTGGTTCTCCAACAGCTTCATCCTTCTCGTCCTATCACCACCATACAACTTCGCCGTAACATCCTTCCGCACCGCCTTCACCGTCTCTCTCGCCACAATCTGCCGCCCCACCGCCGCCTGGATTACAACCTCAAAGAGCTGTCGGTCGACGTACTCCTTGAACTTTGTGACCCATTTCCTGCCGGTTCTTGCGACCTGGGAGCGGTGGAGGACCTGGGAGATGGCGTCGACGGGAACTTTGTTTACGAGGAGCTGGAGCTTGACGATGTCGCTCTTCTGGTAGCCAGCTTCCTCGTAGTCGAGGGATGCGTACCCCTTTGTGAGACCTTTAAGCTTGCCGAAGAAGTTGTCGACTAGCTGGGCAAGAGGGAGACGATATTTGAGAATTACTTGGGTGGCGGTCCAGAAGGTGAGTTCGACTTGTGTTCCGCGGTTTGCCTATAGAGTGGTTTTTAGCTAATCAGAGATATAAAAAAGGGCACGAGGGGGTGGATATGTACCTCACACAGCTCAATGACACTTCCTAGGTACTCCTCCGGTACCGTAATGGTCGTAATCACAAGCGGCTCGTAGAGCCCCTCCATCTTATTGAAATCACTATCTGCGTTTGGGAACTCGTGCGGATTCCTAATGATCGACTCTTTCCCATCCCTATACACAATCTTGAACGGCACCGTAGGCGCCGTGATAATAATGCTTGCGCCGTGTTCCTGCCTCAGTCTATCTTCAAACACACTACAATGGAGCGTTCCCAAGAACCCCAACCTCCACCCCTGTCCCAGGGCCTCGGAATGTTCACGGTTTAACGTGACACTCCTGTCGTTGATGACAAGCTGCTGGATGCTGTCGTCCAGATGGTTGAACTCGTCTTGATTCGCCGGGAATGCTCCAACAAACACCATGGGCTTTGGTTCTTCGAAGCCGGGATAGGGCTTCACGGTGTTCTCCATGCCTACGTGGGTAAAGGTATCTCCGATCTTGGCTTCCTTGGAAACTTTCATCCCGGGGTTGAAATAGACGTATCCTACCTGCCCAGCCCGCAGAGACGAGGTAGATGTTTCTAGGGGATACATTATTCCTACTTCACCGACGATGTATGTCTTACGGGTTGCAAACGAGATGATCTTGTCCCCAGGGCGTAGGGTTCCGTCAAAGACACGGATGAGCAGAATGACGCCCTTGTAGTTGTCATACCAAGAGTCGACGAGGAGCATGCGAAGAGGAGCTTCATGTGAGCCTTCAGGTCTATTTCCGGATCAGCAACCACCCCCCTTCTCCCAACATATGCCACATGAAAGAGAGGTGGTGAATTACGGAGGAACTTTCTCAACCACAGCCGGCAATATGGACTCTACGTTCTTTCCTGACTTTGCCGACACCATCACAGCCATACTCGGGTCCAGCTCGAAGCTAGTCTTCATTTGATCCAGTGCTCGTTCCGGGTCCGCAGAGGGGAGGTCGATTTTGTTAATGACGGGTATTAGCTCGAGGCCTTGGGAGAAGGCAAGGTAGAAATTTGCTACGGTTTGTGCTGTAATGCGGCATCAGTATAGCTGGTTATTTGGAGGTAAATGGGGCGCCTGTTGACCTTGGACACCTTGTGAGGCATCAACGAGGAGTAGGGCTCCACCGCATGAAGCATAAGAGCGGGTTACTTCTTCCCTAAAATCGACGTGTCCGGGGGTATCTACAAGATGCAGAAGGTAATCATCTCCCTAAAGCAAGAAGAGGTCAATAAGATCCATAAGGCTAGCCATTGGAGAATCTTGGCAACCTTATAGTTGTAGATCATACTACAAGTCTGCGCCTTCACCGTGATCCCGCGCTCTCGCTCTACATCTAGCTTATCGAGAATCTGCTTATTTCCACCAGGCGCAATTGTCCCGGTAAACTCAAGTAATCGATCACTAACTACGCCACCGCTTTATCAGAAACTCAACAGAACACCACAATGAGATTGGTAGGCGGCGGTTCATACGAGTGCTCTTCCCATGATCCTACTCGCCCAAACCAACCCAATTAGCCAGAGACCTCCAACGACTGTAGCACGAACCGGAACACTTACTACATGCGCAACAATACAAAAGTTTCGAAACCTCTCCAGAGGGATCGCATCGATCCTCTTCTCAAGCTCCTTCGTCGCCTTCGCGGATCCCAAGCGGTTGGTGGTCGCAAAAGCTCTCCTGCTATAGCTGCTGGTAGGCCATTGTACCGGGATCCGAGTGCGCTCGAAGGGTAGGAGAAGCCTACGGAGTAAGGTGCATTGCCGCATCGGGCGACAGGGAGTATTTTTGTGGTGGAGGTTGGCGGAGGTGAGGCGGGGGGTGGGTTCGGGTCGTTGTCGTTGAGGGTCGTATGTAACCTTTTCAAAAATTCCCGAATGAGGCTCTAGTGGGTTAGTGTGGGGTGCAACGCTACATAGGGCTTAAATCATGAGTGATCACTCGACATATTTTATCAGATGAAAGGATGAGCGATATCGATAGTGATTGGATGGGAATTACTGGAGTTTGATTCCCACAAAAATCTAGACCGCCTGAGTTGCCCCCCACATGCCACAACCAAGCAAGCCCTTCTAGTCCCTGAACTTCTACCACCAGCCCATTTCCATAAACCGCTCAATAACTTCCCTACCTATCCTGTGCCTTTCCACAAAAGGGCCATTCCGTACGTATCTAGCAACTGTGAATATACGCGGATCTTCGGGGGAGAATGCATTGATGCATAGTTAAATTGGCCAAGTTGACGAATCCATTATGTTGTAGATGGATTGGGCAACAAACGTACTTGGCGCAATGAATCTAAACCAGACGCACCGAGACAAACACTGATCGAGAGCGGGGGGCACTGAGCACGCGCAAAACATTGACAGGCTTATTATTGCGCTTCAACTCCCACCCGTCTCTAGGACAGGCTCTTGCGAGCGAGATCCTAAACATTTTAGTACCCACTTGGCCATCTCACTCCCCTCCCCCCCCCCCATACCCCACAAAAAACACATCACCATCCCAAACCTCGTTCCAAAAAGAAAAGAAAAGAAAAGAAAAAAGATAATCCGAAACAGAACCACAAAAACAACTTGACCGCCACCCGGCCGGAAATCATTCTAAGGTTTCATCCGCGCCACAGCGAGGGCCGGGGTGGGGAAGGGGGTAAATGTAGTTGAAGTGGGGAGGGGTCTGAGATCTGAGACAAGAGAGCCCGAGCACCTGGTTTCCCCTCTCCCCTTCCCTCCCGTAAATCGGATCCAGAGCCGATCACCGGCTAGCTTCTCAGGCTACATAGGAGTTAACTACATACAAGCTCTGCTTGTCAAATCTCCGACGGCGTGAACGTGACCGTCGTGATACTAAAAAAAGATGTACACTGTTATCGAATTTTCCTGTCAAGGTGCTTAAAATTTGAGAGAAATATCAAATTACCGAAGATGGCTTATTTAGTAAAGCTGGTTTTTCTAGACATTCTCAACCCTCTCTACATGTAGTCTGGTTGAGAATTACTAGCCGCGTTCCAATGCTGGAATACGGAGTCTACCGGAATTGAATACAGCTACAATATTGGTATTTCTTGGAAGCTATTTCCCCGTGCTTGTCAGGTAAGCTAAGCCTGCAGCATAATACATTTCTGTAGCCTTTGTGTCAGTTTCCAGCAGAGTAAATCAGTTCTTCTGCAGCTGATAGTGCAGTCCTCCTGTGCAACATCCCTGGGATGTTTGAGTGGACAGCGGGAGAATCCGCAGAGCCTCAGGCAGTAAGCGAGGGATGCCAAGAAAAAGAGCCGCACTTTAACTTAATATCTGTATGCCCACTTCAACAGCTAAGCTAGAAAAAGTTGGGTCCAGCGCTCCAGAGAACTGCTCGGCAATTGCGAGATATAGATAGAAGGAAGGTGCAGCCTCAATTCTTCACCAAGCCTTGAAATGTTGAATAATCCATTAAAGGGCCAGGTTTCCAGTGCAATAATGCAACTAGGTAGGCATAAGCTTCCACAAAAAACCTATTATCAGCGCATTTTAAACGCCAGAGTCGCCTGAGGCCCTGCTAGTAAGCTAAGAGTGGTGAGATAAGTAGATTATATTCATTGATAGGTAGATTTTCAGGAACAGGAAATAGTTTAGGGGAAGGGGGGGGGGGCTACCTACCCAGTACTATGCTCCAGCCTTAAAAAGGCCTAACATCGAGTATTCTTTCCCACATTACCGCTTCCCTCAAATAAACCGACTGATCAAGTCAGACCGACCGCAAACGCACTCCATAGAAACCCCAAACTCTAGAACCCCTTGATCTTCCAGATCCTCCAGAACGGCAGAGGGAAGTTCTACGCAAGGCCAATACAAACCCTCCGGGAACTTTGATTCGCCCTCATGCTCATTTAAGATTCATTACCGATGAGGATGATATCCCTGATATTTCAGCCTCGCCCAACGGTACACCAATACCCCCCCGACGCTTTTTTGCCTTACTGCACGTCAAAACCCCGTGACCAACCAAACAAAGCTCCATCCCGTGACATGAAACACTCGTCGTTGGAGAACCCCGGCTGTAAGCGCAACCAGTTCCACAAAAAAAAAAGCCCTCAACCATAATCGTGTAGATCTACAATATCATCATGCAGGTATAGGGGTTTTTGCTTGCGAGAGCTACTTATCTGTCCCTACTCTCGCCCCACTATCACTTTCTATTCCCGTGCCATAGCTTGCATCTGCAGGCAGTTGTGTAAGAGGGGAAAAGGGGGGGGGGGTAATCTAGACCGCTATCATTCTAATGAAAACCAAAGACATCGTGAAGAATATCCCCTGACGATTTGATCGGAAGCGGGGAATCGGTATGTATAAGGGAGGCTCTTTTCAACATTTTTTATTTGGTAGCACGATGGGGGAGAATAAATGAGCGTGTCTGATGGTGAATGGTGAATGGATGTGAAGTGCATTGCTAGCTGGCAAATCATAAACCCCACATTATATTGATATCGATCGAGGGACGGAAAAAATAATAATAATGAATCTGTCCTCTACCCCGCTTGGCCGCACCCCGTTTCGTCAAAGCTTCCTTTACGGTACTCGCGCGCATCTAAACCTACCCCTCTCCGCACGATTCACTCCCCCGTCACGATATTTCTTTCTGGTGTTTTTTTCTTCTTTTTTTTTCCCCCACATGCAGCAAGATCGCGGACTGGACAGTTGAACTTTTGATATCGAATCGGAGGGGCGTCATTTTTCGACGATGCATCCGGTAAACCCAAAGAACTCTTCTGGTATGCAGCGGTAAAATCTATGAGTAAAACAACAAAGGGAAATAAATCGAGGGAGCGTAAATCCCCAAGGATATAGCAGGAGATTAAACTGAACAAAAAAGTTGAGCGAACTGATCCATGAAATTTTTGAGCGCAAAAAAATAGGTAACCTTTATAATAGTGAGAAGAAAAAAAAAAAAAAAAAGAACAAGAAAATATAGGAAAACATTCCCTAGTCATGAAAATAAGATGGTAACCTCCAAAGTAACTGGTAAAGATCACCACCGCTCGTATACACAGACAAAGACACACCGACCGTCTCCTTCAAGCACACACTTATAATCCCTCCATATACCAAGCACACTAATGATAAATTGCTCGAAAAAACCCAGCCCCACAACGTACCCCTGAAGACTTTTTAACGTCTCGCGAAACAGCAAAGAATGGAAGCTCTTCCGAGGAAGTAACAGCATCCCAAGAAACGAACCAAAGACAAAGCGGCAGTAGCCCAGAGCAAAGCCTGGAAATACTTGGCAGTTCTCTTGGAGGCAACGTTTGCTTGCTAAATCATGAAGTTAGCAACTATAAAATCCACAAATATTTGAAGAATAGACTTACTGAGAAACCAAACTGATCGAAAGTATCTGAAGTGATGACAGCAGCAAGACCAGCGTTCATGAAGATCCACGCGGTAACAAGTCTGGTACGGAAAGACTTGTAGGAATCGTCAAGGGTCTTCTTCTCGTCCTCAACAACAGGAACAAAGGGCGACAGAGCACGCTTGACAGTGACTTCGAATGCTTGATCGATATCTGCCTGTGGCTTGTCGGGCTCTTCAATAACCTTGGCTTTACCGTCTTCTGCTACTTTAGTGACAACGGATGGCAACACTTCAGCCTTGTCAGAACCCTTGGTACCCCAGGTAACATCGTGCCAATTGCTGAAAGCATAGACGTTGAGAATGTTGATGTATGAGGAAACTGTCAGAAGGTACTGAGGGAAACTGTGAATCATGTGCCATGGATCAAGGTACATGATCGACGCAACGAAGTACAGACCGAAAGTGGCAGCAAGAGCGATAATGATAAGACCGGTGTTGGAGCTAAAGAACTTGCTGATAAATTCACTGACGCTGTCCGCCTGGAGTTCCGTAAAACCAGCTTTTCCGGTAAACGCTTTTACTACAAGGTAGAACGACAAGATGATGATGTAGAACTGAATGAGACCGAAGACGACGAATGAGACGATGTAAGTAAATTTCGAACCCTTAGGTCTGTTACCCAAGGCAAGAATGAACTGCAGCAGAAGGAAGGCAAGGTAGGTATATTTGATGATCGTGTTGAAAATCGGGGTAGCTTCACCGAAAGGCCATGGCGATCTTCCGTTTGCTGCTCTTTCCGTTTCACTTGGGTCACCGACAAGGTCCATGATAACAGTTGTTGTAAGCCAGAAGTTCGCCAAACCAAACCAAGACATGATGACCGAGAAGACGTTGTAGAGAAGCTGTACGTGGAAGAAGATCATACGGATGATGTTGTGACTACTGGCGTACATTCTCCCGAAGTGCATCAGGGAGTACACACTGGCAGCGAACGAACCGTTAAGCCAACGACGACGTTGCGAGATAAACTCAGGCGCGCTTTCTGGCACATCGGTTTCGGCCTTTGAAGTCTTGACATAGGTAAGATGCCACTTCGATCCAGCTTTAGCCACCAACTCGAAACACAAAATACGATCCTCGGCCAAGAACATGTTCTTCTTGAAAATGTTCATTCCCTCAATACCCTTCTTTCCGAGACGAGCTGATAGGGTGTGGTCTCCGTGGAAGTACTGCTCCAGCGGGCGACCCATAATAGCACGGAATCTGTACGCAGAGAAAGCACCAGGCTGTTTTATGTCAGTTTCTACGCTTTTAAGCTAAATTCTGGAAACGAGAAAACTTACCAACACGGAGACATATCCGAAAGCAGCCTCCAAAGGTTTATCCAGAATATTTGAGATCTTGTACTCAAAGTTCTGGGTAGCAACCAACGGGTTCAACAAGTTCTTTCCTCCCTTACCCAACATAGCGTGGATCTCACCACAAGCACCACCCAAGTCCTTGTCGTTATAGAAAGCTTCCCAAAGAGCAAGGATAGACTTTGCTCCGGGCTTGGTACCGGCATCCAACAACACACACACCTCGGGATTCAAAAGACGGCCAAAGGCGTTGAATAGCCATCTGTGGGAGTTAATCTTCTTGGAGTTCTTCTGTTTAAGACAGAACATCATCTGCACTGGCGGGAAACAGGATGGGTCATCATCACGGGGCCGGATGAGCTGCTGGGAAGCAGTTACGGAAAGCTGTGTGGTGTACTCGAACTGTTACTTGGTCAGCAGACGACTCACATGCAACCAATCGGAATACGGGAGGGGTGATCGTACAATGTGAGCGGTAGTCTCCTTTCCGTCGACATCCTTCTTCATGACACCGTCCTGGAAGATACCGATGGTCGCAAGGACGTCAAGAGTGTCTTTGTCGCAAGGGTCAATACCGTCGAAGACGAGACAGACAACAATCTTCTGCCAAGCCGGACCGCCCTTGTTCCAGAACTCTGACTTCTTGAGGTTCACAATATCACGAATGTTTTGCATAACACCGTGAAGGGTACGCGCTGTCAGAACCTTGTCTTCGTTATAGTAGGTGATGGCAATGAGCAACTCAGTGTGCCTGTTGTACATAGCAGGTCGTAGATTGTACCCATTTCTCAGAGTGAAATCATCGGGATCACAGGTTGCAGCGGTATCTAGATAATGTTTTAGCCACGTTTTCGCTCCTTTTCTCATCACAGCTAGTTTAGCCAAAACTTACATCGCATGTGAGTGAATTCCTCACTACCACCCTCAACATCCGGCTGCCTGTATTTGGCCTGGACTGCGTTCTGAATAGCAGATGGCACTGGGTAGTCGATAGCCAAGACCTGACCTTGTTGAAGCTTAATTTTCCTTGTAGCATAACGTCTCATACCCGTAGGAGCCTGTCTCTGGCGCCAGGCTTCCGTAGATGAAGTATCAGACCTAGCATATGGACTAGGCGCACGATTGTTGAAGTTAACATTGGGATCGGAACCCTCGGCACCCGCTGCTGGAGGACCGGCATAGCTCTCAGATAGTGAGTATCCAGTGTTTGGTCGCTGTGAACCGCCCGGTGTTGTCGATCGGCTCATCGGGTCGTCAAAAGGGGCTTGGAAAGGACCCCCAGCTTGTCCGGTGTTAAGGGGAACTCTTTCTTGATCATCATCCGAGTCGTAGTCTCGGGGAGGAGGCATATGATATGTGGATGGGGGATATTGTTGAAGATTGTGGCCATCATCATGACCACCGGGATTACCACCTTGATAAGACATTTTGTGGGATTGTTACCTCTACAAAAGAGATGTAAGGGGAGTAGTTGATGCTTTTTTATCTTCTCACTTGTATTCCGTTTAGATGGAATCAATGGCGGGTTGATGAAGGGGATAAAGAAGAAGAAAGTTTAGAAGGGGGGGTAGAAATCAGATAAAGGGGTTGGTTTAAGAGGAAGTTGAACGTGTATCTTTCAAAGAGTAATGAATGCAAGAATGCAAGCAAAACTCAGCCCTTATGGACTGTATGTTTGCTACTTGGGAGGAGTAAACCACAAGAAAGAGAGATTGGGAGGAGGAGGGGGGGGGGTGTGGTTGATGAAACTGAAGTGAGAAGAAGTGGGTTGAAGCAAAGGAAAGAAGAGAAGAGGCGGAGAAGGGGACGAGGGCGAGCAGTTGTTAAAAAGAAATGAATGAGAGGGTCTATAGGCACGCTTCTCGTAACGTGAAGGGGTGAAACAGACTGCGGGCCTGCACACTGCTGCACTTGCCTCGAGCTGGCTCGCCGCAATACCTTACATACATGCTGCACATACAAACTACGGACACCACCCTGACCCTTTTTTTCTGAATTTTTTTATTTTATTTTTTTTCCTCCTCCCTCCCACCTCTGGACGATAATATGGGGCCGCCCTGTGTTCTGGTTGGCTTGTCCCCGCCAGCAATTGAGTGGTAGCTGACGCCCGCTACCCATTTGGGTTTAGAACACTACTCCCCCTTCTACGCGCGTGCAGTAGCCTTCCAGAACAGTGCTCCCAGCGTTGTGGCTGCAAATGATCCCTGAAAGTCTTATTCAGGGGGGGGGAGGGGAGGTTTAGTGGGGTGTGCTTGGGCTGCTTTCACCACTCCCCACCCCCCTTCCCTTCCTTGTGGCACGGTGGCAGTGAAAGTGAAAGAGGGGTGAGGGAGGCAGAGAATGTGGGAGTGTTCAACAGTGCACTCTCGAATTTCTCCTGCATTGAGGTAATAGCTTGTAGGAAAGTGAAATATGGGTTATGGGCAGGGTCTAGTGTATTGCGTGCACCCCACGCGAGACAGCTTCTTTTTAGTGAGTAGAGACCTCTCCATCTTACGGTGAAGAACGAATCAAATGATTCTATTAATAGAACCCTACAACTTACATTTCGCGCCACAGCTCGGCCATCGACTCTGCTGCTGCTGCAGGCAGAGCGTTAATGAATCGGTTTCCGACTGGTTGCCAAGAAAGAAAAAACCCGCTTTTTTGATGTTGAATCCCTCTCGTCTCAGCCGCACTTCGCCTGTCTACGCCAGTGGACACTAGTAAGTAACACAGTAACCCGGAGAATCTCGACCCCTAGCCCCATCGGTGGATGTCAGATAGGTATTTCTACCCCGAAATATGTTTGTACTACTACTCTATGTCCCCATGCTCAAGGCAAAAAAAGAGCTTAAAAAAACCTCTACCGAAAGGCACAAAAAAAACATCATCAAAAAATCGTAAAGGATCAAGTGAAGCTATAAAGCTTTGCGGCGTGGTTTCCTGTGGGGAAGCACATGTACTTACATGTAGTGATACCCGCCCATGATGGCCACGGCAGCCCCCACCTAAGAATGTACTACATGTAACTAAAAGTATGAGATACAAGTTCTAAAGGCACAGTAACTACATGTACATGTATTTACCTGCTACATACATGAATTCCTGTTCCTGTAGCTCAGCCTTACCCTCACCTGCTCTCGATAAGATCGGATATAGTTCGAAGGAGTTGCCAGATCACCTCAGCTTCTCGTGCCACGGTCTCCTACATATATCTACGGCTCATCCTCAGCCTCCCCCACCGTATGGATATTTTGGAACTGTTTCTCTTCAAAATGGCTAGCAAGGCCCCAGTCGATATCCACTCTTGGTATGGAAGGGAGGATTCATGGTATGCACTTCTCGGTTCATTGACTGAGGTCAGTCACTTCTGGGAGAGCATACATACCGAATTCCCGTTACACCCCCCCACTCATAGATCTTACTCTCTTATCAGCCCTTTGACAAAGAAAACTCTCCCCCTCCTCCTCCTCCTCCTCCGCATTAACTCTAACTTTATTTCCCCCTTCTCTTTTCGGTATTGTAATACAGTTCTTCTTGGCTCATTTGCGATTATTCGCTGGATACGCGGAACTGTCCTGTTCCAACTGCATGTTGTTAAGACCCCCGCAGCTCGCGCAGGCAGCTTAGAGTTCACCCCGCAGGCGACAGCTGCTCGTCTGACGCTACAAGTTTATCCCACCAATTAATCAAAATCTCACTAGCTTTTATCTCGATTTACGGATTACCTGGTGGGCGCTGCAAAATAGAGTAATGACTTTGATACATAAACAGCCTTTTAGCTAAACGCCCTCCCTATCCAAAATGCTTGTTTGCTTTGTTTGTTCAGCTATTGAATCTGACTGTCCAGTCCTAGCTTTAAACAACCTCAGCTGAAGATCTTAATCGACACCCACCAAGCAGAACTCGGCTAGAGCTAAGCGAGAAACAGTCAGCCTTATCATCACACCATCACCACCTCTATAAAGGTACATCCACCGCAGCACCGCGAGCTGGGTATTCCAGGTGAGATAAAATGCTAAGCTTTCCAAAAGAAATCCCTCTTACTCTAACCCAGTAAGTAGACTTGCATCGATAAGGCTGAAATCGAAACTTACTTTCCGACACCATGGTGCAGAGAGAGGAGAGAAAAAACAATCCCACCTATCGCCCGTATGTATGTAACCTAACTTTGTTTCGCGCTGCTCTGCGCCATTTTGGTCCGCATTATCTGCCGTTAGTAATCCGATCCATAATCGCGCCAGCCGCAGGCAGCAAGCAAGCAAGCAAACAAGCAAGTCCTCACAGACGCACGTTCCTTAAAGAGTAGCCCTAACCCATGCGTTGGCAGTAACGCTGTAGGTAAGCGCAGCCTGCTTGCTACATGCCGACTACATTCCAGAACCTGGTAACTACATGTACGCTAAATGAGTACATGTAGAGTGCAATACCTCGAGTGACATTCCATGAACCTGTCCATCGCAGCAGTTCAAGAGCGACTGACGTTAAATTTGAGCCTCACGGATCCCCTCCACTGCGTACCGAGACATTTGAAGTCTTATTTCAGTTTAAGCCTCACTTTGACTCAGATCTCGATCCCCCTCACCCTCACCCACTGCTAAAAGTCCAGCTACGGGAGTAAGCGGGCCGTACCAAGGGGCTCAGATTACATAACCCAATATATGGAATTTGGAGGTTCACCTCCTTTATTTTCCCCCTTGCGGCCCGAGAGCAGCAAAGTCGACTCCAACGCCGATATTAACTCTTACACGGACCCCCCCCGGCACCGACTCGGTAATCCCCGTTCAGGAGTTAGCCCCGGCAGTCAACCGTTGGCAGAGGGGTACAGATGTAAGTAAATTGATCTCGATGGATTCGGTTATGTCTGTGGGTTCGTTTAATGGCGTAAGTGGCAAGTGAGGAGCGTGAGGGTGATTCAGGGGAACTCGTTGTTTTGGGCAGAGGCTGTGGGAAGAAACAAAAAGGAGCAGCTGCCTGCTAGGAAAGTGAATCGCGAAGGGGGTTGCATCTGGGACCTCGATTCAATGAGATTAGTATTGGATGTTTGAATTACACGCTTTGGGGGGGAGGTGGGTGCCCCAATCTAAAGTGGGTTTCGATGATTGGATTCCTGGTTCCTGGCGGCTGTTAGGCCGTTATCAGATAAGGTGCTGGACCCCTGGGAGGCGTTACAGATAAATCCCTGTCGGTGATATGATGTGCAACGGTATTTTTGAAAGCTTACTGGATGGTGCCTGATATTACTAAATAAACTATTGTAAAATCATCATTGTCGATTACTTAGTAAGTGTTTGAATATATGTGAAAGCCTCAACTACATGTGTTGATCCCTACGAGTGATATCTGGTGATTGATACCCGAAGCTTGGTCTCTAGGGGATTTTTTCGATCTTGGTATACGACCAGGCGCATGAAATAGAGCGGCTCGAGGATGAGATTTAGTTCTCGTCTAAGGATGGAACTTTTTTTGGAGTATTGTGAGTAGTCGTGGAGATCGTTGAGTGAGAACAAGTTTTCTCCGCGTTGATCGATGTAATGTACTTGCAGGAAATTCACCCCCCCATCAATTGTGTTAAGGTTTTATTCTATAAGGCGTTCTATATATCGTGGATGAATTTCGTATAACGCTCGACCATGCTTCGGACGTTATACAATCATTCTCGAAGGGAAGAACCTCTCAAATCCGAACCTTTTTCTATGCTGTTATCTCTAAATATAGTGACTATAGGCCCTGGATATGTAGTTATTAGAAGTCCTCCCCTCCCCCCCGAAAAAAAAATGAAGAAATACATGTTGCCTGGATTGTATTCATGGGATATCACTCGCTTGCATTAGTCACTAGCACTCCACCTCAAATTATTATTTATACTTACATGTAAGTATTTGTGCGGCCCTTAGGCTATGGCAACCATCAATCCACCTTGGATTGTTTTAGCACTCCATCTTAGATGTGTGATTGATTATATTATGAACATTGTCAATTCACTGACGGGGATTTTCATTTAGCATTAATAATCTATCTAATATAATGCAGCATAAAGACTGGATTTCAGTATTTATACTGGCACAATGTCTGAAATCCAGTGCTTATACTACCGGCGGTCGTGGTAAATAATTTACTACTGCCGGTAATATTACTTTTGACATATTTGCCGCTATAAAAGAACGCGTATAATGAAAGCCCTTGACGTTAGTCATAAGTTGGGTTCGATATTAGGAGGAGCCTCGTTTATACATGTAGTCAACGTGGTTGGGTCGTGTTCGTGCCGTTTGTGGCCATTGAGCTAGACGACTATATAGCTTCACGGGGGAATGGCGAAGTGATGTAGGGGTTGATCGACTACCTCTTTTGGTTTCCATAAAAAAAATCTTGGAACTGACCAACCTCGGCCACGGCGGGAGATTCATCATTTGATACATTGCCCATACAACAGTGACGTATATATACATTGTGAGATGTATCTATAGATGAGTTGCACAAAGCTCGGGTTTTTGGTGTCTATGATACTGTAATGCATTTCTCGCCGTACGGGTAGAGTAACAGAGCTAGTAGTACGTATAATACGGGCTCTCAGTTAGGCCGAGCACTGTTAATCCTTTAGACAGCTCTTTGGATCACATGTACTTATAAAAATCTAAGGATAGCTTTACATCTCTTCTTCTAATTTATGTTGGTGGAAAGTTATTTCTAGCTTTGGCCTAGCTGGGAGCCGCTCTCGTTTAATAAATGGCTTAATAACAAGCTTGAACCGTTCGTCTTGGCATTCGACACACTAGCTTTATAAGATTTCCTTTCTCCTACACCTTTCTTTCCTTGAGTAGCAGGCAGCTTCTGGCATGAGTGTCAGAACCTGCCTAGAGTTCCAGAAGTGCCCTTTCTTTGCGTCAAGCCATTTGACTATACATATTATCATCACTCTTCACTTCTTACGGAGGAGTCAAAACCTAGTGACCAAGTGACCAAGTGAGATATTTTTTTTTAAGTCTCTGTCGCCCCTGCTTTTGGAGGAGGATCGGAGGTTTCTATCAGTCACTGTGCACAGTCCGAGTGATCACGGGTGATCCCATCCCCTCCTACTCACCCCTTCCTACCAAGTCCTCTCGTATATACTAATGTCATGGCATGATCCAGCTGGTCAGAGGGGCTGGGTAGAACTAAGATCATGCAGTAACTAAATAGATATTGGCCTAGAGATGGCTACGAGCGGCCACCTTCGAGAACCAAGGGCCTAGGGGTTGTTTTGCACGATAAAAGCATGAGGTAAGTGGACATGAGTTAGACAGCTTAGCGAATATATTTCAAGAGGCACGTTGGCCTAAACTCTCCTAACCAGCACAGCATTGTAAAAACATTATACGCTCAGATTACTCCATTTCATCGCATATCGTTGCATCAAGCAAACATTGACAGACAAAGAAAACAAACATCCGACCCATGAAACACACACAGCTACATTATGCATAATAATATTGATAAAGGAAAGCACATTACTATAACTGGAAGTCAAAGAAAATAGGATTTCCCGCCTATTTGCTCATCACAACGTCCAGAAATTAAATCAGAAGGGAAAAGAGATATGGAAAAGAAAAGAAATGTAAGTTCCAGTACTAATCGAAAATGTATGTGGTGGAAAATGCACTAGGAAATTACCCTTCAAAGGGTTTAGTCGAACCTGACAATTACTATTTTGTCTCCCACCCTGGTCTGTGATGGCAGTCCCTTGTCGATGATTTCTGCTTCCTTCCCATAGACCCAATATCTCTTATTTCCGTGGTCCATCTTCGTCAGAATCTTGTCCCGATGTTCCTCCATTCCTGGGAATGGTAGATCCGCCTCAGTGAAGGCTGAGGTAGTGTTGTTGGCCACAGTCTCGCTTGAACTGGAACTCGAACCGGCACCGTCGATAGTATCCGTGGCCACGACAGCAGTGGTAACAATGCGATTAATTGAGCGGTTAGTACGATGCTGATAGATATAGTCGGTCCATATTCTTCCGAAAAACCTGGACTTTCTTTTAGGTGATGGCGGAGGTGTGGGTGTGAGGGTGATTGGGAGTACAGGTTGAAGTTTGGCAGTATTACGGATAGTCACCTTCCTCCCGACATCTAAGATAACCTTATACTTTGCTATCATATGAATTCCTGCAGGCACAAAGTCCTTATCATTCCGACCGGGATCCAGCGGGAACTCAACCGCTTCACCATGTGGTGTAAATATAACACCGCCATTGTCAGGCTGTTCCGGTTTCGGGTCCCGCACGATGATTCCTGGTTCAATTGAACCATATACCGCACACGCGGATTTGTTCTTATTATTGTTGTCCTTCATCCAGAATAGTGACGGCATAACTCCAATCTCATTGTTTGCCATCATGCAATCGAAATCTAGAGTACGTGGGATGGTCCTTAATTCTTCCATGCAGACCTCACGTTTCCGGTTCCTTGTGTAATAAGTGGGGCTTGGATATAGCTCTTCAAAGTCGACTTTTCCCTCTGCATTTTTGTAGAGGGAAATACTATCAAAGTCAATATTTGGGTCAACTTCCCATTCCTTGCCCGCACGCCATTCAGTGATTGAGGAAGGTTTGTGCGGAGACGGGCGAGAAGTGATGTCCCAAGTTACCATGCTCACTTGCTGTTCATCTGTATCTGTGACGCCAGGAATGTATAAGTCGCCCGTCATCCTAATTCTTACGATGTCTTCATCAGGGTCTCTTGCAAAAGGTCCCGATGGCTCGATCTTTGGCCCTTTAAGTTCTTTGACTGTGGTTCCTTGATCAAAATTGATCCAGAATGACGAATTAAGTATGCTTCCATTCAATTCACCTGCATGACGGCCAAGACTACGCAAAGCAATGCGTTTTATGACAGTGCACGCTGACCATGATTTGTTAGAAGGATCATATTGGGGAACTGAGTGCACTTCTACCACGGGTCGTCGCTCGGGGCTTGGTGGGAGGAACCCGAGGTAGAAAACTTTGCCACGAGTATCAGCGGCCACTGAAAAGGTGCTCAAAGGTGGATAAAGCGATTTCTTCTTAATCGTGAAATGGTGGCCGTCGTGTTTTCCATCCGATTTGTTTCCATGTCCTCTTAAACTACCTCTCACACTTCTGTGAGGGTCCGCAGTTGGGTAGATATACCCCTCCAACCTCTGTTCTACCAAGTCGAACTCTGCGATCGCATAAAACTCATTTACTGCAACCATCCAGATGAACGAATCGCGTTCAAACCAAGATGCAATCAATCTTCCCCGGTCTTCTTTTTTTGTTGAAAACACAGCACAAGCTGAGTGAGGATGCTCAAAGAACTGTCGTGGCGGTATACCCGCCCGGGGAGGTGGGTTACTGCCAAAGAGTCAGTATATCAGCAAGGGTTCTAATAATAAGAGGGTTGTAGGATGAAATGCAAACACATACCCCCAATTCCAGATTGAGGAAAGTATTGATAGACCTCTCCCGGGCGGGTCCTGGGGTGGTTCGTTTGTCGACGGATGTATGTGCGCCTCACCCACACATAACAATATCCCCCGATTCATCGCTAGTCGTACGCTCTCGCCGTCTTTTAAAAAGATTCCTTCGTTTCGGGTGCCCATACATGGGCTAGCCGCCCTTTCAAGATCTATAACGACATCGGCGCTGTCGTCAGTGCATTGTAGATCTTTAAGGACGACAATTGCTCGAGCCCTTGGAAACAATAAACGTCAGAAACAGAATCTATCCGAAACCCGATAAGAAAAGAGAGTAAGAGAATACCGTTGATAGGCTAGCAAACTAGCCTCTGTATCAACCAGAAAGCCATTTGACAAGCTCGCAGACCCGTCTGCGACCTCGCTGATAATCTTCACGTTTGAGGGCTTCCCTTCCTTCCACCTTTGGGATCTCTCATATGTGCAATCAAGATCAAATCTGGTGCGCCGTACTTTTTTGGACTCTGTTGATAAAGGGAAGTATAACTTCTGGGCAAAATGGGAGATCTCATCTGATGCGAAGTATTCGTAAAAATCTTTCGACGTATGGCGAAGGGCCATAAAATCATGCGAAGACAACAGTTCTAGGATCAGTCTATTGATTTCAGGCGGAATCGTTATTAACGAATGTCTTTCAGCCATTTCAATCTTCACCACAAGTTGCGATGAAACCTTGGTAACAAGATGGATGTTAGAGAAACCTGTGTTTTATCGATGGAGCTCGCCGTATGGAAGAGAAGGGGAAGAAAGAAATAGGCGGATGGATAGGTAGAGGAGGGGAGAAGATGGGAGGTAGGAGATGAAGAGGGCGGGGTTTTGCACTAGAAAGTGACTGAATCTCTTACAGTGAAAAAGTCAGGAGCTGTATGGACTCACGAGCTCAGGTACAGTTACACACCGCCTCGTTTCTGCAGCTTAGTTGTCTGTGCGGCTGAGCTTCTCGAGCAAAAGCCAAGCCTCAAGCAACCTATCTGGATGGGGTAGGCGAGAAGGCGCAAATTATCAAATGCGGATGATCTTCACAAGGATAGGGCAGATGTAAGGGACCGTGACTTGAGATCCTGAGTCTCCAGTTTGTGTCACAATTTTGGCTGCCAGGCGATCTTAGGTTTACTAGGTCTACTATGATGACTATTAGGGAGTTATATATCTGCCCATAAAGGTCAGAAGCTAGAAGCACTATACAGGCAGCCCGGGGAGGTTTGCGGTATCAGAACTGGGGCCAAGCCGAGATGCACATGCGAGAGACTTTTATCATAGGACGTGGACATATAGGTGTAGTCTTATTTCGAAGATATAATGGATTATTAGATCAGACTAGTATATCCAAGTATGCGGATCTAAGGGGAAATGCTCTGGGGGTTTCGTTTCGTTTCCTTTCTTTTTTGAAACTCGGGATCATTGACAGGAAGTTGGATTTAACATCAGAATTTCTATAAGTTAATTTGACTATACCTCGCCTAGAGAGTTGCTGCTTCACAATCGTTACAAATGAGGATCCCAAAAGAAGCAGAGAAGCAATAACCTAAGTATTAAAATCTATAGCTACAACACGAATGATACAATACAGAATCGATAGTATTTCTATTCTGGGCGATGATACATCAAGCAACTAGTACGACCTTCCCCTGAAATCTCCACAACAGTCATGCGCGCTATTATTCAAGCCCTCGTTCAAGATCGCACATTTCTGCAGGACCTCAAGTTATAAGTATTTTTATATTGCAACAGGCCAATGACCTGACTTACCAGTTATCAGTTCAGTAACTAGCGACTCTTGGCACTGCTTCGAAATAAGCCTTTTTTGGCCTGATTCAGGCACGTGGCCTTTTAGACTAAACCCAAAGATTGGCAATTAATAGTCTCATCTTATTCCTCGTGCCTTATGTGGGTCTAGGTAGATACTACATGCATGTATAAAGAGAAGCTCTTGGGGTTTGTGGTGTTCATTGTATTATATCTTTCTTCGCACATGTATGCCGCATTCACATACAGATGACTCAAGCGCCCATTAAGGGACAATGTTTCATCAATTGAAACCGTAAGACGTCATTGCTGGTAAATAAAGTGCGCTAGTAACATGGCTGATTGTCTATAAAAGTACTCCTTAATCGAGAGGTTCAGCACCGAGAAATGTACTAAGGTCGGGTTGAAAAAAATCGGCTAATTTCAAACAAGGAAAAATGAGGTTCAGCAACTGAGTATGTATTAAACTTACACTAGACTCATTCTGTATCTAACTAGTGATCTAGTGGCATGAAGTTTTCTTAACCTTTGGTGGCGGTCCCATCAACAGACACAACCAGCGTGATCTATCAAGACAGAGAAGAACAGTAACCAAGAACTGTGAGTTCCCTATAGAACAATTGCTTTTGTCTTTTATTGTTAACTTCTGCTAGATGTCTCAGCAAGCACAATCTACTGTCAATAATCCTGACCTTACTGTCCCTGTTTCACCATCGGAAGATGTTTCGTTTCAAGCGCACAACGAAACATCACCAGTTCCTTCCAGCAAACAGAGAGGGGGTTCTATGTCAGAGTGCTCTGAGGAAGCATCCCTAGTTCCTGTTTCGTTTCACTTACAGGGTGAAACACTCGGCTTTCCTGCCCCAGTTCAGTCAGTTAGTATGCCGGTAATGTATACTTCCTTCATCAGCAAGACTTCATTTGTCTCCTGATGTCTCCTGAGCCTCAGGAGACTCAAAAAAAATCCAGGAGCCTCAAGAGACTCTCAGGAGACCTGGGAGACTGTTGGGAGACTGCATACACAAGTAGTAGTTTGCTGATGTTTCAAAAGAAGATACTCGGATTGAATAGAAGGGAATATAGTGTAAGTATTCTTCTAAGCTAATTGATAATATATATGGGTTCTAATAAGGAGTAGCAAAGTTTCAGTAGCGGTGGCAGTCCAGTTTCTTTTTCAGCAACCCCCCCTATTGCGGAACCTAACCACCCGGGCTCGATGGTGGATACAACAATGCAAATTTCACAACAAAGCTCTTCCCTAGCTATAGTCAATGCTCCGGTTCCAATGGTGGATCACATATCTGCGCTACACTCTCCTGAAGCCTTATTGCCTAGCCGGCTTTTAGCTTTAAGCGATTTTGACGATCCCGCAACTTTAAAGAAATGTCTTACATATTTGGACTCATTAGGAGATGCAGCTACTACGGGTAGAAAAAAAAGAGTGCAATTGACTGAGTCCAATATGAAGGCTAAGTTGGTTAAACTTGCACATGAGAACTTTGAGTTATATAGGAGGACAAAAGGCCGGTTTTATGATGTGGTACGCTGCAAGTTTTGGTCCATTACAAAAAATGACGTTAATGTAAAGGGATATTTGGATAGATGGGAGCGAATGAGAAGAGCAGCAATGGAAAGCGATAAAATGAAAAGTGGAGTAGCTCGTGAAGCAGGTGAATGGGAGATAGCAATGGATTTATGGCTGGCACTTCTCGATGACTATGAGGCAGAGAAGCTGAAAGAGAAGGAAGACCTGAAGGGCGAGAAACAGGAAGAAAGAAGCAAATTGGAGATGGTTCGCTCTAATATGATGAAGTCTTTTGCGGAAAAGAGGGGTTTAGACAACGATCAAGGTACCAACAATGACCGCACTCTTCCCAATTCTTCGAAAAGAATATTCACAGAACAAATGCGAATGATTATGAAGGAAGGTGACGAGGGTATGATTGAATCAATGAAGGAGATGGATTCAGCTAGAATGGATCGTTGGGAAGGAATTTTGCAGAACACACTTGGCAGTAGCAGGTCTGCAAATAACGGAGAGGTTAGTAAGGTTGTTGAAAGAGTAGTGGAGTTGGAAAGACAATTGCACAATACAAATCACAAATTGGACGAGCAAGGAAAGGACTTTAGAGAGCAACGGGAGGTGCTAAAATCGCAAGGAGAAAAAATAGATCAGGTTTTGACTCTTCTGTTGGATAATTTGTCGGGCAAGAACGCTTGAACAGTATCTGTACATATGTAAATTAAAATAGATATTCTTCAATTGTAGGAGGACTACATTCAAAGTAAGAACTGGCGTTACTTCCATAATAACATGTATGACAATTTGTCAGTAAAACAGCGGTATAATAATAAGCACCAACTGGTGATAATCCAATCTTCATCCCCCGATCATAGTCAACATATCCAAAATACTGTACAACTTTTCCAAAAGACCATTCTACAATAATTCTTTGTCTTGACATACTATGGTTGAATAATTTTTGCTCGTTTGAAAGAGGCATATTGGCCATTGCCCGATATGCCCCCATAACACCCTGCTGTATTCCATACGCAGCATCACCATAAATAAACAACTGTTGATCCTCCTCATTTCTAGCGAATCTCTCCAATATAGGGTGTAAATTGGATCTCAACCACATGCCCCAATCACTTGTTCTTCCTTCAAAGCCACCACAGAAACTTGATATGAGTCCGTCCGGTGTCGCAATAGCTTGAAATTGAATTGTATGTGCCTTTTTGTATCCAGAATAGAACCATTGCTGATCTGCGACTTCTGGAATTGGACGGCAAATTTCGCGGTGTGTACCATCGATGAATCCCCAAATTTTTCCACTCGGCTCTCCATGAAACTGTGTACGCTCACAGTAGGCTTTTAATGTAGCAGGTGTAAGTCGATTCTCATCCCATAGCATTTTTTGATGAAATTTTTCATATAAATGCATGCAGACATCATTGAAGATTGTCGAAATCCAAGCATGACTATGTCCAAAAATGTGGATAGAATCCTTCAAACGGCTGGGAGAAGATATCCTGAATAGTACGACAGCGAGTGCCGTTGAGGGTGGAGCACAGATGCGATATCGGAAACTGGAAGGAATTTCAAGTAACACTGATAGTTGTTCAATCTGTACAGCTGTAAAACGTAGGTAGTGAATACACCACCCATCTGTTTTATTGTGGATTGAGAAAACAGATCGAGTATATGGAATTTGAGGCCTTAACGGGTAAAAGATTTTAAATGGTGACATTTGGTAGCAGATTTGTACTTGCTTTTTCCGCATATGCTGACGCATTAAAACTTGTGTCGCATGTGAAGCAGCCTCGTCATCTGCTATAGCTGCCAACAAAATTGCGAGTGCTTCTGAATTGAGAGACATAATGATTTGCAGAATCAAAATTCCTTTCCTGCCTGCTTTTATAGAAGTCGTCAAAATGAGCCAATTAAATTATTTGTTTACACCGCTAGTCTATTATAATTCAGATTTTTTTTTCTTCCGTAATATAGTGCAAACCTTTGGCTGTATTTTTCTTCAATATCCTGGCTTCATGCCGCTACCTTGTCACATCCTTGCCGTTGCTCTGGAAACATAATACACTTCATGTTGCTGAACCTCTCGAATGCAAACCAGAATTGTTTAACGAGTATACTTCCCTACTCTAAAAGCAAACCCCTTAATATCGGCCTTAGAACCTTTGGCTGCGCTAGCTGGTTTACATTGTCCTACAGTCCCTGGCTCACCACCTCAGGGCTGGATGTAAATTAAGCGGCTAAGATCTTAAGGCTTAGGGGGGGGGGGGGGGGCTGTTCCTGGCACGGTGAGACTGAGGCATTGTATGTGCTTTTCGCCGGTTAGCAGGCTGATATCATAGATCTTACCAGGTTAGGCCATGATCAACAGTTTAAAAGGTTTGAAAATACGAGAAACCGAAATACACTTGTATTGAGCATATGTGCATCGTACATGTATATAACTAACTATATGTAGGAGAAAATCATCATCAATTGAGGACGCGCCACAGCTGAATCGCGCCGCCGAGAGATGTGGGATCTCACAATCAACGGCTCGGAGTCCATGTATGGGTGCAAGGTAAGGCAACAGGCCCGAATCTCAAAGTTATCCAGCAGTCGTTCGATTTATCGAATTGGGACGATCGTGGATGAAGTTGAATCACGTCCAAGGGGTTCCAATTAGAAGCTCCGCAGAAACGTCTGCACTCTAATTCTCATGTTTCAGCCTCAAATTCTTAGAGACTCTAGACTACATACATGCATGTAGGTACTGTACCTACTCTACATGTAGTACATACATGTACATATAGAAACTCGGAAGTTACATACATGTAGGCATAATAAGCCTTTGAGAATCTAGCGAAGGTAAGTATCAGTGCCTATAGCTGGTTTACGGAGTCGACCCCCGCGGGGATGGGTGGTACATGTAGTTTAGGTGTAGCTGCCTGGAGGTCTGATAAGCTGGTCGGTGTATGAGATGACATGTAGCTTTCTGAGGAGGTATCTTACGTTTTGTGTGGACTCGCTTATCAGTACGTTGACAATCGTCCATTCGGGTTCATGCGGATGACGAATGCAAGGGACCATGCAGGGTTTAAGAGGTACCACGGGACACTTCCTCCGCTTTCACATTATGTGAGCTGTCTTGTATTATTTTTTTATATCTTACTTGATATGAATCTCAAAACCCTCTCTTTCTCCTTTGTATTCTCTCCCAATCCATCCCCCCCGCCCTCCCTGAACTTATTGCGTGTCTTATCGTGATGTCTTCTGTAATTCAGTCTATGAGATACAACTGGAGAACTATCCGGAGTGACCCCTTCGGAGAGATTGCTGGGTCACTAGGTGACTTGGGTAGTCTCATTCCTATTATGACAGCTCTTACAGCCTCTGGAACTATCTCTTTGACATCTACGTTGTTATTCTCTGGAATTTCAAACATCGTCAGCGGTGCCTTTTTTGGCATACCGTTAGTGGTCTGAAACCTATCCCCGGAAAACCTTAATTTGTGAGACCTATAATTAACTGAGAATTCGACCGTAACAGGTTCAACCAATGAGTGCGATAGCATCAATCTCGCTTTCTCGCGGATTAAAACTCGAAGAGACTATGGCTGCTGGGCTCGGTGTGGGTACCGTTGTCCTCTTGCTTTCCATCACAGGTGGACTCAGCAGAGTGTCTAGAGCAATTCCTATACCCATAATTAAAGGAATTCAAGTTGGTGCAGGTTTTTCTCTCTGCTTGAATGCAGGAGCTCTGTTGTCAGGGCTGGATTATGATTCCAACCAGTGGGATGATAATCTTTTATGGTCCATTGGTGCTTTTGCGCTTTTATACGGAACCTCACGGATACCTCGGTTCCCTGTAGCTCTGGCACTCTTCTTTGTGGGTATTATACTGGCTTTCGTTAAGCTCACCTCAGACCAGGGAAAGTTACCTCAGTTTGGGATGTGGTGGCCTTTCATACCGATTATTCCATCGCCACAAGACTTTACGAATGGGTTTGGAGCTGCTGGACTTGGACAAATTCCATTGACAATTTTGAACTCTATCATTGCAGTCAAGTATTTGAGTGAAGACTTACTGCCGGACCGACCGGCCCCTTCGGTTACGGGTTTGGGAATTTCTGTTGGCTTAATGAACCTTAGTGGGTGTTGGTTTGGGGCTATGCCTGTCTGCCATGGTGATTATTCTACAAGTGTTCAATGTCTTTCAGCCCACTAACTTTCTCTTATTGTAAACCAGGGTCTGGTGGCTTAGCGGCCCAGCATAGATTTGGGGCCCGTTCTGGAGCAAGCGTGATGGTTTTTGGCATGTTTAAGATAGGCTTTGGTCTTATGTTCGGGAACTCATTGACGGAATTGCTCCAAAAGTTTCCAAAATGCATTCTAGGAGTGATGGTATTTACCTAATCCGATTTCTATTTTGAATAACTACATAGATCAACTAAATAATTTCTAGGTATTTGCTGCGGGAATGGAACTTATTTCGGTCGCTGAGAACCTGAATGTCTCCGCCAGAGATTTGATAACTCACGCTCCAAGTGTGTCTATAACGCCATCAGCAACAACCGCGCCATCCTCCACAATGTCATCCTGGAGGGGGTTGACGGAACGAGACAAGAAGGAGAGGTTTTTGATCATGACAGCTACTGCCGCTGCAATGATTGCACTCCAAAATGCATTTGTGGGTTTTTTGGCAGGCTACCTCGTCTGGGCCTTGATCAGGCTACAAGATAGAGTTGAAGACCTAAGACCAAGTCGAATTGGAAGCATGATAGATGAAAACACACCTCTTTTGAGGAGTTGACTGGCCGGCATTCTTGATTACATGTATTCATGGAGGACAATTAGGAACATGGATAGAGTATGTTAAGCCACTAGGTTGAGAGGCGTCCTGGCCCTCCGCCGGGACTAAAATTCCGCGCCCTAACTCGGAATTTCTTTGATTCATGCATGTTACTATTAGCAAGTCTGATGTTGGTAATGATTGCCTCGTAGGCGATTACTACCATCCTAATAAATTAATATATTGAGTTCGAGGATATTTCAGAGCATTATGTCAAAAGCGTAGAGAATGCCCGTGATGTCTAATTTCATGTTTCTTCGAAGGTGACTACATGGTACAGTACCTAATGCCGTATCAGCTCGTGCTTATGTTCCTATCAGGGTCCTTATCACGTGGGTGGCGAAGGGCGGGGTGTTGCCAGAGCAACAGACAGGGGTTTTGTAAACATTCACCTCATCTTCTGCAGCTGAATCACCACATCTTTCTAGGTGACTTAGACTTGGGAGATCTCACTTGACTCTTTGCACCCACCTATATCAGCACTCGATAGAAACGCCTGATTGACAAATAAAGTCTCCAATACTACGTGTCTCCCAAAGCAATGTCAGCGGAGAAGTCAACCAAGAAGTCTGGCGGCAAACCGAAGGATAAGGATGCAGATAAGACGCATAAGCTTTCGCTGAAAGGTAACCATCTTCGCCTTGATTATTTTTATGTCTGAGAGGGTATTAATTGGTGGTTATGACTGTAGGTTCAGCAAAGATGGTTGCGGAATTCGTAAGTACTTTTTTTTGAGCTGCTAAAAGCTTTAAATGCTGACAGACTAATAGTTTGAAGCCTCGATTCACTCAATCCTATACCAGCGAGGCGTGTATCCTACTGAAGACTTTACGATGTACGTTCTTAATTCCCTACCCTGATGGTACAATACTTATAAATGGCCGTGCAGAGTCAAGAAATATGGACTAAACATGCTCTGTAAGAGCCCACTCAGCTCCACAACTACTTGCCACAACTAACAAATTAAAAGTCTCTTCAGATGATCAGGTTAAAGCATACATCAAGAAGATGATGAGCCAACTCAACAAGTGGACACTTGCCGGGAAGGTCTCGAAGCTTGTGGTTGTTATCACATCAAAAGACACCGGTGAAAACCTCGAGAGGTGGCAGTTTGATGTGCAGCTTCTGGGAAAGGCGGCGAAGGCCAAAGGCGTAGTTTCGGGGGTTGATCAAGAGAACCTAGGGCCTAGGTATGTTAGAATTGCACTTAGCTAACGTGTTTGATTGGCTAACCTGGTTGGAAAAGTAATCCCCCGCCACCGCCGAAAGAGAAAACGGAGAAGGAAATCCAGGAAGAGATTAGGTCGCTATTCCGCCAAATCACGGCATCGGTTACTTTTCTGCCCATGTTGGACGGAAGGTGCACCTTCAACGTGTTGGTATATGCAGACGGAGACGCAGAGGTTCCCATGGATTGGGGTGACTCGGATGCGAAAGAGATTGAGGGTGGTGAGAAGGTTACGCTGAGGAGTTGGGGTACGGCGAACCATAGGGTGGATACGCTTGTTAGTTACAAGCTGCAGGACTAACTGCAGCGATCCTAATTTGTTTTTCTTTATCGGTACACGGACTTATTATTATTATTATTATTATTTACTGTTTTTGTTGGGGTATATCGGAAGGGGGTTCATTGGCGAAATTTATTCCGGTAGGGCCCGGGAGGCACGCGTTTTAAAAGGGAAGATGTGATGGTACCTACAGTACCGGTACTGTATTTACTGGGGCTGACTCGGTATAAAATAAAATAAGGTTGCAGGTTTACGGTACTTTATTTTTCCTCCTTTTTTTCTTTTTTTTTTTTGCACTTGGATATATAACTATATATTACGCTCTATTAAAAGTCAATTGCATATATCTCACATGCAAACTTTGTATCACACTATTGTAATTCCCGAATCTCGCGAGTGATTATCGATGACCCCATAATTCCTCATTGCCCTTAAATAAGGCACTGTATTTTCGGGATGAGTGTAAACCGGAGGAGAAGTGCCTTCCTATATAAGCCACTCTCGCTTGTTACAAATTATTGCGTTTGATTTAGTTACCTCCCGATGATTAGGGCGTGATGGGATTCAAAGAGCTGATTTGTTAAGATCACCACGTGCAACGGGTCATGTATTTACCCACCCCCGCACATACGTTGCAGGCTTGAGCTCTTCCTAGCTACCATTCTATCGATAACAACTCTAACGGAAGAGAATCCATACCAATCTCCACTATCACATACCGTTCCTGAACCGAAGCGAGAGTTGAGCCTAGGCAATTTGCCAATTCAGTCAAATTGCCTAGCCTAGCTAGCTGGGTGGTCTTTTTTTTTTTCTTTCGGAGGAAGAAGGAAAAAGAAAATTGGGATTTCCTATTGCAGAATCTACTCTAATTAAAATATTTATTTATTTAATACAGTAGCTCGCCCATCATGTTCGTTCCCTTCCTCTCTTCCATACGGCACCGAAGGATCGTGGCAATAATGGTTCTGTTTAGCTTCCTTGTGTTTGGTCTCTTTGCCCTCATGGAAAGTGCTGCTACCAGTGCGGGTGTAGTAGTTAGTGGAAGGGAGGCGAAGGGCACTAAGGGAGTGAAGGAGGTGAAAGTCCCGGAAATGAAGGAGACAGGAGAGGTGAAGGCCGTGGTGAAGGTCAATGTTCCAGGATTTTTTATGCAGGATTTGGAGAGCACGGACAGTGCTACTTTTGATTATGTATATGTTTCCCCCTCCTGCTGTTTCTTTGTCAATTGGTGATGTCAAGGCTAATTTGGCTGAAGATTGCGAGCAACTTTGGATTACTTGATACCTTCGATGTTCCTTCTATTGCTCCCAGAGGGCTGGAAAAAAGGGATGATGATGATGAGGAGGATGAGGATGAAGATGATAACGACGACGACGAGGACAAGGATGACGACGATGAGGTCAAGAATGGGGGCGGTGAGAAAGAGAAAGATACAAAGAAAGCGCCATGGAAGGAATTTAAGAAGGCCATCAAAAAGCTAAATAAGAATGCCCCAAAGGGCACCTCATACAAGGTTCTATATCTGGCGAGACATGGCCAAGGTTATCATGTAGGTTCTTTTATCATTTTCCTTATCAATTGGTTAATGAGGGCGCTAACAATTGCTTGCAGAATGTTGCAGGTGCGTATAAACTGTAATTTTCAATATAACAGTCAATACTAACATTAATTCAACAAAAGAATCGTACTACGGGACTGAACTATGGGACGCAAGTCTATCTCTTCCTCATTGATTGTGTTTCCAACCATCCGCTGACACGGTCTCCAGTGCTACTGGTCACTCCAGGACGGAAACGAAACTAGCAGGTGGGACGACGCAGAGCTCACAAATATTGGAATCGCAGAGGCCCAGAAGGCAAACATTGCGTTCAAAGACCAGATCAAAGCCGGGCTTCCTATTCCCGAGGTTTTCTATGCTTCCCCTATGAGGTAGATACGAATGCTTTCATGAGGGGTGTATGCCGCTGATGATATGATTTTAGTCGCGCGGCTAGCACCCTCGAGATCACTTGGAGTGATATTACACTCAACAAAGGCAAAATTCCTGCCCCCATCTTCAAAGAGGTCCTCTACTCCCTCGTTGCTCCTGTCAAATACCCCTGGTGGCTAATGTCTGTATAGAAATGCCGTGAAACGCTTGGGATTCACACCTGTGACCGGCGCAACACAAAGACCTATCTCCACGGCAAATACCCCAAGTTCGTCTTTGAGGACGGGTTCGCCGAAACCGATGAACTCTGGGACCCAGTATATAGAGAACCCAATGATGTCCGTAACATCCGTTTGGGAAAGGCACTAGACGAGATCTTCGCAGAGAGGAGAGAGGAGACGTTTATCAGCGTTACCGCCCACAGTGGCGCCATTACTAGGTGAGCTCTCCTTCTTCTGCTTGCTGAGGACCTTGGGGTTGACATGAAATGGTATAGTATTCTGGAGGTCATCGGACATAGAAAATTCGGATTGCAAACTGGAGGTGTTATTCCGGTCGTTGTGAAGGTCGAGTACGATGCTACCCCAACACCTATCACAAGCGTGAGCCCTTCAGGGACTGCACCGGCTTGTACCGTAGACCCTACCGCAACGTCATCGTCTTCGACGTAGATTGTGTTTTGAAGCTGAAAGGATGGGAAATTTTTCTTTGCTATTTCATTTGTAATGTTGCATGTGTGGGAATAAAAACCCGAATGCCGTCATCCGTTTAAATGGTTTACAAATTTCATATGTGTAAAATAAAAAAAATTAAAAAAAAATGTTTTACGAGTCTTCTCTCCCTTTTAATTGGGGCTGGGCTGGGCTGGGCTGGACAGGGCTGGACAGTACTAAATGGGCTGTGGCACTTCGGTTGTTCATGGAAGGCTGTGGAATGCGTTAGCTCCGCCCCCCAGATCCATACAAAAGCTTGCCAAGACGTCCTCGCCTCTTACCACCTGGCTGACTGTACGTGACTCCTCCGCAGACTCTTTATCTGGCTCATTCACCCAGCTTAAATTCCTCTTTCCGATCCTCTCATCTTCATTTCACCATCCATATCTCACTATACTCAGTCGCTACTACAAACTTGAAAGAGCCCTCGTTTTTTTCAATACTCTACATACAACTAAATACACCAGAAGCTCTCGTATAAAACATGTCTGACGATTGGGAATCTGCCACTGTCATCGGTTCTAAGGCTCGTGGCAACACCTCCAGAACCACAGTTGCGAAAACCAACTCTGAGATCAACGCTGCGAGACGCGCCGGTACTGTTGTCGCTACCGAGAAGAAGGTATGTACTTACTCCTATCTACTCGCTCTGCAGCAAATAGCGCTAACGTAGTTGTTCCAGTACGCTGGTGGTTCCAACAAGGTTCAGTCTACAGAAGGCCAAAGGCTCACAAAGATCGACCGTGAGAACGAGGTCGCTCCCCCGCCAAAAGTCGATTTGAGCGTCGGAAAGGCTATGGCTCAGGCTCGTCAGGCCAAGGAGCCCGCTATGTCACAAAAGGTATGTGGCGACAGTTGTGTGGTTACTTCTCCCCCTGATAGATAAGGCGTTAACGTATGAATAGGATCTTGCCACCAAGGTCAACGAGAAGCCTTCAGTAATCAACGATTACGAGTCTGGTCGTGCTGTCCCTAATCAGCTGCTTCTAGGCAAGTTGGAACGTGCGCTAGGTGTCAAGCTAAGAGGGAAGGATATTGGTTCCCCTATCGGGGGTCCTAAGAAGAAGTGATCTACCTTATCGCTTCTTCTTATCTCTTTCTTTCTATGTTTCCTTTAGCGGGTGGGGGTAAATGGTTTGTACTGGTACGCATAGATTCTACCAGTAGGGGAAATTGAAACCTGATAGGGAGTACTGGCATGCTCTTGTTTGTCGCTTTTTTTTTTGTGGGTTTGATGTCTTCAAACGATCGCACCAAATTTTCAGGAGAAATCGAGTATCTAGTAATACGCCGAGGTTGTTTCGTCCTTTGACATGGTCTCTTCGGGTGCTGTCTTCGTCTTTAAAGAGTATTTACATTGATAGACCATTTGCCAAATTTCATTATTAATGCCTTGAAGTTTTTGTGGTAACTACAGGTACTCAAAAAGAAGCTTCAAAGGACTTTAACCGTGAATATGATTTCCCCGGATTTTCGCCCACGTCTCTAGCTCCACTTTTGGGGTTCTAGAAGGACAAGTGTTTCAATCAGAACCATTGATGCGTGCCCAACTCTGAAAATCCCGGTTTAATGTCGAAAAGTGGTAGGACATAACCTCCAGTGCCAGAGCTGTGGGTTGGGTAGATGACAGTTGACAACAGCTAACTGGGCCAACTTGAGGTTAGAGTGGATCCTACTTTACTTGACGGCTGTGTCGAGCGCACATCCGTAATGTTAGTCCGAAAGCCCGGAACTCTTCTACCTAATGCCAAGACTCGAGGTACCTGGAGGTAATGAATGAAGTCGAGCATCTCCCAAGTCGTTAAGCACAATTGTTCGGTATCACCGCCTATTTTAGTAGAGAGTACGTACGGGAGACTTGAAGTCCCTTCCGAAGAGTTTTTCCGAAGAACCCGGTTCCCCCATTAAAGGACAAGAGACTTGACTGCAATTGAACAAGCGGTCATTTGTCCGTGGGGGTTTTTTTCATCTTTGTCAAACTTTTCTGGGTATGCGTCGGTACTGTAAACTTAGTCCCCGTCGAGGCTAGGGTGGCCTTTTACTGCAGTCGTTTAAAATTTGCGTTCCCGCGTCTCTTTTTTTTTTTTTTTTTTTTTTTTTTTTTCCGGTCTACAAAAAGGTCGTTATCAGATTCTACTTCCCTAAACCAAAGATCTCTTTATCAGATTCAACATCGAAGGAGAAAGGGAAGATCCACACGCAACACCCGCGCACCCCCATAAGCAGGCATCCGCTGATCCGCCGACCCCACGCACCCCATTCGCCAGTGCCCCACGTCCGCATTTGACCCCTCTTTTTTTTTTTCCCGAAAAAAAAAAGAACTACCGCCAACTTGGCTTCCTCTACATTCTTCAGAGCAGCGGCCTTTCGTTGCGGAAACGGAAGGTTAAAATTGCTCTGTGCTTCGGCTAGACTACCGCAAACAAATTCAAGGCTGTTCTCTACAACAAGATACGATATGGTTGCTGAAAAGATTGATGGAACGGCGGTTGCGAAGAGGATTAGGGAGCGGATTAACCAAGAGATTAAGAAGAAGCAGGAAACTTCAAGCAGGTTCAAGCCTAGTTTGACAATTGTTCAAGGTGAGTGATTGGCTGGTGGATAGGTGGTGGGATGTCTATTGGAAGAATAAAATGTGAATGGTCACTGACTCTTTGTTTATAGTGGGCGATAGATCTGACTCTAGTAATAAACCCTTAAGATATCCGATTTTCATAAATGAAACAAAACCTCTAATAACAGTTTTTTGAGACTTCCAGGCACCTATGTTCGCATGAAGCTGAAGGCCGCTGAAGAGGTTTGTACTTCATTGTTCACTTAGGAAAATGGCCTAAATCTGACCCATAATTCTAGGCCAACATCACCTGTGACCTCGTCAAGCTTGATGCCGATATTACTGAGGCTCAATTGCTTGAGAAAATCCAACAACTCAACAACGACCCTTCAATTCACGGTATCCTCGTTCAGTTGCCCGTCCCTAAGCATATATCAGAGCCGGCTGTGACTGCTGCAGTTTCACCAGCAAAGGATGTAGACGGTTTCGGAGCTATTAACATCGGTGAACTTGCCAAGCGTGGCGGAAAGCCACCTTTCATCCCATGTACCCCTCAGGGTGTTATGGTTCTTCTCAAAGAGTACGGTGTTGACATTTCCGGAAAGCACGCGGTGGTTCTTGGACGTAGTGACATTGTTGGGTCTCCAGTTTCGTACCTCTTGAAGAACGCTGATGCTACCGTCACCGTCTGTCACTCGCGTACCAAGAATCTTCAAGATTTTGTCAAACAGGCTGATATCCTTATTGCTGCCATTGGCCAGCCTCAATTCGTCAAGGGCGACTGGCTCAAGCCCGGCGCTGTTGTTATCGATGTTGGTACCAACTACATAAAAGATGCGACCCGCAAGTCTGGTGAACGTCTCGTCGGAGATGTCGACTACGAGTCTGCAAAGGAAGTTGCTTCGAAGATCACCCCTGTCCCCGGTGGTGTTGGGCCAATGACCGTTGCGATGCTTTTGCAGAACGTCATCACTTCCGCGAACCGTTTCTATGCGGAGAACTCTGACAGGAAGACTACACCATTGCCATTGAAGCTTCTCACTCCCGTTCCCAGTGATATTGCTGTATCCAGGGCCCAGGTGCCAAAGAACATTAAAATCATTGCACACGAGCTCGGGATCTCCGATCAGGAACTTGAACTATTTGGTGCTTACAAGGCCAAGGTCAACTTGGGCCTTCTTCAGCGGTTGGGTCACCGCAGGAATGGAAGGTACATTCTTGTTGCCGGTATCACTCCTACCCCTCTTGGAGAGGGCAAGTCTACTACCACTATGGGATTGACTCAGGCCCTCGGTGCTCACTTGGGAAAGATTGCCTTCGCCAACGTCAGGCAGCCCAGTCAAGGACCTACTTTTGGTATCAAGGGTGGTGCTGCTGGTGGTGGATACTCCCAGGTTATTCCTATGGACGAGTTCAACATGCACTTGACTGGTGACATTCACGCCATCACGGCTGCAAATAACTTGCTTGGTATGATAAATATAGAACCCCATTCTTATATTCAATGCTGATAACTCCTAGCTGCTGCTATCGAGACAAGGATGTTCCATGAGAATACCCAGAAGGATAAGGCCTTGTTCAACCGCCTTGTCCCCAAGAAGAACGGTGTTCGCACTTTTGCCCCAGTCATGTTCCGTCGCCTTAAGAAGCTCGGAATTGACAAGACAAACCCTGACGACCTGACCCCTGAGGAGGTTACTAAGTTCGCAAGACTCGATATCGACCCAGAGACCATCACCTGGCGTAGAGTTTTGGATGTCAATGATCGTCACTTGCGACAGGTTACCATCGGTCAGGCACCATCGGAAAAGGGACACTCCCGTGTGACTGGATTCGATATCTCGGTTGCTTCCGAGTGTATGGCTGTTTTGGCTCTGTCGAACGACTTGCCGGACATGCGTGAACGGTAACAATTACAACACCTATCTAAACATTGAAACTCAAACTAATTTCTGTTTGTGAATAGTCTTGGACGCATGGTCATTGGAACAAGCAGGTCTGGAGACCCAGTCACTTGTGACGACATTGGTGCTGGTGGGGCTTTGACTGCGCTCATGAAGGATGCCATTAAGCCCAACCTTATGCAAACTCTCGAGGGAACTCCCGTTTTTGTCCACGCTGGTCCTTTTGCCAACATCTCTATTGGAGCTTCCTCCGTCATCGCTGACAGGCTTGCTCTCAAACTTGCCGGCACTGAAGAGGATGAGGTCCATGAGGATAAGGTTGGTTACGTTGTCACAGAGGCTGGCTTTGATTTCACTATGGGTGGAGAACGTTTCTTCAACATCAAGTGTAGATCCAGCGGCCTCACCCCAGACGTTGTTGTCATTGTTGCTACTGTCCGTGCCCTCAAGGTTCACGGTGGAGGGCCTGAAGTCACCGCTGGCGCACCTCTTCCGGAGGAATACCGCACTGAGAATGTCGAGTTGCTCCGTAAGGGTTGTGTCAACTTGGCCAAGCACATCGCCAACGCTAAATACTACGGCATTCCCGTCGTCGTTGCCATTAACAAGTTCCATACGGATACTGATGCAGAGATCCAGTGCATTCGTGAGGAGGCTATCAAGGCTGGCGCTGAAGATGCTGTCCCAGCTAACCACTGGGCTGAGGGTGGAAAGGGAGCTGTTGACCTAGCTAAGGCGGTTATTGAATCCTCCTCCAAGCCCAAGGACTTCAGGCTCTTGTATAAAACCGAGATGTCCATCGTTGAAAAGATGGAGGCTATTGCCAAAGAGATGTATGGTGGGGACGGTGTCGAGCTTAGCGAGCTTGCGAAGAAACAGTGCGAGACCTACACCAGACAGGGCTTTGGAAACTTGCCCGTTTGCATTGCTAAGGTTAGTGTCCCTTCCCTTCCCTTCCCTTCCTTCCCTTCCCGTAGATCTATTATTAACTAAGCTCGGTAAACATTAGACCCAGTACTCGCTTTCTCACGACCCGCTCCTGAAGGGTGCGCCCACTGGTTTTACCGTGCCAATTCGCGATGTGCGCTTGTCACCGGGTGCGGGTTATCTGTATGCGAAGGCAGCAGATATCCAGACTATTCCTGGCCTGCCAACCGCTCCAGGATACCTCAATGTCGACGTTAATGCGGAGACTGGTGAGATTGAGGGATTGTTTTAGGGAGGTTGTTGTGGGGCAGGAGTAAAGATTAGCCGCGGGCCGGGTGGGAACGAGGTTGTTCCGATTTCCTTTGTCGTAATTTTTTTATTGTGGAGGAACGGGGGTTGCAATTTCAACAATTGGTACAGGCGCATTGGGGGGAAAATTTCAACACAGTACAAAAAAACTCAAATCTTAGTAAATAAAATTCTGTATGGGCAGCAGTAGTAGATCACGAGAATGCCATGTTGTTTCAAAGGTTTAAAAGGTTGGGGATAAAAATTGCTATTATCAAAGGGGTGGAAGAGCGATCGGAAAACGCTTACACTGCGATATGACGTTAGACCCGTTGACCCGAAGGAATAACCCCACCATCCGAGTGAGAAAACTTCAGTTGGGGGGCAACCCCCACCATTTTGCTCCGTCGTCCCTTTGCTGTAAAGTAAAGTAGGAGAGGCTCGCGGGGTCCCTTTTCTATGCCAATCCTCTTTGGTAAATCCCGCTGCCCAGGGCAAGCGGGAAACAGCAGAAAGGGAGAGCGAAGGATAAGAAAAAAAAAAGTAGAGGGAAAAAAAAATTCTTCGCACTGTGTGTGGTGTGACTCTAATATCCATCAAATATTTGACATTTGCCCACCTATTCTACCCTCTTGTTACCCCCCCCCCCCCCACTGAACGCATCTGAAAGTGCTGAGATCGAGAGAACCTAGCACACGGAACGATTGTTCATAATTCCTGTTTTTTGCTTAATTCCCTCTTCCCATCCCCTCTACGGCGCGTCTCTCTTTTTTTTTTATCTCCGATATAAACCGACCTTATTCCTCGGCAATGAGTTTCGTTCGCCCCTCCTCCTCCCGGTTGTTGTTATTGCGGGGCCCGTCATCATCAGCTGCTGCTAGACCATTTACATCAGCATCGTTGTCGTTGAGGTCGCGGATTTATTCCCCTTCTACAACTCGCACTCCTGTCGTTGCAACTACACCTTCTTCGTCAAGCTTCAACTACTCAAACAAAAGATATTTTTCCGTCAGTATGGTTCGTGAATGTGAGTACAAGTTCTCTTTTCTCTTTGATATATCATCCTTGGTCCCCTTTGCTTGTTTGTTGGGTGTGGCCTTTTTTTTTTTTTTTTATGAGAGGCATGTATGGAAGGGGCGGACGGAGGAGCGGATGTGATGAGATATGAGATGAGGATGCATGGGATGCACGGGTGCTAAGTGTGGTGGTGATGTAGTCCAGAAGATCAAGGTTAAGAACCCAATTGTTGGTATGTATCCTATCCGCCTAGGAGCAGAGGAGTGGAGGAGAGTGGGAAAAAAGAGAGAAAAGAAGAAAGAGAATGGTTGTATGCAGTTCGAGGGGGGAATCTGACGTTATGTAGAATTGGATGGAGATGAAATGACTCGGATCATCTGGGACATGATCAAGCAGAAGGTATGTCTGGTCCATCATTTGCTGCAACTGCACAACTGCAGCTCACCGCTTATTTCAACGTCCCCCATCCAATTTCAACTCCCTCGGCATGTGAAAGGGAAACAAGACTGACTCACATCTGTGCGATCCAATAGTTCATCCACCCGTGCGTAAACCCTTTATCGTGATATATCAATGCCTCGGCAGGGTTTCGGTTGTTGACGATAATATAGATACCTTGACATTGATCTTAAATACTACGATCTTGTAAGTATATGATCTCCTGGGATCTGGGATTGTATGGCAACGGTCTAACGGAGGTTTTGCGATAGGGACTTGAGTACCGTGACCAGACCGATGACAAGGTCACCACTGATGCTGCTGAGGCCATCTTGAAGTACCAAGTGGGTGTCAAGTGTGCCACTATCACTCCCGATGAGGCCCGTGTTGAGGAGTTCAAATTGAAGAAGGTAATGATCAGTCAATCCATCCCATTGCATTGCGATGGTGTATCCAACTATTTACTAACAACGTATAGATGTGGCTCAGCCCTAACGGAAGTCAGTAATATCAATCATTTCCACCTTGTGAGATAGCAAAACTAACCCTAACCCCAGCTATCCGTAACATTCTCGGTGGTACCGTCTTCCGTGAACCCATTGTCATTCCCCGTATCCCCCGTCTCGTACAGGGATGGAAGGAGCCCATCATCATCGGTCGTCACGCCCACGGTGACCAGTACCGTGCCAAGGACCTCGTCGTCCCCGGCCCTGGAACTCTCGAGCTCGTATACACCCCGGTCGGTGGTGAGCCCGAGCGCATCAAGGTCTTTGACTACAAGTCCGGCGGTGTCGGCCTCGCCATGTACAACACCGACGAGTCCATTGAGGGCTTCGCTCATGCCTCTTTCAAGCTCGCCATCCAGAAGAAGCTCCCTCTGTACATGAGCACCAAGAACACCATCCTCAAGAAGTACGACGGAAGGTTCAAGGACATCTTCCAGCAGATCTACGACACCACCTACAAGGCCGAGTTCGAGGCCCTTAAGATCTGGTACGAGCACCGTCTCATCGACGACATGGTCGCCCAGATGATCAAGTCCGAGGGTGGCTACATCATCGCCATGAAGAACTACGACGGTGATGTCCAGTCCGACATCGTCGCCCAGGGCTTCGGATCCCTTGGACTCATGACCTCGGTCCTCATCACCCCCGACGGTAAGACATTCGAGTCTGAGGCCGCACACGGAACCGTCACCCGCCACTACAGGGAGTACCAGAAGGGCAAGGAGACCTCCACCAACCCCATTGCCTCGATCTTCGCCTGGACCCGTGGTTTGATCCAGAGAGGACAGCTCGACGGAACTCCTGAGGTCGTTGCCTACGCTGAAGCCGTTGAGAAGGCAGTAATTGACACTGTTGACATTGATGGTATCATGACCAAAGATTTGGCCTTGGCCTGTGGCCGCAAGGACCGTGAGGCGTGGGTTACTACTAATGTAAGACTCCCCCTCCCTTTCCACTTGGTTATATATCCCCCAAGGTGAAATGTAATATTGACGGTTTTGCGAAAACTACAGGAGTACATGGACGCTGTTGAGAGGAGGCTGAAGAACTCTTTGAAAGAAAAGTTGTAAAATGTCTTCCTTGCTTTTAAATTAAATTGTATTTGGGCCGTGTATGTTTTTTTCCTTTCTTTTTTTTTTTTTTTTCGTTTGAGGAATTTTGTACAGAGTGCGTTGGATATCCGGGATTTAAAAATAAAAATAAGAGATTTTTTCCTCCGATTATGTGAGTGAGAGATAGAGTTAATTCAAGCAGTGACTCCAAGTAAAGAAGTGTCGTGAGATTGATGGATGGACCCAAGTCAAGCTCATCCTGTGTTATAGGGTACGTGGTCATAAGGTATCACTCGCATGAAATAGAAGAATTAGCCTGACTGGACCTTAGCACCCTTACCTACCCGATGACGCCGCCCCCGCTGCTAGCTTGCTTTTAAGTAGCGAGGCCCACAGATGCAGTCATAGCAACATGGCGCAGCGGAAGCGCGCCGGGCTCATAACCCGGAGGTCCCACGATCGAAACGTGGTGTTGCTAATATTTTTTTATTTTTTTTTGTTCTGATCTTTTTTTTTTTAAGAGAGAGAGAGAGAGAGTGGGGAGAAAAAAGTAAGCCTCTGAGACAATGGTTTCTGAGGGGGGTTTTTTCTTTCGAGGAGCCTTACTGTTTGTCGGTTTGGCTACTTATGAGGGGGGGGGGGTCAACCCTTGCCCTGTCGGGCTTGAAGTGAAGAAGTTCTGTAACCTACGCACTTACTTCTAGTCCAACGCACATCGTGCAAGCAAGGATTCCAAATCAGCACCATTATATATATGTCAAGCCCCATAATCGAGCTATGTATGTATGATAGCTGCCCAAATCCCAGGAAATCTCAGTACGAGCTCAAACCACGCACAATTGCGCTCGGGACGAAGGTAAGATACACCGCAGCGCAACCCGGGGAGCCTCACACAATATGAGGAACCGATCAGTTGGATACAGCAGATGCCCGCAACAGTAAGGACAGGAAATGCTAAGGGTTAGGGTTCCGCCAATAGAAGTCGAGATACATCAGCAGGAACACCAAAAAGGGACATGCAGTTGGACAATTAATTGGTAGGCCCTTATGAAAGAAAACTAGGAAAAGCAGAGGAGTTAGGAATAGTAAATAAAATATCATTGCAAATCACATCATCGGAGATTTCCGCTTGCTTATAAACCACCCCGCCACCCCGCCATCATAGGGAGACATCAGATCTCACACTGCAACCCCAACTACACTACACTACAAGTTATTCGAATCTACAGATACAGACATCTAAATACTTAGAAGAACATCATGGCAGCCGTTGCTCTCCCTCCACAATCAAACATCATGGGCCCACCCCCCGCCGACCCTCAACTCGTCGCCCCCGAGCCTGGTAAGCCCTCCCCCCTCCCCCATCTCCCCCTTATCCCTCCTCTCTCTAACAGCTCCTTCCAGAACATTGTCCTGGGCCCTCCTCTGCCCTCGCCGGCCAAGGTGATGCCTGCGCCGGCTGCCCCAACCAACAGATCTGCGCCACAGCGCCCAAAGGCCCCGACCCCGACCTCCCCCTCATCCACGCACGCATGTCCACAATCTCCCACAAGCTACTCATCATCTCCGGCAAAGGCGGCGTCGGCAAGTCCACCTTCACCTCCATGCTCGCCTACGCGTTCGCGCAATCCCCACGCACGCAGGTTGGCGTCTGCGACATCGACATCTGCGGCCCCAGCATCCCGCGCATGATGGGCGCGCTCGGCGAGAGCGTGCACACCAGCAGCTCCGGGTGGAGCCCCGTCTACGTCGCCGACAACCTCGGCGTCATGAGCATACAGTTCATGCTCCCCGGCAAGGACGACGCCATCATCTGGAGGGGGCCCAAGAAGAATGGGCTGATCAAGCAGTTTCTGAAGGACGTGGAGTGGGGGAAGCTGGATTGGCTGCTGGTGGATACGCCGCCGGGGACGAGCGATGAGCATCTGAGCGTGTGTGGCTACCTGAAGAGTAGTGGGGTTGATGGAGCGGTCGTGGTCACGACGCCCCAGGAGGTCGCGCTGCTGGATGTCAGGAAGGAGATTGATTTTTGTAGGAAGGCGGGGGTAAAGGTGTTGGGGGTGGTCGAGAATATGAGTGGCTTTGTGTGCCCAAATTGTGAGGTATGTTACCCCCCCCCCACCTAGTTGTTACTGCCATTGCGCCATATTTAATATGTCCTGACTTTGAGTAGGGCGAATCGCAGATATTCCACGCCACCACCGGCGGCGCTCGTGCGCTGTGCAAGGAGATGGATATCCCCTTCCTAGGCGCTGTGCCCCTCGATCCACGGATCGGCGTGGCCTGCGACTATGGGGAGAGCTTCTTTGACGCGTACCCGGAGAGCCCGGCTTGCGAGGGCCTGATGGGCATAATTGGGAAGTTGAGAGAGGGCATGGGATTACCGCCGTTGGAGGATGAGGATAAGGATGAAGAGTAGTTTTTTTTTACTGCCTTGTAGGGGATACCAAGTTTTGCTTGCTTGTTTCGCTTTTTGTTTTGTTTTGCCTTTGGGTTATGGAGTTTGGAGTGGGGGGTAAATCTTGTAGCTACTGGTGGGGTTGGGACTAGAAGAACGTGAATAAATGTTTGATCATCAGTCCCTCTACTTGATCATTAGTACAACCGTGACAAACGCGATGATCAAACCTCCAAAAAAGAAAAATACAAGACCCGCTATAATTTAAAGCAAATTGAACCAGGGGCTCTTAATATATCATTGATCCACCTACTCCCGCTAGGTCATGAAATATCACTCGGTTGAAAAAAACGACAGGGACCTCCCGAATTATGGATTTGTAAATTTTTTTTTGAGAGTAGATTATAGATTTTCTACCAAGAATTTCAATAGGAGGGCCTATCCTTGAAATTAGTCGACTCTCTTACTTGATGAGAGAAGGGGTGGATACAAAATGTGCTGTTGTAGAGTTAGTGACGGGAGGGTGTTTACTCGCCTTACATGTTGTAAGCACCAACATGGTCTCTCTCGGGTATGAGAGACTAAGACCGTTGATCATACGGTGCCGGGTGCCCCTCACGGAGAACAATAGGGTGGGGCTATCCGGGTGCTGAAACCTTCCTTGGTACGGGTTACTAAAAGAGCTGCGCCCTCGCCTCCCTACCCATGGTCTAGACGGGCTAGAGACTTGGCCCTAGCTCCTAACTCCTGGGGTCTGTGTCCGTCCGGGGCTGTATGGCGGGTTTAGCTTTCTACCACTGGGGTAGATCATTGGCCTTGGGGCGTTTGTTATATCAAGCCCAAAGGCATTTGTCATTTTCCAAGGTCCTGGGACTATCCTTCTCCGGTAGGGGGTGTGGGGAGCTCCGGTTTACAGCAAAGTGAGAGTGGCCTCTGTCTCTTATGGGCTGTCTTCTGGTTGGGAGCTACAGGAAGAGTATGGAGTAGGGTGAGGTGGTGGCTTGGGCTTCATCCAGGTGGGTAGTTGATGCCGGTGAGGGTGTCGTTGGTGTGCTATATGAGGGCGGGAGGACTAGAATATGGGCCCAAGGTTCTCTGGTGGTAGGCACACATCCTTCTTTATTATTCTTACCTCCTGCAGCTGCCGTTGAGGCAGGATAAGGTGATGGTCTGAAGTCGTGTCTTTGAGTCAAGCCCCTAGATAGGGTCCACCGGGTTGCCTGGCGGGTCGGTCGCAGGAAGCATAGTTAGATAGTCGCGGTGTTAACACCAGCAAAGAGTGCTTGTGTTGGCTCCTCTCGCCATTGTTTCATGGCGGCGTAGTGTACTTATACCATCCCCCCCTCTGGACAGGGAGGTCCTTGGTCTCTAGGTGCTTGGTGTCCGTGATTCGAGGGCCGGCTATTGCGAGTTGGAAACAACAGACTGGCGGGTTGTCCCTCCGCTTGATTCTTGGGTGTCTCTTTCGTTGTGGTGGGGTGGGGGTGTGGCTAGGCCTATTCACGGGCCATCACTCGCTCTGTAGGTCAGTGAGGGAAAGGGTCGTTCGTGTGTTGGTCACAGAAAGGTTACCCAGCCGAACCGAAACTTTGCCCACACCACAACCATTCTGTTAACAGCTGGGGACACACTAATCTTGCGCTGAAACCAAACCCCCCAAAACACACGCAGACAAGAGACCAAGTGCCCGAGTGATGTGTGTGAGGTATGGATCTGTTTTTCGAAATGATCTTAGGCTCTTGGTCTTGCAAGGAATCATGGAGAAGAACAAATCCATACCTGATAGCAACGCACTCGGGCGGAGTCTATGTGGGGATATCGTTACCAAAAGTGCTGGCAGCTAGCTCGGGTGTTCTTAGATGGGTTCAGATGGTACGGGCACTTCGCCGATTACTCTGGGATCTTGGGGTCTGACCGGCTACGTAGGAAAAGCAACAGTCTTGTCACTCAATGGTAGAGAGTACTAGATTGTCCAGGCTGCCTGGCTTGTAATATGCAGTAATTGCATCGAGATCTCCCCTCGTGTGTAATCAATATACGTATACTGCTCACGGAGATGGGCTTTAAACCCCCACTTTGCACTAACCATCTCGTATATATGCCTGACGCCCAGTCAACTATCCACCCAGCCACCCTCCAACCCAATCTACTTGCTACACTTTATCCTGTCTGTACATGCCTGTTAGTCTCCGTGACGTCTGGAAGGCTACGAAACTGATAGAAAGGACCCGGCGACAGCACCAGTCCCTAAAACGACCGCTGTGAAGCCCACCAACCGAAGGGAGGAATTAAACCCCCAAGTGGGCAGAATGCCAAAGGCCGCCAAACTTGCTACAAAACACTACTGCCAGGCCTGTTGTCAAGAAAGCAGCCAAGACTGCTGTAAACACATCCGTTGAACCTGATGTTGTCGAGCCTGCTATAGAGGCTACTATAAAAGAAAATATTCAAGAAGCCTGGGGTTAAGAGCTCTGTCAATGGTGGTATGGCAAGTGCCCAGCCCATAAAAAGTCAAGTGCTAGCAAAGCACCAGTGACTTCCTTGCAGAATTGCGCCGACCAGCTGCAGAGGGGAAAATGCAGTATTAGAGCTTCCAGGAAAAGGTGAGATGAAAGAAGAAATGCAAGAGAACACACAAACTACAGTACCTACGCCCTGAACTAACACACACGCTTTATAGACCGTGCCCAACATCAAAACAATGCCAAATACGAAGGGCAGCCTACAGAGAAGCAACACCTCCGTGCTCAACCACAACCAGCCCCTGAGGCTAGTTGAGCGAGCAGGAACGTTTGGTGGCTGCAACATCAACCGTCGTTATCGTGTGCACAATTCCCCCTTACGGGCACCCCAGCCTATTTCATGGATATATCCCTATCTATACTTTCTAAACAGCAAGCTGAAGAAACCCCAAGAACAAAAACACTAGCACCGTCGAATTCACTACTATCTATATTGTAAATCAAAATTTAAAAGGTTAAATTATTATATAACGTCCGCAACCACCAAGCGCCATGGAAAGAGTGGCTCGTCATATAACGGCACATGCGAGCCCTTCAGGTGGAGTGGCTAGCCGGCTGGCTGTACCTACATCACTCCCGGACCATCCATATATATCAACTCCCCCGAGAGATACGGGACTCCTGTCAAGGCTTGTACATGTAGTTGTGAGTGGACCCATCCACCCACCAACATGTGCATTCCACCTTTCCACTTCCCAACCTCGAACGGAGGGGACGATAGGGATTTTTGGATCTGAGAAATAATACCCTCGGATATGTATGTATATGAATCGGTATAACATTTCTTTCCTCTCTAGTGTCTCTACGAGTCAACTCTACTCCCAGAGCATTGTCGGTGGGTCAATCATAGGTAATCACTCGCACTCGCACACACACACATGCGCTGAAACTACTCTCAGACAGCTAGACAACAAGAAGGGAGAAAGAAGGAAATATGCAAACATCCTGATGATATATTTTTTCTCTCGGTATCTGGCTGGCAAAAGAAGTCGTCCTGGTATTTTCTTGGGGTCACACAATATCACTCGGTCCACAATATCAGAATATCACAAAAAACTCACTCTCACGGACGGACGGATATTCGCAGTCAATCCCAAATCCCGATATCCCAATCTTTAAATTCTAAAAAAAAAAAAAAACTCAATGGCCTTATCGGCCAAAACGTTCATTACCCCTTCCTCCTCCCTTACCCCCCAAAGAAGCCACCACCACCAGCAGCTCCTACACGCCAGCCGGCCCAACCAAAGCCGCACTCTTCGCCGGCGCCGGCGCTTTCCTTCTCCTCTGCGGCGCGACTACCACTGCCACTGCCGTCCCATCACCGGCTCTAGCCTTCTCCCTCCTCGCCGCATCCTTCACCCACCTGGCCAGCCACCCAGCCCTCTCCGTCACCACCGGATACTCCTTCCCGCCCTCCTCCTGTGCCCACCTCTTCGGCCCCTGTGGACCTGCACCCGTGCTGCCGCCCAGCGGCGCCGGCGAACAGAGCGCCTCCCAGCTCCCCTCGATGCCCACAAAGTTGCCCGTCTTGCGCAGCACCTCTATCCAGTCTGCGCGCGCGGGCGACCGCGCGGCCAGAAAGATGGGGTATCCGTCGCAGACGCGCGCGAGCCGCGCAACCATGTGTGCATGGCGGAGGAGCTCCTTGGGCGGCGTGTTGAGCAGGACGTGGCAGAGGAGGAGGCTGTGGAGGGCGTCGGTGAGCAGCGGGTGGTAGGTTATTGACTCGGTGGAGTCGGAGAGGAGGGCGGTGAGCGCGGCGGAGGTCGGCGTCGGCGCTGGCGCGGTGGTGGAGGTTTTGGTGAGTGCGGTGCAGGGGTACGGGGGGAGGGAGGCCGGCGGGGATGTGAAGAGCGTTGAGAGGGCGTAGACGGGGGGCGGAGGGAGGGATGTGAAGGGGCGGGAGTTTGCGCTGCTGGCTCCGCCGCCGCCTCCACCACCACCGGTCCGGGTGAGAGCGCTACTTGTGCTGCTCTCGGAGGTGTTGCTGCTACCGCTGCTGCTGCTCTGGCGGTAAAACATCTCGAGGAGCCTTTTGGCGTCCTTCTCCGTGTCCCCGGATCCGCGGCCACGCCCCAGCTCCTCATTCACCTTCCTGATGAACTCGTCTCGAGTCTCCGCCGGAAGTCCAGGCGTATACTCAAAGTTCCCCAGGAAGCGAACAAAGTCCCTCAGCGCCCTCTTTGCGTTTGCCCTGACGACCTTCCGGGCCGCCTCCTTCTCCGCTTCTTCCACCGGCGCCGCGCCCGCCTTTGGCCTGTCCAGCGCCGTCTCGACCGCCCCGGCCGCAATCGTCAGATATGTCGACGCCCTATGGAACAGCAGCTGCGCCTCCAGACTCGACGGCGCCTGCTGCTGCTCCTCCCCCGTCACCAACACTCCCCCGCGCGCAGTAGCAACAACGGAGTCATGCCTCGTTGGCCTACACACGTTGAGCGCCGCCGTCAGGTCTGCCGCGGCGCTGACATGGTCGTCCTTGAACGCCTTCGTGACGGCCCTTGTGCGCAGGGGCGCGGCCTCGCCGGGGCGCTCCCCAATCACGTCGTCGAGCGGCGCAAGGCTGGTGCACTTTGCGAGCATGCGCGACGGGATCTTCTCGTGGAAGAAGTGGACGTACTTTGCGTCTGGGTCGTTTGGGTTTCGCTGGAGCACCAGCGACGCAACGTCCTCGAGCGAGCTGGCGCTCTGCATTGTCGCGACGGAGGCGGCGATCTCGTCGAGGTGGTAGGCGCGCGAGAGCTTCTGCGTGGCGAGCTCGCGCATGCGGTGCTTGCGTTCGCGGGAGAGGCGCGGGGCGGAGGGGGAGGCGGAGGGGGAGGCGGCGCGCACGGCGAGAGTCGTGGCGTCGTCGACCAGGTGCCGGATCTGGACGAGGTCCGAGAGGAGGGAGGGGTCGATGGGGCGGGGGCGGGGGGCATGGTGGTTACTGTGGAGGAGGGAGGTGAGGACCTCGGGGGGGAGTTGGAGCCAGGGGCCGTGAAAGGAGGAGATGTAGCGCCAGTGTCTGTTGGGTGGGGGAGGTTAGTAGATTGTTCAATTGAGAGAGGTAAGTCCAGATCAATCCAATTCTTAGATTTTGGGATAGATAGCGTCGCCGGCGCTCGAATGCTATTGGGGGAGGGGAAGGGGATGGATATACTTATTCCTACAGATGATTAACGCCGACGACGACGGCGCTTCATTCTTCTCCCCCGGGGTATCTCCCATGGCCGCGGTCTTGTTCTTCTTTCCGGCAGTCTTCTTTGGAGGATTCGACATGGTGGATGGAGTTCGAATTTCCCTAGCTGCTCGGAGGGGAGGGGAGAGGGAGAGGATTATGGACGAAAGAGGAGGGAGGAGGAGGAGGAGGAGGAGGGGAGGAAGATTGAAGGTGATGGCGGGAAAAAAAATAGATTTGATTTTTTGGTGTTGCTGATCCCCACACACACACACACACTGCGGTCAATTTTAGGAATCCGATATACAAACACCCACACCAAAGGCAATCGAGGTGAGTGCGCGCGTGTTTGGAATGGGGGGAGAAGAGAGAGAAAGATGGATTTCTTGTATCGATTTGATTGTATTGACCGCTTGTAGCTGAGTAGGAACAAGAACAAGAAAAAAACCAGAGGGGAGAAGGAGGGCTTGGAGATATCCAACAAAGAAGAAGCGCTGCCTCTCCTTCTCTCCCTCTGTAGACGGTCTGTATATGCCATGCACCCCTCCTCCTCCTCCTCTTCCACCCCCTATGTATGTACTCTACTCTATTGTATTGTATGCATGCAGATCCTCTCCCACCGCAGGAAAATAAAAAAAAATAAGAAAATAAGAAAAAAGAAAGTTTACCCCTGGCGCATACACACATGAGCGGGGGAGGGCCGCCGACGGCGGCAGTGATCTGACCTCAGATGCCGTCGTGTGGCCGGCCGGAGCGCGGTGGGCGAGAGCACCTACTACTCTAGAGTAGTACTGCAGAGTAGCACCAGGGACGATCAGAAAAAGCAAAAAGGGAAGAAGAAAAACGAGAGAGAGAGACGGATCCATGTGCAGCGTGCGTGAGAGCGGCAGACTGCACTTTGCATGCGTCTCTTGCCCCTCATTTGGGTCTGGACCCTGAGGGGAGGTTAGATATCATGTAGTGGTAGTAATAGTGCATGCTTAATTCTCCCACTGAGGCAGGCAGCCCTTGCGGCCCGGGCATGTATTGGAGTGGGAGTGGTGGAGGTGGTGTAATAGTAGGTTGCATATATATGTAGTTATATATCATCCAGTAGTAAGGCAATAGTAGGGAATAGTAAGGGTCAACAAAGTACATACTCAACTTTTTTTTTGCACAACCTTACTTTTGTTTAAATACATGTAGACAATATCGAGAAAGAGTAAAAGAAAGAAGAAGAAAAAAGAGAAAAAAGAAAATAACCGCCGCCGTCTTTAACGTACAGGAGTTCCAACAACTATGAGACTTTTTTTTTTTTTTCATTACTAGCTGGCTAGCTACCTTGGTACCTACTATATATCCTTTACCTCGATTTCACCGTCTGCTCTTGCTCTTGCTCTTGGCCGACTTCCGCTGCTGCTGCTGCTGCTGCTCTTCCTCCTCTTCCTCAGAGTCGAGGACCTGGACATCGACGTCGTCGTAGTCCACTTCGTCCTCGTCCTCGTCCTGGCTGGCCTCGCTGGCCTCGATGTCGAAGAAGCCTTTATCCCCCTCTTCATCGTCTTCGTCCTCATCGTCCTCGTCGTCCTCATCGTCGTCGTCCTCCTCGTCGTCGTCCTCCATGTCCTCCTCCTCCTCCTCCTCCTCCTCCTCCTCGTCCTCGTCCTCCTCGCCCCCAACCTTCCCGCCAATGAAGCTCGCGTCTTCAATGAGCAGTCCCTGCATGCCCACCTCCTCCGGCTCCTCGTCGCTCTCCGCATCGTCGTCGTCATCGTCCTGCCCCTCCACATAGAGCACGCCCCTCTCCTCGTCGTCCTCCTCCTCCTCGACGCTGCTCCTCAGCGCCTTCCGCAGGTCCACCTGCGCCTTCAGCATATCCAGGCGTCCCTGGAGGGCCAGCAGTCTCGGCAGCGCCCCCGCGCGGCTGTGCAGCGTCGTGTACAGCCCCGACAGCGTGCCCATGAGGTCGGGCAGGGAGACGAGGTATCCGCCGTGCGCGACGAGCGTCCAGCGGACCCAGATGCCGAGGGAGCCGGCGCGGCCGGGGCGGCGCGCGATGCGCTCGGCGAGGCGCTCGAGGAGCTGCACGGCGAGCGGCGACGTCAGCCGTCGGATGGTGCTGAGGATCGTGGCCGAGTCGGTGACGTGGAGACAGGACTCGAGCATCTGTGTGTCGTTGGTCTTGAGCGCCTGTGTGAGGACCGTGGTGAGGGAGCCGGCGGCGGGCGGCGCAATGGCCTTCTTGGTGATTGCGGTGGAGGCGGTGGAGGCGGTGGTAGCGGGGCGGACGGTTAGGGCGGTGGAGGCGCGGGTCACTTCGAGCGCTTGGAACTTTTCGAAGAAGGAGGGTTCGTCGGCGGGGGTGGCGGTGTTGGGGTCGGCGTCCTCGTCATCGTCGTCGTCGTCGGAGAGGTCGGAGGGCGCGCTGTCGCCTGCGTCGCTGACTGCGTCTTCCATGCCGATGTCTTGGGCGTCGGTACCGCCGAGAACGACGGACTTGCTCTGGTCGACAGAGGCCTTTCCCATGTCCTTGACGCCGTTCATTGTTGTGGTCGCGCCACCGCCGCCGCCGATACGGACGGTGCTGGAGCGCTCGATCTCGACTGTGCCGGTGAGGACCAATGCGCCGGTCTCGGGGCTGGCCCAGCGGAGCTTCTCAAACTCCATATTGACGCCGCTCTCAACCCATGCGACGACAATGTCCTCATCCTGGAACGAGGCGTCCGCGATCGAGACACGCTCCTTGCCTTTGCCGGGACGCACGATGGCCACTTTGGCGCTGGCCTTCTTGGTGATTGCCTTCCGCTTTCTCGCGGCGCCCGGGGACGCTGTCGGCGGCGCGGCATCTGCGGGGTGGAAGGGGGCGGTGAAGATCTCTACGGCGCCGTCGGTGGTGACTGCGGCGAGGAGGTCGGAGGTGGGCGTGACGTCGACGGAGGTGACGTCGGACTCGGCGACGAGGGCGCCAACGCTCTTTGTGCTCCCCGAGAGGGCAAACACGTTGATGAAGCGGTCCGAGTCGGCGGCGGAGAGGAAGTGAGTGTTGTCGGTCGAGGTGACGAGGGTGTGGATCGGGGTTGTGTTGGCGGTGAACTTTGCGGGGGCGGACATGCCGGGGTTTTGGTGGCTGATGGCGTAGACTGTGTGGGATGCGCAGAGGACGTGGGCGGGCGGGGAGTAGGCGAGGCGGCGGATGGCGGCGTCGGGGAGATTAATTGCTCTGTTTGACTGTGAGTGAGTTGTGGGGGTTTTTTTTTATAGAGTGCGGGTTTGGGGTAATGATTGAAATGCAGGTTGGGTTAAATAAGTGTTTCTGAGGATATTTCTAAATAGAACCCCCCCCCCCCCCAATAGAACCATCCATAAATTGCAATTGACCCTCCGAATATACAAGCAAAGACATGAAAGAAAAATAGAAAGAAAGAAAGGGGGGAAAAAAATCTTCATACCTCATCATAAACCTCCTTCTCAAATCCCACTCAACCAACTTCCCATCGGCCCCACAACTCCACCCCCTCCCGCCCTCCTCCTTTCCGGGCGAAAACACAAACTGCCTGACCTCACTGAGATGGCCGCCCTCGAGCACGCCGACCACCGCGCCCTCGCTCGGCGAGAACAGCACAACCTCCCCTCTACTCGTCGCGGCCGCAACCACCACCGTCGCATCCTCACCGGCGGCGGCGGCGTCGACCCTCTTCCTCTTCTTCTTGGCGGCGGTGCTGGAGGAGGAGGAGGAGGAGGCGGGGGGAACGGTGCCCCAGGCGAGAGAGGTGATGGAGACGCCCTTGTCCAGCGAGTGCTCGCAGCGGAGGCGGCCCGTGGCGGTGTCGTGGATTCGCAGGCGGACGCTGTCGAGGCCGAGGATGGCGGAGGCGAAGAGGGAGAGGCGCAGGTGCGCGGGGGAGAAGGAGGAGGCGAGGAGAGGCGTGCCTGTTCCTATGGCCGTGAGAGGGCGTTTTGAGGCTGTTGGGGGCTTTTTTTGGACCATTGTGTGTGGAGGATTATATGTAGGAGGGAGACGGTATTATATCAGGTCGTAGAATTTAATTGGATTGGGTCGAGGAGAAGAGAGAGACTGTGGGGATTGTCGTGGTGGTGAGGATTTGTTTGGTTTTAGTTTCAGTTCCTTTCCGTTCCTCTTCTTTTCTGTTTTCTTCTTCTTCTTCTTCTTTCTGAGGTTGCGTTCGAAACTTTTTTCCTTTGGACGATTCTTTTTTTTTTTTACTGGAGTTAGAAGGATGGATGTTCCTGCTGTGATGCGTATATTGGGGCACTGTGGTCGGCATCACGTGATCATATTGATCCCAGGGCAGAGGCAGAGGCAGGGTAACAGTCAACCAACGCTCATTCGTTGGCTTCACTCGACAACACGTTACAGAATATACATACAAGTACAAATACAAATACAAATACCCTTTATACACAATTGCAATTGCAGCTCCAGTCCCCCTCCTCTCTCTCTTGGAATGAATGTGTGAATATGGAGAAGTTCCACCCTTCACTGCGCGAGTGCGCCATTGTTGCTACGGCCTTCAAGCTCCTGCTCATTCCCACATAGTCAGTACCACCAGTTGCTACCACTGCTGCTGGAGCCCGAGCTGATCTGCGCAGTAAATCTACAGACTTTGAGGTCCACCGGAACTGGCTGGCCATCACCCACTCGCTCCCTGTCAAGGAGTGGTATTACGAGGTAATTATATATACTGTTCTGCTTTCCCGGCTAGTAGAGAGTTGTGATACTAAGGGACAGCTCTCGAGCTGATCTAGAATACTTCGGAATGGACACTCGACTATCCCCCGTTCTTCGCGGCCTTCGAATGGTGCCTGAGCCAGGTCGCAAAGTACTTTGATCCGGCCATGCTCAATGTCAACAACCTCAATTACTCGAGCACGCAGACGGTCTATTTCCAGCGCCTGTCCGTCATCGTCACGGAGCTGCTGCTCGTCTATGCCCTCCAAAAGTCAGTATTGCCCTCCCCAGCTAGCTATGAGGGGGAGGAGGAGCTTGGGTTCTAACTAGTGGGTGCAGATACATCAACACCGCCCCCGAGGCCTCCAAACGTACCGCCCACGCCGCCGCGCTCTCGATCCTCCTCTCCCCCGGCCTCCTGATCATAGACCACATCCACTTCCAGTACAACGGCTTCCTGTACGGGATCCTCCTGCTGTCTCTGGTCCTTGCGCGCTCCCCGTCCACCCGCCTGCTCTCGGGGCTGCTGTTTGCCGCCCTCCTGTGCTTCAAGCACATCTACCTCTACCTGGCGCCCGCGTACTTTGTGTTCCTGCTGCGCGCCTACTGTCTCGGCCCAAAGTCAATCCTCGACATCCGCTTCGCCAACTGCGTCAAGCTGGGCCTGGGCCTGGCCGTCGTGTTTGGCGCCGCCTTTGGCCCGTTCGTGTACTGGGGGCAGATGGAGCAGCTGGCGAAGCGCCTCTTCCCGTTCAGTAGGGGGTTGTGTCATGCGTACTGGGCGCCGAACGTGTGGGCAATGTACTCGTTCACCGACCGCGTGCTAATCTACGGTAAGTCCCCCGGATATCTATCAAGGGCCAAAGAAGACTGACATTCCCCAGTTGCCCCCCGCCTCGGCCTCACCGTTGACACCTCCGCCATCAACAGCGTCACGCGCGGCCTCGTCGGCGACACCTCCTTCGCCGTCCTCCCCGAGATCACCCCGCGCACCACCTTCCTCCTAACGCTCTTCTTCCAGCTCCTCTCCCTCTTCAAGCTCTGGCTCTCGCCCACCCCCGACACCTTCCTCGGCGCCGTAACGCTGTGCGGCTTCGCCTCCTTCCTCTTCGGCTGGCACGTGCACGAGAAGGCCGTCCTCCTCATCATCATCCCCTTCTCCCTCCTAGCCCTCAAGGACCGCCGCTACCTAGGCGCCTTCCGCCCGCTCGCCGTCGCCGGCCACGTCTCCCTCTTCCCGCTCCTCTTCACGGCCCCCGAGTTCCCGCTAAAGACCGTCTACACCGTGCTGTGGCTCGTGGTGTTCCTATCGGCCTTTGACCGCCTGGCCCCCGTCAGTAAGGGCCAGAGAAGGTTCCTCCTGGACCGCCCCGCCACGCTGTTTATCGTCGTCAGCGTCCCCCTGGTGGCGTACACGAGTGTGGCGCATGGACTGGTGTTTGGCGGGCGCTACGAGTTTCTGCCGTTGATGTTTACGAGTAGTTATGCTGCGGTTGGGGTCGTGGGGAGTTGGGTCGGGTTTAGTTGGTTGTATTTTACGGCGTAGGTTTTGGGAGGGGAGGGCGGGGTAGATAGATGGATAGGATATCAATTTTATTTATTTTTATTTCGCCTTTTGAGTGTTTTGTAGTGCAGATTGATTGCTCTTGTCTGAATTGACAGAAAGTGTGTGTACCTACCGGGTGGTGACGTCCTACTTATGTACAGAGTCTGGTAGGATTATTCCGGACCAAGGAACCCATAGATAAGTATACCCGAAAAGAATAAAAGATAAAAAAAAGGTTTGTCCACCAGGGGTGGGGATCGAACCCACCCCCATGCGCGGCTGGGGAACCTCTCCTCCACGGCCTTCTTGGCTCTCTTAACCCCCGTGCATACATGTACTTTGGTGTTTCACCCTTTTTGGTCCACGAAGTTTTTGTTACCCTAAGCTGCTCTTTACGAGCTGTTACCCGCAACACGACGCTCCCCCGCCAACTCCTGGTGGGAACATACTTCACACACACACGATGGATTCGCACCACCATCTGTTCTGTTCTGGTCGTGCCAAGGCGCGCCGAGTGATTGTCTGTGACTGACCTTGGTTGGGGCGATACGATACGATACATGTAGTTGGCACCACGGGAGGTTTACTTCCTGCTGTATGTATGTGTGGATGATATATGGCCCCACTTGCTGTTTGCTGAGGAGGCCGCTGCGGTACGTATCTCTTGTTCGGTGGTTCTATGTACATACTAGTGTTCGGGGCAGTAAGTAGTTCCCCCCGCCTCCCACCCTCCCTTCGCTTTCTAGGACGTCCGTTCGTTGCCTTGTACTTGCTGGATTATGCGCCATGTAAAGAAGCTGGCGAAGCAGCCTTTTCACTATTTGGTCTCTTTGTTTCCTTGTCGGGATGATGCTTTCTTTGTAGACGTGTCTTTCCTTATACAGTCGTTTTCTCTGTTTCGATTACTATAATAGAGGAAAGGACGATATCCACTTTGGATAATACAAATCAATTCACTGCCTTTTCTCCTATTTATGAGCCTATTCCCTAGTCTATCAGTACTCGGACTCGGGCCCAGCTGGGCCCTCCCCGGTAGGATACTAATGTACATGTCGGCGCCACAGTCCGTCAAGGTGTTGTGTAGCACCCCTTTTTTCCTGGCAGAGCTGATTCTGCACCCCGCCTCCGTTCGACTGGAGTCTACGCTTTGACTGCGTTCGATTCGGGGACATGAGGATAGTACCACGGCGGTCAATTAAGGGCATCGCAGAAGACGTTTGGCCCGTCCGTTTGATCCTCCGTTTACTCGGTTCTTTGTAGGTACAAGTCCCACGCTCCGCACCTGCCCATTGGCGGGGGGCCATTGCTCGCTGGGCGCTATATATATCCTACAGCGGCGAGTGGTTTGGCTCCTGAAGACTACCAGCTGAGCTGGGCGGGTCAAGATCCTATTGGATCGTGCCCCCAATGTGCTGAAACGAGGGCAAAAATCCTCAACTGGGAGCTCATCGTAACGCCCCAATGGCTGGTCACGGATTATGATGTCATGGATGCTGGCCCCTTTGAAGCCATTCGAGGGGGATAATGGTTGATGGATGGTTGGAGATATAGTTCGGCCAGTTGCTGGGGCCGGTTTCCTAGATTTCGGCTCGTGGGTGCTTTTCCACCCCTTCGCGGGAGATCGATCACAAACAACCAATCCCTTCACGCACGCAGAAGGTTATCAACAATGCTAAGCCTATAATCGGAATGGACCAATTTCCTTACGGGTTGTCACAGAGAACCTGCTGGTTTCGTCGTAAAATAAACGAAAGAGAATGGGAATGTCCACCCCGCGGCGCGCCGGGCATCCTCAGACTCTTGGGTAAATGCACCCACGCTTGTCTAGTCTGATCTTACATGATCTGGAGGGAAACAAAACCTAGGAACCGGATGAAGGTGTTCCTTACTGTAGTAGTATAAGCAACATCACAGCCAAACTGAGCGCAATCCGGTGGCTGCAGCGCAGGCACAGAAATAGGATTGTTGGGAAAGCACCCTAGCTTCAGTAATAAGGCAAGGCGCTTGCTCCGCCCTGGTATCTTTAACGGTGTTGTGACACAGCACATATATCTGGCTCCGCTATTATGATGGAAGGCAGGGTTCTTCTGACTGTTTTCTTACCTGACTCCGTTCGACCCTAATACCGGACGTATTATTACAACCTTCACATGCCAAGAAAAGGCGAGTGATAGTTCGTGAGTGGCTGGATCTTATTCAAAGCGCGCCTACAATCCCCAATCGATGAGCAGAGGATCTAGATACACAGAGATCTTTTTCCTCTAGGGAAATGTAATACAAAGAATTATGCCCGCCACAATTCTCTTCCATTTGATTGTACCGCAGACATCGAAAGCAAACGAATAAAGCCAGCCCGAAAAAACTGTACCCCCATCGAACGGGAGCCACCGCCCCCCATGCGCCGGGTTGGTTCGATATATAGAAGCATAATGTGCCATTGGTCAGTCTCAAGGCGAACATTCCAGTCCGGTTGCCTCTTATTACTTATCCTGAGGTTCCTTTCTTTTTTCCATTCCGCAGAGTCTAAGGGAATTATGGCAAAGATTTCTCCCAATTTTTTACAAACATTATCTTCAATTGGAATTTGTTTGATACCGGTCATAGAGACCTATTGCGTCATAAAACATCACTCGCTGGCGGTGCGTATCAAAAACTGCTCCGTAGAGAGCTGTCGGATACATGCACCTTTGACGTCTTGTGTACCAGAAAGGATGGAATTTGTTATAAAGCTCCGACCCCTGGACCTGGCGAACGAGCCCCCTCTAGCTAGACTAGGGGCTAGGCTTGGGAGTCATACCTTTAGGCCTGTAGTTGCTATTTTCCTTTCCCCTGCTACTCAAGGTAGGAGGGGACTAAAAGAGGTATCAATACAAAGATACCAGTAACAAAAATAGGGATAACTTGATGTCGCCCCTCTTGAGAATGCAGTAAGACTGCTGTATGCTTTGTTGAGATAATACGGTAAATCCTTACCACGCTGCGCCAGGCAGGCAGTACCGACCCCATGATGCTCCCCGGTGCTGTGTGTAATAGATCGGTATGCCGTGGTAGCCCCTCCATGCCATGACGCACACATTCTGAACCCGGCGAAGCGTCACTTGTACAATAGTACCCCCCCCCCCCCATAGCTGTAGGCAGGATAAAGTATTCCTCGTCGAAATATAACCAGATTCTTGTTTCAGTAAGCGGCTGTCGATACCCCGAGCGCTCTATCGTAATCAAAAAAACACAGCCAACCCGGTATCAGGAAGGGCAGCGATCAAAAAAAAAAAAGGCCAACTATAACAGCACCACCTCCAGCGTTTTCAAAACTGTAACTACCGAGGGGGGGGGGTTAAGCTGTACGGAGTTGGACACGGTGTAGAGTTCTTTGAGTAAATAAGACTCTTGTGGCCCTGAAAGTAGTTATCCTTTCCCTCCCCGTCCGACCCGACCAGCCGAAGAACCGAAGAAATCCATACGGCCTATCACGCGCTCTAGCTAGCGGCTCCCCAGTGCTAAACGATCCATAGAGTACATGTAGCATAAGTAAGGCGCAAAACTAATATCCCGAGGATGCGCGTACCCGAAACAAAACCCTACTCTATACATGCATACAGACGCCCAGGTGTTATTTTTGGTTGCGCATAGTCCACCAGGGTACCCAAAGCCTGACCACACCGTCAACAAGGCTAGAAACAGAACATGGAAGCCAAACATACAAACGAGTGATATCGCATGATTAGATGCTGCATCCAGTACGGGTTTCTCTAGCAATTGATGGGAGGAGAGATAGGAGTAGGCGTAGCTTCTAGATCTGCATTATCCCTTAATTGGACGGATGAATGCGGCTAGATCCACGACCTGGACCGTGCACCGTTTAGTAGTGCTTGTTATGGTCAATAGCAACAACAGAAGTACCAAACAAGGGTTTCCAACAGTTGCCACACGGGGGTTAATATTAGGGGGTCGTAAATTTGACAACTTCCATCCGTCTAAGGGATAGAATATCCCAGTGGCTGATAGTTCAGTAGCTCGAACCGCAAGCGTACACTACAGTGTGCTACTACGTTTGGACCATGGACAGAGCGCTAGGTTATGTTGTGATACGAAAGATTGTCGTAATATGAGGAAAACCAACCCGGGGGGGACGACACCGGAGCTTTCCACTGATATTTAACAATGATTGTCATCTTTAACGAGAGCTGAGCTATGTTGAACTCACTAACCCCCTTTTCGAAAAACAGCTACCGTACCCCTCCAGAGTCCAAACCTCAATGATGTCTTTAGATCACAACAAAGGAGGCATCCTTCTGATATATAAATCATCCTAGGTAAGGGGGGTTGGGGTTATGTCAGTGGTCAGGCAAGTGTTAACTATTTATATTCCTCTATCAACGGACAATATTTGCAGCGATATGTTTGATTTCCCCCCTAATAGGTTTTGGTTACTGCTAGTCGTTATTAGGTGAAACCTGACCCTAACCCTATGACTCCATGATCCACCCTAATTTCAAAATACGCCCGGAACTTGGCGAATATAGATACGAGCTGCGCACATCCGGTCAGAGTATACTTAAAAGAATAACCTTAATAATGTTTACCGCGGACGCCGCCAGGTGTAAGCTTACAAGTAGAGTAGGAGTGGTTGTGGCGTGGCCCAAGCGCCAACCATTTCACTCGGTTCCCACGTACTGAGGGACTGAGTTACGGACTAAGCAGCCCAGGGTTGAATATTGATGGGATAACTCTGTTTATAAACAAGATGAAGTGAACTTGAATTTAGGTCAATAGAATTCCATCTGGTCGAGAGTGAATTTCCCTCTATTCTTGCTGTGGATATTACCAAGCTGTGGGCAGAATACATATATTGATCCCGGATCCCCCGATATTGGAACATTGCGCCAGCAATTCTCTTTATCCTCCTAGTCACGCTTCAGTAAACGATGAGCTGGGTTGACGATATTTTAAGCTTGAGCATCCCATTGAGATCCTGGCTATTTGGACCTGGGCACGATAGTGGTGTTGATCGGTTTGAGGGCTGGGTTTTGGTTTTGAAAGCGATGAAGATTCTGGGGCAGGAAGCTTGGGACCAGACCCCGTGAGATGTGCATCTGATATGTAAGTGTTGACTTTACGGAGAAATATCAGTCAGTATTTGCTAACATTCCGATACCATAGATTGTACTTCTTACTACCCACCCTTATGTCCGAGTCTGAGCATTAATATTGAAGAGGTGCCTACAGCTGCAGGACAACGCTGCAGGACAACGATTTGAAATGGTTAGGAACATAGATGAGCAAATTGCGGCCCAGGGTTTTCCCAAAATATAGACATAGAGTATTTACTACAAACTTCGATATAACGACCGGATTTCAAGTGGGTGTTGGTATACATGTATGAATTATCAAGTGGGTGTTGATCTGTACTCTGGATACTGTGTAATGTATGAATTTCATGTACTTTATGCCTTCGGTGTAACCGTGATAACCTTATGCATCACTGGAGGTCAGATCCAGGTCATTCAAACGGACAAGTGAAAACGAGACCTATGAATTATAATTGATAATAGCTAGGCATGGGACCCGCTGCCGACCTGAAATGTCGCAGATCCAAAAAGTCATTACCGCTGGAACTCATATTCAGGTTCTATCCTCCCCTAAGTGATACCTAGCACCAACACCGATGCAAGATGCAATGGAAGCCGTTTGGATGCCTGCCTGCCTGCCTATCTGCCATCTGCAGGTACATGTACGACCGGCCTAGGATATAGGATGGAAGGCGATAAGATCACTACCCTATAGGTAGTTGCACATGATGTGTGTTCTACTAATGGCCAATGGCTCGTAGACCCACAGATAGGCCAAGATCTAAGCCACAGAGCACATCGGTTGATTATGACGTTTCTTCCTTTTGACAACTGGTACCGTTCCTCTTTCTCTTGATGATCATCCACGTGGACCCCTAAGGAGTTCGGCTCTTGAAATAAGAGCCGAACGTCTTGCATCCTGAGGAAGCCGGCATGGCCACGTTGTATCTATGCGATTATTTGACCGGGTAATAATGAATGATGGCTGGTTAGGCCGAGTTGTGTTTGCATAGCAACGTACGGTCATCATTGCAGGGGAGTAAACTTGATTTTTTGAATATGGATAGGTGCTTGACTGATCGCCGTCGATGGTGGACAGTCCTCTCTGAGATGTTTAACTACCTTTCAAGGCCGGCCTCTGCGGAACGTAGGTATATGTTTTATATCGACCTTAACATAGCCGGCGAGGCGATCAGGGTAAAGACGAAACAACCCCATATCGGTCTATTTATCTGGATTCACCCCGCCAGCGGATATCCCGGGATGACGTGCAGCAGCGACCCATGAATTCTAAGAGTGTAGAGCCAAGTAAACCCGGATTGTTTTCTCGCTTATATTACCACCGGCCTCAATATTTTATATCAGACTTAGTTCTAGCAAACCTAGCACCACCGGTATGATTCCTCCCAAGAAGGTTCATAAAGTGGTGAATATCGGGAGCCATAAAGTTATAAAACAGTAGCTAGACCTATTATCTAATATGTCTTAGAGTTCTGTCCACATAGACGGATATGTAGCCACCCGATGAAATATACTTCAATTGAAGTACGTGCATGCACTTAGTAAATGCTAGAGCCCTTATATATATAAATAGTAATAAACTGAAAGAGATAGTGAGTAAAATATTAGCCATCTTCATTCCAAGGGGAGATGAATAGATCTTTTTGAACTTGCATCGAGTGATATCTAATGATCATTAGACAGGAAATAAGCAGAACATAATTTAAATTAATTTCGGGACATAGAGAACATTGTACCTGGCACTTAAATTTGACACAAGTATAGATGTAGATATGGTATTGGTGGGTAGCCAAGGTTCTAGCCAACAGTGGTGCTTGTTTCTTTGAATTTTTGAGGTTGGCGCTAGGGCAGCCGCTTAGCCAACGGCCACCAGAATAAAAGTGTGGAAAGAATAAAAGGAGCCATAAGGTCGGTGGCCTAGTGGTTACTTGTTCCACTTCACACCCAACTACTCGAGTTCAACTCCTTCGTTCGTAGCTTGGGTCTGAGGTGTATCAGGTAACTCACAAAGCATCTTTCTCCGACCTTCCTATTTTTTTGCTGTTTTTTAGAGACGCAGTAAGATTTAGAATATTGTTCGTACGCATCACTGGGGATGTGGTTTCAGCTTGAGTGGTCATGAGGTAGTAACTCGCTCGCTGGTCTGCCATACATACATCTATCCCAAATACGAATGATTTCGTTTCCCCGCATCGCAGCCATATCAAAGGTGCACGAATTTTCCAGGAAAGCTGTGATAACTTGAGCGGCTAAACCCGGCTGTTGCAGATAATTATAAAGGTGTGGCACATCTTTCCAGGGCTAAGGACCCTGGGAAAGATCTGGGTCGGGCCGCACGCTGTACAGCGACGATCTGGAAGGAGAGAGATGGTAAAGCTATGGGGTTTTGTCAGTTGAGGCCCTATCTGGTCGATTAAGCGAAGCATCATAACCTACAATATGATAAAGTACAACACCTGGGTCCACCGTCTATCCTTACTCACTCAGACTGTTATTAGCACCAAACCATCTAAGAATACACTAAAGTGTATCCCCAAACAGATATATGGCCCAACAGTTTCTATAAATAATAGGTATCCCTCAAGAGGTCGGAGGTTACGCAATTAAAGAACCACCTAGACTATTGTCAACCTTGATGCGCCGGGTCATCTCTTCAAGTACCATGAGTGAAGATCCTCACCTTAGACTCTGAGCCAATACAAAGTATGAATGTCCTAAGTTGTCATATACCTTCGCCAATGACGGGGCGCTTGGATGAGAACTGTTTTCAAGGGGCCAATTGATCATCGTGACATGTTAAATGGGTAACAGTAACAGCGAGCATACACGTTTCTCTAAAGCTTTCGGTTTAGTCCGTACTCCTAGCTATGTAACATTTAATCATATCGTACACACATCTTCGATGCTGAACACGTGTTCAGAGCTCCATGTAGCTAACACCAAACCTCCATTTTCTCTATATAACCTTGGCCGCTCCCTCTTAAGCCTTCCCAGCTACATACATGTACTATCTCCGCCATGTATCTCCATACACTACAGTACTACATGTATATAATACATTCTCGATTATATAATTAGGAGACATCAACTCTACCCTCCATCATAAGTTACCCCTCTAGCATAATAAACGAATTCGTGCTAATAGTTACTCTTCGCCTACGAATGAGGGCCCCTTGCAGAACAATTCCGCACTAATGAGTACATGTATGTTTGGACCGTTGGTTCAATTATCGATCAAGATGTCGATCTAGATTGGCGATCCCCCAGGAACCATCGGTTTCGGACCCACAGGATGCTCGCCGATGGTACTGATACCTTTTCTCATCAGGTGACCAAGGAGCCGAGTGACTTTTTATGATACAAGCAGCAACTCACCACCCACTCCTCCTATTCAGTTACAAATTTAGTTGCAGTGACCCTGACACTGAAGTTATTAGGTTACAGCGTTATCCCCGAAAACCTAGGCGATGGGTCAATGGGACCTCCTATCAAGGTTTCATTAACCAGATCTGAAACGCTCCGAAAAGTTAAGATCCAAATTCTAAAATTATGTTCCCATTCAACACGTCACGCTGTCACGTGATTCAGGCAATCTTAGAACAAACCAAATCAGTGGCAAGCGACATGGGCAGGAACTGGTATCTAACGTCAACTCATCCGATTCACGAACCTGTGCTGGGGTCAGGCTGGGTTCTGATGGTCGGAACCATCACGGCCAAATAAATAATTGGTAGCGACAACAACAAATGGTCCAATATCTACCCCTCCACTAAAGCGGCAGAAATTCACATCAAGAGGACAGGGACAAAGGGAAGTGAAAAAAGGAAACATTACACAAGCGGTGCAAACAGTACCTACATACACATGTGCTTGTAGTGCACACCTTTTGCCAACGAAACGAAACGAGGCTCAAAAGGAGAATTTTCAGAATCAGCAAACAGATCAATCACTTACATAGTTTCTCAGCCTTGTGAAAAGCGAAGATCAGGAGGGGGGAAAATGCGTCACCGAACGAAAACCGAAGGAATCCCCCCCTCTTGTTTCTTATCGTTCTCACCATGCCCCCCCTCTCCCCCTTTATGGCCACGTCAGAAAACTGCCACTCTGCATCAATTGAAAACCGAGAGGGCCGCCTATGGAATCTGGGGAATGGGAAAAAATAAATTGTATTACAGAGATGGCCCAATGCTCTTGTCTTTGTACCACTCGGTAACATTCGCGCAAGGGTTACACACCCGAAACAAGGTTATTTGCCACAAACATTAACAGGCATACTCTACACTCAACATTAGCACTACCAATTACCCACATAGGGGATTCGGAAAGGTGAACCATCTCACTCCGTATATTCATTTTATTCTCGGCCGAAGTTAGTCGTTCTAGGTATATACATAATAACCACATTCCATTCATCCATTGTCCCGTCAAACCATCATTCAACGTCAACTATTTCTAGCCTCATCTAGCCACTCATCCATAATCCATTCGACCAGTCAACCAGTCAATCAATCAACCCAACCCTCGCCCACTACACTCGCCTGCTTTATATATTCAAACTTGAGTTTATTTGTATGTACTTACTTTCTTTACGCCCAGCTGTTCTCCGTCAACAACATGCAAAGCATACGAAAGGTATTAAAGCTTTCTTCGACGGCAACGAATTTAAGAAAAAACGAAGTGAAGTGGTGGTAGTGTGTTCAAAACATAGACAGTTTAAAAGGTAGGCGGAGGATAATGATGATGGTGATGATGAGGGTATTGCGAGATAGAGATAGAAGAAAGCGAAAGCCCGACGACGACGACATCAAGAAAAGAAAAAGGCGCAACGAAAGAAAAAGCACAAGACATACGTATCAGTCTGATTTGAAAAGGAAAAAAAAAAAAAAAGGAACCGTGGTCCAAAGATACATAGAATACAAGCGGTGTTATATGTAGAAGAAAGCAAATCGTTCAATCCATCCTGAAGGATCAACCAACCACAAAAAAATCATCAATCAGAAAAAAAAAAAAAAAAAAAAAGAACTCCAGATCCCAAGCAAAAGCAAAGCAGAAAGCAGAAAGAAAAAAAAAAGGGGGGGAAGAAGAAAACCTCCAACCACAGAAGCCACCCACCATTTGTATATAAAAAAGGGTAGTTAGTTTTGCTTTGTAGATACAAAATCTACATTCTCTCTCTTTCTCCCACTCTCCCGCAGTACCGCGTCTCCCTTCACTGTCACCCCGAGTCCATAAACGCATGAGCCAGCCGCAGAAAAAAAAGGGTACATAGAAAAAAAATCTCATCAAAAAAAAAAAAAGAAAAAAAAAAAACCAAACCACCATATACCACCCCCTTCCACCTCGAAACCTCGCGGGCAATTTTTTTGGCATCTATAAACAAAAAAAAATCCGTTTGTGAAACACGCAACCAAAAGAGTAACTGTAGAAGAGGGGAAAAAAACGAACCGAATCAGGAACAAGAAACCCCGGGAAAAAAAAACCCAACACGCGAAAAGAAAAAGAAAAAAGGTGACTAAAAACTAAAAAAAAAAGTAGAAGAAGAAGGGACAAAGAAGTGAATATTTGTAAATGTAAGTAGGTATTTTTGAGTATTTGCCAGCTGTAATGTAGGTAAGGTAGGTAAAGGTAGGGTGGCTAGCTGGTAGAGTGATATGTAGGTAGGGAACAACTACAGACCCACCCACCCAGACAGCCAACCCGGCGGTAGAAATAGCACAAGTAGAAGAATTGAAGCAGAAGGAGTAAACAAGAAGAAGAAGACCCCCCAAGTCACGAGTAAGTAACGTTAAAAACACTAAAGAAAACAAAAAATACACCCAGGAAAACCACATCTGAACAAAAAGAAGCAAAAAAAAAAAAAAAGGTGAACCTCAAGCCTCCCTCCCGAATCCATATCCCCCACCCCAGTCAGCGAACCTCGCCGGAGGGGGAGGGGGTGGAGGGGGGACGATTACCCCCCGCCCCCTCTCCTCGACTCCACAATCTGACAAAGGAGAGGAAAGTAGAAAAAAAAGGACAGACGGCGGCGAGGAGCTTCTTTTTATTTATTTATTTTTTCCCCCCGTTTTTGCGGTTATTGCTGATTTCCTGTTCGATATGGTTTTTTATTTTTTTATTTATATTTACCGTTTTTGTTGCTATCAGAGTTCGATCGTTGGGGGGATAGTTTGGGGGTGAGATGGGAATCTCTCATCTCCAGCGGGGGCGAGGGCGAAAGTCATCGTCCGTACAGCCCACCACTGTGTACAGATATCCCACCGCCGTGGTGCGCGTGGTGCGACATGGTCATGCCGCCGGCACCTGGCGAGCTCATATCGGGGTTCTAAAACTCACAAAAAAAATCTCATGTTAGCACTCTATTCTCCTTCCGTGACATGACACGGCCGCCCGATCCAACCCAGACTCTTTCAGCCACCAAGGTGAATAGTGGACCTCCTCCTCTCTTTCTTTCATTGGCAGCAACCACCCCGCAGGAGCAAGAAAAGAGGCAGAGGCCAATGCACCAACCCGTCCCACCCACCAACGCACCAACGGAAACAACAAAAAAGAGGCAAAGCGGGATATCAAGCCCCAGGGGGAGCTCATTACCTTCTTCCGCTTCTTCTTCTTCTTTTCCTCACTCCACGCCTCTCTTCCACTACCGCCCATATCCCTGCCTCCACTTCCTGCTCCTTGACCATTACCTCCTCCACCACCTCCTCTGTCTCCTCCGCCGTTTCCATTATTCACCTGGGTGGCGTCCTCATCGTCTTCTCCGTATCCTTCGTAACTGGCATCATCATACCTTCTTCGCTTCTTGCGCTTTGGCCTGGTGTCATCCCCGCCTGCAGACACAGACGACAGGCCGCCCGGCGTCGAGCCGTTCACATGTGGAGTTCCGACCGCGACTGCAGGGGTAGTGGCGGCCGTCGCATGCGGAGCTTTCCGGCGCTCATCTTCAAGTCCCAGGATCGAGACATCGAACTGGTTGGGCCGAACAGAGAAGCACACACATGTTAGTCATTGTTGTTCCAAACCAACCAACCCAACACCCTCCCCCCATCCCCTCCCTATCCAGTAGGAAAGAAAGGAGGAAAAAGGTGCAATATTCTTCTGCACCCCCCACAAAGGGGGGGGAAAGAAATTGGGCGGTACAAGTCAAGGGATACACACCCCAGGTATATCGCCCCTCGTCATAGTTAAACCCTTCCGCAGCTTATTCATATCCAGTCCTTTGCTCATCTCCTTCCCGTGAACGTTCTGATTGTGCCATTCCTCCTCCGGCCACATGAGCAGCGTGCTCAGGAAACCCGCCTTATTCGCATCTCCGGCAGCGTCGCCGGCGGAATTGGGGTCCGTCTGCGCAGCCTTTGTCACAACAACGTTCTTGCCCGGCAGGTCATTGATGAAGCCCTTGTAACTTTTACGCAGCTTGTTCTTCACACCCGTCGCCGGATTGAACCGGGCCACTGAATCCGCAATCGGTCGCAGGCCGTAGAGAGCGAGAAGGTCGTTTGTGAGGTCTGGGTACGAAGGTTCATGCGCTGTTGCGTGTTAACCCTCGTTCTTTTCTCTTGACTTTTGATTGTGCCTGTGTGTATTTTTTTTATTGTATTTTTTTTTACCGCACCTACCGCGACGGGGGCAATAGAAGGGGAAGGAGGAGGAGAGGGGGGGATAGGGTTAACCAACGTTTCGGACAGACCAGATAGTATGTTGACACATCTGGCTGAGAGAGGACTTCGTGCTCGCTAGGTATGGGGGGAGATGCATCGGGCATGTATCCCTGCGACATTGAATTCCGGTAACGGAGGGCGGGGGCGGTAGTGGGAGCGTTCCTGTCATAGGAGCTACTCATCCGCCGCCTCTTGTAGGACTTTTCATCTTCCTCCTCCATGTTGGTGTCGCCGTCAGTGTCTTCGTGCGACGTGGTTGGGGGCACTGTGCCCGCAGCCGAGCTTGTCGGGGTGAGGAGCGTGGAATTAGGTGCTGTTATTGTTGTTGTGGACGCTATGGGATGTTGTTGGTGCTGCTGCTGCTGCCGCGACGACGATGAAGACGACGATACGCCAGTTGTGTTGTTTGGGAAAAAATTGGTGGTGGAGGAGGAGGATGAAGAAGAGTTGAAGGACGAGGCGTTGTTGAACAGCGGAGACGAGTGTGGCGGTGAGACGCCTGCGGCTACCGAGGAATGGTATTTTGTGGTATTTGTTGCTGCTGCTGCTGCTGTTGGGAGTGATGTAGATGATGATGATGGTGGTAATGAAGGAGTAGTCGTGGTGGTAGTGGTAGTGTTGCTTGGGCCAGCATGGTTGGCGGCGGACATGTAGAAAGGGGGGGACAGAGGAGTGGTAGGCTGCTGCTGCTGCTGCTGCTGCTGCTGATGGTGGTGGTGGTGCTGATGGTTGTGGTGGTTGTGGTGGTTGTGGTGGTGTTGCTGGTGTTCTAGGGGAGGCGGAGGATGAGGGTGGTGGTGGTGGTTATGGGAACAGAGGGTTGTCATACGCGACGTCGGTGTCGGGGGAGGTGTCTGCTGGGACGGGGAACTGATTTTGGCGGCTGGTTTTTCCTTTCTTGGTTGACGATGGGAGCACTCCAACGTCAATCAACCAGAAAAAGAGCGAGAGCAAAAGAGAGACACAGAGAGAGAGACAGAGAAAGAGAGAGGGAGAGAGAGAGATAGCCGTAAAATAGATTTAGTAGAACCGGAGAGAAATCCTTTCTATCTTCCCAAAGAATAAAAAAAAAGTTATTAGAATTCCTCCCTGCGCTTAATTAATTCCCTTTGAGACGTAGGGGGAGAACTAGGCCTTCCGTCGAACCTGTTCTCTCGATGGCTGGATAGATGGATGGAATGAATGAATGAGTGAATGAGTGAATGAATGAGTGGATGGACGAACGGGCTAGAGCAGCTAAGAGGGGGAAGGAAAAAAAAAAGGGAACGTGAAGGGGAAACGGTTGATACAGTATGATGCACACACAACACAAAAATAAAAAAAAGTTGGTCGTGAGGGTCAAAAATGCTGTTGCTGCTGAGGTTGCTGCTGCTGCTGCTGCTGCTTCTGCTGCTGCTGCTCTGCTGCCGATCGTAGACTATGTGGATCGTTGCTAGGTAATGATGGTTCGCGTCGATGGGGCGATGATGTCGAACCCTTAAATTTTTTTTTTCTTCCCTTTCCTTCCCTTTACCTTTCCCTTTGGCAAGAAGGGCTGACTGTTTCGAAACGAAACAGAGAAAAAAAATATATATATAAAGGGAAGTCCTTTCTATTCTCAACAATGGGAGATAGAATTCAGTGGATATGCTTCCCCCTCCAGAACAAGGTGTGTGAGTGTGAGCGTGTGTGTGACAGACAACCGATAAAATAAAAAAAAGATATGGTGAAAGACAAATTCAATAATAATAAAAAAATAACCCGACCGTCCGTTTTCTAGGTTATTGTACGGTACGGAAGGTATCTAAGTATAGATGTATATGTTTGGATGGATGAATGGTGGTGTTTCTCCTCAGTGCTCCTCTCCTCTTACGGGGTTGGGTTGTGGAGACAGATGGCAGCAGTGGATGACGGGGAAGAGAAGAGAGAGAGTGAAGATGGAAAAGTTAGAGCGTGGGGGAAGAGAGAGAGGGGGGGGGGAGGTGCGGCGGAGAGAGGTTGCTCTTTTCCCTTCCGGCAGCAATCAATGATGGGGAGAGGTCCCGTTTTCCTTTTTTTTCCCCAGGCTGCTAATCCTGAGTTTCCTATATTCGTTCCTATGGTTCCTAGCCTGCCTCTTTTTTCCTTTTCCCCAGCTACTAGCTTTCCGGGACTCTTTTCAACTACAGGGCCCTTCCCTCTTTCCTTTCCTTTCCCGTTCGTTCCTTTCCTTTCCCTTTCCTTTCCTCCCTGGAGCGTCGTGTTCCTGTTCCTGTTCCTGATCTGTCCAGTCCTCTATCCTGTTGTCCCGCTGCCCTATCTTAACCTGTTCCTGTTCCTGCTCCTACACAGTAATAGTAAAAACCAATCCCTAATTCCTACTCTTTACAACTCCTTCCCGTAGCTCGACAATTGTTTATTGCTGCGTGCGGGGGGAGGGGGGGCCTAGGGGAGGTGAGGTGAGCGGTGTCTTTTAGGCGGCGATGGATGCTGTCCCGTTTTCCGTGGCAAGCGTCCGGTATATATGATATGGGCAAGCAGGAGCCAGAGGAGGGAGCGTGTGAATGAGTTGCGTGTGGTGTCAAGTGTGTGTGTGGTGTGTGGGTGGGCAAAGCAATCCCTGGACGGACTGGTATATACGTCTCAGAAAAGAAAGGAAGGCAAAGAAAAAAAAAAAAAACTCCGCGTAGCTGTTCGTTTTTTTTTTTTTTTCGGGGAGGGGGAGAGGAGGAGTGGAGTGGGTAAGTAGGAAGTTGAGGGAGGGAAAGTTATGTATGTAAGTTGTAGGCAGGTCCTGTCAGACCGACTGACTGACTGACTGATGGACTGACTGTCTGGACTTGGGGTAAGGGTCAGACAGGCGGCGGATAGCCTGTACATGTAGGTATATAGGGCAGGTGGTGGTGGTGTGGGTGCCCCGACGTATGGGTACGGACAGGAAGCAGTATGTAGGAGTAGAAGGGAGGAAGCTATAACATTACTCTACATGTAGCTATGTTAGTACTGTGCGCGCACCTCTTTTCTTTTCTTGCGAGCTACATACTATTCCACATATCTCGGTATTCTAGCTGCTTTACCTTTTGAATTCCTGTGGTGGTGGTGGTGGTGGAGGTCTACAATGTAGGTACCGTCCATCCAACCATCCATCCATCCATCCATGAGTTCTGGGCCCCCCCCAGCTCGCTGTCCGGTAGAGTACCAACCCACAGCCCACCCAACCCAATCCACCACCCCCCGTCCGTAAATCTAAATCCTAGACGTCAGCCATAGCCGACCCCGACATGAGCTTGCCCCCCTTCCCTCCCCTCCCCTCCCCCCGTCCTCTTCAGCAATCATGAGTATAGAGTTTACAAATGGCCGAAGGGGTACTTACAAGTACCTATGTAGGCACTGCCATAGATACATGTACTTATACTTACACATTGCTACATAGCACAGTCCAATTCACCACTGCACTGTACCTACCTACACCCCAGCCAACTCAGATCAAAGAAAGAAAGAAAAAAATACTACGCATTTCATTTTTTTTCTTTTCTTTTATTCCTCCTTCTCGATGAAACCCGCCCGCGATGGTGATGACGGGCAGCACAGGGCAGCAGGGCAGGGCAGGACAGGGCAGGGCAGACAGACAGACAGGGCAGCACCCACATCCACCCACCCACCCACCCATAAAAAAAGAAAAAAGTAAAAAAAAAAAGTGCGGCGAGACGAGACCGGACTCACTCCCCCATGCGGGTCACTAAGGGATCATAACATGGGTTAAGTGACGCCGCTTACACCCTGACGCGACCCACCGAGTGAGCGCGCCTACAGCCATAGATAGGGTGGTACATCCCCCCCCCACACCCGACGTCGAGACGAACAAACCTTTTCGCATCATCATAATATGAGCCTCCCCACCTCGGTCCAGACCCAGAGCCTCCAGGGTCCAGATTTAGGTTGGGGATGCGTTGTTATATGGATACTCTTACCATCTACGAATAGGCTAGGCCGGGCTAGATGCTCCACATCCATCCATCCATCCCTAATTCTAGGCTCTACTCTATCTAATATAGGTAGATACATTGTCGCGAGTAGCCAACTTCCGCGCGCGTGGGTCATGGGTGGGTGGTGGGAGGCAAAGAGGCAAAGGCAAAGGCAAAGGCAAAGAGGGAATGGGAAAGGGAAAGGGAAAGGGAAAGGGAAAGGGAAGTTCCTCAGAAGGGTCGTGGTGGTGGGGGAACCTGCAGAGAAAGATGAGTGGATGGATTGGGATGGGATGTGGGATGTGGGCCAGGAAGGCAGGCAGAAGAGGGAAGAGGTGCCTGGGACTAAGCTGCTCTTGAAGAAGTTCTTTTATGCCTCGCCCTGTTTTCCTTGACTGTCTCTCCATCCATCCATCCAAATAATAATAATAATAATGATAATACATGTAGATAGTTGAGGGTCGTACACGGGCCCATGATCTGTGTATTGCTGCTGTAATAGTATTCTATTCTACATTCCCCAGTAGGCATTCTCTTCTCTTCTCTTCTCTCTCATCTCCAAAATAGAATTCGCCAACCTCGGCAGCTCCCGACAAGACAAAAACGTCAATGATGACATCATCAAAGCTCCCCCACCCCAAACCCCAACTAGCTTAGCGCGTGTGCCAATGATCCACAGCACATCAAAACACATCATCACATCACATCACATCTCAGCTTTCTGGATATTATCATGAGCTACAACACACTTCCCTCTCCCTTTCCATAAACCACGACCCACAACCCACAACCCATAACCCACAGATGGAAGACGACGACTACGGCGGCAGCCACGATGCCGATCTCGCCGCAGCCCTCGAGGCCGCCGAGCGCGCGCAGGAAGGGACAACAGCACCTCCTGCACCTCCTGCACCTCCTCCTCCCCCTCCTCCAGCTCCAGGTCCAGCTGCGGGAGCTAAACCTCCAACAGTGCAGCAGCCAGCACCGCAGAAGCTTCGTGCCGTGGGGTCGGCCATCATCGTAAACACAAGACAGGTATAAACAAAAAATCTCAGTTAGCACACCTTTACATTGTATATATATATATATATCTCAGAACCTAACGTCCGCCCGCTGCCACCTCCGAGCAAAACCAGAAAGGAAACCCAATCCTCACACACATCAAGAACGTCCCGTGGGAGTACGGAACCATAGTCCCGGACTACCTCGTCGGCGCCAGCACCTGCGCTCTCTTCCTCTCACTCAAATACCACCGTACCCCCCTCCCCCCCTCCTTTCTCTCCCCGCCCACTAACAACGCACCAGGCCTCCACCCAGAGTACCTCCAAACGCGCCTGACGCCCCTCCGCTCGCTGTACACGCTGCGCCTGCTCCTGGTGCTCGTCGACATCGACAGCCACGCGGACGCGCTGCGGGAGCTGACGCGCACGGCGCTGCAGCAGGACCTGACGGTGCTGTGCGCGTGGTCGGCGCCCGAGGCCGGCCGCTACCTCGAGACGTACAAGATGTATGAGCACGCGGCGCCCACGGCCATCATGGAGCGGCCGGCGGCGGACGATGCCGCTGCGCGCGTGGTCGAGGTCATGACTACCGTCAGGAGCGTCAATAGGACGGATGCCGTGGCGCTCATGGCTAGCTTTGGGTCCGTGAGGGCTGCTGTCAACGCGAGTAGGGAGGAGATCCTGTGTGTGCAGGGGTGGGGGGAGAGGAAGGTGGGGGCGTGGGAGAGGGCCGTGGGCGGCGCGTTTAGGCCGGGGAGGGGTGGGGCGGGGGGGGGGAGGGGCAGGGGGAGGGGGAGGGGGAGGGGGAGGGGGGGCGGAGGGAGTGGGAGTGGGGTGAGGGAGAAATTGGGGATTGGGACGGTGGAGAGGGAGGATTTGGAGGGGTGGGCGGTGGAGGACGATGAGGAGGCGTTGAGGGCGGTGGCGGAGATGGAGGCGGAGGAAAGGAGGGAGCGAGAGAAGGGGAAGGGGAAGGGGAAAGAGGTAGATAGAGGCCCCGCCGCCGAGCCCGAGCCCGTGCCCGTGCCCGTGCCCGTGCCCGATGGGGATGACGAAATTGCGTCGGGCATCATGGACGCGCTGACGAAGCTCAGAGAGCGCGGGTCATAGTGGTTGGTTTGGCTGGGGGATAATAAATTTCCCCATTTTTTTTTCCTGTTGGCGCGATCATTGGCCGCAGGATAAAAATTACATTTAGTAGTAGAAAAAAATGAGATTTTTTTATTGCTGAGGATTGATCTGTTGCAATTAGACTTTTGCAGCTGTTTGCATAATATTAGGGCCGGCCCAGTCGAGCGAGCATCGTAACAAATATTTGGGCCACTACCCCCCTACATGTAGGTATATACAGTATGAAAAAAACGGGGTGGAAATATCATGACGGGGTTCATGAAGTAAAAAGCGCAAAATGGGGGGGCGGGGGATCTTAGCTATCTGGCCATGGCCAGTGGGTATAACACTTTCGACTACTGCTGCCCGAAGCTCCCTCCACCGGTGCGAGTTAAATTCAAGCCAAGGGTTGGCCGTGGGGGGTTTTATCCTCCTAGCTATGTAGCTACATGTAGTTAGGTTCACTCACTTGACTTTTTAATTTTTAGCACTATGCCAGAATCCGATAAGGCTAAGCTAAAAATTAAGTTTTCTATTATTGTAATGTCCCCTCCTGGCGATCATTACCCTTAGCCACGGATGGGCTCCATGGCCACCCTAACCCTCCCGTATCTTTAATTACATGTACCCTCTCCGCACCCACACCTGGCCCAGCCCGGCCTGGGGACCGGTATTACGGATCAGGCCGGGGATTGGAGTTGCATGTATGCTCTGCTACTGTAGACCCCCCCCCCCCCCCGGGGCGCATGTGAGTCCGCGGGTGCGTGTGCCGTTACCTATTGAGCGTGTAGGATATGCTCTGTTTCTGCATGTGTGTATAATAGCTATACATATGTAGACTTCAACACCACGTACGGTCTCAGACGTATATACTACATACACGTGGTTTGGGGGGGACAGCGCCTATAGCTTGATAGGCACTAGTTCTTGACACGCCAGAAGGAGATTGAGGGTGAGACGAAAAGACCTTGAGTGGAAGGATTAGATCGGTCATAACCCATGCGTTGAAGTGGTACTTCCAGACCGGCCTGGTGAAAGTGAATCTTAATGGTACCAAGACGGTAGCAGCTCGAGGACTACCGCAGCATATCACCAAGGGGCTACCTAGCTATCTCCAAACTTCAAAGCCCTACAGAGAGAAGAAAGATTATCGGTTCCCAGTTAAAATGCCATCCGTGCACTTTCTCCAGTCAATGCCGCACTTCCACGCCGTAACCGTGCAGCAGCCGCCATCAATCCATCCCCGATCTTGACCCAGCCCTTATAAATAAGTAACCACCCGCCTACATACACCCATACCCATCTGTAGGCGAAGCGATTCCAGCGATTTCAGATATCGATTGCGGGGGGAGCAGGGGGAAAAGGGAAAGGGAAAGGGAAGCTAAAAGCTAATTAACTGAGGCAGCGGGATCCGCGAATAACGTACAGAGACGATCAGACATTTGCTACCGTGGCTACTACTAATCTTCCTCTGCCCCTCCACGATCCGCCCATCCAAGTGTAGAGTGGGAAGGCTACGTGAGATCGTTGGTCCGGTTCGCAATTCATCTGTCTGTGGAGGCGGGTTTTAAATGTAACGGCCCCCGGTTGTGTAAAAAATCGTAATCGCTCGCCTGCCTACGAGAGATGTGAATTGAGAAACCCCACAATTTTTTTTCCTCACTGCGGATAGCTGGGTGAGTGACGTCTGGGGGGGGGCTGTTAGTATCATCGATCCCGCGCAGGGGCTTCAGAGCTTGAGCTCTGGAGATCAGAATTGTGCGTAGATAAGATATGGTCTTTGGAATTGTACGAGTTATTGGGTGGGTTTAACACCAATTGATAGAGCACCTATGGATCCTTTTTTTTTTTTTTTTTTTTTTTTTTATTGCTTGTGGCATTGGGCTTCTGTGTTCATGCTGTGAATGGTACCCGCGTGCTCTAGGACGCCGGGCCCGGGGACAAGCTTCGATGCTGACCCGCGGGAGCAACCCTCCGGACCAACCCGCAGTCAGCTATTACTTTTTCCAGTACTCATCATGTAAGTCAGCAATTCTCCGACCCCAGAGTTCCCGTTCCAGGTATCAGCACACGGGCCGGGAAGAAGTAATGAGCGAGTAGATGCTTTCCCAGGCTGAAACTAACCCCAAAACAATTACTTAGCAGTACTAGGGCTTTCAATTGTGTCTGGAGAACTAAGCCCCTTGGTGTGAGTCCGATGGTAGTGTGGTGGCTGTTGACGTGACTCAGCCGTAGATGTGCATGTACGTGAAAATATGCGTACGGTTCAGTTAAACTGGCTTGGGGTCCTGGGGCATATGGCTACCAGGCGTGTATACCGTTGAAAGAAACAAAACGAGAGATATGAAAGCTTCTCTGAGGAAATAGCACTTGTTGAGGTGGTTCATGTGACCCACTTCAGCTCCTTCACAGATCCTCACTCGATCACCCCAACCACCACAGAGTCTGATCAGAAGTTCTACTCCATGCCGATGACTTTGCTTTGCTTTCTAGGCTGTGGCTCCCATAATAGGAGCAATAATACGTGCCTCCCGTGCGCTCCCTTAGACATAGCAATGGCCACCGGGGGGGAATGCGTTTGAGAGACTGATCTGGATGTGAGAAGTTGAGTAGATCTAAGCTGAAGGACTTTAAGCACATGTATCACAGTCATCTTTACAAATAGAGGATAAGACGGGGCTTACCATTCAAGATAGTCTTGATATTTTTTGCAGAGGATTGACCCCTGGCTCTCATTGTTATCCCCATTGAAGTTCTGAGATTTTGCGTAATATATTAATAGCTATAGATGGACGGTGCCCGCCAGTTCATCAAGCATTCAGTCCCAGGAATATGGGTTAAGAAATATAGCTGCGTGGATGCGTAAGCTTTACTATTTGATGCCTCCTTTCGAATTCGGTGCTGACTTCGGGAGCCGTTGGTGCATAAAGTTGCAAACATACACACAATCTGTGCCGAAAGGATCGTGGTAAAGACGTGGCTTTAGCATAACGCTAAGGAAAAGCTAGTGAGATACATGTTCATGTATTTAAGGGCGCCCCATTAGCTTTATATATACCAGAATTACTACCAATTTATCGACCGTGCTCAGCAAAGTACCACTTACGGCTACCTGTACTCTGGCTGAGGGCCAAAAATGCACGAGGAAGCGGATTTGCTACCATAGCTATAGTGGGGGATGATATGGATATATAGCTGGTGGGGTCTTAAGACTAGATACCTTGTTCGTGGGTCTCACAGGGCATGGCTAATGATTATATGAGTCCAGGAGAAGAAAAAGAAAACTACATTCACTTCCAACCTTCAGGTATGAAGGCCGCCTAAACTACCGTTCGGTCTGCAGGTCTGTCTAAGTCACAATACTGACCTCGTGTATCTCTAATAGTTGGCTTTTATCACCTTAGGACCCATACCCGTGCGTCGGCAAGCAGCAGATACACCCATTTGTGAATGGGGATATCTTTTCCGTTATGTCCATAACGTTGCATTCCCCGTTGGCGAATGTAAAACATGCCAGAAAAAACCTAAAAGGCTGATATCAGCCACAGTTACATGTAGCTACGTAGCTACATGTTGTGCATTAGACCGAATATGGTGCGTTTTCTTTTCATTCATCACCTCCCAGTATACACTCCGATTCTGGGGCCAAATAGGCACTAATATTCCACGCACAGTGCACCCGTGTAGGTACCTAGATATAGTGTACCTAGACGCGGTGAGGTGAGGGAGGGAGACATTTTTCCGAACCCCCCACCCTCCCGAAGCTGTAAAGCACATGACCGAAGAGCTTTCCTTCGTCAATCCTATGCAAGAAGACATCATCCCAACTGGATCAGCCAAACTCATCCGCACGAAAAACCAGTTTCCGAATTTCACCTCTTCTGTACCGTGGGCGGAGGTACTGGGTACTGGGTACCGCTTCTAGCACTCTACCGCATCCGGAACCGACCCTATCTACTAGTATCCACTGTAGCTACCATGTCTGCGGTCATCCAACCCTGCACCTACAGTACATCACATCGACATCCGCATCCAGCCGGCAAAATTGGAACGACTTCCACCCCATCATCTGTGACCTCTACATGTAGGTTACAGTTAGGATACAAGTCCCGAAGAAGAAAGTAAATAGAGGGGAGGGAAAAAAAAAACTGTTTTCGCCAACTCACATGGTCGCACAACGCTTCCTCTGCATAAAGAAACATTTTTTTCTTTCTCACGGGCTAGGCTAGAGCGTCTAACCAGAATAGGACCTTTGGGAGTTATTAAGTAGTAGATCGAGTGATGGATGATGATGATGACGAGCAACTTGCCTACTCTCCTCGCATGTCCCACATCCACAAAAGTACGTTGCGCATAGAGCGCTAACGAATGCCGCCAGATTTCTTTGTTTACCCCCACCCACTTCACTACACTATTGACAACCCAAAATAATAAGGAGCATTGTTTAAAGTAGCGTAGAGAGTGTGGAGCTAGCGTGCTTACTAGCAGAACTATACCACCCCTCCCTAACCAGGAAGAGCCGCATACCCAATACCATGGGCAGAAACGCCTCTATTATAACTATGGATTCACATATACAACACCATAAATCATGTAGGAGGGTGGCACAAACAATTAACGATTCTCAAACATTAATCGTTCTTGGACTATCCCCACCACTAGGAATCTTCCGGACGGTGGGGAGGGTCGTGGGTTAAAGGTGCCCAATCACCCGTATTCTCCCGAGATATGTGTCGGCAGGCTGATGCGGTGCGGGTGATCTGCCTTTTCCTCTGAATATATCACACGTGGAGTGGAAGAGTCCATCCATGGTTAGTTTATCTACACCGTTTACGTACCCCGAGTACTTGCGGTGAAATTAAGTATTGTCTCTCGTGATTGCATGGTTGCCACCGCAATTAGGACAATACTTAATTTCACCCCAAGTACATACACCTTCTAAATACTTCCCGGAGATGATACCCGGCTTTTCGGAGCCTTCAAGAATCGTGGGCCGGCGGACATTACATATTCGAAACACGCAAAAGCAAATATTATGCCCCAGAAAGAAAGATCAGCAGTTACGTTCATGCTTTTTTTTTTCTACACAAATCCTCGATCCTGAGGATGAGGTTTCTACTTCTCAAATCAAACTGAGATCCTCTCGACCTAGTCAGTGCTGGCAACCTAACCGTCCGACTGATCGGCCTTGAATGGAATCGACCTTGTGCCGCGAATTACAAGATGTACTTCCCCCCTACGTGCCGGAAAAACACAAGAAACAGGAAGAAAAAAAGAAAAAGAAAACGATAACTTTTTCGTGAAAGTCCCCTGGTTTAAGCTTAGATATCCACCGAGGCCACCAATCCGACCATCCAAAATTTAATAAACCAAATAATCACAAAAGAAAAAACAGAAGGGATAGTACAAGAAAGTAAAAAAACATAACACAAAAAACGCCCCCTTCAAACCGGTCCTCCCAAAGATCATGAACTGAGTAGATCCATTACACTCATGCCTCTACCCTTCTTCTCCGGTATTACACTGCTGCTACTGTTCTGTCTGGAGGAGGAGGCCGTGGTGATGGTAGTGGCCTGCACCACACTATTCCGCCTACTTCCATCCGCTAGTAGTAACAGTGCATGTGTCGCCTCCGTGTCCACCTGGTCCGCTAAGGAGTAGTGCTGTGGAAACAGATTTGGCGACGTCAATGAGGTAGGCTGAGGATATAAGTTCGGTGAAGTCAATGCCGATGTAGGCACCGGGTAGAGATTTGGAGATGCCGCCACGGATCCAGACTGCGGGTAGAGGTTTGGCGATGGTGCTACTGAGCCGCCGTGGCGGGGATACAGACCCGGGGACGGATGAGCGGACATGGTGTGCTGCTGCTGCGGTGCTGATGATGCTGGGTAGGAGGATGTTGGCGAGAAATGAGGGTTTGTGGAGCCCAGGTAGGGTGAGGCATGCTCAGAGGCTGAATGGTAACTGGTGCTTGTGGGTTGTGTACTTGTGGGTTGTGTACTTGACTGCACCTCAGTACTGGCTGTGGTGGCCGGTTTTGATACTGTTGCTACTACTGGTGGCTGCTGCTGCTGCTCGCCACCGGCTGCCGGTTCGTCGACCTGTTGATGGGAGGGTTCAGGATCAGCCATGTCCTCATCTGCCTCGTCATCGTCTGCATCTTCGTCGTCCTCCTCGTCGTTGTCGTAGCAGCCGGGGGGCAGCGTGGGGACTTGGTTCTGGTGTGTTGCGGTCGAGTTTGCTTTGAGGTCTGCAACGCATTGCTCGAGGTATTTCAGGTACTCGATACTTGCCTATATCAAAAAAAACCAAACCCCTGTGTCAGCAGGCATATTCAAAACCCAAAACCATGTTTTCCAACTAATAACTGTTGTGCAACCAAAAAAAATAAGAAATAAAAAAAAGTAATAAAAAAGGAAAATAGGCCTATTATCATCCCCATACCTGAAGGATCGCAAGCTTATGCATCTCCACCCCCGCGCACGCCGGAATCATCCCCTTGAGCACCCCAAACTCTTCATTCATTTTAAACCTTCTCCGCCGCTCAATCAGGCTGTGCGCCGTCTTCCTCGCAATCTTCCTTCCCACCGCCGTCGTCGGCTTCCCACCCGTTGCGTCCTCTCCCGCTCCCTTTCCGTCCTTGCCATCCTTTCCGTCCTTGCCATCCTTCTCTTTATTAGCACCGCCCCTCCGCCCCCCTTTCGCCGGCGCCGCCGGCGCCTTCGTCTCCGCAGCCTGCGCTGCTGAAACCGACGCCTGCCGCGGCTTCATCTGTATAATCTTCCGGTTCCTGGTTGGTGGTGGCGGGAGCGTGATTGCCTCCATGCTCTTCTTTGGTGGGCCCTCTAGCGTGGCCCGACGGCGCTTCTTGGGCGGATCTGTACCTGTGCCAGTGGGCGGTGATGGTAATGTTGTATTACTACTCTTCACTACTGCACTTGTACTTGCAGTGCTTGTGTTTGTGTTTATGTTGGTATTAGTAGTAGTAGTACTGGGAGAGACATCTTTCGACCCAAGGGCAGGCGGCGGCAACGTGAATGCTAGCTCGAGGGATGAGAGCCTGGGCGGGAGTTTGGGCGTTAGGTCGAGTGAGGATTGGGGCGTTGGGGGAAGGATGGGACGGGGCATGGCGGCGGTTTTTGTAGGCGTGTGGGCGGCCACTGTTGCTGGTTTTATTTATTGGTTCTTGGTGGTTGTGGTTTGGTGGGTAGTGAGTGGGTTACTTGTGGGTATTGCTTAGAATGGTTGTGGTAGTAGTAATGGTGGTGGTGGTGGTGGTGGTGGTGTAGAGGTGGTAGAGTGGTAGAGGTGGGCTCACTTCCGTATGTGAGTATGTAGGAGGAGTAAGAAAGACAGTCTATGTGGCTGTAATTGGCTCCCTGGAGGGGGGCAGTGGTACAGCAGGTGTAGATGATGTATGTATGTAGGCAGGTAAAGTAAAACACACACGTACTTTATGTATATATGTCCGTGTTGTATTGAAGAGGAGGCCCGGGGTGGAGTGAGTGGTGAGGGAGAGCAGAGTAGTCGAAAGAGAGAAGGAAAGGGAAGGAAAATAAAAGTCCACAAAGGAGATACGAGAGGAATGGGTGGGGGGAGGGGGAGGAGGAGGAGGAGGAGGAGGATGAAGATGGAAGAAGGTTTATTAATATCCCCTTTCCCGGACACTTTCTCCCACCTTTCCCTTCCCTTCTTCCCCCACATGTACAACAAGCTTTTTGGCTTCGACGCATTTACAGGCAGGCACCACGAGAGGCACGTACCCACCGCCACTGGTCCGAAATACCGCGCAGCGCCCTTCCCCCCCTCCCAGCCCGGCCAGCCGTCAATCGCGGGGAAAATTCGGGCGGGCGAATATATTTTGGAGGAGGGAACGGTCTCGGGTACTCTCTAGATACTCACTGAAACATTACACGCACTGCTACCCACACTCACACACGCACGCCCAGGGTTTTTGGTATGGGGAGTGAGTAATCTTCTCCCATTCGCTCACTCACTCGCTCGATAAGACGGAGCACAGGTGGAAGAGGAGGAGGAGGAAGGGGAAGGCGTATATGGAAACCCCCCCCCCCCCCCAATTAGGGTTTTTTGTGGGAGTATTGGTATTGTACGCATTTTTTTTTATTTTTTTATTTTTTATTTTTTTATTTTTTATTTTACGGGGACATACATCTCAAGCAAGAGGACATAATATATGTATGGAAAACCTACTGGGCCATTTGGATATTCCCTCTATCATTGTTGGTGCCCGTCACTTTGAGTGTGATATATATTAGAGGAGGGAAACCTTTTTATGATCTCTCTCTCTCTGACCATTTGTCCCAGAAATTGGCTGTGGAGCACATACGCAATGAGAAAATTGTCCCGCCTGTGAGGATCTCTCTTACAATGTTGAAAGGGGTGAGAGGAGGACGAGTGTCGCGTGCCCGTGGGGAAACTGATAGGCTGCGATCGAGTAACTCTAGCTACCCATGCTGGGGGGAGGGCGTGCTCAGGATCGCTCTCTGATTGGTCCATTCCAACGGCTGCCAAAGGTCGCGTGTGGTGGGTTGGATCTGACTGGATGCTTAAATTCGCTCGAATGAACGGACCAGGGGGGGTTAGCATCTGGTGCGGTAGCAACTGTCAACGTCGACCTAAGACTTTTCAACGACTCGCGCCGGCGCCGGACGTTTCAGTTGTTCATCCGGGTACCTACCGGGGTTACCCGGCTGGATGGAGGGGGGGGATGAGCGAGTGAGTTGATCATGATCAATTGATCAAGTGAGTGGGGGGGCTTTAGTTCCAAAAAAAACCCTCGATAGGGCACGGGAGCAATTGATTTGATAGATTTCGAGGAGAGACGAGATAACTATTAACAGATAAGGCGTCATTATTAGGCTGGCCCTTGATCCTGGGGGGATCCTTTTGGTTTCCGCCAGTTAATTAGTATGCGCTGAATTCAAGATGCTCGTCCATTTTGCACGTGCCCTATAATCTCTTGTCATATATCACACCGCACCTAGAGTAGAAGTAGGTACTGGAGCTGTGTATGAATCAATACAATACCAATGCCTGTATGCACCGGTGCATAGCTCCACACACCCAATTATTTACCCGTCGCTGATAGATAACAGAATTAAGAACTCGCTGTGTGAAGCAAGGTACCGGCGGTGCGTTTTGACCATGGGTCTCGGTGTAGAGAGCAGTACCAAAATACATGTACCTACATGTACCCAAGTACCTCTGTACTTACCCACCTACCAAGTGTAGGCCTAACCCGGAAGGTGGTATTGGGTATTTGGTGATGAGGTCTGCTGCTGCTGCACAGGCGTATTCTCAATGGTAAATCATAAGAGGACCACATATCGACGTGCCACTCTATTACTTCACGGAGGCTCCTGGAGATGCATCCGTAACTCTCCGTGTCTACCTGCGCTTCAAGCCCCAAAACCCTCTTTTTATATATCTTTTGTGAATAAAAGCCTGTGCCGTTTCTTGGCTTAATAATCGATATCTTTCGTGGCACGGGTCTAATAAGTCGGAACCCTAACCCTTACTTCTTGAATTCGTAGTGTAAGCTTACCAACCACAGACCATTGATATACATGTAAGTATGTACCTACATGTAAGTGGGTAGCTTTAACCGGCAGCGACGTGATTACAGAAAGGAAGTTTTGATAGGTTTAAATAACGGCTTGCAGTGAGTTAATTAGTAGGTAAGGATAATAATTTGATTGTGAAAGTTGTAGTATTCTAGCGATTGTGCCAAGACGACTTCATTCATCTGTGGCCAATCTAGAAAGGAACTCGAGCTCTGCCACAACCAATCAATGATGAAGGCGACTTCTGAAAATGGCCGGTTTTGAAGTAGTTGAAATAGGTAACTACATGTACTTCTGTATGTCCCCCCCCCCCCCCCCCGGGAGTAGTCACCGCTCTCATCGTATCATCTGTAGAGGAGGGGGGAAAAAAATACGTCTTGCCCTATGTGGGACTTGTACATAATTGTGGAAATTTGATGTGGTGATTTGTGCGTGTGCCTTATTACTCGATTTGGTATTAATATGGCTTTATTACCGCACGCTATATTTCGAACTACCACAGTGAGATCGATCCAGCTGGGTATAAATACAAGTAGTGTTTGAAATAATCCTAGAGAATTTTTCTGCAACGCTCTGGTAAACATTCGACAATTTCAACCTCTCAATTAAAAAATGTTTGTCGAATTGTCAGTCGTGAAGACCATCTACCTGCTCATCGCAAGCTCATTCCTTGCCCAGCCAGTACTATCGTCGGATAGGGACGATGAAGTTCTTCTCTGGCTTGACTTTGACGGGACAATTGCTACGAATGAGGCTTTCGAGACACTGGTGCTTTCTGCATACGATTCTATGACCACCGAAGAAGCAGCGCAATTCCCGCCTTGGAGGTAATTTAAAATATCCCAGACTCCGGGCGTATATACGTGCGGGCTAACTCGCACCGGAACTTTAGCTATTATGGTGATGTCTATTACGCCGAATATCTTGATTTTGTCGACAACTATGGGCCCCGCAACAACATCTCTGCGGAGATTGCCTACCGTTCCTCTCCCGGGCTCCACAAGGTCGAATCGGACTCTTTTGACCGTACTGCGGCATCTGGGATCGTAGAGTACATCAAATTCCCCGTCCTCCAGAAAGCCGCTGCTGCGGTGACCATTCGCGAGGGATTTTGGAAGATGGTCGCGTCGTCACTAGAGTGCGACATCACACCGCGCATCGCATCCCTCAACTGGAGCGTCCGCTGGATCCGCCAGGTTCTCCGGGAAGACCTCAAGAGGATGCGTGCCAACGCTACTGCAGAGGAGCGCAGGTGGCTTAGACCCGACCTCGCCGAGGACATTGCCATTTACTGCTCCGAGATTCTGCCTGAAGGAATTGTGAGAGCCAATAAGCTCGACTTTCCGACCAGATTGCACACGGGCAATGACAAAGTAGAACTCATGGCCAGGTTTAAGGCGGATAGAGCGGGTAGGAATGGAAGGGAGGCAAAAAGGGTTATATTCTTCGGAGATTCGACAAATGATCTCCCACCGTTGTGGTTGGAACCTACTACGGTTGGTGTGGTTGCGGGACTGGATAGTGGGATGAACAACACTTTGACAAAGTTTGGCATCGGCCTGGTGGAGTTGAATCCGGAGGTGGGTGTCCAGGATACGGTTGGGGGGGGCTTTTTGTACCAGACATATGAATACTTTGCTGTGGGACCTTGGTTGACCGGGGGAAGGTGTAACAAGAGGAAATACATGTACTATTAGGTTTTAGATACCGGGATATATGATATGTATATGCCTTTGTAGAGCTTGTAAATACTTTCATGTGCACCACAGTATATTCTTATAAAATTGTGTACATGTATGGTAGTATAATAGTAGGACGATGTTGACCGTGTGAATATTAGAGCAAGAGCGTGATTCTCTAGTAGAATCAAGGACATATTAGATGTATATGTACATGTTGTATGTGGTATTGTAGGGTGACAAAAGTTTCCGTGATTCTGTAAAAGGGTGGGTCACGAGCCAACCATAACTTGGCGGCCACAAGAGATATGAAGGTATCTAGGCTGAAGTCCCTATTGCTAGCTTTTTGGGTTAGACTTTTAGGAAGTTTCTGCTGGTTGCTATGCAGAAATCACGAGAACTTTTGTCACCCTACAATAAATCCCCATTACGCACAATGTGCTTAAGCCTTTAAGTCGCAATGAAAAGATTATAGACGCACTGGCCCGGCTTTAATTTACTATGAAAACAAAAAAAGAGGTGTAGACTCCACTCACGCCCAAAACACCCACCGATGACCACCCCCCGATTCGTCATAAGTATGTGTACCCCTGGCATATATGTGGTCTCCATGTATCAGCATCGTGATTAATACATGTATGAAGTAGCCTTACTATGTAGCCCCAAACAACAACAAAAACCACTACGAGGGGGGGCAATAAGCAGCCTTACAATCACATATAGGTGGAGGATTTCTAAGCTCTTTTGTTGGTGAAGCAACGGACGAACGAGTGATAATATATGATCCAGTGCTTTCCTCCCTTCTCTTTATATAGGTATTAGTCTGCCTAAATTTTCAGTCCTGCCTGCGTCAAAAGCATACACGTGCACATAAGATTAGGGCACCGAGTAGTATAGTTTGCCTTACCAAACTGTATCTCGGCCTCGTTTAGCCTTGTCTTTTTAGGCCTTAATTGGTATTGACTAATGGGTCATCCAAGTAAGAATCAAGTCTCTCATCCTGGCCTGGACGTACCATTGGTACCACGACCCCGCAGGAACGCGGCGGGGACCTTTCTAGAGAAATAAAGTTGCATTACGGGTCATGTATCGTAAAATATTACGAACCCATTTGGATAGTTCCAGTGTAGAATGTATGTGTACAATTGGTAACTATAATACCAGCAATATTCAGGAGTTGTCGAAGAACTTTGGAGGGGGGAAAAGGTACGTACATGTAAGTAGTTATGGTAGTATAAATTTAAGACTCGCCCGACAAGGTACTAGGGTACCCCATGACGAGGTATATTGAATTATCCTACCCCATGGGCGCTAGTTGCTGATCTGTAGTATACATATATGTATGAAAGGTAGTGTTTAGTCACACGGTATCACTCGTCTAAAAGCTTGGTTCTCGGCATGCAACCCGAAGGTTATTGCAAGATCTTACCCTGTGCCGGAGACAGAGCAAATCTTCCTCCCAAAAGAGGTAGGGAAATAAGGGCACAACAGACTAAATAAAACGAAAAGGAGGGAGAAAAAAAATTCACATTCGACCTAGGTCTTTTCTCTTGCCCTACCTTCTCTAAGTGACCATAAAGGACTCCCTCAATGTTACTTTGGTCTGTCCTGGAATTTAAGAAAAAATCGCTTCTCCAAATTCCAAAGCGCCTGGTTCTCTCTGTAATTGTCCAACCCCGTTTGTGCTGAACTTTAGGCGGGTTTGCTTATGGTTTCCGAAAGCTTTATTTAACGTACTCTACACCTCAGTATAAATTGTAGATATACTCACTTATAACAAGGAGGGCAGCATGTATACATTTGAGGTGGGCTCTCGAAGACTTATGGCGAACTTGCATTACCGGAACCACCAATTTATCTGTAAAATTTGGTTAGTCTCGCGAGGTTTCCCACGCATAGGATGTGAGAAAACTTACGGAAACGCTGTTCCCAATCCCGTCGCCGATTCCATTGACGGCATGCCACCATCCCTTTGGGATAAACATCCCATCACCACACCCCACCTCAGTTTCGAAACCATGAGCCTCAAAATCCGTTAATCTATCCCCCCATACAACTTGATCCAGCTTATCCTTATTTCCCCCCACCATCATCTCGTCTCCCGTTCGAAATGAGATGTCTCCTCCCCGGTGATACACACCCATTATCTCTCGCCCTATTGCAGGCGGGAAAAGACGAATTTTCTTCCTCCCCGCCAACTGAACAAAAAGATTAGGGTTTGGGTCCTTATGAAGTGGCGTATGTGTCCTTCCACTAAAGCCCATCCAGAGATTTACATCGTAGATATCACCCTTACCGGCCTTTTTTACGTACTCCGGCGGTGGCACATACTCCCGGAGGGCCGGAAAATTTAGGAGAAGCTGCTCTTGCGCGAGATATAACACTGAACGCTCTGAGCTATTATCACCAGCAAGGTATTGGAGGAAGACCTCAAAAGGTAGATATTTCCGATCGAACGTTTCCTTCCCATTATCCAATATTTCAGTGCACTCCAGAGGTACCAGTGTGTCCCAACGGTTTTTCTCTGCGAGAATATCACGGAAGAATTCTATGTTTATCGATTTTTCGGTCTCCGGAAGTAATCTGTGGGGTTTGAACCAGGCTGAGATGGCGGGGATGTCGCAGAAATGCGACGGTGGAAAGATGCATGGAAGTTCAGGCTGGAAGTGGGATCTTTGAAATTCCCTGAGTGATGGGGTCTTCAAAACTGGAACAGGCTGGATTGCCTTTGTAGCATTCTGAAATAATAATCGGAGGCTTGGTTTCATCGGCGCAACAAACGTTAATTGCATTGCAAAGCTTGAACGATCATTTTGGTGGGTGACGTCGTTAATTTAACGATGTGATCCTAATGCATACCAATTTTAAATCCCCAAGCTGGCGGCACAAAGGCAGGGATTTACATGCCTTACTAATCACAAAAATAGCAAAGGTTGCCGAATGACGTCGCAAACCACGTTCTTTCTTGCGATATTCAGGGTTTCCAAGACCATCCCAGGGGATCCACCTTATGCATGTTCCTGCCCAAAGACCGAGTTCGGCTACCTACTCAATGAGCACCTCGGACGACTATTCAAGCGTACGAATCCAGGTGCCGTTAGGGTCTTAGACGCATCATACTAACATGATTCACGTGAATACCGTCTTGGATGTTTTAGGAGTCGAAGGCTGATGCGTCGCGCAAACCCTACAAAATGCTCTCAATCTCCCTTTATTTTGGGGGCCACTCTGCGATATCTACACTGAAACCCGCGCTCTGTCCTCAGCTAACCAAAGATACTCTACAAAACTACCAGATACTCTACACAACTGCCAAATACTATCATCAACGTCAATGGCAGCAACCAAACCTAATTCCCCAGAAGGCCCTTCAGTAATTCCACCAGTGCACTTGAATAATACATTTTTAAGCTCTTCATTAGCTCCAGAAACTCCAGTTACTCTTAGGCCAGCGCTGAAATGCGGCCCTCTTATTCGTTATCACGGCACAGATTACTCAATTAACCCTGCGCGTCCTCTATGGCGTGGTAGTGTTCTTGTTGTAACTCAATCAGAATGTACCCCAACATTTCGAGTACTGGTAGGCTCGGAACAATATAACGGGGGAGCACTGTCTCCTGGGTCGAGGTTGTTCGGCGAGCGTGGGAGAGCATTCTGGAGATATGCGATTGAGGTTGGAATGGTGAAGGAGGAGCAGAAAGTGGAATATATCGTCGATTTCGGCAGAGCTGGGGAGCTGAAGAGAGCTTTTTGGATTCCAGGAAAGGACGACAGTATGAGAATAATGGTGAGAAACCCTAATATTTCCCGTAGACCATTTGAGTTGAGTTGGAACTAATAGCTGTGATGTAGTTCCATTCGTGTAATGGTAGGTACCTTGCTAGCTTTGGATTGGAGTAACGGAACCTTATCAAATATTTGCAGGTTTCTCTGTTGGTAGTAACGAGTCCGAATATTCTGGCCCTGCTCTCTGGAACGATGTCCTCCGTGTCCATTCCGAACACCCCTTTCATGTTTCAATCGGCGGCGGTGACCAAATATACAATGATGGGGTCCGAGTCACTGGCCCGCTTAAGTCCTGGGCTAGCCTCTCAAGTGCCTCAAAGAAACGCGCCTATCAGTGGACCGAGCAGCTCGAAGATGATATAGACGAATGGTACTTCAACAACTACGTTGATTGGTACAGTACTGCGCCCTATTCACACGCAAACTCACAGATACCGTCCGTAAACATATGGGATGACCACGATATCATTGATGGGTATGGTAGCTACACGGACCATTTCATGAGCTGCCCCGTATTTAGGGGCGTTGGGAGAGTTGCGAAGAAATACTATATGCTTTTCCAGCACCATACGCCGCCAGGTGGAGAAGAGAAAGAGGACCCTTGCTGGATTATTGGGAAAACCCCTGGGAGATATATCGGGGAAGTATCGAGATCTGTGTACACAAGATTGGGTAAAAGAATTGGTTTCGTCGGGGTCGATGCAAGAACTGAAAGAACAAGACATATGATCAACGAGCCTGAAACCTACAACCAGATCTTTGAGAGGATGAACCATGAGGTCGAACTAGCAGCAGGTGATATTCGTCACATGATCATTCTACTCGGCGTACCCATCGCGTACCCGCGTCTTGTTTGGCTTGAGAACATCATTCAATCTCCCCTCTTCGGATTTATACGCTTCCTCAACAAGCGGTTTGGAGCAGCTGGAGCTATTTTCAATAAGTTTGATGGACAGGTTGATATCCTCGACGATTTAGACGACCATTATTGTGCAAGACCACACAAGGATGAACGCAATGCATTCTTGCTCCGTCTGCAGCAGTTTTCGCTGGAGAAACAAGTGAGGGTGACCATGCTGAGTGGGGATGTGCATCTGGCAGCAATTGGAAGGTTTTATTCGAAGCCAGCACTGAACATACCGACAACCAACGACCATCGGTACATGGTAAATATTATTTCTAGCGCCATCACAAATAAGCCACCACCGGAAGCGGTCAGCAATATTTTGGCCAAAAGAAACAAGCTTCATCACCTGGATGACTCTACCGATGAGCAACTCCTCGACTTCTTCAACAAGGATGTTTATGGAAAGCCTCGTTTGAAGAATATGAATACAATGCCATCGAGAAACTATTCTGTTATTACAGAATCCCCGATCTCACTCAATGGCTCATCACCTGACGACACCGCTAAGATTGGTAGTGCTCATCCAGAATCTGGGGTTGGCGGGAAGCCTAAAAGAAAGAAAACAAACAATATAGGCGCTGGCGAGGAAGGAGCAGGTGCGGAACATCCAGCAGCAACCGCAGAGAAAGTTGTAGAAACCATCCCGGGCGCATTAAATGTTGCCATAAGGGTTGAGATAGACAAAAGTGAGCCTGGCGGGGAGACATTCAAGTATGGATTTACTAGTAAGCTATTTCCCCCCCTCAATACCTAACTAGACATATATTCTCTCCGCGGAGTTATATCTTCTTCGAAGCCCTGCTAACTGGTCGTGTGCCTCAAATAAAGTTCCCGCTTTGGAAACATAAATTCCCCCCCCCCCCCGCTATAACGAACATGCATATTCAAAAAATTTCGTTCGATGCAGCAGATTATTCGGTACAGCAGATAAAATTCCGCCATTTCCTATGTGAAAAGCAGATTTGTGGCTTCATCGGCATTCGGTATAGCAGAGGTAGACTGTACACATAAAGGTCTTCCTTCTTCCCATATCGGATAACTCGGATGAAGAGTATACAATGCCAGTCACAAGTACATGCATTTAATATCATTAAATTTCAAGTTCAGGGGGAAGGGAGGAGGCTTTGGTCAAAACCACGCATTTAATGTATAATAAAGTAGACGGGCATCTGGGATCATACGTTCAAGTATGGCAAACCCCGTCTACCAACCTCTCTTGTCCTGGATCAACTATCTATAACTACAAAAACATTATAATGTACCCGAAGACCGTGTAGTTGATAGTTGTGTGTCTATCATTGGCTTACGAAGCAAACCAGGATAAGCCTGCTTCATTGACTCGATTACTTGGGCAGCGGACGGGTTCTTGAGATCGGAGCGTAGGCCGCATGCCTCACCGTTGCATATAGTACTGTAGTCAAAGAGTTCTACTAGGGTTAGAATCATCCGCTACTATGTAGTGTAGCGTAGAGATTGTAGTCCTTACAGAGGCAACTGCAGATACTTAATATATCGTTAAACGAGGCGCCTAGTAGGTGAGCGTGAGTTAATACCAAAGCTCCAAACTCCTTCGTTAGGTCACGTCACTTTTGGAGGTCTCTATAAATTATCTATAGGCAGCTGCAGGGATACCCTATGTATGCGGAAGCAACCCTTCTTGGAACAAATATTCCAGCATACAGGCACCATCTGATTTTATTTGGGGTTGGGGGTCTACTAAATGTGCAATACCTGGATATCACTACTGGTGGGGGATAAGATAAAGGTGTTGATGTGCGCTTTCGATCATGTATCAAATGGCTGGGGTTTCTCAATCCCCTGTTTTGAACCCACCACCATGATGCACGCCTACGCGTACGGAATTGAGCCTGGTCAATTGTAAGAATGGTATTTTCCACATCTGTAACCTGCAAGCATCCACCACTATTATAGATTGGTCATGAAATCTACTTTGTGCCTCCTGAGAAGAGATCATTGGCTATATGTAAGTAGTTTAAGCCAATTATTTTTGAAACAGAAGGGGATCGAGGCTTGCCAAGTATGCAAGTCTGTAGCCAAATATTAAGACTTTGACGAAAGATACTGGCCCGGTTTTCTCCCGCCCTGCCCCGCCCCATGTAGCACTCCACTCGCTAAGTGATCTTAGGCCTGTCAACGATTAAGCCAAGCTTGGGGGCATCACGAATAATTATACCTGCACTGCATGTATGTGCAATTTGAGAGTGCATTTTTGTCAACCATGATCCCGCATGAGGACGAGGAGGAGCGAATGATAAAAATCCCCACTTCGGCGTCCCCGAATATTTCGGCATCACCGAAACGACATGTAATACCTGTAGGTGTTATTGTTACCGGCTGGGGAAGTCAAGAGTGCCATCCGAATAACTAAATGTGTGTATATACATACATATTGTATGTAAACTCGCTTTAGCATGATTTAAATGGCGAAGGAAATGTCAGCAATTCGCGGGGGGTCCCCAATCCCAGTCGCAGATCCCCAAGACTGTAGCTGTTTCACTAGCCTGCACAGTCGGGTTCAGGGTTGGTTCCACAACGGACCAAATTTATACGGGGTGGTATCTACTTAGCTGCATCGCTAGTATAAGAACTGCGGCTTTCCAGGCTCCGTGCAACGTGCTGATTACCTTGAGTGCGAAGGAATCAAGACTTTGCTTTATGATAAGGTAAGGATGTGTCTGCATTGCCATTTTCCAATCCGCCGCTTCAGCCAAGAATAAGAAGGAAGTTTAGTTAACGACTTTGTAGCAGAAATACATATAAAGAAAACACCCTATATATTGCTTAAACCCAATCATACAACTATTTATACAGTCTTGATAAACTGAAACATAAATAACTAAACCAGGAAGAACTACAATCGACAACCGAAAAACCCGATACAATACGCCATGCTTGACAAAAACGCCCTTAAGATATCCGAATACATGATCAATAAAAGTGGAAGTGTTCATCGTAATCAGGGACCCAGGTCTGAGAACCGTCGAGCGCCTCCATCGCTTCGGTTTCGAGGATACTCATCAACTCACTCTGTTGCTGCTGCTGGTTGAGTACTCTATGGTCGTGGGGACCTGAAACCGGCTGTTGGGTTGGGGCACCTGCCACTAATGGACTGCTGGTTGGGACGGGCATTGTATGTTGTGAAAAGGTGTTTGCAGGGTCCCAGGTCCCTACGAATGCTGGAATTGTGTGACACCCCGCAGTGCCTGGTCCATTTCCAAAAACACCGTACATCGGATGAGGGTTGAACATCATATCCTGCACATGGTGGGGGACTTCTGGCGCGCTTCTAATCGGGTTATTTTCGAAAAAGTGTGCCCCCCCGATGAAATTTGCAGCCCAAGAAGCCGCTGGGCTAGGGGTTGATTCTTCTGCAGATTGGACACTTGGAGAGCTGTTATACGGCGAGGAATGCCGATAGAATGGCGAAGATTCCTTTGGGGGACTTGGTGAGGTGGCAGTAGAGTGCGATGGTATCGAAGAGTGCGTTGACACAGGGGATTTCCCTTGATCTATAGCGTAACTTCGCAGCGCTGCCCGGGCTAGCCTATCAAAAAGATCTGCTGCAGCTTCAGTCCCAGGCCATCTTTCAGCCAGTACAGTCAACAATGTTAGGCTGATCTCAAAGTTGGATTCGACCTCCTCTTTTGAGTGCAGCTCACGGATCCCCTCATTATACAATGCCCAGATAAGAGTTAGAGTTGCAGTATATATCTGGTGTAGGTAAACCCAGGTGAATTCTATGGTCTTTTCATCGAACATCTTCTTCTGGAGACGGATTCCTTTAACTGACGAGTCATAGCATAGTATGGTGGCCTCAAGGGACGGTTGCGGTATCTGTGGAGTTGGGTGGAAAAGGAAGATGCGCATGAGATGATACCTGGTAGGTTAAGTCAGCCCGGTATCAGAACGCTGTGTCAATCCATTTTACCTATGGTCAAACCTGGAATAAATTGTCAGCTAAGTGCGGAAAGAAGGGAACAAGGAGCAAGAACCCTCTGATTTAAACTCACCAATCATAACTCATGCCGCTTCCTTGATCGCTCTGAGGACAGGTCGCTCTCCAATTATCAAGTTTTGCATTCATTTCGTGGAACCAAGGGTCACTATCACTCTTGGGGTTTTCCCTTGGATTTTGATAAAGAGTTTGTCGGATCTCCGCTTGCAATCTCCTCATTTTAAAAAAGTGCATTGATATCAACTTTTTTGGAGATGGGGGCCCAGGCAATATCCCTTCTGCAGTTATGCAAGCATCATCAACAGTCTCGTAAAATCCAACATCGACGAACGAGTCTGCTGTAGCGAAGGACGAAGGTCGGCCCAGAACATGCGAGAGGCCATATCTAAGCCGATATCAGTAATTCAACTCTGATAAATGCTTCAAATCATATGAAACAATGACGTTCGCCCAGGCAATCAATGGGTTACATACTCCATAGATGCCAACGACCAAAAGAATCTTCTACGCATGTCCTTGGTTATGCAGTCGAGAGGAGTTTCGCTTAACATGATTGTTCGTTCTTGATGGTATCCGAGCTGCATACAAAGACGTACAGCAATGCCAACTATATGGTACACCTGTGCACCCAAATCAGATACTAGGCTCGTACGGGCTTAGTAGATAGTAATTTACCGCCATACGGGTGGGTGTCACTAGAGCATACTGTGCCATGACAAGCAAACATTGGAGTGTCCGGTGGTCCATTGATTCTAAAACCTCTTCCAGGTGTTCCAAGCCTGCTAAGAAATAACTGTCTGCAATAGTGGAATATTGCCGTGAAAGCCTCTGCATGCTGATAGCCAGCACCATTTTCAGTTGAAAGTTCTTATAAGGATCTTTTGAACCGGCATATACATCGGCCACATCTTGGATGAATGTTGGTTCATGTAGAACCGGGAGTTGATAGAGGGCTATATAACGCCTATCAGTGCTTTGAACGGTTGGGGAGAGTTGGCCAATAAAAACCTTTTTGACAAAATCGATCAACAAGTTTGTCAGTAATTTCACGGTTTGGAAGCTTTGTTGCCGGGACAGGACTGTGATAGTGATCCCCGGGATCTGGACTAGACCGCAACGCATGTCGGAATGTGCGTCGATGTTGTGTAGTCAAATCTTTGAATGTCTGAGGCCCCAAGTTTCTTTTTGCTGACTCAAGAACTAATCGAGTCACAGTGAACCCATTCGAAGTTCCAACATATCGTGGCTCTTTATAATGTTCATAGTCTGCGAAATTTACCATAGCAACCCCCCTTACCAGGTCTTCAACATTGGGTGTCTCAACCTCAAATGTCAAGGCCTCCCGCATCTTTATTTCCTCCTCCAGGGCCCGAACCTTGGCTTGCAGATGAACAACATAACTTCTAGGTATCGTCTTTTGTTTTGTCGAATCGAAGAACTCACAGTGCGCCCCACTTCGCTCGCAAGGCCCACACTTTGGTAATCCGGCGTCACAGCGGGTTTTACGCTGTGGACAACTGGTAAGAACTTGTGGCCCAAAACAAATTATGGGTTTCTTACAGTTCTGCATCGTGTGCAAGCTGTTAGAGTATGGTACAGTTTTGGTGGTTCAGAGCCCTCTCCCCGACTACCATTCTCGATATTTCCATCTCTGTCACTGCTTTGCCGAGCTTCAATGGAACTCCTTCGATACTCTCTTGCACGCGCCCCCGGAGATTTTCGTGTCCTGTTAGTTTCCTTCGCTTCCATTGAGGACTCATGGATATCGAATTTCGTGGTAGTGATCGTTGCGACGGAGGTGGTCTACCTAGCGAGAAAGTGGAGGTTGAACAGCCGATGATTTGTAGCGGCTACTCAACATACGCCGGAAAAAAAGAAACCAACAGTGCAGCTCCCCTGACGGACTAGTTAGTATCTTGCCGTCAATGTCCTGCGTCAGCCTTCTCGTGCTTATTCCCCGCGAAGATGGCGTTTGGGTGTGTGACACGACCGGTCGCAACAGCGTAAGGACGCCGGCCTAGTGAGATGAGGGGGAAGTTGAACCAGATGGGATGGATGTTCCGGATAATTCTTTGTAAGTACATACCTTGTGGACTCTGTGGTGGTGATAGTATTTGAACGGGGCCCACAGTATGTGCCTACCTTTCCTCCTGATAGCAGGCAACTATTAGAATCTGTACGTTGTTCGTACGATGCTGGGTTCCCTCCTCCAATTCCAACACTCAGAATCGAATAACGAAGTAGGTTGTGCAGCTGCCAAAGGGGATATGTATTATAACCATAATTAATGCCGTTCTGAACGAATATAGAGAATGCTGTCAGATGATACTGCACATACATACCGGCGAGTTTGATATATTGTATGGCCACTGTAGACTTACATGTATCTATTCATTCGCCGGGGTTTCGCCCGTGACCTCCGGGTTATTTTAACCGAAGGCTTGTTCCCTCCATCTAGAACTTCAAGCTTTGGAGTGATAATTTGTACTTGGGCGGTATTCGTGAAGTGCCTGCTACTTGTACCCACTCCGCCAGAAATTACTTCAAAATGCTCATTGGGGCTGTGGAGCTGCGGGTATCTATTCTTTCAAACCTGTAGAGGTTGTTCTATAGTATACAACACCCTCGTGAGGTTATTGGATGTGCCTTCCTCCAGGTGGATTTATTGATATGCAAGTGCAAACCTCAAGGAGTGCTGCCGCTCGCAGGGATACTAACTGAAAATACAGAATCCAAGAGCCAAAGAAGATAAGAGTTCTTGTTTTGGAGTGCTTACCCCAGCAATAACCTAAACTGTTCGAGTAGGTACAACTTCTGGTCGATTGACACCCCTGCCAGTGATGAGTTTTCTGAGCTTATTCTTAATCTGACAGCCGTTCTTGGAGAGACTGGGAACACACTCCTGAGCAGGCAACACTACTTGAGCTTCGAATATATTTGACCCAAATCGCCTACTATCTATCGATGGATTCACTAAGTTCTCCACTACTGCGAGTCAGCAGGCCTGTAAGCGCGTGCTCACGGTGTAGGAGCGCAAAAGTGAAGGTTCAGCAAATTTCCATAGGCCCAGCCAACGGAACTAGGAAAGCTGCTAATCGAGGAGCTAGTGCGATGGAAAACTACCAGCTTGTACCGCTTGTGAAAAGTCTGGCAAAATCCACGAATGTACTGGTGGAGGAGATCAATTTGCGAGAGGCAAAGAACGCAGGTATTATCTCTGCCAGTGCATCGAGACTTAAATGTTCTGATCAACCGTTTAGCTACATGGCCTCTCTAGAATCAAGGGTAGAAAAGCTCGAAAAGAAACTTGCAGCTATGGATGGCCGTAGAGGTTCGGTTTCAATGCTAGAATCTCGGTGCGAACCCCAAACAACAATCGGACAAACCGAAGGTATTCGAACATTCTATTTCTATAACGAACTTAGCTAAATCCCCACCAAGTTTTACCCGAAACACCCGCCGTAAAATCGGATAAGCTTGGGAAGCGGGATGACGAGAATGAAATCGAAGAGTTAGTTGCGGATTTAGGGTATATGTACGCAAATTATCAACACCATGTTTGTGACAAGGAGCTAACCACTATGTATGTTGTCCCTCCAGGGCTATCAATGCCACAACAAGAGACTTCTATGGGTTCGCCCAAAGCATGACCTTTGCAAAGCTCATGCTAAAAGCTTCTGCTGCGTCAAAAGTGATCGAATCAAAGCCCAAGGCTGGATTACCTGAACGTCATGTAGCAATGCAACTGATACAACATTATTTTGACAAGATATTCACGACACTTCCCTGTCTCAATGAATCCAGCTTCTTTGGGGCAGTAAATTCAGTCTATCGCGATGAGGCAGCTTGCAATCCTTTTGATGTTTTCACAGTATATATGGTTCTCGCGATAGGAACAATGTCCTTATCGAAGAGGAGAGACTCGGTGGCAGCGCATAATGCTGCTTGTTTTGTCAAATCTGCCCTAGAACATGCGGATTCTGTCATATCACCAAGTGGGGTCAGTGGAGTCCAAGCTACACTACTTCTAGTTCAATATTCAATGTTAGAACCAGCACATTTCAATAGCTGGTATTTGATAGGAACTGCATCAAGGATAATGATTGATATTGGTCTTCACCAAGAACCTCCGAAGAATTTGAGGAAAAAATCTGATGTTGATTTGCGGAGGAGAATATTCTACTGTGTATACGCCCTGGATAGGTGAGTCTTTTAATTACTTCAGACTACTGTACTAGAGTTTGAAGCTTAAATTTCTTTTATAGGTCCATAAGTATGGTTCTGCAACGGCCAGTTACCTTTTCAGATGACTCTGTCATGGTCGAGCTACCCAAAGCAGCTAATCCAGACGTTGTCAAAAGAATGCATGTCAGGGGCGCACTTACACCGATGATTGCTGCCACAAAACTCTTCGAGTTACGAAAGCTTCAATCTGAGTGGTATCAAAACTTGCATCTTTCTGGGAATGTTCCCATTGAAGATCCTAAGCCATACTTTCAACAGCGGACTGAAATGTTAAAAGCTTGGAAAGACACAATGCCTGAGTCAATTAGTCAGTCAACCAAGGATTGGCTTTACCTTGAATGGTATTACCTCAATGTTTATGTTGCTGCCCCTTGTCCCAAGATCCCACGTCCCTGCGACGAAGCGATGGCTCAGATTTTCAATAATTGTGTCAATTACGCACGAAGGTTCCGGAATATACTCCAAGATTCCAATGCTCGCTTTGTGTACACATATCACGATGCTCTCCGGACATACTTCATAGGGAACAACTTCCTTCACGCCATGTGGCATAGTGAACATGCCCTCATAGATGACTCTAATATAGAGTCCGCCATTGATGCAATAAAAGCCATTACGATTGTTCTGACCTCAATGATTGTTCGGTGGCAAGAAGTCGAAACCTTAAGGGACAGGTTTCGGGAAGAATCAAACTACATGATGTCGAAAAGATTTCAACAAAGGCTAGAGAATATAGTTACCCCTCCAGAATTGGTCATATCGACGCACCACCTTCCATATGAATGGTCGGCCCCGGCTGCAGATAGTTCCCAGCCAGAGTATAACCCTTCAGCGCATATTGCGACTACGGATTTTGGCAACGTAGTCTTCTATCGATATGGTTAGAAGGGCTTTCCGCCTTTAGGATACCTTTCATAATCACTGTCGAAGTTCTATTTAATCGAATTGACTGTTCATTATGTTTTTTTTATTTATTTGATTGTGTTTATCTCTTCCACCTTGCAACAAACTCACATTTATCAAGCCGCGTATTCATTTTGTTATTACCTCCCGACCCGCCCCACCTCACACCCTAGCCCGGCCCCGGGCCGTCTTTGTTAAATGCTCCTTCCCAAGGACTCGTAAGGGAGAGAGGGAGAGGGAGAGAAAAGGAAAGGCTCAAATTCAAAAAACGAAAAAAAAAAAAAAAAAAAAAGGAAAGAAAAAAAAAGGTGATGTAGCAGCTATCATAGCCGTCCTATCACCGGCCGAAATCTCGATACTTGGCGTCTAATATGTGTTTCTAATGAAACATGATCTGAAGCATGTAACTAAGCCTATCTCATCGTACTTAGACCAAATATTATGCGCGGGAGCGGTGGCTGTAGGGTACCCCCCCTTGCGGCAGCTGCACGTGTTGTTGCTGGCTGGGCACAGGATTATGCAGTAGTGTATTTCCATTACAACAGTCCAATTAGTTGGACTTATCAAGTGTGCTGACCCGCTTTACAAGATGAAAATTGTGAGTGATATTTCATGTTTCATTTCTAGCTAATGTTGCAATACAGGCCTCCTGAGGTAACAAGTCCGTTTCACTCATGGATACCAGATACAACACTTATCAGAGGCCCAAGGATCAGGCAAAGGCGAGATGATACTTATCACATTAAGATTTTCAGCAAGACTGTTTTTTTTTTCTTTCTTTCCGTATCTTGCTCATTCCTGGATTATTGTTCATGGTGTACTTTTGTATATAAAAGGCTTATTTTTATATTAGACATATCCCTCGCTCCAAAAATTTCTACCTATTATAGTGTATGGGTAAGATTATATGCATGTAAAGTGGTTACTTTTCCGGGTGGTTGATGGAAATACTCTGTTCTAGAGCTATCCCTTAAGATGTCCTCAGAAAATGCTGACCCACTTTGTGAGAAAAGAGTGTGGCTAATGCTAGTAAAGTACATGTATTCAATAATTAATCTCTAGCCAATAACCCACAAGTATCTGGCAGTGGCTTTAGCACCCGCATGAGGGTTGGCATGACTACTCAGAAATAAACTACTGGCTTCGGCTTACAACACCTGGCTACCAAGTCGGTGGGGGGCCTGGGCGGAAGGTTCGTGAAGAGTAACCAATAATCCAGCCACTCGAAAGGTTAGATTTGAGATTGGACCTAAGAGAGGAGCTTCACTCTATTATTTTTCTTCACATTTAATATTGTGATATCGATGTGGCAGTATCGGCACCGATCGACCGATATCCTTTTGTGGCGTGGAGTGATAAAGCATGATTGTGGGGAAAGTGAAGATGTCAGCTAAACAAAAGAGTGATAGAAGAGTGTAGAGTTTCCAGTGAGTAGAGATGTGATATAGATATAAGAATATTGACACTGAAAGGCTCACTCACCACCACCACCACCACCACCACCACCACCACCACTACCACGTGGGACACGGTTGACGGTCATGCGATCATTGTTAAGCATCTCAATAGTAGCAACAACTACTCATAAAATAGAATCAATGCAAAATAGGACGGATAACGCGCTATGATTCATATGCCCGGCATAGTTTCGTTATTCATGGCCTCTTACCAAACTAACATGTCCTAGGCTATTGATTGTTCTGGTACTGTTTACCTTTCTTACATGTAGAGGTACTAGCAATCAGGGCGCGTACGTTGGGTAGTGGTATATAAGAGACAATTGATAACATCACCGCATTATAAAGTAGGTCAGGCTATGGTGGAGCGGAAACCAGGAGCGCTTCTGTTTTTGAACACCGGTCTTTCTCTAGACGAACTAACTGCAGGTGATGGATTCAACAATCTATAATTTATGCTAAATCTGAAGGCGCATTTGCTTGCATTGATTGTACAGAACCTCGCCCCCTTTGAAAAATAAATAAAAATAAAAAAATAAAAAAATTATCCTTAGACATATATCAGCTGCTGCCGGGAACGGTAATCCTTGAAATGGCCAATTAAACTAGCTCATTTCGAGCTTTATGCCAAGTAAAGTCTCATCTTAAGATTGGAGATATCTAATTATATATACAACATATATGGCTGCAGAACTAAGAGCTAAGCTCGTCATGTTGGTTGTCACGATGAAACCCTATTGTAATTGGTGTCCGAACAATTCGGGACATCCCCGAACTCGAAAGATTCGTACGCTGATGTACAAAACAAAATAAAGCAACGGTGATAACAATTAATGCAAAGTTTTTAAATTCATCCACAACCAAAACCAAAGCCTAGCTGTAGTTTCAATCTCTGAGGAAATGGAGATTCAAGTTTCTTGGGAATCGTTCGCCCTCTTGATTTCATGGCCTATTTGGTTCTTTCCTTCATAGGATATAATCCAAAGTATCACCCAGGCCTCCTAATACGTCTAGGTGCGTTCCTGTGAATTTGTATTAAAGACCTCTTTGTCCACAATTACTTTCCGTTCCTCAACATTTGAAGTCCTCTCCTCCATACCCAAATATATATCAATCGACTAAAGATTCTTAGTTATAGATTTACCCTTCTAAACCTATAACACCTCTATACGTTTGGAAATGTGCAATTACGAGAAGATCATCTATGAGGAGTGCAGCCACATCAAACTCCGCCTCATGTCCTACTGCCACTTTGCTCGAAATGATCCCTTCCATCAATGTTGGGGGGTCGCGGCCGTTAAGCGCGAGAGAAGAGTTGAAGGCGAGAAATGCTCCGATTGCAAGGAACAAGGGTTGGGCCTATGAGATTGATGTTGATACGGATGGGTTGAGCTCTGTTGAATTGCAATTATTTTCTTAAACTCTCAACACTGAGTTCGTGAATTATTTCCCCCCTTTCTTTAGAAAGATGTGATAGGAATGCCTATTCACTGTATATTTTCGATGCATGTTTTGATTGATCCTTTTCTTTTTTCTTTTGTATGTTTGTTCTTGGTATGGCGAGGCAGGGGAACAGGGGAAATTACATCGACAACGGCCATGCAGTGCGGCCGGATAGGATCTGACGGGAAGAGTCATGGACTAAGCATCTGGGGAGAGGAGTTTAGCAAATAACAATAGGCAAAAAGATTTACACATAATTTTCAGATGACCTATTAGATTCTCTCGTTATGATCCTTTGCTGGCGAAATCTCCTGCACATGCGTACTCAGAGGTCATGCGCTTGCCGTGAATTTTGATAGCTATAAACCTAATTGGCCACGCCCCAAACTCCCTATTATTGGAAGGATTGTTACAACCAAGTACTCTACTAACTTGTAATATGTATGTACGGACAACTGACTAAAACATAGGTGTGCATGCGTGACTGCAAGTTTGAGGCCACTAGATATTTGTAGCTGAATTGTAAGTTATGTAACCTCGAAATCACCAGATATGTCGCATTAAGAACGCTGGTCTCCGAATATTGATTTTCTGTAATAAATTTGATGTAATCGATAAAACACCCTGAGTTTTCACAGTCCGGGATTCGCATTTTATAGCGAACCCCGAATAAAAGTAATAACAAGTTAGCGATATACCCAGATTGCAGTACCTTTGAAACTACAATACTATATACTGTTATGGCTTACCCAGGGCTTGCTCTCCAATGGAAATGCGAGTCTCCACAATAGGCAATAAGTACATGCATGTACTCACACTACCAGTTGCCTAAACTGTGATGTCGTTTCTGAACGATACGTTTTTTGCAGCCTGCCTAAATATCCAATAGATGCCTACGATAGATTTCTACTAACATGGAAGGAACTCTACCCGCAGCGCCTCTTTCGACGGTCTAATAGATCGCCAAAACTGCATGAGCTTGACTTACGGTAAAGATAACCAATATCCTCTACAATAGCCTTGCAAGGTCAAACTTGGAAAGACTAGGCGAAAGAGCTGTCACAGTCGGTGGGAGACCTAAATGTCTCCCAACACCATGGCGATAGATAATGGATGTCTTGCGCATGTAGATACCCTATCCACTTTTATGCTACAGACAACTGAACTAGTATCTCACCGGACACTAAACACTGAATATTTCTTTCATAGTTGCGCCTCCTATTGTTGGTATCGCAATGAATTGAGAACGCACTGATCTTCCCATATCTATATCACAAGCAAGTCATTTATGGCTTATGATCTAAAGGTTGGAAGCGCCAGCAACCTTCCCAACAATGTTATAGCGCTTGCTGAAGAAAGTGAACCTGATGATGTAGAATTTCAAGTCGAGATAAATGTTAGTGTATGCAAAAGAATAAATACCGATGAATACTGAACGGTAAAACACAAATAAGGGTTCATAGGAGCATGCTCATACCAGTCATTCAAAACACCCTTTTCCTTTTCGGAGAGATCCGACCATTCAGGAAGAGCATCCTCCTCCTTGACAGACGATTTGGCCAGCGCACGAGAGGCGTCTTTACCAGCGAATACTAGTGGAAGGTGGTGGGTGATTAGCTCGGATACAACAAGAAGCTCCTTGGGATGACAAACCGTGATAGGCGCCTCCTGGGGCGTAGCTGTTGTTTCCTGTTACATCAAAAACAGTACCCTTCCTCCAATTAGCCCCCATCTCTCATAGAGTGTAGTAAGATATGATATACAAACCTTAATAGCAACGTATGTAGGATAATCCGAATTAGCACCTGTCAAAGAATTAACAACTTGAAATAAGGTAGGATATAGGATTCCCCATAGGTGCTGACTCCATAGATCAATTCTGGGCGTCAGAGAGCTCCCTTGCTACTGTACACTTACCATTACATTTCGACAAGTGCTCGATTGAGATAGGGTCCTCTTTGGGTTGTGCAAGAGCGACTGGCTGCTTGGGTGCGAAGTTTTTTGGTTCTGGAGCCGACATTTTTAACCCTTCTGTTTCTCGATTTGATTCTTCTTTATTTAATTTAGAGGGTCTTTAAGCTTGCTGAACGATATGGGTCAGGAAGGTGAGGTGAGGTTAGGATATGGCGGGGTTTCTGCCAAGAACCCCCATCTCTTTAAGCTTGGAAGCCTAGCACGTGCATGCTAGTTGAACAGGAAACATGTGTAGCCTTAAATAAATGTAATCTAATATATGAACAGACCTAACCCTAACATACGTACATGTGTGTGACTACATGTACATACTTCTACATACTTCATGTAAGGCTGGAGAACGCCGCTGAAAATGGTACGGAGTTTCGCCCCAAGATGATAATATGAATGTAAATAAATACTAGCATTATAAACAACTACTTCATTCGATCATGTCGACAAATCACTACGTGTAATATATACTACAGTGTACTAATTAGGAAACACTTAGGCTTCCTTTTCAGCTGACCGGTGTGTATGCGCTGTGGGCGCACTCACTGTACACCCAATCGCAGGGTGCTCACAAGAAACAACATTGTGGAAGCCTTTATGGAAGAGTTAATGGGAGGTCGATAAAGACATATCCACGAACTACACGCGGTGCTAGCTCCAGCTTGACCTCGAGCCAGGCAAGAAGGATCCTAAGGGCTGGCTAATTCTCAGAGCGCCGGGCGCCTTTCTACATACTCTACATACATGCATGCGCGCATGCAAGCTGGATTTAGGGAAAATCGTCAATGCGGCTAGCTAGCTTACGCTGCACAACGTGGATACTACATTTACGTAGTGTGGGTACCCCCAAATTAAAGTCTACTCGTAGGGTGCCGGTAGTCTACATTTAGTGAATGTATTCGAATCCGGCTCCCCCTCCTTTGCGGACCTACGTGTGCTGTGGAGCTCAAGGAAGCAAACAGAGGGCCAAGAAACATGAAACATCTGTAAAAGAGGTCCTTCACGCGTACGTACGGGTGCTTTCTCGGACAAGTAGTATCGAACCTCAAGCAAATTAAGAGAACATGTTCCCATACTTTCGACACAAACTGTGAGCATTAATGTACCTAAAGTTCGAAACGTACATGCAGGTATACCGCAATATAAACTACATGTATAGATTTTGAGGCAAATATACCATGAGACCATGCACGTACCATCTGGAAGGTTAAACCACCCATATTGCAGAGCCAAGCTCATCAGCCAGACAAGGAGCGGGCCAGCGCGTATCGCTTTAATATGTATTCTATAGGATATATATGTGCGTGTATATATCTGGATATACGCAAATAAGTACTAGCTTATAGACTTAGAAACGATCGAGATATCGCAATGGCATATTGATAATGTTGAAAAATAATCGCTGGAAGGGCTCAGGGAATTGACCAGAAGTATAAATTGAGTAATATAGCTACCGAGTGATTTATCATGACTATATGTTCCTCACTGATTTAGAATTTGGAATTTTGGTATCGATACAATTACAAAGAAACTTGCCATCAGGAACTAAGTCTGTGGCACATATACCCATAGCTAGCACTCATATTCGCACCAAGGTGCTATAACCAGATTCTTAAGATCTTATCATGTTCTCCGATCCTCAAATTAAAGTGCTATTAACGTATAACTTGTAATTACTCGCTAGACACAGCCTCGCAGAAACGACCACTACTATCCCAAATCGTAGCTGCAGGCACTTCGAATTTCGCCAGCGAATTCCAGATCGCAATAACCCAATTCCGGCGGATAACTCCGGCAGCTAATCGGCCGATTCAAAACCGTGACCACTACCGGTTTGAGTCCACATCATCAGCGTACATGAAATCACTTTATATTCCCCATTATTAGGTAATGTCATTTCCTTAGATTCTCAATGATGGATTATAATTATCCTGAACCATGTGGCGTAATCCTGATACTAAGGTAAATTATAAACTTACTCCGATGCCCTTATATGCATGCACAAGCTTAAGTACATGTGGTCTCCTATGATATTCTGGAAACTGGGGTAGGTTACTACATGTATGTACGTGCTTGCGGCCCGCGCCGGCTAGATTGCATACACATACATACATGTAGTAATCCTGAGGTATCACATCTCGATAGGGACCAAGTTAATCCGATACCTACAGTATGAAAAAACAAGGTGAAATCACTACTATAGGACAACGGGATTTGGCGACGAATACTGAATTAAACTGACATTGGAGGAGTACTATACCAATACCGTATTCTTACCGCATTACTAGCATGTTGATATATGGGAGTACCGTAGTGATCCCACCTCTTTTTGTACTGCATGTGAAAGATACATCTATCTATATCGATAATCATAACGCCGTCAGTCTAATATGGTAAAAAAAAGAAAGAAAAAAATTATGTGTACTGTGGTTTAGAACTTGATTTAGAACTAACGCATAGGCTAGCGTGCGTAGTAATTGCAGGCTATTAGCAACGCAGCGTTAACACTCGGTTTTGATACATGTATATGCTCAAATTCACGAATGATTTAGATAAGTACACATACTTATATATATATATAATTTATAGCTAATACAATCAATTAACAGAATCAGTATAAAGATACATGTACACAGGATTCTCAGAAGAGATCCTGTGAAGTCCCATCATTCCAAACACTTGTACACTAATGCATATCCCAAGTCGGTCGAAAACACCCCTATAAAAATTGACTTGCCTAAGCCTCGTTATAAAATATTGGGCACCTTGAATTCTCAGCAGGCTACTGTGAGAACAGATAAAATCACAAATAATGCATATTAACAATATCATGCTTCAAGTCGTAGCTCGTCCGCCTTAACCTCGCTATTTACCACTACCTCCAACTCCTCGCCACCTTCCTTGACCTTGACTTCGGCAATATCATTACTTCGTATCTCGCCACGAATCAGTTTAACCGCGAGCGGGTTTAGAAGCTTCTTGCTAATGAGCCTATTCAAAGGCCTAGCACCGTATCGGTGGTCGTAACCTTTCGTGCTCAACCACTCTTTTGCATCTTGCTCTACATCTAGTGTGATCCTTCGGTCCGCCAATCTTTTTTGTACGTCTTTCAAACGTATATCAACGATATCCCTGATAGCCTCCCTAGAAAGTCTCTGAAACACAATGAACTCGTCGATTCGATTCAAAAACTCTGGGGGGTAGGCGTGCTGAACAATATCCATGATTTTTGACTTCGTCTCATGGGTAATAGGACCTTCAGGTGTATCGGCACTAATTAAAACATCTTGACCAAGGTTGGACGTTAATACTATTATTGTAGAGCGGAAGTCAACTTTGCGGCCTTGTGCATCGGTGAGGAAACCTTCGTCAAGGACTTGAAGAAGCAGCGATGAAATGTCCTTGTGAGCCTTTTGACACAGTTAGAATATTGTATGTTTTAGTGAAAGAGTATGGCTATAAAAGAATCCTACCTTTTCAAACTCGTCAAACAGTAGAACCGCGTATGGCTTCCTCCTCACAGCCTCCGTCAGCTGTCCGGCATCCTCATATCCAACATATCCTGCCGGGCTCCCAATAAGCCTGCTAACTGTATGCTTCTCCTGAAACTCGCTCATGTCAAACCTTATGACAGCGCTCTCAGTGGAAAATAAAAATTCAGCCATCCGCTTGCACAATTCTGTTTTACCAACGCCTGTGGGGCCGAGGAACATAAAACTAGCGGTAGGGCGGTTATCACTCGACAAACCAGCCCGCTGAAGCCGTACAGCATCTGCTACAGCTCCAAGTGCTTCATCTTGACCTTTGACTGACATTCTCAGGGTATCTTCCATATGAATCAACTTCTCGATATCCCCAGACATCAACTTGGTTGTAGGAATTCCAGTAACTCTCGACACAACACGAGATATATCCTCCGAATCAACCGAGTCGTGCAAAAGAGACCCTTTTGAAGCGGAATCGCCATCTTTTGGAAGTTTTGCTTCTAGACGCGGGATTGTTGAGTACTGCAACTCACTAGCTTTACCAAAATTCCCTTCTCTCCTGTACTTCTCGAGCTCCAATCTTGCTTTTTCGAGTTCCTCTTTAGTATTCTTGACCTCTGCAAGTTCTGCCTTTTCCTTCCCCCATAATTTGATAAGTTCATTAACCTTTTCCTGCTTTTCCTTCAATGTTTCTTCGAGTTTTTCTTTCCGCTCCTTTGAGACAGCATCTTTCTCTTTCCGGAGCGACTCGAGTTCGATCTGAATCGTCAGAATCGCGCGATCAAGCTCTTGTATCTCATCAGGACGAGATTCCTGTTGAAGTCTGAGTGCAGATGCGGCTTCATCTACTAAATCGATGGCCTTATCGGGGAGGAAACGGTCAGTGATATATCTATTTGACAAGGTCGCCGCAGCTACTAAAGCGTTGTCGGTGATCCTAACACCATGATGAACTTCATATCGATCCTTGATTCTATCATTGGAATCAGTGAGATTTTACGTTAACACCAGGGAACCGATAGCTCACCCTCGGAGAATTGTGATTGTGTCTTGAACTGTTGGCTCATTGACAAGTATAGGCTGAAACCTTCTAGCCAGTGCTACATCCTTCTCGATCTGACGATATTCATTCAGTGTTGTTGCGCCGCAACATTGAAGCTCACCTCGACTAAGCTGGGGTTTGAGAAGATTTGAAGCATCAACTGATCCCTCAGTCTTTCCGAGACCTAAAAGTGTATGAAGTTCGTCGATGAAAAGGATGACATTTCCGCGCGCTTCAGTTATTTCTTTGAGAACACCCTATATTACAGTTAACACCTCTAAGGGAAATTTTAGTAAACAGAGCCCATTAATACCTTTAATCTTTCCTCGAAATCCCCTCTGAATTTTGCCCCTGCAATTAACTGCCCTAGATCTAAGCTGATGACTCTTTTATCTTTCATACTCTCAGGAACGTCTCCGCGAACTATTCTCTGGGCAAGCCCCTCGAGAATTGCGGTTTTTCCCGTCCCAGCAGAGCCTATAAGGACAGGATTGTTCTTAGTTCGTCGGGAAAGAACCTGGATTGTCCGCTTAATCTCAGCATCACGGCCAATGACTGGATCTAATTTTCCGTCTCTTGCGCGAGCTGTCAAATCAGTCCCAAACTGTTCAAGGGCTGACTTTTCTTCTGAGATCACACGTTAGAACATTTGCAAAAACCGAGTCTTAGTTGTGAGTTGGTAAATAATATTTACTACATGTACTTACCGTCACCACCAAGGTTCATCCGGTGTGTCCCACCAGGTGGATGTACAGGACCCCTTCCATCCGCATAACCTCTGATGCAAACTGCAGGGAATAAATTTACTTGTGGAACTGAAAGTATCCTAACTAAAGGTAGCCGTAATCGGAGACTCGAGTTGTTACGAAGCGTTGGTTTGAGTATTGGACGAAAAGCGACACCGGAAATGCGTGTGCGTGAAAGCATTTTGATTCAAGATTTATGTTACGAGGTAGATCCTAGTTCAATCGCTTTAGGAGAAGGAGGCCCTCTATAAATATTCTACAAAATATCATGTTCAACCCCAATGTTTCTACCGCTTTCTAGAAATATTAGTATAAGTGTGTCTGGAATATATTCGAAATATATCGTCATCAAGTTACCCGGCTATGAAGGCACACACGTGATCCGGTTAACGCATGAGTTGTCATAGGGCAATTGAGGACGTCAATACTAATCCCAATATAGCTAGTGGGGTAGAATAGGTCACACTTTATCACTCGAGGAGGGTTAGTCTATTAATTAATCCATAGGAAAGTTAGAGCCAAAGATCTGCGGTGCGCCACAAGGTTACACGAGTTTTCAGGGTTTAACTACCTCCGGTGAACCTATTCGCCTTTTCAAGCCTGGAATGTCTGGTCAGCGGCATTGAATGTGGCACCGAGTTGACTTTTTCCTCGGCATCTAACGGTTTTATCACTTCGCTGGTACATAAGATAGGCTACAGGATGTTTTTATAGGTATTTCAATCAGCTCTTCCCAAGAACAAATATTGCAGAGCCTATGTGTTGTCCATACGCTAATTGTGCAGTTAGGTAAAGTTTAAAAATAAACTCCAATTATCAAATTCCATCGAAGCTATGGCAGCGTATGATCACCATCGATCGCAGGTGTATTCACAGCCTTATGAGGAGGTGTTTCACCGACTTTTATCACACCCCAATAGCAGTAGACACCAGTGCCGGGGTTCGAGAGGGAACCAAGCTACTTTAGTTGAACCTTGGTGAACTCTAGTGATACACACATACACCCAACTGTTACTGATGCTGTGAGGCTGCATAGTAACTTGCAAATGCTACTGCTGACCCCGGTAGCACTTTCCCGGACGGATGGCCTTCCGAGCGTCAGCTGTATGTACATATAAGCACAGCCCTGTCGGAAAAGGGCGTAGCAGCCGAGGATGTATCATGTTATTGTCAACACGTCGCCAAGATGATCACGAACGAGGAACCCTGTGAATTGGAGCATTAGTTTTTAATCTGAAGAAAAGAGAGGTTTAAAACCAAGTGAAGGCGACTTTACTGATACAGCCTGAATGGAGGCTGCTTCCAAATCTACTCAATCTTTGTTCTTCTCAGTCTTCAATCGATCTGCTTGTGGACTAGGTCGGTTATGAAACCGCTGCGAGAATACATGAACCTACCTACATACCTATGTACATGTAGCTTCTTTGGATCAACAGACAGTGTATAAAAATAGGGAGCCACTAATCCCAGAACCCTCTTTACCAAGCCTTTATTGAGGAGTCTGTCAGACAACACGAAGGGGCTGGGAAAAATAAGATATTACAAGCACAATCCAGCTTTTAGAAGTTAGTGGTGATTTCTTGTATCATCCGACGATGGAACGGGAACCGAAGAAACATTCTGCCTGCGACGAGTGCCGTATGTATCTCTTTAGACGCCTTTCAAAAAAGATCGAAGAACTAATAAACAGCCTTACAGGTGCGCGAAAGCTCAAATGTTCTGGGAATCTCTCTGGCTGCGAGCGCTGCCATAAAGACAAAGTGGCATGTGTTTACTCAATCCAGAAGCCCATGGGGAGGCCTCGAAAAAGGCGCAGAGGTGGCGATACGGCAGAAGATGAGCAGATTCAATACTCCTCACAAATACCTGCGGAGCTTTCATTAGTAGAGCCATCTTCCAATCGCTATCACAATCACAGTCACATCATGAATATTCCCGATCTAGGTAACGCTCCAGGGGCACTCTTTGTGGATCAGTTTGAGTGGTTGAATTAGTGAGTGTTTGTTTCTAAATGTGCTGTGGTTATTTGTGCGGGACTAACAGGTGCTTTTCTCTCTGTGTGTAGTGAAACTTTCGACCCCACCGCCGGCCCTAGCAGTTTATTTGACTTAGAAGCTCAACCCGCAGGCGCGATTCATGAGATATCCGAGGGTCATGTATCACCTCAAAACCGCAACTCTACCATCCGCCTTCGTTCAGGCGAGCCCTCTCCATTCCATCTAAGAGATACACCAGCGGAAACATTCGCCCTCAGCGATGGATTGTCGTCCTATTGGCCCGGAATAGAAGAACGACCACCTCCTTCGTCATGTAGCTGTTTGTCTTCCTTCTTTTCAATAATCTCATCGCTCCGAGACCCACCACCTGCACATTCCGTCTCGCTCCAATACGTTCTCCAAACCTCAAATGCTGCTATTCAAGCCACCCAAAATTCTTTCAACTGTGAATCTTGTCACGCGAATGTCCAAGCCACCTATATCACAAACATGATGCTGGGGATTCAACTGCCCCTGCTTTGTCAGTTTTACCACAGGGTGCTGGCCTCTATAGAGGCAACCACTGATCCGCAGTATGTGATTATGGGCGACGGACAAGCTATGCAACTTGACCCTGAGCAGTGGAAGATTATGGCCAGAACTGCTATAAGAAAGGAGGCTACAAAGGTGTTGGATATTGTGAAGGATTTGGAGGCAATGACAGCGCATTTTCATGGCGTACCGGTGGCGAGAGTCGGAAATCTCACCGATAGATGGGGCAATGAACCGCTTTGCATACGGATTTTAAAGACAATTAAGGCAGTTGCAGAGTTTATCGCACTCCGATAAGCTATAGGGAAAGAGAGTAATGACTATAGTACGAAGGTCTTAGATTAGTTTTTGGTTTTTCCGAATGGTTCGGGTTTGACAATAATTTTTTCATTAGTTTTAGGGATGACATTACCTCTCCTTCGTCAACTTTGTTTTGGATTATGAAAGTTTTAAAACCTCGGACCGTCTCGCACATAGCTATTCTGGGAGTGATTCTGATCGAGTGACAAAGCATGAAGTTGTCAGAGAGTCCGTGGTAATACATGTGAGGAGGAGGTAGAGGATGTCAAAGGTGTGGGATTATACCTAGTTCTTATACTTACTGGGTCTTCATTTTTTTCTGAACTTGGCTTATACTATCGTGTCCATGACCTCCCCCCCCCCCCCTCCAAGAACCCGAAAATGTTCCGGAATACCTCCGATTATGTGGCCGCTTATGTGACCAAGGAGCTTTAGCGCTCCTGTGCTGGAACGGAACTGCATGTTAATGGTCCAGCCATTACATACTAAATCTATCCTAATATAGCAGTTTTACGCAATACGCGGAGGAACTACATTAGCCTATGGATGTAGGAACTTTGCGGCAACCCAAGATGTAATCCAAAATTTGGGTTTGGAGTGTAAAATATTAGATATATGAGTAGGAAGGGAAGATTGAACACGACGTTAATATCTTCTACTAACTACAAAATACATGTAAAGTATGGTCTCAAGGATTTATAGAACTATCCCACTTTGCTCGGTTTCCGAGGTTCATCAGGCCACACTTTTTTCGGCAAGTACTTTGAGTTTACAAATGTCTTGATGTGCAACGCAAAACCTCACTAAAATACACTGTAACTAAACGCAACCTCCTATCAGAGCTCTTTAAACAAAACTAACCCAATTTCATATCGTACTAACGCTATAATGATATCTCTGTGGTCCTTGAAACGAGATTGACGATGCCTCAAAGCCAATGTGCGAAATAAACTACTCAGATTCTTCCAACAGCAGCTTGAAGCTAAAAGGCTCGAAAGCAATGCCATCCCCAATGAAAAATTTGCTCTGCAAGATGTTAGTAACCATATTAATTGGATGTTAAGAATATTCTAGAACATACCATAGCCTCAACCCAATGCAACCTCAAACTATGCAACATAGCACTAGTTCCTTCCATAATTACCAATACAACGATTGTGCAAATAAACCAGAACCCAAACAAAATGACGATCGCAATAACACCGATGGTACCAGTGAATCCAAAGGCGATGGCCAAGGTCATAGACCAAAGAACGATGGAGAGCTGCGCATGAGCGAGGGAAAGCGCCCACAGTCGAAGGTAAGACGCGGTATGAGAGATACAGTTCAGGCAGAATTCTAAATTTCTGATTAGCTAAAGGCCCAAGTAATGTAACATGTTAGAAGCTTACCAATAGTGTGAATAACCTGATGGATCATAACTTCACTAAATTCGAACTCTTCCTCTTCCTTCATTTCTTCTGCGATGAGTACATGGCCAGAGCCATCAGTGTCAACACTCTCCCTTCCTCTTTCTGCAAGATCATTATCGTCGTCATCATCATCTAGGGCGCTAACCCTTGAGACCTGGCCCAGTCCTTGATATCCAGCTGCACGATGTTTATTGTGCTCCCATCTTAGATATAGGGGCTTGAGTAATAACATCCATGGGACACAAACAAGTGCTATCAATAGAAGCATAACCTGCACCCCTGCCTGTCCGGGGTAAAGTTGTTCTGGAACATTTCCGGGGGAAAGAAACATGTAAATAAGCATGTTCAGCAAACTAGGCGGCTGTTGCTCCCGAGCAGGCCAGTCAACAGTCCACTTATAAATGATGCACATAACCAAGTACCCAAAAATGGACTGGAAGAAAATCATCCCAGGGATGAAATTTCCCCAGGTATCGATTCTTGATTTAAAGTACCGGTGATTATATTGTGATAGGCACAAAGAGTAGGTCATCTTGAGGTGATACTCATTAGTGACGATCGCGACACAAGGAACACTAAACTCACATGAGCCCAACCAAGTATAATACTGAGTTTCATCTTAAGACTGTTCGTAAATAATAAACTGTTTTCTGCTCCATGCCACTGCCAATCAAGACCAAACGGATACGCATAACCCAATTTCTTAGCCGCCTCGATGTTGTCACCCTCCATAAAGTGGGAGGGGTATTCCCAAGCACTTTCAAACAAAGTGAGTGGTTTAGAAAAGATATCGTTATAGATGAGACCCGTATAGATTGAAAAGATTCCCATGAGCAGCATGATGTATCGTCCGAAGAAAGCCATATCGAAGAGCTCAAAGATCTTCTTTCCCTGGAGAGATTTTTCATTCCATACCATAGCAAGGGCAGCGAGTGTCAAGATGATTCCGTGACCGATGTCACCGAACATAACAGCGAAAAGGAACGGGAAGGTTACTATAGTCGCCAGGCCTGGGTTGACCTCACGGTATTTCGCAACACCGTAGGCGTCAACGATAGTCTGGAATGCTAGAGTAAATTTATTCGTTTTGTGAAAAGTTGGCGGGGTCTTCGTTGTCTTAAGTTCATTCAAGATGCTTGGCACTTGTAATCCCGCACGAACCGTGACCTCCCGCAAACGCTCTTGGATCTTAGGTAAAACATTCGTTGGCAGCCAACCCTCAGCGATCAAACATTTGCGTGCAGAATCATAAATGAATAGATTCAATGTCTGATAAATGGCCTTTTCCTTCTTAATAACCACCATCCAGCTTGCCAAGTTCTGCGCGATTGTCCTCAATTCCGCGTTCAAAGTGTTCTTAGTATTTTGCAGGACAGACTGATGATCGTCTATACGTCTATTGATATCATGGAGCTGGTCACGACGAAGGTTGGTATCCTCGTCAACCGCATAAAGATCGGCCCCGAGAGATTCCGAAATCTTGCGGATCTTGGATAGGATTTCCTTGCCATGAGCAAAAATAACAAAAACATTCTTGTCAACGTTCTCGTTAGTTGCTGGGTCAGTGATTGGCTCATCAATCTCAGATTGATTCATGTAAAGATTGCCTCTCAATGTTCTCCAAAGAATCCTTTCAAATGCTGAAATTCTATCACGGCGAATTACGCCAGCGACGAAACCAATATTCATAGTCTGAAAGCTCATCTCTCCCTGATTTCCGTATTGAGCTGGGGTTGACTGCTCAACATCTTCAAGAAGAGGAGCAGAGGGTTCGTCCGTTGAACCTCGGCGAATTTCGTCCGCCTGGCCATGAGCGCGATCAAAGAAACCACCAGCCTCCCGCAATACCCATCTATGCTCTATAAGCTCAACCCATCCTTTCTGGAGTGTTTCGTAAGATCCATTTAGTTGGCTGATTCTAGCTTCCAAGGCCTCTGCACGCTCAGCAAGAACATCAATTTCTGCAGAGCTTGGAGCTGCAGTAAGGGTTTCATTGTCCTGGACAGGGCGGACCGGAACAGAGTTTTTCTCCATCTGAGAAGCGAAGTAACCTATGAGGCTGTTAACAACTTACCGCGACTCCTATAAGAGTGTTTAGAAGGACATACGAAGTTGACGCTCAACATTGTCCAATCTCCTAATCTCTTTGGTAAAGGTCCGTTGAAAAGCAGAGGTTTCCGCGTTGAGCTATGACAATCGTAAAGATTAGCATTCTTGAATTTGGGTGTAGGCTTTCTTTGCCTTGTTTTCCCAACCACCTCCTTCCTAGAAATTTAGATAGTGAGAGAACTTACGTCGCGGAACTGGAGCAAGCCCACTTCTCCCAACTCACTCACAGTTTCCCTCCCAATATCAGTCGCTACGTACAATTGTACGAGCGACATTTCCGACGAGCGGAACAAAGTGTCTTGGCCCATCTTGACGATTTGCGTCAAGACGCGTTCCGAGAAACAAGGTAAGTGGAAAAGGGGGGGGTCTTAATACGAGGGGAGTAGTTGTTGGGTTTTTTTTGTGCCTATGTAGCCTATGTAGGTGTGTATGGAGAGAAAGAATAAGAGGGAAGTGAGGGAGCGAGAAAAGGATAAAGTATGTGGCTTGTATGGGGGCGCTTTTGCCTCGATTGGTCACCTGTCGTCACATTGCATGTTCCCAGGGCTGCGCCAGGCGGTACCACAAGTACTAAGGCATAGCTTCAAGACTCCTACTACGCGGAGCAACATTCAATCACACCCCAATCATCTACCCATCACATCATCACCATTATCCACCAGAAACTTATCCCATATATCTAAAATTCGTCATGGCAGATGTTGCCGTTCAAAAACGCCCTGCATCTTCACCGTTCGCCGACCCCTCCTACGTTTCCACCCTCGATAATAACCTGATTACGGATAATAATGACTATGCGAAGCTCAAAAGACTTCAGCGGCACCTCGAGTAAGCCTACATACTTCTGAAAGATTGTAGCCTGATGATAGACAGACAGTCTGTTTATGGTTTTTTGATGGATCGGTGGAGTTATAGATCACTAATAGCTACGGCAAAACAGATATATAAGCCTACAAGAAGAATACATCAAAGATGAACAAAGGTATCTTGAGTACCCTCTCAAATTATTCTTCCAGGTTCTGATCACAATGATAGGAGTCTTAAGAGAGAGCTTGTGCGGGCGCAGGAAGAGATTAAACGCATTCAGAGTGTCCCTTTGGTAATTGGGCAGTTCATGGAGGCTATTGACCAAAAGTATATTGTTGCCTTATTCCATGAAATGACGCCACTGATGACCTATACTATTTAGCACTGGAATCGTTCAAAGCTCAACGGGTTCGAATTACGTTGTTCGAATTCTGTCTACTCTTGATCGAGAACTACTGAAACCTTCATCATCCGTAGCGCTTCACAGACATTCAAATGCCCTTGTGGACATTCTTCCTCCAGAAGCGGATTCCTCCATCGCTATGCTGCAATCCCACGAGAAGCCAGATGTAACATACGCCGATGTTGGTGGGTTAGATATGCAAAAGCAAGAGATCCGTGAGGCCGTAGAACTTCCCCTAACCCACTTTGATCTCTACAAACAGATTGGTTCGCTACTACAATCTATCATTAGCCGGAGGTTTGCTAACTTAATGTAGGTATTGATCCACCACGCGGGGTTCTACTTTACGGGCCTCCCGGAACTGGTAAAACTATGTTGGTAAAGGCTGTAGCTAACAGCACCACTGCTTCCTTTATCCGTGTTGTTGGTTCCGAGTTCGTCCAGAAATATCTTGGAGAAGGGCCCCGAATGGTCCGTGATGTTTTCCGTATGGCTAGAGAGAACTCTCCCGCCATAATTTTCATAGATGAAATTGATGCCATCGCCACGAAACGTTTCGACGCTCAAACAGGGGCAGACCGTGAAGTACAACGTATTCTGCTAGAGCTTCTGAATCAGATGGATGGATTTGATCAAACCTCAAATGTTAAAGTAAGTTTACCATCCTGGGGATAATTTTCATGTTTTCTTAACGTGATAAAGGTTATCATGGCTACAAATCGTGCGGATACTCTTGATCCAGCCCTTCTTCGTCCTGGTCGTCTCGACCGTAAAATCGAGTTTCCATCCCTCCGTGACCGCCGCGAGCGTCGTCTCATCTTTTCTACAATTGCATCAAAAATGTCACTCTCCCCTGAGGTTGACCTAGATTCGCTCATTATCCGTAACGACCCTCTATCGGGCGCCATTATTGCTGCAATCATGCAGGAGGCAGGGCTGAGAGCTGTAAGGAAGAATAGGTACAATATCATCCAGGCCGACCTAGAAGATGCCTACAGTAGTCAAGTTAAGGGTGGAAATGAGGCGGATAAGTTTGAGTTTTACCGTTAAGATTTTTTTCCCTTGTCCTGTTCGAAACTTGTATCATATTAGGAAATTCGTGGGATTTGTTGGGAACCGTAGCCCGTGCTCCCTGTATTATCCTAATTCTGAGTTTTTCGGTTGTAGGTTAATGATTGCGAGCTTATACCCTTTTATGCTTGGAAAAAATGACCACTAGATGCAAATCGAATGTTTTTACATCACTTGATCAGTTGTATATATACATGTATGATTGATTGCACCTGTATGAAAGTTACCCGGCCTCAGCGTGAGAGTAAATCCAGCGGTTGTATGTATGAATGTGTTGTATTCCTCCATCAATTCAGGCGCCGTGCCCGAAAAATTCCGTCGTCATGTTACAGCTCTTTTCAAAGCCTACAATCACAATAGTTTCTACTGCTAGAAGGTCGATATGCGATAAGATCAATGCTTGTGCAGCCTTTTCTTCCTCAGTGCCCGTGGGCTTAAGGTTGCTTCAGCGTCCACGAGTTCATCCTCGTTTCTTTCAACAAAGTGTATTTAAACAGTATGCTACCAAGTCAAGAAGAAAAGACGTCAATCCTATCCGCAAATCAACAAATCCGGAAAAATCAGATCTCGTAACTCAGACAGCAAACAAAAATTTGCCAGAAGTGGACAACCAACCCCGATTGCTTGATCGTCTGAAAGCCAAGGGTGCCATTTCTGACCTCGAGGCTCCCCCGAGTTTGTCCCATGTACTTACTCATACATTCACTCCTCAATTGGGTCAGGCTGACCGCAATATTGAATAGTTTCAACGCCTTTTCGCTCCATTTGTTTTCACAGTAGCCATCTGCGGTGGTTCTTATTACTTTGCCCAAACATGGGTACCAGCACCGGTGGAATCCCGTCTTTTTCCGACACTTCCACAATCGTTTACAACTGTTGCAACGATCATTGCAGCCAATTGTGCAGTATTTCTGGCGTTGAAGGTCCCTCTCCCAATATCATGGCGAATACTCAACAGGTACTTCATATCTGTGCCGGCAGTGCCGTATAGTCTTAGCATTATTGGAAATGTCTTTTCGCACCAGAAATTAACTCATTTGGGAATGAATATGTTTGTAATAAACACCCGGGTACCCTAAATTTTACTAAATCTGTTGATCTTGCTGATACCTATACCAAATACATTTGACAGGTGCTGTACATTTTCGGAACCTCCCGTAGGTTACCTCTCTACTGATCATGAATGATAGGAAGTAAATCTAATGGCTTTGTAGTTTGTGACCAAATAGGCCGTGGAAACTTCTTGGCTCTTTATTTTTCGGCAGGAGCAGTGTCTTCGTTTTCTTCTCTTGCATTCAATGTCCTTCTGGCTAGATTCCACGTTTTTGCCCTTGGAGCGTCAGGCGCAATCAGTGGTGTCATCGGCGCGTATACTTATTTCAACCCAGAGTGCGTAAATACCTCTGATCTGCTTTACTTTGGTTTACCCCCTAACAACAACATTCTCCTCTAGACGTGAATTGTATCTCGTTCTCTTGCCATTCATGAGCTTTAAAGCATACCAATTTGTAAGTGGCATGGCTTTAATTGAGGTCCTTGGCATTATCAGAGGATGGACAGTAGTCGATCATATGGCGCATCTATCAGGATTGCTTTGGGGGGTAGCAGTCGCCTATTGGAAAGATCTGGAGCTCAAAAAGAAACGAGAGCTTGCCCGAAAAAATGCTCGCTGGCTTTCATGGTGATTGACTAGAGATGCCTTTCTTTTATATCTGTTGTAGTGATTCCGGTAGGGCGGATATTGTATAATAAACTTCAGGTTTTTTTTTCTCCCCCTTTCTTCCGCAGCCCCATTTTATAGGTTTACATGTATGTATGGTGAGACATATTTCTAAACTGTATGTTAAATTATAATGGAAGGTATATAATAACTACATGTATGAGAAATATTCGCGCAATAATGCATGCCAAAATGAAGGATCAAACCTGGCACTTGCCATACCAGATATGGCAATAATTGAGCTGATACCCCAACAGGAAACAAACGTTAATGCCAAGGCATGTAACAGGTCTGCACTGTAGGTACATACCAGATTCCATAGGGCCACATTTCTGCCCCACGCCAACCCCGCGTACAAACAGAGAGCCTAATAAGACGTTAAAATGAGTGCAACTTCCCAGCCGATAACTCCGGTAATTATCATGCCATATAAACCAGCTGCATTTCATCACATATATTGATGAGGTTTGTTCAAGCAGGAGTTCTTCCTCCAGGCGATTCGCGAGCTCGAGCTTGAGCAACTACACGCAGAAGCGGCACGCCTCGAGCTCTCACTATACCACCTCAGGCGCTCCCAAATACAACTGGAGGAGTTCAAGGATGACCCAGTATGTCAGGCCGCAATCGATGATAATGAGGTCGTCATCAAGAACCAAACCGACAGGGTCGACATGATTAGGTTGGAGGTAGAGAGGAGAGGCTACTCGATGGAGCACGGAGCTAGAGCTAGGGGAACTCTTGTCAACGGTGGCGCTAATACTGAGCCGGAGGAAGACGAACACAGCCTGGGCCCAGAGGTTGAGATGGGCGGTACAGGCGAGCAGTTACCCAATCCCCGGGCTATTGGGGCGGCGGCAGCGGAAGCGAGCCCCTCTACTGCGGGTACTGAAGAAGTAGAAGGAGTTTACCTGTAGATCTGCTGTGGCTCTAACTTTAAAGCCCGTTTCTATGCTCTATTTCATTCTTGTTTCTTGGCTGGAATCGGGTTTGGGCGTTTAGGGTCTCTAGATAAATTAGCCTGCATTGAGATATAAATGTTGACAATGATCATTGACTCTTGATGACTGAACGTTGCTTTAAGCCGATCAGCCCCATCATACATACATATGGATCACATGTGAAAGCCTACTGCATGTCTCAAACCCAGAGCAATTCTCCCGGACAACTTCATACGTCCATTTCACAAAGAAACAGATTCATGAGATTAATGGGAATACCCCATTTCTCTCCACAAATCAATGCATCACATAGCCAGGCGCCTATTTGATAGCATGCCTGTGAGTATTCCTACCAACGCGACCCCCAAAAAGGATACTTATAGCTAACAACATTGGAATAGTCGAGTCTGGCCCTCTTGTTGTCGCCGATTTATCATTTGTTTCTTGAGGTCTTTTTATTTTGGAGAAATGTTTACACTCTGGCGACAGCTCCTGTGCTATTCGTCTGGCCGTAGTTCACAAGTGCTAACACGTGAGGTCTGCGAGGACACAGAAGCTATGGGCTTGGTACACAAAGAAGAAGCCAAAGGATCACCTACTGGAGCAACTTTCCAAGGCGAAAAACTACGAACAGTGGCAGAATACTGCAATTAAGCTCGATGAGGTTCTTGGGAATGATTTGTGGTATGTGCTGTTATGTGCGCTCATGGATACCCAATAACCAGCTCGTTGACAAGCTCTTTAGGCGACAGAACCCCACTAGTAAAGATTATGATTATAGACTCATCTACGAATGCCTTCAATGCTTAATAGAAGCAAGGGAGGAAGGCGATATTGTAAGGCTGGTGAACCTTGTCCGCTCTGGTAAGCTATCCACTCGATACAATCCGTGAGATCTCAAGACAGTTTTGATAACCAGTATTACCGCAGGTCTTCTTCGCAATCTTGGAAACATATCTCATATAAACCTCTTCAACCGCTCATATGCCGGTAGCAAGCTCTTGATCGAGGATTATGTCTCCGAGGTTGTCACTTGTCTGAAGTACATCGCTAACCTCGAGTCAACTCCCCAACTCACGTCACAGGCCAAGCTAGATCTTTTCCACGATACCAGACAATCGTTTGGGCGTTCGACGCTTGTTCTGCAGGGCGGTGCAATGTTTGGACTGTACCATCTCGGCATTGTCAAAGGCCTTCACCTCCGCGGCCTGCTACCCAGAATCATAACAGGAACTGGCGTTGGGGCATTGATAGCTGCGCTCGTTGGGATACACCCAGATGAGGAGCTGATAAAGTTCCTCGCCGTTGATGGGATAGACCTCAGTGCTTTTGACACAAAAAAGAAAGAGGGTAGTTTGAAGAGAAAGATCATGCGATTTTGGAAGCACGGGTACTTTTTAGACGTAAAAGTACTTGAGGAGTGTGTGAGAGCCAATGTCGGTGATCTAACCTTCGATGAAGCCTACCAGAAAACTAAGCGAATTCTAAACATTACTGTTTCGACCGCCAAAAGGAACGAAGTCCCAAAGCTCCTCAACTATCTCACAGCGCCGAACGTGCTGATCTGGTCTGCTGCATGCGCTTCCAATGCAACCTCAACGCTCTACGATAGCGTTGAGCTAATGTGCAAAGACGAGAACGGTGCCATCGTCCCTTGGGCTGCTCAAGAAATCATTTGGCAGTCCTGGACTCAAGCTTCCCATACCGACCGGGATTCCCCCCAAACACGCATCGCTGAGCTCTTTAACGTCAATCACTTCATTGTCTCCCAAGCCCGCCCGTACCTTGCACCCTTTCTAACGTCCGACCTCCACCGCCATGGACGCCACGGCCTCACACTAAAGATCGCGCGCCTACTCGGGCTAGAAATCCGGCACAGACTCAGCCAGCTCGATCTTCTTGGAGTGTTACCGCCCGGCCTGCGGACGTTCCTGGGGGACGAGACCATCCCGGGCGCTAGTGTCACGGTAGTCCCACACCTCAGGTTGGCGGACTTTGAGCAACTACTGCAAAACCCAGATAAAAAGACGGTCAAGTACTGGATTGAAAAGGGCGAGCGGAGCATTTGGCCCGCGGGGGAGCTCCTCAGGGCTAGGTGTGAAATTGAGTTCACGCTCGATAGATTATACCTAAAGGTGAGGGATAGCCTACAGAGTTCCCGTGGGGGGGTCGAGTGCTTGGATAAGAGCACTGGTACGCCAGGTTTTGGGCTCAGGCAGAGAGCGGTCAGTGAAGGTACTGGAGGTACTGGGCATAGTAGGAGGCTGTCGAGCTAAGCTTGTCTTCAGCCGGGCCCGTTGGCGGTATCTGTTCAAGAGCTGGGCCGAGTCGCGATTCCTGTATTTCTTCTGTCTTCCGTCTTTCATTTTTTGTTTTTCGTTTTTCGTTTTCTTTTCTTTTCTTCTTTTCTTTCCTTTCTTCCATTTTCTTAATTCCTTAGTTTCTTGATATTCTTAGTTTCTTAATATTTCTCCTTTTCCGGGTTCTTTTTTGATGCGGCATCTGTCGGCTGTAGAAGACGACTTACGGCGACCTCGAGTCAAGACCTAACCCTACTTCAATACAAGCCGCACTCTGATTTCAATATATCTCATCTCAACCTAAAGCAATTTATTTATCGCGTCTATCTACCGTATATTAGACCTATTCAAACTATTACTACAATGGCACCAAGGCTAGTCCATCTCCGACCTTTGCGAGTCAATAAGGTGTTATAATGATATCAGACGATCACGCTTAGGCTCGCCTAAGTAAATCAAGAACGAACCTTAGTAGATACTTACCGTAGGGGCCCTAAATTTATCTAAACAAGCGTTCCACTTCTAGCGCCCGAAACTGAGGCGCGCTGCTGCATACATGTACATACTGTATTGTTTCCGTACCCGTGTTGGTATACAAATCAAGCTATCCGACAACAATTCCCCGCAATAAGATATTAGGCAATTTTTTTATTGTCATTTCTAACCTCGAGTTGCATCTAGATATCTCACTCTAGGTAATGTATGTAATGCACGCCCACGACCCACTTACAGCTTTTCTACGCCGTCGCCGGTTTCCCAATCTGGATAATCTCTCCAGTCGTCTCATCGCTCCTGAGCGTCGGCCACGAAGTTCCATCCGCTACGTCAAGTAAGAAACTATAATTCCCTACGCTCTCTAAACCACTCGTCACCCTCCTCCTAAAAAAGAGATAACATACCTTTCTTAAGCTTCAGCTCCACCTTTGTACCCATAACCTGGTATCCGCATCCGTTGGGATCGATGGCTCCATAGAGCGGGAAGCTGACCCTGTAGCGCTTGCTGTCGGGCATAGGCAGGTCCACGTCCAGCTGCTGGGGGAGGAAGCTAATGACTGCGCGCGCCTTATCAACTTTCTTGGCAAAGATGGAGACGATGACATGTGTGTATGTCTGGTAGAAATCATTGCGGCAGGTGACAAGTTCCTCCTCTTCGGCGGTTTTGGGAGCGCCGATGAACAAATGCCTATTAGTTGCGCAACCGGCGAGTTTGAGGAATTGGTCGAATTCAAGGACGCGACGCTTACAGCAAGAGTATCCTTTAGAGCCTGTGATTTTTCGGTGTTTCGGTCAGTGACTTCACCGCTTCGCTGCCACCTGCCCCTGCACCCCCGGTTTCGCGAGATTGTCACATACCTTCGTGAAAGATTGGCACCCCCGGATGGAAGACACAACTCCCCTCCTCATCCTCCCTGCTCCCGCCCTCATACAACGCTTCGCACCCGCTGCGCTTACACTTTGCACCGATCGGCACTACAGAACCGTGTTCATCCTGCTCGAGCGGCTTATCCTTCTTCTCCTGTGGTGGTGTCGGCGTCGCTACTGGCTTAGGCGCGGGCTTGTGCTCGGAGCCATAGATCTCTGTGCCGTCTGGGTTTGTCTCCGGCGGCGGCGCAACTTCGGGATGCTTCTGGCCGGAGGCGCCGGGGCCCGATGTTTGTGCCGGCGCGAGGGTCGGCGCTGTGGTTGAGTGCTTACCAGTGCTGCAGGGGGGGATGGAGAGGAACTCGTCGAATGTCAGAACCTACCGCCGGATGGTGTCAGGGTTAGTAGACGAGAGTGGGGCCGGACTGGGACGAGGTGGGACGTACTCGGGGTTTGCAGCATTGCCAGCCTGGTGTAATTGGCTGTTAGTAGTGTGCAGCAGGCAGGGCGTAGAAGGTGGGTTATGGGAGTGCACCTTTTTGACCTTCGTGGAATATGGGAGCACCCGGGTGGTGATAGCAGTCTTCCTCGGGGTCAGTGAAGGTCTTCTCACAGCCTTTGTGGGTACACTTCTGGGCGGCCATTGTTCTCTTTCTCTTTTAGCTATTTTATAATACGTGATGGTCTGGTGATTCGATAATGATGCTCTTAACAAGAATTGAAATAGAATTGACAGAGATATAAGATGGGAGAGAGACAGATAGTGACAGGCAGGCAGACAAATAGTGAGGCTGCTTCTTGACGCCCTCCCCGCGAAAGAGAAGCTTCTAGACTACTAGCGCCGAACGGGCAGGGTAACTACGACATACTCCTCCTACCTGGCTTGTCATTGGTGGGATGCGTCTATGGCGTGCATTGATTGATCACTGTGACATGGGGAAAAAAAAGAAAAGAAAAAAAAGAAAAAGGTGGGACTCGGGACGGAGATTTTAAAGAGTGATCCGGCTGGCAGAGACGGAGGTACTCTGCTCTAGAGTAGGTATGTAGGTGGTATTGCATGCGGTACTCTAACGAGATCGGGATGTGTGAGATTCGGGATCGACAGCGGTACAAGAAGATGGATGGAGCGATGGGTCAATGTCACGCCTAATAGAAACTTTGATTTGCCAAGACACTCTAATGTAGTATTTGTGATTACATGTACTTGAGAAGAGTACATATAAGTCCCTTGTAATAGAGAGGTATATACAGATCTTGTCTGCTGATAGTAAATTTTGATCTCGCACATGCTAGTATGCCATTTTTTGCACCTGTTCTAATTGCAGAAACACAGTAGTACGAACATACTGTACTTCATGTAGTGTTATCAACTGATAGTGATGACTAACCTTATCGATACGACAGGGACCAGGGTCTAAGTATAAACCAAGGTTTTCAACTAATCGGAAGAAAACTTTGTTTTGTGAGTGCGTCATAGTTAAAAATGACATTTTGCACCTAGGAACGCACTTTGCGTTTCCTTAGTGAGACTTTTTCGCACGACACCCACCCTATAATTTGCCTCGTGGTCAATTTCTCGTGTAGTCATTGATCTTCATGTAGCGGGATATATATATATACAAATTGCTATTCCAGATTCCAAAGTATGTAGATATAAAAATATACAATGGGAGATATGGCTCATTTCTCTCAACCCGCTCCACATAATACCATGTAACGCAAAGAATACGGGCGCCGCCGCCAGTCATGTGGGGGGAGAATGCGAAGAGAATGAGAAAATGCCCCCCCTTAGTTCGCCATGCGTGCACTCCGGGCTCCCATCCTATCCCCAAAAATTCGATGAACGAATGGAACCAAGAAAGTATAGAAACAGGAAGAAGAAATGAATATAGAGAGCGAGGGTAGTAAAAGAAAAAGAAAAAGAAACCACTACAGCTCAGGATTGATATTTGCAAAAACGGACACAAAAAAAAAAGTATTTACAAACAGTGAAAAAAAGAATATGATGGTGATGGTGACGAATGATAGCGGTATTGTTGGTTGTGGGATTAATGATAATGATTAATTAGAAGAGCGAGTGTGTCGAAGTGAAGTGTGGAGGTGATCATGATGGCTATAGGTAATTGTTTCTCGGACACAAAGTTAGGCGTAGATCCCTATAGATAACGGTTAGTCCTTATCTCAACAAATCAATAGCCGTGGGTCAGGGTTACTAACAATACTCTGTAGCATACTCCACACTGAATTCCTTCTCCATTATTCCTTGACACGTCGTCGGTGGTTTCCCACCCGCTGTCAAGATGCGGTAGCCCAACTTATAATCCACGGATAAGTCCGGGATTGCCTTGATCCTAAGCCAGTCCACAGCCCCATATCCCACTCCAAGCTCGCCTTTTGACGCGGTTGCGACTGCCGGTACACCCTCATCTCTCCGCCCCGCGAGCAGATACTTGTCGTTCTTCTCCACACGAAAGTCGAATACAGGAACCGTGTTATTCGGCGCAAAGTAGTGGTGTCCGACCATGATCTGCTGACCGGTCATCCGCGCGACGATCGAAAGCGACTTCGCAATGACATCTCTACTGATGTTGACCATGATATCAGGAAGGGTGTGGAGGAGCGTTGGGTTACATGCCGCGAGGCAGGAAGCATCGTAGAGAGTTGCAACGGCGCCATTGGCTGCAGGAATTGTAGTGCTGAGTGAATCCGCGCAAGTATAGTTCTGGACGCCGCGTCCGAGGACTACACGGGCAAGAGTTGTGCCGGCATCTGGTGGAGAAAGGTTTTCCGTGCCTGTAGCAATATTTGTTAGTAAGAATTACTCGGGTTTGGTGTTTATATATATAGAACCCTGGCGCCAAACTGCGGGGCATGCATATAAGTGGTTGATAGGCCAATGGGTAACTAACCATTTGTCTCGGGCATGACCACTCCTGAGAGATCGCAGCCGGTGATCTTCTGATTCTTGTAAGCAGCAAGGAGCGTTGCGAGCTCGGTAAGTTGAGGACTGGCACTGAGTGGGAAGGCGTTCGCGGCGGCGCTGGTGAAGCCAATTACCACAGTGGCGAATTGATGGAAGAGCATAGTGAAGATATTTTTATAGGGAAAAAAAAGGGTTTAAAGATATGTACGGATTAATCTTCTTACGGGTAGGAAGACAAGATGCACAAAACAAAGATTATGGGGTCTAAGTAGTCGAATGAACGAGTACTGAGACAAGCCAACACTGAATAGGACTGAGGCTAGGGGACGTGAAAAATAATAAGAAGTAGGAGCAGAGGATCGAATTCGGCACCGCTGCAAACACAAGCAAGTGGGAGAGAGTAAAGAACTGTGTTCGGCGGTGAGAAGATCTCCTAGTATATCCTACTGAATTGACAGATTCAATGGGATGGTGAAACTGATCAGCCAAAAGTGGGAGACATTCGGGGTAATATATGTACTTGCGAGCGTGTGTGCGGCGCATAACCAAACTAGACGAATGTCGAAGAGTCTCAGACATCTGGTACCACAGTCTAAGACTAAGAGTGGTATTGGGAGCCTTCATGACAGAACATGGGGGGGGGGTGATAGATTTTCCGGACAGGCATACATAGGATAAGCAAGGTTACTGTGTGTACTGGAGTATGCAGTTAACCTTCAAGAACCCAGAGGTTGGTGGGTGTGTAAGGTTTGCAATACCTAGGGTAAGTCTTAGATCAGTATATCCTAGGAAGAGAGTGGGACCAACAACTCACGAGAGCAGCTTGCACACTGGTCCTGGCCCACAAGTGTGTACATGTAGCCCTTCATAATCCTAAAAACCCATGCCTACATCAGGTTACTCGCTCGCTTGATCGGTCTGGCTCGACCGTACCTGCATGGCTTGTGTGTCTTGTAGACGAGATTCTGCAGCCAATCCTTGAGAGTCCAAGACGTACCCTGCTGCTGCACGTTCATCACTCGTCACTCCCCTCCCCAAACTCACAATATGATTCGACTCGTCTCATCTCCACAAAGCTTGGTGCTCGGCTGGTACTAAAGTTGGCCCTTCATTCGCTCATCCCAGTTCCTTTTCCGCCTTTTTCCGTTCCCTCTTTCTCTGGACTGCGGCAAAAATATACCACTAATCTCGCCTACTAAGCGCCTATTCCACTTAAATACCCCCAATTAGATCCTATCCGGGTCGTGACCCCTCCAACCGGCTATAATTAGAAATCTCGAACAGTTGCAAATAAATCCCCTTCTGGAAGTGGAGGAAATCGGTAGACACCCGAGAGGTTAAAGTTGGATTAGGTTCGAATCTTTACCGCCTGCATGTGGCCGATATTAAACAAACATAAGGATGCTACCGCAATCATTCATCGATCTCGATATATTCATAGGCACCCCCTCACGAATGTTTATTCTCGTGCTCTCAAATATATTGGCATGTTGTACGTACTACACCCCCTTCCTGAAGTCCCTTGTGTTTTATTCAACGGTGTTGCTTAACAGGAGCCGGCCTTAAATCTACACACCACTAAAACAACCACGAGTGATCACACATGATTTTGGCCAACAAGTAACTCCAGCTTTCCGGATAGTTCTGTCGGTCTCAATTGCTCATTTCTTGGAGTGCCGCATGCTGTTACCATATTGCCGCTACTCGCATGCCGGGCTTACTCTGTCTGATCTATCATGGTCACCAGCCGGAGCTCGAAGCTAGGCACCAGCTGGGCTGCATCTCATACCGCGGGACAGGTCAGACATACATGTACTTACTACTCGTGGTGCGCAGTATATCCGTTCCTTGGACAGGCACAGTTCTGGTCCAGTTCCCTACAGGATTACCCACCTCTGTGCATATATATCTTAGCTTATTGATCATCAGGTCCCTTTCATCCGTTGATCGCTCCCGCCTTTATCTTCTTCGGGGCCTAGGACGCCTATTCCGGTAACGAGCGCGCCTTTATTCAGTGCCATGTTGAATCTTTTGATTCGACAGCCGTTGGGTACGTCCAAAGCATATTCCGCGCTATGCTACGCGGTCACTCAAAGCAGTCCTGGGTAAGACCGTTCGGAAATATACCTCAGTGACGTGGTTCAACAGATTCAACGCCATGTGCGTCATATGGCATTGGGCCGTCCGGGCTATATAAATCTAATAAACCTGTCAGGTAGGCTTTCTCAGCCTCATGATCCATCAGGCATTCAATGGCGAAGAAAAACAAAAGAAAAAAAAGGCTATCGGTAACCTAGAAAATTACAAATTCTCGGCAATGACCCCCGTCACTCCATGAGAGATACACAGTAAGGGTTACATTTAGTATAGTAAAATATAGAATAATCATATGTAGTGCAATGTATACGTACGTGTATGTACTTAATGTATTAGTTAGTAGTAGATACATGTACTTGTAGTACTGTCCTGACGTTCCTGAACTGGGCCGCTATTGCGCGCACCCAAAACCAGGAGCTTGGCGTATTTTTGTATAGTAAATATCAGTCGTGTTCAAAAACGTCAGTACTACATGTACCCTCTTGTAAGTAAGTACATGTATGCACGTTGCGGGAAGATCACACGGTGTTATTTAGGATATGTATGTCTAATCGCTCAGCCTTCCCTCCCCCATGTAACTTACCGCCTCGTGTCCAAGAGAAACATTTCCTTCCCCCTCGCCTTCTCTGTAGGAGGTACGTAGTAGCTCTTTCTGCTTGCATCTTTTGCCTCAAACAGTTATGAATGACCATTCCAGATGGTTTTTCGCCACGAGTTCAATTCCTGCGCATTATCTGAGTGAGCGGCTATATATTGCAGCGATTGAAAATTAATAATCTGCATAGAGAATTTTTTCTTTGATAATAGCATCCTGATATCTTAGTAGCTAAAATTAGGCGCTATGATTGAGCTATGGTGGCTTTGATGATCATGTGTTATTGGATGTGGCCCAGAAACTACTCTACATGTGCAGCCGCGTCCTTTTGGCACCCTGTAAAACATATATATCTGTGATTACAACAAACAAAATATTTAGGTCCCTTCATCGAAAGGTAGGGTTGCGAAGGGTTGTGATAGACGGCAGTATAGGGATATGTAACAATAAATTGTCATTGCAGTCACTCTTATCCGGTTGTTTATATCACGGTTTGAACTCATGAGCTTCGAGACTGGGGGTCAAAACTTTGCGGACGCAGCTGTACGTATACGACGTCATTTCTGGTTGTGAGTGGCTGTGTGCCTGTGCTGCGTCTCTGTTAGAAACTTTACATTTAGGGCCCGTTCGGACAACCTTAGATTATTTCTTTGGATTATTGGGCAGATTGGATTATCAGAAAGCGAGAATGATAAGCATAATAATCATAATCAGCAGATAACCTAAACGGCCAGGTAACGTTGAAATAGGATTAGGCTTTCAGGATATCTGTGTTGTGGGAATAATCACCTCAAGAGGTGATTATTTTTTTGGCGGATTATTGGGATAATCGGGAGTTCCAAATGCAATTACACGAACAGCCTAGATTATTGGGTTGTCCGAACGGGCCCTTAAGTCTCTAAAACCACATGTAAGATCTAGTGCATCCTCTAAGCGCCATCACCGTCAAGATCTAAACTTTTGAACCCAAATCTTGTTAGACGAGTATCGTGTATAATCATCGTAGTATAGCTCTATCTTTATCTGTGTGTAGTCTCATCTCCTGAAATTTGTCCTGTTAGAGTTTTCCTAACTCCGGGGCTTTCTAGAGACAAATGAATTCTATAATTCGAATTCTACTGGAGATCTTTACCTTATAAACTTGCAAGAACGACTTGTTTGCGAGACATGACACTACGACCCCCTAATCTTTACGGTCCTTTTGCCACAATTAAACTGAGAGTTCATTGCTCTTTAGGAGATTTTACAACCACTCAGAAAATTTTATGTAGGAGATCGAGACATTATAGAAGGTACACAGGCGGCCCTGGAGGCGGCAGGGGTGATATCAGCGCTCAGCTAGGTACACTAAATTATAAACTCAAGGATTAATATTTATTAGGAATGACGTCTAAATGTTAATGATAGTTTACCCAGTACCCCCCCCCCCCATTCTTTTTAGTTCGTTGGGGTTTATTGGGGAGGGGAACGCCCATGGCCAGGTTTAAGTTTCTCAATATATAGTTGACTCCCAATAAAGGTTACAGGATCGGAGGGAAACGTACCTTTATATTCTTATCCCTTCGGTTTGAGACATCTGATCTTGCCAAACGAAGACCCAGTTTGTCAGTGCGTCAGGCGTAAGCCACACCTGAATTGATTTCTTGGCGAAACCTGGTAGCTTTAATAGACGAAGGGATAAGGGAGGTATCGAAGTGGCTGCACCTCCAAGATAAAGTTACTTATAGAGAGATTGAAGCTTTCCAGGCCTGGTTAGCCTACCTCCCGTAAATTTATGCATACATGTAGTAGTACCTACATAATCTACATGTACATCAAGACAACGAACCTCGATGCATATATATATCGCACTCCCCGATATATCATCATACTGAAAGCCTATCATCTATGACATATTTTATAGTAATATAGATATCTCAATATACAGATCGTGTTCGGTCGGGGGCGAATTCTTAGTGCTGTAAATTCCAACGGGTTAACAATATATAAATGTATTCAATGATGGTGACTTAATGTACTTCAGCTGGCGCAGAGCCGAACAAGAGAGACCCCTTAAGATTAGTGAAGTTAAGCCTGGCGTGGACAAACTCAATGGAGCATGCACAATTACGAGTGATATTTCATGATCCGATACTTTTGGTATTTTGCCGGGGCCGGGTGTTTTCTGTAACAGCTTGCGTGTCATCGTTTCTTCCTACAAGTGATAACCTCCCTCCATGTATATAGGATTTTTGGGCGTTTCGTCGAACCGAGTATATTATATTTGGCGCTCGAGTATCTCCAGGTGAAGCTGTTAAAGGAAACAGGGCGTTTAGTGTACGACCCCTATCTCGCACATGTTTTAACTTCAGAGCGCCACAATCATGGTACTTGATTTTACCCATCCATTTCTATGCGGAGCATAGGGTTGCATAGTCCGTTTTTACTCAAAATTGGGTTTGGAAGGGTCTGTCATAACTTGGCACGGACAACGTTTATGCTATACTGGAGCGTAAATGCCATTTAACGATCTTTGCTAAGAGGGGGCCATGGATCGCGAATTCACTCTCATCGCCCTTCGCATTAAATGATTCGAAATCTAAAAGTTGCGGAGGTAAAGTACATAGTTATTGAATGCACTGTAGGCACAGCCAAAAAAAATGCAAGGTAAAAACATCTAGGTGAGATTGGCCAATTACAACTAAGGAAGGCAAGCCGTGAAAAGCAGCGATTTAAGATGTTCAACAGGGGGGTCATCTTCCTTAATGTGATGGTATAGGATCATGACACCCGGACTAGCACAACGCATAGGAGTTCGCGAGGTGGTCTCTTCGTCGGGACTTCCAATCTTCGAAAAGTAAAGGTGTCAAATTCGGTCTTGGCAATCCAATGAAGAAGTGAGAAAGTGGACTATTCCCTTTATGGAGCTAGTGTTACATTACTTGACCCTACGTACCAGCCAGACCCGGAAAATACAAGTGCACACTGGCCCCACGAGTTGGATAGAGATTTGTGCGGACAGCTCTCACTTCCTACCCCTTCATTCACTCCCATCTCAACTCAGTAGTGTCCTTCATTCTCCCTCTCCTTGTTTTATTCTCCCTCCTCCTATTCTCGAGCAATTAATCAATTCAGCGCTTCCCTCCCGCCAATCATTCTTTGATAGCTCGGACGGGAATCTCTTGTCTTCTCTCTCTCTATCGTCTCGCCCCGTTTGGGATTTAGATCTATCTATCTTCGTTTGTGCGGCTTTCTATCTCTAGCTCCCACTCAATCATTTTCAATAACAGAACCAGATTTCCTCTGGTCTGTTTTGGTCCACTCAGTGCTGACCGTCCTTCACCCGGTTATTTCGCTAGTTCTGTCGCCACACCACCTCTCTACCTTTCTCTTCCCCACAATCTCTCTACCATTTAACAGATATCCGAACAACGCACCCCATATTCCGGTCATTCCAGTAGCTTTTGCACAGTACAAGCAGAGCAATAAATCCTATAATCACAGGGAGGACATAATAGTTTGATTGTCCAAATGAGCTCGGTTGTGCTGTCGTGGACCATATTCCTGGCCCTAGTGGGCGGCATCTATTGGGTTTACTTTTCACCTAAGCCTGCTGCCGTTAAATCTAGTTCCAAGGTGGCCACAGAAGATAAAGGGGCCGGCAATATCTTTCTCGGCGCAAGCGGGGCGGAAAGTGCTGTAACGGGTGAAAAAAAGAAAAAGAAGAAGAAGGCTGCTCTCAGTAACACAGCCGCCAAGGAGCCCGTATCGACTGAGACTATTGTTAAGGCCGTAGAGTCTACGGATGATGATGACGATGTCGCCCAAGAGGTAGATCAAGCCGAGCTTCTGCGCAGACTCCAGTCTCTAAAAGAGGGCAGCAATGTTGGGGGCAAGAAACCCTCCTCTGCTAGCTCCTCTACCCGCCTGGCCCCTAAGAAACAAGCTTTGGCAGCCCCAGCCTCACCTTTCGCCACAGCTTCGCAAACCTCGTCAGCGGGAGCAGACGCTGACATCGATGAGGAAGAAGCTACCCGTCTCCCGGAAGCAGAATATTCCACCATGTCTAAACAATCACATTCCTCCGACCCAAGTGATATGCTTGAGGCTTCCACCGGCGGCCCAGGCGTGTTGAAAATTACTTCATCAACCCAACTCCCGAGGCCACAGAAACAGAAGACAACGGGCGCAGCCGAGCAGACTGGTATCCATGCGAGTAAAAACGCTAAAAAGAAGGAAAAGCAGAAGGCCGCGAAGGAAGCAGAGAAGGCAGAGCAAAAGGCCAGATTTGAATTGCACCGTGCGACTATGAGGGCTGCAGAATCTGCCAAGCAGAAAAGTAAACCTCAAGCTGCCGCTCCACCCCCACCTCCTGTTTGGGCTAGCGTTAACGGTCAAGCCGCCCCCGTTGCCCCCGTTGCCCCTGTAGTTCCGAAGCCTAGGACAGATGGACTTCTTGATACATTTTCTACATCCTCAGCTTTGAACAAGCCCAACACAACCGACGATTCACCTATCGACAGCGAGGATGAAAAGAAACAGATGAGGAGCACTCATCTTGACAACTCTTACTGGGAGGAAATCCCGGAGCATCTTATCGGGGGTTGGAACGAAGTTCAGAAGAAGAGTCGCAAACAGAAGAAGACGGCGACTGATGCGCAAACCGGAGACGAATCTACAGACGCTAAAAGCGGGAAGGAGAGCTTCCAGAGCAAGCCTCCAGTCAAGGCCCCCGTTAAGGCGCCTACCAAGGTTGTTAGACAGGCTGTCCAGAAGAAAGACATCTCAACAAGTGGGAATGGATTTCAGCTCCTGGACAGCAGCAGTACAACAAGTGACACCAAGAATTCAAGTTCGGACTGGGCAGAGATTGATGATTCCGACAACTGGGCAGTTCATCCCGAGGAATAAAATCTGGATTCGATAAACCTTTTCAATGGCTGTTCGGTTTTTTTTTTCGGTCAAAAATTTGGGTTGGGGATTTCCACCATATGCATTTCTTACAGTCACTCTGGAAGTTTTCTTGTTTCCTTCATCAATGGGTCAGGGTAGGGAACGTTTGGACGGGTTACCCCTATCATTTAAAAGCGGAGCACTGCGAATTATGTTGATTGAATGTCTGTAACTGGCTGTGATTCGATCCTCTTATCAATATTTCATTCTTGAACTTGTTGGAATCTGAAGTTCAGCCCTTTTTATTGTTGATTTCTCTCGTGAAAAAAGGGTGTCAAGTTTCGGCAGATAAACCAAGTATTACGCATATAATCCTTTTGTAGCATTTTCTACCAATTATTGCCGAGCTCAATCCAGTCCAAATACTAGGTCCTAGTTTGCGACGAGACTTAACGTCAAGTACATGTAGACAGGCCTTCCTCTCAATGCAATGTATTGCACACAGATGGTTATACATATGCAGTTCAAGATGCTCATCATTAAGTATATGGATACAAGCGGGGGCCTTAATTGGCTTCACGGAAAAACTGCAGGGACAACTGCAGGAACTCTTTTACTCTAGATAACAAACCTGAGCTTTCTGTGATTGGGGTGTTAGTGTGGCCCTAACCCTATCGTCACTGTAACGAATAAAGTGGCTGTAATTATAATAATCATGAATCCGCTGGAAGTCATAAGTTATGTACTTATGTACTCTACAGCTTATAGCCTGGGGTATAATGATAAGTTAGGGCCGGGGAGGCTTACTGACAGGTATCTACCTCCGTGCCCCCTGCTACCTTCTCCGAGTACGTCCAATGAGGCTGAACCACCCTAAGCTCTTAAAATAGCTCTAACGAGTGCTAGTCTTGTGGTTAGGGAGTTGACCGGCGGGCATCGCAAATGCACTTTCCCCTCTACTGAGGGCTAAGTTTAGAGCCCGAGAGCACGGTTTTGAAGGGTGTTTGTGTTGGAGTGCCTAGCTGCTGCGTGAAGCGTCATCCATTAGTCAAAGAATCAAATCGTTAAGGAATATTCAGTGTGTGAGGATACCTCAATGATGTAGGTATCGACAAAATAAAATCTATCAGATACATGCACTTTCCCCCGTAAATTCAATTTCTGCAAAGCCACATAGGCCTATCAATTATGGGGTGGTACCTCATTCAATCCAAAGCGGCGGTGTTAAATACAACTGACCGGTGGTTCTGCTACAAAGGGATGGATGGGATGGGTTGGTCGTCCGTACAGTTCTGACCACCTTGCCTCTGAGCCCTAGCGGTCATCTCTGTCTAGAAAGGCCTCCTTCCCAAGTTCACTCACTCACTCCCATCCTCACACCCCCCCTTCATTTCTTTCCTGCTTTCCCCTTCTCTTGATAAAGCCATTTACCTCCCCGCTTCCCGTATAACCCATACTACTACTACTATTACATTTTCACTTGCTCGAGCTGCTCTCGGGAATCATTCTTTCAAGCCTTAGTGCCGATCTTCTGGTTTTTCCAACTTATCTGTCTGGCTGGAACCCAACCTTTATCACCGCCCCTTCGTTTCTCAATTTAGTGGAGAAATAAAACGAACAATAATCGTCTCCTTAAGCCATTACAACTACCGCTTCCGCTCTGCCATTTGTTTAGCAACCGAGGACATAAACAACAATGGCACAAATTCGAGGCACAGCGGGTTATCACTTGGGGCCGGATCATAGGCCATTCGGAGGACCTTCACACTCAGCAGCTACATCTGACCCCTCACCTCTCGATGCAATTCGCCAGCAGACAAGCAAGATTGAAGACATGCTGGATACTATTGCGGAACCTGTTAAACCGTGAGTTTCCCAGATTACCGGCGGGGATGTTATCAAATGTCAAGTGCTATGAGTATTGATGGAAGCACTATAGGTATCTTCCGGCAATCGGGCGGTTTCTAATTGTCGTGACATTTCTTGAGGATGCGGTTAGAATAGTAACCCAATGGGGTGACCAGCTCCAGTATCTTCGTGATTACAGGAATAGTTCGTGCACCCTGTTTCCCTTCCAGTCCTGAAAAGGACACATGTTCTCAAGTCATCGTTTGCGGCATCCACCTAACACGTGACAACTCATAGTACCTTGGGGCCTCACGCATACATTTCTTTTTCTCAATGTGGTTGCAATGTTGGCTTGCTCTTCCCTGGTTATTGCCCGGCGTCATTCAGAATATGCTGTCGGTGGTCTTCTCGCCGTTGTCGTAACCCAGGCACTTGGATATGGACTCATTTTTGACCTGAACTTTTTCCTTCGCAATCTTTCCGTCATGGGTGGTCTCCTCATGGTCCTTTCCGACTCATGGAACCGAAAGCGGTTCGCATTTGCAGGTCTTCCCCAGATAGACGAGAAAGATCGCAAGATGTATTTTCAGCTTGCTGGAAGAGTTCTTCTCATCTTCTTGTTTATTGGGTTTGTTTTCTCTGGTGAATGGAGTATCACGAGGGTGATTGTTAGCATGCTTGGGTTTGTTGCTTGCGTCATGGTTGTGGTCGGATTCAAGGCAAAGCTCAGTGCTGTCTTGTTGGTGGTAATTTTGAGCATCTTCAACCTGTTGATCAACAATTTCTGGACTGTGAGTATTCCTTCCGGTTTGGGGGTTTTCTTTCTGTGTATAATGGGTGCTTATCAAACGCGAATACAGCTTCACCCCCACCACCCGCACAGGGATTTTGCCAAATACGACTTTTTTCAGATTTTGTCCATTGTGTGAGTGTCCCATCTCACCCACCCTAGCCCCTACGAGAGAAGATGAAGCTAACAAACCAAAGTGGCGGTCTTGTTCTTCTTGTCAACATGGGACCTGGACAATTCAGTGTCGACGAGAAAAAGAAGGTTTACTAGTTGTTCGCAGGCGAAAAGTCATGAATCTTCTTTGTTGTAGGAAGATGCGCCGTGTTATAAAAGGACATGTAGGGGGAAATGCAATGAACGATGATACGATTTCGGGACACCCTGAGTAGTAAAGGCGGGGAGAGTTTGTAAAGTCAATTCGCACTAATCATGGACTAAAACTGTTGATGCGAGCTGAATGATGGGGTAAAAAAGTATTTCCTGTGTGAGTGCATGTCAATGTGCTAAGTATTGTTTCCTCTATTTCTTTTCGTTTTTTTCTTTTCTTCACGCGGCGTTTGTGTTCCTGATCGTATGTGGTATTCTTGACGATACGGGGAAAGAGTGTAGTTATAAACAGGGGAGCACAATGAGAAGAACACAACGTGCAGAGTAACCATTCCAGTTTCAAGTTTCAAGTGATATATTTGCCAGACACATTAACTTCATGGATTATCACTCGATATATGTTATCAGGCTAAATGTAAAGTAGATAATGTGCCGTTTACGGTCAAGTACAAAGAAGCTTAATCGCATAATGTCAGCCTGGAGGTACCGCGCGGGCAAGCCCATGCATGTGGCCTATAGAGCGAAGTGGCGAGGGCAAAAACAGTGATTTATGCATGCTATGTAACTTGAGCCGGTCCGATGGTACTTTACATGTACCGCATTAATTCGTTCTCGTCAGCCGGTCACAAGACGTCGAGGTTGCCTTTTCCAGCGGGTATGAGGGGAGATTAGGCGTATTCAGGATAAATAACCAAATAGGGGAATTCCAATGTCATGTGTGACAGGTCGAGAATTAATGCGGTGCTTTGAAGCTTTCCCAGCGCTGTGGTGGGAACAAAGCCGAATCTCACTGTTGGGGTACGCTGGGACTAAAGTACCCTTAATACTTACTAAGAGCGAATCGCATAGGGCGATGCCCTTTTCGCCCGGCAGGCCGAGACCTGCTCAGTGCAGTACCGGGTGTGCACCTAAAGTACGGAGACACCCCCATGCCATGTCCGATTTTTTCATTGGTTGATTTTCTAAATGATTTTTACTTAGACTTAGGTGGGAAAAAAATGCCGAGACGTTATAACATATTTTCACTTCAGGAATCAAATTAAAAAATTTTTTTTTTTTTTAGAAAAAAAGACTACTGGTATATGGTGTATGGAGCGGCAAATGTGTCAAAAGCAATTTTACCAACGGTCCTTGTTCCAGTATAAATGCTGATTTTCAGTCTTTATTCTACATTATCATTAGCACCAACAGTGTCACACTGGTGGCCACCGGAAAATGTAGAATAAAGACTGAAAGTACTGAATTCAGTGCTTATACCACCGGTGGTAAACAATTTACCACCGTTGGTAAAATTGCTTTTGACACATTTACCGCTCTATAATTAGTATCACCTCTGTCTGGCTCGGGCCCTTCACCTAAGTAGTATTTTGAACTTTTAAATCTGTTTGTAGTTGATGTTTTGTTAATTTTGTGTCAAAGCTAGAGTCAAATAGAGGTTAAGAAGGTTGTGTTGCAAAAGCTGGTGACAAGCTACCCAAATGCTTGGTGTGACGGAGTAACTAAGACTACCCGGAGGACAGATAAAGATGACGACGAAGATAGGAGCGAGGGACACAGCTGGGAGCAATGGAGGCGCAAGGCAATGACCAAGGCAAGGACCCACACTGAGCAGGGAAATCGAGGATCGTAGGTATCAACAGAGGCATGTGACGGGGCTCTGCCTCTACTAAACAAGAGTGTAGGAAGCAAGAGGGCCGGTAGAAGATAGAAATTAGGTTTAGAGAGTAAAGATTCTTCTGGGTAGACTTAGAATAATCTTAAGGCCTTCTTCCTCATTGTTATAACCGATGATGATGAAATCAGAACAGATGGGCTGAAACTGGAGATGAAAGATTTATACTGCAAATCTCTGCTTTCCTGCATTCCACCGCTTTACTAAGCTCCGTGAAAACTTGTTTGGAAGGAAACAATTCTCCGCTCTCCCCGCTTTCTTCCTAAGTCATAGCTGCTTTCGTCCTAGAGTCAGCACCCTTAGCCAGGGTCAAGGATCACCTGCAGCCTGGCTGTCACACAGCTCCGGGCCTGCATCAGATGAGTCTCTGCTCAGGTGGTTTACCCTAGATGGCTGCAGAGCTGTAACTCATTATAGATTATTCCGGGCATAACCACTGCCGCTACAGCAGCATCAGCAAACTACTACTTGTGTATGCAGTCTCCCAACAGTCTCCCAGGTCTCCTGAGAGTCTCCTGAGGCTCCTGGATATTTTTTGAGTCTCCGGAGGCTCAGGAGACCTCAGGAGACAAATGAAGTCTTGCTGATGAGGGTTCTCTTTTGCACAGAGGAATACTGGAGATGCCCGGGCACTTAGAGACCTTTCTCTAGCCGGTCCTCTATTCACTGACAAGGCTTAGACTCATTAGCCTATCCTTTCATGAATAGATCTCCTCCCTAGCGGTCAGAAGGTAGGTACACTTGTAGCAGGTTGCGGTCCTCACTACAGGTACTTTCCTATCACTGTAACTGCTGAATTCTATCAATGACTCTGAGCCTATAACAGGCCCGGTGAGAACTATTCTCCTAACCGTTAATGTGGCTCTGTTATAAGGCAAGGCTATGGGGCTTCGGAGCCAGGCAAGAGAGTACTATAGAGGTCGCAGTAGTAGGCAACCTTCGAGCGAATTGAGGAAAGCGAGGACTACATCAGCAAGACTTCATTTGTCTCCTGAGGTCTCCTGAGCCTCCGGAGACTCAAAAAATATCCAGGAGCCTCAGGAGACTCTCAGGAGACCTGGGAGACTGTTGGGAGACTGCATACACAAGTAGTAGTTTGCTGATGTATGGATAGGATATAATGATATTCCTATGTACGAGAAGACAGGAAGACGAGACAGAGAGGAAAGAAAGAAAAGTATAACAGAGCCACATTAGCGGTTAGGAGAATTGTTCTCACCGGGCCTGTTATAGGCTCAAAGTCATTGATAGAATTCAGCAGTTACAGTGATAGGAAAAGTACCTGTAGTAAGGATATCACGGCGTGGAACGTATTGAGTCAGGTTGCGGGAAGAAGGATTAGTCAGGAAGTTCTGTTGGGTTCGATGGGTTTCGGTTGCAGGGATTCTATGAGTCAGGGTTTTGTATGTATTTCTAATATGGGTGGTGCGTTGGATGTTCTATAGGTTTCTATGGATGAGTCAGCAAAGAGATTTCTGTTCTATATATAGGGAGCTTTTTTCCCGCTTGTAGGATTTCTCTTCTTCTCCTTTTCTCTTCACGCAACCTTCTTGTCCTTTTAGTCAATACAATACTTTAGGACTTCTATAGTTCTTCGGGGCCTGGTGCTCACTCCCCGTCTCCTGTCCCTGTTCCGCTTCATAACTCACGCCTGCTCATCGATCCATTTCGCCGCCTGTTCCGCTATGCACTTTACCGCTTCTCGTCTGCTCCACTCGCCTGCCTCGCGATATTCGCCGCTATGCCTAACGCCAACCTACACAACCAACCTCGCTAAGACTACCACCATAGATCCGACTAGTATGTCAAGAAGTTTCAGATGACGGACCCAAGAGAGGCCGACATGCATAACTCTTATGATATGACAGCACAGGATTATCCCACCGTCCCAGCCGGAGCCACTGATGAAGCTAAGAGAATGCACCGACTAATGCACGAAGCCACGAAAGCCATCCACCTTCTCCAAGATGAACTGGACCAAACCATAGAAGATGCGGAAGACGCTACCAAGGCATGGCAGAAGAAGGTATCACAGCAAGGAAGGGAAAACCAAAATTTGGAATCCCAGATATCGACCCTCCAGGCCGAGAAGGAAAACTTGCAAGCCCAATTGACTCAGGCAATACAAGCCACCCAGACGGCAGAAACAGCATTAGCCGCTCAGATCGCACTTCCCCCTCCCCCACCTATTGAACCCATTGCACCACCACCACCACCTCCTCGCCGAATTAATCGTTTCCTTCAAGGATTTGCCCCTGTCCCAGAACCCAGAATGGAGAAGTCGGAGAAGCTTCCTGACCCGGAGAAATACCGTGGCAATAGAAAGGGACTCCCGCAGTTCCAAAACATGTTAAAACTCAAGCTCTTGGGCAATGTCGATAGGTACCCCACTCTACAGAATCAACTAACCTATGCCATTTCCCGCCTGGAAAGTCCTGCGGCGGACCAGTTTATGCCTTATATTACCACCACTGGAATTAACCTCTCCTCCATGGAAAGGTTCTTCGAGGTATTAAATACAGCATTTGGAGACCCCGACCAGGAAGGAACTGCCCGCCGCGCTCTACGCCGAATTAGACAAAACAACCGCCCGTTTTCCGAGTATTTCGCGGAATTCCAACGATATGCGGCCGAAGCCAGGATGGGGGAAGTTGCCAATGTGGAGGCTCTGATGAAAGGCCTGAGTGAAGAGCTAACCAAGCTCATAGTACACGAAGAAACCCCCGCCACCGTCCTAGAACTCGCTACAATCCTCCAACGCTTGGACAACAAGCAGCAGATATTCGCTGCTCGCTACCGCCCTCGCTACCAGGCTCCCGCACCAACAGTTCGTCTGACCCCCCGCTATGTTGCTCCTACCCCGTCTGCCTCTCGTTACCAAACTCCTGCCCCTCGCTACCAAGCACCAGCTACACCCGCTCGTCCTAATCCTCCGGCCGCTGCCCACCCATCCCATACACCGGGGGGAGCGGTCCCTATGGACCTGTCAACTGGTCGTGGCCGCCCGGACCCTCAAGAGAGAGAGGCCCGTCGTGCGGAAAATAGATGTTTTTATTGACAGAGTGAGGACACTGAGGAATGCTCGCCTAGCGAACCCCGCTGCGATAAGGGAGCAGATATGAGAAACGAAGAGAAGGAAGGAGCCTCCGGTGATATCACGGCTCAGCCCCCTACACCCCCACTGCCGCCTAGACGTCTTCGGAACAGGGTTGTTGGATAGTATCGGTGGATGTCGGAAGCAAGAGAATGGAATTGGAAGGAGTTCAGGTAATGGAATGTAAGCGCTAGGAAGGATGGAGTGATGGATGCATAGAATGGTGTCATTAGGATTAGTGTGGGTAGTACGGGATAGTATGTGTTTCGATGGGATTCTATGGTATGAGTCAGCGGCGAGGGGAAATTACTGTATATATAGAGCGATGTTCTTCTATGTTTTCGCCTCTCTAGGCAACGTCTTCTTTCTGTTAGCAATCTACTACTTTGGCTCTTCGCCTTCTGTTTCTAAATCTTCCTGAACCCGAACCCGAACCCGAACCCGAACCTGAACCCGTCCTCGCTTCCCTGACTCTTAGCCCGTATCCGCTCTGGTGTATTCCGAGCCGACCCTGCCTGCCCCGTTTATTCCTAGAAACCCTGAACCCTGACCCCGCCCCGTTAGAGGTGATGAGGCGTTAAAAGATTTTTCCCTGGACTAAGTGGCTCACTCCAGGGAAGGTTGAAGGATTTTTCTAGGATCTCGGTTTCTGGGTTTTCAGTTTCAGAGAAGGATATGGATGGGAATCAATTAGTCGTAACTTGCTCAATTTCTCAAAATAAAGATTCTTTTATTCCATCATATGCCTCATCGACATTGGCTACAGCGATACGCTGCTCATAGATAGCGACTCAGATGCCACCACAAACTTAAACAAATTCCTTTAATTCTCCCCCAACATATAGACGTAATAGACGGCAGACCTATCGAATCAGGAAAAGTTACCCACAAAGTTATTTTGAGCCTCGACATAAACGGACATCGAGAAGAGGCCCCCTTTTTTGTTACCCAACTTGGACACTATCCAATTGTTATGGGTCTACCGTGGATGCGTCGACATGCGATTACAATTTCCCCCGCTGCAAATACAATTTCCTTTGATTCCTCTTTCTGTGTTAAATCGTGTTCCCTTAACTATACCAAGGTGATCGCCAAGGGAATTTCTATTGAACCCCCCGCGAAACCTACTACCAATATTTCCGTTATTGAATCATACGCGATGGATAGGTTGATTAATAAAAAGAGAAAGGGGATGCAAATTTATTCAACGACTCTGAAGGCCCTAGACGATTTACTGGTTCAACTACCAAAGGACCCTCGCGCACTTGTACCTCCAGAGCACCATCGATATCTACACCTTCTTAACAAACCCGAAGCAACCAAATTACCTCCTCATCGTTATGAATACGATTTGTCTATTGACATCCAAGAAGGGAAGACAGTACCCTTCGGACCCATGTATGGGATGACGAGGTTGGAATTACAAGCACTCAGGGATTACCTAGCAGAGTATCTCTCCAGTGGACGCATTCGGCACAGTACCTCCCCCGCAGGATCTCCGGTACTATTTGTTAAAAAGTCTGATGGATCCCTTTGCCTCTGTGTGGATTATCGAAAGTTAAATGCAGTGACGGTTAAGAACCGACATCCTCTACCTCTTACGCCGGAAACGTTTATGGGTATTTCTGCCGCTAAATATTTTACGAAATTGGATCTTCGCAATGGTTATCATCAGTTAAGGATTAGGGAAGGAGACGAGTGGAAGACTGCGTTTAGGACCCGTTATGGCCATTTTGAATATACAGTTATGCCCTTCGGTCTTACCAATGCACCGGCAGCCTTTCAACATTGGGTGAACGATATGCTCCGCCCCCATCTCGATCATTTTACCACGGCCTATCTGGACGATATCCTAATCTATTCAGAAACTCTCGAAGAACATAAAGTCCACGTGGATAAGATTCTCCAGATTTTGGAACGAAATCACGTATACCTGAAACCTGAGAAATGCGAATGGCATGTCAAGGAAACAATGTATCTTGGATTTGTTTTGACACCCGAAGGTTTGAAGATGGATGAAAAGAAAGTGGCCACAATTAGAAATTGGGATAACCCCACCTGTTTGAAGGATGTACAAGAATTTTTGGGATTTGCGAATTTCTATCGACGGTTCATCTACGCATACTCGAAAGTGGTCTCCCCCTTGACGGCGTTAACAAAGAAAGGAGTTAAATTCGAATGGAATAACAAAACCGAGAAGGCTTTTCAAGATGTGAAAACAGCTTTTACCACAGCGCCAATATTACGACACTTTGACCCTCATTGAGAAATTCTTGTGGAAACAGATGCTTCAGATTATGTCTCCACCGCCATTATGTCGCAAAGGGATGATGAATGGATATTGCATCCGGTGGCCTTCTTTTCGAAAAGACATATTCCTGCCGAATGCAACTACGAGATTTATGATAAGGAACTCCTAGCGATTATTAGGGCATTCGAAGAATGGCGTTACTTCTTGGAAACATCAATGTATCCCATTAAAGTCCTGACCGACCATAGGAATCTTGAGTACTTTATGTCAACAAAGTTGCTTAATCGACGTCAAACTCGCTGGTCGGAATTTTTATCACGCTTTGATTTTGTTATTCAGTTTAGGCCGGGAAAACAGGGAGGAAAACCAGATGCATTGACTAGGCGATCAGGGGATCTCCCTAAGGAGGGGGATGAACGTCTTACGTTCCAGTATCAGACAGTGTTGAAGAAGGAAAATTTAGATCCTAAGCTAAGTTTGTTGGCGGGTTCTTTGACAAATGAACCCGCTGAAGGAATGTCTATCGTTCAAGAGTTATTTACACAAGCTTACCAAGAAGATAGTTTTCCGAATAAGGTCCTGATGATGTTAAAAGACGGAACGAAGCAATCAAAACAAATTTCCCTTGCCGAATGCACCGAAAGTGAAGACGGACTTCTTCTATATCGCCGAAAACTCTTTGTACCAGAACACGAAGAACTACAGTTGAGACTTCTTCAAGAGTACCACGACAAACCATCAGCGGGACACCCCGGCCGAGCGAAAACTCTTGAGTTATTTAGTCGCGAATATTATTGGCCGAATATGCGAAAATATACCGACCGCTACGTGATGAATTGCCATACTTGCCGAAGGAGTAAAGCCAACCGCAATGCCCCTCAAGGAGTCCTTCGCCCTCTTTCAGTGCCCAAAGCACCATGGACGGATGTTTCTATGGACTTCGTTACAGGGTTACCTCTTAGTAATAGTTACAACGCTATCCTCGTTATTGTTGACCGCCTTACAAAAATGAGACATTTTATTCCATGTACCGAAGAATCAGGAGCCAGAGACGTCGCTCGGATGTATCTGGAGAACGTTTGGAAGCTACATGGTCTCCCTGAGAAGATAGTGTCCGATCGAGGGACCCAGTTTACCTCCAACTTTTGGAAATCTTTATGCGAACGCCTGGAAATTTCTCCTTATTACTCTACTGCTTTTCACCCACAAACCGATGGCCAGACAGAAAGAATTAATGCCATTATGGAACAATACCTTCGAAGTTATGTAGATTATCAACAGGATAACTGGGCTAGCTACTTACCCATGGCGGAGTTCGCTACAAATAACCATGTCTCCGAATCAACAAAACTTTCCCCTTTCGAGGCGAATTATGGCCGACATCCGCGTATGACCTTTGGCCCTCTACAACATGGCGCGACTTCGAATGAAGACCAGGCGAATACAATGGCAAGGGATATGTCAGAAGTGTTTGATTTTCTTAGAGCAGAAATGTTTAGAGCTCAACGTATTCAGGAAGAGTCAGCAAATGCTAGTCGTACTCCGGCCCCTCGTTATGCCATAGGAGATAAAGTATGGTTGTCAACTCGGAATCTATTAACTAAACGTCCCTCAAAGAAGCTGGATTGGAAACAAGTGGGACCTTATCCAATATTGCGTATTGTTAGCCCCTACGCCTACGAACTTACTCTACCCTCGTCAATGAAGGTCCACCCTGTTTTCCATGTTTCATTATTGTCGCCAGTTGCCAATGATCCCGTTCCAGGACAAATCCAGTTACCCCCCCCTCCGGTTGATATTGAAGGCGAACAGGAATGGGAAGTGGATGCTATTCTGGATTCTCGGAAACGACGCGGAAGGCTAGAGTACCTTGTTGATAACTCTGACGAACCATCGTAGCAATCTATGATGAGCAGATAACTCTCACTGAGCTGGTGAGCGACTTTCGCGAGCTACGCTGGCACAAGAGGACCTGGGCCTCAGAGAGGGACCTAATATCTATCACGGCGTGGAACGTATTGAGTCAGGTTGCGGGAAGAAGGATTAGTCAGGAAGTTCTGTTGGGTTCGATGGGTTTCGGTTGCAGGGATTCTATGAGTCAGGGTTTTGTATGTATTTCTAATATGGGTGGTGCGTTGGATGTTCTATAGGTTTCTATGGATGAGTCAGCAAAGAGATTTCTGTTCTATATATAGGGAGCTTTTTCCCCGCTTGTAGGATTTCTCTTCTTCTTCTTTTCTCTTCACGCAACCTTCTTGTCCTTTTAGTCAATACAATACTTTAGGACTTCTATAGTTCTTCGGGGCCTGGTGCTCACCCCCCATCTCCTGTCCCTGTTCCGCTTCGTAACTCACGCTTCGTTCATCGTATCCATTTCGCCTCGCCCTGTTCCGCCTCGGTTGTGTACCTTGGCTCGCTTAGTCCTTGCTCCGTTCCACCTCGTCTCGTCTCCGTGATAAAGGATCACAACCTGCTAAAAGTGTATCAACCTTCTGACCGCTAGGGTGGAGATCTATTCATGCAAGGATAGGCCGACGAGTCTAGGCCTTGTCAGTGAATAGGAGACCGGCTAGAGAAAGGTTTCTAAGTGCCCGGGCATCTCCAGTGTCCCTCTGTGCAAAAGGGAACCCTACTGTAGGCGGCAGTGGTTATGCCTGGAATAATCTACAATGAGTTACAGCTCTGCAGCCATCTAGGGTAGACCACCTGAGTGGAGACTCATCTGATGCAGGCCCGGAGCTGTGTGACAGCCAGGCTGCAGGTGATCCTTGACCCTGGCTAAGGGTGCTTACTCTAGGACCGGAAACACCCGCTAACGCTTAGGGAGAAGCGGGGTAGCAGAGGAATTGTTTCCGCTCCAAAACAGAGTTTTCACCGGAACTTAGTAAGAGCGGTGGAATGCAGGAAACAGAGAGATTTGGAGTATAAGTACTCATCTCCGGTTTCCGCCCATCTGTTCTGATTTTTCCTCATCATCAGTTGTAACAAGCGGAAGAAGACCCTTAAGATTATTCTAAGTCTACACAGAAGAATCTTTACTTTCTAAAACCTAACTTCTATCTTCTACCGGCCCTCTTGCTTCCTATACTCTTGTTTAGTAGAGGCAGAGCCCCGTCACAGTGTATATAGTTAGTAATGTGGGTGTTACGGGTATAGGAAACGAGACCCGAAGACACAAGAGGAGGAGTTCTTCTACGCTTCTATCAATCACTGGGCGCGCCAAAGAGGCACGGTATTGCCAGTATGGAGCCCAGTGCGGAGTTGCAGAATCCCTAGTAAACGAACCTGTTTTCGACCCTGAAAATAACCCCCGGAGCGTCTAGGCGCCGACCCGGTCGCTCTGGACACCGGTGGGTATATGAGGGGGTAACAGTGCGAGTTTGGAGTCAATCGGGCCAAAACTGATCGAATGGCAAAGATAACGAAGAAGCTGACGCTGGTGGCGCCCAGGGGAAGGTAAGACTACCCGACACTCCGGTACCGATTGCCATCAGTCCTAATGTTGAGCGATGCTCCGTAGGGACAGATAACAATGCGAGGAAAGAGTTGGCGAGCGAAGTCGAGCCCGGTACCAGGGTGTTATCAGGTAGGCTGATTCCGAAGACTCCTCATGACCACTGACGAAGGCTGAGTGCATGCAGCAACGGGATATAGCGTGAGGGATTTTCGGATAGATGTTTGGTTTTTAGAAGCGGGGTTATAGAAGATGGTGTTTGGCGTTCTTGGCAGGATTTCAGGGTCTTCGGGGTTTCGCATAGAATTATTGTAATTATAATAGTTAGTCCGCGGGACATTGCGCGGGATATAAATACGGGGTCATTCTCCGACTTTGTTGAAATCATCAGCGACGAAGAAAGAGTCTTATCGATATAAAATCTATTGAGCATTCTACGCTTTTATTCTTTATCAGAACTTAGCGATTCTTTTGAGAACTCTACTTGAACCATTCGTCTAAAACATCTTTTGATTACCATTGCGGACTAGCACTAGACGACTGGGACTTCCGGTATCGAATTGACTGAAGAGACCTCATTCCTTTCTACCTCTGTAGTTAGCGTTTCGAACTCCAAGCTCTATACGAGACTGCTCCGGTTGTCTGGTACGTCACCCTAATACTGCTGGTGAGGGAAGTGTCTTTCAAGGGCGTTGAAGAGTGGTGATAGATATAGGAGGAAGAGTATTGATGATGTAGGGCTCCCCTAAGGGATTCCAGTTGCTATTGTTGACATAGCTTTTTGTTGCCCATCAAAGGCTAGTGAAGCCTTTTTGTGGCTCAGGAGGTTGTGTCTATCCATCTGACTATCTGAGGGGGAAGGCGTTTCTCCTTTGCGGTGTGTATGAGTCTCTCCTTTGAAATATTGTCAAACGCTCCTTTGACATCCATAAACACCGCTGAAACGACCTCCCCTTTTCTCTTTGCTTCATCAACTATGCTTGCTACTAGCATACAGGCATCCACCGCCGATCTCTTTGGCCTTCCACCAATCTGCCATCGATGGAGTAAACCGTATCTCTCTGCCAGGTATGCCGGTCTTGAAGCCATTATCTTTTCCAGTACCTTGCCTAAACAATTAAGCAGGGACACTGGTCTATATGCCTTTCGTATCGAATAGTACGGTTTGTTGGGTTTCTTTATGATTACAATGGTGGCTTCTCTCCATATGTGTGGATGATATCCAGCTGACATTGTTGCTTTGTAGAATTGGTTGAAAGGGTGAGGTATCACCGAATAGGCTTGTTGAATGCATTTGAAATTGATTCCATCTGGTCCTGGAGCTTTGTTGGGAGAGGAAGTCATGATTGCCCTTTTGATTTCGTCGTCTGTCAGGTCCTTCCATGGTATTCTGTCGCCTTGCATTGTGATATTCCTTGGACGTGAAACGGGGGGAGGCGGGAAGAGGGCTGTTCTGTATAGATTGGCTTTCTTTTCAAAGGTGGTGGCGGTTTCTCCAGTTGTAACATTATTGAGTGGTGGTATACGTTCTATCTTCCTGGGTTTCGTGAACCTGAATGCTGTAAATATGTCTTTCCCTTGAGAGTTCTCAACGAAGTTGTTCCAATGGATTTCTTTAGCTCTCCTGATACTTTTAAAGTAATCAGATCTATGCGATCTGAATCTCAGATGCATCGTGGGAGATCTTTCCAGCTTCCAATCTCTTAGAGCGCTCTTCATATGACGTCTCTACTCTGTGATTTCTTCGTTCCACCACGGCTTTCACCGGGGAGATGATTTCCTTACAGGAATATGACGTTCTGCTGCTTTTGTTATTAGTTCTAGAAGGAGGATGGCTGCTGCTTCTGGGTTTTGTTCGTTTAGGTGAGAGTGGAGATAATTCCATGGAAAGATTGAGCCCACAGAGAGATCCTGGAGGGTTTTTTGGAAGGAGTCTCAGTCTGCTTTAGCCCAGTTGAACCGTTCAGTTGAGGGGGGAGGTACTGATTCGATTGAATCAGATAGAAGATCAAATTGAATCACTTCATGATCTGATCCTATTGTTGCCTCTTCATCAATGGCCTAGTTGGTAGACAGAGTGTTGACGGAGGGAGAAGCAAAAGCTAAATCTAGTACTGAGGTGCCAGTTCCAGTCCTGTAATGATAAGTTGGAATGTCTGGTTCGTTGATGAGGGTGAATCCTTCAGTTTCCAGGAGTTGGACTAGGCTTCATGGCGTTTGGGTGTACGGTTTGCTGAGTTCCAATGTTACGGGTATAGGAATAGAGACTCGAAGACAAGAGGAGGAGTCTCTCTACGCTACTATCACCCACTGGGCGCGCCAAAGAGGCATGGTACTGCCAGTATGGAGTCCAGTGCGGGGTTGCAGAAACCCTAGTAAATGAACCTGTTTTGGGCCCTGAAAATAACTCCCGGAGCGTCAAGGCGCCGGCACAGTCGCTCTGGACATCGGTGGGTATATGAGGGGGCAACAGTGCGAGTTTGGAATCAATCGGACCAGAACTGATTGAACGGCAAAGATAACGAAGAAGCTGACGCTGGTGGCGCCCAGGGGAAGGTAAGACTACCCGACACCTCCGGTACCAATCGCTATCAGTCCTAATGTCGAGCTATGCTCCTTAGTGATAGATAACGATACGTGGAAAGAGTTGGCGAGCGAAGTCGAGCCCAGTAACAGGGGGTTATCAGGTAGGCTGACCAAGACTCACCATCGATGACGAAGATGCATGCAGCAACGGGATATAGTGTGAGGGATTTTTGAATAGGCGTTTGGTTTTCAGAAGCGGGGTTATAGAAATCGTGTATGGCATTCTTGGCAGGTTTTCAGGGTCTTCGGGGTCTCGCACGGGATTATTGTAATTGTAATAGTTAGTCCGCGTGACATTTGCGCGGGATAAAAATACGGTGTCATTCTCCGACTTTGTTGAAATCATCAGCAACGAAGAAAGAGTCTTATCGATATATAATCTATTGATCTATATACGCTTTTATCTTTATTGAACTTAATGATTCTTTCGAGAACTATTCGTCTAACCCATTTCTTGATTACCATTGTGGACTAGCAGTGTACGACTGAGACTTCCACTATCGAATTGACTAAAGAGACCTCGTTCCTTTCTACCTCTGTAGTTAGCGCTTCGAACTCCAAGCTCATTACGAGACTGCTCAGGTTGTCTGCTGCGACACCCTAATATCCACCATGGGTGGTGGGCATTGAGATCTCCAGCTAGGATTGTTCTTGCAGGGAGAGGAATATTGACCAGTACCCTCTCCACTGTATAGAGTTCATTGCTGTATCCTGTAGGGTCTTCATTATAGATGTTGAAAAGAGTAAGGGGGGGTATTGAGGGGGTTGATAACTCTATCGCTTGTACGTCTGTATCATTGACGATGTCAAGCTTCAGCTGAATGATGAGATGGGGGTTAAGGTGTGTCTTAATAGTGAATGTGAGGGTTCTTGGTGGTCGACCTGAGGTGGGAATGATGCTGTCAAAAGAGGGGTGTGATATTGATGTCCAGGTACCTGCAGTTGTGCCAGGCATGATGAAGGGTTCTTGAATTATAACTATGTCTGCTGTCTCATACACTCAGTGTAGCAGTCCTATCATGCAGTTTTGTGATCTTGCGCAATTATGTTGAATAATACGCACTCTGTGAGGATTTGTTTGTGGCGTCATGATTGCATATCCCGTTCATTATCTTCGTTGTTGAGACGTTGAATGATAGAGTTCCTTACAGGGCATGAAGGATCATAGGCTGCGTATGGTCCATCGCAGTTGGCGCATTTTGGTGGGAGGTGTGGGCAGCTTTTGCTTTGCCAGTGGGCTTTGCGTTGAGGGCATAAGTGATTATGGCTGGTATGTCCAGCAGCACAAATCGAGCATATAGGGATATCTTTGGGGGGGCATCTCTGCCAGCTGTATCCAAACTTCTGACAGTTCTTGCATTGATCTGTAGGTCTTGCTGTGTGATATTCAGTTGCTCTGTATAGTTGTCCAAATATTCGAATCCCCTTGGCAAGCATAGCATTGTAGGAAGACTTGTTGCTGACAGCGATCATAACTGAACTGTGAGATTTGCCCACTCTTTTGTCAGGGTGCATCATATATCTAGGTCTGGTTGCTAGAGTAACTCCTGCGTTGAGCTCATGGATTTCGCTTCTGAGATCTTACATTCCTTGAGCGGTGTCTGAGTAGTGTTCAAGGTTGATACCATGTACTGCAAGCTTGAACCATGTCTCTGGCATGGCAATAGATATAACCGTTGGGTCCACCTCTTTCATAACGGTTTCAATATTTGTCTGGTAGCTGGCAAACTGAGTCTCTGTGAATGCCCCTTTACTGAAAAGCATAAGGTTTCCCCTCTGATTCCAACTTGCTCCACCAATCTGAATAGCCTGATCTGCCTTCGCAATTGTAAGGTCTCTGTTGATGGTGTTTCTGAGCTGGACAAGGTTGAGTGTCCCATCTTCGGGAGCTGACCTTGTGACAATGATGGTTTTAGTAGCTGGAAGTTTAGGCGGGAGTGGTGTCCTGAGTATTTGTGCCTGCTGTTTAGCATTTTTCCTAGTCACAGTTGCCCAGATATCCTTCTGCTTTTCCTGTTGCTGAAGAGGTTGTGGAGGTCCGTTGGAATGGGCTGGTTGTTTTCCTTGTGCCCTTTTGCTGAGTTGAGGTTGGGGGATGACTAGGGCAGTTGGTGTTTTCTCCATTGGGGATTGTTGTCCATTTTTCAATGCTGTTGAGGATTTTATAGATCTAGCAATGGCATTGAATCTGCTCTTCATCTCATTATTGTTTTGGTTTGTTGCAGCAAGAACTGAATTGAGGAGGGTTTGCAGAGCCTGCATCTGAGTTGAGAGGTTTTGATTTGTTCTTTGATTTCAGCGTTCTGTGCTGTTAGAGTCAGAACACTATCCCAGAGGCGTTGGTTGATGAAGCTTTGAGATCCATGAGCAATAGGTTGTCCAGAGCGTCCTGGTAGTGCCTGTCTTTTACCAGAATAATTTTCATTAGCCTGGAATAATATTCTCTTGGCTGGTATAACTCTGTGTTGTTGGCCATTGGAAGCCAGAGGGTCGCTGCTTTGGTTGTCCGGTTGGTCTTCCGGTTCACTCTGATCCATAGCCATGTTATAGTCATCTCTAACCCCCATATCTCTGTCTTCAAACTGTGCAGGGGGAGGTTATAATGGCATGCCTGGCAGGGATTGCTCAACCCCTTCAGACATCCTACGGTTGGTGGATATGGCGCTAGGAATTTGGTGGGGTGGGTGAAGGTGGCTTGGCAGGGTTTTTGTTTGAGGCTGGCTTGGCAGCAAGGTGGGGTAAAAATGAGCGAAGAAAAGCGGAAATCCACAGCAACTTCTGTGAAATAAGAGGTATGATTTCAGGAGCCGTTGATAAGGTGTAACTTGAGATAGAGATGATGAATCTGAAGTCACTTTGATGATATCTCTGTTCGTTGTTGAGTTATTGTCAAAAATCTGTTCCTGAAGTGTGGTTCGCTAGTTCTCAAGTCGGGGGTATGGTATAGACTCTGTTCCGCAAGGTGCAGACGAAGGGACAGCGATAACTCCGATAATATAAAGGAGTTATGAATTATAGTATGAAGACAGCGATAGTTTCTTTAAGGAGAAAACTATAATGAATTGATAAATACAGAAGACGTTGCGTAGAGAAGAAAGAAAGAAAAGAACGACACAAGTAGGCCCCGTTGCCTTCCTTATATATCAACAACCCCTCACTAGACATGACTCATACTTCCGCGTAACTCCGCTATGACTCATTCCTCCGTGTAACAGAACCTCATAGAATCTTATCTGACAAATCCTTCCCTCCAAACGCACAATAATCCCAATCCGTCCAGTCCCAATCCTTCCAACCCGAACAGTCCATTGTATTCATGAAACTAGTTGAGGGGAGATAAAATTCAGCAGTTACAGTGATAGGAAAAGTACCTGTAGTGAAGTATAACAGAGCCACATTTAGCGGTTATGAGAATAGTTCTCACCGGGCCTGTTATAGGCTTAGAGTCATTGATAGAATTCAGCAGTTACAGTGATAGGAAAGTACCTGTAGTGAGGACCGCAACCTACTACAAGTGTACCTACCTTCTGACCGCTAGGGTGAAGATCTATTCATGAAAGGATAGGCTGACGAGTCTAAGCCTTGTCAATGAATAGAGGACGCTAGAGAAAGGTCTCTAATTGCCCGGGCATCTTCAGTGTCCCTCTGTGCAAAAAAGAACCCTGCTGCTGGCGGCAGTGGTTATGCCCGGAATAATCTACGATGAGTTACAGCTCTACAGCCATCTAGGGTAGACCACCTGAGCGGAGACTCATCTGATGCAGGTCTGAGCTGTGACAGCCAGGCTGCAGGTGATCCTCGACCCTAACTAAGTGCTTACTCTATGATCGAAACACTCGCTAGCTTAGGGAGAAGCGAAGCGGAGGAATTGTTTCCGCTCCAAAAACAGAGTTTTCACCGAACTTAGTAAGAGCGGTGGAATGCAGGAAACAGAGAGATTTGGAGTATAAGTACTCATCTCCGGTTTCCGCCCATCTGTTCTGACCTTTCCTGATCATCAGTTGTAACAAGCGGAAGAAGACCCTTAAGATTATTCTAAGTCTACCCAGAAGAATCTTTATCCTCTAAACTTAACTTCTATCTTCTACTCGGCCCTCTTGCTTCCTACACTCTTGTTTAGTAGAGGCAGAGCCCCGTTACAGTGATGGCCATTTTGAATATACAGTCATGCCATTTGGCCTTACCAACGCCCCCGCTACGTTTCAACACTTTATTAACGATTGCCTTCGAGAGCACCTTGATCAATTCTGTACGGCTTACCTGGACGATATTTTAATATATAGTAATACCCTCGAAGAACATGAGGAACATGTGGAAAAAATACTGGAACTACTGCAGAAGCATGGCGTTTTATTAAAACCAGAGAAATGCGAATTTCATACCCAAAGCACGACCTATCTCGGCCTAATAATCGAACCCGACGGTATCCGGATGGACCCTCATAAGGTTTCCGCAGTACAGGAATGGACTACGCCCCGAACGGTTAAGGACATACAGGCATTTTTGGGTTTCGCCAATTTCTACAGGCGCTTTATCTTTGGGTTTTCGAAACTGGCCACTCCCCTTACAAAACTTACAAAAAAAGGAATAGTCTTTCAGTGGTCACCAGAAGCAGAGACAGCTTTCCAATTACTGAAAAAAGCTTTTACTACCGCCCCCGTTCTGATTCACTTTGATCCCGAAAAACCGATTACAGTTGAAACTGACGCCTCAGACTATGTCGCCGCCGGCGTGCTATCTCAACATGATAAACAAGGAAAACTTCACCCCGTGGCCTTCTTTTCCAAGAAACATACACCTGCAGAATTCAACTACGAGATATACGATAAAGAATTATTGGCAATTATCCGATGTTTTGAGGAATGGCGGCCCGAGTTGGAAGGAGCGAAGCACCCGATCGAGGTTATATCGGACCACAAAAACCTCGAATATTTTATGTCTACCAAGCAACTTAATAGGAGACAAGTGCGTTGGGCGGAATATTTCTCCCGCTTTGATTTTATTATAAAATATAGACCAGGGAAACAAAGCGGCAAACCGGATGCATTGACTAGGAGATCAGGAGATCTCCCTGAGGAAGGAGATGAACGATTGCTTCACCAGAGTCAGACGGTGCTGAAGAGGGAAAATTTGGATCCAAAGCTAAGTTTGTTGGCGGGTTCTTTGACAAATGAACCCGCTGAAAAGAATGCCTCCCTACAAAAGTTATTCGACGAAGGATACCTGACTGACCCATTTCCACAAAAGATATTAAACCTACGACAATCAGATACGAAGCAATGCAAGGAAATTTCTCTAGCCGAATGTACCGAGGTCGACGGCAGGTTACTCTACCGCGAATGCCTTTATGTTCCAGACTACGCCCCCCTACGACTAGAAATTCTTAAACAATATCATGATGCTCCCTCAGCAGGTCACCCCGGCAGAGAAAAGACTTTCGAACTGGTCAGCAGGGACTATTACTGGCCAAATATGCGAGACTATATCAGCCAGTATATTAGGAGTTGCCATACCTGTCAACGTAGCAAGCCAACAACTCATGGCAAGCTCGGAGTCCTTCGACCACTACCCATTCCCGAACAACCATGGAGAGAAATTTCTATGGATTTCGTTACAGGTCTACCGGAAAGCGAAGGATATGATGCCGTACTGGTAGTGGTGGATCGACTAACCAAGATGCGTCACCTGTTACCTTGTAATACAACGGTTAATGCGGAAGATACGGCGAATCTATATTTACAGCATATTTGGAAATTACATGGTCTGCCAACGCATATTACCTCCGACAGGGGGACCCAGTTTACAGCTAAATTCTGGAAATCCCTTTGCAAACAACTTAAAATCGAGGCACGAATGTCGACTGCGTTCCACCCAGAAACTGATGGTCAAACGGAAAGACTCAACGCAGTCATGGAACAGTATCTTCGAGCCTACATTTCTTATCCGCAGGACGATTGGGCGAAATGGTTGCCTATGGCAGAGTTTGCGGCAAATAACCAGGTTTCCGCCTCCACAAAAGCTACACCTTTCTTTGCAAACTATGGTTATCACCCCCGATTTACGATTGACCTCCAGAAATCCGAAAAGTCTCCTCCCAGTCTCGATGCACATGAGTTTGCCGGAAGGATGAAGGAGTTGCACGACTATCTACGAACCCAACTACGTACGGCTCAGGACCAACAAGAAAAGTCGGTAAATGCTAAACGCACCCCCGCCCCAAGGTATGAAGTCGGAGATATGGTATTCGTGTCGGCAAAGAATATTCGTACCACCCGTAATTCGAGGAAACTCGACTGGAAGAAATTGGGACCATTCCCTATCCAGGAAGTGGTTTCCCCCTATGCCTATCGCTTGAATCTCCCCCGTTCGATGAAGATGCATCCTGTCTTCCATGTTTCCCTTCTTGACCTTGCGGCCACGATCCCGTACAAGGACAAATATCACCACCGCCTCCACCAATTATTGTCGAACAGGAGGAGGAGTACCAGGTCGAGGAAATACTGGATTCCCGATACCACGGAAGACAAGGACTGCAGTATTATGTTAAATGGACAGGTTATGTCGACCCCACTTGGGAACCCGCCGAATATCTTAATCAAACTACCGCCGTCGAAGCCTTCCACATACACTACCCCAAAGAAACCCAATCGACAGAAGGCTCGCAGGAGAGCGATCAGCGGAGGCTTTTCATACGATACAATAGACTGTTCTGATTATGGATGACGACTGGACGGATGATTATTGCCGAGGGCGATTTGTCGATAAGGTTCTATGAGGTTCTGTTACACGGAGGTGTGAGTCATAGTTGGAAAGTTACGCTGAAGTATGAGTCATGTGAAGTGAGTTGTTGGATATATATGAAGAACGGCGCCTACTTATGCCGTTTTTTTTTCTTTCCTTTCTTCTCTACGCAACGTCTTCTGTATTTATCAATCTATTATAGTTTTCTTTTCAGAAACTATCTATTAGGGTGGTGCACCAGACAACCTGAGCAGTCTCGTATAGAGCTTGGAGTTCGCAACGCTAACTACAGAGGTAGAAAGGAACGAGGTCTCTTCAGTCAATTCGATACCGGAAGTCCCAGTCGCCTAGTGCTAGTCCACAATGGTACTCAAGATGCTAGATTTAATAGTTCAAGAGAGTTCTCAAAAGAATCGCTAAGTTCTCGTGAAAGGTAAAAGCGAAAGAATCAATAGATTTTATATCGATAAGACTCTTTCTTCGTCACCGATGATTTCAACAAAGTCGAGAACGACACCAGATTTATATCCCGCCAACGTCACGCTGGACTATTAATTACAATTATAATAATCTCGGCACTCAAGACCCTGAAACCCGCCAAGAACGCCAAACACCATCTTCTATAACCCCGCTTCTAAAACCAAACATCTATCTCAAAAATCCTCACGCTTATATCCCGCTGCTGCATGCACTCAAATTTCGTCAGTGGTCATGGTGAGTTTTCGAGTCAGCTACCTGATAACACCCTCGATACCGGCTTTGACTTTCGCCACAACTCTTTCCACAGACGTTATCTATCACTACGGAGCATAGCTCAACAGGATTGATCTCGACGCAGACCGGAGTTGTCGGTAGCCTTTTTTACCTTCCCAAGGCCACCAGCTATTCATCTTTGCTCGATCGCTTTGTCCGATTGACTCCAAACTCGCGACCTCGGTTCCCTCAGATTCTAGGAGCGATCCGGTGCCTGACGCCCGTGCTTATTTCCAGGGTCGAAAACAGGTTCGTTTGCTAGGGATTCTGCAACTCCGCACTGGGCTCCATACTGGCAATACCGTGCCTCTTTGGCGCGCCCAGTGAGTGATAGAAGCGTAGGAAAACTCCTCCTCTTGTGTCTTCGGGTTCTCATTCCTATACCCGTAACAGCTCACCCCCCTCTCAGGGTGCTCTGTCCTCAGAGTATCTTCTGACCGACTGTGGTTCCTGTAAACCTTCTCCACATATCACCCGTGGTGTCTGTGGAGGGGAACCTTGTCTCAGGCGTTGGTCCTTCGTGGCCTTGGGGTTTTTCTGGTGGTATTCGCGGACAAGCACTAATACCTCCTCATCCATAGCATCGATAACTTGGTATGTGCTTTCCCCCACCGGGTAACCCCGCCACTTCACCAGATATTCAACTACTCCTTTCCTACTCTTCCTGCTCCCTATAATCCTTTCAACTTCATACAATTTTTCTCCTTCGGCATCCACCACGTCAGGGGTAGGGTGTCGTTGTTCTCGCCCTGGGATAGCGCTGTCCCGATATGGTTCCAATAACTCGACGTGGAATACTGGGTGGACTTTTATCTGAGGAGGGAGTTCTAATTCGCAAGCGCATTTTCCAGCGAGTCGTTTAATAACGAAAGGTCCCATTTTCTTATGGTCCAACTTTTTGGTGGAACGGCGAGTTCGGAGATTGGTTGCGTTTAGCATAACGCGATCCCCTACCTTAAACTCTGGTGGTGTTTCCCTTTTCTTATCATAGTATTTTCCCATTCTTTCCCTGGCGATGGTGAGTTTTTGTCGGGCGGCGTCATGCACTCCTCGTATAAAGTGGGCATAGAGGTCACTGGTGGGGTTGACTACTTCGCTTTCCGTTGGCCAGTTCGTTCGAGGGTTGTATCCGTAATTGGTATAAAAGGGAGATTGCCCTGTTGCAGAGGTTACGGAGTTGTTATATGCGTATTCAGCCATCGGAAGTAGTTCGACTCAATCATTTTGTTAAATATTGCAGAATCTTGAGGTAGTGTTCAACGTTTGATTGACCCGTTCAGTTTGACCCGTCGGTTTGGGGGTGGCGGTACTCATCTGAAGTTTAATATCAATAATTCCATTAGAGGCCCAGAAGCAGCGTAAATTTGGCGTGATCGTGGAGACTATATCCATGATAGTCCATGAATTCGCCAGATTTGAGCTAGAAATACTTTGGCCAAATCCTGGGAGGGCCTTGATGCCTAGGAGGGGAATAAAATGAGCCATCTTGGAGAACCGATCCACTATTACCCATATCTGTGTATAGCTTTTTGATTCTGGTAGCTGAACGATAAAGTCCATTGATATGGAAGACCATACAGTGTGAGGTGTTTCTAGAGGAAGTAACGCTCCATATTTGCGATGTCGACTTGGTTTATTTCGTTGGCAGTCGTCGCATGAGCGTACGTAGTCGTCTATCCATTCGTTCATCTTTGGCCAGTAGAAGTTGCGTGTGATCAACTCCAGTGTCTTGTCTTGGCCGAAGTGTCCTGCTACCTTAGAATCGTGTTCTGATTGCGCGATCCTGATTTTCAGCGCGTTGCTATTGGGTATGTATAGGCGGTTCTTGAAGAAGAGCAATCCTTGCTTGGCTGTAAAGTCTTTTAGTTCCCCCGACTCCCTTTTCCTTTCTGCTTCCTTCCATGCCTCATCCGTCACTCCTGCCTCCCTAACCAGATCCAGGAAATCCCTAGACCAATCTACTACTTCTTTCCTGGCGAGCGAAGCCGCAGAAATTATATATTCTTCCATCCCTTCCAACTGTCCAGGCTTCAATAACCTCTCAACTGGCTGCGCGCCCCCCCCTTCACGTCGGTACTCCGGACGTCTTGACAGTGCATCGGCTTTCCCGTTCTTCGTTCCTGGCCTATAAATGATTTTGAAATTAAATTCCGCAAGAATTTCTGCCCAGCGTGCTTGTCTTCGATTCAGGACTTTAGTGGTAGTAAAGTATTGTAGGTTCTGATGATCGGTATATACTAGGACAGTATATTTGGGTCCTTCGAGGTAGCGTCGCCATTCCTTAAAGGCGGCCACGATACCGAGCATCTCTTTGTCCCACACATCGTAGTTGAGCTCAGCTGGGTTAAGTTCTTGCGGAGTAAAGGCCACAGGGTGGGTTGCCGTCAACTATCTGCGAAGCTGCGCCTAATGCAAAATCACTGCGTCCGTTTCGCGATCGATTGCCGTTCTGGTGAAAAATGTATCAAGATCGGTGCAGTCGTGAAGAGATCTTGAGCTTCAAAAAGGCCGGCCGCTAGTCAGGAGAAGTTCTTAGCATCGCGTAGACAGTTGGTAATGGGACTGAGCGGAATAGTTACGTATAAACCTCCGGTAAAAATTGGCGAATCCCATAAAACTTGGGCGTCCTGGCGGTCGCCGAGATTCCCACTTCAAGACTTCTTCCACCTTGTCCGTTGACATTGCTACCCCTTCTTCACTTAACACAAATCCAAGGAAGTCAATCACTTTTTGATGAAAGAAGGACTTCTTCGGATTTGCCACTAGGTTATTTTCGATGAGCTTATCCAATACCTTATTGACCAATTCCTCATGCTCTGCTTCATCCTTGCTGCAGATGAGAATGTCGTCGAGGTATGCTACCACCCCTTGGTCGAGGAATTCTCTAAGGATATCGTTGATGAGTGCTTGAAAGGTAGCGGGTGCGTTGGTTAGCCCAAATGGCATGACCAGGTACTCGTAGTGTCCGTATCTGGTTCGGAACGCTGTTTTCCACTCGTCACCCTTGATCCGGACCAGGTTGTATCCTCCTTGAGGTCGATCTTGGAAAATATCTTTGCGCCCGAAATACGGTCCCTCAGTTCTTCCCCCAAGGGTAGAGTATACCGATTTTTAATAGTGACGCGGTTCAGGCCCCGGTAGTCGACGCATAGCCGAAGACTCCCGTCCTTCTTTTTAACAAACAATATGGGGGCTCCCGCTGGAGACTTGCTAGGCCTGATTTTACCCAAGCGTAACATCTTTTCTAGGTATTCCCTTAAGACTTTCAACTCGACGCCGGAGAGGTAGATGGATGGGTCCCCAGGGGGACTTCTAGATCGATACTGTGATCGGAGGCTCGGTGCGGTGGTAGTTTATCAGCTTCGGACTGTAGGAAGGCTTGAAGCTTTGGGTGGTATCGTTCTGGAATAACTGTCTTCAGATCGATTTCTCCCGTGTCAGCCGATATGGATCCGATGAATAATGCCTCCGGATCATCCAGTACGTCGTCATCTAGAACCACTGAAATTTCTTTCTGGTCAGTGAAGCATCTGGACTGGCAAAATTCTCCATGAAAGGTTACTTCCCCATTTGGGGCAATAGCGGCTTATCTTTCCTGTATACGCTGGTAGAATGGCGTCAATACCGGAGTAGTGGTGCTATCTCAAAGGAGAGCTCGGACTTATGCCCCCCAGAAATAATATTCAACATTACAGTAAAGGCTTGTCCCGTGCCTTCCATCACTTCTCCAGTAAATCCCATAACTCTGGCCGGGACGTCTCTTTTCACCTTTGGGACAGAAAACGCAGAAACAAAAGCAGAAGATATAACCGGGCCTGTAGCCCCAGTATCCAACAAAACTCGACAAGGAAATAAAAAGTCTAAAAATCCAATAAAAAATTTGCCGATAGGCCGTGATCCATGAATGGGTTCTAAAAATCGTTGTTTTTTCATCGGAGAGGACGCCCCCTCTTCCGGCCTTTTTCTTTTCATATTTTTTTGTATTTTTTCATCCGTCAGTGACAACATTGCAATCTGGGGGAGCTCTTGACCTGACTCATTAGAGTCCCCTTCTAAAAACCCATATCAAAATCCACCTCCGACTCCGACCCTAACTCCGGTACGTAAGCTGGCCCTGTCGATGTCGAGGTTGCTGCTACGGCAACCGACTTCTTTTTGGTCCTATGCCTTTTCTTCTTTTCCGGTGGGGGAGCTGGTGAATCCTTCATTTCCTCATCCTCCTCTTCACGGCCGCGCTTCTGACCCAGAGCAGACAGCAGCTGGAGTTGGGGTTCTGTCTACACCATCTCCAGAAGACCCTTTCTTCCACAAGACATTCCCCTTTTGTTCTTCTCTGTTCCAGAATGGACTTGGGGATGCCCTTGGTGGCTTCATCATAGCTCGAATGTATTGGTCTGTTATCCAGCTAGATGACTTCCCAGTATTCGACCCTCCTCCGGACCGACTGGGCTCCGCCTTCTGTCCCTCCTGGGCCCGTCCCTTAATCTGGAACCCAGGTCTCCTCTTTTCCTCCTTCTTGGGTGGTGCCCTTGTCGCCTGGTTTCCCAATAACCTTTTCTGCTCCAAAAAACTTTCATGGGCCTTTCCTGCCCTTTCCAGCTGAGCCACAAAGTGGGCATCGTCTTCTGCCGGCTCAAACTTCGAGTGTCGATCCCAAATTTCTTCAGGCAGGCCGGTTAGCAAGGTCTTTCGGAATGCTGCCCCGCTTTGCTGTGCTCGTTGGTTAAGTATCTCCATCTTGGTAAGGTAGTCGGAGATGCTGGATTGGTATTTAAGGTGGTCCATTTTGAAAGCGGCATCCAATGCCTCCTGCGAGCTTACGAATCTTCCCCGCATTTCTTGCCTAAATCGTTCCCAAGTACAGAAGTCCAAGCCGCTTGGTCCGCGCATGTGAACCTCATGGTAATTCGCAAACCATTCCTTGGCCAAGCCTGTGGTGTAGGTTCCTGCGAATAGTACCTTCTGCTTGTCGTTTCGGAACTTGCGGGGTCGTTGCTCAAAATAAATTTCGCATTCCAGGAGCCAATGTCGTAGGTTATTCTTTCTTGGGTTATCGAACTCAAAGGGCACCTTCGCTAAGGAGTCCCGTTCTTTTTCCTCCTCGGGCGATTCTGATCGCCGTCCTCTTCCTCCGCCTCTGGCCTTTTTTCCATGGTAGCTAGACCCGTCGTCAGAGGGGTCATTTCCGTTTCCTTTTCCTCCCGGCGGTGGTGGCGGTACTATTCCTCCTCCAATCGCTTCTTCTTCCCCTAGGTTATCGGGGGGAGCGATTGAGGGGTCTGGGGCGTTTGATCGGTGGGCGGTTAGGAGCAGGTCAATCTGGCGCTGCATTTCCGCCATTTGCTCCTTATGTCCTCGGGCTTGTATTTTCTGGCTCTCGATGACCTCTCCCACTGACTGCTTAGCCTGTTCCCTGAGCTTTTCAATCTCCACCTGGGTATCATATAATTGCCGCTGGGTTCGAAGGTGGGCTGCTTCCAAAGCCTCCCTTTCCATGGCCGAGATAGCGGCGGCTTGCTGCTTCTCGTATTCTTGGCTTTCGGCGAGTTCTTGGAACATAACGGCCAGCTGGTCAAGATTTGACTTTACTGCTTGTGCGGCGATGTTCGATAGTCGTTTCTCAGCTTGAACCTTTTCTTGGGTCCTTCGTAGCTGGTCCCAGATGGTCTTACCCGCGGCGGATAATCCGGCCATCTGGTCTTCATGCCTCTGTAGGAATTGTTCCAATTTCTCCATGGTGGCAGAGCCAGCCGGGCGTTTGCCGGCTCTGCGTAGAGTTAATGGATCTGGGCTGTCGTCTCAGCTGAAGGCTGGCGATTCCCCCATGACGGAGTCTTCTTCCTCAGTTCTCAGTCTTCCAGCCATTTCGAATGAAGTTGTATAGGGTTGGGGTGTGATTCTTGAAAACTCCAGGTGAACTTGGAGTTATCGATATACTATTAGGGTGTCGCACCAGACAACCGAAATATAGAGCTTGGAGTTATGGCGCTAACTACAGAGGTAGAAAGGAACGAGGTCTCTTCAGTCAATTCGATACCGGAAGTCCCAGTCGCCTAGTGCTAGTCCACAATGGTACTCAAGAAGGGTTTAGACGAATAGTTCAAGTAGAGTTCTCAAAAGAATCGCTAAGTTCTCGTAAAGGTAAAAGCGTAAAGCAATCAATAGATTTTATATCGATAAGACTCTTTCTTCGTCGCTGATGATTTCAACAAAGTCGGAGAATGACACCGTATTTATATCCCGCGCGAATGTCACGCGGACTATTAATTACAATTATAACAATCTTGTCAGGCAGAAGACCCTGAAAACCTGCCAAGAACGCCAAACACCATCTTCTATAACCCCGCTTCTAAAACCAAACATCTATCTCAAAAATCCCTCACGCTATATCCCGTTGCTGCATGCACTCAGCCTTCGTCAGTGGTCATGAGGAGTCTTCGGAGTCAGCCTACCTGATAACACCCTGGTACCGGGCTTGACTTTCGCTCGTCAACTCTTTCCGCGTATCGTTATCTATCACTACGGAGCATAGCTCAACATTAGGATTGATCTCGATCGGTACCGGAGTTGTCGGGTAGTCTTACCTTCCCCGGGGCGCCACCAGCGTCAGCTTCTTCGTTATCTTTGCCGTTCGATCAGTTTTGGTCCGATTGACTCCAAACTCGCACTGTTGCCCCCTCGTATTCCCCCCGGTGTCTAGAGCGACTGTGCCGGCGCCTTGACGCTCCGGGGTTTATTTTCAGAGTCGAAAACAGGTTCGTTTGCTAGGGATTCTGCAACTCCGCACTGGGCTCCATACTGGCAATACCGTGCCTCTTTGGCGCGCCCAGTGAGTGATAGAAGCGTAGGAAAACTCCTCCTCTTGTGTCTTCGGGTTCTCATTCTTATACCCGTAACACTATCGCTGTCTATAAAATATAACTTATAACTCCTTTGTATTATTGGAGTTATCGCTGTCCCCTACCCCGCACCCTGCGGAACGAAGTCTATACCACACCCCCGCTTTGACACTCGGTGTCCATTATGCGAACCCAGGTTGGCTCCTCCTCTGGTTCGGCTGGTTGGTTCATCGAGCCATAGAATTCCCTGACCAATCGACCAACGGGGATATGCTTGCATGCGACTCTCCCAAGCTCTTAGATGTTCTTCCGAGTCATCACGGCAGCGTAACTAGGCTCATCATTATTATAAGTCCAACCGTACTCCCGTATCCTAGCATTAGTGTTCTGAAAGAACCATCTGAGAGGCTGGAGTTACAAAGGCGAAACGAGGAACAAGGACAGGAACGAAACCGAGAACGAAAACAGAGACAAGAACAAGAACAAGAACGGAGACGAGGTCGGAAAAACTATGGTTAAGCGAAGAAGTCACGGGGTTCCTGGCACGATGCCAAGCGAAGTGAAATGTATCGACGATTGTATATTTCCTAAGGACAAGACAAGACTAAAGACCCTGTATAGTAGGGTTGATAACAGGAAGACGAAGTAGAAGAAACAGAGAAAGAAAAGAACAAAGGAGAGATTCCGAGCCGACTATATATACATTCCTAATCTCTGTTCAGGGAGGACTCATAACCCGTGTAACGGAAACCCATAGAAGTCCAAGACCCAGCTGAAATCCCCCAACATCATCCTTCATTCCCAAATATCCTTCCATTCATAGTAACCCGTAGTACGCCGTGATAATCAGGATCGTATCCCCTAAACTGGTCAGGGTCAACAACGGTGACCCGGGTATTAGTCTGGTCTGGTTGTGGTAATAGCTTCTGGCGCTTTACCGAGCATTCTGGGAACGTTTGTGGCAGATCATCTGAATTGTCAGCGTCCAGCTCGGGTTCATGAGCGTCAATCTCGGTGAATTCCCGGTTCCCCAAGCCCTTAGAGACCTTTTCCTTACGACTGACATCGACCACTAGCCAGGTAAGTGCTTCCTGTATCTTGGCCCTGGCGCTATTCCTCTGACCTCTCATGACCGTGGCCAAACCTATCAGAGGCCTCTGTTCCAGAAGCCATGCCACCAACTCATTATAATGTTTAAGCCCATTAGTTCTTTTATTGACCTATCCTGTTCTCGTCATCTCTGCGGCGAGGTCTTTCCTCAACCTGTTGTAACTCTATGGCGAGGCGGCCAATCTCAAAGTCACCTTGGCAGTGCTTGCATCCATCAAAACAACCTCCTTTGACCACCTTGCCTTGGGAGCCTTTTTTTTTTTCTGTCTCTGACGACGTCCCTGTGGCGCGTGGCGAGATTCGTCTTCGTCCTCGTTTTCGTCTTCTTTGTCTTTGTCTTTGTCTTTGTCTTCGTCTTGATTGTTCTCGTCTTCGTCCTCGTCTCCGTCCTCGGTATGATTGTGCTCATCTGTGACGGGGCTCTGCCTCTACTAAATAAAAGTGGAGGAAGCAAGAGGGCCGGTATAAGATAGAAGTTAGGTTTAGAGAATAAAGATTCTTCTGGATAGACTTAGAATAATCTTAAAGTCTTCTTCCGCTTGTTACAACTGATGACGAGGAAAACTAGAACTGGTGGGCGAAAACGGAGAGGAGTACTTATACTCCAAATCTCTCTGTTTCCTGCATTGCACCATTCTTACTAAGTTCCGGTGAAAACTCTGTTTTGGAGCGGAAACAATTCCTCCGCTACCCCGCTTCTCCCTAAGCGTTAGCGGGTGTTTCCGGTCCTAGAGTAAGCACCCTTAGTCACTGGCAGGGTCAAGGATCACCTGCAGCCTGGCTGTCACACAGCTCTGGGCCTGTATCAGATGAGTCTCCGAGTCCGCTCAGGTGGTTTACCCTAGATGGCTGCAGAGCTGTAACTCATTGTAGATTATTCCGGGCAATAATCACTGCCGCTTACAGCATGGTTATTCTTGCACAGAGGGACACTGGAGATGCCCGGGCACTTAGAGGCTTTTCTCTAGCCGGTCCTTTAATTTTTGACAAGGCCTAGATGTGACGGAGTGCCAAGACTTTACGGGGCCAGATGAAGATAACGACGAAAGAGTATTGCGAGGGACACAGCCAAGGTAAGCGAAGCAGAGGGCAACGACCAAGGTGAAGACCTAGGGCCGAGCAGGGAAAGCGAGTACCGTAGATAACGGCAGAGGCAAGACTATGAGGCCCACCAGGAGGGGGCAGGGGAAGCGAGGATCGTAGGTGTCAGCCGAAGTCAAAACGAAGGAGACCACAGGGCCCGACAAGAGGAGATCAATAGAGGTCGCAGTAGTAGGCAACCTTCGAGCCAGGACGAGAAGCGAGGACTATGGATAGGAAATAATTATATTTCTATATACGAGAAGACAGAAAGACGAGACAGAGAGGAAAGAAAGAAAAAGACAAAGGAAATCATTCCACCCGCTATTTAACCACCTCCCCTCACCAGTTCGCCAAGACTCTTACATCAGCCATAGAAACTCAAAGAACCTCAGTCTCACCACACCTCGTATTCCCTCACACCCTCTTTCCGTAACATCTATTACATCAGCAAACTACTACTTTTGTATGTAGTCTCCCAACAGTCTCCCATGTCTCCTGGGAGTCTCCTGAGGCTCCTGCGTATTTTTTGAGTCTCCTGAGGCTCAGGAGACATCAGGAGACAAATGAAGTCTTGCTGATGTACCAATCCATCCTGCAACCGAACCTCGTAGAAAGAAATGATGTCAACATCAGACCACTACACCTCCGCCTCGCTTATCCTTACTCCTCCCCTCACCTTGTGCAGATATCACCAAACGGTCGGGCCGAATGCCAAGACGCCGGGACACTAGACTCGTCAGGCTATTCTTCCATGAATAGATCTCCAGCTTAGCGGTCAGAAGGTAGGAAACAGAGAGATTTGGAGTATAAGTACTCCTCTCCGTTTTCGCCCACCAGTTCTAGTTTTCCTCGTCATCAGTTGTAACAAGCGGAAGAAGACTCTAAGATTATTCTAAGTCTATCCAGAAGAATCTTTACACTCTAAACCTAACTTCTATCTTGCTTCCTACACTCTTATTTAGTAGAGGCAGAGCCCCGTCACACTGATAAGGAGTATGCCTATAAGACTAGCAGCAGTTATTGCTGCTGGCGGGCATGCTACTCGATATTAGATATAAAATTGTAGGTGTTCGTGGGCGGGAACACCTACCCACGAACAGTTGTGGCTGTAACCACGAGGGGGTGTCTCCGTACTTCTTTCCTACATACAAATTATTGGCTCGGCGTCAACAGCTATTGGCTCCATGGCGGGTGCCACTCGTGGCACCCATATAATTTCAACCAATCGACCCGGGCGTCTCGGTATTTAACGTGCACACCCGGTACATATTCGATATCGTTACCTCCTTGTACAGGAGGACGTTAGCTATGAAATAAATGGCTAATACTCTTAAAAGGGATTTAATTTTATATGATAATAAAGGTCTAGGTTACGAACATTTTAACACGAAGAATCGAGTCACAGCTTGATAATGTGGTAGAGGATAGTAAATTTCTGGGGAAAAAGTATCGTTTTTTTTTTCAAAGGAAAAGAATCCGGAAGGGGAAAAAAAAAGAACTATCAATAAAACAGAACGTAAACATGCAAAACTAGACTAGAAGATCTCCTAGGTAACCTTGATCAAATGAAAAAGTAATGCAGGCCGCATGATATTCGTTGTGGCATGATAATGACTATTCATTAAATACCTAATTCTGCTCATTGCTGCTCCCTAGATCTATCGTTATCCTTGAAGAGACCCTGCTCTTCAAATGTATCAATAAGAGGCCGTAGGGGTTCGATATCACGGCGTTCCAGCAGGTCGAATGCCTATATATGTAAGAGACAGTTTGATGACAATTTAGCTGATGGGGATACATACTCTTGCAAAATGAATAAAGTGGGCGAAAAAGCTATTGAAATGGGCCTCAAGACTCATGTGTACTATCTTGGCGAAATGCGTATGGTAGATATGCGCAAATACTCTGAACATTTGCTTGTAAATTGCCTTACAAGTTGTATAGAAATTTGGCGGGAACCCCCCTTCCTTGCCAATCCATGTTTGCCCGCTGGCGCCCGGAGTACCAGTAGGTGAGCCAGCAGCAGAACCCCCGGGGAGAATTGCCGATGGAGTATTCATTGTGGCAGTAGTGGTAGGGTTGGATTTCGACGGAAATATTGTCTCATCATTGATACGGTTTGATATCCATTGCAGCACATACTCGATGTAAGTAGGAGCAGGTAGGCGGAGAGGCTTCTTGTTAGAATCAAGCCACGAATAATCTAGCCTGTACTCGTATAATACAAATAAGCATCGTTCCGGTGTACACCATAGTATTTGGGAGTGCGTAAAGTAAAAAAAAAAAATAGTTGGGCTGGGATATCGTCAGTGAATATAGATTACCTACCCAATGCCTGCAGACATTGAGGGGCAAGCCTGAGCAGTACAAAATTCCTGAACGACCCCAAAGAACTTATTCAACATATCAAAAAATTCAAAAACTGTTGAGAGTAGGGACCTAAATTAGCGTTGACCACAATTTTTGTTTCCTGGAACTGGCGCTCGTCGACTTAAGCAAGAGCGAGGGCAACTTACTATTCAACGCCAACCACTCTCCCTGGTCAACATATCTCGGTAACACAACAATAGTTGAGAAGCTTCCTTTAACAAGCTGACTAGTGACAAATGGCTTGCACAAGTACAATGGTTTCTGTGTTACTCGTTGGGCTGATGGAGAACCTGGCATGAGTCCCGATGGAGAAGCGCTACCGAAACTCCCACCACCGGCACCACCGCCACCACCACCACCGGCACCACCACCGGCACCGGCAGCAGCACCGGAAGGTTCTTGATTGAGAGGACCAGGCTTAGGCTTGCGGGGGCGGAAACCGCGACTAAGGAAGTTCATGTTAGAACAAAAGGATTTGGAGTTGGGACAAGAGCAGAAAAAACACAAGAGGTAGAAATGAAGTATGGGGGAAGGCATGGGGGAAAAAAAATAGAAGGGACAATTGAGAGAAGGATAGAGTGGCAGACCCTAGAGAACCGAAGAATTGTGACATTTGGAGGGATTGCGGTAAACGATAGCAGCTTCCTTACTTAGCCTTGAAGCTTAGGGGCGGGATTGAAGAGGTCGCCTCTGGGTGTGTTCCGGTAGAATAGGTAGCTGGATTGGGGATTAAGAAAGTGAATAATAGGTAGAATATAACAATGGAGTGAAGAAAAATCGAATCTCGGTCAAGGCAAACGGATATCTAGGATTGTTCGAGTACGGGAAGAGAGCTGTTGGTGGTCACGAATATGGTTCACCAAGGAAAGGGGCCGAGAAGGGAGCCGCAGGAGGGGCGCCACTATTTGTGGCGCATCACCTATCCTAACACATAAAGTACGCAGAGCCACGAACTACTTACCTACAAGCCTAGTAACACTGGCACTGTTCAGAGGAAATTGTCGCTGATTTGATTTAAACCCATAGGTTCCTATGATCCAAAAATAGTCCAGAGCTCTTACCACTTCTTTCATGTACCTGGTACCTACAGTACATGTACGTAAAACATATGCTCAAAATGTCTCTAATTTAGTTGAGCTGATGTGAGCTTTACATAGCTACATGTATCTAGAACTTGGGTGTATGTGCCTGGGTCAGAGCATAGACATCCGCCACAACTACTCCATACCTTCCATTAGTGCTGGGTTATCCAGATACATGCCCTTTCGATTCACCACTGCTCGAAGGAGCTCCCATTCGTCACCCTCTTCGAACCCCCATTTATTAGGCTCCGCAAACCCCCATGCCTGGGCCACCTTATCCAACGCCGCTCTCTCCCCCTCTCTTAACCATCTATATCTCAAAGGTGTACCGACTATCCACGTCACTCTCACCATCTGATCGTTTGCAGTCATCAAAGCAAGCATTCCAATGCTTCCGGTAAACCCAACATACGCCAATAAACCAGCAAAAGCATATTTTAAAGCGAGTGAGTGATCAACTTCATCTTGGTAGCCAGCCATGATATCTGCAAGGGCGTATATAGCCACAGGGGCCAAGCAACCTGCCACAGCTGCTGGGGCAGCTCTCCGGGCTAATTTGGCGTTCATAAAAGCTGGTGCGCCATAAGAGGTGTCAATTATATCAAGACAGACCGACATATCCCTCAACTCAATGGCTGCATCAAGTGCAGTAGACGCGATATGGCTTGGGATTGCATATTTTATCTGCTTAGGATTGGGCTGTCGTGGTGTCGATGAGCCTGGAGGTGTGTATGGCTTATTGGCATAGAGAGAAAACACGGCTGGTATTGGCGACGGATCGCGGATGATAGCCTGGAGCGAGACGTAGGATTCGAGAACTGAAGGGGTAATAAAGACATCTGGGTGAGAAATAATCTTGTAGGCCAGGTCCGTGAGCGGCTGGAGACTTTTTAGAGAACTTGACTTTGAGGAAATAATAGCGTTTGATCCTGTCGTGATTCCAACAACTCGCCGACCTGATACCTCGTCCAGGGATGAGGAACGGTTCGCTGTTTGCACTGTTTGGCTCTCATCAAGTGATAGTAAAACGGTAGTAGGCGTACTAGCAGTAGGGTTTTGCGGTGAATCTTGTAATCGAAAGGCTGCGTAGCTTTGACACGCCTGTAGTGCTAAGAGAACTTCCGATTCTGTTGGTGGCAATATTCTACCGTGTAGCGTTTTCTCGATTCGCTCCTCCAAAGAGGTAAGAGAGCGAAGGCTATCTCCAGGAGGTGTCTCGCCTGCTTGTGCACCTTTTCTAGTCAAGGTTGACTGAAAACGAGAAAGGTATGATGCAGTCTGGATATAATAATGATGTCGGACGTTCGGCGGGGGTAATGGCCGTAGGCAGACCGAGATCTTGGGCGATCGATTCCCCACTGCTCGTGAACATGAACTGCAAATCAAAGACGGGCCTCTCATTGTTGTTTTAGACTTCGATTATCAAGTTGCAGGTGCGCATATACGCACATGTATGTACCTACACGCAAAGTTAAAATTATTACAACCCTAACCCTTCGAAAGTGTAATGCTTATATACATGTACCTGTACCTACATACCTACATGTACCTCCTTCACGATTGGTTGAAGGCGTGGATCAGGTCTGCTTATATGGTAATTTTGATCTCATATGCAGAGCCATTTTTTTTGATAACTAAGAAATGTGTAGAGAGGCCGGAATTGTAGGTCCTTCAAGGCCCCTGATGAGATTATGTACGCACTTGTATGTAGTGGTGTAAAGGCAGACGATAACCCACCTAGCAATACCAAACCAGTGATGAGTGACCAGCACCGGCAAATTCAACACATAGGGATTATTGGTGCAGGTGCATCGGGGCTATCTTCAGCAAAAGCCCTCGCCGCAGAAGGATGCTTCCAATCTATTGAGATTCTCGAGCAACGGATGAAAGGTGGAGGGGTTTGGAACTACACCAGAGAGACGGCCAATGAACAGGTGCCTTCTACAGATCCTAGCGTTTTCGAAGAAGCAGTACTTAGTGATGGAAAGTCTGTATTTATCTCGGCGATGTACGACGAGTTAGGTATGCACTCTTAACTCCAAATCTGATCTAGAGAGGCCATATTTACTGAGCATGTTATTGGCTATGGTTCTGTGTCCGCACCATTAGAAACCAATATCCCCAAGCAGTTAATGAATTTTGATGGTTATCCATTTCTTAGCAGTTTACCCGTCTTTCCTCCCCATACCGCTGTAAAGGAATACATCAGGGAATATGGCAAGGACGTTCAGCACCTTATCATTTTCAACGCCAAGGTAGTTAACTGCCAGAAGAAGGGCAAGAAGTGGGAGGTGTGGATACATAATACACAAACTCGTCAACTTCAAGGGAAGCGGTATTATGATGCTATAGTCGTCGCTGCAGGCCATTATAATATTCCTCATATACCACCCGTGCCAGGCCTGGATGAATGGACAAAGGCGTATCCAGGTTCAATTTCTCATTCAAAGAATTTCAGGAAGGCCAATTCCTATGCTGGGAAGGTAGTCCACGCTTCGATTGGTTTCATGTGGCCCTAGGGATTTACTGAATGGAATAGAAAGTAATTGTGGTAGGAAACTCTGCAAGCGGTCTCGACATAGCTGCCCAGATTTGTAGGTTTAGCCAGCGGCCTACCCTCCAATCGTGTCGTTCAGAGTCCACTTTCGCTACGGATAAGACCCAGGATGAAGTCCGCAATGTACCAGTGATTAAGTCTTTCTCAGTTGCAGAAAGATCTGTGGAGTTCTCCGACGGAACCATAGAACGAAATGTGGACTGTATATTATATTGCACGTAAGATAACAATCTTTCACTCCAGGATGCATCAAAGCTAATATATAGGAATTCATAGGGGATATCTTCATTCACTTCCATTCCTATCATCAGTAAACGAGGGCAAGTACCCGTTGATAGTGGATGGATCCCGTGTACATAATTTATATCAGCATATATTTTACATCCCAGACCCAACACTCAGTATCGTCGGGCTCCCGGTAAAGGTGATACCTTTCCAAGTAGCCCAGGCAGCAGCAGCATTAGTTGCAAGAGTTCTGGCCGGCCGAGTTTTCTTGCCTTCCAGGGTTGAAATGGAAAACTGGGAGTTGTGTGAGATCAAAGAAAAAGGAGAGGGGAAACGATTTCATTACATGGACTTCCCCAGAGACGCAAATTACATCGATCAATTGGGATGTATGTGTCAACAAGCAAAGGGCGAAGGAGACATGGACATTGGACTCGGGGCGCCCAAGTGGGGAGAAGAAGAAAGATGGATTAGGGCAAGAGTCGCTAGGATTAAAGCCGCTTATCTAAAGATGAAAAAGCGGGGAATCGTTGCGCACAAGTTGGAGGAACTAGGATTTGATTTTGAGAAGAGGTTGGACGGTTTTCAAAGCTCCGAATCCCATCAGATAGGAAAACTTTAGATTAGAAATGCACTTAGAACGCGTGCCTAGCAAATTACAGTCTCAAGTGGGGGACCAAACGCCCCACTCAATCTCAGCCTCGTTGTGGCCGTCCACTGCGGTGTATTAATGCTGTACTCCGATGTTTAATTCACATCAACTCTCATAAAACCAGTTCATAGTTGGGCGTGGGATGGGGAGCGTTTTGATTCCAAATTGATGGTTATTTGTATTCTTGGTGTTTTCAGAACACGACGTCCACATACAACTAAACTTTGTACGAGAATGTATTGTTCTACAACCACAAGTGAAGAGATAGAAATTAATATTAGTAGACCCTGGTAGTATTAAGTACATATAAGTACATGTAGTATCTTTACCCCAAATGTAACATTCGTTTCCGTAGTTTGTTTTGGTGGTTGCTCGCGACGACGAGCAATAAATCGTTGCCCCACCCAACAGTTAACAAACTCTTGCTTGAAAACCAAGTCAGCTCTCATGATAACCCAGCGACTTCAGCACCGCATTCATTTCTATATCCGCTTACACGCGCAATGCAAGCAAAGCTTTTCTTGCGCCCCGTCTCTTGGGAAAGGCAAACCAATGCCACCCAGACCCACTGTCGCTGAAAACGAAATTGTGGAAGTTTTTCTCAAAGGAAGGTAATTGGCAACCATGGAATATAGAGTATCTATATAATATTGTAGAATTCTGACATAAACGCATTATTCCAGCGGCCCCGGAGGTCAAAAGAGTAAGTTTTCCTCATCTTGTGGTTCATTTATGCTCAGATATTAATGCCTGCGCACATGTAGTCGTAAGTTATCTGGACACTGTTGGATTTATATCAAACTAACGCCTTCGTTCACGGCCTAACAGAATAAAACAACCTCTGCTGTTCAACTTAAACATTTACCAACTGGACTTGTTGTAAAATCTCAGGCCACAAGATCTAGGGAGCAGAATCGCAAAATTGCTAGAAATATTCTTGCAATGAAGCTCGACGAGCGGTTTAATGGACCAGAAAGTAGGCATTCAAAGCTTGTTGAGAAGGCTCAGAAGAAGAAGGCCAGCAAGTCAAAGAAGGCCAAGAGAAAGTAATTATAATGACCCCATACTTTACATCTAGCTACTCCACAAGCTGACTAGGTTTTTCCTGCAGGTATAGTAAATTGGACTCAGCGAGAATGGCGGTCAACGGCGAAAAGACAGAAAGTGATCTTAACGAAACGGCAGTGGACGGCCTTGAGGATGAAGAAACCCCTCTAGATCTAGTCACCACGGCTAAGATGGCCGCGCAAGAGGAGGAGGTATCTGAAGCACCAATTGAGACCGACGGAGGACCGACGCGGCTTAGGGAGTCACCTGAAGTTGCCTCTCATTCTCGAAGTATCACAATTAGGGAGCGCTTGGACGAACCTCAACGCGGATAAGCTTACAAACCTCCTTGGTCTGATTAGTTCGGTTGTACCTTGTTTTTGTTTGGTCAATAAAATTGTGCATCTCCCTCATCGCGCAGGCCTTTTGATAACATTTACCTACTGGGCCGGAGTGCCATTACTTGGGTAACTTCTTTGATCCCTATCTAATAGCTCCCCAGGACTCTATATTTCCACGCCTACGCCACTTGCAAAACCTGTTCCGTGTATGCAAATAGGAAAGTTCATCGGAAAAATTCAATCATGATTTATAAAATTAAGATAGTATCAACAAACACTGATGCCGACGGACTGGAGAGAAAAAGCAGTAATGAGTATGGACGACTCCACCACTCACCAGCACACCCCCCTCGCCCGGACAGTCCGTCGGTAAGGGTACGGAAGTTGGCTACAACGTAGACCTTCTCAACTGTCTGGGTGAGAGGAGTGTCTCTAAGGTCGTACATACTCACGCGGCCGAGTTTCATCTGAATCACATGACCTGTTAGCGCAAGTGTAGTTTGGGCCGCGGGTTCAGGGTCAGGGTTACTGACACTAAGCTGGCACTAAGGAAAAGAAGTCCCCACACACTCTACAGTATAGATGAGTCCTATTTCGGTATCTAGAATAAGCAAGTAAGTTTACCTGATGAACTCCATATATTTGGTAGCAACACTAAGTTACTCGATCAATTTTATTCTTTCTGAAGAAATTTTACTTTTCCACTGGCAACTGATATGATGAGCACGAAGCATAACTCATTAACTTGTTTTATCCTTCGTTGATTGAAACCACCCCTAAGAGTCGCGGTGCGACAACCGTTACCTTTGTTTATATGGAGCGGTAAATGTGTCAAAAGTAATTTTACCAACGGTGGTATAAGCACTGAATTTCAGTCCTTGTTCCAGTATACATGCTGACTTTCAGTCTTTATTCTGCATTATCATTGATACCAACAGTTTCACACAGGTGGTAAAATACCTGCCACCGGTGGTAAAATGGCCTACCACTGGTGGTGAAATTCCCACCGGTGGACAATGTTCATATATAATGGCATTATATAGCCCCTTTTGGCGAAAAGGTCTGTGCTATTATCTATTTTGAGGTATAAATACTGGTATTATTTTCACCACCGGTGGTAAAATAATTTACCACCGTTGGTAAAATCACTTTTGACACGTTTACCGCACCATATATTTATTAGTGCTGAAAGATATATCATGATAAAAGTAACCTTCTCAGGCTGGGAAGCACTATCTCCCGGATGTACGAAAGAATTGGCGAAATCTCTCTCATGCATTAGAGCGAGTCTCCAGGCCAATAATAAGTATTTAATCATGTGATCATCAACCCCACGACAACGCACCAGCCTGAGCTGTGAATGCTAGTTCTCGATACCACCACTTTTCAATATCAATAATCCGTACTACTACTATGTCAACCAAACGAGCCCGTAGAGCACTAGGGGAAATCAATCCCAATAAAGCTCAACAGTCGTCAAGTCCCAGCTTACACACAAATAAGAGACAGAGGATTAATCCACATTTACCCGAGTTGAAACAGCCGGAAACCTGATATATAGAGCACTCCAGCGAGGTTGCGCTTCCGGAAGGAGTGAAAATAGAAGATGGGCCTATTTCATTCTTCAACCTCTTTTGGAACGACGAAAATTTGTAGTAAGCTCACTGCTGCCACAAATGCCTACGGAGATCTGAAGGGTTCAATGAATCATATCAACTTGCCAGAATTTCAGGTTTTTCTTGCTTTGAGCATACTTATGGGGTAGTACGGGCTCCTTCTGTAAGGAAATATTGGACTTTAGTGTTGATCCCGGTAGGTAAAAAATGAAGTGTAACGTATTGTACCGTGATACCGCCCATGACAGGGATTCCGCTCAGGCACATGGCGACGGCGGGTGGAACATGAAATTCTCGAGGCCAAAGGAAAAAACCCCGAACTCAACTAGAAACTAATACTATTCAATAAATATCTAATACCTATCTTTATTGACCTTTTCCCAGGTCCTATTAACTCTTTTACAACTGGGGGCTGGTGTTGTAATAACCAGACTTTCTAAATTGGGACACTCCTCATCAGCAAACTACTACTTGTGCATGCAGTCTCCCAACAGTCTCCCGGGTCTCCTGAGAATCTCCTGAGACTTCTGGATAATTTTTGAGTCTCCTGAGGCTCAGGAGACCTCAGGAGATAAATGAAGTCTTGCTAATGCTCCTCCTCCTGCTCCCAATCACTCTCCAACCCGCCACTTATGTTTATACTATGTAGAGTGATTTCTTCAGAGATTTTAACTGTTTTCTTGACTTTCCCTTTCCCCTTAGCCTTGTCACTGCTCGCCGAGACCGCCGAGACCGCCGCTTTTTCCTCCTTGATTTCTTTCCTCTTTTTAGAGGCAGCGGCCCTAGTTTCCTTCTCCCTATCAGCAGCCTCCCTTGCCTCTCTGAGCTTTAAGACCTCTGCTGTAGTAATTACTCGTGCTTTACTAAGTCTTTTCCTGTTTGCATAGTTGGTCTGAGACTTTTTGGCTACTGACTGCCGGAATTTTTCATGGAAATGATCGCTCAGGTCTTTTTCTGTAATGATTGCTTGCAGGCCTTCATCAGCAAGCCTATTCAACCCTACCGGAGGCCCGGGAGGTGTGGGAGACCTTCAGAGACACCCGTCACACTTTGGATCTCCAGTGCCATTACTACCAGACGAGGCCTCCGAGCCTTATGCAGCCTCCCGCCTCAAGGCGCTCAGAGGCCTCCCGACGCTAAGTGGCCTCCTCGACGCCTCTAGAGGCCATATCCTCTCCCAAGAGATCGGCGAGATATCGCAGACCTCCACAAGAGTAAGAGGCCATTTTAGAGTCCTCACTAGCCTTCAGAGAGGCTTCGAGACGCTCAAGAGGTTCTCACCTGATAAATCTAAATTTTAGAAAAGATTCTCGAAGAGGCTCTGTCCTCCCGCCTCCCGAGGCCCCCCAAGCCTCCCCGAGATCTCCGGAGACTCTGATGATTAAATGAGCCTCCCACGCCTCCTCAGAATCCTCGCTAATCTCCCGCCTCCTGAAGACGCCAGTTCTCCCGAGATCTCCGGAGACTTCTGATGATTGTCAGCCTCCCACGCCTCCCAGAATCTCTGCCAATCTCCCGCCTGAGTAAGACGCCAGTTCCTCCTGAGATCTCCGAGACTTCAAGATTAGTTTCAGATCTCCCACGCCTCCTGTAATCCTCGCTAATCTCCGCCTAAAAATATCTCCGAGAATTTTAAACTATTACTAATCTACTGATGCCTCAAATCCACTTTGATTATTAATAGCATACATCAAGAAAATAGAGTCCTCCCAAAATCAAGGGGAGGAGGCTTGAAATGCTCTCCCACCTTCGCCGCCCACGCCTCCCAAACTACTTTTTCTCCATCACTGCTTTTCCTTTCTTCCCGCAGAGCCTCCACGCGCTATATCCGCAGCCTAATTGAACATCATCCTCCTCCAGGCCGATTTCGGATATAATCTCTTTGCGTCCTCTTAACTCATCGACCTAAAAGGCCATAATACATATAGATAAAGGCCCTTTGAAATTTCTTATTTACCTTCTCGCCAATAGATTCTCAGACATTTAGCGCCCTCCTGGTTCTCCTTGCTTTCTTTCCCTACGCTTAACATCCCGTTGAAGGTAGCTGGAGGTATCCCGGTCAGCAGGAGCCTTTTAGAGGGCTTGCATACTTACTCATGATATCCGGGTTCTGATGCGGATTGAAGTTAAACCCTTCGTCGTATATGCCTGTTTTCCAAGATCGTAAGATAACCCAGATTGCGCGCAAACCAGGCTAATAAACGGCTGAAATATTTCATCAACGAAACTGATCCTCGCCCCACGATCTTATCACCTTTGTAATACTTTAGAAATATTACTTCCACGATTTCCGCCCAAAAGTGAAGCTGCCCTGTCTAACGGCTGTCAAGACCTTTTATGGGCTCATAGAATGGTGGAGATTTCTCTACAGATAATTATCAGGATCGCTTATAAAACGGGTCATTCTCGGCGAGAAAGCGACACCTTCTACCCTTTGCCTCCGCGCCTCCTCCTCACTCAAGCCATACAGCACTTGGACATGTAGTCCTTAACTGCAAAAACAAGGTGCGATCTCACCCGTGAACAATTAAAATAACAAGCTGGGCGCCACTAGTAAGCCCTCCAGCGCTCACCAAGCCCTCCGAAAGGCGCCACGAGGCACTCACCTCGCTTCCTACTGTCTTGGTCATTTAGAGACTTGTATTAAAATAGTCGCTTGTTCACCCCAAAACCGACGGACGCATTACTAAGAAGCATTAGCTTGAGGCCGCCTCGAAGAATGTATAACGTCCGGAAGTTTCTCCGCATGCTTGATTACGGACTTGGTCTCTGCTGATTTCATTAATTGACTCAGGCTCTGTGCTGGGGTCCCCATATCAAGGCGCGCTGCTCCATATCGAAGACGCTATGCTTCATACTGCTGCTGCTCCATGTGGAGATAGGGCTCTACGATATTTCTGTGAAGAGGAGGTAGGCATGCGAAAGTGTTACGGGTATAGGGATAGAGACCCGAAGACACAAGAGGAGGAGTTCTTCTACGCTTCTATCAACCACTGGGCGCGCCAGAGAGGCACGGTATTGCCAGTATGGAGCCCAGTGCGGAGTTGCAGAATCCCTAGTAAACGAACCTGTTCTCGACCCTGAAAATAACCCCGAGCGTCCAAGGCGCCGCACAGTCGCTTCTGGACACCGGTGGGTATATGAGGCAACAGTGCGAAGTTTGGAGTCAATCGCCAAAACCGATCGAATGGCAAAGATAACGAAGAAGTTGACGCTGGTGGCGCGGAAGGTAAGATTACCCGACAACTCCGTACCGACACATCACTCTAATGTTGAGCGACGCCCGTGAGGATAGATAGCGAGACGCGAAAGAAGTTAGCGGCGGGTCAAACCCGCAGGGCTGTTATCAGGTAGGCTGATTCAAGACTCACGACCATCGACGAAGGCTGAGCCAGCATGCAGCAACGGGATATAGCGTGAGGATTTTCGGATAGATGTTTAGCTTTTAGAAGCGGGTTATAGAAGATGGTGTTTGGCGTTTTGGCAGGATTTCAGGGTCTGCCTCGCGTAGAGTTATTGTAATTGTAATAGCTAGTCCGCGCGACATTTGCGCGATATAAATACGCGCTATTCTCCGACTTTGTTGAAATCATCACGATTTAAGAAAGAAATTCTTATCGATATAAAATCTATTAAAGAATCTATTTGTTTTACGCTTTCATCTTTTATTCAACTTCAATGATTCTTTGGAGAACTCTACTTGAACTATTCGTCCAATCTATCTTCCTAATATCATGCGACTAGCAGGGCAACCGACTTCCAAAGATCGAATTGACTGAAGAGACCTCGCTCCTTTTCACCAGAAGTAGTTAGCGCTCAACTCCTAAATTTTTACGAGACATCGTTCTTGTCTGTCATGACACCCTAATAGAAAGCGGCCAGAATTTGAAGCGGTTGTCTCGTCATGGTCGAAATTTCTTGTCGCAAAGGAGCTGCCGGTCGAAATAAATGAGGAACTTGGAGAAAGTTAGCCCTTTCGAAGCTGCCCCGCCTTCCGCGAGTTTCCTGCTCGCTAATTAACGGTACGCCGTTTCCGCCCATTATATCAGCGTTTGACTGAGACGAGGGATCTAAATATCACATACCTGCATCAGATGCATCGCAAAAGAAGAAGAGGCAATTGCTTGCCGCCAGTCCACTGTGCCTCCTTCGAAAGGGCTGAAAGAGTTCCTGGAGTGCCTCCTTTGTTTTCCCAGCTCGCGACCCCGGTTTGATGGTGGTCGCGCAGTCGCCGGTGGTGGTGGCGGTTGTGGTATGGGACATGCGTGATATATCGCTCTGATAAAGCGATACGCCGTGCTGGTTCATTCTCATCTCCCGCCTCCTCATCCTCATAATCATCCTCATGGATTTGAACGTAGTCTTCCTCCTCCTGGATGATCATCAAAATCTACCTGTAATGCCCGCCACTCCCGTCCGAAAGCTCCCACGCTGTTTGGAGGCTCGAGAGCCCATAGTAATCGGCTCTTCCATATCTGCTTCTAGTTGCGCCGAATTTGCACTGCCGCAACACTTGAAATACTCATCGCCTCAGACGCTTATTAACGGAGGAGGAGACGCGCTTATGTGCCTCAACGCCACGCTTGTTGATTCTGCTTCTCTAAGCCACGATGGTGGTTTAGGCTGGAAGAGCCTTCATGAAGGCTCTCACCTCCATTATATATGGTTTGATTCACACCATATCATTTTGCTTTTTCTCGGCAAGCAATTAGAGGTTTTTGGCGAGAAGCCTTCCGGACGGCTCGCTAAGATAAAATCAATTCTAAACAATACAACAAGATACCCAAATAGGCAACCATACCTTCCCAAACAGGCAAAATTGCAACTGCATCCAAAAAACAAAAAACAACGGCAGTCAACATCAAACCGCTTATCGCCTTTCTGAGCCCAATCGCCTTCTAAGCTCTGATCAGCGCCTCTTGGGCCTTCTAAATTCACACTAGGTCGTCAGAGTCCTCAGAGATCTCGCGATCGTTGGCGTCTCCGCCTTCACCATTGGTGTGCCTAAACAGGTGATTTCTCTCAGCCTGAGTCCAAATATGTTCACGATCATAGTGTGATGGAGCGCCAAGACTTACACGGGGCCAGGTGAAGATGACGACGAAAGGTAGAGCGAGGGACACAGCCAAGGTACAAAGGGTTGAGGGCAACACCCAAGGGGAGGACTGAGGGCCGAGCAAGGAAAGCGAGGACCGTAGGTAAAGGCGAAAGCAAGACTATGGGGTCCGCAGAGACGTGCAGGAAAAGTGAGGATCGTAGGTAACAGCCAAAGTCAAAACGAAGAGGGCCACAAGGCCAGACAAGGGGAGATCAATAGAGGCTGCAGTAGTAGGCAACCTTCGAGCCTAGGGCGAGAAGCGAGGACTATGGATAGGAGATAATTATATTCCTATAGTATTTGAAGACAGAAAGACGAGACAGAGAGGAAAGAAAGAAAAGAACTAAAAGAAACCGCTTCGCTCGCTATTTAACACTGTCTCCCACCCATCCGCCAAGACACCATTACATCAGCTATAGAACCACATAGAAACCCGGTATCACCACACCTCGTATTCCTTCACACCCTTTTCTGCAATCCCTATTATCAATCCATCCTTCCATCGAACCTCAACGAATACAATAACGCCAACATCATACCACTCTATTCCTTCCTCGCTTACTCTTACTCCTCCTACCGCTTTAAAAGAAAAGAAGTACGTCACCATCAGACCATTCCTTCCCCGCCTCGCTAATCCTTACCCCTTCCACAGTAATCATGCTTTTATCACCGAACAATCGGGCCGAGTGCCAAGACGCCGGGACAGATCAGGTCCCCCTCCGAGGGCCTAGCTCCTGATAGGCCGAGGTTTCGAGGGATATTGCCGATGGAAAGACGCTCGGAGTTCGGGACTATGTTCTAAATCGTCTGAGGGCTGCCATGATGGTTCCTCATATCCAGTATACCTAACCAGATACTCCACTCGTCGTCCTCTCCTCCTAGAATCCACTATTTCCTCTACTTCCCATTCGGTTTCTCCTTCAATCTCCACGGGGGGAGGCGGTATAATCGCTTGTCCGGGTACAGGATCTTGAACTAGAGGTGACAACAACGAAACATGGAAGACAGGATGTATTTTCATAGAGGACGGTAACTCCAACTCGTAGGCGTAGGGGCTAACAACTCGTTTAATAGAATAAGGCCCCACTTGTTTCCAATCTAACTTTTTGGACGGTCGCTTGGTGGCGATATTTCGAGTCGACAGCCAAACCTGATCTCCAACTAGATAGCGAGGGGCCGGAGTACAATGTATATTAGCCATTTCCTCCTGAATCCGTTGGGCCCGAAACATCTCGTTTTTCAAAAACTCGAACACTTGTAACATTTCCCTGGCTAACCCATTTGCTTGATCTTCGTTAGTAGTCTTCCCGTGTACTAAAGGTCCAAACGTCATGCGAGGGTGACGGCCATAATTAGCTTGGAAGGGTGACATATTCGTTGTTTCTGAAATATGGTTATTAGTTGCAAACTCGGCAAGAGGTAAAAAGTCCGTCCAGTTGTCCTGTTGATATGAAACATAGCTACGCAAATATTGCTCCATAATTGCATTGGTCCGTTCTGTTTGGCCATCAGTCTGAGGGTGGAAGGCGGTAGAATATCGGGGCGCTATCTCCAGGCGATTGCAAAGCGCTTTCCAAAACTCGGCGGTAAATTGAGTTCCTCGATCGGAGACAATAGTCTCTGGTAGTCCATGTAGCTTCCACACCTGTTCAAGGTATAGACGAGCTAGGTCCCTGGCGTTCACAGTTTCGGTTGTAGCCACAAAGTGTTTCATTTTTGTCAACCGATCCACCACTACCAGTATAGCATTAAAGCCATTACTTTCTGGAAGTCCAGTAACAAAATCCATGGTAATATCTGTCCAGGGTCCTTTGGGTATCGAAAGGGGCCGGAGGACCCCTTGGAGAGGATTCAAATTGGGTTTACTTCTTCGGCAGGTGTGGCAATTTTGAACGTACTTATCCACGTATTTCCGCATTGTTGGCCAGTAGTAATTTCGACTAAGTAATTCTAAGGTTTTTGATCTTCTAGGATGGCCCGCCGACGGCTTATCGTGATATTCCCGAAGCTATCACGGCGTACTACGAACTGCTATGGAGGGAAGGATACTGAGGAACGGGTTTTGAGTTTCTATGGGTTTCCGTTACATGGGTTGTATGAGTCATGAGGTACAGGGATGTGGATTAGTATATATAGACGGTTATGGTTCTTTCCTTTGTCTCTTTCCTTTCTCTTTCTTCTCTACTTCGTCTTCCTGTTATCAACCCTACTATCAAGGGTCGCTCGTCTCGTTTGTCTTTAGTCTTGTTGTCTCTAAGAAATATACGATCGTCTATATACTTCGCTTCGCTTGGCATCGTGCCAAGAACCACGTGACCTTACCCCGCTTCGCCATAGTTCCCGTTTACCATAGTCTTCGCTTCGCCATAGTCTTCGCCATTATAGTTCGCCGCCATAGTCCCCTGCTTCAGATATGACGAGTGTTACGGTATAGGAATAACCCAAGACACAAGAGGAGGAGTTTTCCACGCTTCTATCAAACACTGGGCGCCTAAAGAGGCACGGTATTGCCAGTATGGAGCCCAGTGCGGAGTTGCAGAATCCTAGCAAACGAACCTGTTCTCGACTGAAAATAACCCCGAGCGTCAAGCGCCGCCCGGTCGCCTGGACACCGGTGGGTATATGAGCAACAGTGCGAGTTTGGAGTCAATCGGGCCAAAATTGATCGAATGGCAAAGATAATCTAAGGCTTGACGCTGGTGGCGCCAGGAAGGTAAGACTACCCGATAACTCCGTACCGATGGTTATCAGTCCTAACGCTGAGCTACGTCCGGCGATAGATAACGACACGCGAAAGAGTTGACGAAAGTCAAGCCCGCACCAGGTGTTATCAGGTAGGCTGACCAAGACTCTCACGACCATCGACGGCGCTGAGCGCATGCAGCAACGGATATAAGTGAGGGATTTTCGGATAGACAATGTTTAGAAGTTATAGAAAATGGTGTTTACGTTTTGGCAGGATTTCAGGTCTTCGTCTCGCACGTAGTTATTGTAATTGTAATAGTTAGTCCGCGCGACATTTGCGCGATATAAATACGCGCTATTCATTCTCGACTTTGTTGAAATCATCACGACGAAGAAAGAAATTTTATCGATATAAAATCTATTGAGAAATCTATTGATTACTTTACGCTTTTACCTTTTACGAGAACTTAGCGATTCCTGTGAAAAACTCTACCTGAACGATTCGTCTGAACTATCTCTGGATTACCATTGTGGACTAGCAGTGGATAACCGAGACTCCCAGTATCGAATTGACTGAAGAGACCTCGTTCCTTTCTACCAGAAGTTAGCGTCAACTCCAAGTTTCATACGAGACTGCTCGCTGTCTGTTGCGACACCCTAATAGTATATCGATAACTCCAAGCTTCACCTGAGTTTTCAAGAATCGCACACCAACCTATACAACCTATAATGTAAATGGCAAGACTGAGTGACTGAGGAAGAAGACTCATTATGGGGAATCACCAGCCTTCACCGAGACGACAGCCCAGATCCAAGAACGCCCGCTGGCTCGCCACTATGGAGAACCTAACAATTCTTACAAACACACGGCCCAGATGGTCGGGTTATCCGCCGCAATAGCACCATCCATCAGCTGAGTATGACCCAAGAAAAGGTGCTCGTTGAGAACGATTATCGAACATACCACAAGAGGCAGTAAAGTCAAATCTTGACCAACTAGCCGGTATGTTCCAAGAACTCGCCGAAAGCCAGGAATACGAGAAGCAGCAAGCTGCCGCTATCTCGGCCATGGAAAGGGAGGCTTTAGAAGCAGCCCACCTTCGAACCCAGCGGCAATTATATGACACACAGGTGGAGATTGAGAAGCTCAGGGAACAGGCGAAGCAGTCGGTGGGAGAGGTCATCGAGAACCAAAAACTACAAGCCCGAGGTCATAAGGAAAGAATGGTCAAATGCAGCGCCAGATTGACCTGCTCCTAACTGCCCACCAAACGCGCCCCATCTCTCCATCGCTCCCCGACGATCTAGAAGAAGAAGAAGCAGGAGGAGGAACAGTACCGCCACCACCGCCGGAGGAAAGGGAAATGACCCTCAGACGACGGGTCCAGTCACCATGGGAAAAGGCCGGAGGCGGAGGAAGAAGACGGCGATCGAATCGCCGAGGAGGAAAAAGAACGAGACTTTAAGAAAGGTGCCCTTTGAGTTCGATAACCCAAGAAAAATAACCTACGACATTGGCTTCCTAACGCGAGATCTATTTTGAAAGAACGACCGCAAGTTCAAACGACAAGTTAGGCGCAAGTTATTCACGACCTATACCACAGGCTGGCCAAGGAATGGTTTGCGAACTACCACTACGAGATATATACGAAGCTGCCTGACTTCTGTAGACGCGAACGGTTTAGCCAAGAACCGTGAAGATTCAGAAATTTCACAGGAGGCATTGGACGCCGCTTTCAAAATGGACCACCTCAAATACCAATCCAGCATCTCCGACACTTCACTAAGATGGAGATCCTCAACCAACGAGCAGAAAGAGCAGCCTTCAGGAAAACTTTGCTAACCGGCCTTCCTGAAGAGATTTGGGATCGACACTCGAAGTTTGAACCGGCAGAGGACGATGCCCACTTTTTGGCTCAGCTGGAAAGGGCAGGAAAGGCTCATGAAAGTTTTTTGGAGCAGAAAAGGTTATTGGGGAACCCGTCGCCAAGGGCACCACCCAAAAAGGAGGAGAAGAGGAGACCTGGGTTCCAGATTAAGGGACGGGCCCAGGAGGGACAGAAGGCGGAGCCCAGTCGGTCCGGAGGAGGGTCGAATACCCAGGGAAGTGCTTAGTTTCTGATAATAGACCACTACATTCCAACTATGACGGTTACCAAGGGCATCCCCAAGTCCATTCTGGAACATATTGTGGAAGGAAGGGTCATCTGTGAGATGGTAGACAGAACCCTAACTCCAGCGCTGCTGTCTCGCCTGGGTCAGAAGCCGCCAAGAAGAGGAGGATGAGGAAATGAAGGATTCACCAGCTTCCCCGCCGGAAAAGAAGAAAAGGCATAGGACCAAGAAGAAGTCGGCCGCCGTAGCAGCGACCTCGACATCGACAGGGCCAGCCTATATACCGGAGTTAGGGTCGGAGTCGGAGGTGGATTTTGATATGGGTTTTTAGAAGGGGACTCGGATGAGTCAGGTCAAGAGCTCCCCCAGATTGCAATGTTGTCACTGACGGATAAAAAAATACAAAAAAATATGAAAAGAAAAGAAGGAAGAGGCCCTCCGGCCGAAAAAACAACGATTTTAGAACCCATTCACGGATCACGGCCTATCGGCAAATTTTTATTGGATTTTTAGACTTTTTATTTCCTTGTCGAGTTTTGTTGGATACTGCCACAGGCCTATATCTTCTGCTTTTGTTTCTGCTTTTCTGTCCCAAAGGTAAAAGAGACGCCCGCCCGAAAGTTATGGGTTTTACTGGAGATGGAAGGCACGGACAAGCCTTTACTGTAATGTTGAATATTATTTCTGCATAAGTCCGAAATTCCTTCGAGATAGCACCACTACCCAGCGGTATTGACGCTTATTTTACCAGCTACAGGAAAGACAGTCGGCTTATTATTGCCCCAAATGGGGAAGTAACCTTTCATGGAGAATTTTGCCAGTCCAGATGCTTCACTGACCAGAAAGAAATTTCGGTGGTTCTAGATGACGACGTACTGGATGATCCGGAGGCATTATTTATCGGTTCCGTATCGGTTGACACGGGGGAAATCGACCTGAAGACAGTCATCCCAGAACGATACCACCCCAGGCTCCAAGCCTTCCTGCAGTCTGAAGCCGATAAACTACCACCGCACAGAGCCTCCGATCACAGTATCGATCTAGAACCTGGTCAGCAACCCCCCTGGGGACCCATCTACTCCCTCTCAGAGGTCGAAATTGAAGGTTTTAAGGAATACTTGGATAAAATTCAGACGCAGAAAAATCAGGCCTAGCAAATCTCCAGCGAGCCCCCATATTATTTGTAAAAGAAGGACGGAAGTCTTCGATTCGACTACCGGGCCTGAATCGCATCACTATCAAGAATCGGTATACTCTACCCTTAGGGGAAGAACTGAGAGACCGCATTTCAGGCGCAAAAATATTTTCCAAGATTGACCTCAAGGAGGGATATAACCTAGTTCGGATTAAGCAGGGTGACGAGTGGAAGACAGCGTTCCGAACTAGATACGGACACTACGAGTACCTGGTCATGCCATTTGGGCTAACCAACGCACCCGCTACCTTCCAAGCACTAATCAACGACATCCTTAGGGAATTCTAATGGTATAAGCATACCGACGACATTCTCATCTACAGCAAGGATGAAGTAGAACATGAGGAATTGGTCAACAAGGTATTGGATAAGCTTATCGAAAATAACCTAGTCGCCAACCCGAAGTCGTTCTTTTTCATCAAAAAGTGATTGACTTCTTGGATTCGTGGAGTGAGGAAGGGGTAGCAATGTCCAACGACAAGGTGGAAGAAGTCTTGAAGTGGGAATCCCCGAGGACCGTCAGGGACGTCCAAGTTTTTATGGGATTCGCCAATTTTTACCGGAGGTTTATACGTAATTATTCCGCTGTAGTCCCATTACAAACTGTCTACGCCATGATGCTAAGAACTTCTCCTGGACTAGCGCGCCGGCGGCCTTTTTGAAGCTCAAGATCCTCTTCACGACTGCACCGATCTTGGTACATTTCTCACCAGAACGGCAGTCTATCGTGGAAACGGACGCAAGCGACTTTGCACTAGGCGCAGTCTTCTCGCAAATAGTTGACGGCAAACTTCACCCTGTGGCCTTTTATTCCCGCAAACTTAACCCAGCTGAGCTCAATTACGATGTATGGGACAAAGAGATGCTCGGTATCATTGCCGCCTTCAAAGAATGGCGACGCTACCTCGAAGGACCCAAATATACCGTCCTAGTATATACCGACCATCAGAACCTACAATATTTTACTACCACTAAAGTCCTGAACCGAAGGCAAGCACGATGGGCAGAAATTTCATGAATTTAATTTCAAAATTATTTATAGGCCAGAACAAAAACGGAAAGCCGATGATCGTCAAGACGTCCGAGTACCGACGCGCAAGAGCCAGTTGAGAGGTTATTGAAGCCTGGACAGTTGGAAGGGATGGAAGAATATATAATTTCTGCGGCTTCACTCGCCAAGAAAGAAGTAGTGGATTGGTCTAGGATTTCTGGACCTGGTTAGGAGGCAGGAGCTACGGACGAGGCATGGAACAAGTAGAAAGGAAAAGGGAGTAACTAAAAGACTTTACAGCCAAGGAAGGGTTTTCTTCAAAACCGCTTATACATACCCGATAGCAACGCTGCTGAAAATCAGAATCGCGTAATCAGAACACGACTTGGGTAGCAGGACACTTCGCCAAGACAAAGACGCTAGAGTTGATTACACGCAACTTCTACTGGCCAAAGATGAACGAATTGGATAGATTACCACGACGCTTACGCGATTTATTGCCAACGAAATAAACCAAGTCGGCATCGCAAATATGGAGCGTTACTTCCTCTAGAAACACCTCACACCGTATGGTCTTCCATATCGATGGACTTCATTGTTCAGCTACCAGAATCAAAAGGCTACACACAGATATGGGTGATAGTGGATCGGTTCTCAAAGATGGCTCATTTTATTCCCCTCCTAAAGATCGCGCCCTCCCAAGATTTGGCCAAAGTATTTTTAGCTCAAATCTGGCTTAATTCATGGACTACCTTTAAGATAGTTCCGATCATGATGCCAAGTTTACGCTGCTTCTGGGCCTCTAATGGAATTATTGGATATTAAGTCAGATGAGTACCGCTTCCACCTCAAACCGATGGTCAAACCGAACGGGTCTAATCAAACTTTGAACACTACCTCGCAAGATTCTGCAACTTACGAACAAAACGATGAACTACTTCCGCTGGCTGAATACGCATATAACAACTCAGAATCTCTGCAACAGGGCAATCTCCCTTTATACCAATTACGGATACAACCTCGAACAAACCTACCAACGGAAAGGCGTGAATAACCCCACCAGTGACCTCTATGCCCACTTTATACGAGGAGTACATGACGCCGCCCGAGAAAAACTCACCATCGCAAGGGAAAGAATGGGAAAATACTATGATAAGAAAAGGGAGACACCACCAGAGTTTAAGGTAGGGGATCGCGTTATGCTAAACGCAACCAATCTCCGAACCCGTCGTTCCACCAAGAAACTAGACCATAAGAAGATGGGACCTTCCGTTATCAAACGACTCGCCGAAAACGCTGCTATAATTGAAACTTCCTTCTCAGATAAAAGTTCACCCGGTATTCCACGTTGAATTATTGGAACCATACCGAGACAGCGCTTATCCCAGAAGCGAGAACCACCCCTACCCCTGACGCAGATGCCGAAGGAGAAAAATTGTATGAGGTCGAAAGGATTATAGGAAGTAGGAAGAATAGGAAAGGAGTAGTTGAATATCTGGTGAAATGGCGGGGTTACCCGGTGGGGGAAAGCACATACCAAGTTATCGACGCTATGGATGAGGAGGTATTAGTGCTTGTCCGCGAATACCACCAGAAAAACCCCAAGGCCATGAAGGACCAACGCCTGAGACTGTAGAGGTACCCTCCGCGGCTAAGTCCTTCCCCTCCACAGACACCACGGGTGATATGTGGAGAAGGTTTACAGGAACCACAGTCGGTCAAGATACTCGAGTGACAGAGCACCCTGAGGGGGGTGAGCTGTTACGGGTATAGGAATGAGAACCCGAAGACACAAGAGGAGGAGTTTTCCTACGCTTCTATCAAGCACTGGGCGCGCCAAAGAGGCACGGTATTGCCAGTATGGAGCCCAGTGCGGAGTTGCAGAATCCCTAGCAAACGAACCTGTTTTCGACCCTGAAAATAACCCCCGGAGCGTCAAGGCGCCGGCCCGGTCGCTCTGGACACCGGTGGGTATATGAGGGGGCAACAGTGCGAGTTTGGAGTCAATCGGGCCAAAATTGATCGAATGGCAAAGATAACGAAGAAGCTGACGTTGGTGGCGCCCAGGGGAAGGTAAGACTACCCGATAACTCCGGTACCGATGGTTATCAGTCCTAACGTTGAGCTATGCTCCGAAGTGATAGATAACGATACGTGGAAAGAGTTGACGAGCGAAGTCAAGCCCGGTACCAGGGTGTTATCAGGTAGGCTGACTCAAGACTCATGACCACCGACGGCGCTGAGTGCATGCAGCAACGGATATAGCGTGAGGGATTTTCGGATAGATGTTTGGGTTTAGAAGCGTTATAGAAAATGGTGTTTGGCGTTTTGGCAGGATTTCAGGGTCTTCGCCTCGCACAGAGTTATTGTAATTGTAATAGTTAGTCCGCGTGACATTTGCGCGGGATATAAATACGGTGTCATTCTCCGACTTTGTTGAAATCATCAGCGACGAAGAAAGAGTCTTATCGATATAAAATCTATTGAGAAATCTATTGATTACTTTACGCTTTTACCTTTTACGAGAACTTAGCGATTCCTGTGAAAAACTCTACCTGAACGATTCGTCTGAACTATCTCTGGATTACCATTGTGGACTAGCAGTGGATAACCGAGACTCTATTAGGGTGTCGCAACAGACAACCCGAGCAGTCTCGTAAAGAGCTTGGAGTTCGAAGCGCTAACTACAAAGGTAGAGCGAACGGCGCTCTTCACCAATTCGACATTGAAGTCTCGGTCGCCCACTGCTAGTCCAATAATGGTAATCGGAGATAGTTCAGACATTTAATAGTTCAAGTAGAGTTCTCAAAAGAATCGCTAAGACTGTGAAAGGTAAGCGTAGCGATCAATAGAATTTTGCAAATAGGTTTTATATCGAGCAAGACTCTTTCTTCGTCATTGATGATTTCAACAAAGTCGGAGAACGACATCAGATTTATATCCCGCAAATGTCATGACTAACTATTACAATTACAATAACTCTATGCGAAACCCTGAAGACCCTAAAATCCTACCAAGAACGCCAAACACCATCTTCTATAACCCCGCTTCTAAAACCAAACATCTATCTCGAAAATCCCTCACGCTATATCCCGTTGCTGCATGCACTCAGCCTTCGTCAGTGGTCATGAGGAGTCTTCGGTGTCAGCCTACCTGATAACACCCTGGTACCGGGCTTGACTTCACTCGTCAACTCTTTCCGCGTATCGTTATCTATCACTACGGAGCCGAGCTCAACATTAGGATTGATCTCGATCGGTACCGGAGGTGTCGGGTAGTCTTACCTTCCCCTGGGCGCCACCAGCGTCAGCTTCTTCGTTATCTTTGCCATTCGATCAATTTTGGCCCGATTGACTCCAACCAGACTGTTGCCCCTCATATACCCACCGGTGTCTAGAGCGCCTGTACCGCCCTTGACGCCCGGGTTTATTTTCAGGGTCGAAAACAGGTTCGCTTACTAGGATTCTCAGAACTCAAGACTGGGCTCCATACTGGCAATACCGGCCTCTCTGGCGCTACATGGTTGATAGAAGCGAGAAGAAACTCCTCCTCTTGTGTCTTCAGGTTTTTATTCCTATACCCAGAATAGCTCACCCCTCTCAGGGTGCTCTGTCCTCGAAAGATCTTCTGACCGACTGTGGTTCCTTGTAAACCTTTCTCCACATATCACCCGTGGTGTCTGTGGAGGGAAGGACTTAGCCTCGGGTACTCTACAGTCTCAGGCTGGTCCTTCATGGCCTTGGGGTTTTTCTGGTATTCATGACAAGCACTAATACCTCCTCATTCATAGCGTTGATGACTTGGTATGTGCTTTCCCCCACCGGGTAACCCCGCCACTTCACCAGATATTCAACTACTCCTTTCCTACTCTTCCTACTCCCTATAATCCTTTCGACTTCATATAACTTCTCTCCTTCGCATCCAGTAGGGTCGTGTTCTCGCTCTGGGATAGCGCTGACTCGGTATATGGTTCCAATAATTCAACGAATACGCGAACTTTTATCTGAGTATAAGTTCCAATTCGCAAGCGCTTTTCCCGGCGAAATGTTTGATAACTAAAGGTCCCATCTTCTTATGGTCCAATTTTTTTATGGAACGACGGTTCGGAGATTAGTTATAGCATAACGCGATCCCCTACCTTAAACTCTGGTGGTGTCTCCTTTTCCTATCATAGTATTTTCCCATTCTTTCTGCGACGGTGAGTTTTTCTCGGCGCGCCATGTACCTCGATAAAAGATAGAGGTCACTGGTGGGGTTGACTACTTCATTTTCCGTTGGCCAGTTTGTTCGAGGGTTGTATCCGTAATTGGTATAAAAGGGAGATTGCCCTGTTGCCGAGGTTACGGAGTTGTTATATGCGTATTCAGCCAGCGGAAGTAGTTCGACCCAATCGTTTTGTTCATAGTTGCAGAATGCCCCGGGTAGTGTTCCAAAGTTTGATTGACCTGCTCGGGTTTGACCATCGGTTTGAGGGTGGAAAGCGGTACTCATAATGCTTTAATATCCAATAATTCCATTAGAGAGGCCCAGAAGCTTGACGTAAACTTGGCATCGCGGTCGGAGACTATGCTTAAAGGTAGTCCATGAATTCGCCAGATTTGAGCTAAAAATACTTTGGCCAAATCTTGGGAGGACGCAGTGCCTAGGAGGGGAATAAAATGAGCCATCTTTGAGAACCGATCCACTATCACCCATATCTGTGTGTAGCCTTTTGATTCTGGTAGCTGAACAATGAAGTCCATCGATATGGAAGACCATACGGTGTGAGGTGTTTCTAGAGGAAGTAACGCCCATATTTGCGACGCCGACTTTTATTGGTTTATTTCATATAATCGTCGCGATGAGCTGCACGTAGTCGCTTCATCCATTCGCTCATCTTTGGCCAGTAGAAGTTATGCGGTAATCAACTCTAGCGCCTTGTCTTACCAAGTGTCCTGCTACCTTAGAGTCGTGTTCTGATTGCGCGATTCTGATTTTCAGCGCGTTGCTATCGGGTATGTATAGGCGGTTTTTGAAGAAGAGCAACCCTTCCTTGGCTGTAAAGTCCTTTAGTTCCCCCGACTCCCTTTTCCTTTCTACTTCCTTCCATGCCTCGTCCGTAGCTCCTGCCTCCCTAACCAGGTCCAAGAAATCCCTAGACCAATCCACTACTTCTTTCTTGGCGAGTGAAGTCAAGAGAAATTATATATTCTTCCATCCCTTCCAACTGTCCAGGCTTCAATAACCTCTCAACTGGCTGCGCGCTTCTTCACGCCGGGTATCTCGGACGCCTTGACAGTGCATCAGCTTCCTGCTGCTCCTGGCCTATAAATAATTTTGAAATTAAATTCCGCAAGAATTTCTGCCCATCGTGCTTGCCTTCGGTTCAGGACTTTAGTGGTAGTAAAATATTGTAGGTTCTGATGGTCGGTATATACTAGGACGGTATATTTGGGTCCTTCGAGAAGGCCGCCATTCTTTTGAAGGCGGCAATGATACGAAAGATCTCTTTGTCCCATACATCGTAATTGAGCTCAGCTGGGTTAAGTTTATGGAATAAAAGGCCACAGGGTGAAGTTTGCCGTCAACTATTTATGGTAAGATCGCGCTTAGTGCAAAGTCGCTATGTCTGCTTTCACGATAGACTGCCGTTCTGGTGAGAAATGTACCAAGATCGTGCAGTCAAGAGGATCTTGAGCTTCAAAAGGCCGCCGCCGCTTAGTCCAGGAGAAGTTCTTAGCATCGCCATCGCAGACAGTTTGTAATGGGACTACAGACCCTAATAGTTACGATAAACCTCCGTAAAAAATCATTTAATCCCATAAAATCTGGACGCCCCGACGGTCCTCGATTCCCACTTCAAGACTTCTTCCACCTTGTCCGCTGACATTGCTACCCTTCCTCACTCAACACCTAATCCAAGGAAGTCAATCACTTTTTGATGAAAAAGCGACTTCTTCGGCTGATTGCGTTATTTTCGATGCTTATCCAATACCTTGTTGACCAATTCCTCATGTTCTGCTTCATCCTTGCTGTAGATGAGAATGTCGCCGAGGTATGCTATACCACCCCTTGGTCGAGGAATTCTAAGGATGTCGCTTGATTAGTGCTTGAAGGTAGGCGGTTAGCCCAAATGGCATGACCAGGTACTCAGACCAGATCTAGTTCGAACGCTGTCTTCCACTCACACCCCGCTTAATCCGAATCCAGGCTATATCCCTCCTGAGTCAATCTTGGAAAATATTTTTGCGCCTGAAATGCGGTCTCTCAGTTCTTCCCCTAAGGGTAGAGTATACCGATTCTTGATAGTGATGCGATTCAGGCCCCGGTAGTCGACGCATAATCGAAGACTTCCGTCCTTCTTTTTTACAAATAATATGGGGGCTCCCGCTGGAGATTTGCTAGGCCTGATTTTACCCAGGCGTACCATTTTATCCAAGTATTCCCTTAAAACCTTCAACTCGACCTCTGAGAGGGAGTAGATGGGTCCCCAGGGGGGTTGCTGACCAGGTTCTAGATCGATACTGTGATCGGAGGCTCGCGCGCGGTAGTTTATCGGCTTCAGACTGCAGGAAGGCTTGGAGCCTGGGGTGGTATCGTTCTGGGATGACTGTCTTCAGGTCGATTTCCCCCGTGTCAACCGATACGGAACCGATAAATAATGCCTCCGGATCATCCAGTACGTCGTCATCTAGAACCACCGAAATTTCTTTCTGGTCAGTGAAGCATCTGACTGGCAAAATTCTCCATGAAAGCATTTCCCATTTGGGGCAATAGCCGGCCTGTGCTCCTGTAGCCACCACGCTGGTAAATAGCCAATACCGCTAGGTAGTGGTGCTATCTCAAGGAGAGCTCGACTTATGCCCCCAGAAATAATATTCAACATTACAGTAAAGGCTTGTCCCGCGCTCTTCCATCACTTCTCCAAGAAACCCATAACTCGGCCGACGCCTTTTTTCACCTTTGACAGAAAACGCAGAAACAAAAGCAGAAGATATAACTGCGGCTCCAGTGTCTAACAAAACTCGACAAGGAAACAGAAAGTCTAAAAATCCAATAAGAAATTTGCCGATAGGCCGTGATCCATGAATGGGTTCCATAATTCGTTGTTTTTTCATCGGAGAGGACGCCCCTTCTTCCGGTCTTTTTCTTTTCATATTTTTTTGTATTTTTTCATCCGTCGACAACATTGCAATCTGGGGGAGCTCTGACCTGACTCATCAGAGTCCCTTCTAAAACCCATATCAAAATCCACCTCCGACCGACCCTAACTCCGCACATAGGCTTGGCCCTGTCGATGTCGTGGTCGCCGCTACGGGCGTCGACTTTTTTGGTCCTGTGCCTTTTTTTTTTTTTCCGTGGGGAGCTGGTGAATCCTTCATTTCCTCGTCTCCTCTTCACGGCCAAGGCTTCTGACCCAGAGCAGAGACAGCAGCGCTGAGTTGGGGTTCTGTCTACACCATCTCCACAGATGATTTTCTTCCACAGCGAAAGACATTCTCCTTTCGCTCTTCTCTGTTCCAGAATGGACTTGGGGATGCCCTTGGTGGCTTTGGCCATAGCTGGAGTGTAGTGGTCTATTGTCCCAGCTAGAGCGAAGACTTCCTGTATTCGACCCTCCTCCCGACCGACTGGGCCCGCCTTCTGTCCCTCCGCCTGGCCCCTTTAATCTGGAACCCAGGTCTCTTTTTCCTCCTTCTTGGTGGTGCCTTGTCGACGGGTTCCCTAATAACCTCTTTTTGCTCCAAAAACTTTCATGGGCCTTTTCCTGCTTTTTTCCAGCTGGGCCACAAAGTGGGCATCGCCTTCGTCGCTCAAACTTCGAAAGCCGATCCCAAATTTCTTCGTAAGGCCGGTCAGCAAGGTTTTTCCTAAAGGCCGCACCACTTTGTTGGGCTTGATTGAGGATCTCCATCTTAAAGATAATCGGAGATGCTGATTGGTATTTAAGGTGGTCCATCTTGAAAGCGCATCCAACGCTTCCTCGTAGCCATTTAATCTTCCCCGGATTTCCTGCCTAAATCGCCCCACGCACAGAAGTCCAGGCCGCTGGTCCGCGATGTGAACTTCATGATAGTTCAGAACCATTCTTGGCCAAGCTGTGGTATAGGTTCCTGCGACAGACCTTCTGTTTGTCGCTTCGAACTTGCGGCCGTTGCTCAAAGTAGATCTCGTGATTCCAGGAGCCAATGTCAGAGGTTATGTTTTTATTGTCGAACTCAAAGCACCTTGGCCATGAGAGTCTCGTTTTTTTCTCCTCAGGCGATTTCTGATCGCCATCTTCTTCCTCCGCCTCCTTTCCACTACGAGTATAGCGCAGCTTGCTGCTCAGATTCCTGGCTTTGGCGAAGCTTTGGAACATACCGCTAGCTGGTCAAGATTTGACTTTACTGCTCGCGCTGCATGTTCGATAATCGCTTCCGCTTGAACCTTTTCGCCCTTCGCAGCTGGTCCCAGATGGTCTTGTTCAAGGGCGGATAACCCGCCATCTGGGCTTCAAGGTCTGTAAGAATTGATCCAGTTTTCTCCATAGTGGCAGAGCCAGCCGGGCGCTTGCCAGTTCTATGAGAGTTAATGGATCTGGCTGTCGCCTCGCTAAAGGCTGGCGATTCCCCACGACGGAGTCTTCCTCCTCAGTCCTCATTCTTGTAGCCATTTCGACAGCCGATATAGGTTGGGGTATGATTCTTGAAAACCCAGGTGAACTGGAAAGTTATCGATATACTATTAGGTGTCGCAACAGACAACCCGAAAGAGTCTCAGAAAGAGCTTGAGTTCAAGCCGCTTAACTACAAAGGTAGAAAGGAACGAGGTCTCTTCAGTCAATTCGACATACTGAAGTCTCGGTCGCCCACGCTAGTCCACAATGGTAATCGAGATAGTTCAGACTTTAATAGTTCAAGTAGAGTTCTCAAAAGAATCGCTAAGACTGTGAAAGGGAAGCGTAGCGATCAATAGAATTTTGCAAATAGGTTTTATATCGAGCAAGACTCTTTCTTCGTCAGCCGATGATTTCAACAAAGTCGGAGAACGACACAGATTTATATCCCGCCAAGAAATGTCGCCATGGACTAACTATTACAATTACAATAACTCTATGCGAAACCCTGAAGACCCTGAAATCCTGCCAAGAACGCCAAACACCATCTTCTATAACCCCGCTTCTAAAACCAAACATCTATCTCGAAAATCCCTCACGCTATATCCCGTTGCTGCATGCACTCAGCCTTCGTCAGTGGCGAGTCTTCGTGTCAGCCTACCTGATAACACCCTGGTATCGGCTTTGACTTCACTCACAACTCTTTCCACAGACGTTATCTATCACTACGGAGCCGAGCTCAACATTAGGATTGATCTCGATCGGTACCGGAGGTGTCGGGTAGTCTTACCTTCCCCTGGGCGCCACCAGCGTCAGCTTCTTCGTTATCTTTGCCATTCGATCAATTTTGGCCCGATTGACTCCAAACTCGCACTGTTGCCCCCTCATATACCCACCGGTGTCTAGAGCGCCTGTACCGGCTCCTTGACGCTCCGGGGTTTATTTTCAGGGTCGAAAACAGGTTCGTTTACTAGGGATTCTGCAACTCCGCACTGGGCTCCATACTGGCAATACCGTGCCTCTCTGGCGCGCCCAGTGGTTGATAGAAGCGTAGAAGAAACTCCTCCTCTTGTGTCTTCAGGTTTTTATTCCTATACCCGTAACAGACTCCCAGTATCGAATTGACTGAAGAGACCTCGTTCCTTTCTACCTTTGTAGTTAGCGCTTCGAACTCCAAGCTCATACGAGACTGCTCGGGTTGTCTGTTGCGACACCCTAATAACGAGGAAGTTGAGAACCTTATCTACGGTTGTCTCTACGTCTACGCCTACGCTCGCCACTATCTGTGGTACTACGTCCCCGATCTATTACTCCTCTGATCCAAACTACGCCTCGTTCCGTCTCGGTTGTGAACCTAGGCCTTCTGTTCTGTTGTCTCTGCTTCGCTCCGTAACAGAAGCAGATAGAGTTTAAGTTCGTTGGACTCAGGGACGTATATAGCATTTCGATAAAGCAGCAATCCCTCCGCGCTCTCCGTGCATTCAGCTAACGATATTTCCTTAGACTGTTGAACCCCTTCACGGAGTAACTTCAAAATCTTATTGGGGAAACTATCTTCTTGGTAAGCTTTATTTAGGAGTTCAGAAATGGGAGACGATCCTTCAGCGGGTTCATTTGCCAAAGAACCCGCCAACAAACTTATCTTGGGATCTAAATTTTCCTTCTTAAGTACCACCCGACTCTGTTGTTCCAACCTTTCATCCCCTTCCTTGGGTAAATCCTGAGCCCTCCGAGTCAACAAATCCACCTTCCGCCCTTGCTTCCCTGGTCGGTATAAGATAACAAAATTAAATCGTGAAAGAAATTCAGCCCAGTATTTTGTCGCCGACAAGGTTTTAGAGACATGAAGTACTCGAGGTCACGATCGTTAAGACCTTGACCTGCATATTGGGCTGTCTCCAAGTGGGGTCTCCATTCCTCAAAGCATCGGATCACTGCAAGTAGCTCTTTGTCATATATTTCGTAATTGCATTCGGGTGGAGTATGGCATTTGGAAAAAAAAGCAACCGGGTGTAGGATCTGTTCCTTATCTCGTTGAGAAAGAATACCGGCGGACACGTAATCAGACGCATCAGTCTCTACTATAAACTCCTTGTTAGGGTCTGGGTGTTGTAAAATAGGTGCTGTAGTAAAAGCTGTCTTCAAATCTTGAAAAGCCCGTTCTGTTTTCGAGTTCCACTCAAATCGGACGTGCTTCTTAGTAAGGGAGGTCAGGGGTTTCGCCAGACGGGAGTAGGCATATATGAATCGACGATAGAAATTAGCAAATCCTAAAAATTCCTGAACCTCCTTCACAGTCTTAGGCGATTCCCAATCAACGATGGTAGATACTTTGGCGGGGTCCATCTTCATGCCCCCCGGGGTAAGAATCATTCCCAAGTACTTGGTGGCCTGAACACTAAACTTGCACTTCTCTGGCTTCAAGTGTACTTCATTGGCTTCCAAAGCCTCTAAAACCTGTTGGACATCCCGCTGATGTTGTTCCAAAGTTTCTGAGTAAATCAGAATATCATCAAGATAGGCGGTAGCGCAACGATCCAGAAACGGGCGGAGGATATCATTAATCCATCATTGAAAAGTAGCAGGTGCATTGGTAACTCCAAAGGGCATCACTAGATATTCCCAATGTCCGTAGCGAGTTCGAAAAGCTGTTTTCCATTCATCCCCCTCTTTAATCCGAATTTGATTATAGCCCCATCGTAAATCAAGTTTGGTAAAATAATTCGCATTGGCCAAATTAGCCATGGTCTCAGGGGTTAAGGGTAGAGGATATCTATTTTTAACGGTAATAGCATTAAGCTTTCGATAATCCACGCACAACCGTAAGGATCCGTCCGCTTTCTTCACAAACAGTACCGGCGCACCTGCAGAAGAGCTACTGGACCGAATAAAACCTTTTTTCAGATTATCGACGAGGTAGTCTCTTAGAGCCTTCAATTCATCTCGTGACATTCCATACATGGGGCCAAAGGGGGGTTGATTCCCTTCCTGCAATTTAATTTCATGATCATAGACCCGATGAGGTGGTAGTTTGGAGACATTATTCTCATCAAACAACTGCCGAAACTGTTGGTATTCAATAGGAATTAACCCCTTTGGGTTTGCAGGTGTCTCGAGAATACGGTTTATTGTATGGAGAGTAATCGAATAAAGTTGAACGGTGGTATCCTGGGTTAACCTTTTAAAAGAACGGGGGGTCACTGCTGATATATTAACGTTGGGCTTCTCAGGTGGTTGAATCGATATTCCTCGGGCAACAACAGGTTTATGATCAGCAACACAGTGCTCCAGGCAGAAAGGCGTCCGGAAAGAAATTTCGTTCCTCCCACTATCAATCAACACTCCATGCTTCCTCATCCACGGAATTCCCATCACAATCGGATAGTGGCCGAGCTTCGTAACAAAGAGAGGACACTCCTCCATATGCCCATTAATTTCCAATTCCAGGACCACCTTCTTTGTTACTTTCCCTGACTCAATAGGCCTTCCATCAATCACATCAATCTCCCTTGCCACTCGTAGATTCTTGGTCTTTAGTTCATGGCGGCGCACAAAGTCTTCATCTATAAATGCATATCCCGACGCTCCAGTATCAATCAAAGCATATGTGGGTACAATAGAGTTTTTATTTTGAGAAATAGAACAAACTACAATCAATTGATTCCCATCCATCTCCTGCTCGATACTGAAAACGTTGAACAGACAGTAGAGAAATCCTAAGGTCCCTGACTATGCCGCCAGGCCAGGACAAATCTTTTAACTCCTCCTCCTCCGATACTAAATCCTCCTTTTTCCTTCTGACTCCAACAACGCCCCTCATCTAGGGGCCCTTCCCGAGGCGACTGAGGCATTCCCCAACCAAACGACCGACTCCTCCACAATAATAACAGCGATTCTCCATCCTACGAGCTTCCCTTTCCTTCATATCCGGGCCGCGACGATTATTAGACAGATCCATAGGAACGGCCTCATTAAGGGGCCCAAGCGGTACATTGCCTTGTGCTGACGGCATGTGAGTCGCACAATTATGGCGGAGGCCGCAAGTTAACCGTGCTGTTGCTGGTGCATGTGAGGACGAGGCTAACACGGGGTGGACCGCCGGGAGTTGAAAACCCAAACCTCCCCATCCTTGCCTGTAAGGCCCGCTGCTTGTTGTCCGGGCCGCAGAAGTAGACCGCAACTTTATCGCGGTCGGGTCTGCTTTTGAATCATAAGGCCATTAGCTCATGGTTAAGCACTTCTGGAGATTCAATTTTAGCAGCTTCATTAAATTCAGAGTCTGCAGCAGCGCTGAACTCCGCAAAGTATTCCGGTAGCTGCCGTTGTCGCTGTCTAATCTCCCTGAGATTTCGAAAGCAGCTGTCGCCGCCTATCCGGCCACCGAAAGCAAGTATCCAAAATTTCAAAAATTCCCATCGAGTCAAGTTCAATCCTTCATTCGATATATAGAAACCGATCCGCCATTCCTTCCAAGTCGGTAGATAGAATACGCAATTTGTTGAGCCGAGGAAACCGATCGCGATGATGCCAGTTTAATCAGTAGTTGTCGGAACATCCTCAACCCCTTTTATCCCCCTATACTTTTCTGGGTCCGGAGTCTCGACTTAGTCTTATTTAGATCATCATGAAGCTCCCCGAGACCTTCTTTGATCCCTTCCTGAAGTTTCTTGATCTTTGCTTTAAGAACATGGGTTTCCTTCTGAAACTCAGAGCGGGCTTGCTCCGTCTCTGAGTGGTGGGTCTGTAGATCGATCGAGTATTGAATAACTCCTTCGTGGGCCCGTACTAATAGGTCATAGATCTGTTTAGCTTCCGGGGTAGCCTCGGAGTCAACTTCGGGGTGGGCAACGAAGAAGTTGACGAGATCTTGTTGAAGAGCTGCATAATCAAAGGGGGTGGCTGGAGCGGTCATGGTGGACTAGAATACGAGGTGGATTGCTGTGTCGGCCGCTTGAGATGGTCTCGTCTTAGTGTGACGGAGCGCCAAGACTTACACGGGGCCAGGTGAAGATGACGACGAAAGGTAGAGCGAGGGACACAGCCAAGGTACAAATGGTTGAGGGCAACACCCAAGGGGAGGACTGAGGGCCGAGCAAGGAAAGCGAGGACCGTAGGTAAAGGCGAAAGCAAGACTATGGGGTCCGCAGAGACGTGCAGGAAAAGTGAGGATCGTAGGTAACAGCCAAAGTCAAAACGAAGAGGGCCACAAGGCCAGACAAGGGGAGATCAATAGAGGCTGCAGTAGTAGGCAACCTTCGAGCCTAGGGCGAGAAGCGAGGACTATGGATAGGAGATAATTATATTCCTATAGACGAGAAGACAGAAAGACGAGACAGAGAGGAAAGAAAGAAAAGAACTAAAAGAGACTGCTGAACCTGCTATTTAACACCGTCTCCCACCCATCCGCCAAGACTCCATTACATCAGCTATAGAACCACATAGAAACCCGGTATCACCACACCTCGTATTCCTTCACACCCTTTTCTGCAATCCCTATTATCAATCCATCCTTCCATCGAACCTCAACGAATACAATAACGCCAACATCATACCACTCTATTCCTTCCTCGCTTACTCTTACTCCTCCTACCGCTTTAAAAGAAAAGAAGTACGTCACCATCAGACCATTCCTTCCCCGCCTCGCTAATCCTTACCCCTTCCACAGTAATCATGCTTTTATCACCGAACAATCGGGCCGAGTGCCAAGACGCCGGGACACATAGTGACAAGACTCAAAGGTAATGGCAATCGGGTAGAGCCTTCTATAATGCTCATTGAGCCTTCTTCCAATCCCCGCGTACCTCTCGGAACGCTCACATCAGCAAGACTTCATTTGTCTCCTGATATCTCTTGAGCCTCAGGAGACTCAAAAAATATCCAGGAGTCTCAGGAGACTCTCAGGAGACCCGGGAGACTGTTGGGAGAGTGTATACACAAGTTGTAGTTTGCTGATGCATGCACCACCGCCAGGACCATCTGGCACCCATTATCAGTACGGGGCATGGGGATACTCAAACCTGTTTGGTCAACCTTATTCCTAAACGTTAGCATTTCCTCCTCAACATCAAGCTCTATTCCATCAATGTCGCCTCTAGTAAGGTGCTCATATCCTTCTAGTGAAGGTGTTTGAGTGCCTTTGGGTAGGCTCCAAGAACGATTGCCGAAGGCCTCTGAAGCACCGCACAGAGTCTTAAGGGTTTTGCCTCAGTGGTTTTGAGCCAACCTTCCAGCTCTTCAGAGTCTCCGATCTGCACATATTCCAGATTTGGGGGATAAGCTGCCTGCCCCCGGGGTGCCGAATTAGACAACGCCCCGGAGAAGGCTCGGAAAGCCCTCGCGGGGCTCCCTGGAGCCGCTGGTGGAGCTCGCTTCATTGTGAGCCTTTCTAAATCTTTCATAGACAACCCTTGAAGGATGTTAATAAAGGGCATAAGCGATGCGGGTCCGTACCAATCATAGTGGCGGTATATATCGCTGGAGACGCCTGTAACCCTTTCTGGGTCAATAATATGTATGGTTATTGCCGGCCTGTAGGGTATTCCCAAGGCCTGACAGACCTCCAATGTGGTCTGCAGTTTGTTTGTGCGGGTGGGAGGTGTCCCGGAGGTGGGTGTATCTTTGACTTCATCATCCGCGTCCCCCAAAGCCCCGCCGGCGCTATTGTCCTGTTCCTCTTCTGCGATAGATCGATAATGAGGCGGAGGAGGGCTGCTTGGATCTTTATAGAGTCCTCTGAAGCCTTTTGCTGACCATGTGGTCTTTAGCGCCTTTGATTGCCTTTGTGGTCCATGCAAAATTGACACAGATTGTTGAATAATTGTTCGCCTCGAAAGCGACCTTTATTAACCCAATTCCCGATTCTACCATCTCGCCCCGATCTCGCCACGGAGAGCCTTATAGATAGCATCTTTTCCAGTCAATTGTAGGATTCTCCGCAGTCCATTGTTGTGCACCTGTATGCAGCTGCTGGTCTTCCGCAGGCATGGTTGGAGTCTTTTTCCGGTTTAGGGCCTTTTTGTAGGTTTTGTAGGTGTTAAGATTTGAATGACGCTTAAAGACGCGCTGTTAATGGCTTGAATATAGTACTGTACCATCTTAAATACTGTATAGTAATTCAAGATCGGCCTTGAAAGCTCGAAGGCCTAGAGTGAAGAATCGTGGTTTTGAAAGAGGTTTGAAAACATGAAAACGGCGATGTTTATCTACGATCAAACCTCCCTGCATCATATAGTATCACATGATATCACTCAATATTACATCAGGAGAGCACCAAGCGACTAATCAGGGCTTGAAGCCATCTGATCGCTCGGTGCCTTCTGTATGGCTTGCCAAGACAAAGATAAATAATATAATTATTACTAAGACTCAAATAGAACCGGCTTAAAAATAAGAACTGCATGTGCAAAAACAAAAAACTCCAATTCCCTAATGAAGGCTCCTCAAGCCTTCTAAACTGCCTACAGAGGTTTGGGAACCTATCATCTTCTTCGCTAGTTTTATACTCTGCACCTAGGTGGTTTTCTCAGTCAGAATAATAAATTCTATAATGCCCATCTCGATAAGTTCATGGATAGGGTATATTCAGACCTATGTTATCAATCTTCCTCGTCCAAAGACTCTATATCATTAATATCTTCCTCAGTCAGTATTTCCATCCCTCTCATGGAGGCGCTAGCCTTTTTGGTAGGCCCAGTTACGATTGCCGAAGGCCTGTGAAGCACCGCGCAGAGCCTTAAAGATTTTGCCTCAGTGGCCCTGAGCCAACCTTTCAGATCTTCAGAGTCCCCGACAGAGACATATTCCGATCCGGGGTAAGCTTGCCTGGTGCCGAATTGGACAACGCCTCAGAAGGCTCGAACAGCCCTCTTGGGGTGCCCTGAGCTGGGACTCGCTTCAGCGAGGCCTGATAAATCACGATAGACAGCACAGGAGAATGCCAGTAACGGCATTTAGCGACGAACCCCATACCAGTCAGATGGACGGACGATCACTTGGGATGGCAGTAGCCTTCTCCGGCCAATGACATGTACGGTTATTACGGGCCTGTAAGGTATCCCTAATGCCTCCCAGGACTTGACTAACTTGTCGTAATATTCCTCTTCGCTCATCGCACTTTTCAGAGCCCCGTCATGTCGTTTGTCTACCCTTTTCCTCTTCTGTGATAGATCTACAATGAGATGTAGTAACAGGGCTGCTTGAATCTTTATAGAGTCCTCTGAAGCCTTTTCTAACCACTTGGGCTTCAAATTCTTGAGGGCCTTGTGATCCACAAGATATTCAAGACAAACGATTGAATGAAGAATCGCCTGAGCTGGATTTATTCACCCACGATGTCCTTGTCATCTCATCGGCGAAGCTCTTTATGAGAGCCTTATAGACACCGCCGTTATTCAGTTCTCAAGATTCTCCGCAGTCGATGTGGTCTGGCAACGATTTTATGTAATTGTTTTGGATCGTGCTATTTCAGGAGCCTCCTTCTTAGTCTTTTGAACCACCATCGAAGGCCTGTCCTGAAGGCCTGATCCTGATCTGGATCCTGAAGGCCTGATCCTGAAGCGGGGGTTTATGAGGAAGGCCCTAGAACGGAGCTTTTCGGGCTTTCGACATTTTTGACTTTCCCTTATGGGTGTTCCGATCTCTTCCTCGCGCCCTGACACTCTTGGCTTTTTTTCTTCTGCTGTTCGGCAGATCTCTTCCTCCCACCTCAGACTCTATGAGGATACGGAGACACTACTGCCAGGACCGAATCCTAAGGCTGGAGTCCGAGCTCACTATCATCCACGCATCGCCCGGGATTAATAATCCAACCTCCTGTTTTTGGATGAGTTTTATCACTCTTATGGATATGCGCGCTTTTGGCCTTTTTAGGGCTTGCCGGGCATTCAGGGTGTTGTCGTGTGTTTGATGAGGGCTGTGGCTTGGATGCCGACCTATAGAAAGAGGAAAAACTCCTGTATATATGTCAATTGCTTGAATATAGAGCAGAGAGAGGATATGTATCATCTTATATCGTATTGTAAACTCTGAAGGCTTCGGAGACTTGGAGATAGTGTAGTAAGTTTTGAGCCAGTGTATCGATCCCAGGATAGAAGTAGAGAAGTAGGAGAAGAGGAGAACGCGGGGTAGCTTTGATCAAACTTCACTACGTCATATATTGGAGTATCAATTGAATATCACATTGAATCATATGATGTCACTCGAATATTGTGATCAGGGCGTTAGTGCGATAAGATATGATCTATCGGTGCACGGGCCCAATTAGAGCGCCAACCCCCGAAGCCTCCAAAGCTTAGGAGGCCACGGAGCTCCAGAGTCCAGAGTCTCTGAAGCCTCCAGAGCCTCTGAAGCCTCCACCAATATCGACTATCAGCAATGAGATCACGATGTCCATTTTGCATACGAAGCTACGCCAATGCTGGTAGTTTCGATCGACATCTCTTAAAAGTCCACCCAGCGCAGGCCCCCGAATGGTATGACAGGCAGCTTTCAAGACCTCCCGTTGAGGGCTCGCGTAGCCTTCCCGAATGCTCAGGGGGTCCCCACGAGGGTGAACGTTTGGACATACCACTGGCAGATGAAAACAAATCAGATACTGAATCAAATGATGAAGATCATACTTTGGGACCTATGCGGTTCAATCTCGCAACTACCATATACGAGGGTGCAGGGGAGCCTCTTTTCACCACAGCGGGATATGATGAAGACCAAAGCCTTTTTGATCAACCCATGGCAGCCTTTTCAAATCAGCAGAGGAATTTCGTTATCGCGCTTGGTTCCTACAATCGAATGTATCTCAGGGTCAAATAGACGATATTTTCCAGACTGCACACCATCTAAAAGGCTCCTACAGCACTGGCAGAGGTTGATGCCGACGAGATGTCGCCTATGAAATGGTTAGGAAAAGAGAGCTGATACACTCAGAGGTCGAAATGGGCGGCAGATAATTCCTTACTACCACAAGAACCCTATGAATATAGTGCTTTTCTAGAACAACGCATTTAGAGAGTCCTTGGTGTATTCACCTACCATGGAATACAATGAAATGGGGGAGCGGATGTATGGTGAGATGCACACGGCAGACTGGTGGTGGAGATGCAGGTTCGCAACGACACTTAGAAGGCTTAGGGAGCCCCCGCTAACCTCTCACAAATGTTACAGAATACCCTTCCAGAAGGATCAACGGTGGTGCCAGTAATATGTGCATCAGACGGAACACACCTCACTAATTTCAGTGGTGATAAGAAGGCTTGACCAGTCTACCTAACGATTGAAAATATCACCTCGGACACGCGAAATAAACCCTCTAATTACGCGATCATACTCCTAACTCTACTGTCAGTGCCACCAAAAGTTGGAGCCAGCATTTAACGAACGCCGCTGGGGAGAGCCAGATGGTCCTTCACCAGGTCCTCTGAGGTTCTCAAGGCCTCCAGGGCCCCAAGTGAAAGGGTGAGCTTATAGCATGCGCCGATGGCTATGCGCCATGTTATCCGACACTATATGCATGGATTATGGATCAACCAGAACACGCCACTGCTAAACATCAACAATCAGGCCTGCCCTAGGTGCGTTGATTTCAAAAGCCTGGGGAGTCTTCAAGAAACCCACCACGCATCCAGGAGCGATATATCGAAATGGTAGAGCGTTATAAGGCGAGGATACATCGATACAGCCTGTTGATTACCTGGTGTCAAGTCTTTCAAAACTCTTTACAACGCTTTGCCGGCGCTCAGGTGTATGATCTTCACAAGCCAAATATGTTGTATAATATTTATCTCGCCTATTGAAACATATAATGGAATGGATTCAATTGTTTCTGAAAAACACAATCGCTAGAGAATTTTGATCGGCAAGGTCCGCGTTCTTATCCAGGGCTTGCTGTACCAAATAAGTTTTATCGGGCAACTAATCGATGGCAAGGTAAAGAAATGCGCTATCTCGGCGGATAGTGCAGGAGTTTTGCAGTAAATTTCTAGAGTTGAAGTGTGTTCGTCACTAATCGATTTCAATTGACGACACAAGACACTACGATACAAAAGAAATACTAGACTATCTTCAAGATCTCAAGATTTCCACAAGTATAAGGATGTGTTTCTGGAATTTAGAGCCGATAAACAAACAAGGAAAGAGGCAAAGGATCGAACAAAGACTGCAAGCCTGAGGCTCGAAGCATTGACAGAGGCTCATGGAGCTTGAAGAAATTCGAGGCTTCTCATTTCAACTTCATTAAAATGCATCTTCTTTCACACTTCCGGAAAGATGTAGAGCGATTTGGTAATATCCCAACGTTTCAACCGACGTGAAATGAAGCTCATAGGCAACAAATTAAGATGGCTTATGCAGCCTCTAATAAGGTCGACGCAACAGTTCAGATTCTTGATTACCACTCAAGGCGTATAGCTATAGAGATACGGGTCTTAAATCTAAAAGATATCGTTGTCAGTCTTCCAGAACATTACGAGGGCCTCCCAAGCCATCGAGAGCCTCCGGGGCATGTTGGAAGTATTCAAAAACGAGGACCCACAGCGACAAACGAAAGAATCCTAGACAACGATAAACACCAAACCTAAAATGACGAATTTCACGGTAGACCCCACATATTATCTGATATCGCCGACATATGATTAAAATGAATAGAACAACACTAGCAAGAGCGGTGTCGGAATATGGTCAGGGCCTGAGCTGGGGAGAACAAGGCTTATTGAGGCTTCTGGAGTGCCCGGTGGGGTGCTTCAAATGCCTACAGGTACCAGTATCAATTTTTCAGAAGCCTGACAGTTACGAGATATACAATGTACGGTGTACGGGAGAGGCATTATTCAGGAAACGGTCGATTTGAAATGATTGGGCATGGATTAATGTGGCCACAACAGAGCCGCAGGAGCCTTTCAGGATGCCTTACCAGGGCTTGTACGAAAGCAATATTCAAGATACGCGACAGTATATCGGCGAAAACATATCAACTTTGGTTTGTAGCCTACTGGAAGCCAAGGATAGGGGTCTTCCAGACGGCTCACACGGTCTTCTTAGAGTTTCCAGGCACTCTCGGCAAAGGTTTTGGGTAGTTAACATCGGTAGTGTTTTGGGAATGGCTCATTTGTTCGAGCTGGGACAAGGTCAACGGCCATAACACGAGAATAGATTTAAGAACGTGGAATGATTTCTATATATAGTGAAGATATCCCGGTGGCCTGGGGAAAGGTACGAGAGGCCTTCGTAAAGGCTCGAGTGGCTTCAGTTGGCAAGCATAGAATATATTTAGAATAAAAATCTTTAATATGATAATAAACGAAACGATATGATCTAGATCGGAGACTCATAAGGGCTCCAAACCCCTTACAAAGGCGCCAGACTCTCTCGAAAGTGGTGGGGTAATAGCCTTCTGTTAGGGTATTCTCCAAACTTACTAATCAAGGTTCGAAGGCCCTCTGGAAGGCTCAGGAGGCAAGAAACAATTAGCAAGGTGTCAGGATAGATGAGGGTAACAGCTTTATGCTGGGGAATCGGCTCAGGAAGCCCTCTAGAAGGCTCAAGAGGCTACAAACAATTAGCGAGGGTATCAGGAGAGGTAAAGGAGGGTAACGGAAGGTTCAGGGAGCCTTCTAGAGGGCTCAGGAGGCTACATACAATTAACGAGGTGTCAGGAGAGGTAAAGGAGGGTAACAGAAGGCTCAGGAGGCCCTCTGGAAGGCTCAGGAGACTACAAACAATTAGCGAGGCGTCAGGAGGTGTAAGGAGGGTAACAGAAGGCTCGGGAGGCCCTCAGGCTCTAGAAGGCTCGGGAGGCCCTCTGGAAGGCTCGAGAGGCCATCGGGAGGCTCGGGAGGCGACAAATGCTTAGCGAGGTCATTGGGAGAGATGGGAGGTATTAGGGTGTTGCAACAGACAACCCGAAAGAGTCTCAGATGAGCTTGAGTTCAAGCGCTTAACTACAGCGAGAGCGATCGAGGCCTCTTCACCAATTCGACACGGAAGTCTCGCCGTCGCCCACGGCTAGTACACAATGGTAATCAAAAGATAGTTTAGATTTAATAGTTCAGGTAGAGTTCTCAAAGGAATCGCTAAGCTCGTAGAAGGTAAAAGCGAAAGCAATCAATAGATTTTATATCGATAAGACTTTTCTTCGTCAGATGATTTTCAACAAAGTAGAGAACGACATCAGATTTATATCCCGCGCAAATGTCACGCGGACTAACTATTACAATTATAATAATTCTGTGCGAGACCCCGAAGACCCTGAAATCCTGCCAAGAACGCCAAACACCATCTTTTATAACCCCGCTTCTAAACCCAAACATCTATCCGAAAATCCCTCACGCTATATCCTGTTGCTGCATGCACTCAGCCTTCGTCAGTGGTCATGAGGAGTCTTCGGAATCAGCCTACCTGATAACACCCTGGTACCGGGCTTGACTTCGCTCGTCAACTCTTTCCGCGTATCGTTATCTATCACTACGGAGCATAGCTCAACATTAGGATTGATCTCGATCGGTACCGGAGGTGTCGGGTAGTCTTACCTTCCCCTGGGCGCCACCAGCTTCAGCTTCTTCGTTAGCTTTGCCATTCGATCAGTTTTGGCCCGATTGACTCCAAACTCGCACTGTTGTCCCCTCATATACCCACCGGTGTCTAGAGCGACTGTGCCGGCGCCTTGACGCTCCGGGGGTTATTTTCAGGGTCGAAAACAGGTTCGTTTACTAGGGATTCTGCAACTCCACACTGTGCTCCATACTGGCAATACCGTGCCTCTCTGGCGCGCCCAGTGGTTGATAGAAGCGTAGAAGAACTCCTCCTCTTGTCTCTTCGGGTCTCTTCTCCTATACCCGTAACAGGAGGGTAGTTGCCTTGGCAACCGCCTCCGGAGACCCAGTCGATTCTCAGGAGAGAGTCTAAATCTTGCTGATGGAGATTTGGAGTATAAGTACTCATCCCCGGTTTCCGCCCATCTGTTCTGACATTTCTCATTATCAGTTGTAACAAGCAGAAGAAGACTCTTAAGCTTATTCTAAGTCTATCCAGAACAATCTTTACTCTTTAAACCTAACTTCTATCTTCTACCGGCCCTCTTGCTTCCTACACTCTTGTTTAGTAGAGGCAGAGCCCCGTCACACTTTTCCTATCACTGTAACTGCTGGATTCTATCAACAACTCTGAACCTATAACAGGTCCGGTGAGCACTATTCTCTTAACCACTAATATGGCTCTATTATACTATATCACTCGACATCATCTATATCATTATGATTGACATCTTCCTGCCTCGTAGTCTTAGTTATTCCGCTAAAGTTTTGGTGTCAATTTGGGCTTGTCTTAGGCAAGGTTCTGGTGTCAATTTGAGCGTGTCCATGGAGTCAATATGGGTGTCGATTTGGACTTGTCCATGGTGTCAATTTGGGGGTATCCTAGGTGAGGTTTTGGCGTTGATTTGGGCGTGTCCATATCAGCAAGCTTCAAGTTTACCAATTGTGACTGGAGTCTCCTGAATCTCCTGACTGTCCCCTGAGTCTCTTGAGATCCAAAAAATCTCGGGAGACAGATGAAACCTTGCTGATACATGGCGTCGATTAGGGCATGTACATGGCATCGATTAGGATGTGTTCATCATTCCGGGCCGCAAGCTTTACCATTTGTGAATGGAGTCTCCTGTGTCTCCTGACAGTGTCCTGAGTCTCCTGAGCCCCAAAAGGTCTAAGGAGACAGGTGAAATCCTGCTCATAATGGCGTCGATTTGAACGAGGTTTTGGGCATGATTGTGCATCAGCAAGCTTTATCATTTGTTAATGGAGTCTCTTGAGTCCCCTGAGACCCAGAGAATCTCAGGGGACAGGTAAAATCTTGCTGATGTGGACGCTGTATAGACATTAGCATAAGTGTCGGGATATAGAGATATTCAAGAGGGAGGTGGAGGTAGAGGTGTAGGTGGAGGTGGAGATGAAGATGGAGCGCAGGAGATCACTAAAATCTGGAGCTCGTCCGGGCACTCCAGGCACAAAGGCTTGGAGTCTCCACCCTGGCGAGAGGGTTGCGCCAGGAACTCCTGACGCCTCTAAGCAGTAATGCTTGGCGTGCGCCGCGCCCTGATGCTGGAGTCTACGCCAGGCAGCGAGGTTTGAGCTAGGGGAAGAGGTTTGCACCAGGAGAAGGGGTTTGTGCCAGAAGGAGGCTATTAGGATGTCGCAACAAACAACCCGAGCAGTCTCGTAATGAACTTGGAGTTCGAAGTACTAACTACGAAGGTAGAAAGGAACGAGGTCTCTTCAGTCACTTCGATACTGGAAGTCTCGGTTGCCCACTGCTAGTCCACAATGGTAATCAAAGAGGTAGTTCGGACGAATAGTTCACGTAGAGTCCCCACAAGAATCACCAAATTCAGATAAAGACAAAAGCGTATATAAATCAATAGATTATATATCGATAAGAATCTTTCTTCGTCGCTGATGATTTCAACAAAGTTGGAGAATGATACCATATTTATATCCCGCGCATATGTCACGCGGACTAACTATTACAATTACAATAATCTTGTTCGACACCCCGAAGACCCTGAAAACCTGCCAAGAACACCATACACCGTTTCTGTAACCCCGCTTCTAAATCCAAGACGCCTATTCAGGGGTCCCTCACGTTACGTCCTGTTGCTGCATGCACTCAGCCTTCGTCAGTGGTCATGAGGAGTCTTCGGAGTCGGCCTACCTGATAACCCCCTGGTACCGGGCTCGACTTCGCTCGCCAACTCTTTCCACGTATCGTTATCTATCACTAAGGAGCGTAGCTCACGTTAGGATTTACAGTGATCGGTACCAGAGATGTCGGGTAGTCTTACCTTCCCCTGGGCGGCACCAGCATCAGCTTCTTCGTTATCTTTGCCGTTTGATCAGTTTTGGTCCGATTGACTCCAAACTCACACTGTTGCCTCCTCATATACCCACCGGTGTCCAGAGCGACTGTGCCGGCGCCTTGACGCTCCGGGGGTTATTCTCAGGGTCCAAAACAGGTTCATTTACTAGGGTTTCTGCAACTCCGCACTGGGCTCCATACTGGCAGCACCGTGCCTCTTTGGCGCGCCCAGTGGGTGATAGAAGCGTAGAAACTCTCCTCCTCTTGTCTTCGGGTCTCAATTCTCATACCCGTAACAGAGGCAACGAGCTTGCTGATGTAGAACTTGACCTCACTTTGAAGTATCCCAGTGTGACGGAGTAACTAAGAGTACAAAGAGAACAGATGAAGATGACGACGAAGACGAGATCAGAGAACACAGCCAGGAGTAACCAAGGCACAAGGTAGCGGCCAAGGCGAAGACAAAAGACACGGCAGGGAAAGCTGGGATTGTAGGTAAAGATAGGGACAAGACTATGAGGCCCACTAAGCTAGACGAGAGACGAGACTATAGATGTCGCAGTGGTAGGTAACTTGAACCTTCAAGCGGGACACAAAGAGCAAGGACTATGGATAGGATAAATATATTGCTCTATACGAGCAGACAGCAAGACGAGACGGAGAAGAAGGAAAGAAAAGAACTAAAGGAAACGACTCTGCTCACCATTTAACACCCTCCTCCGCCAGTCCGTTCTGACCCATACATCAGCCCATAGAACCTCGTAGAAAGCTAGTATTACCATACCTTATATTCCTCCTGTGACGGGGCTCTGCCTCTACTAAACTAGAGTATAGGAAGCAAGAGGGCCGGTAGAAGATAGAAGTTAGGTTTAAAGAGTAAAGATTGTTCTGGATAGACTTAGAATAATCTTAAGGGTCTTCTTCCGCTTGTTACAACTGATGATGAGGAAAAATCAGAACAGATGGGCGGAAACCGGAGATGAGTACTTATACTCCAAATCTCTCTGTTTCCTGCATTCCACCGCTCTTACCAAGTTCCGTGAAAACTCTGTTTTGGAGCGAAACAATTCCTCTGCTACCCCGCTTCTCCTAAGTCATAGCGGTTTCCGGTCCTAGAGTAAGCACCCTTAGCCAGGGTCAAGGATCACCTGCAGTCTGGCTGTCACACAGCTCCGGGCCTGCATCAGATGAGTCTCCGCTCAGGTGGTCTACCCTAGATGGCTGCAGAGCTGTAACTCATAGTAGATTATTCCAGGCATAACCACTGCCGCCTGCAGCAGGGTTCTCTTTTGTACAGAGGGATACTGGAGATGCCCGGGCACTTAGGGACTTTTCTCTAGCCGGTCCTCTACTCACTGACAAGGCCTAGACTTGTCAGCCTACCCTTTCATCATCAATAGATCTCCACCCTAGCGGTCAGAAGGTTGGTACACTTGTAGCAGGTTGCGATCCTCACTACAGGTACTTTTCCTATCACTGTAACTGCTGAATTCTACCAATGACTCTGAGCCTGTAACAGGCCGGGTGAGAACTATTCTCCTAACCGCTAATGTGGCTCTGTTATACTACTCCCCTCTCTCAGGATCTTAGTCTCTAAGATTCAATAACAAAATTCTAATTCAACCTATTCTACAGGAATTTCCGTGACTAGGTACAGGTAGAGAAAAAAAAAGGATTACTCCCTAGAGCAGCTTGTCCCTGGGTTTCTTGGAGTACCTCATGTGAAAATCCCGGAGGGCTTCTTCAGCACTCTCCTGAAGATGTTCATAGGGCTCCCATGTAGCATCCTCATTCTCATATCCTTCCTATAATACTAGATACTCCACTCTTCTCCTAAGCCTATTGACCCAGCTATCAGCTACTTCCTGGACCTGCCAGTTCTCTTCTCCTGCAATCTCTTCTGGTTCCGGAGGGGGAACTCTTCTCTCCGGGTCTACTGGTGCTCTATAGGGTTCTAGAAGAGACATGGAAGACCGGGTGTATAGCCATCTGAGGAGGAAGAGAGAGCTTGTAGGCACGGGTGCCTATAGCCTCAATGACCTTGAAAGGTCCCATCTTCTTTTGATATAGCTTTCTCATTGGCCGCTTTGTTTGCACATTGCGCCGGTCCAACATTACTTCATCTCCTGGCTTGATCTCCGGAGGTGTCAGGGCATGTTTATCATACTACCGGGCCATTCTGATCCTAGCCTTGCCCAGATTTTCTTGCATAGCTTGCCAGATAGATTCCCATTGAGAGATCATGACCTCACTTGCTGGGTTGCTAACTTCAACACCTTCCCAAGGAGCAGGCCAGTTGGTCCTGAGTTCATAACCATAGTTGGCATAGAATGCCGATACCTTGGTAGACTCAGAGACCGCTGAGTTGTAAGCACACTCTGCCAGAGCCAAGAGATCTGCCCAGTCATCCTGTTGGTATGAGCAATAACTCCGCAAGTAATGTTCCAGGGTCTGGTTAACTCTTTCTATTTGGCTGTCCGTTTGGGGGTGGAAAGAAGTAGACATTTTCAGCTTCACATTGAGGAGGCTCATGAGAGACTGCCAGAAATGAGAGAGAAACTTGCTATCTCTGTCCGAGACTATGTCATCAGGTAACCCATGGAGTCTCCAGACTTCCTTCAAGAACATTCTAGCCAGATCTTCTGTTTTATTGAGTGTAGGGAGCGGGATGTAGTGGGCCATCTTAGAAAAGCGGTCCACTATTACCCAGACCTTTGTAAATCCCTTAGACTCCGGCAATCCTACAATGAAGTCCATAGAGATGGAAGTCCATGATCGATAGGGTATCTCCAGGGGTTGGAGCATACCAAACTTCTTGTGCCGAGATGTTTTGTTCCTCTGACAACTGTCACAGGAACGGACATATTCTTCCACATCTTGGTCCATTTTTGGCCAAAAGAAGTTATTTTTCACCCGCTCTAGTGTCTTAAATTGACCATAATGTCCAGCCACTTTAGAGTCATGGGTATCGGTCAGGATGTCCATCTGGAGCTTCTTGTCATTAGGAATATACCATCTATTCTTATAGAAAATGAGGCCATCCTTTTCAGACAAGTTCTGGTCCAAGTTGGGTTTCCCTTCAGCCAGAGAGCGGTGCACTAACTGCCAATCTTTATCAAACTTGACTGCCTCATACAAGCGGTCCAAGAATGAAGATTGCAACTGGTTATTAGGGGATTGCACCCAACTACCAAGTAGAACAACCTAGAGCTCGGAGTTTCCAGGGACCATGGCTAAGGCCATCGGGTAGAAGTCTCCTCAGTCTACGTCGCCTATGCTTCCTAGTAGCCGAGTGCGGCCCTGCGAGCCTATGTCTCTGAAGCGTTTCGACTTCGTTCAAAAGGGAATTCATCAGGCAGAGTAGACGAACACGGAACATAAAGCTTTCAAGAGAAAAAACCCTCTTCCCCAATGGGAAGAGGTAAAAAACTCGTAGGTCTCATTACCAGCGCCGCGCGCTGGCCTATCGATCTCGCCGTAATAATATTAGACTCTTTCTTCCCATAGGTGATGATGGATGAAGATCAAGTGGTAACCCATTTCTACCCCGCAGGTATACCTCCGCGGCCAAGCCCACTATTAGGGTGTCGTACCAGACAACCGGAGCAGTCTCGTATAGAACTTGGAGTTCGAAACGCTAACTACAGAGGTAGAAAGGAACGAGGTCTCTTCAGTCAATTCGATACCGGAAGTCCCAGTCGTCTAGTGCTAGTCCGCAATGGTAATCAAAAGATGTTTTAGACGAATGGTTCAAGTAGAGTTCTCAAAAGAATCGCTAAGTTCTGATAAAGAATAAAAGCGTAGAATGCTCAATAGATTTTATATCGATAAGACTCTTTCTTCGTCGCTGATGATTTCAACAAAGTCGGAGAATGACACCGTATTTATATCCCGCGCAATGTCCCGCGGACTAACTATTATAATTACAATAATTCTATGCGAGACCCCGAAGACCCTGAAATCCTGCCAAGAACGCCAAACACCATCTTCTATAACCCCGCTTCTAAAACCCAAACATCTATCCGAAAATCCCTCACGCTATATCCCGTTGCTGCATGCACTCAGCCTTCGTCAGTGGTCATGAGGAGTCTTCGGAATCAGCCTACCTGATAACACCCTGGTACCGGGCTCGACTTCGCTCGCCAACTCTTTCCTCGCATTGTTATCTGTCCCTACGGAGCATCGCTCAACATTAGGACTGATGGCAATCGGTACCGGAGTGTCGGTAGTCTTACCTTCCCCGCCACCAGCGCCAGCTTCTTCGTTATCTTTGCCATTCGATCAGTTTTGGGTTCGATTGACTCCAACCGCACTGTTGCCCTCATATACCCACCGGTGTCCAGAGCGACTGTGCCGGGCGCCTTTGACGCCCGGGGCTATTATTTTCAGGGTCGAAAACAGGTTCGTTTACTAGGGATTCTACAACTCCGCACTGGGCTCCATACTGGCAATACCGTGCCTCTTTGGCGCGCCCAGTGATTGATAGAAGCGTAGAAGAACTCCTCCTCTTGTGTCTTCGGGTCTCGTTTCCTATACCCGTAACAAGCAGATACCTAGCTACATTGACGATGTAGGCATGATAATGGTGGGAAAGGATGAGTGTTCAAACTGCAGACAATTGGAGAGAATGGTACAGTTAGCTGTCACATGGGGTGAAGCTAACGCTCTGGCATTTGACAATCCTAAAACAGAACTGCTCCACTTCCACAACAAACGAATAACAAATACCACAGATGCAGCAAAGGTTAGGATGCCTGATGGCACTCTGGTTGATGCCAGCGAAACATTAAGATGGCTGGGTGTTTGGTTTGATAGGACTCATCAGCAAGACTTGATTTGTCTCCTGATGTCTCCTGAGCCTCAGGAGACTCAAAAAATATCCAGGAGTCTCAGGAGATTCTCAGGAGACCCGGAAGACTGTTGGGAGACTGCATACACAAGTAGTAGTTTGCTGATGGAAACTGTCTTTCAAACATCATGTCAAAACTAAAGCCGCCTCAGCCATGAGGGCATTTCTTGCCACTCGCTAGTCTGGGAAACACAGAAAAAGGATTAAGCCAGACGGCTCTCAGACAGCTCTATCAAACCTGCGTCACTACCATCAGTGATTTCGGTGCAGAGGTTTGGTGGAATGGTCAGGCAAGATACAAGACACAGCTTCAGAAAATTCAGAACAATGCGATAAGAAGGATTACCGGTGCTTTCAGAACCACACCAATATCAGCACTCCAAGCAGAAACCGCACTACTACTCATGGAGATCAGGCTTGACCTCCAACAACAGAAATACGCCTTACGCATTCTCAGCATGCCAGCAACCCACCCTATCTGCATCTTCAGCCCAGATTCCTATCTAAATACACAGGAATCAGGAAGGGAGGAGATACCTTCAGCTACTCCATGGCACTCAACTGTTGCTAGACCGCACTACCAGTCTAGATTACATCGGATCTTAAGCAGAGTCAGTGACTGGATTCAACCTCAGAGTCTAGTGGAGGACATAGACACAATAGCGTGTCCCCTATGGCATCAGAATGTGATAGACATCTAGATCGATACAGCAGACAAAGATACAGCAGCAGAATCATAGACAAGCAACTCAGGACAACCACTGCAACCTAAACTGTTTAGTGCTCTACTCTGATGGATCACTAATGGAAGGGAAAGCTAGAGCTGGAGTTGTTGGCATTAGAGGCAACGAAAAGGTAGTGGAACTATATTACCACCTTAGGAAGGAGGTGGAAGTCTTCAACTGTGAGCTATATGCAATAGCTCAAGCTACACTACTCGCCCGAAAGAAGATCAGAAATTCACACCACCACACAGTTGATGTCTGGATATGCTCAGACAACCAGGCAACAGTACGGAGAATGAGGAAACCAGAAGCACTCCCAGGCCAACAATGGGTTCAGTTAGCCAGATCAAACCTACTGGAACTCGAAGCACTCAACATCAAAACACACCGCGACATGGAGGTGGATGGAAATGAGCAAGCTGACAAGCTGGCAAAAAGGGGGGCAAAGGGGGAATGGGTCGAACCAGATGCAAGGGTATCAATTACCCACCTGAAGAGGAGAATCAAGGAGCAGGCAATGGCTACTTGGAAAGAAAGATGGAAAACTATGAAGAAAGGAAGGAGCTACAGGGGTGCTCCCATCTCCAAAATGTCCACACCCCTTCGCGGGAACATTCCAAGGAAACTCGCAAGCACAATCATACAAATACGAACAGAACATGGATACACCAAATCCTACCTATCAAGAATACCAACAACAAACCTCGATACAGCAGAATGCAGATGCGGATATTTCCAGGAAACTTCGACGCACCTACTACTTTACTGCAAACAACATCCACTACCAGAACTTAGAAAAGATCTTGCTGCGACGATAAAACCAATGCCTCTCAACTGGATGACAGCCATGCACACAGACAAAGGACTCCAAGCAACCATCGATAGGTTCCTCCTACCATCTCAGATCGCCACTAGAAACTGGGTTCTAGGGGAGAGAGATGGAGATGGAGATGGAAGGGAACGAATAGGATAGGGAAGACTTGAGGATGAAGGGGAAAGAGAAGGGGAAGGATAGCCCCAAGGTGCTTGCACCTAGCGTTAAGAGATGGAATTGAGAGGATAACACGTATGATAACCTTGGAAGAGGGTAGATGGGAATACGGTCATTAGGTGGCTGAAACTATTGGGTTCTTTCTTTGTATGCCATATCCGGTTTCGGATGCAAGCAGTATGAGTAATAAATAAATAAATAAATAAATAAATCTGAACTTGTTGGTCTCAGGGTCTACAAAGTAGGGGTGTCCGTCTGTACCTAACGCGTACTGAGATACCATTGGTTTCATTTTGTATCCTTGGATCTCCGTTGTGGATACTGCCAGCATCTCGTAGACTTTCTTTAGATGGCTACTACTCTGCATTGCTTCTTTTAGGTCTTTCTCCCATGTGGGATTTGGGGTTAGTGACACTGCATGGTTTTGCGGGATCTCACCCATGAATGCTTCGGTGACTTCGAATTCGCTTGTGTCAGGGGTTTTGCCGAGCGCTGCTGCTGCTTCCTTCAGCTGTGACTCTCGCTGCGTGCACTGGTATCTGAGTCTTGAAAGCGCATCGGGGACCTCCATTTCCGTTCCTTTTCTGTAAATGATGGATATGTGATCTTTGAATTGACTGAGGTATATCCTCCAGTTTTGCAGCCGTAGGTTGGATTTCCCAACTGAAGTTGTCGCTAGTCCGTTCATTTCATAGATAGCTACACTAGGCTCGTGATCTGTATAAAAGACTGCTTTAGTCTGCTCTAGATAGTGTCTCATTTTTCTGACCGTCCATACTTAACCCGACATCTCCATATCTATGGGCCAGTAGTTCTTTTCTGCTTGTGTGAGCTCCCGTGAGAAGAATAAAATGGGTACTAGGTTGGTCTTGGTGGTGGCTGGTTTATCCAAGTCCTTCTGCTGGTAGGCTCCCACGCCTATGCCATACTCAGGGGAGGCGTCGAGGAAGACGTGTACAGGTCTGTCGTTGCGGAAGTGATAGAGCCTTGGCCGGGAGCCTATAGTGTCTCGGACGTCTTCTAAGGCTTTTAGTAGTGTATCGTCTTTAGGCACTTCCTTCTTTGATGTATAGGCTTTTCTACCTCTTCCGGTAGGCGCTAGTTTGATCATTTTCGCTTTTAGTTGGGTAAGGGGTTTGATGCGTTGAGCATAGTGTGGTACTAAGTGCCTATTCCAATTGGTCAATCCAATGAAGTATTCCAGCTTATTGAGTGTCTCCCGATAGGGGAGGTTTAGGATCGCTGCTGTTTTAGCTTCAGTTGTAGTGAGTCCTAGTCTATCGACAAGGTAACCTAATAGCTCTAATGAGAAGAATCCTAGGAAGCACTTCTTTGCTTGTAGCGTGATTCCAAGGTTTGCTATTATCCTGAATACTTTGTCCAGGTGGTTCATGTGCTCTTCGAAGCATCTAGAGTAAACGTATATGTCATCTACAAAACATGAGATAAAGCGCCAGGTCAGTCCTTTGAATGCTTTGTCCATTAGTTTCTGCTGGTGCTGGACTGAGCGTTTATATTCCATAGGAGAGACCATAAACATTTCGTGCCCCCTGTGAGTGACGATAGCTGTTCTATATCTATCGTCAGGGTAGATCATGCGTTGGTAGAACTTGAAAGCAGAGGTGATGTCCAGTGCGCTTATGAAGTTCATTCTGCTAATGTTTGCCAGTATGTCTTCTTGCCGGGGTAATGGGTATGCATCTCCAGGCACCAACTCGTTGAGCATTCGCATATCGATAATGGGGCACTCTTTGCCATTATGCCTCACTACAAACACCTGCATGCTGTAGGGTGATGGTCTATCGACCTGAGTCATTCTTCCCTATGCTACGTTCCTATCGAACTGGGTGTCGATGGCTGCTCTTGCGTTCTTAGAGACCGGGTATGGTGGTTTGGACTTGATCTGTCTTTCGAGTTCTGAGGCTACCGGGACTCGCAGCCATTCCGTATGGTGTTCCCTCACGCATCCTAACTTCTCGTTGAATATAATCTTATAGCGTTTACAAAGATCTCGTAGGACTTTTTCTTGATCGCTAGTTAGATCTGTTTTGCTAATATTGACTTCCGCCCAAGTAGATTCAGTGATATCCGGTGTGGTGATACCTTCCGCTACGGGATAGGGATAGACAGGGGTAAATTCTTGATCCAACCAATGGGGCCTTATGAATGGTGTGTTTTGAGTAGGTTTGTGAGTTTTGCCTTTTGTCCCCTTGTACCGGCATTATCCTAGGTCAGTTTTGCTCCGTAATCAATTCCGTGGGCAGGGAATCATTTTCCTATACGTATGTTTGCCCTGCTTCTTGCGTACCGAAATACGCTCTGAATTCTTGTGAAGCTTCTGACAAGACTTTCCTAAAGTTGGCGGGACTAACGCTGTTAACGTACCCTATGACCGTGTTCTTGAAGACTGTCAGTGTGTCGTCGGTGAGGTTTGTGAAGATAATGTTTGCTTGATCGTGGAGGAATATCCCTGATCCGCATGATTGTCCTGATATGTCTTTCTTTTTGCCGATGAATATGTAATCTTGAGCTGGGTCTAGCGTGCGGTTCAATCTTATAGGTAGGACGTAGATGCTTCTAGGAGGTACTGTGCACTTGCTTGTTACCCGTACTATGACTTTTGAAGCTCGTTCGTGCATTGTGACCTTTATTGGTATCTTCATGTTATTGCACGAGCCTAGGACTAGGTGACCTTGCGCGAATCTTATTTCCGCAGATTCAGATAGAAAGACGTTGTTGCCAATTAGCATATTACATCCAAGGTCATTGAAGACGTGGTATGTGATGTTGAGCTTGCTAAGGTTGTTCCCGTTACTGATGAAGTACGTGGGGATTACCGCTAGCTTGTCCACCGTGACTGATGCACCCCCGATGCCGCGAACTATTCTTGGTGATTCAAGAGGTATAGTTTGCGCACCAGGGACGTTAGCTCTCAGAAATTCAGCGTCAATAGCGGAGTTCCCGATGCCGGTGTCAGCTACTACTTCATAGGTGTCTCCTGTGTCTGGGTCGAATGTAACATTTAGGGTCATGTATTGGTAGTCTATGATCCTATCTTCTGGGTCTGAAGCGTAGGTAGAGTTTGATTCCACAATAGTCCTTGCTTTGGAGATCTCTGTTGCCTTTGGGTCTCTGTGGTAATGGTTTGCTTCCTTAAGATGACGAAAGAGGGAGCTGTTACGGGTATAGGAATGGAGACCCGAAGACAAGAGGAGGAGTCTTCCCACACTTCTATCACCTACTGGGCACGCCAAAGAGGCACGGTGCTGCCAGTATAGAGCCCAGTGCGGAGTTGCAGAATCCCTAGTAAACGAACCTGTTTTGGACCCTGAAAATAACCCCCAGAGCGTCAAGGTGCCGGCACAGTCGCTCTGGACACCGGTGGGTATATGAGGGGGCAACAGTGCGAGTTTGGAGTCAATCGGACCAGAACTGATCGAACTGCAAAGATAACGAAGAAGCTGATGCTGGTGGAATCCATGGAAAGGTAAGACTAAAGTCAATTGGGGAGCAATGACGAGACTGAGTGAACGACGAACAGGGGTTTCAGTGTGGCGGTATTTTAGTTGTTGCGGCTAGTTTGATGGATATGATCAAATAGGTCATAGCGGCAATCGGAAGCGTTTGTATACAAAATGATAAACAGAAAATTTTGCTCTGAATGGAGCTCTCATTCCAAACCAGCTCTCATTAATCACCAGAAAAACATCACAATGGAATCGAAGGCTTCTCAACGACCCGAAGTGGACAATAACCTCAATTATACAAAGTATGAGCGTCTATCTTTAGCTCTCAGCCATTATCATGCCGACTTGGTCAAATATCAAGAGAACTCCTCTACGGATTTGTAAGCGAAGAAACCTATTGTCCTTCAAATAGCCAAAATGTATGGTATTTCAGAGCCGACTTTACGAAGACATATTAAAAATCCCTGCCAAAGAACACGACCGGAAGCAGATAAAGATAAATTGCTTTTAACTGAAGCGGAAGAAAAAGCTTTAGTAAATCGGTTATTATTTCTTGATGACTTCAATATACCTGCAAGTAGAGATCAGTGTTATGAGTTGGCGTATGCAATCCTAAGACGACGCGATTCGACAAGGATTATCGGCAGAGATTGGTTTTATCGTTTTCTCGATCGTCACGAAGATATCAGATATCTAGTAGTAAAATCAATATCTACTAGTCGAGCAAATGCAGTCAGTTGGGATACGATGGATGATTTTTTCGCAAAGGTAAATGATTATTGCCTTTTATAGTACTAAAACAATGCTAACCTTTACACTTATGAAAAGCTCAAGTATGCGATTGAGAAATATTCCATTCTACCAATAAATACATACAATTTGGATGAGACGGGCTTTATATTTGGAGTGGGGGAGGAGGTAAAACGTATCTGTCGTAATATTCGGCAAGATTCATTTTTCAAAGAGTTCCGAAACCGCGAGTCTTGTTCAGTGGTTGAAGCAGTTGCAACAGACGGATTCACGATCACACCTTTAATTATTTTTAAAGGTCAAAATCATTTGGCAGGATGGTTTACAGATCCTAAATCGGAGAATTGGTGGTACGGATATTCAGCAAAAAAGTATAATACAAGACAGTTATGTCTAGAGTATTTAGAAAAGATATTTGAACCAGAGACAAACGCTCGGTAGGTTTTGATCATAATCCATAACAATACCTATATAATATACTGATTTATAAAGTGCGGAAGGAAATTGGCGCTTACTTATTTTTGACGGGTTTGACTCTCATATGCAGTTAGAGCTCATTCAATTTTGCCTGGATCACCGAATACTTCCTTTCTGTTTACCGTCACATACGTCACATATTTTACAGCCTTCATCAGCAAGACTTAATTTGTCTCCTGATGTCTCCTGAGCCTCAGGAGACTCTCAGGAGACCCAGGAGACTGTTGGGAGACTGCATACACAAGTAGTAGTTTGCTGATGTTTGGATATTGGTGTTTTCTCTCCTTTAAAATCCTTTTACAGACATGAAGTAACAATGCTTCGGTCACCGGTTACAAAAAAGGAATTTTCCAAGTCTATTAGCAAAGGCACGTACTATGGCTTTCACCAAAAGTAACATTCAGGCAGGATTTCGTGCTTCTGGAATTTACCCCTACGATCCGAGAATCATTCTGGATGAACTTTGTTACGGAACTACCTGAGAATCAGGGCTTTAACGCAATCCTAGTGGTGGTGGATCGATTGACAAAAATGAAACACTTTATTGCAACAACGGAATGTGTTAACGCCCGGGAGCTATCTCGTCTATATTTGGAACAAGTATGGAAGCTTCATGGATTGCCGGAAACTATTATATCGGACCGAGGAACACAATTTACGGCTGAATTCTGGAAAGCGCTATGCGATCGCTTGGAAATAGCGCCCCGCTACTCTACAGCTTTTCATCCTCAGACCGATGGCCAAACCGAAAGAACCAATGCTATAATGGAACAATACCTACGGAGTTATCTTTCGTATCAACAAGATAATTGGATGGATTTTTTACCTCTTGCCGAGTTCGCGATTAATAATCACATCTCGGAAACAACCAATATGTCCCTCGCTTGCTTAACTACGACACCCTCAGATGACGTCGGACCCTTAAGACATGAGCTACCACAACGAAGATCGAAATGGGTTGGCAAGAAAGAATGCCACAAGTATTTGATTTTTTGAAGAAGACAAGGAGCTCAGAAGATACAGGAGGAGATGGCTAATATACACCGTACCCCGTCACCTCGTTATGCGGTTGGAGACCAAGTTTGGCTGTCCACTCGAAATATTGTTATCAAACGTCCGTCTAAAAAGCTGGATTGGAAACAGATCGGACCCTATTCGATAAAACGTATTGTTAGTCCTTACACCTACAAATTAGTTTCATGGATACAATGGACTGTTCGGGATGGCAGGATTGGGACTGGACGGATTGGGATTATTGTGCGTTTGGGAAGCAGGATTTGTCAGAAAAGGTTCTATGAGGTTCTGTTACACGGAGGAGTGAGTCATAGTCGGGTTACGCGGAAGTATGAGTCATGCTAAGTGAGGGGTTGTCGGATATATAAGGGAGGCAACGGAGCCTACTGTGTCGTTCTTTTTCCTTTCTTTCTTCTCTACGCAACGTCTTCTGTATTTAAATCAATTCATAGTTTCTCTTCAGAAACTATCGCTGCCTTTACTATATACTTTATAATTCCTTTATATTATCGGAGTTATCGCTGTCACCCCCTTGCACCTTGCGGAACGAAGTTGATACCACACCCCCGCCTTGAGATTACGTTGCGTCGTCATCCGCACCGTGCACCACCATAATGGCAACACCACAACCACCACCCCCACCCACTGCTAGGGTCGTTGATGGGGTCACCCTTGACGGGGATTATCAGATTCCCCAGACTTTTGCCGAGTTCAAGGCTGTTGAGGATCTACACTACCACTATATTCATTTACTCACACTTGTTCGGGAAGGGGACCGTTGGAAGACTGAACGAGATGCTAGCCGAGCACTACATGCTGCAACCAGGAATGAACTTGCTGCAGCAAGGGAACAGTTGGAAGCAAGTAACACCCACACCGATGCCCTGGAAGCACAGGTCCACACCCTGGAATTCCAGCTTACCGCTGCGCAAGCCAATCCACCACCACCACCACCACCACCACCACCACCACCAGCAGGCCATGCCCCTCCCGCCTTCCGCTCCGAAAAGTTTCCGGACCCCCCCAAGTTCAACGGGACCAGGAAAGAGCTACCTGGTTTTCTCAACCTCCTCCGTACCAAACTCAGGGTTAACCATGATAGGTTCCTGAACGAGGAGGCTAAGGTCTTTTATGCAGTTAGTCGGTTGGAGGGGAAGGCGTTAGATCAAGTGATCCCAATGGCAGCCGGAGATGCTCCACCTTTTTCCTCAGTAACTGCCTTCGTCGAATTCCTGGAAGCTTCTTTTGGAGATCCAGACCCTCGGGGTACGGCTAGAAGGGAACTCCAGAGTCTCCGACAAGGCAAAGGAGACTTCGCTACCTATCTTACACAATTCCTGCGCATCATGGGGCGTTTGGACTATAACGAGGAAGCTAAGAAGGACGCTTTGGAGATGGGACTCTCAGATGACCTGAAGGATGCAATGATCTATCAGGATACCGCAACGGAGGGGTTCGACGCCTATGTGAGGAGGCTGATGACCATGGATAACCGAATTAGGGCCAGGAAAGATGCCCACCGCTCCACCAGAAACCCCATGGGGCAATTTGCTACTCAGCCTGCCGCCCCCCACCCATCCTATACCCCCGGAGGTCTTGCACCTATGGACCTCTCCGCCCTACAGGCCCGCTCAGCCCCACGCCCCCCACCAGAGGGAAGATATACTTTTGTTAATGGACGCCGCCAGACTTCCCCCGCCGAGAAAAAATGGAGAATGGAGAACGGCCGCTGTGCCTATTGCGCTGCTCCAGACCATGTTTTTGCCCAATGCCCTCAAGGAAATCGCCCCCGCGGTCCTCCCCCCATGAGAGGCGCTGCTTTGACCGCCCCCCCTGCTGTTTCTGTACCTCTTATTACTTCTTCTTCTTCTTCTGTCTCGAATACTTCTACGGATGTTATTTTGTCTTCAAATGAGTCGGGTTTTCATTAGTCCCTGGTCAGTACTATGGCCCTCACCAGGGACCCTCAAAGGAATTTTCTTCATCTGCATTTTCTATTTCAGGTTTTTCAGTTTCAGTTGTAGCAGAAGAGGAGTTAAATGGAGATCATTTAGTTGTTGCTTGTAACATTGAAAACAATAAAGAATCCATTCCTACTTATGCTATGATTGATACTGGGGCCTCGGGATTTGCATTTATTGACGAAACCTTTGCGCGCCATCACCAACTTCCTATTTCCTTACTTAAAACACCTAGAGTTCTTGAGGTAATTGACGGACGACCTATATCCTCAGGACAAATTACTTCTATATGCCAAGTTCCTCTTCAGATTGGATCACATCAAGAACGAATTCCTCTCTTTGTTACTAAACTCGGACAATATCCTCTGGTTCTCGGTATACCATGGTTACAACATCACGATGCTACCTTAAGGTTTAAGGATAATACGGTCGCCTTCGAGTCGGATTTCTGCAAAAAGAATTGTAACACAAAGAATGACGCTACCAAAATCCCCGGAATAAAACCTCAAACCTATATGATAGGACCAGTACCGTTCAGCCGCCTTGCTCGAAAAAAGGGATTACAAATTTACAGTGCATCCCTCCGCGACATCGAGCAAACTCTTAACGAAGTTCTGGACGCCGAATGGAAGCATAAAATCCCCAAACAATATCATCACCGATTGGAAATGTTCGACGAAGCCTTTGCCCAGGACCTCCCTCCTCGACGTCCCTACGACCATAAGATTCCGATAAAAGAAGGAAGGGAACCACCATTTGGACCTCTCTACGGAATGTCTAGAGACGAACTGCTTGTGCTACGAGACTATATCCGAGAAAATCTTTCCAGCGATTTATTCAAGGCCAGTTCCTCACCACGCCCAAGATTATTCGTTAAGAAAGCAGATTACCACTACTACGGCTGCGCGACTATCGGCGACTTAACGAGTTGACTATTAAAAATCGATATCCTTTACCGCTTATACGAGAAACACTAGACCGCTTATCAAAAGCCAAATGGTATACCAAGTTAGACTTACGTCAAGGTTATAACCAGATAAGGATGGCGGAGGGTGAAGAATGGAAGACCGCATTCCGAACACGTTATGGTCACTTTGAATATACTGTTATGCCATTCGGCCTTACCAATGCCCCTGCTACGTTCCAACACTTTATTAACGACTGTCTACGAGAACATCTTGATCAATTCTGCACGGCATATTTGGACGATATTTTGATATATAGCAATACCCTCGAAGAACATGAGGAACATGTGGAAAAAATACTCGGGCTATTACAGAAACATGGTGTCCTGTTGAAACCAGAGAAGTGCGAGTTTCATACCCAAAGCACCACCTATCTCGGTCTTATTATTGAACCCAACGGTATTCGGATGGACCCTCATAAGGTCTCTGCAGTACAGGAATGGACTACGCCCCGGACGGTAAAAGATATACAAGCATTTTTGGGCTTTGCCAATTTTTACAGGCGTTTTATCCTTGGGTTTTCAAAATTGGCTAGCCCCCTTACGAAACTTACCAAAAAAGGGGTAGTCTTCCAATGGTCGCCAGAAGCAGAGGCAGCCTTCCAACAATTGAAGGAAGCCTTTACCACCGCCCCCGTTCTAATTCATTTTGATCCTGAGAAACCAATTACAGTTGAAACGGACGCCTCAGACTATGTCGCCGCCGGTGTACTATCGCAATACGACAACCAAGGGAAACTCCATCCCGTGGCATTCTTCTCTAGGAAACACTCACCCGCGGAGTGTAACTATGAAATATACGACAAGGAGCTATTAGCGATTATCCGATGTTTCGAAGAATGGCGACCCGAGTTAGAAGGAGCAAAACACCCTATCGAAGTTATATCGGATCATAAAAACCTAGAGTACTTTATGTCCACCAAACAGCTTAATAGGAGGCAGGTGCGTTGGGCGGAATTTCTCTCCCGCTTCGACTTTATCATCAAATATCGGCCAGGGAAGCAAAGCGGTAAACCGGATGCGTTGACTAGGAGATCAGGAGATCTCCCTGAGGAAGGAGATGAAAGATTGCTTCACCAGAGCCAAACGGTATTAAAGAGGGAGAACTTGGATCCTAAGCTAAGTTTGTTGGCGGGTTCTTTGACAAATGAACCCGCTGAAAAGAATGCCTCCCTACAGAAATTATTTGACGAAGGATATTTGGCTGACCCATTTCCACAAAAAATATTGAACCTACGACAAACAGATACGAAGCAATGCAAGGAAATTTCCTTGGCAGAATGTACCGAAGTCGACGGTCGTTTACTCTATCGCGAAGGTCTCTACGTTCCAGATTACGCTCCTCTACGACTGGAAATTCTTAAACAATATCACGATGCCCCTTCAGCAGGTCATCCCGGCAGAGAAAAGACCTTTGAATTGGTCAGCAGGGACTACTACTGGCCAAATATGCGAGACTATGTCGGCCAATATATCCGGAATTGCCATATCTGTCAACGAAGTAAGCCCACGACACATGGCAAGTTAGGAGTGCTGCGACCACTGCCCATCCCCGAACAACCCTGGAGAGAAATATCTATGGACTTTGTTACAGGTCTACCGGAAAGCGAAGGATATGACGCCGTGTTAGTAGTGGTAGATCGATTAACCAAGATGCGCCACTTACTGCCATGTAATACGACAGTTAATGCGGAAGATACGGCAAACCTATACCTGCAACATATCTGGAAACTACATGGCCTGCCAACACACATTACCTCCGATAGGGGAACCCAATTTACCGCTAAGTTCTGGAAGTCCCTCTGCAAGCAACTTAAGATCGAGGCACGAATGTCAACTGCGTTCCACCCGGAAACTGATGGCCAAACGGAAAGACTCAATGCCGTCATGGAACAATACCTCAGAGCATATGTTTCCTACCAACAAGACGATTGGGCGAAATGGTTACCTATGGCAGAATTCGCGGCAAATAACCAGGTCTCCGCCTCTACAAAAGCTACACCCTTCTTCGCAAACTATGGATACCATCCTCGATTTACGATAGACCTTCAGAAGCCCGAAAGGTCTCCACCTAGTCTCGACGCTCATGGATTTGCAGGAAAAATGAAGGAGCTACACGATTACCTACGGACTCAACTACGGTCGGCTCAGGACCAACAAGAAAAGTCAGTGAATGCCAAACGCACTCCCGCCCCAAGATATGAAGTCGGAGATATGGTATTCGTGTCGGCAAAGAATATTCGTACTACCCGCAACTCGAGGAAGCTCGATTGGAAGAAATTGGGACCTTTCCCTATCCAGGAAGTGGTCTCTCCCTATGCTTATCGTCTGAATCTTCCCCGCTCGATGAAGATGCACCCTGTCTTTCATGTTTCTCTTCTGGACCTCGCAGCAACAGATCCAGTGCAAGGACAAATACTCCCTCCGCCTCCACCCGTTATTGTTGAACAAGAGGAAGAATACAGGGTCGAGGAAATATTGGACTCCCGATCTCACGGAAAACAGGGACTCCAATACTATGTTAAGTGGACAGGTTACGCCGACCCCACTTGGGAACCCGCCGAATACCTTAATCGAACCACCGCCGTCGAAGTCTTCCATATACGCTATCCCAGAACCGATAGAGTTCGCAGGAGCTCGCGACTAAAGTACTTTACTGATACAATGGACTGTTCGGGATGGCAGGATTGGGACTGGACGGATTGGGATTATTGTGCGTTGGGGAAGCAGGATTTGTCAGAAAAGGTTCTATGAGGTTCTGTTACACGGAGGAGTGAGTCATAGTCTACGCTAAGTATGAGTCATGTGAGGGTTGTCGGATATATAACGGAGCCTACTGTGCCGTTCTTTTCCTTTCTTTCTTCTACGCAACGTCTTCTGTATTTAAATCAATTCATAGTTTCTCTTCAGAAACTATCGCTGCCTTTACTATATACTTTATAATTCCTTTATATTATCGGAGTTATCGCTGTCACCCCCTTGCACCTTGCGGAACGAAGTTGATACCACACCCCCGCCTTGAGAATTAGACCTCCCGTCCTCTATGAAAATACATCCTGTATTTCATGTTTCATTGCTAGTACCAGTTATTCAAGATCCCGTCCCCGGGCAGATTATTGAACCACCTCCACCCGTCGAGATTGAAGGAGAGACAGAATGGGAAGTGGAGGAAATATTGGATTCAAGGAAACGAGGACGGCGAGTGGAATATTTAACCAAGTATAGGGGTTATGAAGAACCCTCCTGGCAACCTTCAGACGACCTAGAACATAGTCCTGAGCTGCGGGAGTCTTTTCATCAACAGTATCCTTCGAAACCTAGGCCTATCAGGAGCTAGGCCCTAGGAGGGGACCTGATCTGTCCCGGCGTCTTGGCATCAGACCCGTAGCTTCGGTAGTACTAGTGGAATAGATATGGTGGAAGGGGAAAGGATAGGCAAAGGTAGAATAGAATGATATGATGTGAGGTCGACGTGCAGGTGGGATTGGTAATGAAAGGAAACAAGGATGACGTTATGACTTGTTTTGGGTATCGGTGGTGCAGAAAGGATCGAGAATGGAAGTTTATGAGATGGTGGAGAGGAATACGAAGTGTGGTGATACGGGGTTCTATGGGATTCTATGGGCTGAGGTAATGGGATTCTATGGGGTGGTGGAGACGTTAGAAGTGGAGAGGTGGGAGAGTATGTTAAATAGCAAGCGGAGTTCTTTCCTTTAGTTCTTTTCTTTCTTTCTTCTCTGTCTTGTCTTCTTGTGCTCTCGTACATAGGAATATATCTATCTCCTATCCATAGTCCTCGCTTCGGTTGTCTACACTGCACCTCTATAGTCTCTCCTCGCCCAGCCTCGCCTCAGAGTTGCCCTCGCCATATTCACGGTCATCGCTTTCCCTGCCCTGCTTCTGGTCTCAGCCTTGGCCGTTGCCTTGTACCCCTTTGTCTCTGGCTGTGTCCCTCGCCCTTGTCTTCGTCGTCATCTTCATCGCTCCTCCGTGTAGTCTTAGTTACTCTGTTACAGAGTTCTCGAAAGAATCACTAAGTTCAAAAGGTAAAGATAGAAACGTATAAAGATCAATAAGACTCTTTCTTCGTCGCTAATGATTTCAACAAAGTAGGAGAATGACCCCGCACCTTTATTCCGCGCAAATGTCACGCGGACTAACTATTACAATTATAATAATCCTGTGTGAGGCCCCGAAGACCCTGAAAACCTGCCAAGAACACCAAACACCAATTCTATAACCCCGCTTCTAAATCCCAAACGCCTATTCAAAAAATCCCTCACGCTATATTCCGTTGCTGCATGCACTCAGCCTTCATCAGTGGTCATGAGGAGTCTCGAAGTCAGCCTACCTGATAACCCCCTGGTACCGGGCTCAACTTCGCTCGCCAACTCTTTCCGAGTCCACACATCGTTATCTATTACTAAGGAGCGTAGCTCAACGTTAGGATTTGACAGCGATCGGTACCGGAGATGTCGGGTAGTCTTACCTTCCCGGGGCGCCACCAGCATCAGCTTCTTCGTTATCTTTGCCATTCGATCAGTTTTGGTCCGATTGACTCCAAACTCGCACTGTTGCCCCCTCATATATCCACCGATGTCCAAAGCGCCTGTGCCGGCGCCTTGACACTCCGGGGGTTATTTTCAGGGTCGAAAGCAGGTTTGTTTGCTAGGGATTCTGCAACTCCGCACTGGGCTCCATACTGGCAGTACCGTGCCTCTTTGGCACGCCCAGTGGGTGATAGTAGCGTAGGGGAGGGTTCCTTCTCTTGTCTTCGGGTATAACAGAGCCACATTAGCGGTTAGGAGAATAGTTCTTACCAGGCCTGTTATAGGATCAGAGTCATTGATAGAATTCAGCAGTTACAGTGATAGGAAAAGTACCTGCAGTGAGGACCGCAACCTGCTACAAGTGTACCTACCTTCTGACCACTAGGGAGGAGATCTATTCATGAAAGGATAGGCTGACAAGTCTAAGCCTTGTCAGTGAATAGAGGACCGGCTAGAGAAAGGTCTCTAAGTGCCTGGGCATCTCCAGTATCCCTCTGTGCAAAAGAGAACCCTGCTGTAGCGGCAGTGGTTATGCCCGGAATAATCTATAATGAGTTACAGCTCTGCAGCCACATCAGCAAACTACTACTTGTGTATGCAGTCTCCCAACAGTCTCCCAAGTCTCCTGAGAGTCTCCTGAGACTCCTGGATATTTTTTGAGTCTCCTGAGGCTCAGGAGACCTCAGGAGACAAATGAAGTCTTGCTGATGCATCTAGGGTAAACCACCTGAGCGGAGACTCATCTGATGCAGGCCCGGAGCTGTGTGACAGCCAGATCAGAAGTGATCTCGACTTTGCCATGGGTGCTTTAGAACTGAACACTATTAACGCTTAGGAGAAGCGAGAAGCGGAGGAATTGTTTCCGCCCAGAACGTAGTTTTCACCAGTAACTTAAGAAGAAGGTGAACAGAAACAGAGAGATTTGCAGTATAAGTACTCATCTCCGGTTTCCGCCCATCTGTTCTGATTTTCCTCATTATCAGTTGTAAAAAGCAAAAGAAGACCCTTAAGATTATTCTAAGTCTATATTAGCCGCACTGCATAACCCGAAGAGTCTCAGAAAGAAACTTGGAGTTCGCTTAACTACAGAGAGATAACGGCGCTCTTCAGTCAATTCGACACCGGAAGTCCCAGTTGCCTAGTACTAGTCCACAATAATAATCGGAAGATAATTTAGACGAATGGTTCAGGTAGAGTTCTCAAAAGAATCGCTAGGTTCGAATCAAAGATAAAAGCGTAAAGTAGTCAATAGATTTTGGCTAATAGATTTTCCAATAGATTTTATATCGATAAGACTCTTTCTTCGTCGCTGATGATTTCAACAAAGTCGGAGAATGACGCCGTATTTATATCCCGCCAAGAAATGTCACGCTGACTAACTATTACAATTACAATAACTCATGAAGACTCAAATCCTGCCAAGAACGCCAAACACCTTTTTTTCTATAACCCCGCTTCTAAACCCAAACATCTATCCGAAAAATCCTCACGCTTATATCCCGTTGCATGCACTCAGCCTTCGCGCCGTCATGGAGTCTTGAGTCACTTACCTGATAACACCCCAGACGCTTGACTTCACTCGTCAACTCTTTCCTCAGATCGTTATCTATCACTTCGAAAGATACCAACGTTAGGACTGATAACCATCGGTACCGGAGTTGTCGGGTAGTCTTACCTTCCCCGCCACCAGCGCCAGCTTCCGTTATCTTTGCCATTAGATCAGTTTTGGTCCGATTGACTCCAAACTCAGATCAAGCTGTTCTCTCATATACCCACCGGTGTCCAGAGCGGCTGTGCCGATGCTTTGACGCTCCGGGGGTTATTTCCAGGGTCGAAAACAGGTTCGTTTACTAGTGATTCTGTAACTCCGCACTGGGCTCCATACTGGCAATACCGTGCCTCTTTGGCGCGCCCAGTGGTTGATAGAAGCGTAGAAGAAACTCCTCCTCTTGTGTCTTCAGGTCTCTATTCCTATACCCGTAACAGTCTACCCAAAAGAATCTTTGCTCTCTAAACCTAACTTCTATCTTCTACCGGCCCTCTTGCTTCCTACACTCTTGTTTAGTAGAGGCAGAGCCCCGTCACAGTATCAGCTTCTTCGCGGCCTTTGCGGCTCGATCATTTTTGGTCCGATTGACTCCAAACTCGCACTCAGGCTGTTGCCCCCTCATGTACCCACCGTAGTCCAGTGCGAATGTGCCGGTACCTCGATGCTCCGGGGGTTATTTTCAGGGTCGAAAACAGGGTCGTTTACTGGGATTCTGCAACTCCGCACTGGGCTCCATTCTGGCAGTACCGTGCCTCTCTGGCGCACCCAGTCGGTGATACATGTATGGTGAGTTCATGGAGTGGGCTTGGTATCATGTAAATCAATTTCCTTTATTAGTATAAATAAAGCCGTAATCCGAAAGCCCCCGGTTGCTAAGGACCTTTCTTTATTTTCCGGCAAGTACATGATCATATCTAAAACAGTGCAGCATGGTAATCCCTATTACGATACCATTATGAAGTGCATTATTAAGCACGGGGCCCTAATATGGATGAAGATATTCCTCTCTCATCATCAATATAAGTATTTACTATCAACCTCAGGTATTACTTCAATTCCGGGCGACTTTGGGAATATGGCGTATGGTGAAACGGCAAACATGAACTAACCTCTTTCAACGATTAGGACTTTTTTTTTTTTTTTAAGTATCTTGGATTTGCTATTGAGAAAACAAGTCTTAATGTTATTAAAGCATACGGAAACATGATATTACGAAATACACTGTTACAATAGACTCTTTCGCACTAGAAATACAAGAAAATTTCTTTCATTTCCCTAGGCTGATAACCTCTGACTTAGGAAAGATGCTCCCTACGATATCCTCATGTTGGGCAGCTCAAATCGTACTTGGGCTTATAGTTCTCATCCCACACACCCCAATGGTGCTCAACGTCATTACCCTTTTCAACTGGTTTGAAAACCTCATCAAAGGCCTCAAAGACAAAAACATTTATTCCCCATGCAATCATCGCACAAACGCTTTCTTTCCAGAACTTGGCGGCATTTTCGGTGCTGGGCACAGCATTTTCATAATCCTTTCCTCCAGTGGGCCAGTTGGTCTCACCAACCCAGAAATCCCAGTCACTATCTGTACCCTTTACCTCTTGTACATAGCTTAGAGCCTCTGTCTATCATTAGCATCCTATAACTCTCTTTCTTGAATGGAGCGCATACGCATTATGTCGTCAAAAAATGAATGTGTGGCATTGTCCATTTTCTGCCCTTGCCAGTAACTGAAAGCGTTGGCAAGAATGATATTACTGGCCTCAATCGCAGGCTTTGCATTACTAGTGACGAGCATATTCCATGAATCCGCAAATCCTACGGGTATGGAATCAGCTCCGAGCTCTTTAAGCACATCTTTAACCTCATTGATCCTAGTTGCGAGCTCTGCACCCGTGAGCTCTTTGCGGTATAGAGCCTCTGACCCAACGGTAATAGCATAGATACTGTCGATTCCATACTTTGGGATGAATCTATTACACGCAATGGTCAATAAGCTGATTAGGCAAATTCGTTGGGTTTACCTTACTCTCTGAGGGTCTCTTTCTCAGTTTCAAATTTAGCATCGTCTGTGGGCCTAGAAAACAATTAGTTTAAGACGCCCGCCCTCCCGACCGACGCCACCAAACCATGAACCTACCAAACACCAAGGACAATCTTAAAGTTCTTTGCAATGACAGCAGGCATGATGTTTTCCATTGTTCCGTGATCGCTCACAGAATAGGTCCGAATTATCGTACTCAGATCCTTGATTACATCAAGATCCCTTTCGAAATCCGTTATGGTTTTATCTGCCCCATCCTAAGTGAAACAGCACGGAGAAGTCAATGAAACATGGCCTGAGAGAGGATAATTTGATGATACCAGGAAGACTTACGGGATTGGTTCGAGCACCAAGTGAGAAGCCCATCTGCCCAGCTGCAGAGGCAAGTGTTGGGAGCGCAAGAAGCGCTATCTTTGTGAGAGCAATGATAGAAGGCATCTTGAGCTACCTAACAGAACACACAACAAATAAAACTGTCCCAAGAGCGAGTGGTGTAATGTATGAGGGAGGATGGTTTGAGTCTGCACTGAGTAATGGAGCTGTGGAAGAACGAGGGAGAGCGAGGAGTAAAAATAAGGATTTTAAGTATTAAGGTAGAGTAAAGGTACTGGCTGTGCCCGGGTTGTGTCAAGGGTCCTCCACCCCGATGTCTGTGAAGGGATAGGGGGGGCAAATAAGCAATAAGCTCGTGTTACTATGCCTCTTGGCATTAAGCGCTGGCCTCACCCACATGTATGTATTTGTGCGACAATATCTCAGCCGTTCTGCTCTGGCCCACCAATTGCATACACTGCATGGTGCCATACCACAAGTCTGCGAACTTTGTAAACTTTGTAGCCATAGGCACTGTGTACCATCTTGTATTTAGTAACAGTGCACTTAGCTTATCTGCGTCCCAAATCGTTCAGGAAAAATTGGTTTTAAGATTGAAAAAAACAGGAACTAGACCTATGTACGTACAACCAACGGACCATTTGAAACACGATGAGAAAAAAGAAGAGTTGTGAAAGAAGTCCGCAGTTTCAGCAAATCATACCCCACAGATCTGAATCATAATAACTATTGAATACCGAGCTCTTTAACACCAAACAAAGCAAAGATTTTCTCTTATCTCTTCTGAAACCACCAGCATTGTATCATACATGGTCCTCAAATAACATGCTGTCCAGCTACTGGGGCTGCATGTTTATTTGGCCTATTCTCCTGGCCGCCTAATCTTGGAGAAGGTTTGGGGGATGGCTCGCTTCTTTTTGCTAAAACTCCTAAGCATCCCACCACTATACCTTGGAGTTAGATCCAACTTCAAACAACAACTCTTTTTGATCAATTAAGTGAATCTTACATTCCATGGCGTCCTCAAAGGCGTCGTCATCCATAGCATCCATTGATGCAAATGCTTCATCAACTGCCTTTTGTGCAACGCGTCGAGAATTTTCATAGTCCTTCGTGCAATCATATAGGAAAGCACTATATTCCAACTTCACGGAAAGTCTAAGAGGATGCGACCCCGGTAATAAATCCCTTGCGTTTTTCTCGGCCTTGAGGAAAGCGTCAATTGTTGGTTTAATGTATGCGTATTGAGAATTCATATTGAGCGCGGCAATGCCGTTAGGGCCCAAAGAGCCACTCGTGCGGGATGCCGTACCATTACCGGTGGTTGACTTCAACGTAGAATTAGGAGACATGGCAGATTTTGTTTCATAGGTGTGGTCAAATAGGACAAAGATATGAAGGTATGAAGCATTGAGCTTTGCGATCAAAACTCGAAGTTCATTCATCAATGGATAATTATCAATTTCAGGGTGAATTTCATTGTGAAGAATCCCGAGGCCCTCACGAGCCATCCAGATGATATGCCGGTAGAGATCGAGGGATTTAGTTGTGCGAGTTGGGTCTAATTTTCGTTGCTTTCGCGCGCGGAGGAGCTTACGGGATAGGAGAGTGGAAAGTCCAAGTAGTTTGTAGAGCCCCGCAGATATAGGATTTTTGTCTTCTGCGGTAGACTTTGCATATTTCCCCAGGTACTTTTGGTCTACATCGTGGCCGACCATGGCTGCTGTTGCGCTTCGAAGATATAATGTGAAATTTATGGTTGATATACACAACCTAATTGACCTTGCACCGAGTAAGCATAAGCACTGAGACTGGGCCTCCTCGGCTCCTACGACCTGACATGCAGGCGTACTGACAATTAATAAGGATTTGAGCTGCTCGAACTCCGCAGCGAGCGGCCGGCGGCCATTGTGAGGACCTCGACAAAACTGAATGGCAATTTGGGGTAGAAAATTTCCCAGAAGCCATGGCGGGAGAAGGGCTATGTTTATGTGACAGGTTGATAGGTGGGTAACTTACCATTCGCCAATTTTCGTCGGCAGGCAAAGGACTTACAGCCTCAAACTGTCGCAAATTAGCAATAATGGCTATACTGCCTATTCTCACCTACGGAGCTACATGCTTCCAACCACTAAATAAATCAATAAAACTCCTCGAAAATGCCTGGCACTCAGTGCTCAGATGGGTTACGAATTGTTTCCGCTCCACTCCAATTGCAATTCTCCAAGCCGAATCCTCCTGTCCGCCTATTGATCTCTATATTTCATCTCTGAGACTCAGATATGCGGCTCGTATTCTCTCCGCTCCCCCTGAGTTTAACCCAGTCGCCTCACGACTGCCGGATAATTTTCCCTCTACCAGTTCTTTTAGGAAAAATCAAAATCGGAAACTTCTAAAAGGCATTCCCAATCCCCCAATTCACTGGAACTCAGCACGCCAAGGCGTCGCCAGACTACCAATTGATCAACTATGCCATACTCTTCTTACCAATTCCCCTGAATTTGCCCAAAACCAAGGGGTAATCCCCAACCTCGGTCTTCTCATAAAACGCAATACAATCCGCATTTGGCACTCTCTCCCAACTCCTGAGTACTACCAATGGCCAGTGTCTTCTAAACCACATCCACATCTCCTGCTTAACAGGTTTATCTCTGGCAGGATCTGCCAAATGAGAGCCCACAAAAGTTATCTCGCTGCTCATCCCTCCTGGATGCACCCCGATGCCTCGCCTATCTGCCCAAGATGCGAAGAAGGGGACGAAACCATGCAACACGCCATTTTGGACTGTCCCGCCCGGGAACACATCCGAATACTTACAATACCGCATATTACCAACCTCGAAGATTGTTTTAAATCCATCGAATCACTAAGAGCACTTAGTGATTATATTACCAAATCCCGAACAGGTTTTCCAATCAAAAATCAGATCTGTAAATCTCCACTATACTCTCTTTCCTCATCATCTTCTCTTACATCATTATCGTCACTGGATTCGGAGGCGGGGTAATATGGTGTGAAAGCTCTACTAAATTGTATACAAGTACGCGGGCGGGTTAGAAGAAGGAATTTTTCTTTTGTTTTTGTTTGTTTTTTGTTTGATGTGTTTTGTTTTGACGGTTTCTTTTGTTTGTTTTGTTTGGCTGGGGATAGGTTTTGTTTATGCCATAGGGAGTCCCTGCACGCAATATTCTTGTACCTAGAATCGAATGAAACTTTGAGTTAAAAAAAAAAAAAAAAAAAAAGGTGGGTAACTTACCAGCGCTGGTATATGCTATCGCGGGCTGATCCGAAACGTCAAAATCGTCGTAATCGGCACAATCACGCTACTTGACAAGAGGTGTCTCTTCTTTCTCATGCCCGTGCGGCCATTTCGGTCTAAACGGTGTTCTACGTGTAGAAATTAGATGCCTAAGGTTCCCCGCGCTCGATTAGATGCGATGCAGAAGTGCGTCGTATGATGTATGTAGCCCAGACTGATGTCGGACCGAGGCGCGAAAGCAGGTTGCTGTATGCGTAGGTGGAAGTGAAATATCTGAGCTATGCGCAGCAGTACTAGACAACTAGGTACCTATTCGATTTGTCCACGGAAGACAGAAGGACAAGGAAGAAGGCAGAGCAAGTGAGAAAACAACATACGGTGTTGGTTTCTTCCAGGCCCTTCTTTTTTCCTCCCCCGTGCATGGTACGGCTAGGTTTATATCACTGTATTCATAGCCTGAGATGGTGGGCTAGTACATAAACCAGGAGCACCATAGTATTCACCAGGTGAGCTGCGCTGTTCCGTCCGCCACTCTCTGATATTGACTACTCTACAAGTTTACATCCGCCATGGACTTGCAGGTTGACCTTTTTGCATGCGCTGTCAAGATGCCAGGACAGAGCGGACTCTGAATCAGGCTGTCCAGCATTTTGATATAGTGGTTCTCCCCAACCCGAGCTGCAGCCAGGGTCACTGTCACAATCTTGGCTGACGCCTCAGTGAGGCTAAGCTGTGATTCGTATGGGTAATCTACGCTACATACACACGAAAAGGGGAGGTGCTCATGATAGTTGAGTACTTTGGCATATTGGTTTTATTACCGGAGGCCTATAAATTAAAGCTAAGTGTGACTCCACTAACGCGCTTGCACTACATAGCTTCATAGCGTTTCTGGTTGCGAGTATAAAGTACATGTAGTAGTAGTACAGCTAGCTACGGGAGATCAATCGTAATTCAACCAGTCAAAAGCTAATATTCAACGAGTTTCGATCATACATCTACACATAAACCTCCTAACAGACACATACATGTATCCCGCAACAGGTTCCTATCTAACGTCTTTTAGAGTATCTACATGTACATACAGCACCGTATGTATGCAACCTTGTACTCTACATGTAGTTAAGTACATATTCTCCTGTTAACGCGATACTTATGCAGATCGAGTGATACCTTATGAATCTCACCACCTCATGATTTATGTCATTATAGATACATCCGATGAGGCTGTGAATCGCTTACTGTATACATGTATGCATGTGGTGGTAAGAATATGCGCACCGACACATCGTCGTTTTGCTTCAGTCGATCATGGACGTAACAATAGGGTCATTGAGTTACAGCGAGATACATAATCTAAAGTACATGAGATAACTGCTCTGCCACAGCTTCGTCTCTTTTTCTTCTCGGCATAAATACATAAAACTTTTTAATGGTCATCTAGAGACCCGAGAGTGCATGCAATATGCAATATAGAGCCTTCAGACAACTGTGCATCGAATTTCAGATACCCAACCTTTTTCACACTAAACTCCACGCATGAAATTTAATGAGAGAGTGAGTGAGTGAGAGAGTAAGAGAGTTAAGAAATCCCAACAAAAATCACCACCAGATGCCCAGACACCAAACGCCAAAGAGCTAAGAAATAAAGGGAATGTAAAGGTTAAAAAAGAACATAACGAATCTGTAAAGTGTTCCGCGTGGTTTACTCTCAGTAGTGAGTGGGCGAATCTTTGAAAAACAGCGTAGCATGAATCATAAGTAGTAGCATAGTAGTCAAGGATCTTTATACATCCTGCCCTCCTTCTATTTTACCTCAACTATAGATATCCTCAAACCCATTAAGACTTTGCGGTTTTGGAGGGGGTGCCTTGAGCGCTGGTGGCGGCCTGCGGACTATTTCCACAAATGTTGTCGCAGATGGGGGAGGAGTCTGGCCAAGAAACTCCTGGTCGTACGTCAATGTGTAAGTTTTTGTGGCGCCAGAATTGGGGTCGAGGTATCGGCAATCGTATTCAGCGCGAGAATGCGCACTGAAAGTTGGAGAAGGCATTTCTTCTAGCTTCCTGGATGTCATATCTTGGGAAATAGCGCGATGCATGGCATCTAAGTTTTCGTCCTGGTCTTCTTGACGCCTTTCCCAAATGCTTTTCTCTATATCCTCCACTAACGTAACCTCAGATTTTTCTTTTGAGCCACTCGGTGACATTGAGCGGTTTTCCAAGTCCGCTAGCCGCCCCCTCCAACGCATCATATCCGGCCCACCTCGCTTCCCTAGGTGTGTGGCTCTATTGATGGCCCTCATGACACGTGCTGGCGGCGGTGGAAGTGTCATCCAAGCTGTAGCACTTTTCGACTCTGGCAGTGCTGAAACAACGGGCGGGTGCCGATCATTGATGGGCGGGTGAATCTTTGGTAGTTCGGAAACTGTTACAGTGGTGATTCTCTGGGGTTTATGTTTTTCGGTACGAGACACGAGGTTCTCCAGAGGTTCGGGTTCAGCTCCAGGTTTTAACGGCAGTGAGGATCGGCTTGTGGCCTTGGCAGAAGATGGAGTACTGGCCCGAGAACTTTTGCTGTTGACATGAGATGACCCTCCGGAAGCCTGTCGGCAGTGATTGTTGTTCTTGATGAACGACGGTATTGGGCCCGATTCAATCTCCTCACGCCAAAGTATTTGCGCTTCATGTCGTATTTCACGGCTCGGTTTTCTAGGCTGTGCATCCCGAAAACACGAGCAGGAGAAGACGTAAAATGCTAGGACTGATATCAGACGGCTACAATTTGTGTCTGACATTGCAAGTTGAGAGGTGTTGAGGGACTTGTTGGGAAGCCGGAGCGGGGGAAGAGACAACAACAACGACGGAATACCTATGGATATTATGGGTAGGGCTGAAAATTGCGTATAGGCTGGTTAAAAAGGCACATGAGAAATTAATTTTTCGAACAGACCCCATTGAAATAAAAGAAGAGAGGAGATGAGGTTGGGCGAAGTAACGGAGGCCGGCTACGATTAGGCTGTTCCAGGATTACTTATTCTTGACTGTTTCTAGTGTTGTTATTGTCCGGTTTCGAAGGAATATCAGCCTTCCCACGGAATGCGTGGACACACGATCTGGCAGAAATGACGAATATCTTACACGCATGTAGCCAATTAGAGGCGTGAAACGGGAATGGAGATTTTTTTTTCCTCCTCTTTGTCTGTGCTTGTCTCTAACTTGTGTACTGTTGTACTAGGCCGCTCTTCCCGCATGTCACTATCGTCTCCCGATGTTTAACTAGGCATACTGATAATCTATCCTAAAATATTTTGCTTGCACGGCCCAAAGTGGATGACTGTGCATGGTACAGTACTGGTCCCGTACTCATCCCCTACAGTGGCAGCTTGATGTTACCGTAGGATAATGTTCTTAGGAACCCATCTTGGAGGTGTACCTACATACATGACTTCTGCGCGGAGTTTGTTTCGTGGGGGCATGTTCTCATATAACCCATACTTGTATGTAACCGCCAGCGATCTCATCTCACTGAGTATATTTGCCAAGTACGGCTACTATTACATGTCGTTCAAGCTTAATCAGTGTGGGAGCAAGATGTGCGTAAGGGTTTAACTGCTTGACACTTGTCGCCCACTTCGCCTCCTCCTGATCCTTTCTCACATGTGCGGTGGACGGGCTGCCCTAGTTTGATGGATCATCACCTGTCATCTTATCCTACGGGCCGTAGGGTACTCTCTAAAATATGTATGTCTAAGCACTTGAGTCGCTGCCGAAGAGCAAGACCTCGCTCATCATTTTCGTGGCACCGATGTGCAGGGGTGCTGGCTTAAGGTTTGGCAGACGGCGCAGGTCACGCAAGGATCACAATTCGTCCAATCCACTCCTGATTGGCAACTGCAACTTGCAGCTTGGAACGTGTGGGGTAAGAGCCAATCACCAAATCGAGGAAGGCACCAAAAGCAGGGACGAAATGAAAAGAAAGTCTTTTCTTGGTTCCACAATTCACGGAAGCATCATCCACACATTTAACCTCTCACGTAGCGCTGCAAGATGTCCTGAAAAGCAAGTTTCTGCCTGTCGTATTTTATGCATATCCCAATGAGCCCTTTTGGATTGAGAATGGCTAGAAGCACCCACAACCACAACACCCCTGCACCACCACCACCACCACCACCACCACCATCACCATCACCATCACCATCACCATCACCATCACCATCATAATAGCCGATGCGTGCAAGCCAAAAACTGCTTGGATCCACATTACGGTTTATGACGGCAAATCGCAGTCTGTGAGATCGTGCCCCCGCAATGCTATATTCCGAACACAAACGCAACCTGGAGCCAAACGGGCTATGGAAATATAGGCTTGCTCGAGGAATGGAAGAAAGGCCAAACAACCTTCCCAATTACATATCGCTTTCAAAATATAGCCCTATCTATATATATAGTTGCTAAAAAAATTTCATGGACAGATTATCACTCAATGACAAATTCTTGTTGCTTATCGCCACTAGGAGTAATCGCCATAATTGTGCTAATCCATTGCGGCACGGTGATATCAGTTTCGGTAAATACATGTGTATTCCAATAGTCCGGCACAAAATAAATCTCGATTAACGAAAACCTTCCCCTGTATCTCAAGTTCCCCCGATCCCCTTGCCTAGCCAAAATCTACTTTTCATATTCCAACCTCGAGCCAGGTGTTACAGGAGCCGGATATACCCTACGGCAAGCAGTTGGGCATTGTGGGAATCACGCAGGAAATATTGATCACAAGTCAGAGGACTCATCTGAACCGTTAAACCATGCTTCTAGGTTGTTACCTGCCCTACCTCGCCGTCTCCGGCTTCCCGGGAGAATTGGAGAATCTTCGTCCTCCTCTTCGAGGATCGTTGGGATTGAAGGAGGAAATAATATACGCGCCATTGGTGTATGTGATTGCTGTTTCAATGGGATCGGGCTTTGGTAGCCTTGAGAAGGCACTCGTTTCTTTGAACGGCCAAGGTTCGATGGCTCAATTGACTCAGCCTCGTCGTGTAGGCCGAAGGCGCCGGAGAAAATGTGCGACGTAAGTCCGAGTAGAACGCCTGCGATTATACCTGAAGCCCAAGCCCATTAATTATATGGTGTGGTGGATGGGGGTAGATATAAAGTGGGTTACCGATTATAGCTGCTGTCCCGCAAAATATGTAGATTGGCTATTAATAGACCACATGTTAGCAGTCCACCTTGCGACACAATAGTCCTGGGAGCTAACCTCAAGTCGGGCGAGCAAAGCAAAGGGCAAATAAAAGAAGAATAATAAGAAATAGGAAAGATGCCGGACTATAACGGTAGCCGGTAAGAGGAGAGTTGACAGGATCCTTAAGATAAGGATAACAGGAGAGAGGGAGATGCTCGACAATACGGATAAAAAAGTCATCACGTGAGTTATAAGAGACGATGGAGATCTCTGACGAGCATCCCCGACTTGACGTTAAGACAAGAGGCGAGTGATATGATTGACGATTCGTGAGTGTTGGGTCTCGCGGGAGTAGGCGTACGGTGGTAGTTGGGTGGGGTTAACTCGAGGGTTACCAGTTGATCCGGCGACCTTACCCGACTGTATTACAGTCGCACCTCGCTCAATATCTTGCTGGCTCGTACGGATTTGAGGGACAGGTACTGCCCTTCTTCACCAAAAACTATTTGCTGTCTTGTATATTTGCTATCTCGTGAGGGTTTAGCTCCCAGAACACGCCAACGACATGCGAGGTGTCACTGTACTTGCAACAGCTTACGCAGGACATGAGTGTATAATTTAGCCATAATTAGTTATCGCAATTACCACAACCTTTTAACGGCGGACATCCACACACAAAACCAAGACAGCCACACCCCGCTATCTCGTAATTCGGTGTCTTGCTGTCTCGTGGAGATTTGCGGGAGAGGTACTTTCCACCCAAATTACTTACAGTCTCGTATATTTACTATTTTATAGGAGTTTGGCTCGTAGAATATGCTAACGATATATTAACGACTGTATAGTTCCTCCCCCCCTCTCCCCGAGTCTCGGTCAAGGGCTCTCTACTCTGCATGCAGTCGACTCACGGATGCTGCCAAGACATCAATGCCATGTGCTCAGACTAAGAATTCAATACCAGCCCCTGGAAGCTCTAGGTAGTTCGCTACTAAGGGAGCTCCTTTTTCTTAAATGGTCTTGCTGCTCCAACTACCTGCGTGTATATATATCTATATTTTTTTCGCCTTCATATCAGGGAAAGATCATATCTAGATCCCATATATTCAAGTATCCACCAACATGAGAGGCTTCTTTGGCAAGAAAACCCCAATCCCAACCACTGAGGAGCAACAGGCTGCCTTTTTCGGCGAACGCAAAACTTCGCCAACTCCTCCAGCGAAAGATCCGCGTTCTTCCCAATCGAGGGGGGCTGATCAGGGAGCTTCCAAGGTTAAAGGTGCATGTGGTAGCGATGGAATGAATAGCCAGCTCTTTGGTGGTGCCAGTCAGAGACAGCAGCAGCAGCAGCAGCAACAACCGCAACCACAAACACAACAGAGTTATGCCCCTCCAACTCAATTTAGTTACGGAAGGAATGATGGGTATTCACATCAAGGAGGATACAGCCAGCAAGGTAATTATGGTCAGCATGGAAACCCAGACCGTAATCTTACCGAAGCGGAAGAGGAGGAGGAGGATGTGGAAGCTGTCAAGCAACAAATCCGTTTCACGAAGCAAGAATCGGTAGCTAGCAGTCGCAATGCGCTCCGTATAGCTGCTCAGGCCGAAGAAACCGGACGTAATACTCTTGCGAGGCTGGGAGCTCAAGGTGAACGCCTATACAATACCGAGAAGAATCTTGACCTTGCTTCTAGCCACAGCCGAGTGGCGGACCAGAAGGCTAGGGAGCTTAAAGTTGCCAACGGAAGCATGTTCGCCGTTCACATGAAGAACCCACTTCGATCAGCTTCCCGTGCCAAACAAGAGGAGGCAAGAATTCTTGCCCGCCATCAAGAAGAGCGGGGGGAGAGGGAGAGAACCAGAGAATTTAGGTTCGAAAGCAAAAATGGTGTTGGAAGAGCACTGGATGAGAACAGCGGATACAGTAAACCAAGCAGCAAAATGAGCTTGACAGAAAGGAGCAAGTATCAATTTGAAGCCGACGAAAGTGATGACGAGAAGGAAAGAGAGATAGAGAATAATTTGGATGCCTTGGGAGCTGTTACGGGTAGGTTGAGGAATCTAGCTCTCGCCACAGGCCAGGAGGTTGATCGACAAAATGCTCAAATTGATATCATCATGAGGAAGGTAATCTATAGGATCTTTTTTTCCCCACTGACTATTGGCTAATTATAAACTAGAGCGACAAGGTCGACGATCAAATTGCGATCACCCATGGCAGGATTCGTAAAATTCATTAGGACAAATTACTCTTTTCTTGTTTTCTATCCTTACTTTACACATCCAAAACCGCTTTATTTACGTTTGCTGGTAATGGAAAGGTCTCCTGTTTCTCTCTAATCTTTTTGTCTCTTATTGCTATGTCTTGTTTATATGCGTTAACAACAATAATTGTTTGTAGCATCACATGATCTCACTCGGTTAAGTTCATAGTCCTAATACAAATACACGTTATAAGTTAATTTTATTTTTTACTCGGGCACACGTAAAAGAAAAAGGTACAAATTCTTCCGAAGCACGCCAAGCACCTTAGAGAACCCCAAGAGGAGACCCGCGATACTCTAGTTATCATCGTCATCCTCCTCACTGCCAGCGTCCTCCTCAGATACATTAGTGGCTTCAGCGTGGTTAGCCAAGCTAGAGTGTTTGGCTAATTCAGCTCTTTTCTGTATCTCAACAGCCCGAAGGCGTAGCTTTTCCGAATTTTGACGGAGCCTGCTAATCTTTTTGTGACAAGCAGCAATCTTGTCATTTTCAACAGATCCACCTTTTCCTGCTAATTCTAACTCTTCTTCTAGTTTTTCTATGAGAGCATCCAGCAAATCAGCCCCTTTATTAGCCTCCGAAAGAGAATGCTCCAGGCTAGTTTCACTATCCATGTAATGCGTGCCGCCGTCAAGACCCCCTCCCAACTCTTGAGAGGGGACTAGTGGTTGTGAGGGGGTCTGGGAGAGTGCTTGAGAGGTCGCTTTGGACGTGGTGTTAGGGACGATATGAATGAGTGATTGGGAAGCGGGCTCACTTTCTTCACCTAGAAGCGAAACCCTGAGCTGCTCGAGGCCGAACTTCTCTATAAGCCGTTGCCTTGAGCGATAGTAGAACTTGAACCAGGCGAATGGAGCATCCTCTGGGTCCAAGCTTTTTACACAATACCGCTTTGAGGTAGAAGTCGCTATTTTGGCTCCTAATCTCGAAATGTGGCTGAGGGGTCGACCTTTCAAGGCTTTAGCAGCATCCGAAAGAGATCGAAACTCTCCAGGTGTCACTGCACCAGCCCATTCGGGAGACTTCTCAGATCGGAAAATCTTGCAGTCAATTGTACCATACTGGTCTGCCTCGGTAGACTCCGGTGCCTTTTTCGCTTTGCAGCGAGGCTTGACCGTTTTAACAGGCTTGATGAGAGCAAAAAAGATCTCCCTTCTCCACGCAACCTCGACTCCGTTAGCGCTTATATCACGCCCATATTGTGATTTGATGGTTGAATCAACGGGGCCAACGTTAGAATCGTCAGTGTGCTTTCGCGGGAGGGGGAACTGCGCATCCACCCTTTGCCCGTCTACATAAAACTCTACGCTTGCGGCCTTGCAAGGAATAGGTTTGTGGATTGTATAGTGTAGCCAGAACTGTTGTCCCGACTGCGCCGGGATGTAGCAGCTCTTACCGCCTCTAAATTCACTATTGCCAAATTCTGGAAGTGGACCATCGTGGGTCTCTATGGTGGCCGTGATCCCATTAATAGAGGGCATCTTATCGTAACCAGCCCGCAGAACTTCAGTGTCTGGATCTGTTTAGGAACAGTTAGTAGGACATAAAACCGCGTTACACTTATTGATTTTACAACAGACTTACGCTAACGGAGGGGTTTGTAATGACCCAATATAACTTTATTAAGAAGAAGCGGTGTTATGAAGAAAGGAGAGAGAGAAGAATGATCTTTTAAGGCTGGCAAAATGAGTTACAGCCACATAAAGAAATCGCGGAATAGTACACGTGTTTAAGGACATGTAGCATAGAAGACTGTGTTCTTACCACGTTACTAGCACATTGACGGGGAATACCTTAGAGAATACACACCCTTTTTTTTGTAAAGTTCTGTACTGTATACATTTATATTTAAAAAATTCAAGAGTTCACATGTACTTCGGTGTCAAGGGTAAGTGAGTAGAAACCGCACCGCGTTCCACTCACTTACCCTTAACACCGGAGTACTTGTAAGTACATGTACATAAATAAGTATTTACCTACGCAGGCATTCATATAAAACGGGGTACCAAGTGTATTAAACTACATGTACTTGTAATGTCGGGAAATTCTGTTATCTCGTTGAACATGTACATCTTGTGCCTAGATGTAGTACTCTACACTAGGGTAGCCACCTCGCGATCGCGAGTTGTCGGACTCTATGTCAATATCAAGTCCTTCAGGGCCTTACCTGAGTTGTTTTTAGAGGCCTAGCCCCCCCAACACCGCTCTAACCCCCATCCTTCCGCTCCCTTCTTCTACCCTATGATATCAGTAGTTAGTAGTTGAACTCCGGTACTGGGAGCATTTGGGCTGGTTGCCATACTGGGTTAGGGTTTCTCACTCCCGGCCAATCGGCTTTCGAGAAAGTGCGCAAAGTGGTAATCTAGTACCGAGTGTTGAGGATTAAGAATCTTACTATGTTTATCTTATCAGATACTCGGTATATGATTAACCCCCGGTACTGTCTTTCACAGGTAGAGTACTGGGCAAAACTTGGCTTGGCTGTCTCTCTTTGGCTGTCTCTCTTTTGTTCCGTCAACACCCAGTGAACGACAGTATATACCGTCTTGCTCCATCCGGATTCTCCATGAAGCGGGGCGTGAGGATTTTATCAAAGGAGCTGGGGACGAAATTGAGCAAGCCGCACAGTGACGGATGATAATTGAGAGGGAGACCATCCAAAATGGGCTTGGCAGGGGCTACTCTGTCGTATGGTCTAGTAAAAAAAAAAAATACATGGAATCTCCTTCTATTTCCTTGCAGGCGTCTATTGGACTGTCGCACTACCTTTGCACCGCAGAATCGGCGATTGAGTGTATCTGTGAAAATGGGTTGTTCCCGGTCGAGACCCCTCCAAAAAAAAATTCCCCCACCATCATTTTCTACCCCTCCTCTTTCACTTTTCTTCCATAAAGCATCGCCAATACCCCACCTCATCTATAAGCCCCATTTCCTCCAAAGAATACATATCCACTCCCTGATTGACCCCCCCCCCTTTTTTAATACCTTCATAATCATCCTTCAAAATGGGTTTCACTGATCTTGCTGCCGATGCTGGTTTGACTGGTATTTTTTTCTTCGAGGCTAGAGCTATGCTGTTAAACACCAGTACTGATCAGATTTAATCATTCAGTCCTTAACTCTTGGTTAGAGACTAGGAGTTACATCACTGGGTATGATCGGACTTCTTTTCCTCATATTTTACCTCCTGTAAATTTAGTTGCTATTATCAATTGGACTACTTCCATTAGGCCCACGATATTTGCAACTTCATTTGTGGCATATTCCCATTATCGTGGTTTCCAAATGCATTCCCGTATTATATTTTATGCTTACCCCCGCCCCCTCTTTGGCAAGAGAATCTCAAAAACTTGATTTATACTTTTCGCTAACCGCCGTTTCTCGATTTAGAACCAGTCCTTCCCAGGCAGATGTTGCCGTTTTTAACGGTGTCTCCAAGTCTCCTGATGCCGGGAAGTATCCCCATGTTGCCCGTTGGTATAAGCACATCGCTTCCTTTGTGGACGAATTTACCACTCTTCCTGGTGACGCCTCAGCTCTAGCCTCCACATATGGCCCTGAGGTCGCCGCTGCTGCTGTGACCCCTGCTGCCGCACCGGCTACTGAGGCCGAGGAGGACGACGAGGTTGACTTGTTCGGCTCTGACGACGAGGAAGAAGATCCAGAAAAGGAGGCCCTCACCCAGAAGAGATTGGCCGAGTACGCCGCTAAGAAGGTAAACATAGTAGTATTACAAACGATATCGCAGAACTAGCTAACCTCATTGATAGGCCGGAAAAGCTAAGCCAGGTAAGAAATAATATTACTGATACTACTAAACATGATCTAACCTTTCTTTAGCCGCCAAGTCTGTCGTCACTATGGATGTCAAGCCTTGGGATGATGAGACTGATATGGTTTGTCTGCCCATGCCAATTCATCTATTCATACTAATTGGCGCAGAAACAATTGGAGGCAAACGTTAGGGCCATTGAGAAAGGTACCTCCCCTCTTTTTTCCCATCTCCCCCTAAAAGCTCTAGGATTAAGCCTTGATTTTTCAGATGGCCTTGTTTGGGGAGCCTCTACCTTGGTTGCTGTTGGTTTTGGTATCAAGAAGCTTCAGATCAACTTGGTTATTGAGGATGACAAGATTAGTCTTGATGACTTGCAGCAACAGATTGAGGAGGATGAGGACCACGTCCAGAGCACTGACGTACGTTTCGGATCCCTCCTTCCCCTTGTGTATGGTATTAATATCTAGTGGGAATTTTTAGATCGCTGCTATGCAGAAGTTGTAGAGTGGGCATGTTTTACAAAAAGGAAGAGAGAAAAAAGCAACACATCTATGATTTCCTTTGGCTTAGAGGATGCTCTAGCAGGTTGAACCGCCTCTTTATTTCTTTGGAGGCCTAGATAGATCAGAATTTACGAATCTTGACGTTGGGCTTACTCAATTAATCATCCAAGTGTCGTTCTATTCTAGTGTGATTTGTCGCGGTGTCCTGATTGAATATCTGGTTGGTATTTTGACAATTATTTGGGGCTGTTGTTTGGCCTAGTATACTCTCCATAACGCCAAGTTCCCCCCCCCCCCCTTTCTCTCCTCCTCAATTGCAAAACCGTAAATATGTAAAGAAACATGTGTTTCTTTCGGTAGTCTATTCTCTGCTCTCTCTCACCCATTTCGCAAACTCTGCCCGCTTGGTCTGTTTGTGGGCATTAGCATCATCTGTTGCTGATAAACACCCTGGAGGACCAACCCGAATGTCCAAGAATCCCAGCCGTTCTTCAAGGTGCCCATACGGCCCGCTTCCCTTTTCCCGCTCAAGCTGTCCGCTCCAGACAGACCACGATATCGGCTTGAGTTCCTGGCTGTTGTTCAGGACTATACCAACGCATAGTAGGAAGACCGAGGCTAGAGTCTCGATCGTCACATCCAGCGGAAGGCTGTTTTTCGCGCCTATTGAGATGAGCGAGTGTTCATATGCCGAATAACATCTAGAAATAATTAGTCCATGACTACTGTGCAACCGCCACTACCACCCAGTTGCTGCTGCTAGGTTTCGAGATGGCACCTACGAGTGAATGAGGAGAAGGGTCGATATGCCGATTACTGAGGCTGACTTTACCGAGGTGAACATAGCGAAGATTATATCTAAACAAGCTAGGATGAGGGTAAAATATATGATCGAAGATGGAATCGAAAATCTGAATTAGCTTTTAGGTTGTGAAACGGAGAACATGTTGTCATCTACTCTGTCTCTCGAAGCTTTGGCAGCGGTTGCTTGGCGCCAAGGAGGGAAACTGCGGGTAACCTGATAAGCATTTTGGTGTAGGTACTAGGGTGTAGGGGTTGCAACCACGACCACTATCAACAGACTTACCGTAGTACGAGTCTCCCAGTCTAATACTCGTATTTCGCTGACGTTTTTGAACCGGGCCGGGTCCGCATGAGAGGTGCAGATGTCGAGGATCCAATAGTAGGTTAGGAACTGGATCAGGTCAACAGTAGAAAATGCGCGTGAGGGAAAGGGAACGCGTGAGGAACCTTCTATCAGGAACGATACTGTGACAATCAATGCTGAATATACGGGGAAAGACTACAGCTATGGCCAAACGAGGCCAGGTACTTGCACTAGCTTCACTTCAAGTTACTGGAGTCCGAAGGATGACCTTAACAGAAATAGCTGCCACTACAGGAGTCAAGCGATCAACATGCAGTAATCTCATCAGTGAAGCTAGAAGGAGATCTCAGGAGAATGGAATAGCAGACTTATGTGCGGATGAGAACCATACACCAAAGTCAAACTCGGTGAGGGGGTGTAATTATAACAGAGCCATATTAGCGGTTAGGAGAATAGTTCTCACCGGGCCTGTTATAGGTTCAGAGTCATTGATAGAATTCAGCAGTTACAGTGATAGGAAAAGTACCTGTAGTGAGGACCGCAACCTGCTACAAGTGTACCTACCTTCTGACCGCTAGAGTGGAGATCTATTCATGAAAGGATAGACTGACGAGTCTAGGCCTTGTCAGTGAATAGAGGACCGGCTAGAGAAAAGGTCTCTAAGTGCCCGGGTATCTCCAGTATCCCTCTGTGCAAAGAGAACTCTACTGACGGCAGTTTATCTAATAATCTACAATGAAGTTACAGCTCTGCAGCCATCTAGGGTAGACCACCTGAAATGAGACTAATTGATGAGCGAATGTGTGACAGCTGCAGGTGATCTCGACTGGTAAGGGTCTTCTTCTAGGACGAACACCCGCTAACGCTTATGAAGAAGCGGGATAGCGGAGGAATTGTTTCCGCTCCAAAACAGAGTTTTCACCGGAACTTAGTAAGAGCGGTGGAATGTAAGAAACAGAGAGATTTGGAGTATAAGTACTCATCTCCGGTTTCCGCCCATCTGTTCGGATTTTCTTGATCATCAGTTATAACCTGCGGAAGAAGACCCTTAAGATTATTCTAAGTCTACCCAGAAGAATCTTTTCTCTCTAAACCTACATCAGCAAACTACTACTTGTGCATGTAGTCTCCCAACAGTCTCCTGGGTCTCTTGAGAGTCTCCTGAGGCTCCTGGATATTTTTTGAGTCTCCTGAGGCTCAGGAGACCTCAGGAGACAAATGAAGTCTTGCTGATGTAACTTCTATCTTCTATAGCCGTCCTTTCTCCTAAGCATCATCCCTTGGTAGAGAATCCTCTATGCAAGTAGACGAAGTCATCTATTGGGCTCTGAGAATACACGTCTACATCAGAGACAAGCTTTGGACCATCTGTCCTGTCCTTCTTCTACTATAGAGTGGACCCCCGTCACACAAGGAGTATCCAGGAATCTCAGGAGATTCTCAGGAGACTCAAAAGACTGTTGGGAGACTGTAGATACAAGTAGTAGTGTGTTGATGTGGTCTTATTTCCCATACATCAACAAGATTTTACAAGTCTCAGGAGACTGTTAGGAGACTTTGAAGACTCCAGTCATAAATGGTAAAGCTTTCTGATGTATATATATATGTAAGCATAAGTAATTTAAAGACAAATAGTGATTATACTTTTTGTGCGTAATTTCTTATTGTAACCCTTATATCACGGCGTGGAATGTACTAGGCTAGCTTGCTAGAAGAAGGATTAGTTAGGTGTTTCTATTGTATTCTATGGGTTTCCGTTGCAAGGGTATTGATGAGTTAGTGGTATGCATGTAACGTATTTCACCGTGTATCTGTTTTCACTGTGTAACCGATATGAGAAAAAAAAGTAATTATATCATTTCCATACTTGCGAGTTCAACCCTTAAAACATACTGCTTTTCTGTGGCATGCGAGTCCTCAAAGCATACTGTCTACATATCATATTATTTCCTTCATCCGATTCAGAATCCTCCCACAGTCTTCTTCTAATATAAGATCCTACTGCTACAACAGGGTTTTTCAAGTCTCAGCGCGGCAGCAGTTTTAACAGATTTAGCGGTCTTGTATGCTGTCTTTCTAATTACTTTTTCTTCCTTGAGTCTTTCCTTTTCTTCAGCCTGTTTGCGCAACTTAACTACATCTTCTGCGGTCACAACTAATGCTTTAGATAAAACTTTTCTACTATTTACCTTTAAAGCACTTGGATCTGTAGAGGCTTTATCTTTCTTGTAAGTAATCGTTCTTCGCAATACTACTACCATGCTGCATTTTCTGCAGCAGATGCTGCTAGCTTTTCAACCATCTGTTTGGCAAGAGATTTGCTTTTTGGTGTGTTGTTCCGAAGGAGAGCAAAAGTGCGCCGAGAATGCACAGCAATTGATTTTCCATGCAGAGGTGTACGGGGTGCAGCTGTTTTACTTTTTGAGGCTGAAGTTTGATGTTTTGATTCAAGAACGGCTCTTTTTTTTTTTTTTTTTTTTTTTTAAATCAAAGTTTCATTCGTTTCTAGGCACAAGAATATTGCATGCAGGGACTCCCTATGGCATAAACAAAACCTATCCCCTTCCAACCAAAAACCAACAAAGGAAACCGCCAAAAACACAAAACAAACAAAGGAAAACCAACATTCCGTCCGCCAAAATAACAACCAATTTAGTGTAAGGAAATTACATCGCTCCGCCTGACTCTGAATCCAACGATGATAACGACGTAAGAGAAGATGACGAAGAAAGAGAATATAGAGGAGATTTGGGAATTTGATTTTTAACTGGAAATCCCGTTCGTGTTTTGGTAATATATTCACTAAGTGCCCTTAGTGTTTCGATAGATTTGAAGCAATCTTGAAGAGTAGAAATATTCGAAAGTGTACAGATTCGAATCGATTCCCTAGCGGGACATTCTAGAATAGCGTGTGTCATGGTTTCTTCCCCTTCTTCGCATCTTGGACAGATGGGAGACGACGCTCATCCAGGAGGGTGCGTGAGTAGGCTTTTGTGCCTCATCTGGCAGATTCTGCCTGAGATGAATCTGTTAAGCAACAGGTGAGGATGAGGTTTATATGATATCGGCCATTGATAGTATTCAGGAGTAGGGGTGGACTGCCAGATCTGAATCGTATTACGTTTAATAAGGAGTCCGAGTTTTGGAATAACGCATTGGTTTTGTGCGAATTCAGGAGAATTGGTAAGAAGGTTGTGACATAGTTGGTCGATGAGTTCACGACTGCCGCGCTGAGTTCCAGCCAGACGGGTTTAACGCTTTTAGCAATTTACGGTTGTGGTTATTCCTAAAGTCTTGTTGAGGAAAATTTTCCGGGAGGCGCATCGGATTGTGTTTCTACGAGCAGAAAGAATTCGTGCAACATATCTTAGACGGAGCGAAGATATATAGAGGTCGATTGGGGGACATGAGGATTCGGCTTGTAGTATTGAGATTGGTGTGGAGCGGAAGCAGTTCGTAACCCATCTGAGCACTGAGTGCCAGGTGGTTTCGAGAAGTTTTATGGATTTGTTTGATGGATGGAGACACGAAGCCCCGTAGGTGAGAATGGGAAGGATTGCCATCATAGCGAGCTTTCGGCAGTTCGAGGTTCAAGAACGGCTCTAGGATTGAAAGGATATATACCAGTTGCGGCAAAAGAACTTTGGATATTCTTTTTGGTATATGTCATATTTCGTGCTTTGACTAATAGTCTATCCGCTTGTCAGTTTTTCGGAATTTTAATATTAGGGTTAGGGTTTTCTTACGGGTAGAAAGTTCCTTTATGAATACCAACGTTCCCTTCCTGCATCCAATCATCCAAGACGTCACCGTAGTTTCGTTGAAGTGGACCAAATAAACCAACATCTAAAGGCTGTAGAAGGTGTGTAGAATATGCAGGAATAGAGGAATAATATTGTGTGATAAACAATATTCCAAAAATTAAAGACAAATAAACACGACCATCCAGAATCAAGAGGCGTGTCCGCCGCTTCTAAAAAGTGTCAGAATTTTTTTACTCAGGTAGAAGTGTAGTACGGACTTACTGCTTTACTGTATTTGGTTCCAAATTACTTTCCAAATAATTCAGACCAATTATATTATTAGTCCATCCTTTTTTAGAAAAAGCAAAAAATGCTTTGTCCCCTGCTTTACCTAAAGCATGCCATCCTGCGTAATGAGCTTCTCCTTTATATATGATAGTTGGAGTGCATTGCAGAGATACGATCTTGTTTCGATAACTGTAATTAATTCCCGTTAACCTTCTTGTGTCTTAAAATGTTGCTTTTTTCCCCTACGGCATATGACCTTCACTCGGGATGAACGACCCATTAGGAAGCCTTTCTCGTCCATGTTATAGATATCTTCTGGTAAAATACCGTGCTCCTTAATTATTTTTGATAACTAGACACATTAGAAATTGATTGAAAGATTGATAAGGGACTTACTTTATCAAAATAATCACGTAGAATAGTAGGATTACTCGCATATGACCTTTGTTTATCTAGTCTGGTTGAAAATTTTGAGGAAAGATTTCTGAGTTTTTTTTTTCTAACCGCTTTAGAAGAATTCTATTGCAGAATTTAAGTCACCATATCCTTAACGCATCGTGTCTGGAGGAAATTCCCAATCATCGTCATAATATCCATCATTGTAAAGATCTTCTTCGATAATTGTTAAACTCGCTTTTGTCGGCTAATTCCTCCTTTTAATCTATCTCTTAGAGTGCTAACCGCTACTCCATGAGCTTCAGCTGCCTCACGCACTTCCAGAAACTTTCCTGATGCAAGATCGGTCTTTGCCTCTGTCAAGCAATATTCAAAATCCGCCTTTTGTCTGTTTCCAAGTCGGCCCATTTTCCGGAAAGTTATCAAAACAATCAAGCATGATAGAAGAAATGAATCTGTTTGCTCTTGTTCTCGCAACTAACAAATTTTGTCTTGTTAGTGGGTGCCTAAATGCTGACTAAAGTAAAACAGTTACACGGTGAAAACAGATACCCGGTGAAATACGTTATTTCTAATAGGATGGTGTGTTTGGGTTTCCATGGGATTCTATGGATGAGTCAGCGAAGGGATTTCCAGTCTATATATAGGGAGCTCTCTCCCTCGCTTGTAGAATTTTTCTTCTTCTTCTTTTCTCTTCATACAACCTTCTTGTCCTTTTAGTCAATACGATACTTTAGGACCTCTATAGTGATTGTCTCATGAAGAGCCTTCGTGCTTGCTCCTCGCCTATCGTTTTCATTTCGTTTAGTCTACTTCCCCGCATAGTGCTCCACCCTCATCAGCAAACTACTACTTGTGTATGCAGTCTCCCAACAGTCTCCCGGGTCTCCTGAGAGTCTCCTGAGACTTCTGGATATTTTTTGAGTCTCCTGAGGCTCAGGAGACCTCAGGAGACAAATGAAGTCTTGCTGATGCTGTTTCTTTCCATCTCGCTCTGCCTTGGTTGTGTACCTTGGCCCGTCTCGTCTCTACCTCGCCTAGTGTCCCGGCGTCTTGGCATTGAACCCGACTGTTCAGTGATGCTAGTACCAATATAGTGGAAGGAGTAAGAATAAGCAAAGAAGGAATGGAGTGGTATGAGGTTGTCGTCATTTCTTTCTCTGAGGTTTAGTTGCAGGATGGATTGGTGTCCCGGCGTCTTAGCATTTGGTCTGACTGTTTGGTGACACTAGTACTATTGCGGTGGAAGGAGTAGAAATAAGCGAAGAAGAAACGGAGTGGTATGACATCAGCAAGACTTAATTTGTCTCCTGATGTCTCCTGAGCCTCAGGAGACTCAAAAAATATCCAGGAGCCTCAGGAGACTCTCAGGAGACTTAGGAGACTGTTGGGAGACTGCATACACAAGTAGTAGTTTGCTGATGGATGTTGTCGTACATAGGAATATAACTATATCCTATCCATAGTCCTTGCTCTTCTTGCCTCGCTCGAAGGTTGCCTACTACGGCGACCTCTATAGTTTCTTCTCTCTTTTGGCTTAGCGCACCTTCTAGTCTTGTCTCTGCCGCTACCTGCAGTCTTTGCTTCCCCTGTCCTGCTCCTGGTCTTCGCCTTGGCCGTTGCCTTGTGCCTCCGTTGTTCTGACTGCGTCCTCTGTTTCTGTCTTCAATATCGTCATCTTCATCTGTCCTCTCGTTAGTCTTAGTTACTCCGCCACCTAGCGCTTACAATCCATTACCCGAACTCCTTCCTATTCCATTCACTTGTTTCTGACATCGACTGATACTATCCAACAACCCTGTTCCGAAGACGTCTAGGCGGCAGGTGGGGTGCAGGAGGCTGAACCATGATAGAACGGTATTGATCAACTATATCAACACCATTAATCGTATGATTATAGTCATCAATAACCATTGGAATTGGTAGGACTTTTCGGAATTCTCCAGGTTTGTAATTCTCATTTACACCAGTAGCCTTGGTATTTGACCCCCTAGGACGAACTCTATCTTTCTCTCTTGTAGCCTCTGCCCCTGTGATTTCATGTACCGGGTCATGACTGTTACAGGAGCATTATCCATCCATAATATCACCAATACGAGACCCACAACAATTCCTGTAAAAAATTGATAAGGAAGTTTTGCATTTTTTGGAACCTGAAGTTCTTTAGGAAAGCCGGCACTAGAAGTCCTGGCAGTACCATAACCTCCAATTCCAATTTTTCTGAGTTCTGAAAGAAGAGGTACGTTTGTGAAATAATTGTCGATTGTGATATTAAATGACTTGATTTCGTAGGGTAAAGATTTTGCTAATTTGTAAACCATCCGTCCTGTATTGCTAAGGCCTTCAATTTCTGAAAGACCACTATCGTAACCCCGGGATCCGGAAGAAAAAACAATATTCCATACATAGCCAGCACTTGCTAAGCAAAACATTTTGAATCCTTCAGAAATGGGTTTATTTCTCATTTTGAATGTATCGCGTGATCGTCCAGTAAACCGTATCATTGCTTCGTCAACACTCATATGAGAGGAAATCATTCGGTACTTTTGTGATGCAGAGATTACTTATGTAATGAAAGGGTCAACTTTTGCATGCCAAGTTTCTTCTTCTGATTGATTGTTTTGATCGAGGGAACCAGAAATATGAAAGTACCGTAGTAATTGCTCAAATCGTGTTAATCCCATAAGAAAACGTATAAGATGTCTAGGGTGTTTATCATCGTCAATCCAGTAGTCTCGTACCGCTGGCATTTTGTAAAGACTCATATATATCAACATTCCTAACCAGTGCTTGATTTCAGTTGTATTGGTGTCATGCCATTGCCGGACTCCAGTAGTACCAACAGGGCCTCCAATAATCTAAGAACGCTTGAAACTGGCATTCTGATTGGTCCCGTCTACCATGATAGCAATCATATCATTTGTTAAAAATAGTTGAAAGACCGTGATTGGTTCAATTTCTGTGAGTGTATCAAGAAGAGAAGGAAGTGTATTATATGCAGAATGAAGCGGGGTTTTGTGTTTAAGAGGCTTGAATCTTAGGGGACGTGGTAAGCTTTCTTGAAGCTCAAAAGTGGTGGTGGCTTGAGAGTTGGTTGCGGATCGTTGTGATTTTCTCGGCATATTTCAGTATTGCCGGTTTTGTACTGTCAACCGAAGATCTTCACATAAAGTTTCAACTACATATTGTTTTTTAAGATTATAAAGATAGAAAAAAAATGTCGTTGCTGTAACGTCATTTGACTCCAATAACCTAGGGGTGTACCACGGAGTTATGTTCCTTTATTACAGGGCTCAAGTTGCGTCAATATCAATTTACTGATTCGGATCCGCCAAATCGACCCACTACGATCCGGGACATATACGCAGATGATCGTAGATATGGCATCCCACCATTGGCGCCGCAGAGGTTCCCGCTCCTAAATACACAAACGCAGACAGGGCTTTGTAAACTGGTAACGATACTGAAAAAGGGAGCAACCACTCCGCCCGGCTCGGCCACAAAACTCGGGTCCAGCCCGACTGACCCATATAATAAGATCAATAGTCACAAATCCATTCCCTATAGACACTACCGTGTAGCCCATACTGCTGTTTCTCCCCACATAGTAAATCACCTTTTGCGCCCCGCCTGCAGCTCAAGGACAGTAGTGTATCACCAATTAGCCTTAATTATCACTGTCATTGTGATCCAAAAGTACGTGGAAACTAGACACGAAGGACGCAATGCCCCCTCCTTATTACTTAATGAATCCAAAAAAATAAGCTAAGGAATATAGACACTGCAGAACTGATTAGCCTTAGTGAACGTGCTGCTTCCCCTCAAGCCGGCAGTCTCCTGTTTATATTGAAGGATTCCAACGCTCTACAATCTCACATTTCCGGGACAAGTGCCAGAAAACACCCTTTTTCTCATCATAATTTGGCTTTTGAATCAATATCTTATAGAGATTACCGAACACCCTTAGTCAAAGCCCCGAGGCGCATGTGGGGCTCTTCGGGACAGAGATAACTCAGCCTAACCGTACCATATCTCAACCTCAGTATGCCCATGAGCTATACACCCAAACCCGGCATCCTCAGCACCAAATCCCTAACCCCATCATCATCAATACAGGCTCCTGGGACTAGGTTCTGAGGCTCTCAGGACTTTAATATACCAAAAAAGCGGGCCCGTAACCTGAACCCCCGCCTATAGGCTGCGTGCACCTCATATTACCCTACATTCTGAACCCTGACTACATAGATTCCGGTGTGCCCTTCTGCTGTTTGCTAGCTTAGCTAGACTCAAACCCTGGTGCTTTGTCGGCTGGTATGATAAAATGTTGATATCGTCTTTGCCTCTTGTTGCGGTCATCATCAAATTATTCCAGATCACGAGGTTGGACTTAAAAATGGTCACAACCTCTCAGATTTGTAGGTCTCGCAAGGAGCGCGAGGCGGGGAGACGTCGTGGACTTAACCTATGGGTCTCTAATTGCCGGCTAAGCTCATTGGCAGTCAGGTGGGAGTAGAAGGGAGAGAAAGAGAAAAGATAATGGGATCATCTAACGATTCATTGACGAGCAAATGGTGGGGTAAGGTTTAGTCGTAAGCAACAAAATTTAAGAGTTCGTCCAAAAGATCGCATTCCCATGAGTAGATTAAACCTAGAAGTATTCTATATACACTCATACGGCCGGATCCCTCTCTACAAGGGTGTAAACCGACGCGAATTGATACCCTTATAGAGCGTTTAGCCTTATATATGAGTTGAGTTTGTGGCCTCGGAGGCCAGCACCGTCCGAACCTATATTATTAATAAAGCAGCTACCTCATAAGAAGTGACTTTATAAGAAGAGTCGACTATTCACCTTGTAATTCAAATGCTACTAATACAACCCCTACACGGTTCGCGGAGAGGTTTATATATAGCCTTTGGTCATCAAACACTAGATGATCATACTCATGAATTATCACTCGACGATATCTCCACAAGCGCGGGCGAGTGACAGGATGTGATTATTTTACATGTACTCTAATTTCCGCGGGAATAGAGTTCCTACAAACTTTGCGGAGACTTATCCCCGCCGCGGGCGGTTGTGTAAATTCAGGTGTCAAAACACCCAAAATAGCGGTAACAGGTTTGTTGAACCAATCCCAACTTAATACCTTGGACCAGCGGCCCAACAATAACCTCCGCTCTTTTCTAGGCAGCCTTGGTAATCTCATGTTTCTGCGGACTACATATCCCCCTGAAATTCGTCAGGTGTAGAATACAACTTTGCACAGTGCTTTTGATTTGATACCCTAGAAGCAAAAAAAGAAGTGGAAAAAGAAAAACCCTAAGACGCGCGCAAAACAGAAAATTTAGTTCACGAAAAATTTCGAATTTCTTTCATTATTTTTCTATGCCACGAATCAACGCCCCTTCGGCCATTTTAAGCGGTGATTCTCCTCTGCTGGCCAAGAGCACGGCCCCTCTGCCTGGAGTTAAGGCGGACGACAGCGTTGTCCTCAGCCTTAGCCACGGCCTCCTCGGCCTCCGAAACGATCACCTCAATGTGGCAGGGATTTGACATGTAAGGGTTGATCTAATGCATTTTGTCAGTGACGCATCCCTTTTGGGACTATGGAGATGTTCAACATACACGTCCATGTGCGCGGTAAGTCCTTCTCCTCTGCTTGGGGGCTTGGTTGACCTGGATGTGGGAGATCTGGAGGTTGGAGGTATCAAGACCCTTGGTGTCGGCGTTGGCCTCAGCGTTGCGGAGGAGACCGAGAAGGAACTCGGCGGACTTCTCGGGCCAGCGGGCGCGGGAAACACCGAACTGCTTGCCTATAGAGAAACGTCTGTTAGCTCTACCACCGTAAAAACGAGTGATGGCATGCGTTTAGAGCAGTGATATGTAGGGCCGTAGTCGGGTATCAGGACGAAAAGCTATTTCCCGCGAACATGCGCCCTTCAATCCTCTCTTCTAATCTTTCAAGTATTTTCCCAGCGCGCCTAAATCCCTCAATGCCCCACCCGTAAATTCCAGGCACCAACCCTCTTACAAAACCATAACTTCCAAGAAAAAGGACCTAAACCCACCTTGAGCGCAACGTCCTGTACTTCCAGCGTACCTCCTCATTGGGACAGCCTCTTTGTGCTGCTTAACGTTCTCTAAGAAAGCAATGGCGCGAGAGAGCTTCATGCGAGTGATGGCCTGAGCAGTCTCACGGGTGTTCTTGAAAGAAACGCGGAGGAACGAGCCGCGAGACTTCGCAGACTTGGCCTCGTTGTTGGGGGTAGCAGCGTAGCGGACCTGAATATTATCAAAGATGCTTGCATGTCAGCTTTCCATCTTTTCACAATTGATTCCGTTCCCCATTTCCCTTCTAGCTCGATTTTCCCGCAAAATTCTCAGACCCCCCCCCCCCACCCCTCCAGAGATTTGGGCCGCGAAACTGATAAAAAATTACGTGGAAAAACTGACCATCGTGTTTTGAAAATTTCCTTAAGCCGGGGAGGGGATTCGTGGTTGTCGTGGTCGGTGTCTTTGGATTCTTAGGTCGTCCGTCAGTATCTGGATCTAGCCAGGGAAATTTTTGGTGGGATTGCCTGACTGGTGTGTGATTTCGTGGTCGGGACTGTCTTTTGGCCTTGGCAGCCCAGGTGGTTGCTGCCCTACACATACATGTAATTAAGCCACACAAAGCTATATTGGGTAAGTGTGCTGCACCACCTCACCTTTCGAGTACATGTATGTAGCGAATACGTAGAGGTACATAACTGGCGAGTAGCTTGTCAGACCTACTATCAAAATGAAGGCCTGGGGTAGTCTCGTTCCCAGCCCATACGGTGTGATGGTGGTGGTGGTTGTGACCGATAGATAATTTTGGTTATAGCAACCTGGGATTTTGGGGCTCTTTGGCAAAAAAGCTGGTACAAACTTTTTGACCAGACCCTTCCGGTATTGAGCCATACAACAAAAAAATACCGCTGGGTCTTATGTAGGCTTAATAAATCCGGTTTCAACGCAACCAAATGTTAGGTACCAAAAGGGAGCCCATCCCTTTGTATTCAATAACTGTGGCTAATATGGGGCCTTTCCAGTTGAAGGAATCCAGCTATATTACCCTTGAGCGCACGAAACCGTGCGGACACGCTGTATAATCGGTTCTCAAATTGCTGCTGTGCTATTAAAGCTCTATTTTACTTTAAATGAACTTCATGATGGAGAACAGTTCTTAAATCTCCCCCTATACCTCAAATATGTCTACAAATTACGCTCCGCCAAAATAACCCACTCATCAATCGGTTTGTTAGTCGGGACCTGTGATTTGCTCACAACGTTAACGCTGTTCAACATCTAGTGCAGAGAAAGGCCTGGTTGGGCAGTAAATGCACTTACCAAGAGAAGCCTTCCTCCTTTCCAACCGCTCATCTCAGGCTCTGAATTGGGACCGGAAACTCCTGAAAGTCTAACGCCAGCACTAAGGACATCATTTTCCATGGCCTTCGACACATCTTCCGGGACTGGCCATAGATTTGAATAGACAATCGAGAGATGGGGCGTAAATTTCTCCCGCGCCCACTTCTCCGCATCTTCCTTCGACTGTCCGCCAAATGCGAACTTTTCGCGGCATTCAATTGCGAGTGCCATAAGGGAATCACTCTTCTCCAGATGAAGGGTTCCGCGCGTAAAAAATGTTTCTCTATGATCACTTTTACCTCAGTAACCTAACGGACAAGGAAAGGAATCTCAGGCATGTATAGAGAGACAAACCCGATCACCATGGAAGTAAACCTGGTGTTAGGAAGTTCCTTGATATCAATACTGTCAAGGGTCTCTTGAGGATCCAAGCTAGGGGGGACTTCAGCAGTTATAGTAGCATGTGGGCGAAATTTTGGGACCTTTTCATCCCCAAAATGAGCAGGAATAGTGCTGGTGATGAGCTTAATTAACGCAGCCTCAAGAGGGGTTCCCGCGGGAGGGCATAACCAAATAGAAGCTACGGAATTTCAGTATCAATAAATATTTATATCCGATTGCTACGGAAGGAGCTGCTGAACTCACAACCTAGCTCAGAAATATATCAGTGGGAGGTGGGAGATAGTAGTCTTTATGAAGCAGCAATAACTTACCACCCATTGTTGATGTAATTCGGTATCGAGGGAAGCTACAATCAGTTAAGGGATACGGGCGCTCAGTAAAGGGTCGTGAAATTCTGAACTCGGGAACCCTGATTTAATCAAAGTACTAGAGTGTTGAGGGTAGGTGATAAGAATCTGATAAGTGAGTATTGCGGCTCCGTTTAGACCTGCCAAGTTCTTGTGGCTTGCGCGAGTAATACCTGGTGACATGCCTCATGTTGACAGCACTCTCCGCCGTTGAGCCCCTACATTCATGAAGTTTGCTTTCGATGGCCGGGGAAGTGCCGATCAATTAGGCATTGCGGGGTGAGGAATGGTTGTGTTTGGTATGTCAATTTTGAAAAAAGTCTACAAGAACCTTAACTCGAGTGAGCGGACCCTCACATTTCAACACCTATTTAAGTAGTTCACTCATTTAATCCTAGGATGTTATATATGCACTTTCAGCTCTCTTTAATTTATATAACATAACCAAAATAGAGTACACTCATTCACGCCGTGAACGACTTTATACAGTACTTGGCGGATTTTTAAGTTTAGGATGAGAGTCCTACTTGGAAATTAATTTGGAAGTACTATAGAGTATGTATGTACCTACACTGTTGTTTAGTTGGGAACCCTAAACCCCGTTTTTAAAAGCCTCCGTTTGCACTTTTCTAACGGGGTCGTTGTATAATGGGCATAAAGCTCCGTTTAAACCTGCTACCAAACAGACCCTAGGTAAAGTACTAGGACAAAAGTTTTGGCGATTACACCGTACCTTTTACAGCTAAAATAGCCATGTTTAGGGACCTGGATCAACCATACAACATTGGCTAGATTATTGTGACGGAGTGCCAAGACTACACGGAACCAGATGAAGATGACGACGAAAAGAATTGCGAGGGACACAGCCAAGGTAAGCGAAGCAAGGGCAACGACCAAGGTGAAGACCTAGGGCCGAGCAGGGACAGCGAGGACCGTAGATAACGGCAGAAAGAAGATTACGGCGCCTCAAGCGAGGACGGAAAGCTTATGATCGGAGATAACAGCCACAGTCAAAACGAAGGAGGCCACAGGGTCCGACAAGAGGAGGTCAATAGAGGTCGCTAGAGTAAGAACCTTCGAGCCAAGACGGTGGCGACTACGATAGAAATTGGATAGATTCCTATATACGGTAATATGCGAAGACATTTGCAGAGAAAAGAAAGAAAAGAACTAAAGAAAACTACTCAACCCGCTATTTAACACCTCCTCCATCAATCCGCCAACGCCATTACATCGCCCATAGAACCACATAGAAACCCGCAGATCACCACACCTCGTGATTCCTTCACACCATCTTCTGCAATCCCTATTACCAATCCATCCTTCCATCGAACCTCAAAGAATAAAAATAACGTCAACATCGAATACCACTCTGTTCCTCCTCGCTTCTTTCCTCCTACCGATTCTAAAAAAGAAAAAATCGTCGTCAATCAGAGTCATGCATTTCTAATCCTTCTACTTCCATAATCTTCGTGCTTAGTAAATCGGACAGTCGGGCGAATCTTGAAACAGGACAATTATTTGGAATTTGGACAGAAGCTCAGAGGTTCAAGATTGTCATAAATGAGTTACAGAATTTAAATTTTACTTCTCAGGCAGTGTTGGTGATGCATTTTGTGATCTTGAGCCCGTTGCCATGCAGAAGTTTGTATGAGAACACATACAAATTTTAGAAAATTTCAAATTCATTTTAAGAAAATGCTTTGCAAGTTCATGATAACTGAACCTAAAAATTCTGGAACTCATTTATCATGATCTTGAGATAGGTTCTGAGCTTCTGCCCAAAGGTCAAATTTTTTGACCAGTGTTGAGTGGTTTGTTTGGGTTACTAAACATGGCTACTTTGGCTGTAAAATTAAAAAGTCTGTCATGAAAACCTCTCTGTCGTCTTGGGGGTCTTGGGAAAGTGATCTGACGATCTTGGCATAGCCTCGCGATCTTGGCACGCCTCATGATCTAAAACTAATATTTTGTATTTCCTCTCTGCTTATTACAGTAATAATCTCTGGCATACTTTCAATAAGTGATCTCATTCTTTCCCTCCCAATGTCATCCCATGCCTCCTGCAAAACCTCTTTAAGGCGAGGCAGAGTAGTAACCCTACCATATTTCCTTCCTATATATTCATTCATATCGTTCCAAAAGTTTTCAATTAAATTCAGATCAGGAGATTGCGGGGGCCAATCAACATCAGCAAGACTTCATTTGTCTCAGGAGACTCAAAAAATATCCAGGAGCCTCAGGAGACTCAAAAAATATCCAGGAGCCTCAGGAGACTCTCAGGAGACCCAGGAGACTGTTGGGAGACTGCATACACAAGTAGTAGTTTGCTGATGAATACTATCTACTTGATTGATTAACCGACACCTATATATAAAATTAGTACTAGTAAAATTATTCAAATTTAAATTTAATATTTACCTCTTTGCAAACCCTTTGTGACCCGGAGCATTATCCTCAACGGTAGCACTCCAGCCTTTTTTTTCACACATTTCATGCCAGAAAGGAATAAGAATAGGGTCTAAAACTGAAAGAGTATAAGAAGTGGAGTTGACTGAAGTATTCGTTGGAACAAAATGAAGTTTTGACTTTCTTCCACAAAATACCATCTGTGATGGCCTCGATCTCCAAGTCCGATCAATGCAATCTTCATTATAAAACCTGTCTCTCCATCTTTCCGTGTTCTTGGAGGATCTTGACCAAATCCGCTGTTGAAAAAGCTGATTCATCTGTCTATATGGCGTGACCAATCGCCGTTTAATAGAATAGGTGTTCTCTAGCGTTTGAGGCGTTTTGGGCGTGAACCTGATAAATGGCGGTTTCTTTTCGAGGTCGCTCTTATGAAACTGGCCGATGAAACTAACGGCGTAGGTCTTGGCTGAACAACCGATATTCATTTAGATTCGGACATCTATCAAAGTGTCGTCGAGTTAAATCTATCTTGTGTGATGAAGTTGTCTACTATCTTTCGCTTATTGTCGTCAAAGAAAGTGGGGCGTCCGTCGTCTTGCATTACTTGGTGTCTGTTTCTTTGATTCGTTTGTAGATCGTTGACGGGTTGACTTGTTGATGTCGAAGTTTAAGTTTATCGATTATCTTCTGAAAACTGAATCCAGCGATCTCATGAGATCTTGCAATCCGGATTCTGTAAATCTCTCGTAGTTCTCTCGTAGTTTCTCTCTCTCTTCCCTTTCACTTGCCTTAATCGATCCTTTTCACGTATTGAGTTGTGGCCGTGGCGTTTCTTGCTGTGATGTTGGTTCTTCGCGATGCGTTCTGAGACCTCCAGCCGTTCATCACTTTTCCGGCACCAGATACATGTATTCTGGCGAACGTAAATCACCGTCGAGCAAAAACATATATCTGTCTGTATCATCTGAAAAGCACGGTTCGACATATAAGTGGCGGTGAAAAGCGGCCAATGATAGTTGGCATTTTATGTGAGAAAAAATCTGAACCCTTGTATTTCTCTTAGCGAAACGTCTTACCGTTCACGAAACACTCACGTTCAGCGTTCTGACATCACGTTCAAAATCACGTTCAACGCGTTCACGAACACCCCCATTCAACCCGTTCAACAGCGTTCAGCCGTTAATGAATCACGTTCAGCCGTTCGCGACGGGTGTTAAGATCTGACACCATGTATATCGTATATATCTAATACCTAATGCCTGTCACAGCAATTACTGCTTCTAATCTTCTAGGCATCTTTCTGTCGAAATTCCATTCTATCTGTGATATTATTCCGTTACATGTATAACCCTTAAAACGCGAGCATCTCCGGATGAGTCAATTCCTTCTCCTAATTCTGTCTCCATGTCGCCCAGAATCATCTATCAAATTGAGATCAGGTGATTGTGCTTTGGCTCAAACCTCTACTTCATTCATCTCGACGGGGAATAGATAATCCCTTATAATGAGGCGTTATGTCAACAACCTGCGTAATCCATATTCCTCGCGTGTCACGATCTTAGAAGGGAATAAGATGAGGATCTAGTATATGATCGATAGACTGCAGACTTAATAGTGATCTGGGGGCAGAAGACTACTTCATTTCTCCACAGAAAGCAGGATCATTATCCATGTCTTCCGATTAAGATTTCATCGAGGCAATCGGGATGGTATTCTTCTTTAAACGAAGAAGGTCGATGATAATAAAACCAGCAGTATTAAAGACAGATTCATCTGTCATATCTGACATCGTAGGTCAGGTGTGGCCTGCTTTAGCATAATAATCTATCTCTTCTTCCTTTTTCTGCTTCTTTATTAGTATAGAAGCTAGTAAAGGGACTAGTGATCTTACTTTTTACGGGGAAGACGTTTATGGTAGCCCATGGAAGCCAATACATTCCTTAAAGTTCTTGGACTGCAAGCATATCCCATCTCCTGTACGATACATTCAAAAGGAAGTCGCCGTGTTCGCTTATCTCTGGTGATGAATGCTTGTAGTCTCTCCTTTTCTTCTAAGGTAAAGATAGGTGGCCGTCCCTGTCGACTCTTATTTGATGGAGTACCATTTTCTCTAGCCCTTCTATAGATTCCCTGACAGGTACGGAAGTCTATATCAACCTGTCTAGAGATCTCTTTCCAGCTGTGTCCTGCATCTCTTAAGGCAATGATTTTAACTCTCTCATCCCTTGTTGTTTCCTTGTACCTAGTATTTTCATTGTGATCGGTCCTTCTTCCTTTCTGTCTCATGGCGTTGAGGTTTCACGGCGTTGATGGCTTCACGGCGTTGATGGCTTCACGGCATTGATGGCTTCACGGTGTTGGCAGCGTTGCCAGGACTCCACCTTCTCCACTCCATTCCACAACGTGGCAGTGGCTGGACCCAATCAGAACCCGCATACAGGTCGACCAACCATGACGGGTTCTTCATATATACCCTCAACACCCGGTACAAAAGAAGGCCGCCGGAATACACCTTTCTCAATTGCTGCATAGCCCGCACCTTTGAGGTAACACATAATAATTTCTAATATCCTACACCTTAATTACCAGAAATACCATTTAAATTACTTAATCTTCTAAAAAATTGTTTAGAAAATATAGCAGAGCATTCTACTCAAGGGATAAGCTCTCCGTACGTATTCAAATGAAATTCGGGAACTTTCTTCAAGTATTACCTAATATAGTGATAACAGTTTTGAGCTATACACTTGTAACTAAAAACAAGAACAAGAGTCCCTAATACCAACAGACAGACAGATTCAAAGCCATCAGAACAGTCTGTTCTCCTCTTTGGCCTTCTTCTGCGCCGCTCCAGCTCCCTTGTTCTGAGAACCAGCCCCAACCTTGTTCGGTCCCGGAATCTTCCAGAACAAACTGGGCGACTCTCCTTCGCTAACAGTATGTGAGAGGTAACCCCTGTGCTCTGGGTCTCTGTAGTACTCGATGTCCTTACGGGCAGTAGGATTGGCCAACCGGCGTGGGGTCTTGAAGAAGTGCGGGTAGATAATAGATTTGATACCGTCCTTGGTGAAGTAACGGGTAACAACTTTACCACCAGCCGCTTCAATGGCCTTGATAGCTTCTTTGGAGGCGCGAGATACAGTGATATCAATAGGGGTCTTCAACGCTTCTTTTCCCTATTTAAAGCGTTAGGTATCGGCACGCTGTAATGAAGCCTAGTTGGATATATACTCTTGCAAGGATCTTCACGCCGTCCTTAATCCCGTGGAGACAGCGGGAGTCCGCCAGCTCTTTTAAGGTAATTGGCTTTGTGGGATCAATCCGGCCCTGATCGATCCAACTCTGTAGCCTATCGAGGTTCAGTGGCGACATTGTTTCGGAGTATCTATCACAACTCCAATTAACATCTTTAATTTTTCCAGTACATTGCGCCATGACCAGCGCAGAAATAATTACTTATTTTCCCATCCTCTAGGTCCATGTACAATTTCTATTGGTGTTTGACCACCCTCAAATCCTGCCGGAACCTTCCCATGCTGCTTCTGACCCTTGTGGCCCCTTCCAGAAGTCTTACCCTTCCCAGAGGAAGGGCCACGACCTCTTCTAATCCGCTTATTGTACGAGGACGCAACATTTCGCAAATCCGAAACGATGGACGCTGAGCGGCTCTGCTGTTGTTGTGGTAGGTTCGCAAAGAGTCTAGGTACGAGAAAATTAAATGATAGGGATGGCCGGGTGACGACCGTCCTCATGGTGCGAGAGAAAGTCGTGAGCAGAGACATTGTGTTCTGGTAAATAATTCCCAGGCAGCACCTTGGATAATCGACCAGAGGTTGAAAAATCATTGTTATCGTTGGGCGCCCCGCGGCTGACGTAAACACTACTCTGGTAGTCACCTTGCCCAAAGTAGTTTGTATGTTTCAGAAAGTAAAGCCCCGCCTTCAGGCCCAACCACTGCAGTTTCAACCTACCTAGATATTTCATTTTCCCTTATCTAACCCTTCCTCTACCTCTGGTGAACCATTCAGCCTCTGGTAGACTCTACAGTGATCAGTCCCCATACAATAATCTCCGCAACATCTTACTATAAGGCCAAAATCATGACTACCGAATCAAAAGATCTTCCCACCATGGTTGAGGTTCTTGATGAACAGCGCCCCCTGAATGAAATTCCCGTTTCTCCTCCCAACGGCGAGAGTGATGATGGTGCAGATGAGGCCGGCGCCTCTGACGCGAACAGCAAGGAGCAGTTGACAGTATTTCATTCTCCCGAAAACTTCAACGTCAAACATCCCTTGATGAACAAATGGACCCTCTGGTTCACCAAGCCCCCGAGCCCAAAGGTCTGCCTCTCATACTTCCTCAGATTCCATTTCTCAAAAAAAAAATCTATATATATATATATATACTCACGCGCCATATTTAGGGCGAGAACAATTGGAACGATCTTCTGAAGGAAGTCGTAACTTTTGACTCTGTAGAGGAGTTTTGGGGGATCTATGTATGTTTTCCCGGGCAACCCGAACTTTATCTTGTTAAGAACTTTCCACTTACGCACTTCCACAGAACAATATTGCCAAAACATCCGAGCTCGCCCTCAAATCTGACTACCACCTATTCAAGGCCGGTGTACGCCCTGAGTGGGAAGATCCCCAAAACAAGAACGGTGGCAAATGGTCCTACCAGTTTAAGGAGAAGCGCGCTGTCCCCATTGATGAACTCTGGTTGCATGTCATGCTCGCCGCTATTGGTGAGACTCTCGAATCCGAAAATGACAAGGAGATTATGGGTGTTGTTGTCAACGTCCGCAAGGCTTTCTTCAGGATTGGTGTTTGGACAAAGTCCTCGGGTGGTGGAAAGACATCTGCCTCTAGGGAGGCTCTTATGGACATTGGGAAGAAGTTCAAGGAGGTACTTAGATTGGCCGACAAGGAGTATGCTGAATTCTCGGGCCACACGGAGAGTGCACACTCTGGGAGTACCAGGGCGAAAGCAAAATTCACCGTTTAAACTGCAGTACAGTTTATATACCCGGGTCTCTAGCCACATAAAGCAAGTGATGTGGGGGGGAGGGGGAGGGGAGGGGAGGGGGAAAAGCGAGAAGGCATGGCTTGTGGGATTCTCTGAAAGGCAACGTAACGAAGAAACGGGTTTCAAATCCTTCTGATCTGGAGATTGGTGGAGTTATCAAAAGTTATTTCCCCTTTGATATTCTTAAGTATCTTCGCACTTTTCATTCACGGTATTTTTATATGATTTTTGCCAGGTTAACTCTCACCTTTATTGTTCTGGCTTGTACCTCACCCCTTTTCCCATGGGCGAGCGCGGTGTTCTTCCTTTTTTTCCTTTCCTTTCCTTTCCTTTATTTTATTTTCTCTTCTTCCCTTTTCTCTTCTCTTCTCTTCTCTTCTCTTCTCTTCCCGTTTGTACCTTGAAGGCCAGCAGCTAGCAGCTAGCTCTGCGCATAGATTTTTTTTTTTCAGCACCGGGTATCACGGGTATAAAAGCACCTTGAAGGCCTTCATCTGCCAAGACTAAAGTCCTCCATGTCTGACGCACCCTCTTCACAAGATGCAACGACGTTCATTGTGAAACTTGTAACAACTCTTCCCAACATCAAATATTTGGATTACTGTCACATGTTACTATTACAATCTGTTGTCTGTAACTCCCAGTTCCACGCGTAGATTAGAGCGTGTTTCGGTTCAGGTTCAGTTCATATTGGACTGGCTCGCAGTTTGTCATTAAGAAAACCGACCCCACCCCCGCCACCGACATGGAAAGAATAATTTAATAAATAGGGAAGGGTTGTGATCCATCTCACTCGGTGAGAGAGCGTTACAGGAAGATCAGGTCTAAAACATGTAGAATCAAGGGGAAGAAATAGAGATGAGTGGTTTCGAAACGATAAAATGAATATTTGGGCATAAAATACATATCGAAATGTAAAATGCTTGGGCAAAGGGTAATCACCGTGATTAATAGCACTAATATTCGGTATAAACGAAGGACAATAAGGCAAGTAAGTTAAGATATGAGAGGTGGGAGTCAAGAGTGAAGATTCTATGATAGTGATAGAACAGCAGGTCTATAGCCAAAATGTTAGCAATCTTCCTCGAGTGATCATGTATGAAGCAACGTACCCAGCAAGCACCACGTCATCCGTCATCGTGGTTCCACTACTCGTCAACACGACATATACCTCTCCGCCCATTCCTTGAGGAACCACACAGCTTCCCGATGCGAATGGAGCAAATTGGGTCCCCGCCTCACCAGAGGTAAATGCGCAGAACGTACTCCCATCCGCAAACGCCGTCGGGTCTGACAAGGTCAACACAGACCCTGCCGTGACCGCCGAGGCGTTTACGATATTAAGCGATGGAAACACCTGGAGCCCGAGAGAGGAGCCTGCAGGACATTCTGTGATAAAGCCTGCAGCTAGTGTGAAGATCTGCCGCGCGCTGACGGCGGCGTCGAAGGCCTGTGGGACTGGCGACTGCTTGAGGGCTGTCCGGATGAATGTTTGGTGTCGGGCTTCAATAGTGACTATTGAAGCTGCGGCAGAGAGAACCTTGCCGTCTGTGATGAGGGGAGCGGCACCGAGGTATCTAGGTATCGTGTGAGAACTGGTAATTTGATATGTGGATAGGAGCAGGGAGCATCTTACGCGCTGATGCCGACCGCCTCAAGAACCTTTGCAACAGCAACCATGGACGCGGCGTCAGTGAGCCCAAAGTTATAGGTACAAGGCTGCACCGGCGTAGCCCCTACGCCCGCAATAGCAGCCATAAGAGCGGTTACATGGGTTGCCTCCGTAGCCCCAATCTGTGTCAGACCGTCAATATCTGCCTGCGTCAGGCCCAGCGCAAGAAAGTCTGCGGCAGGGAATTTGGCGAATCCTTCTTTGTAGAACGCAGCTTCAAGGTGTTCAAGAGTTAATGCACTATTGATGGTCAGCTTTTGCTTAGTGGTATAAGCTACTGTTGGAAACTTACAATTGGAGAATTTCTAGATCTGTTAGTGCTGGTGCTGCCTGCCGTCTAGCGATTGGATGAGCGCAGGCTATACCACTGAAGGCAGCGAACGCAGCAACGGCGGAGGTAACAATTCTCCGGAGGATCGCCATTTCAGTTTATATTAAGACTAATATAAAAGGAAGATGGAGTGTGCTCGGGGCCTTTAGCGAAAATAAAGAATATTAAATATTATTACTGCGTCTATAACCACAGATGGATCCAGCAAGGTGAAAAGGCAGGGTATTCCGCCGGGGAATCTGTCCAAAAGAAAAGTGACTGTACTAGAAACGAACAAAAAACAGAGTAAAGGAGTGAAAAGAGAATGGAGGACGAATAGGGCAGATCTAGTTGGTGAAAGATTGAGTGAATTTGAAAGTGTAGACCTAGAAGATATATACAAATCTCACCCCCGTTACTTATAACAATTTGGAACTGCGGGACTATGTTCTAGGGGGCTACTATACCGGTACAAAGAATTCAGAGCGCGAGCCAGGAGTATCAAACCCATTATCCATGCCCGACCGTCGGCGTTAGGAAGTATCTAGGGGTTTTTTTTTTCCTTTTTTTCTTTCTCTCCCTTTAGGCCAGAAGGGTGAGGACCGGTGGGGGGAAGCCGAAAAAAAGGCTATCGCTTTTACTGTAGAGTCTAACAAAGCGTCTGAATAGTGTTTGACAGCTCAATAATGGCTGGGTCGCGGGGTAGACGTCATTTTTGAAACTGGGTAAGCTTCGCATCTGATGCAGGCCCTGGTCCTGGTCAGGGATCCGTAGCTCTTTTCCTGAGCTTATTGGTTTCCTTATTTGTAGGTGATAGGCGCGCGGACCCAGGATTCCGCCAGCGTTAACTAACTTGAGTAAGGTGTTGTCCGCATCTGGCCCAAAATAGTAGACGACGGGGTTACATGTATTTACCAGCGATTTGAAACTGGAGGCATCCCAGATCCACCTTTCTATGGAGTGGGTGAACAGATGCTTCCACGAGAGATCAAGATGGGTTGGCTAAACCTCTTTCAGGAAGAGGGGGGAAGTTTATAACTGAACCATAAAAGCCACCTGTCTCTTTGACTACAAGCGCCTACCCACAGCCCTAACAACACATCTAGAATCACAGAGTCTCGTATATAGATAGTCTGAAATTTGCACATCCAACGCCCACTCACCCGTTTAGTTACATCTGTTCGTAATTGAAACAAGCTTCTGATTCTTCCTTCGTTCACAGCACCAAACGGACGAATTCCAAATACTACAGCCGCTATAACGGCATGGTACCCGCCCTGTCGGGTCCTAAATTCTCCGATACAATTTGATTCATGTCTGCCACTCCAATTGTATCAAAGGCAAAAACCAACCACACCCCACCTATATCTAACCCAACGTCTGTTGCTTAAACTGTACCTAATCCCGCACGCCCCCACAAAGAGCGGTTACTAGGTACACAAGCCTGTCGCACACAACCAAGCCGGGGGACGGTTATATCGTTGCCCCTTTACGACGCCAAACATCATTCATTACCCTTAACAACTCAGATCTCCCAGGACAAAAATGCGATTGGTCTCAAGATCAGACAAAACTCTCTACGGGAACTGAAATCTCAAATGCGGGTTTACAAACTCAGGAAAATCAACAAAATAGAAATAGGTGAGTGTTAGAGGACTTTTCTTATCCCTTTACACAATATACTAGCTCCTGGGAGTGTTGGTTCCCTAAATAGCTCAAATGCAAAAGCCTCTTACCTATCCAAACCGCACAACCGGGCCAGGTAATTAATGACAAACCCTCCACCAAGAACCTTTTCATGTTGAAAGTAATTCCTTCATGCTTCATATCTCATCCACATCGCACCATTACAGAAAAGTTGAGAAATATAGAAATAAAAAGTGTCACCAATACCTTCCCTTCGAAGACAAGCCAAATGAATAGAAATTAGCTGGCTAGCTTTAATCAAAAATTATGGGGACAAAGTCGGACGCCCAAGTTAATGTTATGAAGAAAATAAGACACCAATTCATTCAAATAGCACTATCAATACCCACCTACTCACATCATTCGTACAGCTACCTCAAATATGTTTAAGGACACCAATATAATACCCATGCACATCTCTTATTTGTGTTGCCATTAACACGAAAGTTCTTACAGGGCATAAGGGTTCAGCGACCGGATAGTCAGGCATCTTTACAAACGTTTATTAGTAACGATATTTCCACGACACTAGGGCGGGAGGGGGGGGGGGGTATACGGAGGGCTCTTGCTCAGCTCAGTCTTGAGGAATACTGGAACTCTGGTCAGTTCCCTAACTTCCTGAATATAATCGCTCTTCTCCTCGCGCAAGGTGAACATATGCAGATATTTTTCTCTGTTGGAAGCTTCTGTGTTGTCTGCCTTCTCGCCGATTGTGGTGACGGACATTTTAGGGTCTGAGCGAGTTCTGTGTGGGGTTTGCGCAGTGGGAGACTTTGTCGGTGATCCAGGCATGCTTTGAGTTGGTCGAGTATTTGATTGCGGTGGTGCCAACGACGATTGTTCAGGAGCAGGTGCTTGCTCCTCTTCCTCTTCCTCCTCTTCCTCCTCCTCCTCATCGTCATCATCGAATAATGCGTCCTGATCGTTGATGGAGAGTGAGGAAATCTCCATCATCTTCCGTTGCTTCTCTTCCGCTTCGTGAGCAGCTTTCTGTGCCGCTGCCTCAGCTTTCGCAGCAGCTGCAGCATTTGCTGCACGGAGGGCAGCACCACCCTTTGGTCGTTCATCCTCGGGAATATATACGTTTGATTGAACCCCTTTCTCCCAGTAAAGCTCCAGAACTCGGTTGGTCTTATCGAACTCTGCCTTCTTCAACGGAAGCTGGTCACAGTGCACACGTTTTTCGAAACCGTACTCGGGAATAAGAACATCGAAAGCGGATTCATAAACGTTGATAACTATAGCCTCACAAATCAACTCACCACCCTGTTCCTGCCGGCGTTTATCGACGGCGCGGCAAAGTTCGATATGAATGCTTTGCTCCTGCGCGTTCTTTGCCGAGTCCTTTTTGACATTGCACTGCTCAGCCGTCTTAATCAAGGATTCCAAATCTTCCGTGAATTCGATAGACCCCTCTGATAGAACAGCTTCTAACTGGCGCTGCACAATAATATCGGTGTAGCGGCGGATGGGACTGGTAAAATGGGTGTATAGCGGAAGGTTGTACAAATAGTGGCTGTGCATATCAGCTGGCAATTTACTACCAACAAAGTACTTTGCACGTTGCATTCCCTTGATGAGGAGGGTTTCCATGCCCTATATCAAATTAGCATTATATCTGATATCTTGGGTAGGCCAAACATACCATTCGAACAACAGGATCTTCAAGACGGAATAAGCTAGTTTGAAGAGCTGCGCTATTAGAGATATCAATAGCATGACCGAGACGGTTCATGCGTTCCCCAAAGTTATCTAGACGGCGCTGGCTAGGGCGAGCGTGGCGACGCAACAAAGCCTTTTCAGGAATGGCGGCAAAGATCTTCTGAGCAACAACTGCATTGGTCTTGACAAACAACTCCTCAAGAACCTCATAAGCAGGGCGAGAGTGGAAAATATTGTCTTCGACGGGGATATTTTCGTCGTCAAGTAGTGAAACCAAACGCATAGCAGGGATCTCATCATTGTCTGCATTGTATCTTTGCTGGCGTAGTTTTCGGGTAATGTTCTAGTAAATGTCAGTCCTGACTTATGCGAACAGACCGTTCAAAACTTACGTGCAAGAGGCCAACTTCTTCCTTGTATTCTGCAGCGATGACTTCACCTTCGGCCTTTAAGATAACGGCATCAATGTCGCCAAACATGAAATTGACATCATTCTTTACGATAGATTTGCCCACCCATGTCTCATCCTCAATGACCTCACCATCCTTGGCATTAACTTGGAAAACAACACTGTAGGCAAACCTATCCTGGCCAGGTTTGAGGGAGACGAGCTCATCGGCCAGCTTGGCGGGAAGCAGCGGAACTGAACGATTGATCAATTCCACTCCTGTACCTCTCTTCTTCGCCTCCCTATCTACCAAAGAGTTGGGCTTTACGAAAAACGAAACATCAGAGATATGGACACCAATCTCCCAAACATCCTCAAAAATCTGCTTAGTATGGAAAGCATGGCCGATAGAATCGGTGTTCTTGGCGTTAATACTGAAAGTCTTGAGGTCCCTGAAATCTTTTCGAGAGGAAACAACCTCTTCTGCCTCTGACTCAACGGACCAGTTGTCGAAGCCCACGTTGCGTATCACAGCATCAGAAAAGTCATCAGGCCCAAAGTTGTTATCACGGAGAAGAGCGTCGGTTTCAACCTTCATATCTCCCATCTCACCAAGTTGCTCAAAAAGAGTACCGAAGGGATGGAGAGAGGTAATTGGCCAACGTTTGATACAAGCAACAAAAATACGGTTTGCGTAGGCCTGGTGATTCTCAACAAAGTCACGTGGTGCCTGTTCGGTAGGGATTGCAATCAGAGGAACTCTCTTGTCCGTTGGCTTAAACCAAACAATCTTGGGCTTATCCTGTGCCCTCTCAGGCTGGGATGGCCTTCCAGAATGGCCCTCACGGGCTGCGCGCTCAGCTTCCTGTTTCTCTTTTGTCGCTTGACTGCTAGGACGCAAGAGACCAAGAGTACTAAAAGAAAGTCACGTTAGATAAGGACTATGTATATAACCGGTCACAACGTACCCAGAAAACATTTGCCCAGCCACCCGCTCAATAACGGCGACAATGTGCCCAGCGAACAACGGCTTCTGTTCATCGCTAACCTCCTCTTCTTCAACCAAAAGGAGGCTCTGGCCCTCAACCTCCACATCATCATTCTTCTTTTGGGTGGGTCGCTGGCGGAGGCTTCCCCTTCTCTTGATACCTCCTGTTTGCTCTTGAGTACCATCTGTATTTGTGCCAGTATCGGTAGAAGCACTAGTGGGTGTGTTTGAAGGGCCCCCTCTTGTATCGCTAATGTCTTTTCGTTTCTTTTTCTCCTCTTTCTCGCGCTTTTGACCCCAAACTTCATCGACATCAAGAAGTTCCACGGCAACCAAGTCACCCTCCAGAGCTCGATTCCTGTCTTTACTTCCGCAAATAAAGATATCGGCGTCTAAGAGTCCATCCTGGGTTGAGACATACGCGTCACTTCTGTTTTTCTTGTTAACCCTTAAAATACCAGAAACTAATTGACCATCTGCCAACAGCGCCGGTAAGTTAGCCTGCGGAAGATAAGGAGTGAATAAGGTCTTCCTCTGCTGCGGCTGTTGTTGGTTGGATATATTCGGCCCTCCCACCTGGCCCATTTGCCCGAGGTTCATGGTCTGGGCGTTCAACGCCTGCATCTGAAGCTGATTGAGTGTCTGTTGCTGCAATAATCCTGGGTTGAGAAGCGGCTGGCTCATAAACATATTTTGCCCAGGGCCAGGGAGCATAAGTCCCTGTTGGGCGGGGAACGAGAAAGTCCCTATAGATGCCCTCGCTCGGTGCCCCGGCTGAAACCCCATTCCTGGGAGGTTTTGAAGATCAACCGAAGCAACAGCTTGATGTCCCTGTTGCTGGTTCTGGTTCTGGTTCTGATTTTGATTTTGATTCTGGTTGCGCCAGTTGCCCTCATAATTCCTTGAACCTTGGCGATTATGACCTTGAAACCCGGAGTTGCTGCCACGACGCTCCACAACGCCACCCTGCTGATTTCCACCTTGTCCTGTGGACGCTGATCCTGCACCTGCATCATTCGTAGCCATAGGAGGGGGGAATTGGAATCCCCCAATGCGGTTACCACCTACAGGATTGTTATTCCTGCCATTCATGACCGCCAGGCTTTGACTTCTTCCATGCCCCCCTCTACCTCCAGTTCTAGGAGGCGCGAGTGAGGTAGATTTAGCAATTGCCGGAACTGTCGCTGCAGTAGTTACCGAACTATTAGCAGAAGCAGGGTTAGAGCCTTCTCCAGCAGGCGCCGGAGTGGACGTCGGGCTAGCACCACTGGTTGCCGCGGTAGGGGCAGGAAATTGAAAGTTGCCTTGTCCCCTCTGTGCTTGTGCCAATTGGGCAGCTTGGATTGCTTCGGGAAGAGCAAGTGAATGTCTGCGTTGATGGCCACTGGTTGCAGCACCGCCCTGTCCGGCCGGTCCACCGGCTGGCCGGCGCTGAGGCACGGCGCCACCGCTTCCTGTAGAGTTAGAGTGAGCTAGAGAGAATTCACCAAAGGCACCGGCAGCGCCCGATGAGGGGGCTGGGGGAGGTCCACCGGCAGCGGCGCCCATGCCTGGCATAGCAGATTGATTGCGCCTATGGGCAGAAGGCTGGGTAGGAGCACCCTGTGGTGCTGACCCTTGTTGATGTTGGGGGAATTGAAAGGTACCCTGCTGTTGCTGAGGCGAAATGTTTGGGATCTGATGTTGGATACCAAAGCCCTGCGGCTGTAAGTGAGCCTGTCCAGGCGGAAGTAGTCCCATATTTGCGTACTGCTGGTGGGCCGAAATCATTTGCTGCTGTTGTGCTTGAAGCATCTCGATCTGTTGTTGAAGAGCCAATTGCTCCACTGCGCTCCTCTGTAAGCATGCTTCATGATATGAAGGGTCTATGCCACCTTCTCTGGGTCCTTGGGAACGGAATGGATTTTGACCAGCTTTGCTGGCCTCCGCCTGACGATGAAGAGAAATAGACATACTCATCAGTGGGGTCAGCTCTGAAGGCGACCTCCTGTGTGCAATGTGTAGCCTGCGACCTCCTGGCCCAGTAGGCTGCAGACTGTTGTTCTGCTGCTGTTGCTCCATAGTCAATCTGCTGGAGGATAAAGATGTTCTCGGGTTAGCCAACGTTCTTCCCAGAATTATAGTTTTCAACAGGCAAAGCTCAATTAGAGGTATTCTCTCCACATGTTGCTCCTCAACTTTCTCCAGGATTACTGATCCTGGATCGGGTTTTGCGTTTGCATTGCATGTGGCAGTATGTAGACAATAAATCGATGAAAAATACCTGAGTTAGGAGGAGACCGCTTAGTTGACTAAAAATATGGCGAGATATTTCGAATAGGTGAACCCGGAGATCAATGCCGATTACACCTGAGAAATTTATTCCGGAAACTGAATTTCAAGTACCCCTCATCAGAAAACAATTACAATACAATGCAAGTCAACAAAACAATTCATGTAGCATACCAAATTATGAGTAGCTTTGTTTCAATATTCTTTTTTTTTTAATTCGTTGTTGAGATGTTTTCAAACGAGTCGTAAGCAGTAGGTAGAAGTTCAAACAGTTGACAGTTAGAATGAAGAGATGTTGGATTGATTGATTTGAAACGTTATCCAAAAAAAAAAGAAAGAAAAAACGAGTAGCAAGGTGAAAATAAAGAAGAAGAAATCAGACCGTATCCTCTTTTTTCTTTGCTTTTTGTTTCCCTCTTTTCCCCTTGTCTCTGGAGATGGTTGATTTAATGGAATCAACGAAATACGAATCTCAAGGAGGGACTGGAATATGTAGTCAATGGTATCGACAGACTGCTAGCTCAGCTTGCCAGCTTTTGTGAGATCACCGCTTCAGTCTTGTGGAGCAAGTGACTGCAAGCGATGTCAATGTTGATTCTAGATGCGTCGGCGCGCGCAGTCGTTGGAGTAATATAGTAGGTGATGGTATCCTAGGGAGAGGCGGGAGTAGCGGAAGAAGGGAGAGTCGATGGATGATGGGAAAGAAAGGAAGGGTCACAACGAGAGGTAGGAAGAGAGTAAGAGATCGTTAAGGGAGGGTGGGAGGTTTTTTTTTCCCTTTGGTGGGACGGACGGGGGGATGTCTATGGGTTTTATTTGATACCACAGTATAATAATAATTGGTTGGAGGGGCAGGGCTTTGAGCTCTCGGGCTAGGGAGAGGGATGGGCTAATCAGATACACTCGTTAGAATAAGAGACTTGACTAGGTCGGAAGACATGTATGTGTCCAAGTGGACGAAAAAAAGAAAAGGGTTGGGTTGAGGGATTGAGATTCGAACGGGGGGGAGGTTTTATGGAACAGATAATCGGAGGGTGGGTGGAAGGACGGGACAAGGGATGACTGGGGGCGGCGAGGGTTGACTGATTGACTGGTTTACTGAAGGAAGGGTAGGATAAGGCAAAGCTGAGTAGCAAGGGTGTACGAGGGAGTTGGCAGGCACGGACTCCCGTTGGGTATGAACGTTTTAGGGTGTGGAGCAGCATAGCAGCACTGGCAACGTGAGAGAGGAAGGGCTGCGTGTTCTGGATTGGCAAAGCGGGAATGATGAACAAGCACGCTAGAGGAACTAAGCGCGCCATGTATTATCAATTTGGTCTCTCGCATACCTTCAATATGTAGTACAGTATGGCACGCCGTACCAGAGAGCGACGAGGTTGTGCCTTCAGAATAAGAGATAGTCAAGAAGGTTGATTAAGAAAAAAGGAAAGGGGGTGGGGAAGATGGGGAAGCTGGAGGAGAGTTGATAAAGAAGAAGGTCTATTACTTATGACGAGAGCTCGATGATCGATGGAGTTTGGGCAGTTTTGCGGCGAGGGGTTCCTGTGCGTACCAGGATTACCGAACCATCCATCATCGGATGGCGAAATGCAAACAAGCGAACGGATTTGGCTAACTAAACTCGGGAGACGGAAAGACCTCTTGCGACGCTTGGCGTTTAGTGGGGGATCCAGGATGGACTTTAATACTGTCTCTACATACAGCATCAGAGTGTTTTACAGATAGCTCTATGTACGCAAGACTCTCGAGCTCCGAAAATCGAGGTCTCCCAATCTCAAGATGTTGTCATTCCATGCATACATACACAAGTACATGTACATAAGTACCCTTTCCCAGCCTCCATATCTCACACAATGCTTGAGGAGGCTCCTACCTAATCAGATCTTTCCGTTCCCCACACCTCCGACACCGCGGGCAGCCTAATCCCAACGACCACCGCGATGAGCCCTGGCCATAACCATTCTCTAAACGCTTTAAAACACACGTATGCTGGTCTATTGGCAAAAGATTCTCATCCTAGAAAGCTAGGCTTGGGGGGGTTAGTTACATAAAAAATATTTTGTCAGGCTAAGGTTGCCACCTCAGTATATTTACTTGGTGTTCCAAGTCACAACATACCGCATCACCTGACGTCGCGGCGCACCAGTACCGTTGATGTTTATTGCGGAATAACACTTAGCATATACATGTAGGTATGAAGCAATTGATGAGTATCCTACGATACTTAAGGTACGGCGAGCGGGCATAGGTGGCCCCCGCCATATGCGGTGATGCTGGTAGCTATACAAAAGATACATGTATGTACATGTATATATATATTACAATCGGTGCAGCAGTTGCCCCTTTTTATAGAGAAAACAACGTCCCGTTGCGTCATCATTTCCGTCAGATAGTTTTTATTCATGAGAAGCCTTAAGGGCTTATATCTAGGTGATGTGGGCATAGGTGGCCGATTGTCGGCTCTAAGTCGGTATACCGACGCTACGGTTCGGCATACCATTGGAGTTACCAACTACACTCTATTACATGTACAGCGTAACAATATGCTCCTCCTACTCATCTCCTTCAGTTCTTTTTGCTGCCTTCCGCTCCTTCCGTTCCTTCCATTTTTCGAGCTCAAATCATCTATGTCCCTCTTATTTTAGGAAGCTTATAATAAGAAATACCTATGGCTGACCCTACTTAAATCAACGCCGTGAAAGTAGGTACCTCTTGCATTTACCCGCTAAGTCATAAAATAATATGGATGTTGATTACATGATTGATGCTATTAGGTGGCTTCTTATTGAACCAAAAAAAAAATCCAATTAGACCTCTTCACGGGGGGTATGGTTCTCACGGGGTGTGTGCAATGACCAAGAACGTCGAAAACGACAATATAAAATTCAAGGGAAATCGACAGAAATACTTACTATGCACAGAGAATTCTATTCATGTATCTATTGATTTTATCAATTTGCCTTGTACTCTGTGGTCAATCTTGATGTTACTAGGCGTTGCACCATACCATCGTGAGACCAAACCCCCCCCCCCCCCCGTGAAGAGGTAAAAAAGCCCCATATTGCATACAAGTAGACGATCTCACGGGGGTGTGGTCAACCCCGGGGTATGGTCAAAGTTGTGGTCAACTCCACACAATCAACCTCCTCAATACCTTCACAGAGTGTAGATAGTCCTCTTTATACTTGATTGTAGATAATTATTGCAATTTATTTGATGTCCGTGGTTGGTTGCGATCCAAAGTTGGCACCCCCGTGAGATCGTCTACATACATGTATTTTTTTTTTACCCGTTCGGGCGTTAATGTAATGTAATGTCCAGCCGAGGTCCCCAACAACAAAAACTGGACACGGTATAGACTCGGGGGGAAGAAGGGGGGGGGACTCAAAACTCCTTTCAATCCACCATAAGACTGTCTTCGCCAGGCCTGGTACCGTGAAGTCAACTCCCTATCCTTAGACATCAATATAAATTCATCGGTCCGTCCTATCAAGTATTATCGGTTGCAATGATTTCCCTACAGATTAAACCTAGGGGTACGGTTTTTCCCCACTCAATTGATCAAGAGAGGCAGAGATAGATAGATAGGCTTTTACTGACACTTCCGAATTGCTATCCAGGTCGCCCCATTAGGAACCTACCCTCATCGATTGAGGTTGATCTGGCGACCTGCACTGCAGAGTCACTCTACACGCGTCTCTCCGCAAGCACTGGTCTCTCCCGTGACCGTCTCAGAATCACGAAAGGCAGCGACGGCAGCGTCATCACTGTCAAGAAGGATTCCGGGAAGGATGTAATGATTGAGGAGCTCGGCCTCCAGAAAGACGGCACGATCTTCGTGAAAGACCTAGGTAGGTCTTTCATATATACATATCTCTAGAATAGAGCCCTGACATCTGCCCCAGGCCCCCAGATAGGCTGGCGCACAGTCTACCAGATCGAGTACCTTGGGCCCATTATCATGCACCCCCTCGCCCTCCTCTACCTCCGCCCCTGCCTCTTCTCCCCCTCGCCCCTCAACCCCCTCTCCCACCTCTCCCGCCTCCTCACCAACACCGCCCTCCCACACGCCCCCCCACCCGCAACCACCGTCCAAACCGTCCTCTGCACGCTCACAACCCTGCACTTCATCAAGCGCGAGCTCGAAACCACCTTCGTGCACCGCTTCTCAGCCGCCACGATGCCATTCAGCTATGTGTTCCGCAACTCTGCGCACTACTGGGTGCTCAGCGGCCTATTCATGTCACTATTATTTTATGGGCCCACGTCCACCACCACCACCGCCGCTGCCTGGTGGCCCCGCGGTCTCCGCGCTGAGAACAACCCCGCTGTCCTCTGGGGCGGCGTTGGACTATGGGTTTTTGCGCAGCTGTCAAATTTCTCGACGCATATGACGCTGCGGTCGCTCCGGCCGGAGGGCTCCACAAAGAGGGCTATCCCGAAGGGATATGGGTTTGACGCTGTCACATGCCCGAACTATAGCTTTGAGGTGCTGGGATGGGCGGCTGTGTGGGCAATATCAGGAGGCAATTGGTCGGTTGCTCTGTTTATTGCCGTGGGCGGGTTCACGATGGCGAAGTGGGCGGTGAAGAAGGAGAGGAGGTATAGAAAGGAATTTGGCAGTGCGTATAGGAAGAAGAAGGTTATGATTCCGTGGGTCCTGTAGATATTAGGTACCGTAGATGCTTAAATACCGTGGGGACAAGTAGAAATAGTTGGGAATATATGCCATTGGAGCTTCCAAGTATACAGAACGTACTTTACTGTGAATAATGATATCCTTTTATATTACTTAATTAAAGACAACGCCCATGACATATATGGGATTAAAATTACCTACACCAATCTCCACACTTATCCCTTCACCTACTCCACCATGGCCTCCTCCACCGCCTCCTCCAGCACCCGCCTCCTCTCCAACGCCCCTTCCAACTCTTCCACTCCCCACAGCCCCCTTCCCCCACCCCCCTCCCTCCTCCACGCCCGCTTACAACCATCCACAAACTCCCCCACACCCCTCATGCCCACCACAAGAAACCCCAGCTCCTCCCTTTCCACATCGAAAACCTCCCACCAGCCGGCTGGCAGCTTCATGGCCGCCTCCCGCGCCGCGAGATAGACCGCGGCCACGGCGAGGGCGTTCGGCTGATGGGTCAGGTACAGCAAACACGGGCTCAACAGAGCATCGTTCAGGTACGCGAAAGCGCGCCGCGCCACACCCGCGTCGAGCGCCGACAGCGACTGGAGGTAGTTTAATGCGAGTGCGTAGGGGAGGCTTGCGGTGGTTTGGAAGCCGAGGGTGCTGAGGAGGTGGGTCTCGGAGGTGAGGAGGGCGGTGCGGGAGGCGTGGTAGATTGATTCGGGGACGTAGTAGACTTCGGGGTCGGGGGTGATGGTGGAGGACTCCCTGGCGGGGGAGACTGGGGAGGGGGAGGGAACGCGAAGAAGGTAAGTTGTGGCATTGATGATATCGCGTGGTTTCACGGGGTGCTCGGTGAGTTTCGAGGAGAGGTAGAGGGCGGCGTGAACGGTGGGGAGAAGGGGGTGGGTGCGGAGGCTGGCGAGGAGGTAGAAGCGCTGTAGGAGGATTGAGGCTGTTGCTATTGTTTTCTGAGGACTAGTTTTTTTTGTTTTTTTTATATACGTTAGCTAGGTTAGAGGGGGGGAGAGGGAGAGGGAGAGAGAGGAGAAGACATACAGATGGAGGAGGACCCCAGCGGATTGAATCAGTGTGCATCCAGCCCAGATGAGTGTCGTTTCAAGGTCAGTGGGGATGCCGTCGGCGCGGCTGGGGCGGTCGGCGAGCTGGGCGGCAGTCGCGAGAGGGTTACAGAGGAGGGAGACCATTGTGTGGTTTGTTTAGAATCTGTTCTATTCTGTAGTGGTAGCTGAGGTTGAGGTTGAGGTTGAGGATGTAAGTATCTATCTATCTACATACAAGTACATGTAAGTACTTATCTATATGGTATAATACATCCTTGTCGACAACTGGCGTAGATGCATGAGATATCACTCGGAGTAGCCTGGGCGGGTGGAATGGAAAGCGGTGGAATTATCATTACTCTATAACCAGGGCCGTTGGGGTAGAAAAAGCTTATTTAATACATACTTTGTAGTTGGCTGTGGGGTGTGGACCTGTGCACGGAAGTACATGTAGTGTAGGTATATGTAGGTACATACTTATATTAGTGGCCATCCGACTGTGGCACCCACACAGCATTTCTAGCGCCGGTACGTGTGCCTATCAAGCACAAAAAATAGAGTATATCGGAACTATAGTGGCCCACATTGAACGTCGCCACATACTACTTACTTAGACAACTCCAAAGATATTATAACCTGCAGCTGCCTAGGGTTATAGATGGGTCTTGTTCGTCTGCACGGGTAATACCTACATGTAGGTAGTCCCGGAAATAGTCTACTAGCTAGGACTACGGCAAGTGAGTGGTAGCATTTAGAGTATCTGACCGAGATGTCCGGGTTTGGGGTTAGTCGGCGCTAGAAACCACTATACCTAAGGGGATCACCGTCAAAGAGCAAGAAGAAGGTACCGCAAGGTACTGGTAGCATATACATGAGTACATTGTACGTACAAGTACCTAGGCACAACCATCACTGGCTAAAGCTTCCATCCCAGAGAAAATACACCGCATCACAAAAAGCCCACTACACCCGAAACCCACTCTCTCAAGTCCTTCTCTTTAGAAACAGAGCACTCCACTCAAAACTACATACCGTGTCCACCCCAAAACAGCCTCTGCCCGAGTTTCCAGCCAAGAAACAGGCGCGAGTGATATAATGTGATTCAAGTGTTCGCAACAGCAAGTTATGCGTTTGAGGGTAAATTCATGTACTTCTATTAATTTCAATGTTTTACTTTTGGCCTACATTAGAAAGGGGGGGGGTGTAGCCTTACCTTAGTCGGATGTTCCTGGCGCGGCACAGGTTGGTTCATGTGCACCGGTCTACATCTTAGCCACGGGAACCCCCCCCCCCACCCCCTGGTCACATGATTCTATTGGCGGAGGTGTGCCTCTCATATAAAAATGCCAAGCTAGTTTGAAAGCTCCGGTTAAAGTTTATTGTATTACACTTTCAATCACCGGGAGTTGTCTGAGTGGTATAGAGTTTGCTCTCTGATCGACACCACTCAGGTTCAACTCCCCCAGAACCCTCGTAGATTGTAAATTCTAGGAAAGCGGCACCCGGGTGGGGTGCGTAAGCCTTTTGTCGCCGGCAAAATAAAAATGTTTTTTTCTTTTGCTGGGATTTTTTTGTGTGGAAAGTAATATATAATGCGTGGGGAACGTGCCCTAGGCCTACTACCAGGTAGAAGTATAGAGGACGCCATGCATCATATCTCTTGAATTCTATATCAACTAACTAACGTTAGGGGTAGAGAAGATGTGTCTTTCAATGGAGACGTTGCATATAGAAGCTTCACACCTGCCTCAATATCACAAACTTCCACAGGGCTCCTCTACTCACGGAGCCAGGCCCATATTTCTACATACCCATCAGTCTATCCCGTTTAAAAAGCAAGTGGAAACCACACCCTAGGATTGCGGGCCTCCACAGCTCTCCGGAGACTTCGTTACCTTCACTCCCTCCAGTGTCGATTTGCTGTTATCCAGCGGATTAACCGCATAGAACCAGGAACACCAAAATAAGTTCTGGGTATCGGTGCCGTTTCCCACTCTGGATCTGTTCCTATTGGCACTGCTGGTGTGGGTGAGAGCCATGCCGGTCACTACGGGGGAAAAGGCGGGGTAGATAATCTTCTCTCAGGAATTCAAGAGCTCAAGCCTAAACCTTAGAACCGTTATAAGGCCAGGCTATATATTACTACCTTCTGGCTTTTACACCGACCTCTAGGAGGCAGGGGCAGGGCATCATGGGACCCTCCTCACCACAGCGCAAATCTAAAAATCCTCAGCAAAGGAAACTATATACAATACGATATATTTACACATCTACGAGTGCTCGTCCTGACTCCCCAGAACCTCATAGAGCACATATTTACCTCCCTTTTCCCCAGCACAGGTTTCGTTCGGCAGCCTGAGTATCGTGTACCCGTTCTCGCCTCCATTCAGCGATCCATGGGCCTTGCTGCCCCAGCTGGTCGGGGAGTTCTCAAACCCGTGGACCGTTATGGCTGCCCAACCGTTCTTCCCGTCCATCGCAGTGCTATCTTCCATCAGTATACCTACCCAAAAAAAACACAAGCACATCAAATAGTACAACAGGAAGAAACCTACCAAACAGCCCTCCACACCTTCCCCACCCACTCCGCCGGCACCATCCCCCTCCACGTCAACCTCGTTACCTTCCCCTCAACTCCATCCTCAACTGCATACGTCGACAGCAATGGATCCACCCCGCCGCCGCCGACCCTCACCCTATCCGCCGCGGCCATCTTCCCCCCCAGCAGCACCAGCGCAAGCCATTCATGCACCTCCAGCGCCCACTCGCGCCACACCTCCCTCCGGAACTCCGCCTCCTCCGACGCACCCCCACCCGCAATCCACGCGCCCTCCGGTGCAGAAAAGCTCGGCACCATCACATTCGCCTCCGCCACAACCGGCACTTGCATCTCCCTTGGCAGCGCCGACAGTGCCGACAGCACCGGACAGTCGGTGGTGGTGGCGGGGGAGGCGGAGAAGGCGGTTTTGCATTGCTTGAGGTCGCAGAAGAGCCATGTGACCGGGTCAGTTAGGACATTGGCGAAGCTCCAGACAAGGCGGTCGAAATTCTTTTTCCCGGGGATCATATTCGGGACGCGGAGGTCGCGCTCGACCACTATGATAAATATTTAGTAATTCCGGGGGAGAGAGGATGAGGGGAAGAGGGGGGGAATATACGGTAGCGCCGGGGCCGCTTGCTACCGGCGGTGTTTCCAAAGCGCGCAGGGGCCCCGACAAGGCCGGCGGTCTCGTATGTTTCGTGTCGGAGCGAGAGACGGAGGGTTCCTGCGACGAGGGCGTAGACGTTGTCGATGTCGATGCGGCCCTGGGAGAGCATTATTACGTTTCCTACCATGCACCCAGCACACGTTAGGTTTTATCTCTTCTCGGATTTGCGGGGTATGAACCTGACTTAATGTACTTATTCAGGAACCCAGTTTCCAGCAGCACCGACAGCGGCGCACTAAAGCGCCAGCATCGCAGCGGCTTTTCGAGCGCGGGGCGGAGGTCGCTGGAGATGAGGTGGTAGAGGTCTGTGGGGAGGACGAGATCGACGCGGTGATTGTAGGTGTGTGTGAGGATTGTCTTTTCGGTGGATTTATTGAGTGAGATGTGGCAGCGGGATATGGGCGCCATTGTTCGGCGTATGCGCGGGTGGGGACCGAGTATCTTGAGGTTGGAACTGAACGTTGATATCCCTGGTCTGGATTGGTCGTGTTGGAAATGCTTGGCTTTTGAAGAGTGTGGGCGAGTGATGGCTGGTGACTGGTGACGCTGACATGGGTATCACCTCCGTGGGTGTGGTGACGTGAGTATTATGTAGATGTTATAATACGACATGAATTTTCGGTGGCTACGTAGTAGCAATGACGACTGTAACTTCCCTTTATAAACAGAGTCGGTACCCACAGTAGATCTTACAATACCCTTTTTACTTTCTACCCACATGGAATTCCGTATGACATGTATTCTATGGCTAAAAGGCTCCTTCACTCTGTCTCACACTCGTCTTGGAGGGAAATAAATTATGCTAACGTACATGTAGTGATGTTTAACACGAGACTAGATTTTTTAAGGCCTTTACACGAGTATCTCAATCCTCCCAGGGCTCATTGTGGACATGTAATTACAGTTGAGACGTGTGCTTTCTCAAAGCCTCTCACAGTGCCGGCCACAAGCAAGACCTAAAACACCAGGCTGGCCGAGCTACGGACGTTTGAGCCCTTAAAGAAAAAACAACGGGCTTCAGCTAGCTGAAGACAAACTCTACAGACAGAATGGCAAGACACTTTGCACGACCTATCGGCTGGTATCTTGAAGTCAAGGAATACAGCCTAGCCTAAAATAGGTCTAAAAGACCTGGGGTGGGTTCGTCCTAAGTACTGGGTACATGTGTCTAGTGGGGCATTGGGGGGGGTATATTAGAGTTGTCCTCATAATTTATCGAGGGGTCATACAAAATGTGAAGCCGTAGGATGCGGGTAAGTAAGTAAGTCGGTACAATATAACGTAGAGAAGCACTGTGGGAAAGTAAGCATTGTGGTTGGGCCCCCACTTTGTTTTTATATTTTTTACTTTTCGAACCGCCCCCCGCCCCCAAGACGTTGGTTCCTAGGCAAAGTATATGTAATATTACATACCGAGCTTACGGCTCGAAGGAAATAGACACTGCTTGATCAACCATGTACTTACATCTGCAGGTGGCTGCCACCGTGGGGGTGTCCAGGATAGCCCGCACCACAGCCAGAGAGGCCCTCCTAGCTAAATATTAGAAAGGGTGACAATAACCTTTTACTCTCGGTGTGACATCTACGGGAACCAAAGTCTGCTTTACCCGCGGATGAGCTACAGGAGCTTTGGGTTAGGGTATGGCCAATGTAACCTGTTTCATGGTACAACTGCCTAACGTTTGCCATTGCGACACATGGGTTCAGTTCATTCTACCAAACATCGGCCTCCCGAATTTCCCGTACCCCACATAAGTACCTCTATTGCTCACTACAAACGATAAACAAAAGATTTTTTTTAAACCTTTACCCCATATACACAACTAAGTATCATACATCAAAGGAGGATAAAAAGAAAATATAGTCGCCCCGAAATACACCGACATAACTACCATGCAATAGCAGAGAGAGAGAGAGAGATAAAAAGAAACAAACCAGGATCAGTTTTTATACTCTATCCCAAACGAAAAGAAAAGAGAAAAAAAAGGAAAAAAACGCCTGAAAACACCACGTTTACGAGAAGAAATATTTACTCCCCTGGAGATCCGCTACCTTGAACTCGCCCTGGAATCAAAAAAAAGCGGTGTTAGCATTCTGTCCAGCCCCAAAGAGATATACATATCTATATATAGAGAGAGGGAGGGGGGGGTGGGGGGAGGTTTAAAGGCTCACCTTGGGTGGTAGGTCTGGGAATGTCAGAGGCATCCAGATGCGGGTCACGTTGGCGTGTTTCTTTCCCTTTTGCTTCGGCTTTCCAGGGGTTATGTTCTCAAGTTCTTCGTCACCCGCTAAGTTGGGACTCATGGTTTCATCAACAGCCGTTTCGCTATCGGCCAAAACAGGGTTAAGCGTGTCAAGCTCAAGCTCAATATCATCCACTTCCGGGTGTTCCGACTCGGTCTCTTCGGGTGTCTCCTCCAAAAGGGTTCCAAGTCCACCCATTCTTTCTATAAGGACACTAGGTGTGACCATTTCCTCTCCCAATTTCCTCTCCTCTTCGTTCTCACTCGCAAGGAGCACGTCTCTCTTCCTCTCCCACAGAAGGTCCTCCAATACCGTAAGTCCTATCGCTTTCTTGGAATTGGGGCCCCCCTTCTTAAGAACATTTCTGCTGTAGTCATCTCGGAGTGCCTTGATAGCAGCTGATATAGGATGATCAGAGGGGAGTGAAGCGAGGTACTTATGACCCTTGTAGCGGACTTCAAACTCGGCTTTGAGGTTGGCCATGACTTCGCTTGAGTGTAGCTCGATGAAGGCCTCTCGCAAAACTCGGTTTAGTATATCGACATCTGATGGATGAGTCCAGAAGGAGTCGTGAACACTCGCAAATGTCAGTTGGTTATCATAACACCTCTTTGCGCTCATGAGCATGTGGGTTGCATCAAGAGAGTGAATGAAGTTTGGCGGAAACGCCATCATCTGTTTTCTTGCATTGATCTCATCGATGACAGAGGGATCGGTGATGTAGACGTTCTGAAGGTTGGTTACGACGAGCTGTACCTTATCATGCCTATATGGCTGAACAACAGGAAGTCTCAGAGGGGTTGTCCAGACCACACTCGTCATGAAATGTATATCCTTCTCCTTCTTCTTTCGACTTGGTGGTGGTGGTAACTCTACATCGCCCTCATCCACCTCCGTATTTCCTTCCTCATCTTTTGCTGCCTTTTTCGTCCTCTTCTTTGTCTTTTTTGGCGCCGGTACCTCCTTAAGCTCCTCATTCAAGCGACTCTGGTCCATCTGGCTAGGGGAAACTGACATTGAAATACGCTTTGCAGAAGTTCCCAGCCATTGCTGGATTTGACTGGCCCCGTAAAACATGGTGGAAATCGAATCAAAAACCTTATATGTGAGATAAAGAGCCATCTGGGGCAGTGAAAACTTTCCATTCTCTTGTTTGTACTCGGCCAGTGAAGGCAAATCCTTAAGCTGACTCAGAATTTGTTCCTTTGCTCCCATGAATGTGACACCATAGACATTTGTCATGACTGTCTGCTTTACGACCTTTCTGGAAATCTTATCCTGTAGAATTTTGGCTACTTCGTCACCACCTCTGGCATCACGCTCGACCGCTTGTGTAACGAGCCGGGACACACCAGTGTAGACGTCGGAAGGTTTATCCGCAGGTATGAGGTTTACTTGCGCCGCTCCCATCATATCTCCTCCCAGTGCAGCATAGTGCTGCAGGCCATTGCAGGTACCGTCTTGGGCGACAGGAATATGGCAAATGTATTGAGAGGGATCTTCAGCTTCATATACCTCTTTCAATGCGAAGCAAGTTGCAAGAGTCTGCCAAGGGTCTTCGGCCTTAAGCCACCACCTTTGCCCCTGCTACTTGTTAGTTTGATCGTTCACTATTGTAAGAATCAAATTCCTTCTTACCCCTAGAGGATTAGTGGCGGAGTCAATGATATCCTCCATATGCTGGTCGGCATAATCTGCTCGTTCCTCAAAACTAGCTTTGTCGAAACCGCAAAGATTCGCAAGGTGGATCTTCAGCCACTTGAACCCGTTCTCACCCAGTGGTTTCCCTTCATCAAACTGCAGGAGACCTCGAGAAAGATCATCTCCAATGTGATTCAAATTTGGGGGGATCGGATAAGCACGGCCTCGGAAATCAATATTGTGAGGAAAGTAAAATTTATCAAATAGGAACTGTTTCAAGTAAGCGGTTATCCCAACACAGCACAAGGGTGAGTGGGGGGAATCGTACAGCTCTTGCAATCTCGACTTTGAAGTTCACACTACACCTCTTCGAATGATTGTTCATCGCCTCAATCTGCATCTCCCTCACAGCTTTTAACCACTCGTACCTGACCGTTGGATCAAGATTTGTGGCCGGTTCCTGCGGCAATACCAGGTCTTTGGCTGCTGGGGGAATATCGGCAAACTCCTCTTCTGAGTTCCAAACTTGAACCACAGTGTCAAAAACCTTCCTATTGATTCTCCATGCTGTCTTCCCCAGGACATCAAGCGACGCGAAAAGCTCATTTAAATCCCCTCTCGCAGAGGCGGTTTTGACGTAGTCCGTTTGTTCACGAGAACCCTTTGTACGGACAGCTGTGGACTGAGTGTAATAATAACCCCCTCGTTCCCAAGATGACCATTCTCGTGGGGGGACAATCATGGGAAGGTTTCGGCCCAAAAACCCTTGCCGAAGATCCTCAGTACCGAGACGTTTTAGAAGAGTTGAATCGAGGGTGATAAGACCGAGTTTCTTTCCCTTGATAAATTTGTATGTGTGATAAAATGCGGGAATGGGAAGTTCGACACTCTCGCCGTTTTGGTTTGTTTTTCGAACAGGGGCTTTTGCGCAGTGAAGCAACATAGTCAATAGAACCGCGCCTAGCTGTGAATATAGTTAGCAAGTGGTTTGCTAGGTCACAATTACCTCTAAAGGAATCCTTCAATATATACCTTTGCCTTAATCTTGACTGGCCATTCCGACAGTATTGGGTTGATACCCTGCGTTTCTGTCGGAACTGCCTCTCTGGCTTCTCTGACTAATTTCGCCCATAATAGTTTATCGTTCTGGAAGATCTCCCCAATATTCTCTTTATTTCTCACATGAGCAAAAATCTCCTTGTTTCCCTTCTTTTGTATCTCCTGGGCTAGATACTCGGCCTCCAACATATTCCCCACATGCATAACAGCTCTGCTTGTTTTCAATGCTACAGCAGAGCTGTTATGTACTTTTAGTAATTCCACCATTACGATGGCAGCGATCTTTTCCGGAGGAAGCATTCGTAAGAAGGGCCCATATAAGCATCGGTCATGAGCGCCTGAGGCTCGGGGTTCCTTCTCCGCGATCCGGACCCTGTTCAACTCCTCAATAATAAGCGGGACAAACGATTGATGCCACTCCCAGAGAAGTGAGTTAAGCGACGAGTTGACAGCCAGCACACCACGAGCACGCATGTTCTCGTGATCCTTCCTCCACCTGTCTTGGGCCGACTCCCATGCATCTTCCTCCAAAAGACGCTGGCGCTCGACTTGCAAAGAGAGGTTATCTGGGCCGGAGTGCGAGAAGGATTCAGGCATGTATTTAGGATCAACGAGGGACCGAATAGATTGTTGAATGGCCGCAAGACCGTGACCGCGAGAGGTAACAGACTTGATCTCCGGTAACTCTCGCTCAGGAACAGCATCCACTAGGTGGCGGTGGCTTTCATGAAGTTCGGAGACCCGGAGGGAGGCGATCTACGAAGCGGTTAGATGATGAAAAAAAAAAACGCAAGAGTATTTCAGGGAGGTAAAACCTTTGCAATTTTGACGACCTCTTCGTCTGTCAGTACTGGGTCAACCAGCACGTCTCCAACCGAATTTCCTGTGGCCCTCCACTGCTGTATATACTTGTTGATGTAAGCTTGTCCAGCCTCAGGCTCGTGCTTCAAACTCGCCTTGAGGACCAAGGCAAGCGTCATCGGGTCCCCCGTTATTTCATACTCGATCTTTATTTTCTCGTACCACATGAAAAACACCTTTATATCATCAACCTTAGAGGACCTGTCAAGAAGAGCTTTCAGGAATAGGTTATGCGAATCCAGAAGAATCGGAGAATCCTTTGGTAGCAGTGAGCTCATGTGCATAAGAATCTTGCTCGCCCGTGTGATATGCCCGGTTTCCAGACATGCTGAGAATAGTGCGATAGATTCATTCTTCTCCCTCTTGGCGTTTGTCTCTGCGTCTGTCGGGTCATCGGGAGTGCCGAGAATGATTACTTTGTTGGTATCGAGAGGTTTGATTTCATGGGATAGGCGGTTATTAGGTCTGGGGTTTGCAGGCGCATAGGCCTCTGCATGCGGGGCGGCGAACGGAGGTGTAGCGGTGGAATAACCGCGAATGCTCTGAGACCGGCCCTGGACAATAGAGTCGAGAGTTTTCAGCGCCCTTGAATTTGACAATGTCCGGCGACTTTGAAGATTCCCAAACTGTGAAGGGGAGAGCCGAGAGAATAGCAATGAATTTGTTGTAGATGATGGTAGTGAATTGTGGTGTTTAATAACGTCGCGGGGGACTCTTTTGGTGGCTGCCCACACAAGCATTGTTATCTGTGTCTATGAGAAGGGCAACTAAATCGCCACTATTTAGTTCGAGAGGCAAGGTAGGAGAGGGAGGGAGAGATTGAGGGGGAAGGTTTATATTGGAGGAGAATGATTTGTAATTTTTTAGGGAGAAATTGATGAAGTGAAAACATCAATTGCACATTTGGGGGATCTCGCTGTGCAAGAATCGTATACGGGAAATTTTTTCTTCGGGGTCTTTTTTTTTTTTTTTCTGGCTCACTACTAATCTCCACGTGACGTGATGAGGCTGCCAAGACATGATCCTTGAATCAGAGCCCCTCAGAAGGGATGAGGGGCACCGGCCGGGTAAACGGTTCTAAGGTTGGGGTGCATGTGTAAGAAGCGCTCTCCTCCAATCATATTGCGCATTAGAAACCATCACCGCCATTAGATCAGGTCAAAAAACGATTTATTTGCACATCTAAGGTGGTTTTTGAACAAAAACATCTTTTTTTACGTTTTTAAATTATTAAAACCGTGGTTTTTGGTGTAGTATTGGGATCCGCCATTAGACCCAGCACACCCAAGTTTGTAAGCCTATCAGTGCCTCAGGATTTTGGAAGAATGAGAAATCAAAATGACCATTCTGTAGCCCTAGTGATTCTCTACCGATTGGTCATTTCAGTTTTTTCTCTATCTTATATTTTTGGGGTGTGATATGTTTGGCGTAAGGGAGGTTTGAACGACCGGCACCATAGATGGACCCTTTTTATGATAGCGAGATATCAGGGACGTGCGCGATACAACTAGAGTAGATCTCTTGATGACGATATCTACTTAAGGGATCAGCAGTATACTCACTACACATCACCCCCCCCCCCCGCCCCCATATTGCGAGATCAACTAAGCTCAATTCTTAGACGCGGGGGGCTCCTTGGATGGCCATGGGTACAAAATACACAATCCACATGCAAACATCGGTGGGAATACAGAATGCAACAACATGCTAGAGAAGCCTATTTTATATGAACCGACTGCTACGTTCAACATTTGCAATTCCACATGGGTTGACGTTGACCCATTTTGATGCGACCTTCCATCCAGAGCTGCCCCACTAGAGTATGCATGCAACGTTGCCTTGCCATCCTGGTTTCTTCCTCTGTAGCGCCCTGGATACCATTCTTGGTAATGCCGAGCTGTATAAAATATACGTCATATTTATCGGTATTAGCAAGCCTCCGAAACTCACCCCTAGTACTCTGAGCAAGGTGTTGGGCGTATTCGGTAGGTGATGCAAATGCAACTGGCAGCAAAAAGGTCAGAAAACAATCCACTCGCGGGGGGGATTAACAGCGTACACACGTGTTTCACGGTCTAGGTTGAGTTGAGAATCCTCCTTTGAGTCGTGGACGCGGAGAATCTTGAGTATCTGGCCATCATTGCTTATATCCATTGAACAAACCCCCATCACTTGCAGGAGTTGAGTGGAAGTTGTGGGAACTTTGAATCGTTAGATCTCAAGCTTGTACATATATAGCGAAGCGTGTGCGCGCGCAAGGATTGTTGTGCTCCGGGGAAGCCACCTTGTGCAATCATCTTATCCTCGATTATCGGCAATGATGTAGTAGGTTTGTCCAGGAGGCCAGGCTCGAGGAGGTTATTTAGTGGGAGATACATGTTTTTTTTGTTGATTTCTGTAAGGGGGGAGAGATTACATGTAATCGCCAACGTTCTTTAGATGTTGAGAGAGTTACGAAGGTTGATGTGTTGAAGTTCCCTGGTACGGGGAGACGTAAGCCCGCCAGTGGAATCTTGAATAGGGCCAAAAAGGTAAACACTGAGACAGACATAGTATTGACGGGGGGGTCGACTATTGGGCCTGAAGATATTGTATCTGCTAGCCAAAGGTTATATTTAGAGCTTGAACTTGTCCCGGATACACGAATTCTTGTCGCAACACCTTAACTACACGTATCCCTAAAAACGCGCCTAAAGCTTAGAAACAACAACGATATAGAAGTACTGCTTCTTAGAAGTACTCTTGTTTCAAGCAAAAAAAAAGAAGTGTCATGCGTTTCAATTAGCGAAAGCCATGAAAACATGCTATACTAAAGTACATGTACATATATATCTCTAGAAGTTGCGTCGGGAATGGTGGTGACACAGAGTCCGACTGCCAAGATCGAGTGATTCCTTGTGACTCAACACTCCCATAACAACTAAAACCATAAGTAAATACTCGCAGCATAAGAGAGAGAGAGAGTAGAGTATCAAATTGCTCCCCCAAGTTATGGAAATGCTTTTCTGCATGTACGTTTTCCGTACTAGTTGATTGGGCGTTTCTATGCACAAAGATCCAGGGCAAAGCCTTCGAGGGATCCTCGAATTACACCCAAGCTGAAAGAAAGAAAGAATGAATGAAAAGACTACATGATAGATCTTGGGTAAATATCGTCAATAATTACGGATGCTCTCACTCACTCGACCGGCCCAGTAAGCAGTACACTCACATAATACACGGTATCTATATACACATTAAGAACTCAGCAATCTACCTTTAATACGGGCTTTTCCCTCCCCAAAACCCACAGCCGACTAATCAGACAACATATCTGCATAATCTTCAGCGCTAGCAAATGTGGGCAGGCTCTTAAGCTTTCTGCGCTTCTTCCTCCGCTCATTTCCTTCCGGCTCCTCCGCCGCCGGCTCTACCGACTTCGCTGACTGCTGCGCCTCCTCGGCCGCAAACGCCTTATCAAGGTCACCAGGAACGTCGTCGTCGTCGCTCCAGACATCGTCCTCGTCCTCGCCGGCAAAGTCCGGCCCGTCGCTGCCTTCACCTTCATCCTCGTCCTCGACATTCTCGCCGTCCTCATCCATATCCACATCCTCCTCGTCGTCAAAATCGTCAAAGTCTTCCCCATCCTCCATCTCCGCCCCTCCCAACTCCGGATTACTCCCGACCATCGCCTTCCAGATCTCCTCCTCACCCGCCTCCTCATCCTCCTCGCTATCCTCCTCATGCTTGCCCTTCTTATTCTTTTGCGCCTCGGACTTCGTCTTCTTTTGCACGGCCTGGTTGAAGTACTTATGAAAAAAGACCTCATCGACAGGCACCTCCTCGACGCGGCGCTTCCAGAACGCGTCTGAGTTGACAGGAACCATCACCTTACCCGCACCACGAGTTGATAGCACCATGCCACGTGTGTCACCGCCGTCGAGCGGCTGCATGATTGATGATCCGCGGGCGGCGGCGGCAGTGCCTGATTTGGCGTTGCGGTAGACGAAGCGGTCGAGGAAATGGGTGAGCGTGTGCATGCCGAGGTCGGGCTTGCTGGGCATCTTGCGCTTGGAGATGAGGCTGGTGGCGAAGAGGGCGACGGAGGGATGGTAGTAATTGAGGAAGGGGAGCTGTAGGTGGGTGTTAGAAATGTACGACCATGATCAAAAGGTATTTGGGGGGAGGGTGGCTTACGATCTCCCAAAGACAGCTGCGGTCTGCATTGGCATGCGAGGGGTCCCTCTTCCGACCGTCGTACTCGACACGTTTCTCCTCCGGCCTCTCCTCTACGGCAGCGAGTTTGACGCCGCCTTCCTCCTCCTCCTCAGGGACGTCGCGAAAGACCTCCTCTTCGTCCTCAAGGGTCTCTTGCGGCGTGTCCATGAGCTGGTGGAGGGAGGGGACTGCGGTCTCGAGCTCGCTGAGCAGGAATAAAACACCACAGATGAACGGCGGCTGGTGGAAGGTCGAGATCTGGATGAGACGCTTGACGAAGGCGCGCACACGCTTGATCTGGGTGTCGGCTTTGAGAGCCTTGAAGAGGAGGTTCAGATACATTGCCTGCTTCGAGGAGGCGACCAAACGCTGGTCCAGCAGGGATTCGTAGAGTGTTCTGTAGAAACGGTCCGATACGGCCTGTTACGATAGTCAATCAGTAAACGCAACCCCCCCCCCTCCCCAAAACCCGAATACATATATACAAAGCGACCGGAACCATACCTGCTTGCTATACGCCACCTGGAAGATCAGCATCAGCGCCTGAATACTCGTATTGAAGTTTCCTGAATGCGTGATGCGGAATAGCGTGTCCATATGCTTCTGGAAGATCTTATCGTCTACCTGGGAGAACGGGAACGCGCGATTCACGCCCGTCAGAACCGCCGAGATTAGCTTCGCATTGAGCTCCTCCACAGACTGCTCCTTCTTCTCCTCGGCCTCCTTCCTTAACCTCGCCTTCCTATTCAGTTTCCCTCCCCTTGGGGGAGGCGCCCCACCCTTCTTATCCCTCTCGTCGTCGTCATCGGCGAATTTAGTATGCTTTCCTAGCCTAGTGGCGTTGACGCCCGTGGCGGCGGGGGCGTTCTTATTCTTCTTGAGGATACCCGTGAATACAGCAAAATACAGGTTCAGCAGGTTGTTCGCGACGTCGACCTCGCGCGTCGACAGGATCGTCTGGTTGAGTGTGATGATGGCGTAGTACTTCGCGTGTACACTGTTTCCAGGGCGGAAGACGACCTCGGACTCGATGCTGTTGATGATGATGCTCTTCATAGCCGGATGCGTGCTCTGCAGCTTCAGCAGCAGGTACGAGACCTTTGAGGCGACCTTTTTATCTGTGTCTCCCTGTTTTTATACACCGAGTGAGATCTCATGATCCAACCTACTTGGGAGGGGAAAGAGGGGAGAACTTACGAGTTTATTTACGAGAAGACGCAAGAGGTTGGCCTCCTGCTCGGGCTTCTCCTTGAGGAGCTCCCAGACATAGCCCACGGCGTGTGTCCGCGCGAACTCGAGCTGGTCGCCACACAGCGCCTCCAGTGTCTTGAGAACCTCAAAATAGAAGCTCTTGAGCCAGTCCTCGTAGGCCCACACGAGCATATGCAGATCCGACGCCTGGGGGCTTCCCAGTCCCGGCTGCTTATTAAAAAAGTGGAGCTTCCTGCCAGGCGGTAGCACCAAGCCGGAGGCGAAGAGATCCTTGATGGCGCCCATAGCGGAGACGGCCTGGGAGCGCGACTTCTTGCGCGCAAGCCCGAGCAGCGTCTCGAGCGTCTTTGTGGTGTGCAGCGGCGACTCTTGGCAGATGAGGGTCAGGGCGGAGATCTTGTCTGTGAGTGTTCCCGAGGTCATGATGGTGGAGAGGAACTGGCGATCGGAAGACTTTGTGAGGTGAGTGGTGGAATAGGCTGTATTTTCGGTTGTGAGGAGATGTTTGGCGTGGCGGTGGAGGGCCTCGATCTGTGATGGGGATGGCGGGTGGGTGGGGGGTGCGAGGGGGGGGAGGACGAAGGCATGCCAGTCGGGGCGAGGGGTGAAGAGAAGTTTGCTATTCTTGGAGGAGGAGTCGGAGGGGGCGGCGAAAGTTGTGACTGGGGGGGGTGCGGCGGAAGGAGGAGGAGCGGACTTTGAGGGTGCCTTGGGCGCGGGCTCGGGTTCGTCCATTTCTTCATCCTCCTCGTCCTCGTCCTCGTCCTCGTCCTCGTCCTCGTCCTCGTCCTCACCCTCACCCTCACCCTCACTCTCCTCATCCTCCTCATCCTCCTCATCCTCATCCTCATCCTCATCCTCCTCCTCAGACTCCGCATCAGCGAGGTCAAATTGCCCCTCAAGCCCAATCTCCTTCATGAAGCCCGCCAGCTCATCCGCCAGCCCCTTCTCCGCCTTCTTCCCCTCCCCAAACTCGACCTCATCGACCTCCGAGTCAGACTCAATATCCTTTACCAGATCCAGGTCTTCCTGGGTCCCGCCGAGCTCCACAATCTCCTTGAGCAGCGCCTCCTTATCGATACCGTGTTTCTGCCCCGGCTTTCGGGGGAGCACCTGGGGCTTCGACTCGCCATTAAGAGCACGCTTCTGGCCGCGGGTCTCGCCCGCGGGCTTAGGCTTGGGGGTAGCAGCAGCAACGGGCTTGCCGACGACGAGATCTTTGGTCTTTGGGCCCTTTTTCTTCTTCTCGGCGGCCTTTTGGTCGGGTTTGGCGTCTTTCTGGTCTTTTTTGTCATTGGCGCTCTTCTTGCTGTCGTCTTTCTTGTCCTTCTTGTCAGCAGTGGGCTTCTTGTCCTTCTGCTTCTTGTCGACAGTGGACTTTTCCTCATTCTTGTCCTTTGTCTCCCGCTTCTTGTCCTTCTTCTTCTCCGGGCGTGCACCACTCTTGTTCTTACCCCCCCTCTCCTCCTTCTTTTCCGCCTGCTTCACCTTCTCGAACCCGCTCTGGATCGTCTTTGTAAGCTTGCTCAGTGCGTCCGCCGAGAGCAGCGGGGCCTCGACCTCTGCTATTGCGCTTGCGGGACCATTGCCTACCACCACCGGTGTGTCGGTAGTAGACTTTTGCTTCGACTTCTTCCCCATTTCGTTACTGACCCGCGAGTTATGGTGGTGATGTTGTTGTTGCTGTTGGGATTGTAGTGCGTGTGGTGCAGATATTTGTAGATATCCCAACTCCAATTTCAATCCAATTCAATTCAATAAAAAAAAAAAAAAAAAAAAAGTTCGATACTGAAATTTTCTGCGTAGCGCGGGATGGATGAGACCGGGATGCGCTGAACGCGGTGATCAATTGAGCATCCCTGCCTTTCTTTTTTTTCTTTTTTGGTTGTTGCCGGGGTCGGAAACTCAACGCCTGACATCACCGGACTCACTCACATCACAGAACAGGACGGAGAACATGATGATGATAATTCCACGAAACCTCAAAACCTCCACCACGAGGGCACCCAAGGCGTCACAGGCCCTTAAACGCTTCTTTACTGTATGTCTATTCGCCTATATGTCTATATGACTATCTCTCTCTCTCTCCCTCTAGCTCTAGCCCTCTCTAGCACTACATACTTGGGGCGTGTGGGGGTTCAATCAGACCGGGAGTCTAACAAGATATAAACCACACAATTACCAGACCGACCACCGGAACCGCCTCACAACCTTCTTCGCACCCTCCGGTGGCATCGCCAGTGCCTCTTTCGGCGTAAAAGGTCAGTGCGCGCCAACTATCATATGAGAGAAAAGAAAACATGAATGGTCAATCATTGACAGTAGTGCTATGCTGTAGAGGACGTCCACTCGCTCCTTTTACGGACGGGATACCTACGGCAGGTGTGTGTGTAGTGTCCTATTCTTCACGGGAGGAGACGGCGGAGCTAATATAGGAGGTGGGGGGAAACACATAGGCCCATGCTGGCGTCTTTCACTACCTTCCTCTCGGCCAACGCGTGCACGAGAAGCTAGAGCGCCTGGTAGACAAGCACATGCGCAGCATTGGTGAGACACCCACTGAGTGAAGCATCTTGGGCGAGTTGCTGACGGCCCCCTGGAGGCGCCTCGAAGCTTGCGCTATCGACCCTCTCGAGTGAGAAACTGTGGGCAAAGACTGGGCGCCTTGAGAAAGGTGGCGCAGAGGTATTGCCCTCCCTCCCTCACTGCCGTAGCAGCTAGTAGCTAATCTCCCCCCTCCTCCGGCCACAGCTCTTCCGCGTCAAGGACCGAAAAGGCGCACACCTGCTCCTCTCCCCCACGCACGAAGAGGAAATCACCACGCTCATCGCCTCCCTCGTCACCTCACACAAGCAGCTCCCCCTCCGCGTATACCAAACCACGCGCAAGTTCAGGGATGAGCGGCGCCCACGCGCCGGTCTCCTGCGCGGCCGCGAGTTCACCATGAAGGATCTGTACACCTTCGATAGTACGCCTACGGCCTCCCTCGAGACATACGCTGCCGTGCAGGGCGCCTACTATAACATCTTCGCCGAGCTCAAGCTCCCCTTCCTCGTCGCCGAGGCCGACAGCGGCAACATCGGCGGTACCCTCTCGCACGAATACCACTACCCCTCCCTCTCCGGCGAAGACACCGTGTTCCGCTGCAACAACGACGCCTGCACCTACACCGCCAACGCCGACGCCGCCCGCACGCGCACGCCCGCCGCCCACCCGCAGCTCGAGGAGCCATCCAACCTCGCCGTATTCCACGGCGTCAGCGCTGACCGCAGCACCCTCTTCAACATCTTCTACCCCCGCGAGGCGCCCTCTGGCACCGCCAACGAGGTGAACGTCGCCGCGCTCCGCGGGCTCGCACCCAGTCTAGACCCCAGCGTAGGGTCCGCCGAGGCCCTCGAGACGTGGCGGGTGTGCTTCCGCGAGTACACGGAGGGGGCCGCGGCAGGGAGCTACTCCGAGATTATGAACCTATTTGACACGCGGCTGCCCTACAGCGTGATGGAGGCGAGCTTCAGCGGCCACAGCGACCAGCCCATGTTCCGCGAGTTTGTGGCCGACAAGCGGATCCCGACGACGGCGGTGAGCCGCGATGCGGGCACGGGGGAGCCGCTGAACCTGCTTAAGATGAAGGACGGCGAGGGGTGCCCCGCGTGCGAGACGGGGGTGCTGGTTGGGACTCCGGCAGTGGAACTGGGACACACGTTCCACCTCGGAACGCGGTACAGCGAGCCGTTGAAGGCGGTGGTCATGAACGCCGAGGGGAAGGTGGTGCCGATGGAGATGGGGTGCCATGGGATCGGGCTGTCGCGCATGATCTCTGCGGTGGCAGAGGGATACCGCGATGACGCGGGATTGTGTTGGCCGCGGGTTGCGGCGCCGTTCGAGGTGATCGTGGTGGCGAAGGAGGAGGCGGCGCGGGCGGATGCTGAGGGCGTCTACGATGAGCTGGTGGGTGCCGGTGTCGATGCGCTGCTGGACGACCGCGAGAGGGACTTTGTGTGGAGGATGAAAGACGCAGAGCTGGTCGGATATCCGGTGTGCGTGCTACTGGGACGGGGGTGGAAGGATGGGCGGGTAGAGGTGCAGGTGCGGAATGGGAGGAAGCGGATGGAGGTTGAAGCGCCGGTTCTGAAAGAGACGGTGCTGAAGGCGTTGGAGGAGGCGTAGATACAGAAAGGCCTTTCTCCTCTTTTCTTTGTTTCCTTTCTCTTCCTCTTATGGCAGTCTCACATGTACATAAATCTCACATGAATCAACACTGCAGTCCTTCATAATAGTTGATCAAGAGTCACAAAGCACTCCAATTGATTTTATCCAGCCCATAATCTACCCCACATCATCTCTACACTAGAAAGAGCGGGGGAAAGGGAAGAAACAGAAGCGAGAGAGAGAGAGAGAGAGAGAAAGGGCATCCCACACTACCCTTCTACTCTAATTACCCTCCAAAGTCTCCTTAACACCCAACACACCCTTGTCGTCCGACACCTCCAGCACCTTCCCCACCTCCGCCGTATTGCGCATCAGCTCCTTGGCCCCCGCATACAGCATGCAGAACTCCTGGTTCGTCGTTGGCGGCATGTAGTACAGCAGCACATAGGGCGCGGCCCGTCTCCCCGACTTGAGGTCGAGCGGGTACGACAGCAGCACGAAGCGCGGCGTGTTGTCTGGCAGCTCCTCGGCCAGCCTCTCTAGCGATGTGTACACCTCTGCGTCATCATCGGGGAGGATCTCGAGCGTTTTGCGGTCAATCTTGTCTGGTGGTAGGCGGGCGGGTTAGCTTGTGTCTGTAGGGACAAAGGGGGGGTAATGATTGTATTGCGGGTAATTGGGGGGTGGTACAGATGATGGCCTGTGGGTCCTTGTGGCGCGAGGTCTGGAGACGGAACTTCCGGAGGGCTTCGCGCGTCTCGGGGGAGAAGGTATAGAGGCGAGCTTCAGAGGCCTAGAGAGGGGGTTGGTGTATGGTTAGCTAGGGGCCAGAAATAGGGGTTGGGGGATGGGGGGATGATTGGAGAGGTACCATTTGGTTTTTATGTAGTTAGAGGTAGGTTTATACAAAATCCACTTGGGATTAGTAGAAGAAGAATAGCAGACCAATAGTAGCAATGACGGTAGTAATAATAGATAGTTGTTGTAGCAATAATATTAGTAGTAACAGCACCTACAAGAAGAGTATGTAGAGAAGGGAAGAGGAGAAGAGGAAGAAGAAGAAGAAGAAGTAGCAGCTATCAGAAGAGTCTCACCAACTTCATCTCGTAAGACAGCGGGGTCAACAACACCCTGGCCAGAGTGAACCCTGTCTCAAAGCTCTGACCAACATCACAACCTCATGCAGCCCGCCCACTTGATACACAGAGATTCCCCCCCAACCCTCACGCTTCCCCCCTAACCACAACCACAACCAAAACCAAACCTCCCCCTCAAGCAACCCGCCCCCAGCTTAAAAAATCATGACCAACGACCCCCCCAAACCCGACACCTCTGCGACTACAACCATCAACGACACCTCCACCGTAAGTCCCCCCTGACCCGTCTCTCCGGACCCCCCTTCCCTTCCCCCGGACCTCAACCCTATCTAATAATAATAACAATAACTAACGCACAACCCCCAGCTAAGCGAGGACGTCCCCGGAGAGCTCACGGCCGTTGTTGACGAGCTCCTCGACAGCCTCAGTACAAAGTTCGCCAGCGTGTCGAGCGAAATCTTCGAGAAGATCGAGGCCATGTCGAAGCGCCTCGACGCCATGGAGGCGTCGCTGCAACAGTCAGGCACTGGCACGCCAAAGTAGGCCCGGCTGGTGCGATAGGGTGTTTGTAAAATGAAATCACTACGAGGTCTATTGGAGCTGATTGGTTTTCAGCGAGTCTTCACTACTTCTTCTCCTTCTTCTTCTTATTTTATATGGCTTACTTGCCAATGTGGGGTTTTATATAATGGAGAGCGGAGTAGGGGTGTAATGGGGTGGTGGTGCTGTATTCCTGTTTCTACATATACCCATTTAAATGAGAATGTTTTTTTTGGTGGGGGGGGGGGGGGCTCACAAGTATCACTCACTCACTGTGCAGCAAGGTTTGGACACAGGTTATCACTCGGATAATAAAATCATTCAGCGATGAACAGCAGTGTAGTATTATATTAATTTATGAGAGCCACATAAATTTCTCCCCCCCTTTACCCCTTTTTAGCAGCCGTACGATATCTAATAGATATCAACCCAAGATCGCATACGCAATCGTTTCCTAGACATATCTCCCCCCACCCAAATAACTGGCTAAGCTACCTTCTTCTTCTTCTTCTTGTAAACTACTGATATCAGTATCTCTAAAGATTATTAACAAAGATCCAGAGAAGCTGGATACTCTCAGCCCTGAACACCTTCAACTCCTCAAGCAACTCCTTAGGAACCTCACAGAGTATCTCCCAGGCCCTTTCAGCGGTAGGCTTCGCAACTGCCGCAATCTTCCTGAGCATGGGATTTTTGCGGCCTCTAAAGCCGACCGTAAGCTCATAGTTGATTGCCTTCCTGACCTTTCTCGGCTTCATGATGTACTGCATAAGCCTGAGCTCCAAGCGTTGCTGGTACGACATATACTCAAGCGGGAAGCCAACGTTCTCGAAACGTGACGCGACACAGTATACCCAGATTCTATAGAAAATCTTTCTAGGGAGCACACCATCCCTCGGGAAGCCCGGCGTCCTCCTGAGCGAAATATGGATAGGGGTATCAACCCCGCTCACTCCACGAAAGACAAAGGGAATATCCAAATAGGATGGTTTGGTGTCCCAGGCTTTGCGAAACTGCTTGGCGCAGACGGCGTAGGCACGTTCGTTGGAGATGAAGCCAGGAATATCCTTACGGCTGAAGTTGAACTTAGTTGTGAGATCTCCGATGAGCTTGGCAGGGTCTGCGACAGGGTAGCTGTGACGTTGGCAGGTGAGGGCCACAATTTTGTCAGGCCAGGCAGCGGCACCAACGACTCTGCGAGCCATGCGGTTAAGGGTGAAGCTGGTGTATTCATTGAAGACACGCAGACAGGCGGGGGATGCACTGATTAGGGCATTGAGGTCCCCGAATGAGGGGAGAACTTCAAAAATTTCTAGAATCAATTCAGGTGGGAACGATTCTAGTTGTGAATGAGGAGGAGGAGGAGGGGCATTCTTTGAGTCTTCCTTCTTGGAATGCTTGGAGAATAGGCGGAGCTTGAGAGGCATTGTGGATGCAAATGTAAAGAGACAGTCAAGATGAAGGTTAGATATGACGAATTAACGATGGCGAAGATGGGAGTTGATAGGTTATGATGATGAATAAAGATTGTGGAATGAGAGGTGGTGAGAGGTAATGAGGTGAGAAATGTACCAGCGGAAGCGGAAGCGGAAGGTGTACCGACGAAATTGAGAGGTATACTAAGGAAGAAGATATACTGGTGTATATCAACGAGAGAGGTATGTTAACGAAGGAGATAATTATTTATAATAAGCCTAAAGTAGCTTAGATAAAAGATAATTAGATACGATAGGTTAAAAACAATGATATGGTGGTGTTAATCAGTACCGGATCTCATTGAAAATGGTGCGATTGTGGGAAAGTCTCGTGTCTATCTTCCACGAGCAGCCTACGGGACGGGCCGGGACGAGCCGAATTGTGGGGGTAAAGAATGGCTCTTGCTGTTGATGGAGTATTTACATGTATGATATGTAGGTACAAGTACATAAGTACATGTACATTACATGTAAGTTAGTACATGTAAGCACATATACTACATGTATTTTGATACCCTGTGAGCCAAAACTACATGTATGATATAATTCGAAAGGAAAAGTTAGTAGATATAGGTACATGTACATGTTTTGTAGTCTTATGTCAATTGAATCCCAAGCCCAATATATTTTCTAACCTAAATCTCTTACCCGTCTCCGAATTCACAGCTACAAAATGAAATTAAAATGTGTTGAAGCATTCAAGCATTCAAGCACTCAAGCACTCAAGGATAAAATTAAGGTTATTGCGGTTCCACATCAACTAGTGCATAGCTTATAAGACCCGGAAACCCCCCTTTCATCAACGATATTCAGATGACAATTCTGATGTGACAACTTTCATAATTCAGAAATTACCGATACAATACCGAGAATATAGCCAAGACAAAAAATAAATACTCTCAAAATACACTCAAGCATACAAATAAAGGAAGGTGCCATCTAGATATAACCCATTCTAACTTACGGTCTGTACACTCGCAGTCTATACACTTACAGCCTATACACTCATAACCTATAGGGGTATTTAGCAATACGGAAACAAAGGAAATATAGTTACCTCTAAATCCAAAGAAAACAGCTCAGTCTCTGCACAGAATCACAGCGGTTCGCACATTGGTTAGAGCGTCACACTCGACCGCTTTTCCTCGTGCATCCACCTCCAAACCTTCTTATGCTGCTCCAGAGCTATAAACGTCAAAATTGTTTGCGGCCCGAGCCTCATGAAACTTGGCACCCAGCCCCTAAAGATCCACTTTAAACCTTCTGCCTTGGTGATCTCTCTCACCAAGGCCCACACCCCATCAGTCCTGGTTCCCGCCATGACCCTCGTCTTGATCACATCAACCGGCGAGCATATTGTTGTGGCTACCAACCCACTCAACAAGCTCGCCGTGAAATGAGTCGCCATTCCATCATTGAATATTGGCAACAACAGGAGATACGACTTGAACTGGTCATAAGTTGCTAGCTGTGCGGCCGTCATCAGCGCAGCTCGGACTGTGTTCGGCCAGACTCCCCTGAACAATGAACGTAGCCCTTCGTTGCGACCCATGCTAACAAGGCCATCAATCGCATGTCTATAGTTCCTCCTGAGGTGCGGAGGAGAAGCGAGATCTGATTGCATTCGGACATTTATTACATCAGCCGGGTTACCAGCGGCTCCACCGACCCTGTGATATGTTATTATGACGTGGAAACAAGGAGAAGGTGGTGAGGACTTGGTTTACCAGCCGGAGGCTGAGGCTATCAGCACAAGTTTGAGAAATGAAAGCTTCTCGCCATTGGACGTGAATTGGGTTTTGAGCTTCTCATAGACGCCAAAACGAGTGGTTGAGTAGGTTGCTACATGCATATAAAGGTCAGTAGCGCGCACTTTACTAATTCAGAGTAGGAATAGCATCTAACCTTGTCGCAATAAACTTGCTGAGAGCTGTTATAACACGTGAGGTTAGGACAGACTGAGGTGTACCAAAACTAAACTTTTCGAGAGCCGGGATACTAACCCCACTATACAGTGCCAAAAACCCTATGACCCCCTTAATTACTACATCTTAACTTTATATCTCTAATTTTAAAAGGACCCATACCTTCATGTCGCGCGACGTTCATGAATGTCCCAAACATAGTTTGTTTTAGACCAGGAGTTTTTGCAACTGTCTGCAATCTGACCTATGGTCCGATAAATATATGCATCAGCTCTGTGTAGTTTCCGTTTAAACTCGGGCAAACAAAAGTACCTTCACCAGATCCCTATTTCGTAATAATACGTTAGCGTCCAATGCTTCCCACTTAATAGGGGAACACTTGTGTACATATACATACAAAGGATGTGTAATAAATGCAGCCATACAGCTAGAACTACCCCCGAGCCAAAATGGGTACTCCAGCGGCTGTTTTGTTTTCATATTCATTGTCTTGTTTGTCTATATTAGGTGCTGAAAATGGTTGAGCGACCATCTACGTAATTCGCAGAGCTTGTAACCTTAGTAGTTGGTGTATGTGAAGCGCACGTGAGCCTTGCCCATATATACCTGAGGAGCAGGGACCAGATTGCGGAACAGACCGAAACATAGGGTTTAGGGTTTTATCAGATAAGTGCTGAGTGAGGGTAGTAACATTTCGGATCCCGTATATAAAAAATTCTTCAAAAAAAAAAGCGAACTTTTAGAATATATAGTACAGCACTGGAGGTGCATTACTCTTAAAAAGCCCTATCGACATATCATAATGAGTAATCGAAAGAACATGACCTTAACGGTCCCAGGAACGACACATACAATCGTGAGAGCGCAGCGCCAGGTCTAGGTGGAGGGGTATCATGTTAACTAGCCCAGAAGTTCGATGCAATACACATTAGGGGCGTTAGAGTATATACTACATATTATAGCTACATGTAGTCACTACTAGGTGTCAATGATCGAAATGCGGCCCAAATGCACGGCGCTCTCTTCTATGAGGTAACGTGCAGCGATTGGGCGATAGCACATTTCATCCCATTAAGGTTTCAACGTAGACCCATCAATCTTGCCATTTCATAAAACTACAAGAGCAGATATTTATGGTGAGAGGTATGAGGGTTAAAAACCCGCGACCCCTATTTCCCTAGTATTTAATTCTCCACGGAGCCGCCAACCAGACTTAAAATACAGACCACATCGTTTCTGCGATACTCCATGGCGAGTCCCCAAGCGGTCCTCCCCTGGCCATTTACAATATTCAAGTCTGCTCCCGCTACGAGCAGCTCATTGACGACCTTAAGATTCCCCAATTTCGCCGCAATGTGCAGCGGCGTGGCTCCCCAGCGGTTCTTTGCATTAACATCCGCTCCCATCTCCATGAGAATCGGGACCAGCCCTGCCCAGCTCTCATAGTTTACAACATGGTGCAGTGGAGTTCTTGACCACTGGTCCTTGACGGTGACTGAAGCGCCCTTCTGAAGGAGCAAATTAACTATCCACTTGCAACTGATGGTATCATGTTGCCGCGCCAATACCGCCTGCAGCGTCGTAAGGTTCTCTAAATCGTGCTGGTCAACCGGAAACCCCCTGTCGAGCAGGAAAGACGTCATATTATACCCGCCTCTACAGGCCGCGATATGTAGCGGCCCTGAACCCTCCCGGAGGTTTGTCTGGAACATTGGTTGAGCGCCCTTTGCGAGCAGCAGCGCAGTCAACGGTTTATCCTCCGTCGTAACGGCCCAGTGCAACGCAGTGTACGCCTTCCCATTCCACATAAGCACCAGGTTCTCCGCCTCCTTCAGAACAAAGCTAACTAGTTCATCGTAGCACTCATCGGGCGTCTCGTGGATGATATCATATCTTGATATATCCTTCTTGAGGGTGGGGGCCGGGCCACGCATATACTCCATGACCGTGATTTTAGTCCCCTTTTCCAGAAGGGTTTTGACAAGTTCAATATTACTGTAGGCGGCGGCATAAAAGAGGGCAGTTGTGGAGAGTCGCTTGTCCCTGCAGGCAAGCTTGTACAGACTCTGATAAAGGACATGATTGAAACGGTTGCAAGTCAGGAGGAGCTTTTGCAAGTCTTTTGCCTGTAGGAACCCACCAATCATCATAATAATCTCGCTGGGGAGATTGGAGAGCGAGGGGGCCTTATGTTTTAACGTATTAGTGATTTCTTCTTTTGTTGATCTATCGACGCTTGATGGAAGGCCAGAAAGTGGGCTCTTGATCTCAAGTTTTTCCATATCCTGGCCTTGAGTTGCGGAGTTGTGGCCGGTCCCAGATCTCTGGCCGTAGAGGAGAGCCCGGGACTGGAGCCCAAAGCCATGTGAATGACTCATAACGACTAGGTGATATGGTCTTTAGAGGTGTAGGTTTTCAGTGGTGGTGATCTAGGTTGACAGAGAGGTTGGAAATCGGATGTAGATATACCTGCTGCTAGCACTAGAATGGTGGAGAGGAGATATATGAGTAGAGAAAGCAATGGAATGCGGATTTTGGGTAAACCTGCAACATGAAAAATCGCCAGTTCTCAGAATCATGAAGAATCACTCAACTTTGGAATTTCCATCCGCACTCCAAAAGTTTCCAGAATATGAATGTGATATCTAATTAGCTAACTAAGCCCAGCTAGTTGAGTCCATTTTACAGTTGGTCCGAATTCTCCTGCTGCCACCGAAACGCTGCCGCGTTGAACATAAACTACATGTATGCCAAGCTACCTATTATCCACAGGCCATCACTCGACACTGCAGCTACTAGCCATCTCATTTACCCGGCTCTGGTTTTCCGTAATTTCCTGCACAAGCCGGACCACCTGTTACTATGAACCATACTACTCGAGCCAAAATGGGTTTTTGGAGCAGCAATAGTGATAATAATAAGGGCCCTGGAGGGGCACCCAATCTTCCTCCTCCACAGACCTCCAAAAAGCCTAGTCGCGAGGAGCAGGCTGATGCCGAGCTCGCTGAGCTCATAGCGGCCCTCGACAAGGAACAGAGCAGTGGTAGCTCTAAAGATCCCCGGAAAAGGGACGGGCGGGACCGAGGAGAGGTTGAAGAGGAGGATTCGGCGCTAGGATCCTCGTTCCCGGGTGAAATGAACTGTATCACGGCATTTGACGAGATGTATTACTGCTATTCTGTTGGAGGGCAATTCTTGAATGGTAAATCTCTTTCTTCTTCTCCTCATTGGTTCTGTAGGTGAGAGCTAAAAATGTTGTGTGTGTGTTACTTTTGTGTGTACCGGCAGTGTATCGATATGGTGAGTTGAGGGATTGCTCGCAAAAGAGCCAGGACTGGAGATTTTGCATGAGGGCAAAGATGTACGGGCCCGTGACTCGAAAGGTATGTGAATACCCCCCTCCCCTCCTTTTCTGCTTTTTCGTTGAGATTCTCTAAACAAATATCAGGCAATGATAATGGCACGTAATAAAGAGAGAGCAGCCAAATACAAAACGGGTGCTAGCAGTGAGGATGTCTGGAAAGTTAGGAAGGTACCGCTGGAGAACGCATTTCAGGAGGAACCGCCAACAATGGAAGAGCTCGAGCAAATTAAGAACACATAGATATCATAGATGTAAAATCTTGTAAATTTAAAGAGGTTTTGAATACGTGTGTACGACATCCTGTAATAATCGCCTTTCAACTGCTTAGGTCTAGGATAAAGTGGTTCTTGATAATGCGCCAAAAGCTACAGTAATATGCTAAGATTTCAGGACAATTAGTTCATGTTATGTGATCTTCTCCAGAACAGTAATATTTGCCACAGCAGCCTGGAGTTGGGGGTGGTGATTAATATTTCCAGCCTACGGGGCTAAGAGTATAACAAGTAACGAGTCAAAATAAAAATAAAAAAAAAAAAAAAAAAAAAAAAAAAGACGTGTACAACCCGAATCACAACAACTCACCCGAGCTCTCTCCGTGTTGGTCCTCTAACACACATAACGGTCCACAGCTCTGTGCCTACACAAATACATCCTGCTCGAAGCCCCTCGCATCTTCATGGCGAGAAATACCCAAACGCCCCCAGATTAGTAACAAATATTTTAGCCCCAGCCATTCATGTGTTGAACGTTTCCACCGCCAGGTTGAGACTGTATAGCCACTATCAGCTAATCAGCTAGCACACTTGGATTGTTATGATCGATCTTATTTTTTTTTCCCTTCTTTTCTTTTCTTTTCTTTTCTTTTCTTTAGGTCGCTTTTTATAGTGAACACGGCCAGTTAACTATGTATTACGCTAATATAAGGTAATTAATAATTAATTCCTACCTACATGTATGTATAGCTGCTCTTAGTTATGAAGAGGGTTTTTTTCTTATATCGCTCGACGGAGGAATAAACCCGCCTATGTTTGCGCTGCACGAACCATCACTCGGGCCCGAGAATTGTATCCTTATATACGCAACTCCTGCTCTCTATGAGCTTGAAACATCTAGTACATTTATCAGGTATAAACTCTCTGTCTAACTAGAGTGTTCTAAATAACTGCCCTTCGGCTACATGTATCAATGCTTCCCGTACTAAGTCCGGGAATTTTACTAAAGACCACACTTGTCCTGAACATTACATTTACTTACAATGTACTACATACGGGATGGGGGAAACAGGGGCCATAGGACTACGGAATTCAGCGACAAACACCGAATTAAACCGGCATTGGAAGAAGATCATTGTACCAATACTGTGTTCTTACCGCATTACTAGGACGGGGATACAGTAGTGATCCCACCCCACTCTTTGGTACTGATATTACAGGTGAGTACTAAGTATGTACATTGTACATGTAATACTTTAGGTTACGTGAATGTATTACCGGTACGCACTCCTTACACCCAGCTGAACCTGGAACATATTATGGTAACACATGTACTTTAGGTACATACACAATTTTCAAGTCTTTTCATAAACCCAAGTTCATGATATTGATTATGCTAAGAATGAAACTCATTTACACCAGTTTTGTACAACACTACTCATCATCGCCCTCAACATCAGCCTCGTCCTGCTTCCCCTTCTTCCTCTGTTCCGCTCTTGTCTTCTTCTCCTCCTTTCTCCTAGCCTTCTTATCGGCCTTTTTATCCGCCTTGGGCTTTCCAGAAGCGACCACAGCAACCTCCGGAATTACTATATTCCTCTCCTCTTCTCTGTCCTCCAGCGCATTCATCTCATCCTCACCATTCTCCTCGCCCCCCACATACCCCTCGCCGACGCCCTCAATGGGCACCTCATCGCCCACAATCGGTGCAGCCATATCCGTCATACCCTCTTCGAGAGTCATGTCTTCCTTTGCGGGCCGCGGAACATGAATTCCGAGCAGCGCCTGCTCGATGCGCTTCAAGTTCGTAAGGATGATTTCATTTTGACTGGCGCCGCCGTCATTTGCAGCGAGCGTGAAGGCGGAGAGAAAAGCGTGTGCTTGGGATGAGGATAGGGGCGTCGAGGAGAGAACTTTGGTCGGCGGAGCGTGGTGGGGAGCCATTGTGGGCTTATACAAATTATCTGGATAGTTGGTTATTAATGTACTGTTTGCCGGGTATGGTTGGGGCTTACGGAGGGCTGTCGATGGGTTTATTAATATTAATTATATGGAGATGATAGTGGTGGTAGGTGGTCGGATCAACTGTCTTTTGTAAGGCCTGCAGGCGATTACAATCGTAGGGTCTATATGGGTACGCAACTAAAGCTATAGTAGTACTCTAGGCCCTTGAATCTTTTTTTTTTTGCGAATGTGAGGCTCAATATCTATAGTGCTACCTATAATAGGAATAGCGTACCCGCCTGCGGCTTCATGCCTGTTATTCACGTCTAGGACAATACAGTAGGTACACATATCAAACCGGCAAGCGAAAGAATTAACATCCATAAAATTCCGCGTTCTCAAAACTCCAAGTTTTTATCTCGTTGAATCACCCCTCCCAAACCAAACCAAATCTTCCTTGAGCCCCTGCAACAACCCATAGTCAGGCACAACACAAAACAAACATTCATACATCCATATAATATCATAAGGAATAAAAGGCTGCCTGCCAAAAAGAAAAGGAAAGACAAAGAGAAGCAGTTCAGCCTTTAATGATCGACTCAAAATCAAATAAATCATTCCTTATCATGAGTGGCATGCCAAAAAACCTTTTGTCTAAAAAGGTCTTACTTCCCAAAGCCTAAGTAAAGTTCGCTGATAAAGAGTCCGAATAAATTGAAGTGTAGAAATGAGAAAAGAAAAAGAAAAAGAAAAACACCAGAAAAACCTACCCGCTACCTTTTCAAATGAAGCAGAAATGAAAGCATGAACCCCCTTGGTATGGTGAATTATAATGAAAAGAAAATAAAGGGCTACCAAGAAAACAGATAAAGAAAATCCAACGATCCTAAAACAATTCATGTAGCTAAAAGAACAAGAGTATTGCTCCAACTAAATTTAGAGAGAAAAAACTAAACATTCCATCATGACTCGGATAAGGTGACAGTGATAAATGAACAAAAAAAAGCATAAACAGTCCAAAAAAAACCGGTATCATCACGAAATGAAATTATCACCGAAAATTGCCACCATAGGTTTCATATTCTTGGGTGTTACCAAAGGTATCTGGGGTGAATCAGTACTGACCCTTTCAAGGTTAAGGAGCTGGGGCTCACCTGTGGTACCTTGGGAGGATTGATGCCTATGTCTTCTAGCGTTTTCCTTATTGCTGTTGCTCGACAGCGGTCGAGGGCCTTGCAATCTAGATGCCGTTGATGGGGAACGTGCTGAAAACGGCGATCCAAGCTAAATCGAGACCAATATTATTAACAAATACTCCTACGCGGCGAAAATAGAAACTTACCCCTCCTTCTTGTTCGGGTGATAGTAAATCACGAGACTTCTTCCTTGAAGCAGATGAAGATGCGCCTGCCTCTCTCTCGCGTTCTTTTCTCTCCTTTCTTTCCTTACGTCTTTGTTTTTCTTCCTCGGTCCTTTCCTTTTTAGGTTTCCTAATCTTTTCGCCATTTTCGTCCCTATGTCTAGATTTTCTCTTTTCTGATGAGGGATATTCGCTATCTTCGAGAGTAGCTGCAGGGGTGATTGGCTCCTTTGGAGGTCGCGGTGGCCCACTACTCATCGGGGTTTTTACTAGTAGCCCCTGTTGTTGTAAATGTTGATTGTAAGCATCCTGTGCCAAAGGAGACATCAACTTTCCATCGGAGAATCCCCCAGGACCTAGGGGGGGGAATGTTCCCAGACTTGATACTGAAGCGTTAGCATTCGGAGAATTAGGGACAATTCCTGAAGCCATAAGCTGTTGAGCTTGTGCCTCAAGCTGGTGATTGTAGGGCATCCGCGGTTGTGGAGCATGCACTTCCAAGGATCTGCGGTTAGAATGGTTGATTGGAGCATCGGTACCCCTTGAAGAAGGGGGAATGGGTGACATGGCTTTCTCCGTTTGTTGACCTTCTGAATATGGTGAGAGAGGCTCAGCCTGCGTGCTCTTAACAGGGGGCTCCCAAAAGTTGATGTCCGATCTAGAACCGTCTGAAGCCTCGCCGGCTGCGTGGTTCTTTCCTTTTTTCAGAAACCCTTTGACGGCGGTGGAAGTCGTAGTTTCTGACCATCGTGAGATTTTAGGAAAAATGGAGGAAGTACCAGATTCACGCTTACTTTTTTCCGCCGACTTTGTTGGGGTGTTATCGTTACTAAAAACAGCGGGAGGAGGCAAAGGGCCACCTCTAACCTCGCGTGGGGCTTCTTGCGGGGCATCGCGTGGTGGAGTCCGAAGCACAGCGTCTTCTTCAATGGGCGTGATTCGATTTGACTGCCGCGATCGTTCATCCTGGTAAATTCTATTACTGGCGCTAGGCTGACTAGGGACGCCGCTATAATATCCCGAATTTGCACCTGAAGAATTCGCGGGCCCACCAGTCTCAGTTCCTGCAGTTTCTGTATTACCGGGGCTCTTAAATGCATCGAATGTACCCAAACTTTGACTCTGTCCCAAACTTTGTTGATAAAACTCTTGACTGCCCTTCAAGCCCTCAACCTCAGTTAACAAGGTACAAAGCCTATTCATTTGATGTTAGTGCCTTTGAAAAGAACAAAATACCTGGAGATGACCTACATCTCTTCTATTCTTTGAAGATCATTCGAACTCTTCATACTTAGTCCCTTGAGCGCTCTTCTAAATACGTTACGCTTTTTCGCTGGGCCCTCATCGTCCTCTTCCTCGGGTCTATATCTAGGGACACGAGGTGCCGAAGGTGGCAATGGCCGGGGGCCTTGAATAACCTTCTGCACACTTCTCTCGGTATTCATTCCTACTTCGTCAACAATACTTCGCTGCTGATTCTCAAGTTGCTTCTTCATATCTTCAAATGAGTTTCTCATTTCCGCAGCACTCCGCACCAACGTCACTAAAATCTCGGTGTCTCTGGCATTGCGCTGGGCGTCACGGACAGTAAGCTAGATATTGTCAGTATGTAGGTCTATAAAGTAGGTAGAGGGCCATACGTGATCCATTAATGCAACAATATCTTTCGACTGAATTCTGTCAACTCCTCTTCCGGTTGCGCTGTCATATAATGGTGATGGCATGCCATGGGAATTCCCACTGCCCACTCTTCTATGACCACCATAATAGTCATCGTCTTCAAGGCCAATACCACGAATAGCTCCCATGCCCATAGATGGACTCCCCATTTGTTGGATAGGCGTCATGGGGCCTGGTGATTGTATACCGGGATTAGCAGCAGAAATATAACCTTCATCTTTTGTTTGGATTGCTGGTGACAGCGACCGAAGAGATGGCGGCATCCCATTAGATTCCTCATCGTTGTATTGGCGATCATTGGCAGGGTTAAACTGCCAATCTTCCGGCTCATGGCCAATGGGTCCCTGAATTATAGAGGGATTGGTATTAATTTCCTCATCGTCCTCTCCCAGATTCATATGCGTCTCCGGCACATTATCGCCAGCCCTAGGTAGAGCACTCGGGCCCAGCGCAGGGGCAGAGCCAGTTCGGTACGACGCATCCGACATACCCAGATTAGATGGGGCATCGAGTACAGACGCCTGATGAGAGTGTGGAACAACTGGTGTAGATCTCATCGAGGGATTCCCTCCCAGCATGAAAACTCGCTGGCCATCCTTCTCCATGTCCGTGGGATCAAAATTATGTTGAGTGTCTGTGTTCAAGTGTCTTGCTTCGATAGATGTACTCTGAATCCTAGCATCCATAAGTGCGTTCTCCTGTGCTTCTTCCCGTACTTTTGCAAAGTATGCATCTACTACGCCATTCCTCTTGGAAACATCTCCGTTCCAATACTCATTTTCATGAATGTTTGACATATCCGCGTTCTCTTTCCCTTTACCTTTGTATTGACCCCTACGCTGTTTTGCCAACTTGGTGCTTTGTGTTGTACTGAGAGAAGCAATCGATAGCGCTCTTTCGCCTTCTCCAACACTCCTTCCGGAAGAAACTGAACTCACACCATCGTTATCATAACCGTTACCATTAATATTGAGATGTGAGCGCTTGTTAGCCAATGATTTACCATCAGCACCATCTGATAGGCTACTCCTTGATGCTCGATGCGGTAAATTCAGTTCACTAAAAACCGGAAACTCTGAATCCGGTGGCGGGGGTGTATGCCCAGTAGTCATTCCGTTCTCCTTTGGATATGGGAGGCCTGATTTTGCCGAGAGAATGGATGCTCTAGTCTCTGCATATGTCTCTGGAGTATCTGGCCTATTCGGTCCATCCGGCATCTCAAGCCTCTCGCCATTGGGAATTGCACCCACAAGTGATACCCCTTCTCCGGCTTCTGACAAAATCGGGGATTGGGGAGGGCCAAGTCCAAGGCCTGGCGCTTTAGGATACGACATATCGGACTTCTCAGGTATAGCGTCAGCGAACCCGTTGTCAATCGCATCATTTAATTCCGCCATGACTTGTGAAACTACCTCTCGGTTGTTCTCTGAAACTTGAGAATCAGCGCCACCAGCAATTACCATACCCTGGCCACTTCCTTTTTCCATATCTGGAGTCAGAACTACCATTGGCTGTGCAACGTTAGGCATACTTAAACTCTTGTCGAGCCTCTTATTGCCCTGCCGTTCAAGTAGAGCAGACGCAACCGTTTGGTCGAACTTTGAAAGCTTCGTTTGGTTATTAGTGGTCTTGATCTCGTTGAGTTGCGGGAGGATAAGGCGTTTTATAGCATCTTCAACAAGATCAAGAAGCGCCGGGTTATTGATTGAGGCGGTTCTCTGCAGTTGGGACTCCTCCATTTGAGACGCCTTGCGGCGTTGTCTATTTTTCTCGGCGGTGATGTCGTCGACTTCTCGATCACGACTCTGGCTACGGCTTCTCGCACGAGGTGCCTTTAGGTAGTCACCAGCCATCGTACTCCCACCCCGAACTTGCGATCCTCTCCGTGATTTAGTATTACGTCCTTTGCCCAATTTTTCAAACCCTTCCATCACACTCTGTTCGATCGACTGCTTCTCGTGTTGACTTAGGGCGATTGATTCCCGATTAGATATGCGTTCCCGGCTAAGGCTTCTGCTCCTTCTACGACCCAATTTAGGTGCTTTAAGCCCGGCCTCTTCCTGAATATCGTACTCCCGACTAACACTCCTACTTCTTGCTCCTTTCTGCGACTTGGTTGAATCCTTCTCAAAGTAGCCTTCGGGTTGTTTGCTTCTTGATGCAGACCTATTCCGCCGAGCGGCACGACGATTGTAAGATTCACTTTTTTCCCTAGGGGAGCTGTTGGTAGACTCGGGGCTAGCTGCTTCCCGAGTGATGCTGACGTACGGTTGATCGGCAGAATTATATGATGTGACCGATGAATGATCACCAGAAGTTGACCGATTATCACCCATAACTAACCTGTCCTCTCCAATGTGCGGCGACAGCGATATCCTCTGGGTATGGGATGGTCTTCGAGGGCTGGTACCAGCGTCCGAGATATGTATGCCATCAGAAGAAGTTTTAACTTGGTGGCGCCTTTGAGCCGAGGGGGTTACTTTGACCCGAACGCTCGGACGACGGTTGGGGGATCCGCCACCCGGCTTGCCATTTTCGAAATACTCTATCAGCAGTGAAGTGTTGGTTCCGCTCAAAGTGGTGCTTGCATCAGCATCTTTTTTTCTTCTTCGGTTCGTTTGAATAGTAATTGGACTGCCGTCTTCGGGAATAGAGAAACCGCTGTGATCTGTCCTGCGTGACATGTCGGTTGCAGTGTAGCTCCCCTGAGAGCTGAGTACGGACTGCTCTTGTGCATTATTCCCACCCATTTTTGTTGAATTTACCAACTATGACCGCGTGCGGCCTAGGCGCCAAAAAAAGAGATAAATTAGAAATAGTCTAATAGGGATTTCGTGGAGAATTGATTTGGTACCTTTTTGTTGATGCCCACGTTGCTGACTCTGTCGCTGTGAATCAACCAGCCGCAAGGCAGGCAGATACACCAATAACGCCAACGGAGGAAGAAGAAAATAACTTCTTTACGGGTAGAGCTCCGCCTAGTGAGCAATAACAGCAGAAGAGAAAATAGAGGCAAGTATTATTCCAATGAATGTATCCTCTTTTGATGGTGATTGATTGCTAGGAGAGGGAGGTAGCAACAGTGATGGTGATAACGATGATGATGATGGAGGGGGTTGGGGGTTGGGGGTTGGGTGTGAGAGGATAAGGAAAGAAGAGCGGATGAGACGCTGGAATGAGCGACGGGAGGGCCTGGCAGGTGATGGTGCTCCAGTTGGTTGGAGGCGGGCAACCGAGGCGAGCGGCGGGGAGTGAAGCAGGACGTGAATGGGGGGGGGGGGGGGGGAGAGCTCTTTTCTTCCTGCTCCTCTTCCACGACGCTTTTGATCCGAGTGGTTGTAGTTGAGGACGGTGATGGTACTGTGTGTTTACTGGGTCGAGTGGCCTAGGCTGCTTTAGCTGATTAGAGAGCTATTAGCCAAGGTAGTAGGTATGTCACTGTTTGTGTTTGCCCTCTCTTCTATCCAAACGCGCGAAACGGCCGCAAGAGGGATGCGCGAAGAAAATTTGAATGGCAACACAACAGGCTGAGAATAGCAGTGCAGCAGAAGTACCTATAGGCGCCTGTGGGTGTAGAGGGGCCCTGGCTTTTGATGATGATGATGGATAAACTAACCATACAGCAGGCTGAGAACCAGAACAACAACAACAACAATAACAAAAAATAATCCAACCAACAGCCTACTTTCGCTTCTTCTTCTCGAGCGATAAATGGCAGGCTGGGTGTAAACAAATCTCAGTGACACAAAAATAATATATGGTGGCGGCGGTGCTTTCCCTGTGTAAGCAAGCGCAATTCCTGGGTCGACTTTTCCTAGCCCCCCCCCCGTTTGTTGTGCGCCTGCTCTTTTTCCCTTTTGTCCGCGGCTGAGACCGACTGCGGTAAAGTGAATACATCACGATTGGAGCTTCCTTGCATACTCTGCTCTTATTCTAACACGGCACCCTCTTTCTGAAAATCCATAGCTCTATCAGGAGCTGATCTTGATCACAGCGGAGCATCACGCATTTACTAGTTGAGGGAATATCATATAATTAAAAGCCGCTTGAGAAGCCTAGGTTTTGATTTGGAACGAGATCGATGAGCTTTTTTTTCTGAGCCCTGAGCACTAAGGGTATACTCGCAGAATCCTACAGTAGAGTAAATATATGATGGTATATATGCTACTGTAGGTACCAACTAAAATAATTCCAAGCTACTGATTGGGGTGGTGCAGTAAATCCCTTAAGGCACAAGCAACCGCTCCCGCGCGCTGCATGTAATTTTTTCGGAGGCTACATACGAAAAATGTAGGTACATACATACCTCTAGGCTCTAAGTTCCTTTGAGTGGAAAAAGAAAAAATGCAGGAGAAGACTCTTTCTTGGTGGAGGGATGAGTTGTCTCCGCCTGCATCAGAATTTTATCTCTTTGATCACGACGTTAAGAGTGCTGCTCAGTGGGCAGCACGTACGCCAAGGCCAAGGCTTATTATTATCCCTGACCGTTTCTATAGCAATAAGGGTTCACGCGAGATCCAAATAATGAGACAGAACCCGTACGTACATGTAGGTACATCATATACATGTATGTATACCGTATCATCCGAATAAATTCGTTGCGAGACAGTAGGGGTATAGGCCAACCAGGGCTCACCTTTAGGCGTCAATCTGCAAGGTTTGGTGTAAAATAATCCTTGCTGCAGCGCAACGAATTTCTTCAGATTTTGCGGTATATGACAGCGCCTAGGTATTGAGATACATGTATGTGCATGATACATCTGAAGCATATTGTATTTTTTTCCAGCCGTCTGGTTGGCTTTTCTCTTGTCATTTGTATCCAACAGCGATGCCCCTTAATCACACCCGTCCCCCACAATGCCGAATATTTACCTTTAAACGTCCGCCCATTGGGGCTGGTTTTGCCGGTGAAGAGAGCTGAAAAACGACAGATGTAGGTACGTATACCATACATCTACTCGTATTTTCGCGACGTTTGTGAAAATGACCGCTATTGCATACCATACTAAATTGTAGACTTGGCGCGTATTTATATGGTATGCAATAGCGGTCATTTTCACAAACGTCAGGAAAATACGAGTACTTAAGTACATGTAGGTATTCTGATATCTGCGGGCATCAATTACTTAACTACATATCTACATGTAGCTACGTGGTCTACCCTACCTATTGGGTTCTTTCCCATCCATATCAAGTCACCACATGCGTTTCCTGGGTAAAGGTGCTCTACCCTATCTGTCAGTAACCAGCTTAGGAGTACATACTTACATGTAGTTATGTAGTTCCTTAAAGGAACGTACATGTAGTCAAGCATACGAATGAACGTGGCTCATCCCACGCTTTCTTGACATGCGGCTCTATCAAGCATTTCGACCTAAGAACTTCGCTACACATACATGTTATGTATGTACCCCCCACGAAACCGGGAACGGCACTTACCGAAATTCCGATGTCAAACTGAAGCATGTTTCACCACCTGACGCTATCTAGACTTCGAGGAATTTGCTACATACCTCAGTCCTAGACTATCTATTATTGACGTCGTTAGTTCTATTTCTATAGATGCTCTTAGAGACCTAGGCTTTCTGCAGCTTGTGAGATATATGCCTTTGCGTCTTAATTCGGCACGTTGATTTTCTCCCTGCAGATAGGTTGCATACAACCAACCAATCAGTATAGCCGCATTCCGAAGATCGGACGGCTTATCTGATACTTCCCCATGCGATGATTCGAAACAAAAATTTGCTTCTGGTGTAATTATTCATTGGGCTCAACTTCGGGTCCTGGGACATTCTGATGCATCTCAGGTGATTCGCAGTCTCGAACACAGAATTTGTGGGGAGATATTTTACGGACCCGCGTTTTGGTCGGCCAGATGAGAGGAGCATCGAAAAACCTCTTAGGCTATCTCTTTACCTTATCAGCTCATGAGAGACCCGCCGGGGAAAGCGGGCGTACTATTCCCTTCAGAGACCTACCACAATTTGCCCCCCCCCCCCCAGAATAGGGAAATATAGGATGCAGCTATATTAGCAGGCAAATAGGAATTTTAAGTTGTGTAAGTGGGTCCTGCTACAACGGCAGCCGAGTGATATCGTATGATCTGGGATGTGGTATCTGCGGCGAGGTATTTCTATTGATCATTATGCCTGCAGTGGGGTATATGTGAGACACATCAAGAAAAGAAGTTTTAGTAGCTTATTAGGGCAGGAGGTCTATCATAATAAATCACGCGAGAAATTGAGGGTTCGAAATTTGTAAGGCACAGTACAGTGCCCGCCCATGCAAGTACATGTAGGCTTATGTGACAAGCCCAATCACCACTGTGCACAAGTGCTCATCCCAAAATACGACCTGGGGATCATTTGCTGGTACGATATCCACTGCTCTTGCCCATCACCTAACATATACCCATACTAGCACCTTAAATCTCCAAGAATTTATTAGTGATTTAGCGCTAGACGAGAGTTGAGTAATGTCGTTTTTTTCTTAAGAAAAAAAGGTTTTGGTATGACATTTCTTGGTAGGATGATTTAACTTTACCTGGATGTTGACACGATATAGAAAGCCTAAATCCAAGGTTCCAGAGGCTGCCAGATGAAGGATCCGGACCCAGTCTGAATTCCTCCTCAATTGAATCATTATCAAACTAGCGAGGAGCCACTATATGTGCAATGCGCGCGCCTCGAATGCACTAGTTGAAGAGGTGCTCATAGGAAATCATATCAAAAAAAAAATTGATTTACCCAGTATTGGTAAATCTTTTTCTCCAAAAGTGTGGCCAGTGTCCTTGACAGTTTTTAAAAGATATACTGGCTTGGTATGTTAGGTTTAAATTCCGATCTTCGAGTGATAATATATGATCTACAATTAAATGACTAGCGCGGCCTAGCAATAGTTGCACTGATAGGTAGAATAACTTATAGTTTACTAAGTAGTCCATACGCTCAGGCTTTTAGATTGTTCAATGTGCAGCTTCGGTCCATTCAAACGCTGAGACATGCGGGAATATGATTAGCCATGTATACATGTATATACATGTAGCTACATGTATATAAGTACATGTAGCTATAGGAAATCTGTGCCTCGAGAACGCCCCGTTACAATAAATACTGTTTATATGGTACAGACCTTTCAAAGAGGCAAATACATGTACCTCCCAAGTGCACATGCTTGGTAAAATTACTTTTGACACATTTATAATTTACCGCACCATACACATGCCATATTTTGGTTTGGGACAAAGTTTATCACCGTATCAACCTAAGGTTTATGCCTAGCGTACTACATATAGTCATATGGTATACATATATACATGTAGTCTATATTTTAGGCCATAAAATAGGGCGTTGCTCATGTTTCTGCTCTGCTCATACAGTTATAAGAACATGTATTCCAGCAAGTGAATACTCCTATAGACTCGGTCATGGAGCCCGGCTTTTATTTCAGGCCGGTCAGGTTTATTGGAATGGGGCTGTGTGTATGATATATATGTCCATCAGAAGGGGTAGAAGGCGTACGGGGGAGAATAAGTCATGCAGCGGCTTCCAGCACTGAAATGAAATGTCCCGTTAATTCTCCTATCTTAGTAATTCAACTCAAAAGTATATCTCAGAAGGGTCTGAGTGGTGTAATAGTACCAGACTAAGGGCCGGAAATCACTTGTATATATATAAATAAACCCGTATATATAGTAACTTTATAAATATATGTAGTGGTATTGGTATACCTCAGGGCAGAACCAGCCTATTTCATTTTTTAGGTGGCATAATGCTTAGATATATGCCTGCATATACATGCAGTTGTGGTCAAAAAACCACAACCGCACCCTCTACTCCTTAAGTCTTACTGTGAACACAAAGTCCAATCCCAGCCAGTACGAGTGCCATCCCAATCCACGTCTCTGTTCATATTAGTTAGTGTACGCTGGTAAAAATGGGAGAAAGACTAGGGAGAAGCGTTGTTATAAGGTCAACAAACCTTTGCTAATGACCTTTCGCTCAGCAAACCACTCCCCCAATACAGTGAACAAGAAAGCAAGGGAGTTGACAATGGGAACAGTAAGAGATAGTTCTACGGCGTAGTTTAGAAACAAGTAATCAACGCGGCAGCCAAAGGGGGGAGGGGGAGGGGGTTATATACCAGCTTTCCCAATCAATAGGAAAAACCACACTGATCCCGTAAGATTTATGACTACACGAAACTATACATCAAAAAATGAAACATTCGGGAGATAGATAATTGTAATTGTAACATACGTAGCGGGATCGCATAACTTGGCCTTTTTAGCATATCGAAAGCCGCAAATGCGGCCCTGTAGTAGACACGTGCAGGTTCGTTAGTAGCCCAAATAAAAAGCAATAGAACAATAGCAAACTCCATGGTGAAAACAGAACAGGTTAAATTACTAACTTCAATATAATCCTCTTAGCCACACCGGTATTTGGGTCCTCCAAGACCGCCCTCTTAGGCGGGCTATAGTTTACTGCTGCCTTGCGTATGAATCTACATCTCTCGCCTATAATCAGTTCCGATTCCTTTTAGGTACTACATGTACTTGTATGATTGTGGTTTTGGTAAGTTGGACATTGGAACCTACGGGTTGGTAAACCCCCTACGCATACATGTATATGTCCATACTGTTAGCTTCGACCGTCCTAGCTACCTCAGTTGGTAAATGTGATATTAAGTGAGTGATTACATACCATGCCATTCCGACCATAATGAAGCCAATAACCCATCGTATAACTCCAGGGTCTTCCGGTGTGTCTGCCATGGTGTCTTATCGTGAGAAAGCTAAGATGATGAACTAAGCTGAGGGAGTTATCGCGTGTTAACAGATTGTGGTATGTACGAGAACCCTAACCCTTTGAGAGAGCCTATGGGATCCCTGTATTGTAAATACAGGTACATGTATGTACCATTACCATCAATTTGATACAATACATATACTTACATGTGCTCTATGCAGGTGCCTCGTAAATCTTAAGTATAGGATATAAAAGGTATCTGTATGAATTATATTTTGTGCTCTTATTGGTATGATACATGCGAACAGTTTAAAGTAGGCTCAAAGATTCCTTTGTTACCAGTTTTCGCTCAACTGAACCATTAATGAGTACATGTAGGTACATCATGCTCTAAATAACTAATGCTTATAGCCAAAGTTCGAGCAATATTATAATTCTTCAGTTGCTGCATGTAGTGGGTAAGGATAGGATGCCTGGGACTCCGTTGGTGTAGATGTAGCCGCAGCAATGGCCTAAATGGAGATAAGATACAGGTGCTCATAATATTGAGTTTACACGTATTTATCAGCCCTCTTCTTCAAAAATGCAATCATTGCCCTTAACCTCGCTTCCGCATCCTCAAGCGCATGTCGTGCCTCCTTCTCCTTCCCCTTATTTATCCTTCTATCGCCTGTGGCCTTTTTCTTTCTCTCTTCGATTCCTTTCTCGACGGCTAGCTCAAGTTCCGTGCTCCAGACCAACTCTGCCTCTGTTAAGAGCAATCGCATCATACTCTCTAGTAGTATCGCAACTTTAGCATTGTCGCTAACAGAAGTCGTATTAGCAGGCCAAGGAAGATATCTATTCATGAGCTTTTCAACTGTCAAATCATCTGTTTCATCCCTCTCCGGTGCAGGGGCTTTCGATGAGATGATAGTATCGAGGATGAGCTGATTTAATGCCGCACGATAGCTAGGGTCTGCGGAAATGAAGGTTGACGTAAAAAGCATAAAGCTCGGCGGCGAAAAACGCAATATAATGTCTTTATATTCGCGATAAAGATCCTCAATGTCGATGTAACAGCAATGGTAAGATACAGATGAGAGTAGTGATAGAAATCGTTGTCGTAAACTGAGGGCTTCCATCCCACCCCATTCATCTGCTACACCGGGATCATCATCCTCTACATCAGAAATAACATCGACCATTTCGGTATCCTCTGATGTTGATTTAGGCGCTGCTGAAGAGGTGGTCTCGGGTTCGTTTTCTTCATCATCGATAAACGAACTATTAAGGCTTCCCATATTGCTCTTCTTTGGACGCTTTGTAGAAAGCTCATCTTTATAAATCGGGTTCCACCGATCTAAACTCGATGCATTCCCATCGTTGGCAAAGATTGCACGAATAACCTTTTTATATCCTGCGCTCCCTTTTGTATCTGGGAGCATTTTGACAATCAGGGCATTCTTCGACGCATCAGGGTTGCCTGTCTGCGCATTCGTTGATTGCCTATCTTCCCAATCTGCCTCTAATACATCCAGCAAGATCTCCAATTGCAGCTTCCACCACTTCCACCTTTTAGGGTGTTTGACTGAACATGTGAATCCCCACCCGACGATTGCCCACACATCCTCCGCTACGGCGAACAGTGACTCGCCTTCAGCAAGCTCACCAGTGAGATGATCATCAGTGGTGGTATTGGTAGCCGGCGAGTTACCTCTATCTCTCTCTTTTTTAGTCCTTCGCCCGCGGACCCTGGTATCATCAAACACCCACGCAGCCGCAAAGTCGGAATTAAGAGGTCCAATCGATTTCAGTATTCGGCGGAGGAGGAGAAAGGCATCAATAGGTGCTGTGGGGGTGGGCTCATTCCTGGAAAGCTGACTAGTGAGGTATGGATGGGAAACGAGGGTTGTTATCAGACGGATGTGAGTGTGAGGGGGGACGAGGGCCGCAGAGGGCGAAGGACTGGATACACCAGGGCTTATGACACCCCCGAGACATTCAATCGCCTGGGCATCTGAGGTTTGTCAGTTATAGCAGAGAAAGGAGATAGAAGGGAAAGCAAACATAAGGATTCTTCGAGAGCACCACGAATACGATCATTAAGATTATAAGGGACAGGCTTTGTTGACCTGTATTTAGGGGGATGTTCGGCCATAATAAATATCAGCGAGCGAGTGGAATTGAAGTAATCAATGGTAGGGGATGCGGCCTGAGATTCGCCGAAAGTTGATTGCACTATCTTATCTATTTACCCAGGATCATTGCTGCCTAAATACATGTACCTACGACATATGTAGTACAAGCCATATAAACACGTTATGTACCTTACTACCATTAGCTACATGTAGGTGTCTGATTAGGCCCCACCAAAGGAAGGTCATCCATGTAGCTATCAGCCTCCTCCACCACCACCACCACCACCAACATCACCTCTACCACCCCACCACCTCCAACAAGGTACACATCATTGGTATCCTCATAACATACCCTTCTTACAACTCGCTATCGTTGTCCTATTAAGGAATTATCTGAAATAACTAGTCACCATGGCCGACGTTGATATGAAGGATGCTACTGCTACCGCTACGCCAAAGGAGGGAAAAGCTGTCTCCAAGGGTGGACCCTCTGGTGATTCTGGAAAGCCACGATTCGAGGTTAAGAAGGTGATTTCTAGAGTAACTCACGTCAAAAGAGCGATGCTGATAAAGGAACAGTGGAACGCCGTTGCCCTCTGGTCGTGGGATATAGTCGTTGAGAACTGTGCCATCTGTCGCAACCATATTATGGACCTTTGTATGCTATTCTCCTACTAATTTCAATGTTGCTCAGAACACTAACTGGGGCAGGCATCGAGTGTCAAGCCAATCAAGCCAGCGCCGTCAGTGAGGAGTGCACGGTTGCTTGGGGCATCTGTAATGTACATTGTACCTTGTCTCATAACTGCATATTAGTTAAAGTGCTAATTTTTTGTCAACAGCACGCCTTTCACTTCCACTGTATATCTCGTTGGTTGAAGACTCGCCAGGTCTGCCCACTTGACAACCGAGACTGGGAGTTCCAGAAGTATGGAAAATAACTTCTTTCGTTAAAGAAAAAAAAATCAATGTCCTACAGGAAATAGCACGGGAAATTTCTGGGTATATGAATAAATGAGGAAATACCACTGAGCAGTATATCTCTGTCCGTTTAACAGAGTTCATGGAACGGTTTGGAGCTTACAATCAGCTTCCGCCTATTCCACCAAGACCGGGATTCCGTGTAATGAGCATGTTTCTTTGTATTCTATCTGTTTTACCAACGGACGTTATGCATTAGGCTTTACCTCTTTTCCTATACTGGCGCGGGCCCAAGTTTATCACAGCACGAATACGCATGTAGCGAGGTTCAGGCTCGATCAAAAAGTGATTATGCAAACAAAGGCTTCGCTTTTGTAAATATATATATATATGTTGTAACGACGTGCTCCTATTTATCTTAGCTCTCCTTATACCGCGACCCCTTCCTGCCTTGCTTATCTACATAGCTACCCAAAACTCTTAAGCCTACACAGTACCTCTGAAGCTCCTCCAGTGCCCGCTTGGCATTATCGGTCTCGGCGTGCCCCTCAAATTCAACGAAAAAGATATAATTCCACTTGACTACTCGACTGGGTCTACTCACAATGGAGGTGAGGTTGAGATTATAATCCTTGAAAACCCGCAAAGAATCGCAAAGCGCACCCGGCAGCTTATGATCGATCGTAAACGACAGTAGGCTTTTATCTTTCTTTTTCCCACCGCCCTCCTCAACTGTCCATTCACCCGTGCTCACACCGGATCGTTTACTGGCCGACAACACAAAGAAGCGAGTAGTATTATCGTGAGAATCCTCGATATTTTCGGCAAGTATCTTAAGACCCTTAACATCACTAGCAATCCTACTAGCTATTGCACCAGCATCCTCAAAGCCTGCGGCGATCTGTGCAGCTTTTGAGGTGGAAGAAACGTCCACTCTCTCCACACCTTTTAGATTTGCGTTGAGCCAAGCCTCACATTGACCGAATGCCTGAGGATGCGAGTAGATCTTTGTTATTGACTTGAGGCTCCTGGCAGGGGAGAGAAGGCAGTGGTGCACATCTAGATAGGCCTCTCCACATACACGTGTGGAACGATATTGTGAGGCGCGATCGCAGAAGAGGTCGAGCGTAAAGACTACGGAGCCATTGGTGGAGTTCTCGAAGGGAACCACACCGTAGGTAACGGTACCGTCCTCGACGGCGACGAAAATGTCTAGAAGTGGTTAAAAGTGTACGGCTGCTTAAGGGTACAGTTTAGAGGTACCTTCGATTGTGGTCTTGGGCTCAAAGACATGGGTGTTTGGGTCGAAGCATTCAATCGCTGCCTGTGAGACCTTTTATTAGGGACTGTAATGTATGGGCATGTTAGGTAAGACGTGCCTGATGAGAGTAGGAAGTTCGTGGGCCTAGATATGCCACTGAGGGTAACGGGTTAGCTTTTGATGCCATCCTGACTACTTGCTGTTTGAATTTGAGATGTTGGGGAGCTCTTCGTCTGTTCCCGGTTTTCACAACTTGCTGGCGTGGTGATAAACAGAACCTTTAACGAGAATTGATCAAGTTGGCCACCTTTCAATATTGCACCTCCGGTTGACGGTTTCCGTTAGTCCCACAGTTTTGTGTGGTGAGCCACCGGTAGCCACAAGTCTTTACAGACGTAACTGATTACGAAGTGGAACGGACTAGTGATGGATTCTACTGGAATTCCGTTTTGCTCTCCATCTATATTCGGTAGTGACACTCACAGGCTCTGGCCACACTCTCAGTACTTGTACAATAGGTAACATACAGTAGAATTTGGGCACTGCGGAGTTGGGCGCGGGGGAGGGGTCCGACACAAAAAGGAAAATGACCCCCCTGTCTTGCCTACATCTTCCAGACTCTGTGTAGGTTGGCTTCCCCGCTACAGGCTGGCCTGCGAATAGAGAAAAAAATCTAAACCAACACAGTACCTACACTTGATTACATCTTACCCAACCACTCCAAGTTACCTAATATACATCCTTTCCCTCGCTTCCGACCATTTCCCCCTCTTCTTTTTCTCTTCATCTCTCCTACCACAATACCATATCTGATCTCTGCTGGTTAGTTAAGACCATTTCCCGCATTTGGTTTCCTTTAACCCTCTCTTTCCTTGCCTCTCTTTCTTTTGGGTGAAACATTTTTTTGACAGTTCTGGGCGGAGCAGATTTGTTGAGAATACAAAACAGCAAAGATGTCGCAATCACAGCCAAATGAGGTGGAAAAAAACATCGAGATCTGGAAGGTGAGATTTAGATATTCCTCATACTCCAAACCTGTTTAGCTTCTCATAGACTGGACGGGTTAGGTGTTTTAACCACTTCCTTTTTACGAATGGTAGAGACTGACAACTTTTTTTTCTCGTGCATGTGTAAATAGGTCAAGAAGCTCATTAAGCGTCTCACTGAGGCGCGGGGCAACGGGACCAGTATGATCTCGCTGATCATACCTCCCAAAGACCAGATTTCACGAGCAGCAAAAATGTTGGCCGAAGAGTTTGTTCGTGCTCTCTTCCATTACGCTGTGTGTTGTCATGTGACGCATGAAATTTATTGATAATATTGTGTAGGGCACTGCTTCTAATATCAAATCGCGTGTCAATCGTCTCTCTGTTCTGTCAGCTATTACCTCTACCCAACAGCGTCTCAAACTCTATCCTCGTGTTCCCCCCAATGGTCTCGTCGTCTATTGTGGTGAAATTATTACCAGTGAAGGCAAGGAGCGCAAGATAAACATCGATTTCGAGCCTTTCAAGCCTATCAACACTTCACTGTATTTGTGTGATAACAAGTTTCACACTGAAGCGCTTTCTGAGCTTCTAGAATCGGACAACAAGTTTGGGTTCATCATTATGGATGGTAATGGTGCGCTCTTTGGAACTCTTAGTGGTAATACCAGAGAGGTTGTCCATAAATTTTCCGTCGATCTGCCAAAGAAGCACGGTCGTGGTGGTCAATCTGCATTGCGTTTCGCTCGTCTTAGAGAAGAAAAGCGCCACAACTATGTTCGCAAGGTCGCTGAATTAGCAGTGCAGAATTTCATTACTGCGGACAAAGTCAACGTTTCTGGGCTTATCTTGGCTGGTTCGGCCGACTTCAAGACTGAACTGGCTCAGAGTGATATGTTCGATCCACGTCTACAGGTTAAGATTATCAAAGTTGTTGACGTGTCATATGGTGGTGAGCATGGGTTCAACCAAGCTATCGAACTATCCGCCGAGACTCTCGGTAACGTTAAGTTCGTTCAGGAAAAGAAATTGATCGGCAATTACTTTCAGGAGATTTCACAGGACACCGGAAAGGTCTGTTATGGTATTGATGATACCTTGAAAGCCATGGAGCTTGGTGCTGCTGAGAGTATATCCCCTTTCGACTATATTATTGTTTCACCTTGTTTTAACATCATATAGCCCTTGTTGTGTTCGAGAATCTCGATGTAACCCGCTGGACCCTTAAATCCTCCACCGGCGGAGAGGTTATCCTCAACACCACAAAACAGCAAGAGTTGGACCGCGAAAGGTTTATGGACAAAGAGTCAGGCCAAGAGATGGAGGTTATTGAATCTATTCCCTTCCTTGAATGGTTGGCCGAAAAATATAAGGACTTTGGCGCAACTCTTGAGTTCGTATCGGACCGTTCTGGAGAGGGCAATCAATTTGTCAAAGGCTTTGGTGGGATTGGTGCATTCCTTAGATACAAAGTCAACTTTGAACAGCTCGCCGAGGTCGATGATGAGGATGAGTACTATGATGATTGATGGTGGGGACACCTCGCGGTTTATAGCGAGGACGTCATTCCAGACATAAGGTCTGAGGGCGTCCTTGAGAGGCGGCAGTGCTTGCGCGTTGTTCGTCACTCATATTGTGGGGAGGGCTTGGTTGTGGTGGGGCCGGAAAATAGCGTTAGTTGTTGAAAATGGTAGGTCAATCAACATCTACAGTTTTTCAATGGTATACGATTAACAAGCTATAGAATTGAATTAAAGTCATGGAGAGGGTAACAGGCAGTCGGTACCACGAATTATGGAGGCTGGCACTAGGAATGCGGGTGGATGGGTAGGCGTTCGATCCTATTTTCTTTGGCTTTGGATATGGCTTGGTTCTGTGAAAACATTTTATTTAGAAAATCGATCTCGTTACATTGAAAAATCTCGGTTGATGCTCCCCATTTCTTGATAGGTAGCTATAACATGCGAGTTTCATTATTAGGTCAATTCATGTGACATCACTCGTAAACCATATTCACTAAGTGGTGGGTGGGGCTAGACGTGGTTTGGTTACTTCGTGTACACAGGAGTAGAGTGACGTATGGTAATATCGTGGTTAAATTTGAGGGTCTTTACCAAAGGAAAATAGTTTCCCAATCACTCAGTTCTCATAAATGGAGAGTAGATATTGTACTTGTTATAGATATCATTTAATCTAAACATATTCCAATGGAGAACTAGCCGCCAAACTGGACCTATTCCTTCTCGATAACAGCGGGGGCCTTAATCTCCTTACCCTTCAAAAACTCTAGCCCCTCACCAGCCTATTACATCAAATTAGTACAAAATTCACGAACAGTATGCGGAGAAGGCTTACATATGACACCAGAGGGGAAACCTCAACACCGATATCGTCTTCATTTATCTCACTTATAATCGTCGCCCCAGCAGCTTCCAACCACTTCTTTCCCTGTCTGAGGACGTCCCTCTTGCTGGTGTCCGGGTCATCTTCTCCAGTTCCCCTAGCGTTTTTGAGGGGTGAAAATTCATCTTCACGCTTCACTTCAAGACAGGCAAAACGGGACAGTGGAATCCTTGGGAAAATGTCAAAGACGAACTGTTCAAGCTTGATACCATTCGGCTTTTCAGGCTTAAACTGCTCTCCAGTTGTAGTGTCACAATAAGGAATCTTCTTCCTTGCGATGTGGTGGGGCAGACTGTGTACCCACTCAGGAATAGTCTCCAAAAAGCGGGTTGAGTAGTAGTGGTTGACAATATTTGCAGCGCGGAACTTGAGAATACTCTTGTTCTTCTCGTCGAGAGCTTCCGCAGTCTCGGAATCGATCTCGGAATATTCAACGACATCAGGCTTTCCGTTTTTCAGGATGATGAGACCCACAGACTCGGTAGCATTTCGTTTGCGGACCACCTTAGTGGCAAGGTCGACATCTTTCGAAGCGGAGAACCCTATGAATACTGGGTCGCACACCTTGACAAGGCTGTTGTCGACACAGTAGGCGTGGACATGTTCAATAGACCTTGCACGAATGTCGGTAAGAACAGATGAAGTTATGAGAGCCTGATAGATACCACCATTACCATCAGGGGCAACAGCAACCTTTGATTTTGACTCGAGGATGATTTTACCCTCATTCGAAATGCAGGGCAAAACACCTTGCTCAAAGAAGATGACATTCTCTTTCTCAAGGCCAAAGTAATTGTTTTCCTGGAAAAAGTTCTCTGTGGGTCCACGAGTAGGGCCTGAGGTCATGATGTACCAAGGCACGACAGCCTTGTCCTTGCCTACTTTCTTTGCGCCAAGGGTTTGTACACGAAGAATACGCTCGGCTTGGAGCTGGAAAAGAGATTTCTTTGAGGGTAGACCAACATCGAAGCAACCTTTGGGGGCACTGGAGCCCAGGCGAGTTCCCTGACCACCTATATCCACGTGTTAATGGTAATTAACATAAAGGCATTGCGTTTTATTAAGAAGCTTACCAGCCATGAGAACTACGCCCACCTTGTTATTCCCGATTAGCTCGAGACCATGTTCATTCCATGACTCGATATCAGACGGAGCGCTGTCAAGGATGGAAGCTGTTGCGGACTCAGGAAGTGGCTCAACAACTGGAGTCTCAGCCGGAGGAGGAGGAGAGAGCGCTTCTTTAGTAATGATCTGTCGACACGATTGATTTTTATATTAGCACCCCGGCAATGGTAGTGATGGTTGAAAGGTTATTCTATAGTTGAATAACACAACTAGCTTTTATGGGTAATGAGAACTTACAGAAATCCTCTTAGGGTCCATCTTTGACAGCTGGTGAAAAAGGGCAGCCTTTTCGGAGTCATTCAAGTCGTCAAAAAACGCAAAAACATGTTCTTGGCCGACTTCCGCAAACTTTTGTTTCAATTCGTTGACAGCCTCCGGAGAAGGAGCTCTAATATTAGAATCTCCGCCGAGGGAGAGCTTGTTGAGGGCGCTTTCAAGACCGGACTTGATTGCAGCAGCCATAATAGTAATATGGATGATGGTATATGTGTATATACTACTAGATGGGTTGGCTTGTTGAATGGATGATTTTCGTGGGTGGTATCACTCGATGGGTAGTAGCAATGGATTGTAGAGTTGAGGGGAAAAGGAGTAAGAAGAACGAGGGCAAGACAAGATGTATTTATTTAAAGACGAAGAGATAAGCTAAGCTACAAGCAAAAGTAGAGAGGTTCACAACCCCGCAGAGCTTCGTGGTCGTGGCTTCAGAAAAAAGTATGGGAGGGGCGGGGCCTTGCTGCTATGCATATCTGTTTTTGGAAGCTTGTAGTCAGTCAATTGAATGAGGAGCCAGTGCGGGACGGGGAACCCCACCACGGGTTGGTTGTTGGTGGGATGGTCAGAGAACCACGCATATGATATCCTTGCAGGGGAAAGAGACTTTTTTTTTGTGCCGAATGTGAGGAAGCTCTGTAGCACTCTAAATACATGTATATACATACATGTAGTCTAGACCGTCTAGTTACCTGTACATGTATGTACTGTATTGTGCCAACATACCTGTGTTTTTAAATTGAAGCTTCTGACAGCAGAGTCGAGGTCAGAGTGTAGGCAGTAATCTTCACGCTGGAGGGGTATGGAGGGCATAGGACACGGCATGGGATATCAGCCCTAGGTACTAGATTCAGACCCTAACGCAGGTATGTGTACTACTCTGCAGACTGGTATTACCCGGCCTCGGTGCCACACACTTTCGTAGTGACGCTTGACGCTAAAGTAACTTTGATTTCCAGCTCGGGGAAGCTTAGACTGATTATCAAAAAGCTGAGCTCTTGAAGATCTAAGTCCCTTTGCTATTTACTTTACTTACATACAAGTACCTCTACCCTTCTTAACGCTCCGGCATTAATTAGGTAAGTAGACACGTGTTGTACCACAGGAAGAGAAAGGGACTGTACTGAGCTCCCGAAGTTGTTTACTTGTACATATTGTAACTCTGTTACTACATGTAGCCATTAACATCTCAAAAATAGCCATCTCTTGTTTATCCAAACAAATATTTCTTAAACATGTTCGGGATGAACGGCTCCAGGGGAATTCCCCCGCGGGGAGGATTGTCGGTGGATCCCTTAGACTCTGGTAGGTAACTCACTACCCTTCCGGCCATTATAACACTCCATTCTAACAACCTTCATAGGCGACTACGATCCTATTCACCATCTCAATGCGCTCTTTCCCCATCCCGCGACGCTTCAGAGCGTTCCAGCAACTTCGCAGGCACTCCACAACCACCTTGAATCCCTCGATACAGAGATATCACAACTCGTCATTACACAATCCACTACAAATGCAGACTCGCTGTCGCAGATCGCTGCGGCAAAGGCGGAGCTTGCAGAATTGCTAGAGAATATAGATACAGTTCGGGAAAGGGCTGTCAGAACAGAGGATGCAATCGCGGCAATGACAGCAGACATCAAAAAATTGGATTCCACAAAGAAAAATTTGACATTATCTATGACGGTGTTGAAAAGATTGCAGATGTTGAGTATGCTTCCTGGAAATGGTGTTGTGCTGGCATGGGCCCTTTATTAACTTTTAACCTTAGCCACTGCCTATGAACAGCTCAAAACTCAATCAAAAAATCGCCAATACCGCGAATGCGCATCCCTTATGTCTGCAGTTCTCGAACTCATGGCTCACTTTAAGTCCTTTCGTTCAATAGACCAAATTGCTACACTCTCGCGTAACGTTGCAGATCTCAAGGCAGAGTTATTAGAGCAGGTCTGCGAAGACTTTGAGATGGTGTTTGTAAAGCAAGAGGTCGCAATTAGGAAAGGAATGTTGGCAGAGGCCTGTAATGTCATGGATGCACTTGGAGATGGTGCCCGAGGACGTTTAGTAACCTGGTACTGCAACACTCAGCTAAGGGAGTACCGGCAAGTCTTTAGAGGCAATGATGAAGCGGGCTCATTAGATAATATTTCCAGAAGATATGCGTGGTTGAAAAGAATTCTGAAGGTTTATGATGAGGAGCATCTAGGAATTTTCCCGCCAAGTTGGAAGGTCAATGAGGTTTTAGCAAAGACGTTTTGTGAGGGAACAAAAGACGACTATAAGGGGATCCTAACAAGGGCTATGAGGAGAGAGGGTGGAAAGACTTTAGACGTAAACCTATTGCTTAAGTGTTTACAGGAGACATTAGAGTTTGAGAACTTCCTTGAGGGGAGGTTTAGCAACGATGTGAGCGATCCTATGACCAAACATAGAGGACGGAACCACTGATATTTGACAGAGAGCCTCCATAGATACAATGAGTTCTCGGGACGAACGGCCATTGATATTTGGCAAAGCAATATCAGAAGCCTTTGAGCCCTACCTCTCTCTCTGGGTGGATGCACAAGACAAGTATACTTTCCCCGCCACAATCTCAGCTTTAGCTAACTTAGAATCAGACAACTGTCTAATATGATACCTTCATATCGTGCTGCGCCTCTCCGTCCGCCTGATGAAGATGTGACTGTCCTTCCATCTTCCATTGAGCTTTTTCATTTCTATCGCATAACTCTCGCTCAATGCGCTAAACTCTCCACCGGCTCCAAACTTCTCGACCTTTCCAAAACATTCGCAAAATACCTTGACGAATACGCCGAGGTTGTTCTTCTCCACTATTTCTCCCCCGAGAAAGCAATGTCATTAGCAGCAGAGGATGTAGTTGTTGTTCTAAATACCGCCGACTACTGTCATGTTACTACCTCCCAACTGCAAGAAAAGGTGAAATCTCGCGTCGATCCAGATGTTGCAGATAAAGTCGACTTTGAACGCCAATCGGACGCGTTCCTTGGTGTCGTGAGTGCTGCGATCCGGCTTCTTGTTCGTAAAGTCGAAATTGCAGCGGAACCGGCCTGGCGCGAGATGCGAAATGCCCCCTGGAGTCGTCTGGAGGCAGTCGGTGATCAGAGCGGCTATGTTAGTGTCCTTATTACGGCTGTCAAATCTACTGTCGGTGAGATTCTAGGTTTAGTTGGAAAAGAAGCGTATCAGCGTGCTTTCTGCGATAAAGTCGTCGAAGCCATGGCATCTGCGTTCTTGGCAAGTTTGGTTGGGTGTAGACCAATTGGGGGCGTGGGCGCTGAACAAATGCTTCTGGACGCCTATGTTCTCAAGAAAGGATTCGAAGAGCTCCTCACACTTCGTGCAGAAGCCGGGACAACACCCCCAGTTAGTTACATAAAATTCGTAAATAGGACACTCACCAAGATCGATACACTTCTTAAAACACTTCAGGTGCAGAGTAGTCCAGCCGAGGGCCTCGTACAAGCATATCTCATCCATATATCTGACCGTTCGGATACCAACTTCCGCAAGGTGCTTGACCTTAAGGGAATTCGCAGACCTGATCAATCCAGCTTTGTTGAGTTGTTTCGTGCACATATGGTGACACACGACAATCTCTCTGAGTCAAATCCATTCTTGACAGCTCTTGTTGTGCCATCCGGCAATATTAGTTCCACTCCAGGCGGAGGCGGTAATAACATAAGTGGTCTTGGAATTGCTGGTGTGGGCAGCAGTGGACTTCCGGGTGCTGGTGTGCTTGTACCACCTAGATTTGACCCAAGCGGACTGGGGAGCGCGATTATGAATGCGGCAAGAGATGGTGTTGATAGGTTACAAACACAAACACCCGGTGAGACCGATGGGGAGGATGGTTTAGAGGGGAACCTCAGGACATTGGGAAGATTGTTTAGGAGGGACGGAAGTGGGATAGGTATTAGAGGGCGATTTGGGAGAGAAGGTGGATAGTGAGTGTGATGTTTACTTTTTAAGGACAAGCATTGTTATCGTGGTTAAATGTTTTGATCTTAATATAAAAGCCGAAACCATTCCGATAATGACTTTACATAGAATAAATCACACTATATATTCAAAGAGTTGACATAGCTGCATGCATGTATCAAGTATAAATAAATAAATAAAGAGTTCACATAGGCATTCAAACTTCCGGCAATCCAAGTGATAACAGGATTCCGGGACATGTCCTAGATATACTTGTAGTTGCCTACAGTACCGGAAAGATGGGTGGGATCACTACAGTATCCCGTTAGTACGAGTAATGCGGCAAGAATACGGTACCGGCACAGTAATCTTCCTCCAATGCCGGTTTAATTCGGTATTCGTCACTAGGTTTCGTAGTGGCCCCACCGCGTTTCTTCATACTGCAATATCAAGTGAGTTTACATTCCTCTTGACCCCTAGGGAGGAGGATTTGTTAATGCTTCCTAATCTAGATTAGACTGTCAGTGGATGACATGAAACGTAGCTTGAAAAAGTACATGTACCTATAACCTACATATGTACATGTAGTTATCCGATATATACATGTAGTATACCTGTGCAATTAACTTCTAATCACTTACATAAAGCTTTAGAAGTAATCAAGATTTACTGCCCGACTACATATAGGTATGAATAATTATATAAGCCCACGTGTTAGCCAATCGCGCTATCGCGCAATATTTAGTAAATACATGTACGTCCAAGTCTAAGGTCTTCTCTTGGTTATGATACATGTATGTACATGCCTGTCTATATGTAAGGTTTGCTTCACAGACCCTCACTCGGGTTAATTTTCTGGGTCTATGCGCATTTTGGAAGATACCGCTTTACAGCCGCACTTTTGGGAATCAATTATTTACATTACTGCTATAGAAATGTTATATGACTGCCTCTGTCACGCCCAGGCGTGACATCAAAACCACACTCATGATTGACCATCGCCACCAATCAACGAGGATTATCAATATCATCCTGAGTGTTTCCTCACGTATTAAATATCGGATAGGCAAAATTTATTTTTCAAAAGTATTCCCCAACCCTATTGATGAACTAACAAGTTGCTGCTCTGATAACTGTACCGTCTCATAAGAAGAAGAAATATTGCAGAATATTTCATACAGATAGTACATGTACATTTTTTCGTTAAGGTACAGGCCGGAAGTGACCCGGAAACGCAGAGCATTACTGGAAAGTATTGCGGTAAATATTTGATTTCTCTCAATACCGTAGTACCTATAATACTTCAGAACTCAGTTTCTGCGGCACGGATTACACCCCCTTTTTTGGTACTGTACATAATATTGTAAGCACTTTCTAGTTGCACAGGAGGGAGCAGTACCTAAATGCTTACATATGTATTTGGGTGCATTTGATTCGAGTGTATCGTTCTTCCGACGCCCTAGTCGCTACACTGGTTATTGGCTAATGATCTTTGAGATTTGACTAATGTACATTTTAGTTTTGAAGGTTAACTACATGTACTCTAAACGGCTCCAAAAACTCGTGAGCATATAGTTGTACGGGGGTGGCTTATGGTTGCACAGATGGAAATAAGCCATGAGCAATAAGATATGGTAATTTTACTATGGTCATCGTGCAAAGGTATCAATGACTATTCGCTATATAATCCAACGGTCTACTACGGTGGTACTACGGAGACCCCGGCCGGCGCTGTGTAACGTGGTGGTAACATGGTTGTCGACACCTTTCTTCTAGAGCCTCACAGCTCTAAACAACAACAATATCTCCTCGCATCTCCGCCATGAGAGAACGTATTACCTTCATAGTTTCGCACCCTTCCCACACCCGCCCTGACAACTTCGAGCTTAAGAAAAGTAGTCTAGGTATAAAGGCCCTTCCCCAAACCGCCCGAGAGGACCGCCTTACTTTCGACATACGCTCTCTGCCAAAGCCGGTACAGCAACTCCTCAAGGACGTTAAAGAAGCTCATTTACGATGGTCTTCCGGAAGGTTCTACCAAGCAGTCGCGCCGTATAGCTCTAGAGTCCCAGCAGGATTGCATGTATTGACTAAGCCTGGGTGGATTGATCCTGCCAGGCTTTTTCCAGGAGAAAAGTCAAAGGAGTAGGTTGTTCCTGCGTCGCAGCCTTATAGATATTGACAAATAGAATGTATAGCTCAACATTCGATGACCCTTTTCTTTCCGCGGCTTTCGACCTCCACCACTTTCCTAAAGAGAGGCTCACGGCGGGTATTTTTGGAATAGGTCAATGGCCCAAAACCTTTTACTCGCCTGTCAAGTCTATTGCGCCTTTTCGGGCGTTCTTACAGAAGCTATTGATGTGGCATCATGGGATATTGAACAAGGACAGTATCTACTGGATGAAGCGATTAGAGGAGCTTGGCGATGCAGACTATATAGATTTAAAATACGATGCAATTTCGCAGAAATTCGAAGCGAGCTTATTCTGGGGCCCAGGGGAGAAGGTGTGGAGCGAGACGCTCGAAGGAAGGGGTAATGTAGAGGTTGGGGTTATGGGTGTTGAGAAGGATATAGAGGAAGATAACTTGAAGATGGCGGGGTTTATTCATGAAATTGGAGAGAGTAATGATTTTGGTACGTTACCTGGGCTTTGTTTCGCTTTATGCTACTTATTTTTGTGATCATGACTGATGAGTTGCCACCCAGAACCAACAATGTTCTCGTTCCCTTCCCGCCATCACACGCACCCTTCTACTTTCACTCTTACAGTCCCACAGCCCACTGGGCTACACCCGCGTCTCCATATCTCTATCCCAGGTTCCCTGCAACCGCCTAAGGAAGAATGTACTCTCAACGCCCATTTTGACATCCCTTCCGCACTCTTTGTTGATGTTTACCAACTTGGCGCCTCCAACATAAACCTCCTCAACTCTCTCAATATCAAGCGAGTTCGTGATGTGAGCGGTAATACAGACCTCGAAAAGCCAGACTACAGCTCACAGCAATGGGGAAGTCGGGTTTTGATCGAAATTGACACCGAGCGTAAGGGTACAGGCCCGCTACAGGTGGAACTGCCACTTCATCTTAGATATCTCAACCCACGTGAGAATGCATCATCAGCTGAAGTAGTCTTTGCATGGCCAGCAGTTTTCTGGGCATGTAATAGCGACAATTGGGCTAAGATGGGTATTAACCCATTCGATCGTACAAACTTGGGATGGGAGGATTTGTTCCCCGAGCAGGTTATGTACTATCACCTCTCCCCTACTCCCGCCCCAGTGGGCGCAGATAGTGGTATGGTAGGCGTGAAGGGCGGCGAGGGAAAAGAGGGCACTTGGGGAAGCATCCAGGTCCCTGTATTAGACAAGGGGTGGGGTAATAGCGAGACAATAAAGACGTGGACAGCAGTGGTTGTTGTCTTTGGGTTTTTGTGGGTCTTTATCAAAATTGCTGTAGCGAGGATTGGGAGAGGAATGGAGGAAATAGGTTTTGGGACCGGAGGAAGGAAAGATGCAGATGATAATAAGAAGAAATAGGCCGGTACTTAACATTGATGGTGGGGCACCAGGACTGGCTAGGTAACCAAATTTATAAGTGCGTGTAGTTTACATAAATTAAAAGGGTAAAGAATATAACGCTTCCAAATCTACTCCATCAAACACTATAGCCACATAATAAACCTTACCAAGTACCCAATTAGAACATGCATGTCTGGTAATAATGACCTCCGAGGTTTAGAGGGATCCTAAATATATATACATGCAGCCTTGCGAAAGACTAAGAAGATACGCACATGTGCATGTAGTTGTGCCTAGCTGGCGGCTTATATAAAGGTTTGGAAAGGATTCACCTGGTTTGATGGCATCACGATCACAGGTTTGGAATAGTTTAAACTTCGGCTGAGACCGGGCGGCTTCCCCGTGTTACGCTGTTCAAGGTAGTGGTTCTTGCCTACAAAGCCCATGGAAACGTGCAGTGGGGGCCAGATAAGCTCCTGGGGATCTTCGGATCTGCCATTCTGGGAGTGTCGGGTTGTTGCATCGCGCCAGGCGAGTGATAACTTATGATCCGGACTATATTCATGTTACGTAAGTGAAGTCCCTCCCCAAAAGTTTTCGTGAAAGGGCCGATTACCACCCAAACCCCCGGACCCCCCTGGGCGCTCGCTCTAAGGCTCTCGCATTGACGTCGAAATTGCCTTCTAAAAGAAATTTGACAATATCGACATTCCCAACCATAGCCGCCATTTCCAAGGTTGTTTCATCGATGGACGTTGTATCTTAGAAACATCTTTTACCACATCGATATTTCCTGATTCAGTAGCCAATAGAATCAACAATTTATCATCGATGTGAGGTCCAAACCCAGAATTCTTGTCTAGTATCCTCGCAAGGGTTTTTGTGTGCTCGGCTTTAACCATTAAGTTCATCACTGCAAGAAGAAATGTCAACATCCCCTATCCAAGAGTAGTATAAGTATATCGATGTTCTTGGTGTTAATTGCCGTCTGGATAGCTGTTTGGCCACTAATGTTGAAGAATTCAACCACAGCGATATGCCCCAAGCCGGTAGTGCATATTAATGCCTCTGTATAGTTGATGCTTGCAATACTATTGGGGTTTTCTGGTAATTGTAGCATCCTAATATGTGCTTCTATAACTGCCCATTGCAGTACCACGAAGTCATCTCCGAGGGGATTCTTTGTGTGTTTTACGAGGTATAGTCTTGAGTATATCAATATGCCCCCTGTCGGCCACCTTTCTCAGGTCTATTGGGGTATAGTCAATGCTAGCTTCAAATTCGTTAAGAAACGTCTCAAATACACCGAGTTGCCTGATCCGACTGCCGATAGGAAAGCCGGCTGATAGTCGAGTTTACTTATAAGATTACACCCTCCAAGCTGCAGAGCCGTATTGAGATAACCTGATTTGACCATCATAGCAACGTTTCGCCCCCAGTACGGGCACCAATATCAAGCTTCTTATCGAGAAGGACTCTCGTCCCATCGAAGTTTCTTTTTTCAGCTGCTAGCGTAAATAGTTTCCCCCTGGTTAAGGAATCTATAAATCCAAGATTCAAGGACTCGAGGAGCCTTAAAAGAGCCAAGTTGTGATGATTTTCTATGGCTTCTAAAACCAATGGTAAAGCCCTCTGTTTTGAAGTTTTCAGAAGCTGTAGAATGTCTACCTCATGCGCTTGTCTCTCCACGACTGGGTCGTGAGTCATCGCCCCTAAGCTTAAAAATTCGTCCTTAAGTTTTTCGAGCCATTTGCTGGTGTATCCCTGGGGCCATGGGTTTTTCAGGACAGTGGCTGCATTTAGTCGCTTCTAGGGATTAGGAACTAACAGACTCTTAACAAAGTCAACCCCCTCCTTGCTCATGTTTGATTCCTCGAAAGCCCCCACGGGAAGGGGATGATGCCATCACAATGACCCCTGGGTAAAGCCTTAAAGGTTGCAGGGGGGGCATGTAAGGTCTGCCGCGCCTAATTCCGGTTCGGGCTCTTCTCCAGCATCTGAGGATGGTATTTGGGAGGTCAAAAGCGTGTGAACCAAACAGCCCAATGACCATATATCTAGTGCAAAACCAAGGAACCTTCGATTCGTGGCCCCACCCCACTACCGGGAGCAATATAGCCATCCGTCCCACGATATATTGTGTGTACAATACAGCGACACCTCGCTATAAGAAACGCCAAGGTGGCGGAGGTTTTTGTTTCTTATAGCAAAAATCCCCCCAAAGTTTCTTATAGCAAGTGAGATTTTAATGCAGAGTCCTTAGCGTGTACCCTGTGTATGTTTCTTACAGCAAGGTTTTTCTTATAGCGAGGTTTCTTATAGCGAGGTATGGCTGTAGTGTTTTTTGCTCGTTTGGAGATTCCAAAATCGGTGGTTTTGTTCAGTTCTCGAATCAAAAATTCAGCAGAACAGACGCTAACTTATGGTTCCAAATCTCGGTGGTTTATATCTTATGAGCCTCAGGCCCCTCCAAAATCTGCTTGGAAATCTCTCTAGCGCATTCTTTTGCCTCCCCCGGAAGTATGTAGAGCAGTGGAGGGCCGGGCGAGACGGAGGCAATAGCTATTCCAACTACCATACTCTAGCAAAAAAAAGCCAAGCCTCACCAGACCCCCGTCTCGCTGGACCCTCCACTGCTCTACTGGTCTCCATACTTCAAATACTCCATTGTAATGAGCGTCTTGGTACGTTTCGTTTTCGTACCGGCCGAGAAATTTAACAAACAGACATTACGGGGGCTCTCTCTGGTCGGCGATAGAGGAGAGAAGAAACCCCGTACCTTGCTCGTAAACTTCGAGAGCCGAGATATCTTTCTTGCTTTCCAATACTGTGGGCTCTCATGGATAACACCAGTGTTAAAGATACAGACGGATACTGAGCCCGCCTGGTAGTAATGCGGATACATAAATGGAAGCGCCAGTCCTTACTGGACGGTTTGCTCCCCAATAGATGCATGTAGTACTTAAATAATTCTATTATATGTGTATTGTCGGGTGTCAAAAGTAACTGGACATTCGTGTTCAACCAAAATTTGTATGGGAGCGCAACTTCAAATGGTTATTATTCCATAACTGCGAGGAAATTGAGGAGGAAAACTTTATAGATTGACTCCCTGGTTGTGAGGGTACCTTTACCTCAAGTGTCCCGTCAAGAGCACTACTTTGGAATTTCGACTTGTTTGGTGGTTACTCTCCCAATGTTGTGGCAATACTTACTTTAGTTATGGTGCCGATCTACTGCCACCAAGTTGCACAAGATGTCACTCGATGCGTTGCTCTGCTCAATACCATCAAACCATCTCTAGATCTACAAGGTTCGTAGAGGAATACGAATAGCTGTACCCTACCTTAAATATATAGTAATGTATAAATTCCTTTCCCGTGATGCCTTATGTATGTGCATGCAGTGCATCGGACTTTAGCCGGTCGAGAAGTGGAAATAAAGTAACGCCTTCCCAATATGAAAGAAAAAAAAGAAAGAAAAAAAGAAAGAAAGAAAAGAAAGAAAAGAAAAAGAGAGAAAAGAGAATGAAGAGAGAAAGGGAGAAAGGAGAAAAAGAGAGAGAGAGAGAGAGAAAACAGAACCCAGCTACCCGTAGTTAAGAAAACCAAGCAGAGAACAAGGCCCTACTTTAAGGGCACCCCTCGAAACGGGTGAATTTCGGCTCTATTACTATACCTTTTCCATCTACCGATACTACCCCGCCGGAAAATTTGTGCTAGGATTTAAGAACTAGAATGAGTTCAGCATTTGCGCTAAAAAAACTAAAACTCTTCCACAAATAAACTAAACCACGGAAATAATTAGCTTCCATTCAAATAAAAGGTCCAAATTCAAATCCAAATTCTCCCCCTTGTTCTAACCACAACCACCTCAGCAGCATCATACCTCAAGCTCTCGAAGATAACCGGATTCTCCACCCAATGGTTTAAGAAGCCACCCTGTAGCACACGTCTTAAGAACTGTAACCTATGTAACTTCCACCATCGATCCACCCTTAATACACCTTTGCTATGCACTCGCACTGTCATCCGAGATCCACGGACACGGTCATTTTTGTCGAGTGCCTCGCTATAGCGTGGCCCCTTCAGCGGATTCTCAACTGAATGCAGTATATCTGCAAAGGCAGAGTGCTGTGTCTTTTTGTTTCTCTTCGAAAGGTGCTTTTTGGATCCAGAGGATAACCGCTGCAAAATCTCGATGAGATTTTCATGACGTGGATATGGGACGTATCTTTGGATGAACTTCTTGTGTTCGTTGGGGTCGTCAAGTTCGTCTTCTTCGGCCAAAGTATAGCTCTTCTCGTACAACAATGCAATATTCTCACCAGCAGCAATCTGGACCGATATTTCGCTTGAATCAAGCTGATCCACTAAAGCATCGATGGATGAGCTTGTAATCTCCTCAGCTTCCTCAAGCTGAGTACACAAACTACCCCACTCCTCAAGTGCCGCAGTTACGACACCTCCGTCGTCCCCAGCACCGACATTGTGGCCGTCAGACTCGATTATCTCAAGAAGAAAATTCATTATTTCTTCGGTCTCCGAGAGGGCAGCCCCACCGTAAAAGGTTGTTGCGCCAAGAGTATGGATCAGAAGGGATTTGAGAGGAAGGGAGGCATTATCAGTTATCTGTCTGCATAGAGTAGTCTGAAGTTTGTGAAAAAGATCCTCGGTTGGGTCGGTGATTATTGTGATCGCAAGAGCTAAGAAGATTCATTGTTAGTGGATTCCTTTAGATTTTTTTTTAGGGGCTAGATATTAAAACCGACCCTTAGCAGCCAAAATTCCCTCCTTCTCTGTTCGTCCGCCCTTGATACTCCTCATCATAGAGTCGATAAGGTCTGCCTTCTTAGAGTAGATTTCTTCCTTCGCATACTTTACCGACAGGATCCTGATATAAGCAGCAAACGCCTCTTCCCTGCCTGCAAAGCTGCTCTTTTTTCTCTCTGTAATCTCCATTATTCGGTCACCTAACTCCTCCTGCCAGGCTTTTGAAATTTCGTCGTCATCATCAAGGGCAGCAAGTTCGTCAACAGATCCGAGACTGGAAACGAATTTTTTCGAGTTAGGATACTTTGTTTTGGATTTTTTTCTTTCGCGACTGTAAGTAATCTGGACTGAATTCGAGACATATCATACCTGAAGTTTGTTTCATCACTTAGATCACCGCCTTCGTCATCGGTACCGGCTCTGGAGGCAGCCCGAGAACCTGCACGAGATGTTGCACGCGAATTTGCACGAGAGGAAGCGGCAGATGAGGCGCGAGACTGGGCCTTTCTGGAAACCGTTTTACCGCTGCCGAGGGCCTTTCGGCGGAGATCAGACATTTTTGTTGGTGTGGGTTTATGTTATGCGATTTTTTTTTCTTCTTGTTTAGTTCTTAACTGATGTTCTTTCAACTAGGCTGGTACGAAATTCGAGTGGACGATGTGAGTAAGAATGAAGTGTCGCCACAAGTGGGGTTATCGATAGATGAAGCTCTCGGTAGACTGGAAAATTTACAGGTCGAGTAGGAGTGTACTTCTACTATAACCAAAAAAAATAGAAAGATTTTCGCATACGATCAACAGGGAGGGGGAACGTAGAGTGGGGACAATAGAAGGAAAGTGTTTGGAGAGGAGGGGATCAGGTGTTTAAGTCAGGGCAACAAATGATGTAAAACTACATATACATACAAGGTGATCATTGCCAGACCACAATACGGCTCTTTGAACCGAAAACCAGTCCCAGCTTTTAGCAGTTAGGGCTGTCATATCTTGTTTTAGGCATGTGAGATGTATGTACTCTATGAAAGGGTCTCTTCAATACTTCGGTTGCCTGCGTCATCGCTTCACTCGCGCATACAGAGTAAGCTCAGATGCATGATTTAGTCCCAAGGTGTGACTGGGTGTACTCGGGGCACGCAAATATAGAACCTGCAGTTAGCTAAGGTCCGGATCACGTGAGCTTATGAGCTTAAATTAAGTTAGTGTCATATGATCGCTCCCGGCCCTGAGTTACCCGATTGTGAGAGCCGCAAGATAACGAAGATTCATGGTACATCACTCGGAAGGCAATAGGTACCTAACGCTTATCATCTTATCATCGACCCCCCCCCCCCCTTTTACCCGCTACAGTACCAGTAAGTACATGTAAGCCTAAAAAGTAGTGTGCGCACGCGTATGTACGTATGTGCATGATTCGTTTAAATAAGTACATGTACTTATGTTGCTCGAGATTCGATCCGCTATGCTCCGACAGTATTCCGCACCAAGAATCCCACACTATAACTGTCAAACACCAACCAGCCCGCCACAGAATTCGGTGTATCCTTAGTTGTTGTGTTCTTGCGATGGCTGCTCCCATCACCGTAGCTCGCGACATTAGGGCCACTGTATCTCTTAGTCCCTCAACTTCGGTGTCTACATCCCCCACCACCACTTTCAGATCTCTCTCTCTTCATTCTTCGAATAGCTCGTTTTCTGGTTTCTCACACAATGACTACTTGCCACATCACCAGCCCACCGAGAAGGCGTTGAAGCCATTCGCTACGGAGGATATCAAGATTCTTCTCCTTGAAAATATAAATGAATCTGCTCGTACAGCCCTTGAGAAGGAGGGTTATCAAGTTGAATTCTACAATCACGCTCTCACAGAAGATGAACTGATTGATAAGCTCAAGTTTGTTCCACTCCTCCTTTGTAGATGTTAAAACCAGAAAACGAAACGATTTCCAGTTGGGATATAAACGAGCTAACCTATAACCAGAGTTATTCACGTACTTGGGATCCGTTCCAACACTGCCCTCCCTCCCTCCATCCTCAAGCGTGCCAATTTTCCAAATCTTTTAGCAATTGGTGCGTTCTGTATCGACACACCAACTGCCTCGCTCCTTCCTCTTGCACATCTTGGAATACCGGTTTTCAACTCTCCATTTTCCTCCTCCCGATCAGTTGCTGAACTTACAGTTGCCAATATCATCGTTCTTGCACGTCAGCTATTGGACAGAAATGCTGAGCTCCATAATGGGCAGTGGAACAAGGTATCGGCCCATTGCTGGGAAGTACGTGGGAAAACCATTGGTGTCGTAGGATATGGTCACATTGGTAGTCAACTAAGTATACTCGCAGAGGCATTGGGAATGGTGGTAATATTTTACGACATTGTTCCTGTGATGCCACTAGGAAAGGCAAAGCGAGTTGCAACACTCGATGATTTGCTTGCTAGAGCTGATTTCCTTACTCTCCATGTCCCTGGGACTCAAAGCACCGATGGATTGATAGGCGCGGAACAGTTGGCCAAGATGAAGAGAGGCTCCTTCGTCATCAATACTTCTCGCGGGAGTGTTCTTGATATCCCTTCTCTGGTATCCGCTCTCCGTAGTAAACATCTTGGCGGTGCAGCATTAGATGTATTTCCCACTGAGCCAGGTGTCAATGAGAATACCTTCAACGGGTATGAAGAGCTTTCCGGTTTTTCAAACGTAGTTCTCACTCCCCATTTGGGAGGAGCCACAGAAGAAGCTCAGAAGAGTATTGGGAATGAGGTAGCAGAAGCATTAGTAAAATTTGTCAATAGTGGAAGCACTGTTGGTGCCGTCAATTTGCCAGAGGTCGCATTAAGAGGAATGAAGATTGGGGAAGAGGATAGTATGAGGGTGGGCGGCTCCCTTTTTAAAGATGTATTATACCTGTGCTAATATTATACAGATCATATTCATTCATTGGAACCGTCCCGGTGTACTCAGACAGGTCAATGAAATATTGAAGGATCATAACGTGGATAAACAGATAAGTGATAGTAGGGGGGAAGTTGCATATATGATGGCAGACATAAGCTGCGTTAAAGAGGAGGATGTTAAATGTCTTTACGATAATTTGGAGACTTTGCCCTGTGAGTTATCTTATTAGTTTCCACCCAGAGACTTTATACTAACTTGAAAATAGCTAAAATCATGACACGCCTGCTTTACTGAATTGGTTGGAGGGTGGTTCCCGGGCTTGTTTCTGGAAGGTCGGAGATTATTTACTCCTTGGAAATTAACCGGCTAGGAAGGGAAGAGTGGGGCGTGGCAAACTATTCCTTTGTGTATTTTTTGTTTTTTTCCCTCTTCCTTGCTCTCTAGAGGCGCTTCCAGGCTCTTTATATCATGCTTTGCCTTTAATTTAGTAAGGGAACGATTAGTGAGTGATTACCGCGCGCTGAACATGATGATTGTGCCGCTGGACTCCATTGTTGCTACCATACAACTGCTTTTGGCATATCCCCGGTACGGGCAAGTTATTTTTGGTACCAGGAAAGCTAATTTCTCAAGAGGGAGTGTTATCAATCAAACGCCAGGTACCTGGAGGTGGGGGGTGAACCATTTTATTATGGGGTTCTTTGAAGCTCGAGCTTCGAACTGTTTCTGAGCCTGGGAAGATGTACTAGGCGCGAACTTATTACATACTCCCCTCCTAAATACTTCGAGCTGCCTCGAAGATCGAGACTTAAGTCATCATCTAGGCCCGTTGTCCGTTTTAACGAAATTCCGTCCCTGCCTTACGGCACCACCCGACGGCCGCCACGACAAACAGCAGTACGTAGCGACAATTACTACCAAGAAGTGTAGACAATCCCGACAGCCTAAGACCCGACTGTTCCGCTGAATGTAGAGTGGATTACTGCATCGGATCACGCCAGGACTGGTCCATAGTCCCAAATATTGGGGGGGGGGGGGGGCGCAGGAGGTTTACTGATCGCATAAATATCTCCTTCGCTCGCCCATACCAGCCAAGCTGTTTGGTAATAGGGTAGGCATATGTACTTAGGTACAAGTAAGTAGGTACATACATCATAGTTGGAATTGGGGTACGTACGCACCTGGCTGGATGTTAGGTTGTTGCGACCAATCACATGGTGGTTGCCCCCCCACTCTGTCTACATGTGTGTTAGATTGCCTTAGTACTGCACGCGCTACCCCCGGTCATTGCCCTTACCATGGACCCTGTCAATGATCCGGCCCGGAAGAGTGCAGTGCAGCTTCATGTACCCACGAACGTCCAGCGCCAGGATGGAGCACACAAGTGCGATGACTTCATTGTCGGGATTCCGAAGATGGCCCTTCTGCTGTTAATTCCATGGTGTTTCCGGTCTGATTAAGGGAGAACTATCCGATCAAAGTAAAGTATGCTACTGACTGCTGCTGCTAGGTACGGACGGTACTCTACCCTATAAATTAGTATAACCACTATTAGGGTAGAGCACATGCATACATGTACGTCTAAATACCAAGATGGGCAGAGCACCTACTCTACTCTAGAGCCAACAAAGTTATCCACCGTGCACCTGCCCCGCCACTTTCCTAATATGTATGTCCAAGCTGTAGGCATGTCCATCGATATATGTAGTAGGGTACATTAAGTAGATATGCTTACCGCGTGCGTACATGGAGGGGAGTGAGGGACCCAAATCTAGTGCCAGCGAAAAATAGAGGTGCGGGCAGGGGCATACTATCGACAGGGTTGCGTCAAACTCAACCCCGCCTTGCAAATAGACATGGAGCGTGGGCCCCTAGGGAATATATGCATGTTTTGCTTTAAACTCATCGAGGACCTCTCCCCTACAGTTAGTTCTTGCATCATGCGGCGAGGGTCAGACCGGGAGATCTGGATAGCTGGTGGACCCACGGTGCAATTACTTAATGTTATTGGTATGGAGTATGTTGTAAACTTCACGAAGTATCCCCACCGGCACCAGCGCCTGGACAGAGCAATTAACTCACTAAAGTGGGGTCGGTCAATCCATCCATACAAGAGAGGGAGCTACATGAAGTAGCTAGCCGCCTTATAGCTTCCAGCACGGTACGTGCAGAGTAGTCCGGTGCCAATTGCAAGCTAGCCAGACGTAAAGTACATGTACCTACGCCCCTCATATATATATAGAACCAATTTATGTCCGAACGTTACATTACAAACCGTATCCTCCTCCTCCTCCTCCTCCTCCTCGGGGCTCTCTGGGGGGGGGGGGGGGGGTTACGGTCTCGGCTTTCAAACACTTTCAGTTACATACAAACCCGTGGGACGTTTTGAAATTGAATCGAATCGTCCAAGAGGTTACTCGTCATCACCCAAGAGATCGTCGGGTCCGTGCCCCACGCCCGCCGCCGTAGCACTGCGCAGTAAGTACTCTAGAGTACATGTGGGTAAGTACATGTAGGTACAGGAAGTATGTATGTATGTAGTCGTCCGGTCCGATTAGGTGTGAGGTGTGCGTAATGTACGACTTCGAGTGTGTATATAAAGATCAGAGTCCTCCCTCGAAAATCAAAACCAAACTCAAGCAGCACATCAATCATCCATCAAAGCTAAGCTACAACCACCATCACCACTGCAACTAAAACCAAAACTACCTGCAAGCCTTTAACCAATACAAAAATGTCCTTCGCAATTTCCTGCACTGATGTCCGCATCGAGGAGCGTGATGGCCACACTTATCTCATTGCCAATGCCCGCGACGAGAACGGTGATGAGAACCACAGCGAGTTGAACCTCGACGAGTGTCTTGGTAACAACGAGGGTGAGTAACTGCCTAACAACCTACATAAAAATCGTCTAGCCACCCGGAAACACGACTGAATAATTGAAACAGGTCACTTCAACTGGAGCGGCGAGGGCTTCACCAGCTCGGCGGAGAACACCCACCTGTCCATCGAGGGCCCCGAGCAGCTTCCAATCCTCAGATCCCAGCTCAGGGATAGCGAGGGAAATACTTACGATAGGGATGTTAACTTGTCGGAGCGTATTGTCAACGACAATGGGAGCTTGGTCTTCCAGTAGACGAGTGTGCTGGGGACTGGAGGATGGGGGTCTTGTGTGTCTGTGACAGCACGGAGAGATAGATAGATAGAGATATCTATAAATACCACCACCGCCGTTATCGTTTGCAACCCTTGCCCATTTTAATTCTTTTGCTTTCCTTCGTTGGTCGTTGTGATAAATAAAAGTAAACCCGTAGCAAGTGGCCGTGTATATCCATCCATCCACACTCATACACTCCCATTGCAACATAGAATACAAACATATAGTAATCAGAACCACGTATCAGCCCTTCTTCCCCGCTCCATAAGATTTTTGCATCTGTGTAACTTAAGCCCACAATTCCCGGCCGGTGATGCAAAGACTCGGAGGAAGTAGGAGACCGGATCACAGGATCTCACTCGTACCACCCACCAAGGGCCGGTCTGTGTTGTGCTTTACATACGTACATGTACATACATGTACCTGCAGTCGCGCACACCCGAGCAACACAACGCAGGTTACTCTAACACAGCAGGCGCGAAGAGAAAAGACGTCATTCCACGCCCGCGCAAAAATGCACTCCACGACAGCGGTTGAGCGGCTTTCCCCCATTGTTACCGCCAGTGACATGCTGTTCTGTTCCTGCATGTAGTTTATATACCGCCTGCATGGTCAGCCGCCGCGGACCAATGACTGGCGGTACAGGATACGCCGCATCAAGCTATCAGCACTCGGGTTCAGTTCAGGGCTGGTCTACGCCCGGGGGGGGGGGTACTTTTTTTTGTAAGGGACTCGGCTAACGCGTAGGTTTTTTTTTTTTTAGCATCTTTCCGATATTGACATTCTTGCTATACGAGGGGTCATGATTATAGTGGTCGAGTGATAATACGTGATTGGGACTACTATAATTGGTACCTACATGTAGTTTGTTGGATTCAATGCTGGGGGTATATTGCTACAATTTTATAGAAAATACGTTAATAACTATATCATACATATATCTACTTAATATCAATGGTGGCATGGGACTGTCAGGTCTGTCTATATGCTTCACTATCAGTTCGCCTTTCATGAAGTTGTTTATGCTTATATTTAATTCTCGCTCACTGTACTCAGCATCAGCATCATAATCACGAAGGAGTACACATAAACTGGAACCCTTCATAAGGAGAGAAGGAGGAAAAAGAAGAGGGGAGCAGAACACACACTCGCACTCTCGCACCACTACGGCTCCCCAATTCCATACAGCTCTCTATACTCCCTCCATAGCGCCTCCACCCCACACCCACTGCACACCTCCTCCCACATACCCTCTCTATACTTCCCCCTCCCTAGCAGCGAATTCACCCTCCTCACCGTCCCCTCCCCGAACTTCTGCTCGAGCCACTCCAAAAAGTACGCCGTGTTCTGGTACCCGTCGTCCCAGCGCTTCCCCCCACGGCGCCAATGGGGCGGCGAGAACCCCGCCCGCAGCCGCACCCAGTCGGCGATGCCCTCCACCAGCCCGCCGGGACACGTCCCGCGCGCGTTGTGCTGGAAGCAGTGCACCATCTCGTGGCGCACGACGCCGAGAATCTCGGCGGACGCGAGCGCGGGGGAGAGCCCACTGAGGTAGCGCAGCGAGAAGTGGATCTCCTTGTGGTCACTGTCCAGCTCGGTGGAGGTTGTATAAGCGACACCGTCCATGTCGCGGAGGATGAGGGTTACGGAGCGCTGTCTGTTATGGGCGGGGGCATGTTACTAAATAGCACTAGCACTATCCCCTCTACTATCTTCTTCACCGCCTTGACCCCCTTATATCCCATCGCTAACTAGCTCAAACAAACAGACAAACAGCAGGGCACAGCTACATACGTATTCGGCGCCGTCTCAAACGTATACAGCGCCTCCAGCACGCCAACGACCGCATCGCGCATCAGCGTCGCCGTGTTCGCATGCGCAAAGTACACCAGTGCCCCCGGGTGAGTTACGTCCTTGCACTGAAAGAGCAGTTTCGGGATCTGCCACTCCTTCTTCTTAGCCGGCGCCTTAGAGGAGGAAGGTGTGGGTTCGGGCGGGTGTGCGCTGGGTACGGCAGACATCTGCGTGAAGACGGGGAGGGGACGGGTACTCTGCATGGAGGAGGAGGTGACTTCTTCTTCGTCTGGAGGGATGGGTACGCGCATGGGGAGGGTTTTTTTCTTTCTGTGAAATAGGTTGTTATGGGGCGGGGTAGGTGGGTGTGCTTTTAGAAGGTGAGCAGCTCTGCGTAGGTAATGTAGCTCTCTGGTGCGCAGCTCAGGGACAAGTAAGAAGGTACCAAACCCAGGTCAGAGCTCACAAGGTTCATGGATGATCCTTCACTTCACAACAGGTATAATTAGTAGCTATCCCTTAAGCTGTCGAAAAAATTCACTGCTTTTTAGCGTTGGCGATCACCCAAATTCGGATCCCAACCCTTCCTAAATAGGAACCACAACAAATCATATCACAAATACAACACAACTTTTTACTGAACGCGTTAGTGGATATCAGGACTCGGACATTGCAAGATGGGGAGTAGTTCTCACTGGCAAGCACTCGGCTATCAACACCATTGGGATGCGAATCAGATTATAGAGTACCGGGAAGGTGGTACTCAATTTGAGTTGGATGTGGAAGGTGACGCGAGGATTGAGGACGCTGATGATAGTGACGAGGGTGAGTTGGAAGATTTGGAGCGAGACAATCATGATGAAGAAGGAGCAGATCACGGAGAAAGATATGGCAGGGAGGATGACGCAGAGGAAGTTAGACACGGAGATAGGCAGGAAGAAGACAATTATAGTCACAGTGGACAACCTGCAGGAAATATTCTCAACTTGCCGCCACCTCCAATGTACGAGCCTTATTCAAACCCAAATCGTCCTCATGAATCACAAACCAACCTACCGGAAGATTTTGACAATTTTGACTCTCCTAAAGCCTTTTTTGAACTTTTTTTTTCCGATCTAGACTTTGAGATTTTGACACGCAATACAAATATGTATGCCGAGACCAAGCATGCAGGGAGAGCTGGACAGCGTCCCTGGCGGCCAGTTGTAGTTGCGGAACTGAAAATCTTTATCGGAATCATAATCTATATGGGTGTCTTTTGTTCCTCACGATGTATGGATTACTGGACGAAGGATATCCGTTATCCTAAACATACAATAGGTCGTTATATGACACAACTACGTTTTGAACAGATTAAACGATATTTTCACATATCGACACCTGGAATCATTCCGACTGAAGAATGGTATCTCAAGTTAGAACCTTTGCATCGTTTCATCAAGAAATTCCGTCAATATTTTCTGCCTGCAATGTATACTTACCGCGATTTAAATGATTTCGCTTTTACCTGGAAGATCATTCATACTCAACGATAACCGGAAAGCCAATACCATACTGGATATAAGATTTTTGCTCTCTGTCAACACGGATATACCTATAACTTTCTTTTTACATCCAGTACTCTATCGCGGCTAGATACTACCTCTATAATGGTCCACTCAACCTCAAGAAACCTCTAAAATTGGCTATCAACTCGCACTTTCATTACCTTATAAGTCACTATCGCTTCATCATTTATATGACAATTACTTTACCAATATCCGCTTCACTTAACGCCTCAAAACCCACAGACGGCATATGACAAATGAGAATCAACTCCGTTGACTATCCAAAACACGAAGTTCGAAAAGGTACCTGTTTCACACAACACAATTACTTGGTTCAGTAGTTCGGTTTTCTTTGTGTTGTTTTAAGAAGATAATAATTTGGTCCGATTCTCGACTACTATTCATGAAATTACGGTGGACAACAAAACCGGAATAACCTTTAAAGGACAGGAATAGACCTCACAGAACTCAATACAATCAACAGAACGCTATCATGAGGATTAGGGAGTATGATAACGCCAATACCACTATTTCGACATACAATACGAAGCATTTAATGGATGGATTTACGGATCAAGATAGATGCTTATTACGCCGACACAACTCCTACGCAAGAACCTGGATTTTTTTTTGGCTTTTAGACATTATAAATCAACTCCTGATTATCGCCAATAAATCTCAACCCAATCCCAAGCATAAAAAAAAACTCTTTCAACTATAAAACTATCAGCGATTTCGCGATCAATTTAGCGTGGGAACTTATACTCGATGGATATACCCAATTGAATCCAGACAGAATAGTTTCATTGGAACGAGATTCCAATCCAACAAAGAATGGACGCTTGTCTTGACAAGACTATCTGAATAATAAAGAAAGTTCGTAGTAGAGGTAAGGTTATACGGCATCTTTTAACTCAATTACTAAATCTCGACAGGTTATGCGAAAACACACGATACTTCCGCTTCAACCGCGAAAGACCTGGCGCCACAACTTAATAAGAATTGAGAAGAGTAGACAAAGCTTTTGCTTATTTTTGCCGATAGTATCAAAATCTGACACCAGAAAGATTCAAAGATTCAAGCGCATTGCGAGATCAAAAGGAAGAAGTAGTTATAGTGATTTCAATCGTCAGATTGTCAATTGCCGCTCTGCAAAAACCATTGTTTCCGCCTGTTCCATGACCTATCTGACAACTTTTAAGGTATTTATTCATTGTCTCCAAGCCATTCCGTACTATAGTAAGTTCCAAAATATAACTAACGGGTTGCAGGCAACAAAATCTATTACCATATATGTAATTTTGCTGGCGGGTGAATTCTGACTATAGCGTTGAATTCTACGTATAATTTTACCCCTATACTGATATCTATAACTTTATTCTACTATGTTGTTGACATTAAACAATCAGCAATTGATTTTTCTCCGCTAGAATTACAAATTTCTGGTTTCAAAGCTTAGCAATAAAATCCTGAATATTGCTATGGATCAAATTTGACTAAAGATTTAGATTCTACGTATCTTTTTACCCCTATACAGATACATATCACTTTATTCTACTGTATTGTTGACATTGAACGACTGGCAATTGGTTTTTCTCTGTTGAAATTGCAAATTTCTAGCTTCAAAAAGGGTAACAAAATCTTGAATATTGCTGGCGGGTCAAATACAACTAAAAATTTAGATTCTACGCATTTTTTTACCCCTATGCAAGTATCTACCACTTTGTTATACAACAATGTTGACCTTGAACAATGGGCATTTGGTTTTTTCCCCGCTGAAATTGTTAATTATTGGTTTCAAAAATGATCATAAAATCTTGAATATTGCTGGCGGGTTAAATTTGACTAAATATTTAAAATCTACATCCTTTTTTATATCTATACATAATAGACTTTCTATATTCAACTCTGTTGTGTTGCTGTTCGGTGTAATTTTTGTCCTCTCCGTCCTCCTATCCTATCAATGATGGAGCGCCCGGTTGCTACAACCACCCTAACCCTACAACCCTAACCCTTGCAACTCTATTTGACCCACACCACCCTTTCGGGCCCTCCTTGAAAACATAGGAAGGGATAACAACCAAAAATTAAATAGTAGGGACATACATACTTGCGCATACGGGATCCTGTTCTATTTTAGTATGTATAGGTGAGTTGATGCTTTGGATATCATTACCAGGCGATGGATATGACAATCAACATTTAACTACGATTCGATACATGTAGTTATCAAGCCCACAAATTACCAGGAGCTCCAGTCCAAGATTCGATGCGGCCCTGACCTCAACCGAGGCAGATAAATACTCAACTGTCTTTCCTTGTAATAACCTATGGAAAACAACTTTACCGATCATCTCATCGGCCTCTTCATATGCCATAAAAATATTTGTTATCAAACACATGTAAAACTAAGAGGATATCCATAAAGGCCCAGACAAAAAAATAAAAAAGAAAGAAACACCATCCATCCCATCCCTATCCCTATTAAACCTTCCCCACCCATTTGAACAAGACTGATACTCCTATTTTTGCTGCTATAGTGTGATTCTAAGCAGAGCACATTATGCACTCCTCTTTGTTCTCGATACTACAGGCCAACACAGCATCGGCATAAATATCTACCTCCCTTTCGTCACTAACACTCTTTGCGTCCTCCTCCTGGCTCTTCTTGTTTTCCAGCTCTTCCAATCCGTCGATTGAAGTTGGATCGGTGTCTGGATCCGTTGCTAAGAGTGTTGGGGATGGCTGTGACTTCTCGGAGCGAGGAGCAGGAGGTGGAGGCCCGCCAACAGAGACAACACGTGCAGCAGGTTTGGTAGCCATCATTGGTCGAGGCATCGCAGTCTGAGAAGAGTAGCCGGTATTCGGGATACGTTTCTTTCCAGGAAGAGCACGGGCAACATTGGTATCTTCAACTTTAAGGGCTTCTTGATCAACGGTGAATTGCTGTAAAAGAAAGAATCAGTGTAAGTCCCGCAGAACCTATCATAGCAAGCTGGGTGGAACCTACAATGGCGGCGGCTGCGGCCTGGGTACGGAGATAGTACATCCCAGTCTTCAAGCCCAACTTCCACCCGTAAAAATGCATAGATGTCAATTTGCCCATGGTAGGATTCTGGATATGGATATTGAGGGATTGTGACTGGTCGATAAAAGCACCACGGTCGGCGGCCATTTCAAGGATCTTCTTCTGTGAAATTTCCCAGACAGTTTTGTAAAGTGCTTTGATATCATCCGGGATATTCGGGATATTTTGTATACTGCCATTGCTGGCGATAATACGGTTCTTCATGTTATCGCTCCACAGACCCATGTCTACAAGGTCTTTCAGTAACCAAGGGTTTACAATCTGGAATTCTCCTGCCAACACACGGCGAGAGTAAATGTTGGATGTGTATGGTTCGAAACACTCGTTGAATCCTAGAATCTGGGAAGTGGATGCGGTAGGCATTGGCGCAACAAGAAGAGAATTTCGAAGACCGTGCTTCTTAACCTTTGCTTTTAGTTCGTCCCAATCCCAAAGGTCTGTTGGGGTGACACCCCACATGTCATACTGAAGCTGGCCCTTTGAGGCTGGGGAGCCTTCGTAACTTGAGTATGGGCCCTGAGCTTCAGCCAACTCAGTCGAGGCTTCAACAGCAGCATGATAGATAGTTTCAAAAATCTGAATGTTGAGTTGTTTTGCCTGTGGGGATTCGAATGGCATGCGAAGAGCGAGGAAAGCATCGGCAAGACCTAAACATCATGATTCAGAAAATGGGCATATAAATGGGCTGAGAGGCGAGCACAAACCTTGGACACCCACAGCAACGGGTCTATGATTCATGTTGCTTCTTTTAGCCTCCTCAACAGGGTAGAAGTTCACATCGATGATCTTGTTCAGGTTCCTAACAACAACCTTTGTAACATCATGTAGCCTTGCAAAATCATACTCGCCCCTTTGAACATCTACGAAAGTTGGCAAAGCGAGAGAAGCCAAATTACATACGGCAACCTCGTCAGGGGAACTATATTCCACAATCTCTGTGCAAAGATTGGAAGATTTGATAGTCCCTAGATTCTGCTGATTTGATTTGCGGTTGCAGGCATCTTTATAAACGATAAAGGGATTTCCGGTCTCGGTCTGGGTCTCCAGGATGGCATACCAAAGCTTCTGAGCCTTCATTGTCTGACGAGGCAGACCAGGAGTCTTCTCGTATTTATTGTATAGAGCCTCGAACTCATCACCCCAAACGTCGGCTAAACCAGGCGCCTCGTTAGGGCAGAACAGGCTCCAATCACCGTTTTTCTCAACCCGCTTCATGAACAAATCAGGGACCCAGAGGGCATAGAAAAGATCTCTAGCACGAATCTACCAATCATGTATTCCGTCAGTTGCATATATTTAAAAAAAATACCACGCAAGGGCTAGTACCTCTTCCTTTCCATGATTCTTCCTCAAGTCAATAAAATCCACAATATCGGCGTGCCACGGCTCGAGATAAATAGCAAAAGCACCAGGTCTTTTATTTCCACCCTGGTCAACATATCTTGCGGTATTGTTATAAACCCTGAGCATAGGCACGATTCCATTAGAACTACCGTTTGTCCCAGCAATATAAGAACCAGTAGCACGAATGTTATGGATATGAAGCCCGATACCGCCAGCGGTTTTTGAAATCATAGCACAGACTTTCAGAGTGTCGTAAATTCCCTCTATAGAGTCATCCTTCATCGCAACCAAGAAGCAAGATGATAGCTGTGGAGAAGGAGTTCCTGCGTTGAAAAGAGTGGGTGAAGCGTGAGTAAAGTGCTTGGCTGACATGAGGTTGTAGGTTTCAATGGCCTTTTCAACATCTTCGCCGTGAATTCCGACTGCTACTCTCATCAGCATGTGCTGTGGACGCTCGGCGACTTGTCCATCTATGCGCAAAAGATATGAACGCTCCATTGTTTTAAAACCGAAGTAATTGTAGTTAAAGTCTTTGTCATAGACAATGGCAGAGTTAAGCTCAGAGGCATGACGCATAACTGTTTCGTAGGTTTGTGCTGAAATCATGGGTGAAGGGCGGCCGTTTTTCTGCCAAAGATAAGTCTACGAATGATAATACTGGCCCGAAAGGCTAAGAACTTACGGGATTAACATAGTGATACAAGTCACTTATGACTTGAGAGAATTGCTTCTTAGTTTGTTTATGTAAGTTGCTAACAGCGATGCGGGCTGCAAGAATGGCGTAGTCTGGATGGGTAACAGTCATGTAGGCGGCAGTCTCAGCTGCCTTTATGGGCCAATTAGCACGGCTTCTTAACGTACAGTCTTTTCGATTTAAATTTATCAAGTGGACAAACCAAATTGTCTAGTTCGACAGTAGTAACACCTTGATACACCCCCGAAATAACCTTTTGTGTGATGGTCGCCGCATCTACATGCTCACTGTCTAGTCCATAGCAAAGGCGAGATACACGGGCAGTAATCTTATCAAACTGAACTCGTTCCTTGCGGCCATCTATTGATTGAATGTTTTAGCTTTCGTTCGTATTAAAGCGATTTTAGGCGGAGTCTGAGGATTATGACTTCGTACCTCTTTTCCAGACATACATATCTGCGGTGGTTTGATGATAAGTCTTATGCTACTGGGTGGAGTCTGTGTGCTAGCTACGTCTCAGAATTGAGGCTCAAGGAGGGGTATAGAGTTTGATAGTAGTTGTGCAGTCCGGTGTATCTTGTACCCTTTCAATTTTGGATGAAGAGAAGAGATGGGTGGAGCCAATTCGGAAATGAGGACTCAATATATATATTGAGTGGAAGTGGAGGAGAGGGGTGTCCCCAACGAGGGGCGCGTTGAGAGGTTTTTCCCACGCGTATATTGGCTTGGCAAAGATTAGGGCTAGAAAATGTGTATGCAAGGGTTGAGGTGTAGTTATCGAACACGGATTGGTTTTGGTCTGACGTACAATTACTTAAGTTGTTCGGGTGCAAAGTGTTTATGCCCAAAGCATGGAGCTAACTTTATGAACCCTGGAATGCTAGATGTGCCTGGGTTCATTTTGATAATAGGTTACGCTGACATGCTATTTCTCATATTTTAGAAATCCTGCCACTAATTCACTGCTCGGAGTTAATCTAGCCCCTCCAATCTCGGTCACAAGAAATCACTCACTTCCCAACTGGCACTAAACCAAATTCGACATGCTGGCGTGTATTTCTAACAACAGCTTGCGATTATATAGCAAACCAGGGGAGGTTATATTAGACCCAAATAAATGCAACCGGCATTAGCACTGGGAAAGTTCATAGGCAAATATCTACATGCCTCTTTGCCCCCCGGCCTGAGCTATCACACGCAGCTTGGGTGTCGGTGAACTCCAGAACCATACCATTAGCGCCGCCGCCAAAAAGGGCTACGACCTGAGTCATTACGGAGACCATGTAGATACCAATTGATTACATTTTATGACTGATACGCCTGCTACCTGTCTCGGTATCGTTATGCGGCGGTCATGAGATAGCAGTTTATACACCGATTGGTTTGTGCTACAAAACGCAAAACGCATACAATGAAGGAGTAATACATAACGACTAGGGTGAATACATATGCGCGAGGGCTGATTACTCAATTCGTCAGTAAGGTCTTGAATACGAAAGAGTTCGGTATATGCATGTGCATTTAGATTAACCTACAAGTACGTAATGGCTCATAAAACGGCATCAGTATATTCAAACTAATCGACGGGATTGGCTAGCCAGAAAAGACTGATAGATTTCCTTGTATTTTCTGTAGGGCATGTATTGTTTCTATCTTCTCCAGAATACCCGCCACATTTCTCTATCTGATGATCGATTCTACTAACTACATGTATTATACAGGGCCCTCTATGAGCCCGAGCGGATATCTCTATAGAGAGGAGATCTAAAGAAATAAAGGAAGGAAGGAAAGAACGCCAGCAATGACACCCCCTAACACCCCATCCTAAAACTATACATTTGGACTCAACAAGTCATACTTCACCAAGTTCTCCACATCTTCAATTGAGTTGTTCAGAATTTGTCTCATCTCAAGTCCCAACCAAACCTTCAAAAGGCTCAAGTCGGCTCCTCTGTTCCCATCATCACCTCCTAGGATACCTGCGCCACTTCCAGCACCAATAGATCTCAACATGGGTAGAGAACTGTGGTCCATAGCTCAGTCAAAAACTCCAGACATAGGTCAGAAGCGGCGTACCTTTTCAGCAGGTCCATTCCCGGGTCTAGACTACGTCCAATTCCCTCGAGGAGTAGGATCGATAATATAACATTGATGAAATCACCCTCCATACGTACATGATGTACGCGAACCATTTGAAGGACATCGGAAAGAATATCGCCGATCGTGATATTTCCTAAAGCTAATGTGCGAGATTTTACTGCAAGTACAAGATGCTGCATTTTAAGCGCAAATATCTCTTTGTCAATGACAGCGGAGGGGGCTCTGCTTCTCTCAATCATGAGGTGACCCGCGCGGTATCCGTCGAACTCGGCAACAGCACGGAATAGATCAAGAAAGTTATGCCGATTTTTGGCGTTAAGTTCAGTTACTAGACCCGTATCGATAAATATGAGTTGAGGCCTGTAACCTTCAGCATCAAGACGGCCTAATTCTTCTACCCACTTTTCTGGGTTTCGATGATATGGGCTTAGCCGTGAGAGAACATCATTCGTGACTTCTTTGTGGTTGTCTACATTCTTTTCGCGCTCAGAGGTGGGGACGAGCATTGAGAACCTAGATATAAGACTAGGGGGTTCAGGTTTGTGAAAGCGAACCATAATATTTCCAGGATGAAGATCTGCATGGATGAAGTTATCCATAATCAACATATGCTAAGAGATACTGGCTGTCAGTATCTACACTCCAGTCATCGAAACCATCCGGAGACACGAACCAAAAAGCTGTCCAACCCCATATCAGATATATCCCTCTCAAATACCCCAGCCCCACACTCTAGAAACGCACGGAGGGGTATTCCATGGGCGAACTCCTCTATTAGTACTTCGCGGGTAGTGTAATGACTATATGGCATTGGGAATGTGACTGTGGCCCTATCTCTGAAATTCGACCGAAATCTCGAGAGATTAGCAGCTTCAATTCGCAAATCCATCTGCAAACGCATCATTCCACTAAATTGTGCAACCTCTTCTGGGAAGGACAACCATTCCAGAGTGGGGACCGAGTGCAATAACGCTGCAAAGAAGGCCATAATCCTTAGGTCTCGGAGGACAGTCTTCTCCACTCGTGGATGAAGAACTTTAATAGCAACGTGGGAGGAGGGAACTTCGTGAGGTAATGGCGATCCGGAAAGAAATCCAACAGTTCTGCGGTATCTTCCTTTGTCTTCCTTTGCATCATTTAATTGCGGAACGAAGTCGGGTTTTAGCTTCGCCCTATAAACCTGGGCTATAGCTCCAATTCCCAGAGGAGTTTCATCAAACTCCTCGAATATATCTTCAAATGCTCTGCCGCCAAAAGCGCGACTTATGATTCTCTTCGTTTCAAATAGCGAGTGTGGACGGGCATTAGAGTGTAATTTTGACATCATTTCGCACATCTCAGTAGGAAAAATATCTGTCCGAGACGCCGCCCATTGCCCTAACTATTTTCATGAGTAACACTCACAAAGATGTGGTTTGTTCATACCTTTATAAATGTTGGGCCAGCTTGCTCCATGGACTTTATTAAAAAGGTATACCACAATATTGTCCCTTGGCGCTCGTTACTTTTGTCCGGTAATCGTTTCCCCAGATATACCAAGGGCACCGCAAGAATTAAAGGCACGAAGATTGTTACTAGAGTGACGAACCGAAATCCGGTAGCGATCGGCTCTATCAACCAGTTGATAGCCAGAATTCTTATGTGGTTGACAATACGCAGGACGATATTCCGATCCTTTGAAAGAGCTTGTAATAGCTCTTCTCGTTCCAGATCCGATTCCTCAAGCATAAGTTGCTCAATAGTTTTCCCAGAAGGAATATCCGGGGGTGCGTTCTCAACTAGCCCCCTTCCATCTCCAGTTGATGAGAGCCCCAGAGGAGCCACCACCGCGAGTGTGGCCGAACCAATGTAAAACGCACGTTTACCATGAAACCGAGACCATTTGCTTTGTTTGTGTTGTGATGAGGACCAGGTGGAGACATTACCGACGTTGAAGAGCGACTTTGAAGTCTGGCATGGAACTCGGCTATGACGTATTGATGCCCAGGAAAATCTTGGGTGAAGAAGGGTGGACTTTGGTAACCGCCGACAGAGAAGAGCAGATGTCCTCATTATCGACGTAGGGTGACAGAGATAGGCCTCTTGTCCGTGAAAAACGAATTGATGAAGACAAGGAGTTTAAACATACATGTAATGGGATTCTAGCTGTAGGCGGCGGACCCCGGATGGGAATTCAAAACCGGCCCCTTGCTGCACATGTCAGCATCATGGCTCACATGGTATCTCAAGTGGATGCCTGTAGGTTGTATATAAAAGCTAGTCCGATCTCGCTGATCATGAGTTCCTATGGGCAGCCTTGGCTTACCCCCTTAAGTCCCACATTATTACATTGTGCCCCTCTAGTTAGGCACGATCATATAAAATCACCCGCACGTGAGGAGGACCCAACTTGGTGGTATCTACTTGATCGTTCTATTTCAATAAAAATTATAGTAGAAAGTCCGATGCCTTTAAACCTACATGTATCTAACCTAGAAACAGTCTACCTAGAGTACTACATGTAGTACTCAATACAAACCGAGAGGTTATAATATAGGAAGTCTCAAAGATGTTGTAGCTAGTGCTCATAATTCGTAATGATTATCCAATCCGGCTTCAAATAGGTACGCCCTCTTCCCTCCAACCCAACCCAACCCAACCCAAAACAAAACTCCAACCCTACACATGTCGCCAAAAGAAACTCAAACTCCAGGGCAAGCGTGCTGTCCCCCTGTATGATTATAAAGAAAGTAAAGTAACGACTCTGTTTAGGGTGATCCCATAGAGCCAGGGGGGCTTCCCCCACCCCTTCAATCCTAGCCCTCTCTCACCTGATTCTCATAGATGATGTATCAATACCACTTACGCGATGTCTCCTGTTAATTCTCTGCTCGTTGATCAGCGACATTGTTGGAGTTGGGTGAGGGCTGTGCGTACATCGTCGTTTCCGGGTGATGCTATGGTGCAAAATATTGGTTGTGGCTCCTGTTCTTCGCCCTTTCCCGCTTTCATTAATATCTGATACATCGTCATCAATATCTGATGCAGATATGGTGGAGTCACGGGAGTGATGTCGTCTTTTACTTCTAGAGATGGAAGAGGAGGTGAAGGCAACAGGGCTCATTAGGGTTCGGTGGGTAGAGGATTGTGTGGAATTTAGAGCAATGGGTTTTTTAAGCTTTGGTTGAGGTGTAGTTGCTCTTCCTGCATCAACAGATGTATCCTCGTCCAATTCGTGGGATAAAACCTGCGATGCAAGGAACCGTAGCGCCTCTAATCCATCATCTTCGGTCGTGCCTCTTCCTACCACACCATCCACTCGTCTCACTAGACCATTCCTTTCTGGTATAGCGGTAGAGTTATGTATCTCATCCCCATCCCCACCTCCACCCCCGTTCCTACCACTGACAGTAACATGACGATCTTCAGGCGAACGCGATGCGTCTAGCTGATGCTGCCGATTATCGCGAATCCTTTTCTTTAGCCTTTCATTTTCATCTTTGGAATCCACCAATTCATCGCGGTACTCTCTGAGAGACCTCTTTGCCTTCCGTAGCCTACGTTTATATGCCTCATTCTCCTCCGCGAGTGCGAGCTGTTGGGTTGTACTGAATGAGCTTTGGTCTAATCGCAAGACCTCAACCTCCCGGCGTGTGATTTCGGATTCAACTTGGTGTCGCGCTGCAGCCTCCGTAGTTTCCATCTCGAGAATTTTATGTTGGAGGAGATAATGTGCAGAATTTGTACGCAATGCAATGATGGAAGATGAGAGGGCTTTGATATGCTGGTTCGCAAGTTTAAGCTTTTCTCGCAGCGTTGTCAGGTCATATGAATCAATTACGGATGCAGAAAGATCTTCCCAACCCTCTATTGAAGGACTGTGAGGTTGCGCAGCTAGTGATGTAGCAGAGGTAGGATCTATAGGTGTAGGCATGGTGGAGACGGAAGTGGAAGACGAAGGCGCGAAAGACTGTGCACTCATGGAGGCGAAGGATGGCGGGGGGATAAGGCGAATTATAGGGCGACCCCTATCCTGGTGTGCAGAAGGTGTTATCTGTGATGATAGTGGGGAGGAAGGGGTGGGAGTCTCCAGGGCAAGGGACTGCTGGGAGTCCTCTGGTGAAGGCATTAATATCAGAGGTGGCGAAGGCCCTACCCGCCGTGACGTCAGTGATAGGGTGAGCGGTATTAAGTGGAAATGATAGAAGCTCCGCCTTTTTATCTGTAGGTAAAGTGGGTCGAGCAAGGTAAGTAGATGGCGCCTTAAGCTTTATCGGATCATGATGTGGGAAGCTACGGGTTGTATCATGTAAACAGCATGGATGGAAGGAGAGGGAGACAATATGATTGTTTCCCCGCATATCAAAACCTCGAGTTCAATGATAAACCACCATACACTTCATCTCATAAAGATTCTGGACTGAACTGGATCTGCATACTACCAAAATCCGGTTGATGTGGACGATTCTTGGCCACATGCAGTCCGGAAATGCTGTGAGTACTACTGTGTGGGTGCATGTCAAGCCACCTCTTCTACAGCCACATTCATTATTATGACCACTTAAACGAGCTTATAAAAAAGAAGTACCTCGACCTCCTAAAATAAGATCGAAAATTGACCGAGATCTCTCAATTTCCGTTTTCGTGGTCAGGTCTCTAACTAATATCAAAAGGACCTAGGCTACATGTACATAAGGACATTCTACTCTAGGTAAAGTACGAATATCGAATCCCAACCAGCTTCTAATCTTTAATTATTGTAGGCAAGAATATGAACTTACGGATGAGGTATGTCATTTGCTATTCCTCAGATACCACCGCCACGCAGTGGAAATAAGTGTATAGTAGTATTGTAAAGCTATTGGTGTATACCTGTAGCTACAAGTAGGCTCTTCAGGAGGGGAACGCAGTACCTGCATGGATATCAATTGAACCGTCGCACTAGCCCACGCTTTGACCTGCTTCTGCCTCTGCTACCACGGTAACTCCCGCCCCCCTATCAACTTTCAAATTTGACTGTGTACCAAGCCTTTCCCAGGTACCCTCAAGACCCTGCATGCCCTGCATGCCCTGCATGCTGCGGGTTTTTAAACCTTTGGTATTTCACGTTTCATATCCCCTAACTCAAGAAGAGCTCTTCAAAACCCGGCTTCAATTTAGTTAAAGAACTATAGCTGCGGCTGCGACTATCACAATCATCATCATGGAAGAATTTAGCGATGCTAATATTGATAGCCCTACCATCGATACTGTCGATAGCAGTACTGTTGATGGTAGTGCTTTTGGTAGTAGTGCTCCTTCGAGTGTTCAGGGAGAATCACGCGAGCATTCTCCTCCGCCTACTATGGCTCATATCTCCTACAATAATCCTCCTATTACACAGGGCCCGATTCAACTTAAAAGAAGGGTATCATCTAGGCTTCCGGTGCCCAAGAAGTCCTCTACTCCTACAATAAGCGTGCCAGCTCCTTATGGTAGTTTGAGATCGCCTTCGTTAAAGGAATCTTTTGTTTCCCCTGGTCCAAAATCTGCTTCTCCAAGACTCCCTTCAGTTGCTAAAAGGCAGTCAAGAATTGGCGGCCCCAGCTATAATGGCGGCGGACGTAAGAGCTCCAGAGCCCCCCCCCCTATTGGTATTTTGTTTCAAAACACCTTCAACTGACATTGAATAGTTTCTTCCCCAATTGAATCCCCATCAATAATGCACTCAGGCCTCAAGAGTCCTCGGGTGATAGAGAACAACGCCAGGGGAGATCATACATCGCACACTGCCACATCACTTGCCAAAAGGGCGTCAGTTCCGTCCTTGACGGGGAAGCCTCCCCCTTCCTCATTGACCAGGAAGGTTTCAGCTTCTCAGCTCCAAACTCCAGTTTCGACACCCCCTCGGAAGACTTCAACTTCGGGGCCAACTATAGTGGCTCCGCCACTTACGCGGAAGCCTTCGAATTCTTCAATGGTAGTGAATAAGAGAGCATCAAACTCCCACCTGAACCGCAAGGTTTCAGTATCAAATCTCCCCAGTCATGATCCAGCGTCTCAAAGCCCAACTCCAATGCGCCGAAGTATCTCCTCAGGTCTCCCGTCTCCAATGATCTCGACCAAATTATCGCCACGCCCAACGCAAAGTGGACTCCGTCAGCCATCTCTCAAGGGTCCGCGCTCAGCGCCGGCAAAAGCACGAACCAAGTCCCCAGAGCCGGAGCGTACAGAAACGCCGGACTCACCCATGTCACGAAAAGCAGCTGCAAATAAAGCCTCGCAATCTCTTCGCGACACTATAGCTAAAGCCCGGGCTGCACACCGTGCGCGTGCCGAATCAATTGCCCAATCGATTTCTGGTTCAGTTGCAGGATCTGTCAACGATGGTTTAGATGGGTTCAACTTTTGTACAGATGATCCATTCAACCAGGCTATGTTTGGTATAAGTAGTTCTCAAAAATCTATAAAACAGCGAATCAGGACCGCTCGAGTAGAAGGGCGCCTCAATATATCTAATTTGCAGCTGAAGGAAATACCCGCAGAAGTATACAAAATGTATGAGACATCTGCAGAGGACCTAGAGGCCGCAGATGCAGGCGATGGCCCCAAGTGGTATGAGAGTGTAGATCTGGTCCGCTTCGTTGGCGCGGATAATGAGATCGAAGAGATTAGTCATGAGTTGGTGGAACAGTTTGGAGGACTGACTAGCATTGATGTACAGCAAATCCTTCCTCTTCACTCTAGCTGTGAGATTTTGCTGACATGGTAGTTTTAGATGCATAACAATATGTTGATCGCATTGCCAAAGAACTTTGGAGAGTTAACTGAACTAACAGTTCTTAACCTGGTATGTGGAAAGGCAAAACACATCTGCATGCGGTCTCTTTTACTAACATTTGGTTAAAGACAAATAATAAACTAGATTATGATGCCCTAGAAACCATCTTCCAGATCAGAACGCTGGTAGACTTGAAATTCGCAAAGAATGGGCTTGAAGGAGAGTTACCCTCATCAATCTCTAAACTTGAGAATCTAGAAATTCTGGAACTCCAGGAAAATAAGCTGGATTCCCTTCCCTCCTCGATTGGGGGGCTTTCTAGATTACATGTTCTCAATGTTCATGCAAACCGTTTGCAAGAGATCCCATTGGAGATCCTTAAAGGTTGTCAGCTACAGGAGTTGACAGCCTCCGCCAATAAGTTAAGGGGTACTCTATTCTCGTCGGAAGTTGAGAGTCTTGACTCTCTTCATTTGCTCGATGTTAGGAACAACCGTATTTCACAATTCAGTGAAGGAACTGTTCTTCTACCCACTCTACAGCAGTTGTATGCTACCAACAACGAACTATCTTCGTTTCCTTCTGTTGAAGGTTGGAACGAACTTTTGGTTTTTACTGTAGATTCAAACCGCTTGGAAAGCCTTCCTGAGGGATTACTCAATCTCCATAGGCTGAGAACTCTCGACTTTTCAATGAATAGTATCAAGACTTTAGACCCCCATCTCGGTATAATGGAGGGATTGGAGATCCTCAAATTCGATGGAAATCCATTGCGGGAAAGAACTCTTCTAAACATGGGAATTGCGGATTTGAAGCGAACCCTGAAAGCCCGGCTAGCACCGCCTGAAATTGTTATCGCAGAGGCTGATGATGATACCGTTCAATCCTCGGATATCCCGGGATTTGTAGACGCTGAAAGTGCCGAGGAAGATGGAGCAGCGCATAAACAGATACTGGAAATTGGCAGAAGTGGAATTTTGGATCTAGCTTCCAAAAACTACGAGGAGATATCCATGGAGCTGTTGGAGACTGTTGTTGGAAGCCCCAGCAGTATTGTACTCATCCACAACAAGCTCACCACCATCCCGGCTAGTATAGAGACGTTTTGCGCGTCGCTGACAATTATCGACATAAGTCACAACAAACTTTCCGGTGATGCGTATCTGCCTACCAAAATCTCGCTTCGGTCACTTACAACACTCACCTTGCAATCGAACGGAATCACGTCCCTCAAGCCATTGCTCGACAACCTCGACGCACCCAAACTAGAGTCTCTCGACGTATCGGTCAACCGGATTGAGTCAATCGAGAGCATCAGGCCAACTTTCCCTCACTTGATAGCATTCCACGCAAGGGATAATCGGATCGAAGAGATCCCAGTTGATTCTGTAGACGGAATCAAGATCCTGGATTTGAACAGTAACTCCATCAAACACCTGCCGCCTCAGCTCGCGACAGTGGCGTCCATAAGAGAGTTGAGGGTCACCGGGAACCTGTTCAGGGTGCCAAGGTGGCAGGTGCTGGAGAAGGGAACGGAGGGGATCATGGAGTGGCTGCGAGACAGATTACCAGCTGAGGATGATGTGGACCAGAAATTCTTCATTAATAGTAAAGGAGATGATGAGCTTGATTGAATTTTTCTTTCTTTCTTTCTTTTTCTTTTCCCTCTTTCATTACGTTCAGCTTGACAAATTGCCCTTTGGCAATCTATATTCTCCCACCCCCCTTCTTCTTCTTCTTCTTCTTCCCCTTTCAATCTCAAGACTGAATTATTTAGTAGACATAAAGCTACCCATGCAGTAGACTTTCTTTTATACCATTGTTGGAGATACATGTATATATATGTGCCCCATAAAGCAAGTTAGTAGTTAGAAAACGTAAGTATGTAGTATGTAGCATGTAGTAATGTAGTTGATAATCAATAATGATACTAAGAGTTAGAGAGGAGAGATATTACCTCACAGAGGAGCAGTCAGTCGTGCATAGCAGCCCTCCTCCACCCACCACCACCACCAACCTCTAGATCTTCCCAGACTGGAGGATCACATCACCGCTCGCAGAGCCTCCAAACTCTGCCCCGGAAGTGTGTACGTGCGGGCAAAGGGCCAGTTCGGGATAGATAGATAGATGCATAAGTACTTCCGGGACATACAGTCGGACGAAACCTTTGGCGGATATACATGTACTCTATACCTGAGTATGTAGATGTATCCCTTTTTGGGGCCCATGGGTACGTGCATACAGCGTCGATACCTGTTCCGCCACCAACATACGGCATAACTTTATCACGGCTCGTGGGGTGGGGAGCTCTTCGATAGATAGACAGCAGTTTAAAGATCTTGTGTGTGGTGTTGTGGTTGCACTACTGCACGGTTTCGGGCCCGCCCCTGGTATACTTGATATATAGACCATACTGCGTGCCGTCTAATCATATCAGCCTCATCTATACATACAGTCCCCAAAAAGTGTATCCAGCCGGATATAATGGCTGAAACTCCGCCACCGTACTAATTGCCATGGTATCGATTTTGTTTTTCGGGTACTGTATTTTGATACATGCGGTCTGGGATGCTGTGTGCATTGGCTCCTCGTATGCGTTAACGTTATGCGTGCATTGTACAGCTTGACAAAAAAATTGAGACGTACCCTAAATGTCCAAACTGGGACTGGAGATGGCGTCCTGAGCTTCGAATTCTGATGTGTACTATGCTTTTCTTGTCCCGAACTGGGCGTTGGGTTGGTTGCGTGTGGTATAATTGATACGATGTATACTTAAGTACATGTAGTTAAACCTCATCAACCAGATGTTACTCTACCAGCACCAGATTTAGATTCACGGATAGATAATCCAGCTATGAATAATCTAGCTGCCTGCCAAAAAAGGTCAAAACCCGGTGTTGGGGTGTGTAATACCCACTCGGATGTATGTAGTAGGTTAGATCATGGGCCATCACTCGCTCAGCTCATGATCTGGAATCGATATTCAACTACTGAGCTTATAACCAGTTTATTTTATTTTATCTACATGTAGCTACATGTAGATATCCCCCATTACCACGTCCAAAAAACAAAAAACTCCTACGGACTCAGCGGCCCCCTGGCCCTGACCTCCGCCTCCAGCGCACTCCTACTCCCACGCCCATCCACGCCCGCCCCGTCCGCTCCACCCGCCGCCAGCACGCCCTCCACCGCGCCCTTGAGCACCTGCACGAACGTCCACACCTCCTCGAAGGTGTTGTAGAGGGGGCAGGGCGCAACACGGATGACGTCGGGCTTGCGCTCGTCGACGACGACGCCGTGCGCCTGCAGCACGTCCAGCACGCGCAGCATGATTCCCGGGCGGAAGAGCAGCGAGAGCTGTGCGCCGCGCGCGGAGGGGTCCGACGGCGTCAGGATCGTGAAGGCGGCGGCGGGGGTGCCCGCGGGGAAGGCGGCGCCTAGGAGGTTCTCGAGGTAGCTGGTGAGGTGCAGGGACTTTGTGCGTAGTGCGGGCATGGTGGCGGCGCTGAAGAGATGGAGGGAGGAGAGGAGGGCCGTGATGTCGAGGATGGAGGGGTTGGAGAGTTGGTAGCCGGCTGCGCCGGGGATGGCGGAGAATACTGTGGGGGGTATGTTAGTGGGTTGTGGGATAATGGGGAGGTAGAGGGGGGGGGTACCGTTGTCCATGTTGAAGCGGGAGAGACGGTCATGGCCCCACCAGCCGGCGAGGCGGTGGCGGTCGGGGGAGGAATGTTTCTCGTGGACAAAGATTCCGGCGATGCCGCCGGGGCCACTGCAGAGGTACTTGTATGTGCACCACGCCGCCTGTATTATTATCCCCCCCACCATCTCATTAGCCTCAGCAGCAGGAAAAGAGAGGGAAAAGACATACAAAGTCCACCCCCCACTCGTGGAGATCCAGGGTGATGTTTCCGGCCGCATGGGCGAGGTCCCAACCGACGACGATGCCCTTTGCCTGCGCGTGCTGCGTGATGGCCTTGATGTCGAAGGCCTGCCCGGTGTAGAACTGGACACCGGAGAGGAAGAGGACCGCCGTCTCGTCGGCCTCGCGGTCAATGACGGCGTAGATCTGCTGCGTGGTGAGGGTTTGGCGCCCCCCCTCGGGGAAGATTGTCACGAGGGCGTCGGCGGGGTCGAGGCCGTGCCATCTGATCTGGCTCTCCATCGCATACTGGCCCACAGCGTCAGCTTCAAACCGGACTCGATGGGGGGGCTACATGTAGCTACATGATCACTCGGGAATGCCTTCCCCTCGATGATGATCTTGCGGCGGCCCTTCCCCGGCGTCCGCTCGGGCCGGTAGAAGCTTGCAAAGAGGCTGTGGATGTTTGCCGTGAGCGAGCCCATGACTGCGACCTCGCTGGGCAGGGCGCCGACCACATTGGCCATGTGCCGTGTGACCTCCACCTCTGCGCTGACCCATGGGCGGGAGAGGGGATGGTTGAAGTGGCCGTGGACGCCGCGGGTGGCCCATATGGTGAGCTCCTCATTGATGAGGGTGCGGGTGGCCTTTGGCTGCAGGCCGAGCGAGTTTCCGCACAGGTAGATGCACGGGTCTGCGGGGTCTGCAGCAGTTTGTTAGCCATTGAGGGGGGGGATAATGGGGCATATCACGCACCGTTCTGCTCGGAGGGAGGGCGGGGCTCGGAGTGCGGGTGGTGCTGGAGGTCGGATTTGGAGGGGATGAGGAATTCGGAGCGGAAGCGGGCGAGGGAGTCGGTGCTGTCGAGATGGCGGGCGTAGTCGACGGTGCTGGACTTTGACTCGCTGAATGTGATCCGGGCGCCGCTGACGAAGGACTTGAGCTGCTGCGCGTCCATTGGGTAGGATTTGATATCTCTCTCTCTATATATATAGATATAGATATAGATAAATATATATTATCAAAACCGAATCCAACACTTCCGCAGAGGGAGGGGAAGCATTCGGGAGGAAAGACGAGAGTTGCGATTTATCCGGCAAACCGATCATTTCTGCCAATCGTGTGACGTCGTTACAAATCGAACCTTCTTCGGCTATCGACGGACGGGCCCGCAGCGCAGCGCATGAACTTCATCGCCGTTCCCCCCGATCATTGATATTCACAACTCGAAAAACGCATCCATTCATTATATTAAGTATCTCACTCACGCAGAATGTCTCTCCGCGCCTCCCTCAGACTCAGACTCTTCCCTTTCCACTCCGGCCGCCGCCTCTTCACCACGAGCATTCCCCGCGCCGCCACAACGGTCCTCCAGAACCCGCGAACGGACGAGGACGGAAACGCAATGACGGTAGACCTGACGCCGCGCGCCACAAAGGTGCTCCCATTTCCATTCCGCTATTAAAGAGGGTTGGAGGAGGAGGAGGAGATTACAGCGCTGACACACGACACCGACAGAGACTCAAGGAGATCCAGGAAAAAGACTCGAACCCGAACCTTGCCCTGCGGATCACGGTCGAGGCCGGTGGCTGCCACGGCTTCCAGTACCTCATGTCGCTGTCGGACAAGTTTGATGCCGTCGAGGATACGTCTGTCTCTCTGCCCTGTTTTACTCTAGTATATCGCTGATGAAGGAGGAGGAGGCAGTGTCTTTGCCGACGACGGGGCCAAAGTTGTGATGGACGAGCCGTCGCTGGAGCTGCTGAAGGGGAGCAGGATCGACTACACGATGGAGCTGATCGGGTCGCAGTTCAAGATTGTGGATAACCCGAAGGCGACGAGCTCGTGCGGGTGCGGGACGAGCTTTGATATCAAGATGTGAGGGCATCGAATGGGGGTGTTTTTATCTTATTATTTTATTTTATTTTATCCTATTCTCTCCCATGATCTCTATATACTTCTCTGCTTATTATTATTCCTCTGCTGCTAGACTGGGGACCGGGTGTGTACTGTTATTACCAGGCGTTTTGCCCTTGGCTGTTTCCATTATTCCTCTTGCCTATTGAGATTTCTATTCTTAAATATATACCTGTAGACTCTCTCTCTCTCTCTGTCTCTGTCTCTTTATATCATCACTGTGCCCGTGATTGTGGCCCAAATATCATTTCTTCCCCCGGTGACATTTCCTGATGCGAAGAGTCGCCAAGGCACAAGGCCGCCCGCGCTACGATATCGTTTTTTTTTTTTCTTTTCTTCTTTCTTATCGCAACTCAACCCCACTTCTCGACTTCTTCTTCTCATCTTCACCCATCTTCCCATCTCCCCTCATCTTCACCCATCTCAGACAAAACCCCCAGAACCACAGACTTACAGACATCACAGACACTCACAGACACCTGAAAAGGCTTCACGAGAAGCACACAATCGCCCAGCATGGCCGACCAGCCCCAATCCCCCCCGCCCACCCTCGCCTCAATCCTCAAATCACCCCCCACCCACCCCCACCCCCACCACCACCACCACCACGGCCACCCCCCACAACCCCCCACCACCGCCCAAGACCAGCCCATCCACGCCCTCATCGTCGACGCCGGCCCCCTCATCTCCTCGCCCTCCACCGCCTCCCTCCTCACCCGCGCCCGCGCCGTCTACACTACCCCCGCCGTGATCGCCGAGATCCGCGACGCCGCGGCCCGCGCCCGCCTCGAGACGACGTGGCTGCCGTTCCTGAACCAGCGCGCGCCGACGCCCGACAGCGTGCGCGTGGTGGCCGACTTTGCGCGCAAGACGGGCGACTATGCCGCCCTCAGCGTCACGGACATGCAGCTCCTTGCCCTGACGTACGAGCTCGAGTGCGAGGGCAATGGCGGCGACTGGAGGCTCAGGAGGACGCCGGGGCAGAAGGGGATCAATGGGCCTGTGCCCGGGAAGAAGGAGAAGAAGAAGCAGAAGCAGGAGAAGAAGCGGGCGGAGGAGGAAAAGGAGCAGGTGGAGCCTCAAGTGCAGGTGGAGGAAGAAAAGGAAAAGGAGCAGCCGGAGCCGCAGGTGCAGGCGGAGGAGGAAAAGGAAAAGGAGCAGGCCGAGCCGCAGGTGCAGGTGGAGGAGGAGGGCGGAGTCAAGCTTGAGATGCCGTCGGAGGAGGAAAAGAAGACGGAGCAGGCCGCCGCCCCCGAACAGACAGAGGAGGCCAAACCGGGGGATAAAGCCGAAAGCAATGCTCCCGCAAAAGCACCCGCCGAGGCGAAGGGGCCGAGACAGAAGCGGTTCAAGCCAAAGGGCCGGAGGCACAGCAAGGCCGCAACCGAAGGAGAGGCTCCAGAGGCCGCAGAAGGGCCTCCCGCCGCCGCCGAGAAAGGGAAGAAGGGCCAGAAGGAGGGGGAGCCGAAAGAGAAGAGGCCCAAACCGAAGAACCGGAAGCCCAAGGCCGCAACTGAAGGAGAGCCAGAGGCTGCAAAAGAAACCGCCGCCGCCGCCGCCGCCGCCGAGAAGAAGGATGGCCAGGAAGAGGAACAGAAAGAGAGAAAGCCCAGGGCCAAGGCTCGGAAGCCCAAGAAGGCCGTAACTCAAGGCGAGCCAGAGACCGCCGAGGGGAAGACGGGCGACCAGGAAGGTCCGAGGAGGAGGCAGAAGAGACCCTGCCGCCCAAGGGAGGAGGAGCCTAAAACTGAGGGCGAGCCACAGGCCGCAGCTGAGGGCGAGCCAAAGGCTGCAACTGAGGGCGAGCCAAAGGCCGCAGCTGAGGGCGAGCCAAAGGCCGCAGCTGAGGGCGAGCCAAAGGCCGCAGCTGAGGGCGAGCCAAAGGCCGCAGCTGAGGGCGAGCCAAAGGCCGCAGCTGAGGGCGAGCCAAAGGCCGCAGCTGAGGGCGAGCCAAAGGCCGCAGCTGAGGGCGAGCCAAAGGCCGCAGCTGAGGGCGAGCCAAAGGCCGCAGCTGAGGGCGAGCCAAAGGCCGCAGCTGAGGGCGAGCCAAAGGCCACAATCGAGAAAGGAGAACCCAAGGCTGCGGTTAAAAAGGGACCAAAGAAACCCGCCGACGGAGAGAAGGCGGCGGCGCCAGCAAAAAAGAAGCGTGAACACCCCGCGCGCTGGGGGCGCCGGGGAAAGAAGAATACCCCCACCAACGACGCGCAGAAGGATGCTGGCGTGGGGGAGGCAGATGTTAAGGAAGAGGCCCCGGTAGAGGGTAAGGAGGCACCGGAGGAAGAAGCCCCCAAGGCCGAAGCCAAAGAGGAGCCTAAAGAGGCGCCGAAGGCCGAGGCCGAAGCAGAAGCAGAAACAGCAGCCCCTCAGCCAGAGATCAAGGAAGCACCGCAAGAAGCCCCTCCCGTCGCCGACGACGCCGCCCCCGACCAGCCCACTCTCGATGTCACATCCGACGACTCCGACGACTCCGACGCCGGCGGCTGGATCACCGCAACGAACCTACGCGCGCACCAACACCAAGACGCACACCCGGCCGCCAGCAGCACCACGACCAAGAAGCTCTGGCCGATGGCGGCCGCCCTCGCCACGACCGACTACGCCATGCAGAACGTCCTCCTGCAGATGAACCTGCACCTCGTCTCGCCCAGCGACCTGCAGCGCATCCGCTCCATCAAGACGTGGATCCTGCGCTGCCACGCCTGCTTCAAGCTCTGCCGCGACACGAGCAAGCAGTTCTGCCCGACGTGCGGCGGCGCCACGCTCCTGCGCGCCAGCTGCAGCACCGACAGCACGGGCGCCTTCAAGGTCCACCTCAAGCGCAACATGCAGTGGAACAACCGCGGCAGCGTCTACAGCATCCCGAAAACTCAGCAGGGCTCTGCCTCCGGCAAGGGCGTCAAGAAGAACTTGATCCTCAGGGAGGACCAGATCGAGTACCAGAGGGAGCTCAAGCACAAGCAGAGGCAGAAGGAGAGGGACCTGCTGGATCCCGACTATCTGCCCGGTATCTTGACTGGGGAGAGGAGGGATATGGTGGGCGCGATGCCGACGATTGGGTATGGACGCAAGAATCCTAACGAGAGGCAGGGTGGGAGGAATAAGCACTGATTGTGCATTGCTTCCTCTCCCCTCCTCCTTTCTTCTTCTTTCTTTTCTTTTCCTTTGCTTTCTTGGGTAGGGTGGGATATATGTCTATTAAAAAATCTATGTAGTTAGGGGCCTCTTTCGCTTTTCTTTGTTGAATAAAAAAAAAGTTCTTGTCTTTTTGCATTGCAATAAATTAACTTCCTCGCACCCGCCGCACATGCTCTGATATAATAACTACTACCGCACTCCAAACTCCCAAGTACATACATGTACATACAACAACCACCACCAATTATGGGTTAAGCCCCAGCCCTGAAGTTGCCGTTGCTGCTGCCGCCGCCGCCGCCGCAACAGCAGCAGCCTGATCCGCGACCCTCTTAGCCCTCATGGTCGGGTCCTTCAGCTCTTTAAAGTCCAATCCGCAGTCCACAAGCATTGCGGAATGCTGCCTTGTAATCTCCATGCAGTCCTCAAACACCTTGTTCTCCTCCCCAACCGCCTCGAGCTGGCGGTCAAAGAGCTCCATGTACTCCTCGACCCTGTCTTTTGCCCACTTGACAAGCGCACTGGCGAGACGGTACTCGAAGCAGCTGTTATAGATCTCGACCGTGTTCTTAATGAGTGTGAACTGTACTAGTGCCACTTGCGAAATGTACAGCGGAACATCTCCCTCAAACCGAACTTGCCTAAAAAGAAAAGAGAGAAAAAATGTAAGTTTAATTCCCAAGTTAGCGAATAAAAAAAATAAAAACGCATACCTGGTCCGTTTCTGGATTACCGCAGATTTAGCCTCTAGGAACGCCTCGCGTGCACGGTCCTCAAAGTCTAAGCGGATGAGCCACTGGACGTTTCCTTTAACTGTGCTCTTTTTTGCAGGGTTCTCTGTTAGATCCGTGGTGATTATTCCCGCAAGACGGGAGGCTCGCTCATCGAGTTTGAAGTTGATGAGTTCCGCGACGAGAGCATTGTTCTTGGCAAGCGTCTGCGCAAGCTGCCGTAGCTTCTCGACGCTCGTGACTGCTTCCTCAAACTCTCGATGCGCAATCTTCTCGTCAAGCTCATCCATCTGGGTTTCCACCCACCGCAAGTTCCTGGTCTGGCCCTCGACCGTGAATAGTGCGCTGGTGGACCCGTGAGCGCTGAGAGAGTTCAGGAGATCTCCCTTCTCGAGGAGCTTGGGGTCTCGCCCGGCAAGGAAGGTCATGCTGTCTCTCCTGCGGAGGTTATCTTCACTCTCAGCTCTGAGGGCCTTCCGGAGCTCATCTGCAGATTTCTTGAACTGCCTGAGAAGCTCTACCTTCTTTGTGACTTCCTCGTTTTGATACACGAAAGATTCTTTCCCGACTCTTAGGTTTACTGCATTGAGGACCTGGCCCTTCTTGGAATCACTGGGCGAAAGATCTACCATTTCTATTTCTGCTAATGGCCAACACCGCTCCGCGACATTCTTGATCTGCGGCGAAGCGCTGTTCCCGTTTTCCTGTCGCTTCTTCTTGACGGTTGCAATCAAGAGATGGTCATTCAACAGCACCATATGCACGATCCTCCTAGGCTTCCATGTTGCTGCATTCAGCTCAATCCAGTGCCGCGATTCAAGAATGATATGCCTTCCTGGCACCGACGGCAGAAATTTCTGCGCTCCCTCGACCTGTTTCCAGAGCGCCTGGAGATGACTCATGTGCAACGCTGTTAAGTCAGCTACACTGCTCCTATTTGCAGCCTTTCGCGACTTCATGTCGCTATTTGACATGGAGTTTTCCGAGTCTGTTTTGAGAGAGCTGGTAGTGTTGTGAAGATCGGTTAGAAGGCTTCGGAGCGCCCTCATTTCTGTTTTGAGTTTGTCAATTTCTTTAGAAATCAATATAAACTGAGTACGGTTGACAAAGACATTCTTCTGAAGATCAGAGGAAGTGCGATTTCGGATCTCTTTGAGGCGGCGCTGATAATCTTTGATCTCCTCGTCTGAGGCGTTGGCCAGAACAGTAGTAACAACTGGTTCTCACGTAAATTAGCACGCCGACCTCTAATTTTGATACTATGTGTACTGGGCGCATACATGTATCTGGGTTAAATGCCGGGTCCCGAAACATATTCAAGTCAAGGTCCACATCATTCCGGACCGTAGATTTAACTGGCAGCTTAGCACCTGCTCCGGCATTGATAGAAGGCATGGCCGGAATCGTAGGCATAGGCGGCAGTTTTCCTACGCCCTCCACGGGCAGCGGGAAACGTGTAGACATTCGTCGTTTGACCAAGTCGGCAACCTGAGAGCGCCCAAATCAGTTTCAGAGTCGCAATTGACACCACGTAGTCCCTAAGGTTTACCTTTTCCTTATCCCTAGACCGGATCTGTAACGGAACGGATGGGGTCGAGTCAAGCTTCGCTCCGGGCATCGGGGGCATAGGGACCTGTCTACAGGCACGTCAATAGTGTAGCTTGAGTATACTTTAGAGCTATAGTTACCTTGGAGGCCCAATAATGGGCTTCGTAGACTTCCCGCCCTTCCCACTCCTCTTTCGGAGCGAAAGCCCCTTGGACCTTTCTTTATCCATGGTGGTTGTGGCCGGTGGTCCTGGAGGTTCTTTTTGTAGATGTTTAAACAGGGAGAGCTGTTGTATTGGTTGGATAGGGACTTGAGAGTGGAGGTCGTAATAACAATGGCAGGGTAACCAATTAGGCAAGAGCTCAGCACGGGGGGGGGGGGGGGAAGGGAGGGCACTGACCATAGCTGCCGCGTGCGTGGGGATGCGGTACCTTTATGCAGGTATCGATCGGTATCGCTCAAGTCCCCCCACCACAACCACAACCACAACAACCACAACCACAACCACAACCACTACAATCAGATATGGAGCGCCTGCCTAATGCCCCGGTGGTGGGTCCGTACATGCTGCAGGAGCTTGTCGAAGATCTGCCACTCAACACTCCCGAAAACGATCATGTAGATATAACATGTCTAGAAGCATGGGAGCAAAACCTCTATGTCGGCACTTCTGCACATGAAATCTTACACTTCGTCTCAATCCCGCCTACCCCGGCACCTGTCTCATCAAGTGAGCCTCCAAAACCGGTCTATATACTTGCGTCTCGTCTACAGCCCCCCTCGACTAGAACGGAGGCCTCTATGCCTACTATGCATATCAAACAAATCCTCATAATCCCAAATGTTTCGAGGGCATGTGTACTTTCTTCCACAGGGTTCTTGTCATTTTATACCTTGCCAGAATTTTCGCCAGTATCTGGCGCAAAGCTAAAGGAGGCTTCTTTCATTGGGGCTCTGGATCTCGACGAGGAGGAATATGAAAGACGAGGGGGTGGGATCAGTGATGAGCGGGGGAAACAAGTAATAGTTCTAGCTAAACAATGTTTACGAATAATCCGTGTCGGAAGCTCCGTACGACAGATTAAGCCTATAGAACTACCTACAGCTCCAATCAAAGCTGTACGAAGAGGCGTAATAGCTTGTATCGCAAATACAGAGAACTATGCATTAATTGATACCGAACAAGTTCGCCAGATTCCGCTTTTCCCAATATCTTCAAGCCTTGGGGATGAACCTTCTCCACCTAACCCCCCCTCCTCGCCTCCGCCTCCGCCTCCCCCTCCACCTGCACCAGCCCCAACTATGGAGCGATCTGCATCCAGTTCTTCGGCGCCCATGTCAAGAACGCCTTCAGGGTCTCATCCCCCGCGAACATCTTCACTAAGTGGAAATCGGGAGAGAAGGAATAGTTCGGCCGCAATGACTCGGGAACCAAGCACTGGCGCTCCCCATATTAGATCTAGTAGTGCAAGCAATATTGGCCTTGGGCGACCTGGTTCAAGGGCTAGTGGTACTCGAGCAAAAACGCCGTCCCGGCTATCCGTTCCAGGTGCCTCCACATCCAGGCCAACGTCACCTGCTCCAGTTTCACCAAATTCTCCTCAGCCACTCTCCCCCACTTCTCATATTCCAGGCCCCTCAGGTGGGAGCAGGAGAGCTTCGAATGCCTCTTCGGCTATACCAAGTCCTAGCCTTGGCCCATCGAGGTCAAAAACCTCAACACCGGTACCGGTTATTCCAAACAGGCCGTTACTACCCCATATTGCCTCTCCAAACTCTAATGAATTTCTTTTGACAACGGGGACACGATGGGAAGATCCTGGGGTGGGTTTGTTTGTGAGTGATGAAGGCGATGTTACAAGAGGCACCATCAGTTTTGAAAAGTATCCGGAAGACATTCTGATTCAGGGAAGTTGGGTTATTGCCATCATCCCAGATCGAGGAATAGAGGTTCAACGGTGGGATCTCGAGGATGGGGATGCCGAGGAAGAGGATCGAAAGGGAATGTTGGAAATGGATTTAGATGGGTCAAGGCTAGGTATAAAAGAAGTGAATAGTCTTGATGGAAGCGTGGTTGGTGGGGTCGTGGCAAAGCTTAGATTAGAACGAATTTCTTTGAAGCCGGAGGCCGAGAATGACGGGAGTAGTAGAGATTTGGAAAGAAGGGAGATTGAAGAGAAGGTTATTGCGGGGCGGATTTCAACTGTGGATAGCAGGGCTGTTGTTTTCAAGGGAAAGAAAATATGGGTCTTGGTGCAAAGCCCGTTAGCGCTAAGATTGGATTCTAAGCTGCCGATGGTTACGGCAGAAACGCTCGACGAGACACCTAAAACAAGGGTCCAAAACATTCTAAAGATACTTCGCAAGGTTGACGCAATCGAACCAAGTACCGAAAGGGAGTTCCATGAGGCCGCTTATATACGGCAGAAGGGAGGCCTACTGCTACTAGGAGAATTCCTCCGGCTTCAGTCTTTTGAAGGCACAGGGATCGAACAGCAGGACGTTATTATGACTGAGGAGGCTCTTATCGAAAGTGCCTTGGACCCAAGACTTGTCCTGGCACTTTTTGGGGGTGATTTCATGAATGATATCGTAGTGAATAGTGGTGGTATCTGGGTTTATGGAGGTATAAAACAGGTTTTTAACACTATTTCTGGGACTCGACCCGAGGGAGCATTCAGGAGGGATACCTTACTCCTTCTGAAACGCTACCTGGTTGTTTGGAAAAGAAAGAAGGGGTTTGGAAGTATAGCAGACGAAAAGGAGATCTTTGCGACGGTCGACATTGCGCTTATTCGGGTGATACTCGTACTCGATTCCCCAGAATATCTTCCCCAAAGAGGTACTACATTAGTTCCTGAAGGAAACGTTAGGATGGAACTCTACACATTGGTCGAGAGAGATGTAGAAGACTTTGACGGAACAGCAAAACTTCTCAACGACTTTGGGAGACTTTACGTCCTCAGCATACTCCTTCAAAGCAAGAAACTTTTTCGAGAGGTTTTAGGCACGTGGAAGAGGATTTTAGAAGAGGGCGACGCTACGGGGGAATTTGGTGACGGTGAAGAACGGGTCAAAAAGTATCTATTGGCTCTGAAAGATAGGGCATTAGTCGAAGAGTTTGGCAAATGGCTGGCAGCCCGAAACCCAAGGTTGGGCGTTCAAGTTTTTTCGGATGAGAAAGCCAGGATCAAATTCGAACCCACGAAGGTTCTAGAAATCTTAAAGGAGTATTCGCCCACAGCTGTAAGAGGCTATGTCGAATCCCTTGTTGAAAAAGGGAACACGGAATACGCAGATGACCTGATATTCTTGTACCTCGATGATTTGATAAACGTCCTTGATACCTCACCCTCTGCCTGTGAGCGGCTTCAAGACTCTTATGAGTCTTACAGGGCCCTCACTTCGCCGAAACCTACATACCGCGAGTTCATTGTTGACAACTCGTTACCAGCATTCGAAAATGATGGACAGAATGATTGGTGGAGGGATCGAGTGCGTTTTCTCGAACTTCTGGGAGGCCAAGGGAGTTATGACGTCCCTAAGGCCCTCGCACGCCTAAGCAAGTTCAGAGATGTGCTTGTCCCCGAGATGGTTATCCTTTACGGAAAAGAGGCCCGTCACGAGGACGCTATCCGGTTACTCACACATGGGTTAAAAGACTTCGACACAGCTATCAACTACTGTCTCTTTGGCGGGCTCAGCATCTTCCAAACGCGTAAGGTAATCACCGATCGCGAGGAGCAAAAGACATTGTTTGCAGTACTTTTAGGAGAGTTTTTGAAGTTGGAGGACTATGATGATCGATTAGAACAAACGAGGATGTTACTAGAAAGATTCGGCGGGTGGTTAGATTTAGCGTATGTTTTAGAGGTTATACCTGAGAGTTGGAGCGTTGAAACATTGTCGGGTTTCTTATTAAGCGCATTGAGGCAGATGGTAAGGGAGAAGGCGGAGGTGAGCGTTTTAAGAGGACTAAGGATAAGCGAAAACCTGAAGGTTGAGGGTGCATTTGTGAGTAAATGCGATGAGATAGGTCCTAAGATTGACAAGTGATTTATGGAAACTGTGGGTATTTATAGTAGACATGGCTGTTTTTCTTCAATTCCTAAGGTCCTTCTTCAAAGACCCTTAGGTGAGGGGTTAATTGTTAAAATTCAAAAATCGTGCTTTGAGCTATAAAGCATTACTCTAGTGACGACTGAGTTCTCCAAAGTACATCTAGTAATCCATATTGTGTAGGTCATATAAGCCTCATGATCATATCATGCCCTAGATACCACATATTTTACAACCCACCCCGTGGTAGTCTCGTGTCTATCCCCTATTTTGGTGTGGTTGGTGATGTAGTATTTTATGTATTAGTCCACACCAGTAGCACCACCTAAAGAAATACCGATTGGGTCTTGGAACAGCTCTCCGTAGGCTGCATGCAGTTATTCTATAGGAAGAGCTTTAGGCCCCAGCGCGTACTCACACGGTATCACTCGGATTCGTTCCTCGCCAATGTCACGTGAATTCGACAGGGTATTATGTGGGTCACGTGCCCTAGTTTTCCATCTGCAGAGGCGAGGAGAAATCTCATCTTTTCATAGGTTAACATCAAACCAAGAACACCTTCACCATGAGTTTTATTGCACGGAGGACCGTTTCGCGTCGCCTTGGCTCAGTAAATTCAATTCTCCAACCCCGCACTTCTGCTACCTTCCTCCTTCCACGATTCGTTACCACTGTTGCTCCCACTGTTGCTCCCACTGATGGGCCTGCGGCAAACTCTAAGCCCGAGAGGATTCTGAGTTCAGGTCTCAAAGACGCTCCTGACCTTATCATTGATGATGGTCTTAGTCCCGAAAAGATTGATTGGTCGAAATCATTCCATGGATTGTCGGTAGAACCATTCAGTAAAGAGACTGCAGATGTACTGCTCGCTCCTCTGGATCCAGAAGATGTAGAAGTCAAACCTGGTACCGAATTTCTTTTTAAATTAACTTTATTAGAAAGAGTAACTAATGCTTCTACTATTGTTTACAGATGGAATCATTTACCTTCCCGAGATCAAGTACCGCAGAATCCTGAATAAGGCATTTGGTCCAGGTGCATGGGGCCTAGCACCGCGTGGAGAGACAATTGTAACGGATAAGGCTGTTACAAGAGAATATGCTCTTGTTTGTAATGGAAGGTACAATTTCTATTCGCACCCCCAGAGCTCTTAGGATTTAATTAACCTTTGAGATAGATTAGTATCGGTTGCACGCGGCGAGCAGGACTACTTTGACCCCAGCGGAATCCCGACAGCGACGGAAGGCTGCAAGTCCAATGCACTGATGCGGTGTTGCAAAGATCTTGGTATCGCCAGTGAGCTATGGGATCCTCGTTGGATTAGGAACTTCAGGAAGAAGTATTGCGATGAGAAGTTTGGGGAACATCAGGTGACCAAGAAGAAAAAGAAGCTCTGGGTAAAGAAGGGGGATACACTAGAGTATCCGTACAAAGTTTCTGGGTATTAGGCTTGTCATTCTATGTCCGAAAGGTTCTATTTTTCTCTTTTCTTTCTTGTTTCTGTAGGATAAGGCTGTCCGAGGGTAAGAGACTAGATGTACACCGAAATTCCCCTCATTGATAAAAAATTTAAAATCATATGTTTACATTGAAAATCATGTTACATTTAAACCTTTGACGTTACGGCATAGTGATAATCTGGCTTGGCAAGGTCAGCCCTGATTTTATAACTATCCTCTGCGTCTTCCAGGATCTGGAGGTCAATTTCCCCAATCACCATCTGCTCACGGACCCCATCAGCCTTAACTATAGGCCCCATCAACGGCATGGCAATTTGCGACAACCCAGCAAATTCACTTCCCTCGCGGCCACCAGCATTGGAGAAGATGATGGCAGAAACATTTTCAAAAGCTCTTGACACTACTATAGACTGTAAAAATATTGCTTCCGAGTCTGGATTCCAGTGGAAGCCGGTTTCATTTATTAGTGTCCCTTAGAAGCATAATTAGTATCAAAACACTGCTCGCCCATTTTACAGAGAGGGTAAATATAAGGATCTTTACAGAATGTCGGGATGATGATTATTCTTGCGCCTTGGGTTATAAGGGCTCTAAACGCCTCTGGGACTATGGGCGTATGTAAGCTACTGGAAATAATGTAATTAGCTGGTATTAGGATGCTTACAGGCAAGGTCCCAGCATATCAGAAGTCCGACCTTTCCCAGCGGGGTCTCTATAACGGAATGTGGGTTGTGCCCAGCAGCCTCAAGGTGACCTCTCTCCGTATGCCTTGGTTTTCTCAGCATTCGTACCAAACTGTTGACAAGGAAGCCACGCTAAATATTTACCACAGGTTCTTTTTTGTATAAGATCCTAACACCTCGCCTGTATTTGATATGAAATAGGCAATGTTATATAGCATCTCCTTGCCGTTCTCCTCGCCTGGAGAGGTGTGTTTCTCCACAAGGGTCCCAGGAACGATATTGATGTTGTATTCTTTTGCCAACTCCTACACCGGAACCTTCAGCAGGATGAAAGCACAAATTTAGAGATGAAAGGAGAGCCTCACGCAGAATTTTGTCAAATATGTCCTGTCATCAGCAGCATCTGCAAAACGTGGGTCGCTTGGTACCCAGCTTGTTAGACAATACTCTGGGAGTACAGCTAGCTCTGCCCCATCTGTTGCAGCTTGCTGTATGAAAGCCCTGGCGCGTTGGAAGTTCGCCTCCATCTGCATGGGCTCCGGGTGTAACTGAATTACAGCGCATTTAAACTTTCTGGCAGTCATTCTAGCTTGCAATACGGGACTGAGGTGTCTAGTGAGGGGTCTGTATTAGAACACTTGATGTTATAAGCAGACTGGTTGCAACTCGGCATTCCCACATAAGTGAGTCTAGTTGGGCGTTCAGTATACCAACGCAACCCTCAGCAATCAAAATTCACAGCACAACAGGCTCGTTCACGGGTTTGGGCCTGATATATATTGGCTTGATATTGTTTGCACTGCTTTGGTTGAGATTAGGTCACGTTATGTCTTGTAAATTTCTCATAAGTACATGTATATGTACATGTAGTTACATACATACTACAATGGCTGTAGTACTTGTAACCTACATGTATGATGCAATGGGTGTTGTCGAGCGACTGCAGGGCAAGCCCTAATTGCCCCACAGGGTGCTTGGCGAGGGGTTCCACGCAGACGCAGATCAGCGATAGCGGGAAAAAATAAATCAATACAGAACCTCAAATTCCCCTCAATCACGACAACCTCATCATCTCTTTCTCACTAAATGCTGTCGGGACAGAGGACAAACGGCAGCAATATGCACGATTATGATGATGATGTTGACGACGAGGTTCTAGCCTCAACCATTGTTGAAGCCCTCCAAGACGATGGGGAGTATGATGATATAGAACCAAGGTCTGGCGGCCTTCAGATTTCGGGAGACGATATTCAACAGCGGCTAGCATCTGCTGCCCAGCCTTTGGAGTTTCAGGCGACGCTAGGCGCCCGATTTACAAGCTATGACAACTACTGCAGTCTCTTCCACTTCATCTTGAACTCTGATGGGCCAGTAGATCTCGAGCTCCCGACTGTGAGTTGATCTTGGGGTCTTTACGCGCTTTTTCTTTCTTTCTTTTTTTCTGGTTCAGATGGACATTGGTATTCGCGATATTTGTTCGAGTGGGGTAGATTGGTAACAATTGAAGGACAGGAGAGCTAATGGTATGGTGGGGATAGTACTACTGGGCTTGGGATGTTATCGACGAGTTCATCTACCAGTTCAACAGCTTCTGTATCCACCGCAACAATGTCGCAAGGAAGGGGCAAAATGAGGAGGAGAAGGAATTGTTAAGGGACAACCCACAGACGTGGGGATGCTATAGTGTTCTCAATGTTCTCTACTCGTTGATCCAGCGGTCTCAAATGAATGAACAGCTCGCTGCTATCAAGAGAGGAGAGGATCCAAATGAGGTTGCTGGCGAATATGGCTCTCGCCAGCTTTACAGAATGCTGGGATACTTCAGTATTATCGGGCTCCTCCGTGTACACTGCCTTCTCGGCGACTTCACTCTCGCTTTAAAGACATTGGATGACATTGAATTGAACAAGAAGGCAGTTTTTGCCAGAGTTATGGCCGCTCATTTTACAACGTGAGTTTTGGATGTCAAAATATGTCCCATAGATTTGGTTTCTAACAGTGGAAACAGATACTACTATGTTGGTTTCAGTTATATGATGATGCGCCGCTATGCCGACGCTATTAAGGCATTCTCTCACATTCTTGTCTATGTTTCCCGAACAAAAAACCTGGGAAAGAATGCCCAATTCGACTCTGTTAGTTTCCGGAAGTCTCTTGAAAGAGAGGTAATACTGACCTGGTACTTTTATATAGATCACCAAGAAGAATGATCAGATGTATGCCCTGATTGCTATCTGCGTTGCTCTCTGCCCGACCCGTCTTGACGATACTATTCACGCTACCCTTCGTGAGAAATATGGCGATCAGTTCCAGCGTATGCAACGTGGAGGTCTTGACACCCTCCCTATCTTTGAGCAGCTCTTCAACTCTGCCTGTCCCAAGTTTATCTCTCCTATCCCCCCAGATTTCGATAAGCCAGAGAACAACATCGACCCTGCGCAACATCATCTTGCCTGCTTCATGTCTGATGTTAAGAATGCCATGCTCGGACCTACCCTAAAGAGCTTCCTTAAGCTTTACACCACCCAAGATTTGCATAAACTTGCTGGTCTCATTGATCTCAAGCCGGAGGATCTTAGGCGACAGTTGCTTGTTTACAAGCAGAGGAGCAGACAGACTAGGTGGAGCGAAGGTGGGCTTCTAGAGGGTGACATTGTCAACACTTCCGACCTGGACTTTGCTCTTGAAGGGGTAGGCTCCCCTAGTTCCCGCTTTGCAATAAATATAATTCCGGAACGAATACTAATATGATCGTTGTACTAGGACTTAATCCACATCTCCGAGGCCAAGACTGGGCGAAAACTTGTAGACTGGTACCTGAGGAACCTTGCCAGAACTTACTAGACAATCTCGGACTGGAAGGCGCGGGAATAGGGCATAGAAGGAAACTAGTTTGATAAGGCCTGATTTACTTTCACGCTTTTCAAACCCAAAACGTTAATGCATTTGGAGTGACAAAAATGAGATGGTTTGTTGGCGGCGGTGTCTCTGGATTGATTTTTCTTTTTTTTTTTATGTGGGAAACCTTGGTGCACGATATCAGTAAGGGAGAAAATTCAGCCGTGGGGAGAGTATTAGGTACATTTCTGTCGATGCCCATGGGGTCTCACTTTTCTTGGTTTCTTGTGTGTACATTCGATAGGCGAATATAAAGGTTGCTGTTTCTTCCAAGCCTATTTATATGCCAGTTTCACACCATGAATCATGAATTATCACTCGGGTATCTAAATGTACCCAGGTCTGGGTACATCTTTATTTTATATAATGAATGCTCTCCTCGAGGATAAGATACTGTCTAATAACAACCAAATGGTTTCTTGAGTTAAGAGCTGATGGTTGATTACATGTATCTTTGGCATTTCCCCCAAAGTGCTGGGGGTAGGCACACACGTACATGTAACTTTAGTAGACGGCCATACGTAAGATGCTAAAAGTACCTCTTTCAATCTAAGTCCGCGCGCCCTATGTCGACCTTCTATGCAACGGATCATCTATCCTGTCGTGTATGTAACGTAATACATGCATATGCCTGAGCCGAGTGATGCTTCATGATTATACGCGCCCATCTATATACACACTATCCACAAGTAGCCTCGTTCCAATTATACAAATAGCTTGCATACTCACCGGTAACAGGGGATGGGACGAACACAGACACTGCCGTCTGTCCATCAAGCTGAATGCCTCGATAGTCTTTGCGACTTACACGTGCCCTGTCCGGGCGGTGAAGTATCCGCAGCTACAGCTTATAAAAGACTTGTGAGAAGTATACCCTTCTTAGAGGGATCAATTATAGTAATTACACGTCGTAGAACCCACAATTGGTGCTCCGAAAGCGATTCCTCCGGAGAGCTAAACCTACACCCGCGAGATTTTAGTCGCCGGAGATTTTTACATTACTGCTGATGTAGGTATAGTTCTGACTATGATAATTTTCTGGTGATGTTTTCACTAGTAGTTCAATGTTAACTTTCATTTTCATTTAACCTTAACTACAGGCTACGAAAACTTATTAAAAGTAGCCACCTTGTGCTTCCTTCCAGTTTCTCAAACTAATTCTAATTCTCCGCATCATATCATCGCTTACCCGGTCGTATTTAAAGCTAAAAGCATTCATTGAGTCCATCATCGGGGGCTTTAATCGATGAAAGTAATTTCTCCACCTCCTTGGAGCTAATAGCCCCAACCCCGCCACCAATCTCAGGATTAGACACCTTAGGTTCTTGCACACGGCAACCCTCACTTTTTTCCGGGGAAGAATAAACTCTTTCAGGAGAATAATTGATAGAACTAGACCGAGGGCTAATAGGAAATGGTTTGCTCAAGTCTTCAAACATCCTGATAAGCTTCTCGGGCAAGGGGCGTGGTGGAGAGGGTACAATTGGAGAAGCAACGGGAAGTCTAGATGCTCTGGTCATACGGCGAGGGAAAAGACGATTAGGGGTCTCTTCAAGCGGGGCGCTATCCTTTTTGTTGCCCCACGAAATATTGGCCCTCTCTGATGTTTGCAAGGGCAACAATGGAGAGGGTGTTCTCGGTTCTACATCTTCTGCATCTGGATGGTAGATGCAATGCATACTACCATTCTCAGAGATAGGAGAATCACGAAGAAGATGTTCTCTATCAGAGGATTGGGAGATGGGAGACGGCTTGGTTTATAAAGATCAGCGAGGTAGAATAGGAGGAATGGAGTACTAGGCATACCCAGCGGACAGCTCTCGTCGAGCATGGCGATAACGATATGCCCCCATCATCCCGCCCTTCTTCGTTTACTGGTTTCATGACCTCTACGCCTTTTTCCGCCCATTTTCCCATAGAAAGCTTCCATTTACCCTCTTCATCACCTATTTGTTGTGGGCTTATCAATTCAGGGATGCTATAGGCGTCATCAAATCCTTCCCAATGTTTACAATTATCGCTACCTTCAGAATCGTATTGGACTCCTCCCTTCCCTGGTGACATCTCAAGATTGCCAAAATTGTAATCCTGCTTCAAAGTTGAGGGTGACCCTTGAAGGGGCTGAGCCTCGGTTGGTGGGGGGGTTACGCTTCGTTGTCCATCTGATTCTATGCTTCTATCAAGGTTTGCTCTTGAAATATGATTTCCCAATCCCCACCTTTGTAGCTTATCGAGGCGTGGCCGCTCAAGTGGTTCAAGGCGCGGAGTATCCACCCAGTGTAGATCACCAACCACCACTGGTCTAAAGTTCTCAGACTTTGTTTGATCTTCGTTTTCGACTTTTTCAAGTGATCCTTTCAGTTTCATTTCAGCAATCAAATCCTTATACTTGCGATTCCACCCAATTGTCATGGAAGTCTCTTTGTGAAATTCAAATGGCGACAAGTTGTCTGTTTTTTGGGAAGAACAATGTTCAGATACTGATGATCTTAAACTGGCGGATGGTTTATCCCGAAGGTCTGAAGAAAATAATTTCCTCTCCAGTTTAGGGGAAACACCTGAAATACAATCTTCGAGATGATATCCCATGTGTTGAGCATTGCCTATTTTTGTCTTAATCGGCTCAGTGATCCCTAGGATATGGGTATTTCCTATATCGTCCGCAACAAACATCCTATCAGAGGACATCATTTGGCCTGAAAAATTCGCTCTCCGCAACCTAGTGCGCAGAGAATCATCTCTAGTAGAGACCCACACTGTATCAGACGCAGGAGAGGGCCAGCGCTTAGGAGAAGGCACATGTTCATCGGGGAATTCAATTCCACCGGGAGAAAGTTCAAGTGGGCTTGGAGTATCCCTCTTCGCCTCCTCAACTGACCAATGGGGAGAAATCTCTCTCCTTGAAAAATCGAAGGCCTTATACTCTGGTGTCCTCTGAGCCTCGTCAATGGGAACAATGCTCTCTGCTGAGCGATAGCTTGGAGAGGAGGATCGGCTCGTGCTATCCCCCAGAGAAGTATGTCTAGATACCCCAACAGGAAGGCCAGAGCATCCTCCTGTACGACGTGAGATGTCCATGGTAATACCAGAGATATCATGGTTTATCCCTAGAGATGGTAGGTGGTGTTTTCTACCTGTGTTTCCACGATTCAAGCCTGCATCGTCACTGAAATCAGAGATAAAGCTCCTTCGTCGTGGATTCAAAGCCTTCGCCTCGGGGGATAAGTATCGGTAACCGTTATCCTCACTATGAATGTGATTAATAGCTCGACTATAGAGAATGGGATACTAACCAGCTAGAATGAGTAGGATCCAATCTTTCCTGTATACCAATAAAGGCGGCAAAGCTTTCTGCCACGGATTGTAAGACTTCTTGGAGGGAAAAGATATCCAGGCCATCATGAGCAGAGGCGTAAATGAGCCAGACACAAAGGATAGTTATTGCTAGAAGCCTTCGCATAGATTTAGATGATAGCTTCATAGGAAGAGCCCTGGGAACATACCCAGATACCAGTAATAAACCGCAGAAGACAAACAAAATAAGAAAAGAAACCAAGAACCCTGTCAAAAGACTTGGATATGGTATACAGAAATGAGTGTCATTCATGTTGGCTGGATTTGTTGTAGTAATGGTTGGTAATAAACGTAGTTGAGGGGATGCTAGATACCAAAATGAATATAGCGAGTGAGTGAGTAGAATATCTACAGTAAATGTAGTTAGAAGAAAGCTACATATGTACATGTATATACGTATATATACCACGACGGATGACAACTTGAAGGGTACTCTGGTTAACAAAAAGCACTAGTTCTATTTGGGTCAGTATGTACCCTACATGTACCCTTGCTTCACCTATTATCACTCTATAAAGCCGGGTAACTAATGCCCAGCCTTTAACTTAGTGGGCCTAAATAACTCTGGGGGTGGCCGTCCAGGCGGCTCTCATTCCTCCAACCAACGACGGTTGCGGAATTTCTTAAAATCAACCACAACATTACCTCCCCCCCCCCCCTCCCCCTTCAAAGCTTAACGCGCCCAGATCAAACATCGTCAGCACTGAGTTCGGCTTCTCTCCAACCCGTAGCTTTCAACCAAATCTCAAGTATGTCAGATGCAAATTCGAAAACCATCTCCCTAGACGATATGATCGCCGAAAGTAAGCTGTTCTGCACTTCACGCGTGTCCGCCAGTGACAACCTCTTACACTCACCCTTGCAGATCGTCGCGCAAAAGCTTCCGAAATCGCCAGCGCGACCATGGGCAGACTCCGCAATCAAGGCTCAAATGTACCTACGGGACCTGCGGGACTAAACGGACGAGGGAGTATTGGAAAGGTACGCCCTTGATCAACAAACAGAAAATCCCCGTCATCGTACTCCTCCTCCATTTTCTGCTTGCCATATGTCTACCTCTCCCCGCAAGCTACGAATAAGTAAAAGAGGAGGGAAAGAGAATATAGGGGAGAGGTGATGTAGCAGGGAAACTACGCTACTTCGTTCTTCTTATCATCCTCGGGATCTGAAACCTAACGGCAAGCTTTATTCACAGCGCGCCGCAGCCTCTGGCAGTGGTATCGGGAACCTGGCCCCGGCCACCGGTCTCAACGGAAGGTGGACTCATGACCTCCATCAACATAACAACACATCCCGAGTGTCGAAGCTCCCTACGACACTTTCCCCCGCCATTGCCCGCTCTCTCCAGAATAACAGGCTTTTTGCGGCCTTGCATGGAGTACAGACACCTACTGGTCCATCGGCAGATGTAATTCCTAGCGGCCCGAGAAAGGGCCGTAGCGCAAATATCCGTGGTCAAGCCTCCGGCTTCTCAATCAAAGGTTTCGCAGGGCCGTTCGTCGTCCAGGCGTCGAATTTTGCGCCGGGGACTACAGCGGAAGACATCAAAATGGCAATGTTGCCACTCGGAAAGATTCTTAGCTGCATAATCCTCTCCGCAAACCCCACAGTCATATGTGAGATAGTTTTCGAAAAAAGAGAAGCCGCAGATCAGTGTATTCTACAATACAACAACCAGCTCGCAGATGGTAAATTATTTTCCTGGTTTATCCTCTAACGCAAGGTTACACTTGCTGACATGAAAAGAAGGTCGTCTTCTACACCTTACCCTTAAGCCTGGCCCACCAGTTAGCAGGCTTATGCATCATAGCGGAACCGCTCCGAGACCATCCCCTAGACAGATAGATCCTAATGCAGCTCGTGAGGAAGCCGACCGTCAACGTAGACTAACCAACATCAGCTATCAAGACGGAAGCTACGGTGTTAGACCACCGCCATTGTATTCCGACGCACTTGTCCAGAGAGGGCGAGGGTTTAATACCAGCCGATAAATGGGGTGGGGAACAGTTCTATTTCTATATTTTGCTACGAGATGCTATCAAGCGGGGGGAGTGATTAAGTAAAAAAAATAAAATATTCGAGTGAAAAAGTCAGCATCGGCCTGGTCGACCCCAGGGTCTGCTGCCGCAAGGGCAGGGTTCTCTTATCTCTTATCTGTATACCTGTTTTCAGGCAGAATAGGTTAAGTCCCTGTCTTGCTGCTTGCGTTGGTCTGGGGCTGTATTGTCTTTGTACGATAGCTCTATCTTTTTTCCTTCATATGGTCTTCCTCCACCCCTTTCAAGGCGAATCTTGACTCTTTCATCAATCAATTAATTGATCATTGGTGTATAGAGGCTTTCATTACTGTTTTTCTTCCTTTTCCTTATTTAGCCTTCATAATCGCATGGTCTTTTTGTTTTTTGTTTTTGTTTTCGGACGTTATTACTGTCTTTTTTTTTTTTTTTTCTCACGGGATTGGGTTGGGAACACTGGGAATTTATCGTTACATACCTCAAAACTCATCGTCTCTGTGAAGCGAACAACCGGTTTTAGTAAATAAGGTAATATTCGAGGAGTGTTACCCTTTTATAAGTAGATATATAATAATGCACCTAGGGCTCGACGCATCTACAATGCCTAACTCTCAATCTTTTGTTACGCCGCCGATATTCTTACAAAGAGTGTGTATATATAGGCTATTTGAATCAGATGGAGGTCACCTTCAAAACCACCAAACAGACTGGGTACTCAGGAGTAACTTGAAAGGAGGGGGGTTCTATCTGTGTAGGTGAGTGTGATAAATATTGACTGTACTGGCGGAATAAATTCTTGTCTTACCTTATAGCAATGCAGGAGGGGATTTAGGCATAATAGCATATAACACGATTGTGGCCGGGGCCTTGGCACAATTACAGGAGTGAGTGCTTAAGTTAATCGAGTGATATGCTATGATTAACTCTTCCCCCGTTTGTTCTGTTACTGTATAGTACTACAATTATTTAACCCGCACCCTTAAATAAATTTACCCTCACGGCCGGGTTGAAGCCGCTCTTACCAGCTTCAAACCGGTTGCGAGGGTTTCCCATCTCCAGCCAATTATCACCCGTGCCACATGAAATAATGAAATAACGTCATAAGGGTCACATCAACAAACAAGTCTTATTCCACTGGAAGAGACCGGTCCCCTCTGACGGATACGGGCAAGATTACAGCGTAAGCCACTTCAAATGTGGAATAATACGGTAAAGTATGGACAAAAACCCGGCATAGAAGTCTCCTAAAGGGGGGGGGGGAGGGGGGAGGGGGAAGCAGTCCACTGAAGCAAAGAGTAAATTTTGAAGAAAAAGAGACCAGTCCCCCCAGACATTAGTTAATAAGAAAAAGAAAAAGAAAAAAAAAGTGGCGACCCATTAAACTATTCAGAACCGTAATGCAAAAAGACAAACTTTTGTATCATCAATGACTCCCAACCAAACCGCCCGCACCGAAATCTCCACACAATAGTTGCGTAAGAAGTAGATCCTCCTCGTACACAAACCCACTGCTCCCCAAATTTTTTTTTTTTACCCACCCCACCTCTATCAGCAGAGAACCCGTTTCTCAATCCCCAAAGCACCATACGAGTCTCCTCGCAAGAAGAAATTAAACCTCCCCTGACATGAAAAATCATAGAAACATCACGGGGAAAATCACTCGTTAAATCCAAAAAAAAAGAAGAAAAAAAAAAAAGGTAGAAAGCTAATTAATCAACAAATATGCGTTGATTTTACAAGGGAAAAAATACTATAAAACCAAGCCCACTAGATAGACGCCAATCTAAACGATCTATAGCCCGCACCCGCACCCATATTGTGATAAAGCCTATTTAGATTCTCCGATGGGGAGTGGGGAGCGGGAGCGTCCGAAACCTGCCGTCGGGGGCGACGAAGCTGGGGGAGACGCAGCATCATTATGCTCGCTAGATTCGTGGTGCGCAGAGCCACCATCTTGCAACGCACTGTAAAACAATTAACCCAGGGTTCTTTGAGGAAGATTAAAGCAGAGTTACGAACCTGTAAGGATTTGCATGGGATGTTGAAGCCTTTACAGGAAAGTTAGCTGTTCGTGAGTTGAAACCATCCATGCCTCCGGCTGGGCCGGTTGTGAAACCCCTCCGGCTACCCCCACTGCTGGAGCTGCGCTGCCCCAACATGCCACCAGGGTTTCCTAGGCCTCCAAGCCCAGAGCTGGCTTGTCGTGCCTTCAACTTCTTGAGGTCTTCTGCATTGACCTGACCACCGCGACTCTGGTCTGGAGGATACACTTGGTTACCAAAGCCGGAGAAGGAGCGCTCATTGCCACCACGTCCGCCGCCGCCACCGCCACCAGGTCTACGTTGGTTATTGGCACGGGATGCAGCTTCCTTTTCTTGTTGGGCCTTGAGAGCATCTTCCCTGACTTCTTGTATCGTCTTAGGACCCTTGTCGGCTTCTTTCGTCTCCCAATGTTTGCGGCGAAGGTCAATGATATCCTAGACAACGTCAGTTCGTAGTTTTATGAGTAGAAGTGACCAATTAAACTTACCATAAGCATGAATCTCATACGACTGTTGAGTTCTTGATCTTCTGACATACGAGTGATGCGAGCGAAGTAGGCGTCCATCATGCCTTTGCTCTTCTCTGATGCATCCAATTGGAAACCAATAGTCTTGAGAAGTTTGCATAAGCTTTCAACAGTTTCATCTTCGGGAACACCTTCAAAATCAAGGAGCTTTCGAACACATTCGTTCATGATACGTTCAGTAAGCATGCCCAACTTAAAGAGCTCTCCGATGAATTGAACAAGACCAAGACCACGACGCTTCGCAGCTGCAGCAATATAGTATTCATCTGACAACATCACGGCCTCGTCGGAAACACCCTCAGGTTTTGGCGGGAGATTGATTTTCCATCCTCGCTCAAATTCTTCTTGACATCTATTAAGAAGGTATTTCCGAAACAGATTTCCACCAGTAACAATGAAACCATTCTTGTCACGAATGTTTTCATCCTTAATATTGGGATCCATGGATTCCAACATAACTTTGCAAAACTTGGCGTACATAGAAGACCATGCAGCTTCATCGGTGGCTTTCTCAAACGTAAGTTGAATTACTTGGCGGAGTGTACGACCATCAGTCTCAAACTTCGATTGACTCGTGATTTCGAGGATTTGGCCAGAGATCTTGTCGAACTTCTCGGGCGTCATCTTATTTAGCGCAGCCTTAACCTTACGCTGTACGAGTTCGGGTGAGAGTTTGACATCCTCCGAAGGAGTTGGAGCAACTTGGGCTTCTTTGGGGGCCCCAACACTGATAGGCTTCCACCTGTTCTCGGAGACGGGTAGGGGCTTGACGTCGCTGAGAGGAATAGTAGCCTGACTGGGCTTTTCTCCTTGTCTAGACTCTGGTCTCTCCATAGGAACCCCAGCAGTGCCTTTTCGACTCCCACGTGAAGAGCGATTTCCAGATCTAGGACTCTGAGGTGTGATGCCCTGGCTTGCCAATGAGCTATTAGAGGTGGTTCGCCCAAGACTGAGCCCTCCGCCGCGAGATGAGAAGCTTCCTCCCATGGCGGCCAAGGGGTTCGGCGGCAGGGTGTTGGGCCTTGATGATTGCTCGAATCGCTGCGCGGAGGTCAACATATTTGCAGCGAGAGTTGGTTTGAAAGAACCAAAATTGCCCATTGTCATTGGCGGAGGGACGGAAGCTCCGGATCTTGAACTACCACGAGGGCCCATGCCAGAAGTAGTGCGAGCTGTTGAGGGCCGTGTAATCTCAGGCTCTCCAACAGTATCATGCATGGTTTTATCCCAGTCAACGGAGGGCTTTTCCGTGAAAACAGTCTGGAACTGCAGCAAGAAGTCCTTCTCATATCTGAACTTGCCACTGGCGGCGGGGTTTAAGGCCGGGTTTGGAGAGAGAATGTTAGAAGGATAGTTAACACTGTTGATGTTCTCGATGAAGCGGGCGGATTTAAGAGCGGTAAGGGCCGCAGAAAGAGGGGCGGGCTCATTTGTCTTGAGCTGAAGATCTAGCGGACGTGGAACCTTACGCTTCTCGTTGCCCTTTGGTGGTGGCATGGACTCGCTGTCAAGGGTAGGCTTGGAGGCTTCAAGAGTGGAGGCTTCCTTCTCCTCCGCTGCTGCTGCTGCTGCTTTTGCCTCTGCTGCTGCTTTTGCTTCTGCTGCTGCTTTTGCCTCTGCTGCTGCTTTTTCCTTTGCTTCGGCCTCGGCCTTTGCAGCAGCAGCAGCAGCAGCTGCTGCTGCTGCTTCCTCTTCCTCTTTAAGCTTTTGAGCCTTTTCAGCTTCAATTCTAGCTTCCTCTTCTGCCTTCTCTTTAGCGATTCTGGCCTCTTCCTCAGCTTTTTCCTTAGCCAAGCGGGCTGCCTCAGCCGCTTCCGCTTCTTTTCGGATCCTCTCCTTTTCCTTTTCTTCCTCCTCTTTCCTCTTTGCTTCCTCGGCCTCTATGCGAGCCTTTTCTTCGGCCTCTACCCTGGCCTTTTCTTCGGCTTCCTTCCTCGCTTTCTCCTCTTCCTCCTCTTTCAACTTGCGCTCAGCCTCCTCCTTCTCAAGACGAGCTTTCTCCTCAGCCTCCTTATCGGCAGCCTCCTTCTCTTTTTTTTTCTGCTCCTCCTCCTCTTTTAGTTTCTTCTGAAGAGTAGCTTTTACCTCTTTCAATCCTTCTTGTATCTCTTGCGCCGACTTAGTACTTTTGCTAGGGTTTCGTGCGTGTAGAGAATCGCGGGGAGCGCCTCGAGTGGGAACAGGGCTGGGTGAAGAAACAATGACCGGTGAGCTGTTAACAACGATGGGAGATGATGCTGGTTTGACAATGGAGCCGTTATTGGGATTCACGATCTGTATCGCTTTATTGCTCTTCGGACGAGGAGGTTGATATTGACTGCCTGGTGTTGGGATAGAGGGAGCTACTGCATTAGAAGGGGGTACAGCAATCTGCTGAGCGGGGATGGCTGGGGCAGGCATTTGTCCCATGCTAGAGTTAGGCCTTGGAACATCCATATGAGCCATATTGGTGCTTCCTGACCGTGACATAGGTTGGGGGTAGTGATAGTTAGGATTTATAACTGGTGAAGAATAGTTTACTCTTGGGCTGGTCTGTGGCATTGGGTATCCGCCATAATTGGCTGCAGTCAAATGGGGATGGTTAAAGTAATACATTTGCTGCTGGTGCTGGGCATTAGGGTCGTAATGCATGGAGGCTTGCAATCCATACTAGGGAGTGGTCAGCAAAGTTAACAGAGTTTATCAATTAAACGGAAGAGATATACCTGCTGCTGAGGAGTCACGTAATGCTGGGGAGGATATAACTGAGTCGTCCCAACTGGTGTAACGTGCGGAAGAGCTGGTGATGCATGGGACATCGCGGGACTCCTGTTGACCAGACGGGGCGAATTAGGGCCATAACCTCCTGGAGCTGGGCCAGGTGGGTACTGTTGGGCATGCTGGGCATGCTGTGTATGCTGTGTATGTTGTGCGTGTTGCGCGTGCTGTGCATGTTGGGGGTGTTGGGCGTGCTGCGTGTGTTGAGCGTGTTGAGCGTGTTGAGCGTGCTGCGAGTGTTGTGCATGCATAGGAGCCTGCCCTCGAGGTTGATTAGGATTAGCGGCATAACCTCCTCTCCCATAACCAGTGTTGTTATTGTATTGGTTGTACTGATGGCCATAAGGGCGAGCCCCGCGACCCGCGCCACCCTGCATTCCACCACGCCCGCCATGATGAGTATGCGAAGGAGCGGTGTCAGATTCACGTCTCTGATGGCTAGCATGAATGTTGTTATTGTTCATCCCTCCTGGTCCTACTGGTACTGGTGGGGGCATAGACGTAGGACGGATATTCTAGTACCGAAAATCGTTGTTAGATATCTCTTTCTTTTAATATTACCCCGAGTTTCAACTTACATGGTTATGGCTGGTTGCATCTCCAAATTGAAGCCCCCTGCTCCCAGTCCCAGGTGCCTGTGGCGCGGGACCTCCACTGGCCATAGGTTGAACCATAGGGGAAGGTGAAGACTGGGGTGAATTGACCCCCCGGCCAGACGCCACTGGTGCAGTCAAAGACGCTGCGGCGGCAGAACCTGGTGCAGTTCCAGTTGGGTCGTTGATAGCACCGAATGTGATTGACGGTGCAGGCCTTGGAGCGCCGTTTGGCATTATCGAGCCCCCAGCCCCTGAAGCAATCGATGGCTTTCTGTTGTGTTGACCAGTGTATGAAGGGTTGTTCCCATTAGCAGGTGAACCGCTATTAGTTCCAGCCGGAGTAATTTTGCCGTTCACCGCCTGAGAAGCTGCTGGGCCTGGCCGTACATTTTGCGCTGAGGCTCCTGTGGGGATGTGGGGGCTCGAGGCAATGACGGGGGCGGAGGTCTTCTTAGACGCGGCGGAGGCAGCGGAGGCGTACGACACTGAACCTGTTCGCTGGGCGGGGGCGCTACCCTGCACAGCTGCCGTAGACGATGTCTGACCACTAACTGGAGGTGTCCGTGCGTGGGTAGGATTAACGCTCGAGCTAGTTGTAGGCTGTGGTTGAGGAATGGGGACGTTTGATGTAATGCTTGTCATTCGAAATTTTGGTGTTTTTTTTTGTGTGGTAAGTTTTATTAAGGGAGTCGCACTTGGGATGATGTTGAACGAGAACGAATGTTTGTTGATCCTTTATGAGCGAAGGATGGGTGGTGGTATTTGGTTATTTTCTATTTTCAATTCTAACCAGTAGAAGAAACTCCTTAGAATTTTAAGTAGGTTGCTCAACCTTTGAAAGAGAGGATGGGTTAGTAGGCGAACTTAGAATAGTATATATGTATTATTAGGACATAAGGCCAGTTTTGTTATAGAGCAATGACGCAGGGATGACAAAGGAAAGCTCAAAAAATAAAATAGTGCCAACAGTAAATTTATTAGAAGAAGAAAGTGACATTAACCAACCTTACTAGAAATTTTTTGAATTTATTTTTTTCGGCTTCTACTCTGGATGAGAAGGATGAAATTTCAAGTGGCGAGCTTACGGGAAGTCGTAGACGACTGCTGTTGCCAGGACAGCCAGGCAAGCTGGCAACGGGGAAAAAAGTTAAGAAACTTCTCGGACTGAGGTAGAATTCAGTCGCGCGCTCTTTCAGCTATTATAAAACGCGATCACCCTCTGTAAGTTCGGAGGGTCCGCAGGGGAAAGAGAAGATTGATTTCTGGATGAGTGGAGTTGGAGGTTGAGGAGGGAGGGAGGAGGAGGAGGGGAAAAGAAAAAAAGAATAAGAAGGGAAGGAGGGCCAAGGTGGATGGGAGGAAAAGCAGTAGCCAGGGTGGGAGTGGGAAGGAAGGTAGGGCAGGGGTCTTCTCTGGCGTCTTTTTTTTTGCACTGTGTTATCCCGCCTGAGTGTGGGTGAGCGTCAGGCCAGCTACATACATGTACAAGAGAAAAAATTCCCCCAATTTTATTTTATCTCTATTTTTCGACTACTTACATGATCATTATAACCCATGCTTGCTCTCTCTGTTCGGAAGAGCAACTGCACTACCGCATTATCGTCAAAGACATTTTTTTTTCTCTATCCAAGACATGTGCAAATGACTGCATTAATTCAGTTCGCGCACAAAAAAAAAAAAAAAAAAAAAAAACAGCATGTAGTAACAACACAACGACCAATTAGCCAACCAAAACGAGGCTTATATTCACTGTAACCCTGCGTGCACTATGAGGTCCGTGACTGCCAGTTATCAAATCTTATCGTGTGCTGAGCTCTGAGAGGAATAGGTTGATTTTTCCCAATTTTCTACTTTTACCGTTTACGGTTACTGGTAGTGCCACTAGCCTACTACAGACTACATGCGTGTTTAGGCCTACCACTATTCCCCCCCACCTCCTCAAAATCGAAAAAGGTAAATTCTCCCCCACAGTTGAGTGCACCTCTAGCTGCCGCTAGACCTTAACAATCGTTCCATCACGCACCCGCCTCAATATATATCTTGAATCAAGGCTTCATAGAGAACTTTGTGCAGCAGCAGCCCTACTATGCTACTTGAACATAACAAGATGAACTATATTTCTACTTTGTGCACACAGAAAAGAGTATCTACCCAGCCCATCATCAGCTGTCAATAAGCAAAAGATGATTGACTCATGCCAACGATGTGTGAGAAGATAGAGGTCGGCTCACTGCAGGGATGTGTGGAGCTCGCAAAGTGGCCAATAATATTTTGGGTCTCCCTCTTGAGCTGACCCTCTGAACTTCACAGCAGCAGGTTTGGAGACTTTAACTTTACACCCAGAACGAAACACGGTATTGACTTGCCATTGCCGTCCGTCAACAAAACCAAGGTTCAGAATATCAAGCCCTTCTGTAACCCGACAATTTAGCTCAAATTTTTACACACATGCCCTCGTGCCCACAAAAAAAATGACCTTGTAAACCAACCTGATGCACAAGATACATACTCTTTCATTTTCAGGGGAGAACAATCGAAGCTGTGGGTAGATGATCGATGAGATCATCTTGCCCACACCACTAGAATCCTTGGATTGCTACCCATACATGCAAAGCGCATCCGCCAAAGAGCCTCTTCGACACCAATAAATAATATCTTTCACAACCGAATGGGCTTCTAGATTGATATTATCAGAAACTACTTTATTCTCCGGTTCCAAAGGTTCGCAATCTGATGTTTGATTATAAGGGCCAAATGAGTTCACATTTGAGCATCTCGATACGTCTTGTTTCTCCCGGGACTTTGGGAAATGAAATGGCCATATGGTGGAAACAAATACAGATGGGCTCTGATGTGTCCCCCCTCTTTCTCCCCACTGCGCAGCCACAAAAAACCGTTTCTCCGGAAAAAACCAAAAAAACAAATATCACTGGCGCAAATCACACTGGCTAAACATCCGAAATCCCAATATCGCTGGGCCCACCAAACAAATACTGGGGGGTACTACCCATCGTAAATGATTACTTTACGTTTCCTATTTTTTGTTCTTTGTTCTTTGTTCTCTCTCTTTTTTTTTTTTTTTTTTTTTTTCCCGAAGCCTTGGATCTTCAGTGTAACAGCCACAATCTACGGTGCCAACTGTCAGTCTTAACATAGGACGGTTTTCTTCAGTGCAGGCAAGTTGCCTCAGTAGAGTGAGCACCTATATCCAGGATAAGAGACCATGTAGGTACTTCTACACACTCTGCAACTCAAACCCTTCTGCTGGATGGATGATAGGACGGTTAGGATCTAGGGTGCGATATTACAAAACTGTATGATGCGCAACGCTCTATCTGGCTAGATCTCTGGGTGGTCGATTTTGTACAATGTTGTACTGATATCCCTATCTTAAGCTCTGCTTGGGAAGGTGTTACATGAAACTTTCGATACAGAGATTTAGAATTCAAGTATGTATCTTGTTGTATGTAGGAACTCTTCTGCGGAAGAATTACCGATGTTATCTCCGCAAGATGACCTAGTAGCACGGAAAAACACATCCAAACACTCGGGCTATTGATATTCCGATATCAGGAACTCTCTCGACCTTTCTGAATGACGGTTGTATCCCAACATCGCTCAGTGTTTCCGGTTAATAAAAGAACGGGCTTTCGGGTCTTGCGCGGCGCAAATACCTAGTGGCCTCCTTGACAGCCTACGTCGGTAGGAATCAATAGAATCCTAAATAGGCATCTCTTAGCCTCCGAGAAGTCTTAGTCTCGGCAACGTCTTTTTTCTTTTATTCCCCCCCCCCCCCCTTATAACACTGGGTCAAGGCAGTAAACCCTTCTTGATAGTTGGACGTAAGTAGAGTAGGTAAGTCAAGCTTACAGCCGGCTCGGGCCGTTAGAGCTTTCTATGCATCTAGAACCCCGGCAGACAAGGCCTGCCAGGTCAAAAAAGGTCGGTAGGCAGGCAGGCATTAAACAGGTAGGGTACACCGCCAGTGAGCATAGCCAGATAAGGCAGTGCTATCATCGGTGCCCCAGTTTGACTCTTTACAAGTTCTAAAGTTTGCGATAATTGACCCATAACGTTTGGAAGACCAGGCGGCGGTGGCGGCAAAGAGCCTGCCCGGGCATTGTCAACTTGAGCTATGTAACAGCTGCCTTGTAAAGTAGTACAATCGGGTCGTGCACGTAAAGTCCGATATTAAGGTGCAAGAGATCGTATTTATTCTAAAAAAGAAAAGAAAAAAGCGACGATAAGTCAGATCCAATAAAAACCAATGTTAGTTTATGGGTACATGTAGTCAGTAGATACATACCTACCAGCTTCGCTCCGCGGGGATATAAACTTACTTCCGCGTGGTGTTATTTATCACAACGACGTGTCCGCTTCCAACTCAGCCTCCCCTTCGAACTTCAGCTTTGAGGTAAGCAAGCCATCGATTAGCCAAGCAAATTATTAAGATTCCAAAATATCAACCAACCCCATGGCCAGGCATCTAATCCCACACCAACCACCATCACCTAGATCGTTGGTACGACTTCACGTCAATCGAATTGCAATTCCTAACCCGCCCGCGAAAAAGGTCGGTAGCGAGTGATACCTGATGATGATTACAACCGATAAAGACTGAATGTTGCTTTTTTCTCCTACCGGAGGATTTCCGTTTTTGGGCCACTTCAACATCCAAAACAGGTCTAGGCTAGTCCAGACGCACTCCGGAATCAGAATCAGAATTCAGTGTGGGTATAGGTCTCAACCTAAGCTTTGGATAGAGCATACGAGCTCTACCCCAAGTATCAATCTACTACTCTATTGTACCTACACACACAAGAACTAGGTACGCTCCCCGCTCTACCGTTGCTTTCGTGGTCTACTTGTTTTTACTACTGGACAACATCTATATTGTCCATAAAACCCCTGCCTGTTTTTCTTCGTCTCTTTTCTCATCACACAATACCATACAATCCTGTTCTCTCTCTGTCTCTAATAGGTAGTTCTCCGATTAATATTCCACTGCCAGACAGAAAATCCAGTTGCACACTCGATGCAGGCAATCCCCAGCACCGGGGAGCGCCCTCCTCAAACAGGTAAGGAATCAATAGATATGTACCTACATACCTGGCATCCTCCAGATCGCGGTTCCTTCCAGATCAGCCAGACGGGTCTTTACCCTCTATTCTACTCTAGTCTCTTGGGGAAATACCTACTAGAGTAGTCATGGTAGGGTAGGGAGTTGCATACCTAGTTGCCATCCGCGGCGTCTGAGACATTCCCCTGTGACATGGCAACAAGCAGCTAGAGTACCTGCGGGCGGGTGCGTATGTTATGCAGCGGATTATCACCATTGTACTCTAATGACAAAGGCCATGAAGGGAAGCTCGAGCAGCCCTTGTTACTCCCTTTGTACCTCCCCTTTCTTACATCCTGTGGCGCGTTGAGGGTATCGTGAATTAGGTCTGGGGGGGGGGGGGTTGGCGAAACAACTGTCTGTTTGGGCGCGCACTGACCGGGGTGGTTAAGAAGCTAGGACTAGGGTTTCGTCATGGAATATCACTCCGGGGCCATTGGGTCTCGACTTCCTGGTTGGGGTTAATTTTAAGTCACCCACTACACGTAGCCCCCCCACATTGAGCTATGACAAACACCGTTGGGTTCAAGTTGAAACATCTGCCGGACTTTGTTAATCATGGCTTGGCTTAGTGCACTGACATGATTATGGAGGGTTAGACTAGGACTAGGGTTTCGTCATGGATTATCACTCCGGCGACTACATGTAACTTATCTGGACCATGAACTGGACCTTGTTGCAAAGACGTGTAGGTGAAGGGACCAATAGAGAGCCCATACCAGCGCAGAGTGCGTGCGTCCAGTCATGATAAACATCTTATACCGGGGCGTTCGTAGCTATTCTGCACGTGGGGCACCCACCGCCTTTCCCACCTCAGGGGTACCGACAACTCAGGCTCTGATGTATTGTGGAAAAACAAAACGCATTCAACAGGGCAGTATTGATTTGCTCACCGCAGGCGTGTCGGTCTATCACTCACTCACTCACTCTCCGCCGCCATGTGTGTGTGTGTATGTTTTTGCAGGATTAACTCCTAGACTGACTAACGGGAAGGGATTGGATTCGTACAGCGACTTGGCTAGCTAGCTAGCTAGGTTCCGAGCCCATTTGCGCAACCAGGCCTGATGAATGCAAACTACAGGGCCCCGGCGTATAGATTTTTGTTTTAGGGGGCACCAATCGCCAGCCAGCTGGCCAGCTGGCCAGGCCATGCCCTTAGTATGGTCTGCCAGCCCCTGGGCACTAACTGGGGGTTGTATATGAATGAACGTTTAGCGTTTAGCGCCCCTGCGTAGTTTATATAAACGGATGGATGAATATAATAGCGATCGCGGCATAAGGCTGTTCATGGCTGCGGGGGCATCCCTCACGGATGGGACGTGGACGTAGTAGTCGGCGCCTTTTAGAGATCAAGTTTAGCCATTGGAGAATGGTGTGATTATGTGTATGTAGTTATATAGCAAGTCATAACTGCTGCAAGGAAGGGAGTGGTCTTACTACTACTGCTGCAGCTACTGCTCACTACTCTAGAGATAAGATACATATATATATACAAAATTCAAAAACCAAGGAATCGCCCAACACCAACCAACCTTTGAATGATAAACCCTACAAAAAGAAGAAGAAGATGCATGATTATGATTAGTTGTAGTAGTAGTAGTAGTAGTAGTAGTAGTAGTAGTAGTAGTAGTAGTAGTAGCAGTCACCTCACCCATTTCACTCACTCTCGCCCTCCGCGTCCAAATCTTCGTCCATCTCCTCCCCCACCCCGTTGTCCTGCTGCTGCTCGTCGGCCGCCGCCCGCCTCGGCGCAGGCCTCACCTGCGTAAGCGTCGTGCTCCTCCGCCCGCTCCTCGAGGATGCACCGCTCTGCCGTCTATTCACCGGGCCCGACTGCCGTCGCCGTGCCGCCGCGTCCTCACCAACAAGGTTCCGCCCGGTCCATTCGGCGCCGCATGTCGGACACTCCGTCTGGCCGCGCTGCGCACGGAAGTACCGGTCTGCGCAGGCATTGTGTAGGCGGAAGTTACATGCGCGCGTTTGACAGCGGAGGCCCTAGGTTAGGTTTGGAGGTGTTAGCAAATCTGAGGGTCCGGGGGAGGAGGAGGAGGAGGAGGAGGGCAGTATGTACAACGGTGATAATCTCCTTGCACCCATAGCACTGCTTGATGCGCTCGACCACGGCGCCGCTGCGGGTCCCGCCCTCGTCCGAGTCGTCCTCCTCCGCCGGGACATTATACGTGAGTGTCAGGTACGACGCAAGCTCCATCAGTGCCCTCGGGGTGAGCGAGTACCACCCCGCCTGCGACCTCTCCAGCCAGCCCTCATCCACAAACGCCGCCAGCGCATCCTCGGCCTGTATCTTTGTGAGTCCTGCGCCGCCGCCTGTCTGGGTCTGGGTCTGGGTCTGGGACTGGTCCGAGGGGTTCTTGTTGAGGCGCAGGGCGTCAAATGTGCTGATGGCCATGATCTCGGCGGACGGCGTGTTGTTGACGTCAAACATGTGGTCGAGCACGCGCTTGAGGAAGGCGATCTCGTCGGCCGTGTGTGTGGTCGCCACCTGTGTGAGTTCGTCCGAGGCGGTGTTGACGAGCGCATACAGGCGGGTGCGGTCGCGCTGGTCGAGCGTGCTGCGGATCTCGAGGTCGTAGTCGTGGATGGCGGTGTTGGCTATCGCGATGTAGGAGGTGACGACGTGGTCCGTGATGTCTTCGAGTTCGGGTTCGGCTCCGGCGTCGCCGTCGGCTGGTGGGGTGTGTGTGTTAGGGTGGGGTGAGTAGACGGGGTTTGGGGGGGGTGGGTTATGTACCGTCTACGATCAGGATGGAGTGGATGATGGGTTTGATATCGTTGTGTTTGAGGACTCGGCGGGACATGAAGGCCTGGAGAAAAGCGCGGTTGACATTGGTGTAGTCATCTCGTATGAGACTCATGGTGGTGATGTTGAAGTTGAGTTAGCAGGAGATGGGCCCGGGATCAATTGGGGGAGGGGATGGTGGGGGAGGGGGAGAGGGGTGTGGAAAAGGTTGTTAGAGAAGGTTGTTAGAGAAGGTTGTCAGAGAAGGTTGGTAGAGAAGGTTGTCAGAGAAGGTTGTTAGAGAAGGTTGTTGGAGAGAGAAGAAGGTTGTTAGAGAGAGAGGGGGAGAGAGGGAGAGGGATGTTGGATGGAGAGAGAGGGAGAGAGAGAGAGGATGACGATGATGATGATGGCGATGATGGTGATAATGCCAACTGTCAATTGCCAATTGAAACGTCTCCACTTGACTTCACTTCACTTCGCTTCTTCACTTTCCCATCTCACTGCAGCTCCCTCCCTCACTCTTCCTCTCTCATGGGGCGCGACTTTCCCCCAATCGTCATTACCCTGCCGTGTCAATGATCGCCGGCACATGTATTGTAAGTTATGTATGTAATCACGACCCCGATGATTAAAACGGCGTGAACAAATGTATGGGGTGGCGTTTCGTTTCGTTTCGTCCCGAGAAGACGATAAGGCACCGTGCTGTGATGTACCGCTACCGCGGGGAGCAGGCGACACGATAGATATGCCTGTTCCAGATGTGTGCATGTGCTTCGACAAAGGAGAGGGAAGAAAAATCCCTTCAAAAACTCTCTGCACTTGACCTCCAATCTTTCACTTCTAAGTATATGCCCCCAACATCCTGGTCAATCATCCCCTAACCCCCCCCTTTTTTCCCTTTTGAAAATAAAAACTTGTGACAATCCTTCGAATCCGAAATCTTCAAACTCCCCCTTCCTACAATCACCCCCTCTCCGAAATCTACGCTTTGTTCCTGTCTCGCTCTGCACTCCTATAACTATACCAAAACTATATGGTGCTCACATAGCAATACATACTTGAAACTCAATTACAGCCAGACAGCCAGACAGCTAGACAGCCAGACAGCTAGACAGCCAACTAGTAGAGACTATCACTGACCTTTCTCTCAATTGCACACCATGTGGCTCTCAGACACCCAAAGTATGCACCTCCCCCACCGCACCTCACCGCAGCTCACCTCACCGCACACCCACTAACAACATAAAACCACCACAGAATTCGGCGTCGGCTTCTGCGCAGGCGGTACCCACCCCTCCCTCCCTCCCTCCACCCCTCCACACCCACTAACACCCCACCCCACAGGCGTCTTCTTCTTCCTCTTTGGCCTAATGCTCTTCTTCGACCGCGCCATGCTGGCCATGGGCAACATCCTCTTCGTGATCGGCATTGCGCTGACGCTCGGCCCGCAAAAGACGCTGTCCTTCTTCGCGCGCAAGGAAAAGTACAAGGGCACCGCGTGCTTCCTGCTCGGCGTGGGCCTGATCCTCGCGCGCTACCCGCTCGTCGGCTTCTGCATCGAGCTCTACGGCATCCTGTGTCTGTTTGGCGACTTCTTCGGCGTCGTGGTGGGCTTTGTGGGCGCTGTGCCGGTGGTGAGTAGTGCGCTGTCTATGTTGGGATGGCGTGTGTGTGTGTGCTGATTGGTATGTGTGTGTGTAGATTGGACCGTATCTGGAAGGGCCGTTGAGGAGGATTACAGGTGAGTTTGGAGGGTGAGTGTCCTTGGGGGGGAATTGTGCTGACGGTTGTGTTGTAGGTGCTACGCAGCAGCTGCCGGTGTAGGCGGTCTGCGGGCTTGGGCGGCGTGTTGGTCTATGTACTACTTACAAACCAAGCAAGCCAGCACGCGGAAGACGTGCATCATCATCTCATCGCATCGCATCATATCATAGATCTGGAGTCCAGGTGGATAGCACTAGGGGAAAGGGAAAAAGGGAACGGGGAACGGGGAACGGGGAACGGGGAACGGGGAACGGGGAACAGGAAAGAAAGAAAAAATGGGAAAACGGCTTTTGGGAGTATTGACGATTAGATAGATAAGATAGCTACGATCATTTTTAGATGATACCTACATGTAATGAAGATGAAAGGAGGCAAGGGAAGGCAATGCAATCTAATGTTTAATATCCCCCGGCCCCCGGTTCGAGAAAATCCCCGTGTCCAAAAGTCAATCTCGCATGTAGTTAGTGGTGATATCCGCCCCTTCGGCCGCTGTCACCTGTCAATATCACAGGCCAAGCGATCCAAGGTTTTTTGCATATTAAAGTACAGGGGGACAAGGAATAGGTAACAGCTTCACAGTGGTATGATATGGACTAGCATACTGTCATATGTACCAGCATACCAATAAGCTAATTAGTTAATGCTTATATTCTGAGAATTCCCGGGGGGAGAGATATTTGAATTTGAATTTTAAACATAGGACACCTTCCTCCTACGCTTCAAACCAGCTCTTTCTATGAACCCATCCTGTCAAAAAAAAATTTTTTTCCTTCTTATTTAGTATCCGACACCGATGAGGTAGTCAGCGAGCTGCTCGATGGTCTTGGCCGCCTCTCCAGGCTGAACAGTAGCTGGGTAGTGGGCGACTAAGATGGCCTGTTTTGTCTTAACGCAGCAGCATCCTTCTTTACCCTATAATATCGGAGGTAGAATTCGGATTAGCAAATTTACATAATCTTTGGTTTTTTGAGGGGGGGGGGGGGGCGGTTACAACATACCTTCTTCCCATAAATGCTCCTCTCATCGGCCTTAATACAAATGTACTTTACACCGCCAACACAAAGACCATTCTCGTACATAGACGCTGCGTCCCCGAAACCAGCTATCAGGGCTTGAACTTCCTCAGGTTTGGCCTGTATGGGTGTTAGTTTCTAGCTCGTTGCTTAATTCTACCATGCAGAACGAAGGCTGCATTTTCATCCAACGAATCCCCAGAAATGAGAAGTTAACAACTGACCGCAAAACCGGAAGACGCAGCCCATACGGAGTCACCGCCAGCACTGAAGATAGCAGCACAGTCAATCTTGCCAGTTCCAATCAAACTAGAGCAGTAGCATTCGTGTCAGTGAATATGCTCTTATCCATCCATCTCTGTGTTCCAAGTATTTTCTGGATAGCCTTGGACTCCTGGGGTGGTGGTAGTTGTAGTGGGATGACTGTTACCTCTGATCAACATAGCCTGCGGGGTTTCACATCAAATGTTAATAATAAAAAGAAAGAAAGAGAAAAAAAAAGAAGCTTTCTCCCGAACATCTTTCGAGAAGCGGGAATTCGATATCTCACCTTGCCAACTCATATTTTAGGATGTATAGTTTTGATGAGTATTATAAAGAATTTTGTATCAAAGTAACGGGTAATAGACGAGGTGGTGGTGGTGTGAAGCTGGCGGATAGGAGGAGGGGGAGATGAGAGAGAGAGGGGAGAGAGAAGAGATGACAAGGGGGAGGTGGTAACAAGAGAGAGCAGGAAGTACTCGTGGTTGTGATTCGTTAGTGGGGCGTAAGCGTTGAGGTGACGGGTGAAGTTGGGAGGGGGAGGGGAATATGTGCACAGGATTGGTGGGGCTATTTTCTATGAGAGTGACTTTTCACTTTCACGGCTTCTGGCTCTTCCCCCCCTTCTATTGATAGGAGGACCTCGACGACAACAGCTTATACATACTCGACAGGTTCACCATTCTGCCCTAGGTATCTCTTTTCACATTACTATTCTGCAGGTTCGTTGAAGTATTCGAATTCTGCAGTAAAAAGGGGGAGCACCAAACGCAAAGACCAGCCATTCTTTTGCGTGGCCTCTAAGGTTGCTGCTGTCAACACCTGCAGCAAGAATAGAGCAGAGCTTTGAGTCGAGACTAACTAAAACAATAACGGCAGAACCGCGCGACAAGGCTTGAATGTATGTGGCTGCTGCTACTCCAAACTGACAGACATCCAACTCATTCAGCTTACTATCGCGAGGATGCTACTTTTACCACAACTCGCCAAAAAAAAACAAAAAAAAAACAAGACTTCATTTCCGGCAAGTGTTGTGCTGTCCCAGCGACGATCTCTTCCTCTACGTTCTTTTCCAAGATGGTGGTGATATATCTAATTGATTGTCAGCCTTCCGGCGGACAGGATCAGCCGAAGCCGCGCCGCGGTTATTTATTGTATCACTCTCCTCCTCTCCCCCCAAGGTCCTGGCTGGTCCATGTGAGTTTTTGCGTGCGGGAGGGAGCAGAGGTCGAGAGAAGCAGCTTGTCTAAGGATTTAAGGCGTTGGGAGTCTAATCCTCAGACCATACACGCATTATTTCTATTTATTTCAATGACCTCACACACACACTTTTTCTTTTTTTTTTAAAAAAAAAAAAAAAAAAAAAAAGACCCGTGGAATTCAACCACATCTATAAACCTATTTATTAATCGATCAAGCATGTAAACAATGGGGAAAAATATATGCTCTACTCTCATTTCCCGCTCCCGAGATTCTTGGAAAAGCGACTATCCTCCTATGGTCTCGAAAACACCCCCGGAATTGAGGTGCGTCCTAAGATGAAACCAGGACTTCAGGAGTCATGGATCCCTGGTTCTGAGAAATAATGGTTTTTACGTTTTACACCGCAAAATGCGGTGCCTCTAGCTCTAACGCAGTTTCTTCCACTGTGACCTGTGTGTACTTGCTGTTTAAGTCGGGTTTCTACTACCTACTCCATCTTTGGTTTCTTCTGCCCTAGAGTCAATTTCGATGTGTACCTACTTCATACTTGTACTAGTACTTATCGATTCATTAATGCCCCCCCGGATTTTTTAAGTGGGGCAGGTCTAAGGCACATGGGCGGTCTCATTTATATAAGAAGCCGTCCAGAAGTGTTTCGGCCGCTTCTTGCGAGGTCCCTTCCTTCAACGTTCTTACAGGTATTGGTTACTAACTAGCTAACCTGCGGTTGATTTCCCGTAGATCATTCCGATTCTTCCCTCTTTACCTCGCAGTCACTCCTTTGAAGCATCAATTGTTTATTTTTATCTTTATCTTTATTCTATTTCTTTCATTTTACTTTTGCATCTGCATATATCTGCATATCAAGTTTATCCCGCCCTCCTTTAATTTATTTTGCCCATTTTTCCCACCCCACTTTTTTTTTTTTTTTTTTTAAAAAAATAATTTTCGCCTCCGTGATCACTGGCTGGTTATTGAAATTAAGCCGGAAAAATTTCTATTTTTTTTTACCCCTTCTTTCTTTCTCTTTTTCACGAGGGTTCATCTGTTCTTTCTATAGAACACATTTAGATATCCAGGATTCCCTTGCCTTTAAACTCTACGATTTGACCTTACAACCAAGGAACAAACCCAAGTAGCAGCTTAACACCCTTCCCACACCTCCCTTCTTTGTTTCATCCAAACATATTTTGAGTGCATTTCCACATATATATTTGTGAATCCCCCATCCGTGCGCCTTCGGATCATTAACCCACCATGCCGGGACTATTGCGCCGTTCAAAGTCGACTCGCGATGCCAAAGCGAAGCTCACTCGCGACCAGCTGGATTTTAATTTTGCGCAGGAGATAAAAGCGCCTTTGGCTGCTGTTGCGGCAGCATCAGCTGCAGCAACAGCAGAAAAAGAAAAGGTCAACATGGCACCGCCGAACGAACAAACTGGTACCGGGCTCTTGAAGCTTGCCCGGCGCAAGAGTGTTTCTAGCTTCAATACAACCCTACGGATTGCGCACGTTGCAGATGCACACCCAAAGACAGCGGACCCCCGTAATCGCCAGTCAGTGCTCTACAGAGCTTCGCCGACGCCGCCATTGCCGGACCATCCTCGGAGTTCTTCAAAGACATCAAGCAGAACAGATACTGCGGTGGAGGGTGAAGAGGGCTATGTGATAGGGGTCGCCATTGGAAGTCCGACAGAGATCAAGTTGCGGGAACAGCTGGAGCAGCGGGAGCAGCAGAAAAGCTCAAGGTCAGAAATATCTATATTCCCCCCACAGAATATATACTCGAACGATGCGGGGTCATCATCAGCAACGAGGCCCACATACAAGCCTTTCGAGATACAGGTCAAAGGACCAGTAGCGAATGGTGCCAGGAGAACCCTCCACAAGGAGCGGGAGAGGGAAAAGGACAGAGGAAGGGAATATCCTCAGGAGGATGCCCCTAAAACAGGTTGGAGGAAGATGTTTGGCAAAGGCTTTTTTGGCAGCAGTAGGAAGGCTCCTACTAGGCAAGAACTTGAACCAACAAAGAAATTGGAATTGGTTACTAGGGATAAATTATCTCCGCATTTGGCACCTAAACAGAAGCCAGCAAAGAAAGGCGCTTCTCCAGCTCCCTGCTTGACTGTTGATATCCCGGAGGTTGAGATGGAGCGTTATAGTGTGATGTTTGGGACTTTGTTACATCCGAGTGAGAAGTCTACCATTTTCGCTCGTAGGAAGTCAAGAGATGCCGTAAACAAGCAACGGGCGGGGGCCAGTACAAATGTAAGAATATTTTTTTCATCACGCAAAGAATATCCAAATGTTTGCTTATAACTAACGTAAATCGAATTTTCAGAAGGAACCTTCACAGCTATATCTAACACCCCTCAAGAGAAATGCAACAACTGGCCAGGTTTGCCGCTCTCCAGCATCTATGCTTGATGTCACTCCCATTCCCCCTACGAATGCTACCTCTCGCACACCTAGCCCAAGTAGTCTCTCTCGCTCGAAGACAACAGCCGAAAGCTCGCCCCCTGAGATGTATATAGTCCGCGATCAATCGAACGCGGAGCTAGTTACCCCCAAAGCCGGAGCGCCAGGGTTACTATCTCACTCCAGGTCGCTGAGCAAGATCTCAAAGATTTCGGAGGAGAGCACCGTTGACTCGGATACACCAAGGGGAAGTTTTGACGAAGGGGACGATGAATGGATGACAAAGGAAGACGAAGCCGAGCCGCAGTGGGAGATGGTAACTGGGCCTTTGAGCGGTCCGATGACCGAAGGTACGTTCAATTCACACCTTCACAAGTTCTCACTCACCCTCTTGTCTGGGCCTAAACTTACAATGATCAACAGATCAGATTCAAACTGCGGCCCAGATCAGCATCGCACGGCAGATCTCTGTCTCACAGCGTCAACTACTCATCCCGATCGTTCCTAAATCACAGCGTCTTGTGAGCCGTGCCACGATTCGGAGGGCCACGGCAAATGCAAAGTTTCCAATGCCCCCGCTGCAGCAGCCACTGCAAGAGGAGAAAAATGAGCAAAAAGAGAAAAACGAGGAGCAAAAAGAGGAGATGGACGAACAAAAAATACAGCTTGGGCTAGCCCAGTAATTACGAAAATATTATGGCGTGATGCGGGGAGTTTTGACTTTTTTTTGATACTCCCCCCCCCCCCCTTATTTCTTTTTTTCCCAACGAAATTATGTCCAGTCCTACCCACCACCTTCGCTTCTTCTCTTCCTGTATCGCTTTAAATATTGTACTTTAAACACTTTGGTCACTCCGCCGGGCAGCGGGCTGTTTTTCTCTTCCTTTTTTCACCCATAGGGATTGGTGTATTCTCTGGTTGTATTCCTCTTCACTTATGTTCATACATCAGCTGGCTCTAGGGCGGCAGGACTGTCTAAATATTTTTCTCGAAGTACTAGCGTCTGTAGCGGTACATACAATGATATCTATCTAAATGGAATATTTGTTCCACATGGACTAACTAGATACCTCGTGCAAGGTTCATCTCCCATGTCCATACTATTCCATATTACTCGACCGGGCCTTGTAAAAGGGGGTGATCCTTCTCCACCCACGTCCCCGGTACGGCCTGGGTCGTCTGCAATCTAACCCCCAGTCTATTCTCGAAACCAATATACCCATCCGACATCACAATAAGACTTACATCCACACCTTCCAAACCCGGCGGGGGTAAATTAAGTGTGAATCTCTGTGTCGGCCGACGGTTATCCGCCCCTCCCCCAGTCCCGCCCTTTGCGGAGAAGCCTACCCGCTTCAAGGCGTAGATTTCGTCTTTTTGGACGTCACCTAGGATAACGAAATAGCCTTCGGTTTGGGGCTTCGGGAATTTCGGAGCTTGGATGCGGAAGTCGCGGTTGGTTGCGGGATTCTTACGGGTGATCGAGGCTTCTATAGTTTCGGCGGCTGCCCTTGTGACCTTGACCTCGAGCTGTGGTAAGGCTGTGACAGTGCGGGCGAACTACGTGTTTCAGAAGCCATACATGTCAGTGATTGTGTAGTAACCAGAGGTTCGAGTTCTCTGGTAAGCTAAGCGGGGTGGGTTGTCTTACGGCAGATCGCGAATTATCCGGTACTTTAACTAGGGTCATTAAACGGTCCAGATCCTTGTTGCTCATAACTGAGAGCTCAGCGAGGTTCCGCGGCGATGAGTTCTTGTTTTCCTTTGAGATGCGTTGTTTTTCGAGTTCAGCGTCCACACCCGGGAGCATTGCAAGGGGTCCATCTTCTGGCCAACGGGCCTGCTTGATGCATTGCATTAAGGTCATCATCATCAAGCAACTTGATAAGTATCCAAGCTCTGCTAGGACATCAATCGACGCCTGCATGATACGAATACTTTGGTCAAGGACCTACGGTACTATAATCAACGTGAAGTCCAGTGAAAAGTACAATGATGTCATCTTACAGAGTTTTGATCAGTCACGTAATCCGTGATTGGTAGCGGGATTCTCGCCAGGAAAGCCTGTATCAAAAGAAACGCCTTGACATGGGGATCCCACATAGGCATTCCGAATGATTCCGCCTGGAATGGGAGAACCTTTGATAGCTCAATGTTGATCAGGTCCTCATTATGACGGACAGGAAGTTCTACAGCCTATTAGAATCACTAGACCATTCAGATATTTAGGCATCACTGAGGCCTACCATCATATTCAGTAGCCATGCACATCCACACCAAACAATTCTCCAAAGTGGCATTTGGCTTCGCATTTTTGACCAGATTGCGAATGGTTTTATGAGACTTTCTATTATCAGTATTGCTCTGCGACTACACCCCAAAGGAAAACTTACCAGATAGTAGTAACTTGCAATCTTCCCGAGCGGTGTACTCTCCACGTCGCCGTTGGAAAAGCTTCTTACACATCCAGACTCAACCAGTTCGGAAACGGATTTATCTACAATGTCTACAATAAAATTGTTTGCTAATTCCTGAGCCTTCAATGAATCTTGATCCTCCACGGAGATCTTAAGTCCATAGTAGGTTGGGTTCTTGTGAAGTCGACGAAAGAAGAATGTCCAGGTGAGATAGTCCAATGCGTCCTGCTTAGCCGTGATTGTTCCTGCAGAAATCTCGGCGCCAAGATGGTCATCTACAACCTTGTGGAGCGAAGATTCAACAGGGAAACCGGTATGCAAGAAGTACTTGTAAAATGATTTCTTGGCATCCTGTGTAAAGATCCTGGCGATACCAGCTATTGCAAACAAATAAACACATAGAACCGAGGATGTGGTAGTACAAATCACTTACATGAGTCAAACTGCGGGCGTCCGGCTCTCCCTAGCATCTGCAGCACGTCTGTCAAGTCCATGTCGACATATCCTTCTGACTTGGCATCGAAGTACTGTGTTCCCTTCACAATGACAAGGTGGGCGGGGAGGTTGACACCCCAAGCAAGAGTACTGGTAGCAACTAAAATCTGGATCTTATTAAAAGTAAAAAGTTCCTCAACTAGTTGTCTGTCTGACTCGATAAGGCCAGCATGATGGAGACCAATGCCAAATTGGAGAGCCTCTTTCAAACTATCATCCTTTGTTCTTGTGAGTACTGTTTGTAGATCCTCATCGCTGATACCCAGGAATTGGCGTGGATTATCTTCTATTCCACAGGATGCAATCAGATCCTTTGCGGTGAGTCTGGTCTGCCGGCGCGAGGCGACAAATATAATAACCGGTTTTTTGGGCGAATGGGTTTTGATGGCGAGATATGCAGGCCTGTTCATAGACTGCATCAACGGACAGAACCCCTGCTGTTCGGCAAACCCGTCAATGTAGATCTCTAGCGGCACCGGGCGAACTGAATGCCTAAAGTTAAATAACCCTTCTTTAACGCCCAACCAATTCCCTAAATCCGACGCATTTGCGCATGCTGTCGACATGCCCATCAGCCTAACCGAATTGTCTGTCTGACTCGCAATATAGTTCATACGAGACACAATAATCTCTAGAATAGGCCCTCGATCACCACCTAGTAGATGAATTTCATCGATAATAACTAAAGAAACCTTCCTCACGTAACTTCTCGTCTGCCAGCTTCTTGAAATACCGTCCCACTTCTCAGGGGTGGTGATAATGATATCAGCATCCCGGATAGTTCGTGTATCGGGCGTATTATCACCAGTCAGCTCTACAAGCTTCAGCCCCATTGGCCCCGTAAGTCGCGCCGACCAATCCTTGACACGTTCTCGTACAAGCGCTTTCATGGGCGCAATATAAACAACCTTTGAACCTGGCCTCTCGCGGAAAGCCCACCACATTGCGAGTTCACAAGCAATTGTCTTTCCACTACCGGTGGGGGATCCTAGCAATACGTTTGAATTGGTATGATAGAGACAGTGAAAGATCTGTGTCTGCATTGGGTTAAAGTATTGGAAACGTGAGCCGTAGATATTTTGGAGCTTCTCATCCTTCAACGCAGTTATTGGGAGCGGTTGAAGATTCAATAAAGGCGTGTAAACGGCCTCTGTATCCGGTCTAATTAGGTGTTGGAACGAAATCGGCTCCACCGACTCAGCGCCCAACCATCGGTCTGATACCGCCCTGACATAGATCTGTGAGGGTAGTGGATCGGATAGGGGGATTGTAAAGTTAAGCTCATGGTCGTCATGTAGTTTCTTTTTGGTCAAAATGAAGAACTCAGAATGGGAAATCTCTGCTGTCTCAGAGTGTTCAACCCATATCCAATACGGCTCAGACGCGCCATGGTATCTATCATTCCATCTGAAAGCTGGGGTTATATAAAGTTTAATCCTTAGGACGTCCCGGTTTAACGGTGCAATCTCAGTTTGGATGTTGATGGTCGGAAAGTTATCGAGTAGATTGGCAATTCGGGGTCCATAACCCTGGTTGTGGACCAATTGACCGATTTCTTGATGACTCATGTCACGCAATGTCTTAATTGAACTCCCTCGCGCATCTAGCTTATCAATAATAGGCCTTGGGAGATCAAATTGTGAAAGCGGACTCTGGAACGACCATATTCTACTATAAGGTTAGCGGTATCACCAATCATCGAATATCACTCGGACATACCGCTTCTCGATAGATTTGCATAAAGACAACATAACCTGACATAGAGTTCCCCATCGCCTATTCAATGCAATCTTGAAAACTGCCCTGCAAATTCTCGCTGAGTTCTGCGCAACATATGCTGAATCTGATACCAGTGCGAAATCTTCAAAGTTCGCTCTCGAGATATATGACTGGAGCAGGATATTCGTCTTCTCAGCCGCAGTAAATGGAACATCTTTATCCGGGAGATCCTTGTCGCTTTGCCTCTTTTTGGTTTTTACCTCACACGGGCAACAATTATCACGCAGTCTCTTGAGCTCCATGAGCTCGCTCTCCCGGAACTGGATATTGTTGAACTCAGCAGAACGTGAGATCATATTAAACACATCTGCCTCTGAGGCGTTGGGTTTCATAAGTTGGTTGAATGATTCAATCGAATTGTTGAAGATATAAAAATTACTCGCAATTCTCCCCACATCTTTTGGTGCAAGCGACTCTGTACGTTCGTCGAAGATGATCATTTGTATTTGCTGGAGTCGTCTTGCAGCTTTGATAATAAGATCTCTTCGCTTTGAATTTAATGAAGGATCATCTAAAAGGTCCTCCCAGCCGATACCATAGTGGAGGGGGTTCTTCTTCCACCGTACGAAGAGGTATGAGTCACCTAGCCATTGAACTGCTTCATGAACCGTTGTGACGGTCCCTAATGCGATCTCGGCGTTAAGATTATCAACCATTTTCTCTGCGAGCCGAGACTCGATGGGATGCTGTTGAGTCACGGCGGCAAGATAGTGGGCTAATTTATCATGGGTTGTGACGATGAATCCCACACCCACCTGCTGAAACTGAGGTCTTCCAGCACGTCCAAAGATCTGCAGAACATCGAGGATTCCAAGGTCCATAAACGCTCCCTTGGCAGAGTTATAGACTTGCGTCCCCTTGATCACTACTGCGGCGGCGGGAAGATTTACCCCCCAAGCGAGGGTAGCAGTACAACACAGAACCTTGAGAAGCCCATCGCCGAACATACGTTCAGTAAGATTCCGATCAGACCTAAGCATTCCAGCATGATGGATACCAAAACCATTTTTAAACAGTTCTCGGAGCTCCCTGCCTTTAGAGCGTTCCATCTCTCTACTAGCCTGGGCATACCGCTCGTGGCCGGTATTGTCAAGGAGGTCTTCACAGCCGTCATCAAGGGCGTACTGGTGAAATAGCTTTGCGGTCTTTATGGTGTCCTTTCTGCTGTGGACAAATACCATGACCTGGTGGTCTTGTCTGAGCATCTCTTTAACTTTCTCCCAGGCTGTTTTGTCGATGTTGTCATTAGAAGCACGGCTTCCGGGCTTCCCTTTGACGCCGAGGAAGTGCTGCTCTAGCGGTACAGGACGGAAGGATGCATCGAAGTAGAACAGCCCAGCCATAAGGTTGACCTTGAGGAAGTTTGCGACATCTACAAAGTTGGGCAGAGTGGCGGATAATCCTACAATACGGATCATGCTCTGTGTGGTTTCCACCTGGCGCTGGGTACGTGCTACTAAACTTTCAATTACAGCACCACGATCATCGTGAAGCATATGGACTTCATCAATAATCAATAGTCTTACTTTTTGGACCAACTCTGTATCACCAGTGGATTTACGGGTCACCACATCCCACTTCTCAGGGGTGGTGACGATGATCTGGGTCCTCATTATCTCAGCTTTGGTCAACTGCATATCCCCCGTGAGCTCGCGAACTTCGATTTTCAACCATGATAAATGCGAAGAGAACTTCTCAACAATCTCAGCAGCGAGGGCCTTCATTGGAGCGACGTAAACAATTTTGAAATCATCCTTGAGTATGTGAAAATGTGCTGCATCGGGCTCGTCTCGTGGGGATGGAACACAATTAGTGCTGATAGTATGGAGGATTGTCAAAAGCGCAGCATTGGTTTTACCCTTGCATGGTTAGAATACAAGCACTAGTGTGTCATATTATTATGGAGAAACTTACAGCACCAGTAGGCGCACAAACAAGCATATTCTCATTTGTTTTGTATGCCACAGGGTAAAGTAAGCTTTGCATCCTGTTAAGCTGCTTATACCCCTTAAATGTGCTTCTGCACAGTGCGTCCATTTCCTCAATCTTGACGAGTTTCTCTCCGGCCTTGATGTGGCCCACTTTCGCCGCTGGGATTGTAATCTCTTCATAATCCTTCTCCTCGTTTCTTGAACTCCCCAAGGGAAGACTATACTTTTTCCCAAACGCGTTCAAAGTATTCCCCGCATCGTGCGCACGATACACATGTGGGTAGTTCATTGTCGGATCTGCAAGCTTGGGCCCAAGCGGCCGAGACTTATGTTCTAGATCTGCCACACGGAGCGCCTCCTCACGCTGTTCCCTCGTCATGAGCCGAAGAAGTGCATCTTCACCACCGCCTTCGGGTTGTGAGGTCGCCGCTACTATCTCTCCGCGATGAGAGATCAACGCCATAATAAATTCGAAGTCATCGTAGCCTAACATATCTGCGAGGGAAGATTGTAAAGCGTCATCTATCCGGACGTCAGTACTATTATAACGATCATTGGCACAAAGTGGATGGGTGCAAACCGGCGCTTGGGCCAGATAGGAGGGCCAAGAGGTTATTTTCAAGCTCAGTAGGGTTGAGGGCATAGCTAGGATGGTAATTGCAGTAAGTGACGCATTTTCGGGAGAGCCAGTTGGGCGTTATGGTGTCCGCGTCTGCGTCGTCGCTAGAGTAGTAATATTCGCCCGGAACATCGCTATCATAGTCTACAATAGCAGATAGCTCTTCATCACTAATTTCAAGTTCCTTGCCATACTCCTCGGCGGCGGTGGGGGGCGGGAGCTTGGAGAGGGCTTGCTCCATGAGGGCGAGCTGGGTGTGCCATGCCGTGGGATTTGTTTCTGCACTGTCCATTGTTGGTGTTAGTAGAGAGAGTGCGAGTGAGGTAATTCTTATGAATGCCAATAAAGTTCAAAGATATCCAAAGACCAGATATGGAGCCCCAGAACTTGAGATGGTGGTAGCGGCAGTGCTGGTAACTGGAAGTGAGGTCGTGGTGGGGCCCTTACTCACTTCGCCAGGATTAAAGTGCTGCTTACTTAATACAATACTGGACAAGGCCCTCCTACCGAACTGGTCTTATAAACGATGACTCGTATCATGGCTATCTACTAATTTGGCTCGTAATGTGGCCATTTTGATAGATTCAGGTAAAATCTGCATGTAGGTACTTTACTGTTGTATCCATACATTGGTACACCATTGGACGCCTAGCCTGCGCACAGGCCATACTGCATCTAAAATAATTTTGAGCCTCAGAAAGCCCCACCACATCTTTGACATCTCTCTCGTACTCCCTAGGGACCACCCGCTCACCAAACTGTTACTCACCTTCCTGCTACCGCGGGCGCCTCGAAGGCTCTACGTTCAAACTCTAGATTGTCTCCGATTATTTCACGCAGACATAATGGGTGGTAAACGCGATCTTCCCTCGAAGCCAGTGCCGCAAAGCTCAGAGGACATCACCCTCGATGATGGAAGAGCCTACACAGCAGTTACCGAGGGCCTGGCAACTGTGCTGTTTCCCAAAATTGCTATAAAGAAGGATAAAGCAGGTAATGATGTCGAGGTTAAGGGGGAGGTGTTTTACAACCCGATTCAGCAGTTTAATCGTGATTTGAGTGTTTTGACGATCAAGGCATTCGGGGAGATGTTTTTGGAGGAAAAGAAAGAAAAGAAAGAGCAGAAGTTGGCGAATAAGGCGAAGGGTAAAGAGATGAAAGGTAAAGGGCCTGCGCAAAAGGAAACGGAGGGAGAGAGAGCCCCGGCCAAAGGAGTAAACCCAGAAGAGGCCAATGTTGAAGATCAAGTGGGAGCCACGGAAACCAAGGCCGAAACTTTAGTTGAACAGACAAATGAGAGCGCTGAGAAAACACCAATAGATGCTACTGCAGAGCCAATGGACACTGAGGACGTCCCCTCACAACCAATACATGCCCTAGAACCTCCCACGCATTCAGAGACAGTCACCGCCCCAGCATATAAACCTACACCCCCAAAGTTCACTATTCTTGATGCACTATCAGCTACAGGCCTCCGCGCTCTCCGCTATGCTCTTGAGATCCCTGCAGCAACCGCAATCACTGCTAATGACCTCGAGCCCTCCGCTGTAGCCTCAATTACTGCCAACATACTCCACAATTCCACAATTCCAGCAGTTCATCCTAATGTCCTCGAGCCCTCCGTTGCGATGTCCAAGATCTCTGTATCTCTTTCGGATGCAACCCACCATATGTACTCACGTCTCTATGTTACATCCCACCCCTCTCTTCCGGATGCACCAAACACTCCCATCCCCCAACACCTTAGGTACGCAGTTGGCAAGTACGAGGTCATTGATCTCGACCCTTTCGGTACCGCATCTCCTTTCATTGACTCTGCAGTTCAGGCCGTCAGTGACGGCGGTCTCCTCGCAGTGACCTGTACTGATGCAGGCGTATGGGCCTCCGCTGGATACTCGGAGAAATGCTTTTCTTTATATGGCGGCACCCCAGTTAAGGGAGAATGGTGCCATGAAGCGGGGGTAAGGCTAATTCTTAACTCTATCGCAATGGCGGCGGCAAGATATGGATACTGGATGGAGCCATTGCTATCTCTAAGCATCGATTTCTACGCAAGAGTATTTGTGCGTATCAGGAAGGGCCCTGAGATGGTAAAGCGCCTAGCAAGCAATAGCATGGTGGTATACAACTGCGACTCTGGATGTGGATCATGGGTGATCCAAAGACTCGGCAGATCTAAAGAAGAGAAGAATAAGTCTGGAAACGGCACTTTCATGAAATTCGGTCTCGCCCGTGCTCCCACAACCGACTCCAATTGTGCAGAGTGTGGCTTCCCTATGCACCTTGGAGGTCCCATGTACGCTGGTCCCCTGCACTCCGCCGCCTTTATCCGCCGCCTGCTCGCCTCACTCCCATCCGCACCCTCACCAATCTATGGTACTCTCCCCCGTGTCACGGGAATGCTCCAGACGGCTCTCCAGGAGTCTACACCTGCCCTGGCTACTTCTCCGTTCTTCTTTGCGACTACTCGCCTCGCGAAGACGCTTCATTGCATAGCACCGCCTTTGGCCGCGTTCCGCGGGGCCCTTAAAGGGCTAGGGTATGAGGTCTCGCGCAGCCACTGCAAGCCAACCAGCATCAAGACGAATGCACCGTGGGATGTGATCTGGGAAGTAATGAGGCGCTGGGTTGAAAAGAGGCCGGTTAAAATCGAGGCCTTTGGTGAGAAGCATGCAGCGTATAAGATCCTGAGGCTCGGCCGAGCTGAGGGCGATGAGGGAACCGAGGAAGAGAAGAAGTTGAAAAAGTTAGAGGTGGTATTTGACGAGAAGCTTGGAGCTGATGAGGATAAGGCGTCGGGATTGGTCAGATACCAGGTTAATCCGACACAACATTGGGGCCCGATGGCCAAAGCCAAAAAAGAGGATATGTCAAAGAGAGTGATGGAAGAGGGCGAAGGCGAGGAGGTGGAGGGGAAGAGAGTGAGGAGGAGCGAAACAAATGCCTAGCAACTTTGTATAAATAGGGAGTCTAAGGGTTTGATATCATGTAAATAGCCAGATGTGCCGAGAATTATTACTAAAATGTCTCCTTATTTAACAAAACTACATGTAATAAACAGTTATAGGTACATGTATTCTCCGCGATAAAGAGTTCTATCTCCCGGATACTCGCTATTTATTCACATTGTTTACGTAATGGGCGTTGGGGAAACTTTATAAGGTCCTCCAAACCCGAGAATGTCCGTATTATCGATACTCTTTGTTTCCATGCCCATAGTGTATTCACATATCAGCCAAATTCTCTTCCTATTTTCTAGAATTTAGGGTCTGTTTGACAGCAGGCCAAGACGGAGTTTTCACCCTGTAAACTCCGTTTTGTTGCCAAACGGGCCCTAATCGTTATTAATTCGATGAATTCAATAGCATCTTTTGAAAGTTTGTTATACATGTAAAGTAGATACATGTGTTTACAAGTGAAATGTGGCCTCCGGCCGCACATGTAGCCATGTGCGTTCTAGTCCGTAATAATTTCATCTCTGTCCATGAGGCCGATATATCACTTATTCTATCAGGCCGATATAATATCTAGGAAGCCAAAAGATATCCCTCAAAATCGAAAAATGCAGTTATCATATCGATGCACCTGGGGAGAGGTTTGAGGCGATTTGAGGCATCAAACCTAAAGTAGTAACACATGCGCATACGCCCCAAGTGGCAATTAGTAGCAATTAGTAACCCTCCAGCCAGTCACCATCCCCCATTACTTCATTACAAAGAACCAACACACCGATCATTTCCGCCAAGGATAGCTGACCAACTCTAACTCTCGGCTGTAGCCGACCCAATTACAACTCACCAGTTTCAAAGCAAGCATCTGATGTCAGCGCCGTAGAGCAGTTATATAAACTGCACTCTCTCGAGAATTAAGTATTGTTTTTCACCAAGTTCTATTACCTCGAGATTTTACTGCCTCTCTTCTACGAGCAATTATCATCACGAAAAAAACAACTTAAACCCAAATCAAAATGGTTCACCCACCAACCTGCTGCAAAAGCTCAGGCGAGCCCTGCACCTGCGCTGCACAAGCAAAGTGTTCCTGTGGACGGAAGGAAGCCTTAAACTGCGATTGTGAGAAGGCTCCAGCTGAGAACCGCATTGTTGGTGCTAGATGTTCCTGCCGTGAGTTCTTCCATTGATAAAGGCCTCAAAACAAGCAGTCGGAACGGAACTAATTCGGTTTGATACAGGGATGAGGCCTGCAAAGGAGTGTAACTGTGAGCGCTCAGCAGAGGAGAACAACGTAAGTGGTGATTCATGCGCGTGCGGCTTGAGAAAGGCAGATTCTTGTAAGTTTTGAGTTGCTCCTTGATATTAATGTTGAAAATCAGCGATAATAATAATGATGTTGTAGGCACTTGTGAGAGGAATCCATCAGCCGGCTTGAGGGATGGAGAGATTGATTTTACCACCACCAGATAGACTACTCTATTGTGTGGGGCTAGAAGATGTTATTGCATGGTGTACTGGGTTTGGTGTTTTCATGTAGTTTTTTTTTCTTTTCTTTTTAAGACGTAGTCGGTTGTGAATATGGATTCTACAAGTATTAATGAAGTAAATACATATTCCTTACCTCATTGTTCTTATCACAACATGTAGTATTTACTTATACTATTGTAACTTGATTGCCAAGATTAATACTATCATTACATACGGGATAGTAGTTCCGGCATACTTTATTGTGCCGTCACTATCGCCTGGCAGGCCGAAACATGCTCAGAATCTGGTGCACTGCATATATATTATACAACCCGACTCTTGACTTTTTATATAGGGTAATGACATGATTAAATAAGACTACAACAGAAATTCCCTTAAACAGTGGTTTTTTGGCGCAAAGTTGCCAAGGCTGTAGTGCACCAGGTTCTGAGCATGTCTCGGCCTGCCAGGCGATAGAAAATACAACCATCTTAATTTTACAACCCTTATATTTAAGAAATTTGGTCGGTAGAATGAGTACATGTATGTACATTATACGTATACCTATATAGAATCGGTAGCTACCGACGCTTCTGCAGGTGCTTCATCTTAGCCAATGCGGGCTCTTAGAGCGCGAGCCTCAGAATTTCAGTATTATGGAACCCACTCATAAAAAGCTTCATATATTCGATGCATTGTTACCTAAGTAGAGTAGAACGCCAATCAGACTACATGTAGTCTTTCATAGCAGGGATGCCATTCTCGGTTACCCTCCTCCACATACCACACCTCACACACTCCTTTTGGTGCCTCGATTCCGGCGCTCGCTCCATCTCCCGTCTGCCGGCATCGTCAAAGTCGGCTTCGACCTCACCTCATCATCGACACACTAACTAGATTAGCAAGTCTGGAGGTAGAGGAGTCTATAAAAATACCCTAAAGGACCAACGAACGAACTCCCAGAGCTCTCGCAACTACCTAATCTCGTATAACTTCAACTCCTTTTCCACGAACGACATCTTCAAGCCGCCAATTCGTAGCTAACCCCGGCCTACAGCTCTATTTCTGAAAAAGAAAAGGCCCAGGGAAAATTAAGGATGTCGTCTATGCGTGGTATTATTTCCCCATACACATGGCAAGTTAGAGTGAGGGGGATAGTTAGCTAAGAAGCGCGCCAGGGTTGGTTCAGTTTATTGCGGATCTGAGGAATGCGAGGGCGAGAGAGTTGGAGGAAAAGAGAATAAATAAGGAACTTGCAAATATACGGTCGGTCCCCGTGTGCCCAGTTCACTCCGATTCACCCCAGTCTCGACCTCGACCCAGAAGTCTACGAATCCTCCCTTACCTCTTCAATCTTACCATCTCTCCTCTCTCCCATCATTCATGTGCTGATCCTATTCAAGACAAAAGTTTAAAGGCAGGCAGGCGTATTTGCAATTGGTTTGATTGGCTATGCTAGAATTGTTTACAAAACTAACATTTCCCCCTCCAAAAAAAGATGGCAACCTGAACGGATACCACAAGAAAAAATACGTCTGTAAAGTATGGGACCCCCACACCTCTCTTAGATCATATCCTAACGCTATCACCACGTACAGCTCCTTTACATCTACATTCTTGGCTGGAATGTCGACTTTGGCCATCTCGAGGCCGTGAACCTCATTTCTGCCACAAAATACTCCGAGAAACAAATTGGCTATCTCGCTGTAACACTCTTTCTGAACGAAAAGCATGACTTTCTTCATCTTGTCGTCAATTCCATTAAAAAGGACCTTCTCGATCATAATGAACTTAACAATTGTCTCGCCTTACACGCAATTGCGAATGTTGGCGGACGGGAAATGGGCGAGGCCCTGAGTCCTGATGTACACCGGCTGTTGATCTCGCCAGCGTCGAAGTCCTTCGTAAAGAAGAAGGCTGCATTGACGTTGCTGAGGTTGTATAGGAAGTACCCGGGAATTATCCAGAATGAGTGGGCAGAAAGAATAATATCGCTCATGGATGATCCGGACTTGGGTGTAGCACTGTCGGTCACATCGTTAGTGATGGCGCTAGTGCAAGATAACCCGGAGGCGTATAAGGGAAGTTATATCAAAGCCGCCCACAGACTTAAGAGGGTAGTTGTGGATAATGAGTATACGCAAGATTATATCTATTATAAAGTTCCATGCCCGTGGATCCAAGTCAAGCTTCTACGGCTCTTACAATACTATCCACCTTCTGGTAAATCTATCCTCTATTCTTTAATACTCTTTAATGTACTCACTCTAACACTCTCATCCATTAGAGGATGTAAATGTTCAAAACATGATCCGTGAGTCTCTTCAGCGCGTTCTGGACTCGGCTTCCGACGCACCCAAAAATGTGCAACAAAACAATGCCCAGAACGCAGTTCTTTTTGAGGCCATCAATCTCGCAATCCATCTGGATTCCGAAACTGGACTAATGACTCAAATCGCTGTTCGTCTTGGCCGTTTTATTGTTTCCAAAGAAACAAACGTCCGCTACCTCGGTCTAGAGGCAATGACGCATTTAGCAGCTCGTTCTGAAACACTCGAGCCGATAAAGAAGCATCAAGCAACCATTATAGCCTCTCTCCGTGACCGTGATATCTCTGTCAGGAGGAAAGCACTGGACCTATTGTATAGCATGTGTGATACGACCAACGCGCAACAGATTGTTACCGAGCTGTTGAAGTACCTCCAGAGTGCGGATTTTGCAATTAGAGAGGAGATGGTTTTGAAAATCGCGATCTTGACAGAAAAATATGCGACTGAGTTTCAGTGGTATGTGGACATATCACTACGCCTCATCAGCATGGCTGGTGATCACGTCAGCGACGAAGTTTGGCAACGTGTGATCCAGATTGTCACGAACAACGAAGAGCTACAGGTTTATGCTGCGCAAAACATATTGCAGCATGTAAAGGGGATGCAGTGCCACGAGACACTAGTAAAGATAGGGGGATACTTACTAGGAGAATTTGGGCATCTGATCGCAGATATGCAAGGGTGTAGTCCCATTGAGCAGTTCATGGCCCTGCAGTCCAAGTTCAATGGATGCTCCTCCGCGACAAGAGCGATACTGCTAAGCTCATACGTCAAGTTTGTGAATCTATTCCCCGAGATTAAACCTCAGTTGCTACAGGTGTTTCATGTATACTCGCACACGCTCGACCCTGAGCTACAGCAGCGGGCATGTGAATATCTTGCCCTCACATCTCTCCCAACTGACGATCTTCTCCGGACCGTATGTGACGAGATGCCACCATTTCCCGAACGTACCTCAGCACTTCTTTCAAGACTGCATCAGAAACATGCAGGCACGAGTGATAAACGAACATGGGTTATTGGTGGTAAAGACGCAAATACAGATAAAGAATTCCAACTCACTCTCAATACGGGTCTGAAACGTTCTTTTACGAATGCTGGGAATGGGACCCCCACTACTGCAAAGAGCACGGGGCTTGATAGTATACCTGCCCTTACACCAACACAGGAGCTTGCTGGGTTGAACTTGAACGGCGACAGCGCCGCAGCCGCGAAGAAGGAGACACTGAATCTTGCATCCCCAACACATCTTAGCCCTGACTGGAGTATTGGTTACAACCGCCTCCTAATCCGTTCAGAGGGGGTCCTCTACGAGGACGTTCAGATCCAGATCGGTCTACGGAGCGAATACAGAGGCCACATGGGTTGTATCATTCTTTACTACACCAACAAATCTCCTGTTGCCATTGGCTCTTTCACTACCACTGTCAATAATAATGCGCCAGGGCAGTTGTCGTTGAAGTGTCAAAACATCCCGGACACTATAGTGCAGCCTGAGGGCCAAACACAGCAGACTATCATGCTCGAAGCAACCACTCTCTTCAGCGAAGCACCAACTATTAGGATATCGTATCTTGCTGGTGCGCTCCAGGCACTAACGCTTAAGTTGCCGGTGGTGCCGAGTAAGTTTATGGAGCCAGCAGCGCTAAGTGGTGAAGATTTCTTCAAACGATGGAAGCAGATTGGAGGCCCGCCGAGGGAGGCACAGAAGGTGTTTGGAATTAGTGTTAAGGGAAATGTGATTGATGTTGCCAGGACAAAGAAGGTGGTAGAGGGGTTCAAGTGGGGAGTTATGGATGGCGTAGATCCAAATGCAAAGAATGTAGTAGGCGCAAGTGTGCTACATACCGCTGGTGGAAAGTTTGGGTGTTTGTTGAGGCTGGAACCGAATTTAGAAACGAAGGTATGCTGCGTTGCCTGCTTGTTGATTTAAGAGACTAATCAGGATGTACGAATTTAGATGTATAGGATCACGATCAGGGCAACAGACGAGAAAGCCCCACCAATGCTATTGAAGATCATGGAAGAACGGCTTGCACTGGCGTCACCGCCATCAGATTTTGGAAAAAGATAATACTTATTTGTGTTGGCTGGGAAATAGAGAAGGAGTTGGGGTGGGGAGATTGTAATCATCGCTGTACTGTTTTATTGTAGGGACATATATAATACCATATTATTTTCTTTCTCATAGCGTGAGTTGGTGGTGAGGCAGTAAATAGTTTGTGAATATGATTAAGTTATTGATATTGAGGTTTGGATAATTAGTGGATATAAATTGTGATTCCGCCTGCAGATCGGATTATCGGAGGTCCTTTGGGCCTCATACGTATGAGGATAATGCAGGAGAACTATCTTCTTTTAAAGACTTTATCTATACAACCCCTGAGTGATAGAGCACAGGGGCATCTCTGGTAAGCTTTAAGATTTCTATAGTTAAAAGCAAATTTCAGGAGCACATCCAAAATTCTATTTTGCTTGGACAAGAGCCCACCTAGTCCATAATCTTATGACTGGATAACATTAAGTTGGTTTAGAGAATTGAAGCTTTGAGTTGATATTAATTATAATGATTGTAATATTAGTGAAATGTGGTAACTGGAAGGATGTAGTAATTGAAGATTGCTTATAAAAGGTTGAATCTGGCCTGTTGGAGAAGACTGTTTAACGCTTTTAGGTTAGAGACGTGCCGATCGTTTACTTACGTACATAATAATGCACGTTACAGCGCTTTATCCATTGCAGAGTCTCAGCTTGTACCACTCACCTCTCAAAAGATCCGGCCGAGTGATATTTTGTGATTTAGGTAGATGAGCCTTTTCTAGGCCGTTCATGGCCTTTACTTGACCATAGTAGAGGTTTTAGCCGATCTGGTAATCCCACCACCTTAATATATATAGGAGGGTAGCCTCTTTTTGTAGGGGGTATCTAAGGGTCTCGGCATGTGGGTATGTTTCCGCTGCGTAGGAAAGTGGGGGGGGGGGGGGTCCCCCAGCACCCGGCGTCTAAATGGGATATGCGAATTTGCGATTGAGTGTGGCTAAATAGGTGTGCTGGCTTTAGGTGGTTGTTGGGGTATTCCACACCATCGCGCCACATTTAACCTCATGGCTGCATACCAGTAAACAATAAATCAGGTCGCGGATTTGGTTCCGGGTGGTATTTTGTGGTTGACCCGGGACTTTGCCTCTTTCCCTTAAGCACATGTACTGAGTCTTGGCAGTTTTATTACTACCATACTATGTACCTTTATACATATCTTAGTTGGTGTTTCTATCTACCATTGGGTGTCACTCGAGAAAAGTTTCCGACCCGGACATGTTGAAGGGGGCTAGGTTTTTCCTTTTTTCCCTTTTTTTTTTTTTTTTTTCGTTTAAGTAAACATGTACAAGGGCCCGTAAAGTTCCCAGGCGTCTCTGCACTTGCTCCTTAGGTGCCGATAGTACTCTTCTAAGTCTCTTTTATGTCAACCCTGAATGGCGAACGCCTTATTAGGGCTCGGTGTAACTCAGTAGTAGTACATGTGGTTGGTGTCTCTTGATCCCCCTGCAGTATTAATTACGAGCTTACATATCTCCTAAGAATACCGGCTCTACAAAGTTAATAACAGTGCTCAGAATAGACATGTAGTACATACTTATGAAGTATAAATAAATAAATAGACATGTAGTACAAATTAGTAACAGAAACCACAGAGTGATAATCCATGATCCAACCAAGGTCCCGAGGAAGAGCCGCTGACGTAAAGCACCACTAAACTCCGCACCAACCTGCCCGTAGATACATATACCCACCAGTATATAACGGCCTCAATTAGAATTCGCAATGTCCTCATCAGCACCCGTGATCCTACTCACCGGCGCCTCCCGTGGCGTTGGCCTTGCAATTGCCCAGCACCTCCTCCAGCACTCTGCCCGTCTGTTCGTCGTCGCCCGGACTACCGCCCCCCTCGAAGCCCTCAAGGCGGAGTTTCACGGCCAGGTGGACTACCTCTCTGGTGATCTTGCCGATGCCTCTGTCTGTAGAGCTGCTGTAACACAGGCTGTTGCGACGTATGGTAGGCTTGATGGTGTGGTTGTGAACCACGGAGTGCTAGAGCCTGTTGCGAGGGTTGCGGATGCCGATGTTAATGCGTGGAAGGCTGCGTTTGACGTGGGTTTCTTCGGAGTTGTTGCTATGGTGAAGGAGGCCATCCCGGAGTTGAGAAAGACGAATGGAAGAGTGGTGTTTGTGAGCAGTGGTGCGGCGGTGACGGGGTATGAGGGGTGGGGTGCGTATGGGTCAAGCAAGGCCGCATTGAACCATTTAGCAACTACCATCGCGTCAGAGGAGAAGGGGATTACAAGCATCTCCATCAGGCCCGGAGTCATTGGTTTGTTCTTTCTGTGATTCTCTTTGGCTACGATTGCGGCATATATTGATTGATCATTGTCGTGCAGATACACAAATGCAGCAGGAAATTAGGGAGAAGCATGCAGCCGCAATGGGAGAGACGCATGACAGGTTCATGAAGCTGAAGGAGACTGGCAAATTGTTGAGGCCTGATCAGCCCGGGAATGTCATCGCGAAGTTGGCACTGAAGGCTCCTAAAGAACTCTCAGGAAAATTCTTGAAGTAAGCTCCCCTCCTCTTCCCTTTACGATATGGTGTGAGCATGTTTGCTGATGTAGTTACAGTTGGAACGCGGAACAATTGGCAGATTTTCAGGAGTAATCCAGGCACCCAACACGTTTGAGAGATAAGGGATTCAAATGAGCATTGTAGATTGGTATAGATTTTATTACTTATACTTTTTTTTCGCTAAATGCTTCACAATGTTAGTAGATCTGCTGCGGGGCAGGCATCAAGGCCGACAAGTTATTGTATCCTAGAAGATCTACCAAAACTCGTTAGCGCAAGTCCCATCAAATCATGACAGAAGACAAATTGTGCAAGAAACAGGTATATGAGTCTCAAAAGTCAGTCGAAAGATGAAAAGTCGTAATTTTTTTCATTCATAGGCACCTCAAGGGCCCCTCCGAATTAGCATGGAGTTTTGTTCATCATTTGAGCTCCATACCCACGCCGCGATCCAAAGAAAAAAAAACATTTCTTACCTTTCCCACTGTTAGTAGCCGCGGAGCTGGACAATCAAGAAAATGCGCTCGTTTCTCCTCATATCTGTAGAAAATGAATATTAGTAAGTTTTCAGCAGCGCTAGAGAGTGTGGAGGAAAAGTGGAATTGGAGATGATCCAGGTGATCAGATCATATTACAGCATGTGTAAATAGAAAAGAGATTTGATTGTAAATATAAACTAACTGTTGCTCAAAATTGGAAGAGACAAAGTCAGGCAGGCGTACCACGAAAGGAATTATAGAAATAGAAATTACCTTTCGATTAACTGCTCGTAATGAGTGCGGTTATTGGTGAGCGAGGCTCAATTGATGCTATATAAGAACAATCTATTTTACAGTTAGTGTCAATTCAAACTGCAAATTTATGAGCGAGGGTTGGAAACAGGAATATGAGGGGTAGAGATCAGATCAAGTCCGTTTGGCTAGGACAGTGTAGGTCACCATGAATAGGAGGAGTTAATTCCCAATAAGATAGGGGCGACACGAATGGTTCATCATTTTGAGCGGAGTGCTCGTGGGGGAGGAGTGGAATTGGGAATGAGGAAAATAGCAAGTGGAAAGAGCTTACAGATTGTATCAATCTCCTCCTCCTACATGATGATGGGGACGCCCTTCATGCATATGGGAGGGAGGAGGCCATCGCAGTAGCAATGGCTGTTCTTGTTGCGGGTTTCATTTGGGTAGCGGTTTGTGTTTGTTGATGGAGGCGCAGGCGAGGAGGTTTTTTTTTTGTGCGGCTTAAGTACCGACCCGCCAAGAACCCACCCACAAACCCATTGTCAGTCGGCTAAAAAGTTACCAGAGTCCATCCATCCCACATGGACCCACATTGCGGCTCAACTGCACCTGCAATCAGAAACCGCACCTCCGTCATTTCGCCGCCCCAAATCACCACCGATAATCGACCCCCCCCGAGGAACAGGATGCCGACCTTCAGCTCAAAAAAATACCTCCCCGCATCCGCCGCAAATACAATCGGGTCAAAATATCGTAAGCATTTTCAGCATTGCAGAGAAAGAACAGCTAACCATAGTCACGCCATAGGTACTGGTTTAAGCCGACACCCATTCCTCCTGTTTGGGTTGCCATTTATTGGTACTATCCTCGCCGGATCCTTCTTTCTGACTCCCGCGACGGCGCTGCGATACGAAAACCATGATCGTAAGGTCAAGAGGGTATCACAAGAGGAAGCGATGGGGCTAGGGAAGGACCGGAGAAGGGTTGATCTCAATGAGGAATATTATGTAAGTTGTTGTGCTAAGAGAGGAGGGCTGAGGAGCGATTGCTAATAATGGCGTGATGCGAACAGAGGTTGTCAATGAAGGATACCGACAACTGGGAGCAGAAGAGAGTCAAGAGACTCAAAGGAGAACACGATGGCGTGTTATAAAGCACGAGGCCTTAGATACATAAAATATGGGTTAATTAGTTAGAGCGGCGTTTCGGTAATGGCATATCTTTACAGTTGTGAATACTAACATTGATACAACACATCATAAGCAGCTACAATTGATAATCCTAAGATAACAGGTGAAATATAAAACGCTTTACTTTCATTCATCTCCTTACACCTTCCAAAATAACCCGTCATCTAAAAAAAAAAAAAAAAAAAAAGGAGGAAAGAGGAAAGAAAAGAAAAACGCTCTTTAGAATAGTGGATAGTTGATTCATCTACCATGCGAAGGGCAATGATAGAATTAAGGAAGGGGTATTTCTGCTAGAACTTATGATAAATGGACAGAGAGGAGGAGGTGATAATAACAAAGGGACATAGAAAAAGATAACACCGTTTACGGCATGCCTCCGCATCAGCATCTAAAGCAAACGGATGAAAGATGGTATTTGGGATGGATGTAGAAAATATCTATGTAATCGCACACATGCTTATGCAAAATACGAATCGAGAAATTAGTTGGACGCTGCAAACTGCATAAAAAAAACACCATAACAAGCTATTCCCATTCTTTTATAGTCCTAATTTTAATAAGGATTCTCGCCGTAGAATGCCTTATTTCCAACTCCCAAAACCATTAATTCAGAGTGCGGCGCGTATGAGCTAAAATAAAAGCCCATCATAACAGTAAGATAACTCAAAATCAGAATAGAACCCTGGAGTGTTATGTTAGTAACTTGTTATACAGTCAGCACTAGAGTTGTGTTTGACTTGCCTTGAAATAATTGCTCTTCCCTTCGCCGTACATGTACGATAGCAGGAATACGCAAAGAATAACGGTGACCAGATCCCATTGTGGGAAGATTAAACTGAAAGTATGGTTGAAGAGTTCTTTCGGATCAAGAGAGATGGCAAAGAATGCGCTGAAAGCGACCAATGCAGGAATCTGCAGTAGACACACTTGTAATGCATATGCAGAACCAATTTCCATACTAAGCGCGATATTACCGTTCATGGCGAACGAAATAGCGTTCTACAGAACAATGGTTAGCAAGAGAAAGGAGATTCCAGAGACACGAAACATACCAAGAACTCAGTTGTATTTGGAACAAGCGCAAAGAGCGTAATACCCAGGAACTTCTCATCAATCTCAAAATTTTCCAATACAACATCGACAGTATCGACCAAAATCTCAGCAATAATGGCGTACAAGACGGTGGCCCCAAGCAGGATGATAGAACTCTTTGCTTTACTCCAATTAGGAGCATCATGTCCGCCCGCAGCATCATGGGATGCGGTTGGGACACCCTCCTCTACAGTAGGCATAGATACCAAAACAGGTCTAGGCGTTGCACTAGTCTTTCTTCCACTATGGCGCTGAACATCCTGAACAGCCGCTGTAGCTGCAACAGCTGCCACTTCTGCAACCCCGCGGAATACTTCCTCACGGGTCAACCCTGAAATGTTGGACGCGTCCTGTGGCCTAGAGTCGCCTATAGAACCATACCCAGGAGCTGAAGTAGATAGCAGTTCATCACTGGCAGATCTAGGTGGAACCATGTGTAGAGTTTGGCCTGGCCCGCCAGCATCGCCTCGCAAACCAACGCTATTTTGTGTTTGCCCAAGGATACGTTTATATAGCCCAGTGTCCCTCAAAGAATTAGAATTCCTGACATCAGCAGAGGTTCCCTCATTTCCGCGTGATGATGCACGGGCAGTGTCTATAGCTGCCTGGCTAAGTTGGGTTTGAGGCTGAACTGTAGGTGCTGTCCAAATGACAGCAGCATGAGTCCTCAAAGTGAACCACAATCCAATGACGTATGAAATGAAAAGAAAAACTGCGCAAAGGTATGTATATGGCTGAACAACATCTCTATAGAAATCATTGTTCGTAGTGGGGGGCGTTTGAGTAAATGAACATCGACGGCATTCCGCTTTGTCTACATGTGGTGAACATGCACGACAGCTGAGTTCGTACTATTTGGGGAGTCAATATGGATGTGATGGGTCACGGAGGATTTAAGAGGTACCTACTGTTCCATAAATTTGGTAGAAAAGAGTGGGGGCAAATGCACCAATAACAGCAAAAAGCAGCATGGTGGATGTAACACCGGCAGATCTGGCATTGAAACGTTGGGTCTTTCTTTTGATTGCGCCTGAGCACATACTCAATCCGGGCATGAAAACAACACCGACTAAGATGCTGCCTACAACACTGCCCTCCACCAATCTACCTTTCCCTTCAGTCAATGCGACACAGTATAGGTAAACTTCGACCACTGTCGAGAAGAACGCGTTGATAGTCGCACCCATCCCCATACTCGATTGAGCGGAGATAGAAGCCACAGCTTGTCCGATAAAGTACGCCAGTGGGATAACGGAAAACAAAGATAGGGTGAATACTGTGGCGGGTGAGGTCAGGGGATTGATAATTCCAAATGTCCCTCTTAAAACGTAGTGGTCGGCAATAACGAAGATCACAATGGTCATAAGGTTAATAAAGAAGATATTGGTCCCATCTATAGTATACTTGTAGTATTTCCAGCCGACAGCGCGGTAGGTGCAAAGCAAGATGGATGTTGATGGGGTTCCGGGTCTCCTGGTATAGGTATGATCTGAATGGAATGAAAGCGCCAAAGGATGCCGCCGGAGGTGATCAAACAAGAGAGAGGTAACCTTGGCCATCGGGATAGTGAATACCAACAACCAGCAGATACCCGAAACTAAGATTAATAGAGGCGCTACTAAATGTCAACTTCCGGCTTTTAAAGGCAGCAATCAGTAGCGGGAAACGTACCAATGATAAAGTAGAACCAAACGAAGAACAAGACTCTACCAATATTCCACTCGCCACGACCAAAGAGTCGCCTTTTCTTCCCACGGTCTGCTGGAGCTCCACTCAAGAGTCCTGTTCTTTCGCCAGTCCCTAGAATCGAATCAACGTCTACCGAATCAAGACTCTCCCTCCTTCTCCCGACCAATGTCCTGCTGGGCGGATGAGGCCCAAAGAATGTCCTTCCCTCTTCGATATCACCGGCCTGCCACTGTTCATACTCGCTTATACTTCTTCCTTCGCCCTCGTCTTCCTCCGCATAAGCATCATCTTGCTTAAGTTCCACGAAATGCCCAAAAGGATAAAACAAATATGCAGCCAGTCCAAGGAGAACCCGGCCGTATTCCCTAGCGCTCAGGGCAAAAAAGAAAATATAACAGGTCGCCGCAGCAACGCAGATTACTAGGGAAAGCCACCATCCAAACAGCGCAACCCATAAGATATTTACCAGAAATAAGGCACCCCCGACACGCCCCCCTGGAGCTGAATGAATGTCGCCTTCTGCCGTACGCTGTACCGAACGATTTTTCTTGTAAAGTGCGGGTTTCCATATCCTAATACCGAACGGATGCGTGACATTTATTGCCTCTTGACGGTCCTATGAAATGTTAAAATACGCCACGAACATAGTACTCACGATCATAACATACTTTCAAGGTAAAAGATTCCACACTCCCGGCATCGCTGGCTTCGTAATCATCTGCCTTGACGGTACCCTCCTCCTCCCCATCTTCTTGCTGCTCTTCTTCATCTTCGCCGCTCTGTTCATCGATGGGACCTGCAGTTTCGGTCCCATCGCCCTCGTCGTCTGTGCTATCAACGTTCGCAAGGGGTTGTGTGCCCCTTCGTCGTAAGATATTTGAGTGTCGCCTCATCGCTGTATATCCTGTACCTCCGTGCCCACGTTGTTTTTGCTCCAAATCAACTTCTACCTCGTCAGTCTCATCATCCACACTGAACTCTTGCCTATTGTTACGCAACGACATTAGTTCTGAAATCACCCCTTTTACGGTGTGGGTGTATGTATATATGAGGGAGAGAGATTTAAAGGAGGGGGTTAGGGGGGACTCCACCCTTTATGAGGTTGAAATACGGTGGAGGCCCTGCGGGTGGCTGAGGGTCTTCGCTGCTTTTTATCTGATGACGAAAAACGCTCTCGAAGTGAGGAAGTGGCGGATGATGCTCTTGATAATCTACCTGTGCCGCCGGGGGTAAGATGATCCGTGTTCTGCGTCAGCTGCTCGTGCGGATTGTTCGACAGAGCAGATGTGAATGAATCAAGTGAGCCTGTAGATACAAAACACCACACCCACCGGGTGAGAATGATATTACGATTAGTATGTTTCTAATTTTTTCTGGCAAAATTACAAAAAAATTTTTTAAATAAAGCAAGTAGGCCAAAATAAAATATGGCTACGGTTCCCGAAGAAGGTAAGGGAACCAAAGGGAAAGGAACAAGATTGAACGGGGGCAGAAGAAGAAAAAAATATGGAGAGTTTATGCATACTAGGGACCTCAGTGCTTCCTTCGCCAGAGCCGTTGATGCGCCGTACGGTTCCAGCAGATTGGGCGCTCTCGGAATACGGACCCCCAGACTCGTAGCTAGACATCTGTGACAGTTGTGATGCCTGTCGCTGCTGCGAACTAGGAACAGATCTAGGGTTCGACGAAGATGGAGCGGCTTCAGCGGAATATAGATTTCCAGAAGAAGAAGAGGCAGCAGAGGGATTTTTCTGACTACTCATAGTGCACCAGGAATGTACTATGTAGGTATCTATCTCCAGGAGAGAGCTCACGCAAGATGTGGAGATAGAGAGAACGAACTTGAGAAGAAACTAGGGTTTCCTCTTGGCTTGGTATGGCTGGTGTTTTGATTGCTGTGGTTATCGGACGGGCATAGCGAGAGGACAGGGATGACGCGATGCGACTAAACAGGAAAAAACAAATAAGTTTACCCCCCCAGAGACGCAATTTCAAGCAGTCGACATTTATTCCGGTTGGGCAACAACAGGCTGAGATTGGGTCAACACCAAAGGGATGAAGGAATCTCAAAGATTGATATTTAGACAGTCTTACTACTACTACAGTGCATACATCCCAACTGCACTCTATGTTAATATGGGGAAGGGCGGGAAAACGACGGTTTGAGGAAAAAGAAAACTAGGAAAGTTCAAAATAAACCGGGAAAAAAGCAACTATACACCAAGAGGAAAGGAATAGACTGAAGGATCAAAAAAAAAAAAAAAAAAAAAAAAAAAGGAAAAAAAGAAAGGGGATAGCGACAAATGAGCGACAGCACAGCACGAGGTGAATTAAGGAAGATTCCTTGGTCGTTGAGGATATTCACTCTAGAAAACCTATGTACCTCATGTCTACTCCTTTGGAGTACTTACATGACATAGAACTATATGTAGCTCTCTACTTTATCTCCCCACGCACACACATGGACGTTGAGGTAGACTCGTACCATGTCGACGTTGATGTACCCTCGATGTACTCTACCTAGCAATTTCGCTTTAGATGCTTGTCTAGAGTACAAACAAGAAACCAGTGCAGTCCCATCGTCGGCAAGCTTAACTGTTTACCACTCGCAAGACAGGGTTCACTTGCAGCATTTACGTACGGGGTCCAGCAATGGAATCGCTCGCTCGCCGCGTGATGCGCAGATCCGCGGCTTAGTGCGTACAACTACGCAACTTCCGCAGCCAAGCAGAGCCCAGGGTGTCCAACCGAAAACTCACGAACGCTCAAGTCACTGGATGCCCCCGACATCATAAACCAACGACATCCACCATGCGAGCTCCTCCATTTTTTTTTTTTTTTTTTCCTTTTCTTCAAGATCCAAAGTAACAGTCGTCTTAGGCTTTGGAGAAGGAAAAAAAAAATTAGATTTCCCTCACGTCCTAGTCCTAGTTTCCTCTCCTCTCTTTTTTTTTTGTGCCCCACTCCTCCAATCCATATTAACTTCAATGACCATGAACAGAACTGAATAACAGACCGACAGACTAAACGGGGCGACTGACGGTCTGCACGAGGTCAAATAATCCCGGATAAGTGGCCGGATAACAATCACGCTGACAATCTTACCTCTTCATGCCTGCCAACCCAACCCAACTCACAAGCCGACCAGGCGACAGGTCAGAATATTAGATATAAACTGAAGATACTTTATCTAAATAGTTCAGGGAGCACGGAACAATATGGTCACATTGCAGAATTAGATAACTAACCACGACAACCCAGACTGTTTAATGAATTTCTTTGAGGATCAAAGCGAACCCCGCAGGGTAAAAATAACGGGCAACATCCCCATGACTTTCTCGTTTCAGCCATGGATGCAGAGTAAAACCTTATGTACATACATACTTACTGTACTTCGTACATACATGCGATACATGATCTTCATCTGAACTCTCCTCTATCCCAAGAAAGAAGGGAAGAAGGGGTGAAAAAACAAAAAACCACGATCGCAAGTACGATACTACTCCCGCATCGGACAAAAACAAAATATTCGACATGAATGATGAAATTACTTGACGTCTCCCGGGTGCGAGTGCGAGTGCGCGCGCGGTTAGTATCCCCATTTTTTTTTATAGCGATCCCCACCAAATGTGTCTCCAGGGTCGGGACACCCCACCGTTGACTGGTTCGGAAGCGATAATCTCCGCTGCCAAGGCTGCCAATATCAACCTCTACCTTATTTGAGCCTCCCCTTACTTCACCCATTTCAGGGAATAATAAGAGACTTGGCCATCCCAGGGATCATAAAAATTTTTTTTTGAAAAATACGCCTTGCTAAACCCGATCATTGACCCCAATAGTAGAAAAGGCCGAAATGGGCTAGAAGGAATCGCCTTGCATGTATTCTAGCATCCCAGTATTCATAATTCATCACTCGACATTGCACTGCAGGAGGCAAGCTGCAGTGGGGTGGTTATGTACCCTCGCGTATGTTACATCCTTTCGTCCCATCATGCACGCAAGGCTACCTGCAGCGTGGAGAGCACGTTCCGGGATCCTCCGAGAGTGTCTGGATCGTATGAGCCGCATGTGGAAACCGGGTATGTAGCATCTATGGGATGAGAGCGGGCATCAAACCCGCCAATTCGTACAAAGATATGTGCTGCTTCCTGGAATCGGCTCTCGCTGTGACGGGTGAAGGAGATTTAGGGCTTATGGTGTATCTTCGGGGCTAGATTATAGACCATATGACCGCGTATGTCACCCACATAGGTACAAATAGTAGCTATATAGCCGACGGATAGGGCGGTAAATCGGAGGATAGGCTCTCTAGGGGAGATAGCGAAAGGTTACATTAAAGTAGAGTGACAATAGATAAATTATTTTTCGGAGATTGGCACTTTTGGGGCGCGGCGGTTATGAAGAGCCGAGCGGTCTGTTGTACTTAAGTCTTGGATTCTGCGTTTTGGTTTTAAACTTTAATTTGCGTGCTTCATCTATCACTCGAAATATTCATGGAATATCACTCGGAGTATTCCACATTACCTAATCCAACAGCCTCGTCCCACCTCTAAACACGTACTTGAGCCGTACCCATCCCAAAGCCTAGGGCTTGGGTGCCTGACCTAGAGGAATCGCCCACAGTCCTACAAAATCTTCTCTTCCACCACCCATCATCACATTATTATCGTCACAGTTACAATCACAACCACCATAACCATCACCACCCTCATGCTTTCTTGCCGTTGCCATCTTCACATTTAGGTCTCTATCTAATACGGAGATAACCTTGCCTTATTCCACGGCTTCCTATCCCCACTTTGTTAGCGGTGGGGACAAGCCTACCCCAGGATGCAGAAGCTTTCTTTGTTCTCCTCTTCATCCGATGTTTTTCAGGGCCTGGAGAAGTCTTTCTCACCTCTCTACTTAGGTGCAAAGCTGAGATAAAGAAGTCATAAGAAATGAGCCGTCACCGCTAAGGAACCACTTTTCAAAGCGCTAATATCCGTATAATTGCCTTCTTTCCACTTAGTGTTGATTTAGATGTGCGTATCCCGATGCAGCCCGTGGCCAATCTATATACGTGGATCGGAAACTGACCCGTCTTGTAGGCTCCCGTCCCCTAATACATGCGTATAAGTCGATACGCTTCACCAAGGATGATATTCACCAAGGATGATATGATATTCAGGAAAGATGGGAGCCAGATGGTTCTAATGGTTGTGACAGGGGGGTTCGAAGGGTTAGATAAGTATAACAAAAAAGAGCGTGTCCCATCCTGCGTCAATGGGTAGACAGTACACCCGTGGTATTTTACATCTACTGTTGATGAAATATCTCTAGGTGACAAGATATTACAGCACGGGTGTTACGGGATTGCTGGGTTAGGGTTGGATTGATAAGGGATAAGGGGATTATTACGTGATAGCTTGGCAGGAATGATACTAGTTGGATAATGGGATTGTCCTAGTGCGTCGGTGCTGAGTAAGAAAGTTACGTAAGGAGTCCGACCAAGAGGGTTGCCCCTTGGCGGCTCCAATCATGTATAAATAGATAGCCAGACCGCCGTGAGACTGAGGAGTCTTCTTCTCTCATCAGTGAACGGAATCCGGTCTACAATATTACAAGTTTAAATGCTACAGAACTATTGCTTAGCAAAAGCCGTATCTCAAGTGACTCTCTTCGAGATATCCCTTTACACTATATTGTTCCTTATCCTTCACTACTCGGACCTCGACAAAACTATTTATTGGCTCCTCCGCCAATACGTCGAACTACGAGATCGTTTCTGGATTTATTGTCCAGTACTCCTACTTCTCTAGAAAAACTTTCTACATCCCCCACACATTTACTATGACCACCCCGGCACACCGCCCCGGCGAGGACATGGAAATGGCGGAAGCCCTTACCATCAGAGACCATCTTACAGTCGCGGCCCAGCGCCACCCTACCATCACCACCATAGCCAGAGACACACCAACCTCTGAGCTCCTAAGACCTCCCTCGAAGAATCCAAGGTCTGGCACAACCCCAGATGATCACCAGGAGCCTGTCATGAAATTTCGCCAGAAACTCCTGTCAGGAGGAATCAGGCGGAAGCCGAGGACTCAGACGATGAACTCAGCGATCTGAGTCTACACAGCAATGACCGATCGCTCGATCCAAGATAACGAGGAGCTACCCTAGATGTGCAAGACAACTCTTGGACAAATGGAGGGTTACATGACCAGACCATGCCCTACAGCAGAGACGACCGCCAGCAAGAAGCAGGATCACATTGTCCAACAAGGACAACACCTCGTGGGAGCCTTGCAGGAGAAATTCCAGCAGGTGGACCAAGACCGGGGAGGAATAATCTCCGCCCTCGGCAACCTCGACGAGCGCTTCCAGCTCTACGCCCAAGCCTTGCAGGCCCAGATGGAGCAAAGGTTCTCTGTGTTGACCAACCAGGCAGTGGAGCAGTGGAGGCACACCCAGGAGCTGGCCAGCTACATCCAAAGCCAGGAAAAAGCTTCCCAGCTGACCATCCCCAGCGCGATCCGTAAAACGATCGAGCAAGCGGGAACGGCACCCCAGGCCCCCACCCTAAGCCAAGAGATTGAGCGAGGGATACGTTCGGTAAAGAGAACGTTGGGGGATAAAGGGAAGCAGGCCTGGGTGGAATCGGAAGGGGAGGCCCCGGAAGGGTCCGGAGGACAGGGAAGGGCCCCACCACTATCGCCACCCCGGAGGACTGCCAGGAGGGGGAATAGAACCCCTACTCCGCCACCCCCCAGAAGATCCCCGAGTAAATCGGTGTGGAGGGAGGAGGCAAGGCAGCCCATTGGGAGAAGCGGTGGTGGAGGAGGTGGAAACAGGGGTGGAAACAGGGGTAGATGGCCCGGAGGTGACAGCTCAGAATCGAGCTCCTCCGAGGATGAAAGAAGAGAAAGGAGGGAGAGAAGGCGCCGGCACAGGAGAAGATCTGCCTCCCCAGATGCCAGGCGGTCCGGAAAGGGAGATGCCCCGAAGCAGGCCAAGATCCCCTTCTCCGGAAAAACCAACGAAGACGTCCGCCAATGGATCGATCAGATGGAAACCCTGATCGACCTCCAACCCAGAGTCAACTGGGATGACCGCACCAGAATACAGTGGGCATCCCTGGAACTAAAGGATAGCGCGGCAAAGTTCTGGAGAAACTTCAAGGAAAGGCTCAACAGAACACCGTATTTCAAGATTTGGTCCCAGTTCAAACAGGAACTCCGGATCCAATATAAGAACCGCAGCCAAGAGCGCCAAGCAGAAGATGGATCAGACCCCATTGATGATTACATCAATGAGATGCAAAACCTGAGTGGGACGCGAAGTCGCCGATCACATGAAATCCATGATTCTGACAGGAATAAACCTCGTTGAACAACGATTGTCGTCATGATCGAAGAACCGGAAGGATTCGCTGGCTATCCTTAGGAAGGTGGACGAAAGGATGCAGAGGTGAAGACGCCATGAAATATTGCGTTATCATACCGCCTCCCAACCGCAGACTCCTGAAACACTCATTCCCGTGAAGAGGAAAAGAAGCCGCCGCCTAGAACCAACCCTCCGTAAAAGGAATGGAAACCTCACCCCCACCGAAAAAGTACCGGTAGCTTAGACGCTACTGGGGAAGAAAAAGAGAGGTGAAAAGAAGAAAATGTTTATGCGTGGCAGAGAGGCCATTTCGCCAAGCGACTGCTTTTCCACAAGCAAGGTCAAAAACTAGATGGAGGAAGAAGCCAATCCCGCCTAGGAAAACCGAATGAGGGGGATGAAGAAAATGCAGGGAAAAAACGGGATGAAGAAACTGCCAGGAAAAAACAAAAAACGCAGGCAGAAGAATTTCGGTCCAGGATTACAGTCCTGCAGGATGATTGAGGGATTTAGTGAGGGAATTGAGGGAGTTCATTTTTGTATGATAAACGTTATTAAAACATGGAATTACACTGCATAACGGCCTCCCCATGGAGATAAGGACAAGCGTGAAAAACCTTCAGAAGAAGTGGGGAATAACGCGACAGAGCAGTGGTAGAGACTGTGCAACTAGGAACGAGCGAACGAAAAAATCATGAATAGACACGCTCTGAACGACAAGGGTGACTGGGAGATGAGCGAAGGATAGCAGCAAGGATTGAATCCGAGGCGGTACCACTCGGATATGCGGACAGGAGAGGCGCGGCCCCCTGGTAAGCCAAGACCCGAGGAGAGAACCTATAGCCATACGTACCCCTGAAACCTTACTCAGCTGCCCAAAATCTCTACAGAAGAAATGTATAAGTATGCCCCGATATTTGATAAGGGAAAAATTATCATACAACTATTCAGCACCTCAGAAGCCGACTAAAGATTAATATGTCGCTCCCCGTCCAAGAAACCCGCCTTGAGGTGGAGGTTTCCTGGCCTAACCCCGAAACGAATCAACATTTCAAACCTGGATTATGCCTTTAACGCCAAGAAAGCCGCAATCCCCGCTCAGGACCGCAATCCTTCAGATCCGCAGTTCGACGGCTCGAATGCCAGACCGAACACACATCACCATCCCCTCACTCTCAGACGGGTTCATCTAGACAGGTTACCAGAGATAGGACCTTTGCCGGAGAGGATTTAATCATTCTCACCGTGGCTCAAGAAGACTAACCAAGAATACATCGCAAATGCTGAACTTTTGACAGCCCAACGCCAGATTAAGGATGCCTTATGACGGAAGCAGATTCAGAAGAAGGCCATGAGAGAAAGTCGCGAGACTGCTCACAAGCTGCGACCAGAGGATTCGATAGAGTCGCGACCTTTCTGCAAGAAGATCGAAGCGGAGAAGCCGCTAGTGCTATCCCGATAGAATTCCAGGACTACGCCGACGTATTCTCCAAAGAAGGAGCAGGACGCCTACCGGAACACGGCGAATGGGATCACACCATCCCGTTGAAAGACGGATGTCAACCGCCCTGGGGACCAATCTACTCCCTATCGCCACCGGAACAGAAGGCCCTCCGAGAATACCTCGATGAGATGTTAGCCGCTGGAAAAATACGCCCATCCTCCAGCCCTGCTGCGGCCCCCATACTCTTCGTCCGTGAAAAGACAGGAACTTAGTTGTGTGTGGATTATCGGCGACTCAACGACATAACAGCCAAGAATCAGACTCTCCCACTCATGAACGACCTAGCCGATGCAACCGAGCCCAATTCTTCACCAAAATTGACCTGAAAATTGCTATAACCCCACAGAATCGCGAGGGAGAAGAATGGAAAACGGCGCCGACCAAGATGGTACTTCGAAAGTATCGAGAACGCCGTTAACCAACGGCGACGCTCCAGAGTATCAGAACACGATTTTCAAGGACCTGTTAGATCAAGGCCTCGCAGATACCCGACGATATCCCGATCTACTCGAAGACGAAGGAGAAAGATGATCTTCGTGAGAGAAGTGTTGAAGAAATTAAAAGAACCAATTCTTCGGTAACCTGAAAAGACGCTATGGTACCAGAAGGAGGTAGAATTCGGGTACCAGCTTTCAGGAACGGAACCTCAATCTCCGGTGAAGGCCATCGTAGACTGGTTGGAACCCACTAAAGTCAGCTGCAGCTGGGTTTGCCAACTTTTTGCGCCGGTTTATCAAGGGCTACTCAGAAGAGTGTAACCCGATAACCGACCTGTTGAAGAAGGGTGCCGAATGGAAATGGCAGAAAGATCGAGGCCTTCAAGAGATTGAAGACTGTTCACCACGCCCGATCCTTCGCCACTATGCATTTAACATCGCATTAAGAGTAGAAACCGATGCCAGCGACGCAGAGGCTGCGGTCCTGTCACGACATTCAAGATGGTATGCTACATCCGGTGGCACAGATCACTCGCAAGTTCAACGGCGGAAGAACTATGCAGATCTACGATAAGCGAGATGCCGCGATAGTTTCCGCCTTAACTTGGAGGCACTGGCTGGAAGGTACACACAACCTATCCAGATATATTCTGATCACCAAAACCTCCGATTTTACAACCACCAAGAAACTGTCGAGAAAGAGTTGGGCTGAAAAGATAAGACCTTTTCATTTCAAGATTCATTTCGACCAGGCGACAAGAACGGAAGCGAGATTAACGTACCGGAAAGACGCGATGGAAGGGTAGTTCGAGAGCAGCCTGTAAAATTGCTTCCTCTCGTCCAACATTTTATGAAAACACCTCCTACCGCTACGATTTGGCGAAGATGACTCAACCCGAATAGAACGAGGAAATCCTCTGCAATACCTCATCTAAGACGTCAATTGGATCACAAGACGCTGCATCGAAGTGGGAGGTTTTCGCATGGCTGGTACGAAGGAGAGGGTCGATGGACACGGAGGTTGGTTCCGGATGAACCCCTCGATGACGGAGATCCAGAGGACCTGTTGGCCCAGCCGACTATCGGGAAGATGGTGACCAGAATGACCGATCGGAAGACAGCTACCCACGAAGGTCATTGGGTTGTGCCCGGACATGCAGTTAAACAAGTCATTGAAGATCATCATGACAGACCTACGGCAGGGCACCTAGGGAGGGATAAAACCTTGGAATTGATCGACAGGAACTATTGGTGGCCGGGAATGACCACCGACATTGCCAAATATGTCAAGATCGCGCGACGCTGCCAGAGAAATTAAACAACGCCGGGCGATATGCTCTTCCGCAACCCCGGAGCTTGCAACGACCCTCGCGATATCTCCATGGATTTTGTGGTGGAGTTCAAGGAGAGGTCGGATTTGAACGCCCCGGTAGTAGTGGACCGCTTCAAGAAAATGGCGACTTCATACCAACGACGTAATCAACGCGGAAAGAAACCGCACAAGCCTTCGATGACATCTACGCCACGACTTCGCGATCGATAGTATCGGACCGAGGAACCCAATTCGTGTCAGCCTTTCTGACGGCAATTACGAACGACTTTGGTATTCGGAGGAGACTCTCAACCTCGCTCCACCCCAGACGGATGGATGGTCAGACGCGACTAACCAAAGATATGGAGTCCCTACCTGCGGCGTTACGGCACGGGAAAGTGGAGAGATCTCCTTCCTATCTCGCGAATACGCCTACAATAACGCCAAGACTCTCCACCGGACAGTCGCTTCTATTGCAACTATGGGTTCCACCGACGGACGGATTGCTTACGGATGCGAGATGGAAAACTGGATCTTTAAGGAACCACCTGACAAAGCATCCTACCGCCACGAACTGGCTTTAAACCCTGCAACAGACGCTCGATAAAATGGCGTCGAGAATGGACCAAGAATAGTTCAACCCCGGACAGAGGGTTTTCCCTGATACTTAATCTCATGCAGACAATAGTCGGATAAATTTACTTTGAAAGGCCGAAAAATCGGCAACCGGCCTACCGACCGACTTCCCGCTGACTGAAGATTCACAACGGTTCCACTTAAATGCCGCTTCCGCCTTATCGGTAAGATCCAGACGCTCAACGGAAGCAGAATACCCGAAGCGATCGATCACTCCCGGTTCGCGAAGAATGGAATCGAAATCACCACTGCCTCATACGATCAGGATCTGAGAGCCTGACATCGAAAGAGCGCCTTCTAATAAACGACGGCGGAATTGAAAGACGTTCGATACCTTCCTCCGAGGCAGGTTTTTTTCCACAGGGTTTTACCACGGAGGTTTTAACGGTCGAGACGCCGCTATGAGGGGAGTAGTGCGGGATTCGGGTTAGGGTTGGATTGATAAGGGATAAGGGATTATTACGCGATAGCTTTAAGAGGAATGATACTAGTTGGATAATGGGATTGTCCTAGTGCCGCTGAAGAAGAAAGTTACGTAAGGAGTCCGACCAAGAGGGTTGCCCCTTGGCGGCTCCAATCATGTATAAATAGATAGCCAGACCGCCGTGAGACTGAGGAGTCTTCTTCTCTCATCAGTGAACGGAATCCGGTCTACAATATTACAAGTTTAAATGCTACAGAACTATTGCTTAGCAAAAGCCGTATCTCAAGTGACTCTCTTCGAGATATCCCTTTACAACGGGGAATGTCTGGACTGGCATGAATTCAGTCATAATGGCTCTAGGCTTAGCACGTATGGGGTATCATGTATGGTTTCACTAGTTAAGTCTACTTACTATTTGGAACTTCATATACGATGATGGGCCTGGTATAACCAACGTTTTCTCCGCCCCGTATGAGCAGAATTCTTTCTTTAGGGCAGACTCTCCTCATTTTACTTTAACAGCTGAGGACTTAGGACGACACATAAGGGCAGCATTCGAAGAAGAAGCACCTCTAGGGTAATTATGAGTCTTTCAATATCATGCGGCCTCGAGTATCGTAGCATCTATTGGTCTACCCAGGTCGGGGGTGGGGAGAGAAAAGAGGGTAGTCAATTGGAGAGGCAGGGTTTGCGGGACTCTGTGGGTGCCATCATTAGTAGAGTCAACAGGTCTATTATATGTCCAATTTATATCTCACCAACCCCAAGCAACAATGAGAACAGTTGCTGGTTGTGCCGGGCTTCGAGCTACCATCTTCAGGATGCTCAAGCTTGGTTGTTATCCCGTACCTTAAGGTGGTGGAGTGGCCATGGTTGGATACATCGCTAACCTAGACTACCAAAAGATGTATTGGCATGAGAGAAATCCTTCGCTGTATAGCCACAGGAAATCTTCCACATGAGAAGTCAACTACAAAGGCTGGGCCCCAATAGTGCACTGTCCACAACTCCCCCAGCCTTTCCGGCTGTGGAACTTTCTTGGCATGCAATGCCTTTCTCTGTCATATAAAACTAGGCCTACCGCAGCTTTTCGAGAGAGAGATTGGGGAGAAGGGTGTATTTGAACAGTAAACCCTCGCCAAGACTCCGGGGAGCTGCATTCTGGGTGGATGGAAAAACCCATTTCGTTGGTGCGTTGGTAGACGCTTCGGCTGACCAGGGGTGGAATGACTGGGGGTAGGAGAGTTTTATAGATGGTGGTTAGAATAAGGCATTATCGCCCGAATCTCGAAAGGTTTCACCTCTTTTTATTATAGTGAGCGGCTCAGGGGTACATGGCACCTAGACATCTGCCATACCCAAAAGAGAGAGAAAAAAAACTCTAAAGTAACCCGTGGGTGACCTAACTGGTACGATCTCACTCCCCCTAAAAAGGGGGGGGGGGGAGAAAATGCCGAGAAACCCGAGTGATGGTTTTGACGCGCCCAAAACTCCTATCCTCTCCCGTGCCCAGAACGATTACCAATTAAAGCTAAATCTTTATCTCTTCTCAAAAGCACCAAACATCATAACTAAATATCATCTTTTACTGGTCTCTTTCTTATTTTCTGCAGATCTGTCAAGAAAGCATATCGATCATCCTAGACATCGGCATTAATACTTCTATCACTACTAGTAAGCTATCCCCGACTCCTGGACTATAGGTTTTACTGACTGGGGTTAGTAAGCCCTGGTTAGTTCGAAGGATCATGATCAGCAAACCCTAGAATATTCAGCTGACTACGGGCCCCGACCCCAACCAAAGGCATATAATCCCTATATCTTATGATCACATCGATAAGAATGGCACCTAAAATTGATATAGGTGGGTTTGTTATCGGTTAAGGGTTTTGTCAGTGATACTTCACTGACTCGAATCAGTAAAATCAAGCAACTACGATCCAGGGGATAAGCTTGTTTGGGTTTATCATGTACAAAAGAGATAGAATACAGCTGTAAGGTAGAAATGTGAGTTTTCAGGGGGGCACGAACACTATACAGTCGTATACTACATCCGTTAACGGGTCTGGCCGGTTGGCGGCCGGTCTGGCGCCCATTCTCGGCGAGTATCCCCAGCGCTCGGCGCTGCCGTGCTCCGCAGCGAGGGCGCGGTGAAGGTCAAACTAGCAGCGCCAGTCCTTTGCGGGGGGGCCAGGGTAGGGCTTAGGCGAGAGGTCGAAGATGTGGATGTAGGTGTTAGGGAGGGCCTAGTAGGTGGCGGCAAGGGGGATGATACCGCTGCCGAGGTGGATAGTTGTGGTTGCGGTGGGCATTTGAGGTTTGGGGTCAATGATTAAGTTAGTGGGCCAATGATTGGTGGTGGGACGGGTTGCCGCGGTAACCATGGAACCCTAACCCATTGATTCTGCTAATTACGAATAATGGCGGGTGCATAGGGGAAATATCCTTTCGGGTCCCACTGGGTAGGGTATCTTATGGAAGAAGCTTTCAGCTCAGCACTTGAGGGTATTCCGCGCAGGAGATTGGTTAGTAGGCTCACATCTTCTAGTTTACAACTAGCTCTCCGCTCGAGTTTAAACACCGCGTTATCAACTCGGATGTGACTGATTGGGCTATTTGCCTTATATTAGAGATGGGAGTGTTCCCTTGTTCAATTATTCGGGCTTTGACAAGTGGGACCGCTTTTCGGCAAGTCTAGTTGAACCCTTTAATTTTCGGGTGTATTTTACTTTGGGCTGATACATACTAATTCCGGCCCAAACAGTCCCAAATTGACGTTCAAATCGACAACTAATTCAGCACCTGACCCTGCTTTAAATAAACGCTTAAATCGCCGAATTCTGCAGGTAGGGGGTAGGCACGCGGGCAGGAATATATGTAAATATGTTTATATAGCATTATATAGAAATGGAAAGTGACAGTCTCGCCCGGGCACGTCGCCCGGCGTGAAGTACCGTTTCCCACCTGAGCTGTCCAATCGTCAATGCGATGTGAACTTGCCCGCAGAAAGGGACATCTAAGTTCTGCCATGACTGCTCGCCTGACAAAAGGTACTGACGCCAGGGCGCGGGTTTCGGCGTAGGCAAACCGACCTTGACGTTTCTGCGCCAAACCTGTCACCTGCACCCAGGCGAGCCAAAGCGAGACCAGTTTCTTGTTGGTGCAGCTCCCTCTTCCCTGTGCAGCGTCCATAAGCTCTTTGGTCTTCTCAGTAAAACCTGTACGTAATACCTCGTCCGATGTATGATTGGATTGATAGCGGGGATAGTACGCCCTAAGGGTAGAATGTGCGTATGCTCTAAGAATTGTGTGAAGTTCCAGCTCAGCTACCCTATGGTACATCGATTTGTATGGTGACACGGTAATCTATCCTTGGCACGAGGATAAGAAATGATAATTCTGCATGTTTTGGGCTCAAAAAGTGAAGTTATCTTTCGCACTGGATATAGACCATTAGTATCCTCCTATCAGGATATATATCACCCTGTCAGGATATATATCACCCTGTCAGGATATATATCACCCTGTCAGGATATATATCACCGTGTCAGGATATGTGTGTTTCTGGTAAAATATATATCCTGACAGGACGATATATATCCTGACAGGACGATATATATCCACAGGAGGATATACAGGCAGGGTTACGCCCAGTCACCCCCCAATCACCCCCTGCCGCGCTCTGCCTGCCGCGCTCTGCCGCGCTCTGCCGTGCTCTGCCGTGCTCTGCCGAACTATCACGAACTTTTTCAGCTTCATCACCCAATCATCACTAAACCACTATATGCATCACCGCCCACATCAATAGCACCTTCAGATCATCTCTTCCATCATTGGGCTTGCCAGAGTTGGGGAACACAATAACTACAAGAATTATTTGCACATGAATCTGAGCCAAATAGATAGGGGTTTATCTACTACTGTTCTAATGATCTTGATAGTTGGCATTCATGATGGTGAAGATGAGAAGTTGATGGTCGTAGTGATGGCGATGATGATGATGATGGTGATGATGATGGTGATGATGACAATGTTAGTGGTTTAGCTTGCTGCCCTGCCGTCCCGCCGCCCTCCTTCTGCCGTTCCCGCCACCCTGCCGTCCCTGCCGCCCTGCCGTCCCCGCCGCCCTGCCGTCCCTGCCGCCTGCATGATAGCTTATACTCCCCCTACGATAAGTTAACAGGCTATGAATGTATCTTATCGGGGAGTGGAGATATGCCTATCCCGAAAACTCGTGAAAGTGCACGAGTTACGCAACTGGAGGTATAAAGCATCCTTGGTTTTAGGATACATTAGTATGGGAGATCTTCATCCTCGTTAGACAATAAGTTATCTTTTCGACCCGTGTACCACAGGGCTACCTTATATATGTGAATATTCGGAGTATTGGATTAAGTACAGACATCAACCCGTAAGTAGTAATACTAGAAACCCTAAAGTGCCTACACACGTAAAAAATAGATTTACGTGCCCCGATAATCCTATTCTATTGACCCTTAAAGGGAAAAAAAAAGTTAGTCCACCAGGGGCAGGAATCCAACCCACCCCATGCGCGGCTGGGTAACCTCTCCACCACGACCACCCCATATCCACCCCCCCACAACCACTAGACCACAGCCTCTCAACGCATGTTGTGGCAACCTTCTTTGCTCTTTGAACCCACTAGCGCCGTTCACCCCACCACACACCACCAGTTCACCTGCCGACTTACCTACTGTTACCGCAACCACCCGGCCCCGTTCCCCCATTAAATTAGAGTGATATTTGGTGACCAAGATAAGAAGTCGCTCGGCCAACAACACTGGGTTACCCAATCGGGGGAATGATGTTTCATTACCGGGCATGAACCCTTTTGCAAGTTGGCCTATAGGCTTGACTTTACATGTTGTCCCCTGCACACGTTCCCGTTGACAGTTGGGGCGATGGATGAGAGCTGCATCTTGGGTTAGTAGTCTCCGAGTTTTGATTAGGTTTAGGGATAGACAGTTGGGATTCTTGGCCGCTTGTCTTGACAGGTGGATGATTCCACAAGGAGATTGGTAGCTGGGAATATGGGATGAACTCTGGGGAGGTCTTCGTCGGGGAGGCTTCGGGAAGAGAACGTAAGTTTCACGATAACATGAAAGCACTATTAATACCCTGCAATTATATCTGCAATTACCAGTCATTACTAGTCATCACCTCCGCCACTTCACCGCTCGCTAATCTACACGTTCCACTTCTATCTTTTCATGCTTTATGGCATTGGGGTCTGTACGTCCTTCTTTGCTGTGGCATCCTCTTTTGGGGGTCTCGCTCCAAATATCGAAGTTCCGACTCTACATCTCATAGTTAGTATTCCTCTCCTAAGCTAAGGCACAAAGAAAACCCACCGGACGTTAGTAGCCCCAAGCTTAATGCCCTGCTCATAGTCGTCGCTCATCCCCATACTTAACTCGAGCTTGTTTGTTTCCCACCCTAAAGCCTTCGAGACGTCGTCCCTTGTCCTAGACAATAGGATAAAATCCTCATTCGGAACCTCACTCTCCTTTGAGCGGGCAATGTCACCAATAGTCATGAACCCCTGCAGTGTGAGATGGGGGCACTTCTCAATGATATGTTTCGCCAGCTCCAGTGTCTCACTCGGCTCGCAGCCGGATTTCGATTCCTCGCCTATGGTGCGGTTAGTTTGGATCGGATCGGTAGGTTGGGTGGGTAGGGTAAGGTACCGGAGGTGTTGACCTGGATGTAGACGCGTAGTTTCTGGGCGTCAGGGTTCTTGTCAAGGAGCGCGGCACGGCCCTTGTTGAGGGCGTCGGCCTTCTTGGAGGCGTCAACCGACTCAACGGCCCATAGATTGGGAATAGAGGAGGCGAGCTGTTTGCACTTGTTTGTTTGGAGAGTACCGATAAAGTGCCACTGGATGTCAGAAGGGAGGACGGGGGCCTTCTCGAACAGTTCTTTTGCGGAGATTAGCTGACAGAATGTCCCGACGGGATGTGATGTGATATTTGCATAGGGGGAAGAATTGTGCTCGGGCTCGGGAACTAACAGGCACACATACCCTGCGAATAGTTCTCACCATAATGGGTGTGTTTTGTGGCACTATATAGAGCTAAGATATCGGAGGCCGGTTTTTTTTTCGACACGGCGACTAAACGTACCTATCCCATTCGGTTTTTTGTTTTATATTAGTATACTTGATCTGCTTCAATTTCTACAGGACTGAATGCAAAAATGCAGCAGATCTTCAACATAACATACAGAACGGCCCGGAGAGGCCACAGCATTGATACGGCTCACAACACCATTAAAGCCATGAATGAGGGTTTGGGCACGAGCTGCCATTTCTGCTTCGGGTAGTTCGGGTGTTGGAGCAGAAGTAGAAGTAGAAGATGAGGACATGATATGATGGGGTATGGATATGAGATGTGATGTTGTTTAGAGTGGTGATGATGATGCTGATACTGATGATATTGGAGGCGGAATAAGATCGGCGGGACGCAATTTCGGCTTGCACTCGTCTATCTCGCAACCTAGGTCACTAGGGAGAGAGAGATGAGATTTTGATTGATCTGATCCTGTGTATTGCCCCCTTGTAGAGTTATTTCTTTGGGTTTAAACTGAATCACCCAGCGACACAGCACTTTACCTTGTACTGTGGTTGATCGTCGTGAGGTTGTGACGTTATAGGTTGATCTCCCCCATCCTAACCCGTACATATGCGTAATCCACGTCTCTCTTGGCAGGGGAAGGGGAAAAAAAAGATTTTAGTGTTTCTCCTCCACTTGCTACGGCGGCGACGGCGCCATGCGTGTTTCACGATAGTGCGGGATACATAACATGCAAGCCACTATCACACCCGTTTTATTGCTTTCCAGAAGGGGGGCACTTCTTTCGGTTCCCACCGACCGAGGAAAGCAGGTTTCTGGTGATGGTGGTTTCTCGGGAGAGGGGCTTCTAGACTACAGCCAGGAACGTCAGGGCTAATCCGAGACTCTGGGGGGTGATTGGGCCCTCTTTTTCTTTTCCTCCTCCCGTTCCTGGCGTTGGTTACGGGGTGGATTGCGTTCGTGGGTTTTGGGCATCTGGCGAGTGCTTCACCTACACGGTAGAGTAGAGATGTATGTACCTGCGTATAATGCTTTTACGTCTTTGATTTACCAGGTGGTTGGCCAAGCTGAATGAAGATCGATGGCATATGCAGCACTCTTATTTTCATCATATGCAGAACCCAATTCGTCGGATTCTAATTAACTTCTAACCCCAAGAGTAGATCCTTAGTAACAAACTCACATAGGGTGCAATTTGCGCCACGCCGTCAGGGAATCATGTCCGGCCTACTTAGTTGGCTAGATGGATTTGTTTTTTGTTTTTTTGTCTGGGCCAAGAGAGTTTGCGCTTGGGCCGCGCCGTCCCAGCAGCCAAAAACTTGTCGCCATTATATATACCTATCAGATCAAGATCTTTCTTCCTGTGGAGAGATTCTTTTACTCCATCAGACTTCTTCTTCTTCTTTTCCTCCACCCCGCCTCAGCCTCCACCCCCGAATTGATCTACTGGGTGTTGCCTAGGTATCACGATCCTTAAGGTTGTGGGATTATATTGGCTTGACGCATTCAGATTGTGGGTCTAGCCTTGCCAATTTGTGCACTTGGTTTGGGTCATCCGGAAGTCTTGACCATTCACCCACTCGCTTTTATTTATCTCTGCATTTTTTACCCCGTCTTTTTTTTTTATCGAGCACGCGGTCATTTGTCTGCTGAACTAGTAACGGACGGATACTACTCGGGTGCATATCCACAGGATATATAATATCCCCAAGGGCCCTACACATATACCTACCCTAGAAACAACCCAAAAGCTCGAGGAGGGCAGTGTCTGAAATAGACAAAGAAAAACCCTTGCTCCCCACACATCCCAGCTTCGCAATGAAATCGCCCACATCCCCACGCAGCGGCGGATTCGCCCCCCTCAGAACTAGGAGCCTTAGCCCCGACCACTCCCGCTCCCGCTCCCACTCCCCCTCCCGCGACCACATCGTCAACATCCAACTGACGCCCATCAAGACCAACACCTCCAACATCACCTCTACCAGCGCCCGCAAGGAAGAACGGAATTTCGAGTTTGGCCGCGAGGACACGCAGGAGACGTTCGACGGCATCTTTCACAAGCACAGGGGGAGGCGGCGCAACCGCGGCTTGCAGACGGGCGGAGATGCGAGTCTGGTCGACGACGAGGGCGCACTCACGGCCATGGGCAGGTTCTATGAGAGAGTGCTCAACTTCTCAATCGTCACGAGGTATATACTGTATATTATCCCGCTGTCGCTGTGCTTTGTCACGGTCATATTGGTGGGGCTGTATGTGGCGCCGGGGGCGAGTATTGGCGGGAGTGATAAGCATAAGGGCGTGAGGATTGTGTGGTTTTTTGTGTGGGTATGTTTGTGATTCTCTTTCCCCCCCGCATTTCTTATTTGTGATTCGGTGCTGACAAAAGACTTTTATATGGTTGGTAGCTCAATATCGTCTGGTGCTCGCTCTGGGTGTCGAAACTTGTTGCAAAGGCACTGCCGGCGATCTTTCAGGCGCTGGTGGGCGTAGTTAGTAGCGGAGTTAAGAAATATGCTCTCGTCATTAAGGCCCTCGAGGTCCCGATATCTCTCGTCGGTTGGGCAATTGCGTCCCTTTGCTCGTTCCTTCCTGTAAGCCCATATGTCAATGATAGAAAATGCGGGAAAGAACTGATCTGACCCCCCCCCCCCACAGCTCATGACCCGAAACCCCGACCAACTCGCCTCGGGCGACACCGGAATCCGCGAATGGCAGCGCCGTCTCAACCTCGTCCTCATCGCCTGTCTCATATCCTCCCTCATCTACCTGGGTGAAAAACTCATCATCCAGGCCGTCTCCGTCAACTACCATCGCAAGCAGTTCGCCCTGCGCATCAAGGCCAATAAGGAGAACGTGCGCTTTCTCGGTCAGCTGTATGAGGCCTCGCGCGCACTCTTCCCCGTATACACTGAGTTCGCCGAGGAGGACTACATCATCAACCAGTCGCTCGCCTCCACGCTCATCGTGCCGTCAGGAAAGAGTGGAACCATGACGCCCATGCGCACCATTCTAGGGAATATTAATGTAGTCCAGGACAAGGTTACCAGTGCATTCGGAAACATTGCGCAGGAGGTCACGGGGAATAAGAACGTGTTTAATCCGAATAGTGCCTACTCGGTGGTCGTTAATGCGCTGCAGAGGAAGAGGAGTAGTGAGGCGTTGGCTAAGCGTATATGGATGTCGTTTGTCGCAGAGGACAATACGTGCTTGGAGAGGGAGGATCTGCTCGAGGTGATGGGGAGCGAGCATGAGAAGGCAGCGCTCGAGTGCTTTGCGAGCCTGGACTCGGACGGGAATGGCGATGTCAGTCTGGACGAAATGATCATGCATGTCGTGCAGATTCACAATGAGCGCAAGGACGTGGGCAAGAGTATGCAGGACGTGGTAAGTATCTCTATACAGAATTTACATGCTGATAAAGCACCTACCAGGGCAGCTGCTAATCTGAATCTGATATGCGCCAGGACAATGCCATTCGCGCGCTCGACAATGTCCTCGGCTTCATCGTCTTCATCATCGTCGTCATGGTCTTCGTCGTCTGCCAGCAGTCCAGCGTCGGAACGACCCTGGCGGGCGCCGGAACCGTCCTCATCTCCCTCTCCTTCGTGTTTGCCATCACCGCGCAAGAAATCCTCGGCTCCTGCATCTTCCTATTCATCAAGCACCCATTCGACGTTGGCGACCGCGTGGACATTGAGGACCGGCGCTACGTCGTCGAGCACATCTCCCTCCTGTACACTGTCTTCAAATGCCTCGACAACCAAAAGATCACCCAGGTGCCCAACAACGTTCTCAACACGAAATGGGTCGAGAACATCTCGCGCTCAAAATACATGACCGAGTTTGTCAAGATTGGCGTTAGCTACGACACTAGCCTCGAGGACATCACGAAACTGAAGGAGGAGCTGACGGTCTTTGTGCAGGAGAACAGCCGCGACTTTCAGCAGGACTTTGAGGTTGAGGTTGTGGGCGTCAATGACCTCGACCGCCTCGTTGTTCGCTTGGAGATCCGCCATAAGAGCAACTGGGCCAACGAGCAGCTGACGCTGCAGCGAAGGAACAAGTTCTTCTGCGCGCTCGTGCTGATATTGAAGAAGATACCCATCTACGGCGCCGGAAAGGGAGATCCCAGCATTGGCGAGGAGGGCAGGCCGATGTACACCGTTGCCATACCCGACGAGCTCGCACAGGTCAACATGAAGAAGGCGGCGGATACCAAGGCGAAGAAGCGGTGGGACGCCCCACCCACACCTGAAGAGGAAGAAGGGGAGAAGGAGAAGGAAGCCGGGTTCTTTAGCCCTACGGAGGGCACCCTGCACACGGGCGCGAGCTACAGCGCGTATGTGACGTCGCCGCCGGAGGAGCGGCGGGGACGCACCAGCGCGGAGAGTCGCAGGGATGATGTGGAGGAGATGAGGAATCTGCTGAAGAGGGGGAGCACGAGGGGGAGGAGGAGGAGGGCCGGGGCCGGGGCCGGGGCGACGCCGGGGGGCGGGTATGCGGGTAGTCCACCGCCGCCCATACCACAACAATATATACAACAACAATTGACAACGAATAATCCGTACTATCAACAGCAGCAGCAGCAGCAGCAGCAGCAGCAGCAACAGCAACAGCAGCAGCAACAGCAGCAACAGCAGGGCGGCGGGCATGGGAAAGTGTAGATAGGAGCGTATGTTCTAGTGAATGGAGAGGGCTTTTGGGGCGGGTTTGAAGGGAAAGGATGTGGAGCTGGCTGGGTCCAGTGGCGTTCATAGTATCATTATCACTACTTATTGTCATAGCATTAATGGCTACTTCTTGTACACATATTTGTATATCTTTATTCCTAGGAACCTGGAGAAAAGGCAACTCGTTCCCAGACCATCCTGCTCCACTGGGTGCTTTGTTTGTGACCGTGGACCAAAACCTCTTTCTCTCCAGAATCAATCAAAGACACGCCTACCAGATCTAGATTGCAGTATGTACAGAGTCTGGCAGAATTACTACGAAAATGGGTCTTGCGTGACCCGGTGGTCGTCCTATTGGCCCTTAAAGGAGTTTTTTTGCTACAAGCATGGACTAAGAACATCATAAGGGTCATGTACCCAGGGTGTCGGAAAGTGAAGCACATTCGGTGGTTTCATAGCCACACGGGAATCAATTTCTACACCAGGCTACAGAAACTTCCTAAAAGTCTAACCCGAAAAGCCAGCAATTGGGACTTCAGCCTAGATACTATGTTCTATCAACCTTGAGCTCTCTAACAGTACTAATATCTTCTTATATCTCTTGTGGTCGCCAGGTTATAGTTGGTTCATGACCCACCCTTTTACAAAATCACGGGAACTTTATGCTTAGTGCTTATCTATGGTAGAGAAGTTCTGTACGAATATTGTTACATTGTGATAAAGCATTTGGGCGTTTTCTAGTTACATAGAATGTACATCACTTCTCGACACCCTGTGTACATGTACCTACACCTGTTGTTGTTGAGGGGTTATATAAGCAAGCCAGGTTAAAACCGCAAAGAAGGTTACCACACCGTGCGTTGAGAGGCTGTGGCGTAGTGGTTGTGGTATGGGATGGAAATGGGGTGGTCGTGGAGGAGCGGGTGCTGCAGCCGCGCATGGGGGTAGGTTCGATTCCTGCCCCCGGTGGACAAACATTTTTTTTGTTTTTGTTTTCCTGGAAGGACCGGCTTTTGTAATAGTTCTGCCGGGCCCTGCGGGCCGGTAGATGCAAACAATCACTCGCCCCCGGGGGGTTTGATCAAAGCACTATGCATCTGTTACGGGATTGCTGGGTTAGGGGTGGATTGATAAGGGGTTAGGTATGATTACGTGACGACTTGGCAGGAATGATACTAGTTGGATAAATGGATTGTCCTGGTGCGTCGGTGCTGAGTAAGAACGTTACGTAAGGAGTCCGACCAGGGGTTGTCATGGCGGCTGTCGTATATAAATAGATAAGCCAGCGGAAGTGAGGCGAGGGGTCTTAACCTCTCTCATCGATGAGCGGAATCCGGTCTGATATTACAAGTTTAAAAGCTACAGAACTATTGCTTAAAAAGCCATATATCTCAAGTGAATGTCCTCTTGAGATATCATTTCTATATTATTCGCTTATCCTTCACTACTCGGACCTCGACAAGACTATCTATTGGTGTCTCCGCCAGTACGTCGAGCTACGAGATTGTTTCTGGATATATTGTCCAGTACTCCTCCTCTTATAAACATCTCTACATCCCCCATACTTCTATTATGACTCATTTCCGCCTGACGAGACATGGAAATGTCGAGAAGCCCGACTATCAAGGACCGTCAGAACGATCGCGGCCCACCATCACTACCATGTAGAAACCAGCCTCTGAGCTCCTCAAACCTACGTGAAAAATTTCTGCCTCTTCACAACCCTGAAGAATCATGGGAGCACCTCATCTCCATAAACACCCGTCGGGAGAAATCGAGACCGAGGACTCAGGCAGCAGGCTCAGCGAGTGGCCTTGATGGTCATCGCCCGATTCAGTACTCTGAAGGCGCGCAGGCCGCCGTCGCCGCGACAACTCACCAGACGAATGGAGGGTTAGCTGCAAACCTCCGCCGCACTGCAACAAGAAGCACTCCAACGCGAGCAGCAGCGGGGACAAATCGTACAGGAGGGACGGCAACTCGTAGGAGCCCTGCAGGATAAATTCCAACAGGTCGAGAACACCCAAGGGGGATTAGCTTCTGCCATCGGAACCTTGGACCAGCAATTTCAGCTGTACGCCGAGCGTCTGCAAGCCCAGATGGAGCAACGATTCTCTGCGCTAGCGGCTCAGGCAACGGTCCAGTGGCAACACACCCAAATCTTGGCCAATTCAGAGGCCAAAAGAAGGGCCTTGCTGGTTATTCCTTCCGAGATTAATAAGCGATCGAGCGGAAGCTCTCAGGCCCATCCTAAGTAAGAAATTGAGCGAGGATCGTTCGTAAAAACGAACAAAGGAAGCAACCTCGGGTGGAATCGGGAGGCAGGAAGGGTCAGTGGACGGTAGGCCACCACTATCACCGGAGGACTGTCGGAGACAGGGAATAAAACCCTGCTCCATGCAGAAGATCACAGTAAATCGGCGTGGAGGAGGAGGCACGACGGTCATTGGAGAAAGCGGTGGTGGAGGAGGCGGGATGGGAGAAGCAGGGGTAGATGGCTGGAGATGATAGCTCAGATTCGAGCTCAGGGATGAGAGAAGAGGAAGGAGGAGAGAAGACGCGGAGGAGAAGATCTGCCTCAGATCTTGCCCGGTCCGAAGGAGATCTTGCGGCCAAGATCCTTCTCCGGAAAAGCCAGCGAAGACGTCCGTAGGTGGATCGATCGGATGGAAACCCTGATCGACCTCCAACCCGAATCAACTGGGATGACCACTAGAATACAGTGGGCATCGCTGGCTTAAGATAAGCGGTAAGTTCTGGAGGAAGCTTTAAGGAAAACTAGCGTAACACTGAGCTCGTCTTGGTCCCAGATTCAAGCAGGAACTCCGGATCAATCTGACAACCGCACCAAGCAGGCCAAACAGAAGATGGATAGACTCCGTCAAACTGGCATCGATGATTACATCAATGAGATGCAAAATTTGGAGTGGGGCCTTGAGTCGGACCGTCGTCGTAAATCCGTGATTCTGACGAGGAATAAAACTCACCGTTAGAAACTGTCGTACGCGATCGAAGAACGGAAGACTTCGACATTATCACCGGGTTAGGAAGGTGGGACGAAAGGATCACGAAGGTGAAGCGGCGGCGTGAAATATTCGCGTGGCCATCATAACCCATCCGGCAATGAAATTCTCGCCGTGGTATCTCGTTACGTAAGAGGAAAAAAGCGCTCAAGAATCAACACTCGTAAAAAGGGCGGAAGCGCCATGCGCCGAAAAATCTTAGCAGGCTAGCGGGAAGAAAAAAGAGGTGGGAAAAAGCAAGAAAATGTCGCGTTGTGGTAGAGGGGACCAGCAAGGGGCTAAGCAAGGTCAGGAAAAGCTAGATGGAGGAAGAAGCCGTCATTTCTAGGAAAAGCAGGCAGCAGGGGGATGGAGAAAATGCAGGGAAAAAAGCGGAGGAAGAAAGCTAGGAAAAAAACATGAGCAGAAGAATTTGGTCAGGATCACAGTCCTGCAGGATGATTGAGGGATTTAGTGAGGGAATTGAGGGAGTTCATTTTTGTATGATAAAAGTTAAATAAAAATTGGAATCACACCGCATAACGGCCTCCCCATGGAGATAAGGGTAGAGTGAAAAACCTTCCTTGTAAGAAGTGGGGGTATGAATGTGACAGACGCGGCGGTAGAGACCTCTTGTGCAACTAGGAGCAGGCCGAGCAATTTGGCTTCAGCATAAATAGGACGCGTTCCGAGCAGCAAAGGTGACTGGGAGGCGGCGAGTTCTGTGAGTGAATCCGGTACCCATTTATCTTGAACAGGAGGGCCTGATAAGCCGAGGCAGAAAGAGCCTATAATAATCGTCGCAACCTTCTTCATTGCCAAAATCTCTAGGAAATATATAATTATCTTGCGGCCTTTGATAAAGGGAAAAATTATCATACAACTATTCAACACCTCAGAAAGGCGACTAAAGATTAATATGTCTCGTCCAAAAACCCGCCTTGAGGTGGAGGTTTCTGGCTAATCACCTGAAACAAATCAACATTTAGTTTCTGACGTCCTGGCCCAGTGTAGCGATGGCGCGAAACCTGGATTATGTCTTGGAAATCGTGAAAAGCCGCAATACCCGTCAGGACCCGTAACAACCTCTCTGCATCCGGCAAGCCGATGGCTGCGTATCTTTCATTTCCGAAGCATATTACCCTCACTCTCGCGTTGGCCAAGCCATCTAACAGGTTAGTCACCTGCGAGATAGGGGCGCTTCTTGCGGAAAGGATTTAATCGTTCCTCACGGTGGCTCGAAAGCACCAACCCATAATCTGTTTGGGGTCAAACGCTGTGGCCTTTAGTCTTGATCTTAGATTAAGGGTTCTTGTATAATGAGGAAGCAGATCTGTCTGAAGAAGAATTGGCGAGAAAGTCGTGAGGCTATTTCCGTCAGCCCAGGAAGGATCTGATAAGTCGCACCCTTCTGGGCGAAGCGTCGAGGAAGCGAAGAAATCGTAGTCTTATCGATAGAATTAGGACTACTGTGGCGTGATTCCAAAGAAGGGCAGGGCCTTTCTGGGAAGCGCGGCGAATGGGATCGCTATTATCACAGGGCGGATGTCAGCAGCGCAGGGACCAATTTCTTTCCCTATCGCGCGGAACAGAAGGCCCTCAGGAATACGCCGATGAGATGTTAGCCCGCTGGAAAAATCTGGCCCTCCCGTCCTGCTGCGGCATTCTCTTTGTCCGTAAAAAGGCGGGGAAGCTTGGGTTGTGTGTGGATTCTGGGGACTCAACATAACAGTCAGAATCGGTACCTCTCCATTTCATGAGCGGCAGCGGATGCAACTAAGGGGCCCAATTCTTCACCAAGATTGGCCTAAGCAGTTCTGCGGTGAGTGCGGAAGGAGAAGAATGGAAACGGCGTTTGATAAAGTATATGGTCGCAGTCTGGGTAATGCCGTTTAGGTGACCAATCGTGACGTTAGGAAATAGTATGCGATTTTCAGGACCTGTTAGATCAAGGCCTCGTGGTATCGGGCGATATCCGATCTCTTCGAAGGCGAAGGAGGAGCGTGATCTTGCCGTGAGAGAAGTGTTGGAGAAATTTCTGAAAGAACCACCTGTTCGGTAACCTGAAAAAAGGCTGGCTGTGAAGGAGGTAGAATTCCTTGGGTACCAACTTTCAGGAGCAGGAACTTCAATCTCCCGACAAATTGAAGGCCATCGTGGTGGTTGGAGCCACTAAAGTCGAGCTGCAGTCTTCTTGGGGTTCTTAACTTTTGCGCCGGTTCATCAAGGGCTACTCAAAGTGTGTAAGCCGATGACCGACCTGTTGAAGAAAGGGTGCGAATGGAGATGGGGTCTGAGCGTCGGAGGCCTTCAAGAGATTGAAGCACCTGTTCACTCACGCTCCTATCCTTCGCCACTATGACGAACATCGTATGGCAGTCCTTGAAACAGATGCCAGCGACTGGGCAGAGGCTGCGGTCCTGTCACAGACGTTCGAAGATGGTATGCTACATCCGGTGGCGTATCACTCTCGCAAGTTCATCGAGGCGGAAGTCAACTATGAGATCTACGATAAGGAGATGCTCGCGATAGTTTCCGCGCTCTTAACTTGGAGGCACTGGCTGGAAGGTACAGGACAGCCTATCCAGATATATTCTGATCACCAAAACCTCCAAGATCTTTATAACGACTCAAGAAACTGCCGAGAAGACAGGTTCGCTGAAAAGATAAAGACCTTTTCATTTCAAGATTCATTTCCAGGCGACAAGAACGGTCTGACGATTAACCGCGCTACCGAGATGGAAGGGGGGTAGTTCGAGAGCAGCCTGTAAAATTTCTCTCACCCAACATTTTATGAAAACACCTCCTACCGCTACGAATTTGGAAGGACTCAACCTAATAGAACGCCGAAGAAATCGCCTGCAATGTCTCATCGGAAGTCGTCGATTGGATCGATTGGACGCTGCATCGAAGTGGGAGGCCGACGCGAGGCTGACGAGAGGCCAACGACACGGAGGTTGTTCCGGATGAACCCTCAACAACGGAGATCCAGAGGACCTGTACCGGTTGTCGAGAAGATAAGCCGTAGAATGGGACCCCGATCAGACGACAGCTACCCACGGAAGGTCGATGGGTTGTCTTGCGCATCTTAATTGCCAAGTCGTTGAAGAAGCGTCATGACAGGCCCGTAGCAGACCTGGGAGGGATAAAACCTGGAGTTGATTGATCGAACTATGGCCATAAACGCCAAATATGTCAGCACGTGTGATGTGTGCCAACGAGCCAAACAACGCCGGAGACATATGTCTCTTCCACGACCCCTGAGCTTGGTAACGACTTCGACATCTCCATGGACTTTGTAGTAGAGTTGCGGAGAGGTCGGGATTCCGGAACGTTTTGGTAGTGGTGGACCGCTTCACAAAAATGGCTCACTTCATTCCAATGACGGGAATCAATGCGGAACAAACCGCACAAGCCTTCGCTGGCGACATTCGCACGACTCGATCGATAGTATCGGACCGGCGAACCCACCGCGCTAAGCAGCAATTACGAACGACTTGGTATTCGGAGGAGACTTCAACCTCGCTCCACCCCAGGACGGATGGTCAGACGGAAAGGACTAACCAGATATGGAGTCCCACTTGCGGCGTTCACGGCCGCACAGAAGTGGAGAGATCTCCTTCCTATCTGCGAATACGCCTACAACAACGCGAAGCATTCCTCCACCGGACAGTCGCCTTTCTACTGCAACTATGGATTTCATCCTCGCACGGATTGGCCTACGGATACGGAGATGGAAAAGCTAGATGCTCAAGGGAATAATCACCTAGACAGCATCCTAGCCGCTCATGAACTGGCTCGGGAAACCCTACAGCAGACGTACGATAAAATGTCGTCAAGAACGGGACCCCCGGCACAACAGTTCAACCCCGGACAGAAGGTTCTCCTGGATACTCGGAATCTCGGGGGGTACAATAAATGGTCGGATAAATTCACGGGCCCCTTTGAGGTGCTGACGAAAATCGGCAACCGACCGACTCTACCCGCAGACTGGAAGATTCACAATGTTCCACGAAATGCTTTCGGCCTTATCGGAAGATCCAGACGTTCAACGGAAACGTAACATCCGGAAGCGATCGATCACTCGGCGAAGCAATTGCACCGGAGATCGCATCATACAGGATCTGAGAGCTCGATCGGATACTTCAATAAACGACGGCTGAATTGAAGACGTTCGATACCTTCCTCCAGACAGGTTTTTCCCACAGGGGTTTACCGCTCGGAGGTTTTAACGGTCGAGGCCGCCGGCTATGGAGTAGGAATAGGATTCTTTGGGTTAGGGTGGATTGATAAGGGGTTAGGTATGATTACGTGGATGGCGAGATGATAATGGGATTGTCCTGGTGCGTCGGTGCTGAGTAAGAACGTTACGTAAGGAGTCCGACCAGGGGGGTTGTCCCTTGGCGGCTCCAATCATGTATAAATAGATAGCCAGACCGCCGTGAGACTGAGGGGTCTTCTTCTCTCATCAGTGAACGGAATCCGGTCTACAATATTACAAGTTTAAAACGCTACAGAACTATTGCTTAGCAAAAGCCATATCTCAAGTGAATGTCCCTCTTCGAGATATCCCTTTACAGCATCCTTCATGTATCTCCAACGAGCTGCGGTACCGGGAGCGGGATGTCGAGTCATGATTTATCACTCGGTCGTCGCCTCACCAAAAAAAACCCCCGTATTGATTACATGTACTTACGGGTTTCGCGCTGGGAGATATTACTAGATGAGTATGGGCACTATATGGCTTCTAGACTACATGTACGTGAAGAAGTCCTCTGGCTGGAGATGGTGGGGTGGGGAGGGGGGTGCATTTGTGTGTGTGTGTGTTTGTGCCGGGTAGAAAATAAGCTTTCTATCCCCTCCCGTGCCCTGCCCCACCGCCAGCAGGGCCAGCCCTAACTGTGAGTTAGCAAAGCGCTCAGGCCCACAGGGCACGGGTCTGCGGCTTGGCTTACGGGAGAGATTTTTCTCCCGCCGTCTGCACCTCCAGTTACGAACGCTCTACCTCCATCACCGCCCCACCGTCTTGGAGGCTCCAACATCAATACATGGAGGTTTACGCCTTTGTCTACTCTAGAAGCCGTCCGCGGCTTTGGGGTTGGGTAAGGGCCCTCAGTGTGATGGGCTGATCTCTGGGCGTGGCCGAGGGATCGGGGCTTGGGCTTTGGGGCATTATGCCGCTTGGGTGATTCCAGGCTGGCGTGTAGATCGTGGGCGTAATCTGGGGGCTATAGAGGGCTTTGTGGGGTGGGTGGGCGGCGGTGGTACTAGCTGCCTGGGTGGGGTTGCGTTTTTTGCTTGCTGCGGTGGCGCCTGGGGGTTATGGTTTTCGGGGAGACTTTGGTGTGGGTTTGGCTCTGTCCGTTGGTTCTGCTTTTCCTTTGGGGCTGGGGGCTTCGCATCTTGGGGCCTGGGGGATTGCTTTCTCTGGGGGTTTTTGGGTGGGCGGGGGTTATGGGGCCGTGGGAATGTTCGTGGGTTATAAGGGATGATCTTGCGCTGTAGCATAGAGCTAGCTAGCCTGGGAGATTGGGCAGTTCTCTATTGGGAGGACCAACTGAGACAGAGATATGGAAATTTTTATATCTAGAACGACATAGACTAGGGCCTGAGAGGGCAGTGGGGAAACTGGGCTGAGACAAGGGAGGTATGGCCCTCTGGAAGACTGTGCCGGAGTCGTTATTCACTTTGGGGCATTAAGTTTGTTTCTGCGGCTGGTGGCTATCGTTGTCCGTAAGGATCACGCAGAGGAGTATTTGCCATGACTTGATTGGGGGTAGATCATCCCACAAAGAGCTCGGGCATCGAGACAGAGACGGAGTGGAGAGAAGGCTGCCTTGTTACCTCTACCCTTTCTTGCTGCCTCGCCCGCCCCATGAATCAGTGCGCAAAATGTACGCTTCCAGTTTGTCCGGTGCGCTTGGGGTCCTGATAGCGGGGGGGTTGTCCGCTAGGTTTTGCGGGAAAGTTCTACATATCATCCGTATAGTCGTTTTTTGCGTGCCCGGGTATGGCCGCTGATGTGATGCGAGCTTGGCCAGTCTCCGCCAAAGCAGGTTACTGTGCTATTGGGGTAATAGCCTACGGGATCGAGAAAGCAAGGGTCGAGGGGAAAAACCTAGTATGTACCGGAGGAGGAGGTCTAGAGCTGGCTGTGAGATATCGGGGCTGGTTTGGCTGTCTGTATGACGTTACATACAAAACATACAAAAGGGAGTAAGGCACATCGGGGCTTAGGAGAGGCGCCATAGTAGTCTCAAGGGAGAAAGCTTAAACCCAGAAGGACGGAGGGTCGGGATAAGGTCGCTTGAGCAAACCTTCACTATCATGTGTAGGTGGTGGTCCCGCTTTGCCTATGGGGCGAAGGCGCTTTAGTCTCTCGCTGGGTCATGCCTGTTCTTATGGGTTGGCTGCTATAAGCCTAAGTTTGGTCTGTCCCCGTCGGGCTCACTAGGGGCATGGATGTTAGATGGTCTTGGGGATATATACACCGAGCAGGTGCACAAGCATGAGAGAATAGGGAGGGAGTGAAGTCATAGTAGAACATGACATGTTGGATTTGGGGGAACATCTTCCGGATGGGTGCTAGACATTTCGTGGTCCCTGGAACAAGGAATTGCTTAAAAAGGTGAGACTAATCCCGCCGTCCCACTCCCACTTTAGATGTTTGGTGCGTGGGACCCGACATCCCAGGATACCGAGTGATAACATGTGATTGATGGGCGAGAAACTGTTCTGTCCGGTAGGTTATAGTAGAATGCGACCCGGAGCTCGAGAAATCTAATAAAATGAAGTGCTTTTAAAGACAGGACCTGTAAACTCACCTGCGTGCAAGACCTTGATTGCGAAGAACTTCGGTAAGCCGTTTGAGACGCGGGAGGCTTGAAATTTCAATTCTCCGGGGGTCGCCCGCTGACTCGAGAGTCTCCAGAGCCCCCACTAAACCTTCCAGATCAGCCCTCCGGACGACCCCGCAGAACCTCTCCAAACCCCCTTGAGGCTGTCAATTTTAGTGTAGCATCTGTAAGGCTTACCAGTAGGTTCAAAGCGCCCTCCTAGCCTCTCCGTAGAAATCAATTATTCCCGTGAGACCCATCCGCTGTAAGCCTTTTCGCGTGAGACTCCCGATAAGGCCTATCCGTCTCCTGTTACTCTCCGGAGGGCTGAGCGGACCCTCCCGAGGTATCCTGAGGCAAGAAGAAAGTTGATCTACCACCCGATACCCTCCCGAGAACCTATTAGGCTTTCCCAGAGTCTCCTGAGACAGTAAGATTGATGTCGCGTCTCCTATGTTCTCCTGAGAGAGCCCCGTATCTTCTGTACTCTCCTGAGACCTCTCTGTGTCTCCTGTACTCTCCCGAGAACTCCTATGCTCTCCTGAGATCCCTTTGAAATTCTCTGTATCTCCCGTGCTCTCCCGAGCGCTCCCTGTGTCTCCTGTGATCTCCTGAGACCCCACTAAAACTCACCGTATCTCCTGTGATCTCCCGAGATATCTCTGTATCTCCTGTGATCTCCCGAGATATCTCTGTATCTCCTGTGATCTCTGTATCTCCTGTGATCTCCCGAGATATCTCTGTATCTCCTGTACTCTCCTGAGATATCCCCGTATCTCCTGTGATCTCCTGAGATATCCCCGTATCTCCTGTGATCTCCCGAGCTATCTCCGTGTCTCCTGTGATCTCCCGAGATATCCCCGTATCTCCTGTGATATCCCCGTATCTCCTGTGATATCCCCGTATCTCCTGTGATATCCCGAGATATCTCCGTGTCTCCTGTACTCTCCTGAGATATCCCTGTATCTCCTGTACCCTCCTAAGATCTCTCCGTATCTCCTAGACCCTCCTGAGAGCTCTCCGTGTCTCCTGTACTCTCCCGAGAGCCCTCAAATGTCTCCTATACTCTCCTGAGAGCTCCCCATCTCTCCTGTGATCTCCTGAGAGCTCCCCGTATCTCCTGTGATCTCCCGAGTTATCGCCGTATCTCCTGTGATCTCCCGAGTTATCGCCGTATCTCCTGTGATATCCGAGATATCTCCGTATCTCCTGTGATATCCCGAGATATCTCCGTATCTCCTATGCTCTCCCGAGAGCCCTCCGATCTCCTGTACTCTCCAGAGAGCTCTCCATGTCTCTTGTACTCTCCCGAGAGCTCTCTATATTCTCCTGTACTCTCCTGAGAACCCTCGGATCTCCTATACTCTCTTGAGAACTCTCTGTGTCTCCTATACTCTCCTGAGAAGTCTCTGTGTCTCCCCTACTCTCCTGAGAGCTCTCTGTATTTCCTATACTCTACTGAGGTGCCTTTTAAACTCTTTATATCTTCTATGCTCTCCCGAGACCCCTTTAAAGTCCCCCGTGTCTTCTGTGCTCCCCTAAGAGCTCTCTGTATCTCATACGATCTCCAGAAACCACTCAAATTCCCCGGAGCGGGACAATTATTCTCCGAGCAGGATGGCGGCTAAAGCCGTTGTTAGGCCCTAGTATTTAGGTGTTCCTTGGCGGGGCTGTGGGTACGCACACATGAGTTCCCTTAGCCCTACATACAATTTCTATAGACAGCATAAACGACCACAGCACCATAAGAAAACTCCACTCCACTCCGCTCCGCTCCGCTCCGCCCCACTTGCCCTCTTCCCTACCTTCCACAACCACAACAGTGTTTTGCTCGCCCATCTTGAAGAACCCAGCCAGCACATGAGCCTCATCACCGAGCACCACGGACTACTACTGCTACTGATTTGCCTCGCTCGTTTGGGACGACGAGCCTCCTCCGGAGGCCACTGTCCTGAACGAGTCGGTCTCTGGGCTACGGCCGAGGGATCGAGCAATTGAAGTTTGAGTCACGGGCCTGGTCCGCCTTGCCTGCTTCAGAACTCGAGTATGAACCTTGAGAGTTGGGAGTAGGTTTCTAGACTAGGCTACAGCAGCTGAGGGGGTCTAGCAATAAGATTGGGGTTTGGGATCCTGGGGGTGATTAGCCTTACTCGTCTGGGGAGGTCGGACTCCTGCATAAGGGAGGAAGCATCGAGCTGGACGAGTCGGCCTCTGGGCTATGGCCGAGGGGTCTGGCAGTACGATTTGGGATTTGGGATTTGAATTTGGACTTGGGCTTTGGGCTTTGGGGTTTTGGGGGTGGTAGCCTTACTCGTCTGGGGGCATTTTACAGCTTGTTCAGGGAGCAGAATCGAGCCGGACGAGTCGGCCTCTGGGCTATGGCCGAGGGGTCTGGCAGTGCGATTTGGGATTTGGGGCTTGGGATTTGGGATCGGGATTTGGGATTTGGGTTCTGGGGTGGTTAGCCTTACTCGTCTAAGGAGATCGGACCCCTGCATGAGGGAGAAGCATCAAGCTAGACAAGTCGATCTCTGGGCTACGGCCGAGGGGTTGAGCGCTGTGTATATAACGCCCCTCCCAACAGTACGCCATCCGACCAACACAGGCAGCACCAAAATACTGGTGGATTTTGGGGGCGCCCAGTTAATGCTAGGCCGTACGTTTCCCCCGGACCCGTGGGAAGCAGCCTCTACGGACACCTTTACTTCAATTCTGGGGCGCTAGAAATTGGTGACATGTACCTACAGAGCCAAGACTCGGGGGCCCCGCGCGCGCGCAACGGTGCTTATAGAGACGGCCTGGTCTTAATTTAATTGTCATCTGCCATGTACTGTATCTACTCGAGAAACGCCCAGGAGCGTAGAGAAACCTCATAACAAAAGGTTATATAGCGCCAAAACCGGGCCGTCGTAGCTAGGCCGAGCTAGTCGTTGCATCACCCCCGCCCGGGTACATACATGTACGTAGAAGTCCGCCCCATCACAGAATATCACTCGGCGTGGAAATGATCGCAATTGCATGTGGTAGACTCTGGTCTGTAACGTTACCTCCAGCTGAGTAAGTACATGTAAGTAGCTACACCGTCCCACCAAGCGAAAAGCAGGAGCGGTGCACTGTAATACTCCCCCCCTCTTTTTTTCTTTTCTCTGATCACGCAAACATCGCCTGGGTGGTGGTGGCGGGGGGCCCCGGGGGGGGGGGGGGGGGGTGGAGGAATATCAAACCAAACCAAACCAAACCTGTGTTGTCTGGTATAATTTTCGGGGGCATTTCGAGACCCTACCCCCCCGCCCCCAATCTTACATTTTATGTAGAAGTACAGCGGTGCAGAGCACTTATATATATATATATACAACCAAGTATGATACAAAAAAAACAGAACAAAAAAAGAACTCTAGGAATATATATAATATCAGGTATTTATTTACTTGCTAAGCTTAGAGAAGAGAGAAAAACCGGAGTCAGCTAGCTAATGGTAGAGAGGAGGAAGGTAGGAGGAGGAGGAGGAGGAGAGGGGGGGGGGGAGGGAATAAAGGGGAAACAAAATAGACTATCGTCTATTTCCCCTCCTCGTCCTCAGCCTCGGCCTCCAACTCGTCCTCAGCCTCGTCCTCAAACTCGTCCAGCAGTGCCATGGCCTCCATCAGAAAGTCCTTCTTACTCCCTTCCTCTTCCGCCGCCGCCGGCGGGGCATTTCCCTCCTCCTTAGCCACCACCGGGGCATTTCCCTCCTCCTCCACCGCCACCGCCACCGGGTCTTTTCCCTCCTCGGCCGGTGATGGTGGTGGTGGTGATGGTGGTGGTGGTGATGGTGGTGGTGCGCCCTCGCCCTTCTCGCTCTTGCTCCCGCTCCGGTCCACAAAGTATGGCTCCACCGAGCACCCCAACTTCGCCATCCTGATAGCCTCGGCCGACCACGTCCGCCTCTCCGTCTCACTGCCGTCCCTAGCGACCACCATGCTCTTGACATCCATCCCACCGCGCTTGAACATGATCGGCTCCTTCGGCTTATCGGCGTGCTCGATCTCGTTGTCCTCGAGCACCACGCTCACCATCTTCCCCACGGGTCTACGGTCCCGGCCCGCGGCCCGCGGGTCCGCGAGCTCGACCGCGAGCTGCCCGTGCAGCCACGACGCCACGCGCCCGCTGTACGTGATGTACTCCCTGGGGCGCATGATGCGGTGGAGGATGTAGAGGTGGTTGACGCCGGGCAGCTGGATGCCGCGGCTGTAGAAGCAGCTCGTGAGCCACACCGTTGTTACGCGCTTGTCGCCGCCGGCGGCCTCTCTCTGGAGGCGGGCGTGCACCGAGGGTGTCAGCAGCATGTCTGTGCGGCCGAGGGGGAGCTTGCCGGGTTCGCTGCCCGATTGCCACTTGACGGCGGTGAGGTAGCGGCACTTGATCCCCTGTTCGCGAAAGGCGAGCTTGAAGGCTTCAAGGTCGGATTCGGGGGCGATGCCTACTATGACGTTGGTCGGGTAGTTGTCGTGTTTGAGGAGCTCCATGACGATTGGGACGACAACGCCCGGTGGGTAGCCGGGCACGTGGAGCTTGTTGGGGACGGCATCCTCGTCCTGGATTTCGTCCTGGACCTGGTCCCTGAGTTGCCCGTTCATTTCCATTTGCAAAATGATGTCCTCTTTGCTGAGATGGCGCATGGTGGGAAGCGGGGCATCGCGCAGGGTGCCGGTGCGGATGTCGTAGGCAAGAACGTGGTGATGGAGGTGGTCGGGGACGTACGGGGTGATCTTTTCGCGGTTGAGTGGAGGGTCCTCGACGGAGATCAGGGAGTTGCTTCGTGCCCTGCGGCGCCACTCCTCTCCGGTCCTAAAGGTGTTGGGCGACATTTCCATGTTGAGTTCTGACGCCTGCAGCCAGTCGCGGTGGTGTTGAATCAGGAAGCGCTTCACCTGCGTTGGGGACAGCGTCGAGCTGGGGAAGACTAGCTGCGGCTGCTGCGGCGCTACACCGCGCTTGTGTGCGTCGGCCAGGCGGCACTTGATGATATAGTCGAGGAGGATTTGCAGCGGCACCTGTCTTGGATTGGACCGCTCCGTCAACGCCTCACGGGCCCGCCCTTTCTTCAGCCGCGAGTAGTAAACCATCTGAGTGATGGCCGCGTCCACCTCCTCGATCACAATCACCTTTAGATGGTTGAGGTCGATCATTGACCTCACGCTCCCCTGGTTGTCCGCTAATATGTCCAGTATAATCGTCGGCGGCGCCAGAATGATATGCGGGTGCGGGAATTGCTTCAACTTCTGGAGCTGCCCCAGCTCCGCATTGACCCCACGCCGATACAGCAGCTGCACAAACGCATCCGGATTGCTCCTGACCTTTTCGCTATCGCTGTTCTGCAGCATGGTCAGGATCATGTTGTAGTAGTGTGCCCCGAGATCCACATTCGGGACCAGCACAAGCGCACTCGTCGTTGGCTGCGTCATACCGGACTCTAGCTTCTTTAGCGACCTCTCGAGCCCCAGCAGCCACGCCGCAATCGCAAACGACTTTCCGGTCCCCGGGAGACCCCGCACAGAGAGCGAGTACCCGTACGTCAACGCCGACAGTATCTTCTTCTGCACCGCCGTGGGCCTCACTGCGTTGGGGAAGGCACGAAGTAGCGTATCAGCCACCACGGGCCGCAGCCCTACTCTCTCCCAGGGCCTTGTTCTGGGCCCGAAACTTGCGCGGCGGAGATCGAGTTCCTCTTCGTAGCTGAGCACTTTTTCTGATGTCTGATTGTCCACCGATGCCGGCAGTGGAGTCATAGGGTTGGGGTATGCATACGCGGTGGCGGTGACATAGGAACGGCGTAAGGCGGGAAAGGTCCGGGTCTGGCGGTGACGGGTGGGGAGGAAGGCGGTTATGGGAATAGAGGGGGAGCGAGAGAGCAGATGTGTACGGCACCGGGTGCAGATGTAGGATGGGTGTGCTGTGCGAGAGACCGTAGAAAGCATCTTTATATGTATGTACTGTGATCCCCAATGAGGAGGAGGGGAAGAAAGTGTGGATTGAATTAGTTATTCTAGGTGCGTGTAAAGAGTATGTGAGAGAGAGAAATGATTGCTCTGATCTATAGTTTGTAGCAATAGTAATAGTAGTATAGTGGTAGTCCCATATCATGTAGTGCGTTCAATTGAATTGAATTGATGGGAGAATCTCATGGTGTTTCAACTTTTTTTTCTTTCTTTCCCACCCCCACTAACAACTTAAAAATTATGGGAGGGGTGGGAGGGTAACGGGGCGGGGCGGGTTACCCGTACGGTCGGCGTGGATTATGTCATGCATGTAACTTGCATGTCGGGTACACCCCGCACAAATTTGTAGTTACCAAAGCTATCTCCACCACCACCTCTTAAGACATTTAGAGTTTCCAGATTGATTATCCTCTATCATGGTGATTGTGGGGTCTTCGTTTTTCGAAGGCTTTATGTCTGTTTTGGTGCCGTTGCCATACGACATACTTCTAGGTCTGACACAGTACGGGTGGATCTATCTTCTTTACTTCATCCATCTATAAAAATTGGGGCTTTACCCATAGACCGAATAATCACTACTCTTTTTGTGATCATATTACCTATTAAGGAAGCCCAAATCCCGATACCACCATTCATTACCCCCCTCAGGCATTGATGTATGCAGCGTCGTGTATGCAGATGCTCATCTGCCTGTCATGTCCACACGCTATCACTCGGAGAGATTGGAAGAATCTTAATTAAATAGCAACGCAACACGGGTATCATAAACGAAAAGAAGAGGGGAAAAAAAACACCGCTTATTCCACTACCTCGTTTTTTTGTTCTTTTTTTTCTATTTTTTTTTTCTTTCTTCTATCCCTTCGTAGAGGGAAAATTTAAGTAATGTAAAAGAAACATCGACTTTAACAGGTACAGCACAGGGGGGAAGTAATAAAGAAAAAATTAAAAGATGTGTAGTGCCCTCGGTGGGTATGAAATCAAGAGAATGTCAAAAGGCAGGAAAGAAAAAAAAGGATAAACTGCACAGTTCTACAACATGAGATCCAAAGATGGGGAATCGGCAGGTAGTAAAAAGAAAGGGGAACAGAAGAAATAAATGAAACAACTGCTAACGTCTACACCAGTCCCATCTAAGCAGCCATCATCATCACACCAGACTCGTCCGCTTCAGTCTCAACCTCAGCATCCATTCCTGCCGCATCATCCTCATACTCCATCTCGACGGCCTCATCAATAGTCTCTTTAGCTACCGCCCCTCGGAAAGCATCATCCCTCTCATCATTTCCGCTGATGCCGTTCTTCGTGCTGCCGTTACGCTTCATACTCGCCTCGCCGAGGTTGATGGGGATAAACTTGCTGGGCAGCTTGACGCGGTGGAACTTTTCCCTCAGCGTCTCGACAACGTATTTCCAGTCGAGATGACTGGTGAGACTCTTTCTCGGTGCGCAGCCGATGCAGTGCTTCGAGTCAAGACTCATGTAGAGCGGGTCGTTGCTGTGGCAGCCGGGGGAGATAGAGACACGGATGCTGTAGCTGGAAACGTTCGGGTCGTCGGGGTTCTCGCCGGGCTCTGTCTTGGTCTCGGACTCGTAGAGCTCGAAGCAGATCTGGGTCAAGTAGTCCAGCTCTGGGATGGTATTCCTTGCCATCTTTGTGGGGAGGCCGCCTTCGATGATGCAGTTGAGAAGAGTATATATGTGAGATTCTGCCCCATGTTAGTGACCCATTATCCTGCTGACGACATAAAATGGAGACTGTACCTTTGGTGAAGTAGATAAAAGACTTTGCGTTCTCTGCCGCCTGGACATTCTCCAGATCCTTCACAATCTGCTTCAGCAGCGGAAGGCTGGTCAAGAGCCCAATCTCCAGTTTCTCTTCATCTCCGATACCGTACTCCTGGGGGGACACAAAGTCAAAAAGCGCTTTAGCGAGCCTGTAAAGCTCTCTCAGCTTTGAGAGCCTTGTGTCGCTCTTTGCCTTTACTTCTTCTCTGGTGCTGGCATAGCTCCTCCCTGCCTCCTCCTCGGGTACAATTACAGGTCTCAGGCCTGTGCCGAGCAAACTCCTGCGTCTCAGAGCACCACCGAGTCTTTCTCTCTTGCTTGTGGACACTGGAGGCATAGTTCTCTGCTCATCCACGCTCAGGGTGAGTGAGCTCTTACGACCGTCATCCTCATCAATGATAGCAAACTCAGAGCTCTCGGCCTCAAGCATAGCATCACTCGGCATAAAGATTGCCTCCAAGAACTGACGATTATGGAGTGCGTCGTACTTCATAGTATCATAGAGCTCTGAGATCTTGCTAGGGTCAACCTTTTCAGGGTCGCAAAACTCCGCAAACAATTTCTCCCAACGCTCTTTGAACAGCTCGGGGTCTTCGCCGCAACACCAACGGGGTTGGATAGTTGCCGAGGCCGCAAGGGTATCTCTTCCAGCGGTGGCTGGATCAGGAGATCCAAAGAGGCGTGAATAGTTCTGGATCATGACACGACGGTGAAATTTCATGAGCGAAACCACTTGCTGGAGGACGACCGCAGGCTCGGGCATATTCTCCTTGGGCCATGTGAATTGCGGGGGAGGCTTGGATCCATGACGGAGAAGCGACTTCAACTCTTTCTTGACCTACGACCCAACTCCCGTTAGAATTGGGGAGAAACCTTGATTTTCAAAGGAGACAGCATACCCTATCCATATCATCCTTTGCTGCATTCGAGTCGTCGAGCAAATCTTTCCTGACACGAACAAAATTATCCGGGACTTTTTGATCCAGGAAGCTCGCCGTCCAAATTTGCGCTATGCCAATTATTAGAGCCCGTTCATCCGCTGCCACTGTCATCTTTCATTTAGGGAAACATACCACTAGTGGAAACTCGTCTCTCCGAACTTGTAAATACACGAACATCATCTAGTGCCTCTTTGTTCATCAATAGAAGATCCTTGCGATAGCTCTCCCCAAGGTCTTGACTTTGATACCTCGCGCTGTGCGTAGGTTCACCTCCCCACTTAATAATTAGTTGCAGCTTCTCCACTGTCGGCTTCTGCCCCTCAGGATCGTTAGAGCTTGAACTCGAAACCCTCGTAAGATTGTCGCATTCACTGCTGTCTGGAAAAGTTCCGTTGATACCCGACTTATTCTCGGAAGCCTTTCCTTTACCTTTATCCTTCTTTTTGCCATCTTTCAAGAATAGTGGCTTGATTTGCACCTTTGTACCAGCAAACCCAACTTTTCTATCTAGCGCATTCTTAAGGACAGCAAGTTTCTCCATATCCTCTGTCTTACCCTCTATGGCGATTCGGGTAGCTTCGATAACGTCCTGGAGACCCTCTTCAATAAGCATAACCTCTTCTGTGTGGCCCTTGAGAAGATCCACAAATGGTTTAGAATGAAATGTGAACTTGAATTTTTGTTTGGGCGTTCGGTCTGCATGTCTTAGAACAGCTACCATTCCCTTCAGCTTCCAACTATGTTTTGGAGCGACAGGGAGGGCTTTTTCGCGGTCTTCCTCAGTCATGTTCTCGAGGGCCACAACTACTGGAGTAGGCGCGGCAGCTGCAACTTCTGGAGTGGGTACCTGACCAGGAGTAGGATTTGTTGATGCGGAGGCAAGAGGTTGCTGTTGGTGGTGGTTTGACAACCTTGAAGCTGAGGGTGAGCGGGATAGAAGGCTTTGGAGGGTGGATCTGCGGTTCATATCACTCTTTTTCCCGCCGCTTCCACGACGGCTGGGGCTTCTCTCTGCTGTTGCAACCACTGTCGCCATAGCTCCTGACTCTTTTAAACTATCTTTGAGTGTTTTATCTTGCATAGCTTTGATGAACATCTGACGAAGGATAGTCGAGCAGTTGTAGTAGTAGTCGTTATTATCCTTAACGAAGCTCCATCCATTGACATCGATAACATAGCTCTTACCATGCACCCTCAACAGGTCGAATCCGCAGACAGCTTGTCCGAAGGTTTCGCAAATCCTCGTAGCCATTCCAGCCTCCTCCTTGGAGAGCTTGGTAACGAAGCGGATCTCCTTTCCGTATGTGTTTCTCCTCACCAAGCCATCCACAACTGGACTCTTCCGCGTCTCTGCATGGCAGTACTCTGAGCCAACAGTATACGCCTTTACATCCTCGCTGTTGTCAACGTCCATGAACTGCTCATAGATGAAGCTACCCATCATTCTAGGCTCGTTCATATTTGGATCGTACTCGCTGCTCTTGTTGCCGACCTTTCGGAAGAGCCTACGGCCTCCCTTACCATCCGCAAAATAGATATGAATGTTATGATCCTCACCATTCACTGGTTTCTCCACGTAGGGCTTCCTCAAAGTCTTTCCGTCCACCGTGAGGGTCTGTCCGTCTTCAGATAACTCTACCTTTTGGGGCATTTTCCATTCGCCTTGTGGGGGGACTTTGATGCTTGTTTTTAGCTCCATGTGATATGCAAGGTCGTTTGTAAGGTATGGACCGCCGTCTCTAGAAACCTCAAGACGTTTCGGGGTGGGAACCTTTATAGAGTCAAGAATTCGAAGCACCAGACGGCGATCCCAAAGGATCTTCTGCATACGCAGGTCATTGACGCAGTACGGCCGCCGAAGAGTTACGTACGAGATGGCCTTGTCGAGCGGGAAGCCCGATGAGAAGAATGAGATTAAGAAATCACTATTGGATGAGAAAGAGCCCTACCCCCCCCACGAGATGGGGGGAAAAAACAAGTAGTTAGTTAAACGTTGCTCCCTGGTTCAACGGGTGTAACCCGAGAACCTCAAACCTGGGATCCAAATAATTCAACAACCCAATTAAGATGTGAATATGACAGACAAGCAACATAAGCAGGAAAAAAAAGGAAAAAAAGAATATTACAAATACCAACGAGGTTTACCAAGAAAGGAAATATAAGCTGAAGATCACCGGGGAAAGAAACATGAAATAACCGCCAGAGATCAGAGGACCACAAAACTGTCGTTCGCTCGATTTTAATGGCTGTATTCTTTTACCCTTTCTTTTTCTGACTTTCGGTTCACATGAAATGATAGCTGGCGCATCTAAGAAAATACATGTAGGTCCCCGCCATGTGTGTGGGGGAAAATAGCAAACGAAAAAATAGCCGAGATGAATAAGAAATAGTAGGGAGAAATAGGGATGAGTTATATAAGGAAAGTGCCCACATACCAAGTAGGCCAGTTTTCAACGGCTTGAGTGATAGTCTGATGTTAGCATCATGTGCTCTTATTCCCGATATGAAACCCAGGGCTTAATCCTATCGCAACAGGGTGTTTCCGGAACAAAAAAATTCGATGAACAATTCCAGCGGACGTGGGGGACTCGGACATGATGCCCACGTGCTCACCATTGAGGATGCGAAGAACCGTGCGCAATTTCGGGTGGGGTACTCTAGGGAAAGGATAAAAAAACGGGACTGACCTTCATCAAGAATAACCTTATCCCCAAATATCACAGTCTCGAACTCTCCGTTTTCAATAAGCTTGTTCAAGATTGTTCTGCACGGCTTGCTCCTGGCTTTTGCATCCAATGCACAAACGCCAATTCGACCTACAACCTTCTTCTTCTCCGGTAGCCCTTCAGTAACATTAGTGGTACTACTACTCATTGACGACCTCTTCGTACTCATTCCAGCACCCGACAGCGGTGATGTCTGTTGCTGTTGCTGTTGTGCCGCTGGTGGGGACGGAGAGGCCTGGACAGGTACGACGCCTTCAGGACGAGACATGGTGGACCTGGATCTCGATCTATGATGTTGCTGCTGTTGTTGTGGTATTGGTATTTGATGATAAGGATACTGTTGTTGTTGTAGTTGAGCAGTGTCCTTCGCATTAGCAGAAGCAAGTTGAGATTGGATCTGCAGTCCCATGCCGTCACTAGTGGATGTATGGTTTGTATTTGGGTTAGAGCTCACGTGGACGGGAGAGGTGGCGGTGGTGGCAATGAACAGGCTAGCAATGGAGTCCCTTCTGCGACTGAATACCACTTCGCCTTGAAAGGCTTCGGACACATTAGAGTTCGTTAGGCATAATGTGTTCGGGGAGCTAATTGATGGAAGATTCAAGACAGATGACGGTCTTGATACGCTCGTGTCACTCCCGGAACCAATGCTAAATATACCACCACTAGCGTGTTCCGAGGGACTGAACGACGACCTCTTGTTCCCGCCGATGCTTGCAAACGAACCGGGGCTGAAATTAGACATTGAAGATGATGAGGCCATGGACTTCTGCACTGCCGCTCCAGCTGCCTGAGTAGAAATAGTTGCAGAGGCAGTTGAAAGGTCAGTAGTGGGCACAGATGAGCCCAGGGGGATGGAACGGGAAGCTGGAGACGGCCGCAAAAAACTGCTCGAAAAGGTGCTTGTTGATGACGACAAGGGGAAGTACGAAGAGTTCAGGAATGCCGATGTTGAGGAAGACAACAGACCGTCTTCTCCTCTATAGTTTCTTCGAGAGGTACTCGGGGTGGGAATTGGGGGAGTTGGTACTGCCATTGTGGGTATATTCTGGGAATTCATTGTTCTAGTGTCGAATCTCCTCTATTCATTAATTCTTGTCCTCTATCTTTCTTTCTTTCTTTTTTTTTTCTTTTTTTATCCTTTTTGCCTTTTCTATTGTTGTTTTCCCCTTTACCCTTTAGCTTGACCTCGCTGTCGGAGTCGGTGAGCAGCGATTTGCTCAAAATGCTGTCCCTCGTCGATCGCAGGACCGTCAGCTACGAGAATCTGTAAAATACATGGCCGGCACACACACATCTCGGGTATGAGGTAATTCCAAAAAAATAACAATAAAGGAAAAAAATACAGGCTATGTGAGAAGATGATGATGAAGACAACTATGTTCTGCAGGAACTTACGTCTTCCGTTTCTCTCTCTCAGTGCAAAAGTCTTGGGTGCAGGTCTTGGACGACGACGACGTTGCTCCTCTGAGTAGTATGCTTTTTTTCCTTTCTCTTTTTGCTTTCCTGTTTCGTAGAAGCAGCGGCGAAGTCAAAATAAACGGAATGACCTGCCGATGTCCTGATGAAAAAAATAGTCAAAATAAAGCAGCAAAATGAGAGGTATGTAGCAGAGCAGTCTCAGAGATACGGTTGTTTTTCACACAGTCCTGAAGCTGAGAGGAGCTCCACCGGTCGTTGTTCGTTGCGTTGGCTGGCGCCAACTCCCCAACTCCCCCTCTGCTGCAGCTTAGCGTGAAGAAGCTGTATCCAGCCACAAACAGCACCCCCTGCTGTTGATCCTGAGCTTTTTTCAGACCCTGCTTTGACTTAGGTTCAGGAAACAACTCATCGACACCTTTCCTCTAAAAACGAGCATTTGGTCAATGAAAATCTCAATATAAACTGTGTTGCTGGCCGGAAAAAAACGAGATACGCATATTTCTGTGCGATCCTAAAAAAAAAACCGCATTCCTTGGCTGCATGGAGAGACTTTGATACATGGAGTGACTAAGCTTTTTCGATGACGTGCACATGCAGGGATTGTGGCTATCAGGAAGGCGGTCTCGTGCCTTACCATCGCTGTGGACGCCGGCGAGTGGTGATAATCCAGTTGTATCGAAAAAAGGACCTGGGGTAATCAAAGTGTGCTGGGTTTGTTAAGGTTTTTAATATCTATTTAGGAAAAGCGAAGTTCTGGTCGGCCGAAAAATGCACTAAACCTCGAAACTCACTTTGATCTACCATTATACAGACAAATACTTCATACTTCTTATATGAGTTAACGCACATCTAAGTATATACAAAAACCCAAAATATACGACGTACCATGTATCGTCATCTTCAACAAAAAAGCTTCATAAACGGACAAGACAAGAATACTATTCCGACCAGCACCCAAATTCTCTAGCGGGTAAAGTTAACAGCTCAATTCTCTTTTAAGGCTTAAATGAATTGAGCGGCGAGCCTGTATACGTATCCCCGTTATCCAGTCGTTTTCCCATGGCATGTACGACCTTTTACTAAACGCCTAAGTACATGTAGTGTAGTGTAGGCAGACAACTTGAAATACGGTTGATACATAAGGAAAGGAGAAAAGTCAATTAAGTAACTTACGGATCATGAGGTCTCACTCATGCCAAGCTCCGTAATAAGGCTTGAGGCTAGACTTATATAGTTCCCTTAGCAGGCTAAAACCCGGTGCCTTATTACAGATCTTGACCCAATAGTTCCATTATATTGGTCCCTTAAAGGGGGAAAAAAAAATTTAGTCCTCCGGGGGTAGGAATCTAACCCCCCCCCCCATGCGCGGCTGTGGCACCCGCTCCTCCACGACCACCCCATATCCATCCCCCCACAACCACTAGACCACAGCCTCTCAACGCACGGTGGTGGCAACCTTCCCTACTATTTAAACCTAACCCGCACATTTGGGGCGGGAAAAAAGATGAATCCAGCCTAGCCCCAAACCATCAACGCTAACCCCCCCACAATGAAAACCAGATGTATGCAATCTAGCCTCCTACGACTGAACCCCGAGATACTTTCATGTGGTAATATGTACGAAGCGTATCGTTATGACGAGGCCTAACCTCTTCTTGTGCCCAATATGTACCTCAGCAAGCCCCCACAGCAGCTCCCCTCGCCCACACACAGGCACTGGGGTGATCCATGGGACGTGGGAGGAACGGTCATGCTTCTACCATTCAAATGTACAGAAATTGAAATAAAGTATGTACATTTTGGTAAGATTTTTAGGGATCTACATGTTGTGTTGATACCGATCAACTGGCCCCATCTCCAATGTTTTCATATATTATAGTCACGACACGGCTCATATACACCAATTCGACGACGAGCAGGGAATGTACAAATTACTATAAGTCTTTTATGGGTTCGGAGGGAGGGGTGGTAGAGGGACTTGGCTCAGTTATTTCCGAGATATAGTCTTTGAATTGTCTATGCCTACCCACCAACCAACAGAAAGCAATACGTCGGGTGCTGCACCGAACGGTATGAGAGTGACTCCGAGTAGCGGGTGCGGAGCACTTGGGGGAGGAGGGGTCGCGGCGATTGATATACTGGCGGCACGCTTTCAACGGGGCCTACGATCACCCGAGCCCCAATTCTAAGAAGTACTGTCAGAAACCGGCTGTTATACTCGGTTTCATACTAGCCAGCGCCATTCGAAGACATAGGGGCGCCCTTCGATGGGATGGTACAATTGCGAGGATAGTTGATTAAAGACCTAAGGGTCGAGATTCAAGAGATTGCAATTGGGGGAGAGGATGGGGAGACGTGGACTTGGTGTGGGCTTGGAGTTTGGCTTGCGATTGGTGAATATTGTGTCTTACCATCTTCCCTGTTTATCGGTGCTCGGAGTTGGGAGGAGGGGGGCGGGGTTAAATGTCGGTTTGGGCCGCGGAGGATATACCTCTTTCTATTTCTGGCCTGAAGAAGTAAACTGTGTGTAGTGTTACTTCATACCCCATGTTCTACTTTGACAGGAAAAGTTTTTGGTTTCAGCCCCTAAGCATCTCATTAATAGATGTAGTTACCCTAACCTTTGCTATGTTTTCAACAAAATTGTCATAGTTTTTCTTACGATGAGTTCATGTATCTATCTGTCTGGCCGTTCTGCACTCTATATGCAGCAAGATCAAGGTTTTCTCCAAGTATACAAGTTAATGGCTCCGGCTAACCAGTGATCGGACGACGGGGCGGCGGGCTTGAAGAGTTGGAGAAGTTTAAAGCCAATTTGTTGTAAACGCCTAAGGGGGACATCGCATTTATTATACGTACAGTTGGCATAACGCAAGTGTATATATAAAACGATTAAATATATCCTTGCGCCCACGCATGTCGGTGTATGTAGTAACTACCATAAACCAACCATAAGATGTAGTTCCAAACATCTGTTGGTAAAGCAGTCTAAAATCCCCAAGTACCATTGAGGCTTCCGGGTTTAAGTAATATATCATTAGATCAGCCGAGTTAGACGGATATAGCAACACAGACTTTGATGTCTAGCGTCATTGCAGTTTTATCCAATTAGTAGAAGGTAGCAGAGCAAAGCGCACACGTATAATGTATGGGCAACTGGTGACCTCCTAACAAGATTATGTAAGAATGGGAACGAGCTTAAGGCAACTGCTTCCCGGAGGTCTCCCATCTCTGCCAGCGTAAAGGGCAAAGATTGAGTACATGTACTTAACGCCTTGTTAAGCACTGTCGACGACCGCACATAATCATCCTCGGGCTTTTTGGGCGCCGCTTGGTGGTTGGCAGAAACCAGAACAAATCCCTGTCTTGCAAGCTGCAGGCGTTGGTACTATCTTTGAGGATGGACTCCTGTTGATGAATGCAGGGAGGGGTACATGTAGTAATGGGGATTATAAAATTGTAGTTAAAGCTCATAGTGGGGAGACGTAAGTACATGTATGTATGTGCTGTATGTAATCAACAGAATGCCAAGTCCGAGTGACAAAATGTGACTCGCTTGGTCATCTTGCAAGCTCCTGCCCCAGAAGAGTTGACTAAGCATGCATGCCATACACCTGTGGCTTTTTCGCGCCTCGCGTTCCATCCAACAACACCATCAAGAGCCCCAGCCTTCTTCTTAACTTCTTAAGGTACACACTCGTTCCCTTATTATCCAGTAACCCATCCATTCACTATCCATCCCCAATTATATCGGGGAAGTCCTGATAGCCTCACACACACTCCCTACCATGGACCGCTCCCGCTCGCGCTCTCCCTCTCGTGGCCGTTCCCGCACACGTTCGGTTTCACCACCACGCGGAGGCCGCTCCTTCTCTCCCCGATCTCGAACTCGCTCAATTTCCCGGTCCCGCAGTAGGACCCGCTCACCCAGCCTAAGATCTAGGTCTCCGACTAGGAGTAGGAGTATCGGTAGCAGAAGGAGCTACACAAAGAGCCCTAGCCCAGGATTCCAGAGCTCTAAGGTGCGTTTACGTTTGATTGATGGGAAGGCCTTGACCGGCCTCGGTGGTGAGGTTGTTCACTAATTCGTCGGTGGTGCAGATTGTGATCGAGAAGTTGACAAAGAATGTCACCGAAGCCCACATCTCAGAGATCTTTTCGGCATACGGAGAAATCAAAGCGGTAGATATGCCTATCAACCGTCATTGTAAGCTATCTTATCTGTCTCTCACACCCCAAGAGTCATGATGCTAACCTTCATTCCCAACTAGTCATGACAAATCGTGGTGTTTGTTACCTCGTCTATAACTCCCCCTCCTCCGCCCAGGCTGCAATTGCACACATGCACGAAGGTCAGCTTGATGGAGCCATCATCAACGTCTCCATAGTACTTCCTCGCCGCGCCGCAATCCCCCCAACTGCTGGTCCACCACCCCGCCGTGGTGCCGGTAGCAATCGTTTCCGCTCACCCCCTCCTCCCCGCCGCAGTGGGGGCGCCCCCACCGCTTCCGCGGCCCCTCGTGCCTTCCCGCGCGGCGGCGACTCCTACCGGGGTGCCGCAGCTGGGGACTCATATCGACCCCGATCTAGATCTAGGTCGCCAACATACTCCAGCAGGAGCAGGAGCAGGAGCCCATCGAGAAGCCGCTCTAGGAGCCCCTACAGGAGACGCGGCGACAACAGCGGGAGAGCGAGGAGTCGCGGGAGGGGTGGTAGGGATTACAGCCCACCACCTAGATCTGGTGGGAGATATACTGGTGGCGGTGGCGGTGGGACAGCAAGAAGGAGAAGGAGCCCAAGCTACAGCTCATACAGCACTAGGAGCGATTCTCGGAGTAGAAGCCCAAGAAGGCGAAGGAGCAGGAGTCGTAGCCCCAGGGCTAGGGGTGGAGGCGGAAGAAGACGTTAGAGCGGGCTAATCTGTCATAAACAACCAGGAATTTAAAATGGAAAAAATGGAGGGAAATAATGACTAGGCGAAGAATAAAATGTTTTTTATCTCCTACTTTCTTGCTTTGCGTTTCGTTTTCCCGGGCTTTGGCTTTTTGTGAGCGCGGGTGTGTTCTTGGTATTTTCCTTTTACTAAGGCTTGGTATTATTCCTCTATTATCTTCACTGCTGTATACTATGACCCAATAAATATCAATAAATTTGCACCTTCTAGGGGAATTACGGCCTCATTAATTAATGCTAGGAATATGTAACAATTCTATACGCATTCGTCTTCTGACAGAGAATGGAGCTACCGTCCGATCAATAAGAAAGGCCCCCGTCTACAACGGCGACATGGCAACTCTACGGTCCTCTTATAAGAGGGACGAGTTTGCAATTAACATGCCTTCAGATTGGTGACTGGTATTTGATTCCAAGATGGACCAAATGTCCTATATATACGGGGAGAAGAGGTCAGCTTAGACCCCAGCGGTTTTTCAGGGCGGGGCATCAATTTAACCACATGTATATGATCGGTCAGGCGGTATAACTATATATGTATGTATTTAATTCTATGCTTTCTACTAAACTTCCGTTTCTTTATATGTACAACCTCCATTGGCTCTAGATATTCCAGCCAGGATTTAAGGAAGCACATGTATCGTATGAAGGAATCTACATGTAACTAAATGTAGTTTCCGTATGCGAATCACCGGGACGCATGAGACTAAGAGAGTCGAGAGCACCCAAAACCTGACTATGAAATATCTGGCCGCGTAATATTAGTAGCTTACAATGCAGAAGCTATATCTAATCAGGCCCGACCCGGCCTGAGACTCAATGGGCAGCCACGACTAAGTATTGGGTTCCCAGGCGTATAGCCCTCGGTGTTTATTTGGGTAGATGATATGCCAAGTGATATAATTCGATGGGTTTCCCAACTACATGTACTTATGGTCCTGTGGTAATGAAAGGGTTGGGTGTGGACGAGAGAGTACTGTGGGCCGCATTAAAGCCGCGCTAGTGGTCTTGGCAAAGAGTCAATGATTGATATGGTATTCGACCATAATTCGCGGCAAAATCGCTCCCGACATCAAAAGCAACGTTTCCAGGTCTACTGAGGACGTTTTAAATCAACATCGAGGCCCCTAATGTCTCTTCTACTGCAGCCTCGAGTGACCACTCATGTCTCCCTCCCACGCTCCCTGTGGTCCGGGTAATTCCATGCACGGGCTGTCTTGGTTACATCATAGCGTGTGCCGTGGTCGTCGTATCACCACTAAGCACATGCTGGTTTCACCATACAAGGAAAATCCGGGAAACTCTCAGCTTCTAATAAACGGCCAGATTGCACTTTCTTCCCCGTTTCCTTTCCGTCCTTTCTCTACTCTTTATCACTCAGTTGCAAGAATAGAGGGAAAGAGGAAGAAAAAACCACCATACACCAGAATTTAGAAAGGATAGAGAATACAAGCAATTATGGCGGACACGGACGATGTACAGCTCTCGGACGCAGTCGCTGCTGTTTCTAATAACCTGGGCGTGGAATACGTCATCTCTTTTAGTTTTGACGGTGCAGGTAACCTAATCTAACTTACTCTTTGGCTTCTTGAACGGATGAGGCTGATTGTTTGAATAGATAAAGAGAAAGCTGAGGCCCAGTTCGGGAAGCTTATTGCAGCTCTCGACTCCGTAGGACTCCGTACTGAGGTCCGGGACGGTGCGAATGGCAATGTGTTGGTATTCGTGAGGGTCCGGTCGGAACAGAAGCTTGTTGGCGAGGTCTACCGGTCTAGGTATGTGTGATAGTAGTAGTAGTAGTCTATTTACGGCTGAACGAGTGTTAACGAAACGGGTATAGGGTCAAGGATTGGCTTCACGGTGTTAGATCAGCTGCCCCTGATAAGGAGACCCAGAGATCTTTAGATAAGGAGCCATTGACGGAGGCGGAGCGGCTGAGGATTGTCTGGCAACTTATCACCTTGCCCAATAGTGAGGGAGGTGCAGGGATCACTCCGGGGCAGGGTGAGTGGGACTTGGTGGAGAGCATATTCCCACTTCATGATCATGAGTTCAATAAGGTTAGAGGTGCAGCTTTATTCCTATAGCGATATCGGGGCTAATGATCGATGGTAGGCATGGATGAAACGTTGGTCAACTTGGACCGTCGGCCCGGAGGAGTTGGGGAAGCTTCGTGACCGGTTTGGTGAGAAGGTGGCATTCTACTTTGCCTTTCTTCAATCCTACCTTTCATTTCTTATTATCGCTGCAGCTATCGGCGCGGGCGCATTCTTTCTTTTGCCTGCATATTCTCTCACATTTGCGATCACAAACTGCCTTTGGAGTGTGATTTTTGTTGAGTACTGGAAGCGCCAAGAAGTCGACCTCGCAGTCCGCTGGGGTGTCCGCAATGTCTCATCTCTCCAGAACCGCCGTGCCCAGTTCAAACATCACAAGGAGATTGAGGACCCCATCACTGGGGAAGTTGTCAAGTTTTTCCCTGCCTGGCACAGACTCGCCCGCCAGGCCCTCCAGATCCCATTCGCCCTTGGGGCGAGCGCCCTGCTATCTGCACTCTATGCATGCGTCTTTGCGATTGAGATCTTCCTCACGGAAGTGTATAATGGTCCCTTCAAGGCGGTTCTCGTCTTCCTGCCCACTGTCCTTCTCTCCGTTTTCGTACCGGTACTTACTTCGGTTCTCACCGGTGTTGCAACAAAGCTCACCGAGTACGAGAATTATGAGAACCAGAGCGGGTATGATGCGGCTATGACGCAGAAGACCTTTGTCTTTAACTTCATCTGCTCATACGTTCCACTATTTCTGACCGCGTTTGTCTATGTGCCATTCGGGAATTTTATTGTTCCTCATCTTGACGTGTTCAACCTTACAGAACCTGAAATTTCCACCGAAAGTTTCCTGGACGACAAGCCTATCAATGCCTTCCAAATCAACCCAGATCGTCTCAAGAAACAAGTGATATACTTCACTGTGACTGCGCAGATTGTCAACCTCGCACTCGAAACCATTGTCCCCTTTGCAAAGCGCAAGGTCTTCCACAAAGTCAAGAAGTACCAGAACGCCCGAAACGGAGTTTCTAAAAGGTCTAGCACCGATAATCCCGCCGAAGTCGCATTTCTCAAGCGTGTCCGTCATGAGTCTGAGCTCGATCATTACGACGTACACACCGATCTCCGTGAGATGGTTATGCAGTTCGGCTACCTTACTCTCTTCTCCCCTGTCTGGCCGCTTGCAAGTGTCTCGTTCCTCATCAACAACTGGATCGAGCTTCGCTCCGATGCTGCCAAGATCTGCGTTGAGATGAAGCGCCCTGTTCCTCACCGTGCTGATACTATCGGACCATGGCTCAACAATCTCGGGTTTTTGGCATGGATGGGTTCCATTTCTTCTGCCGCCCTTATTTACCTCTTCTCTGACTCTACCGACGGAACTCCACATTCACTTACCCTATATGGTGTCCTTGCGGCCATCCTCTTCAGTGAACATGTCTACTTTGCCACTGCCTATGCCGTAAGACTAGCAATGAGCAAACTAGAGTCTCCCGGCTTGCTGCAGGAGCGCCGTGAGAGATTCATGGTCAGACGCAGGTTCTTGCAGGAGAGTTTGGGTGTCGACGAAGAGTCCAAGGCCAATGAGAAGGTTGAGTTTGGAAAGAGAGCTACGGGTGGGTCAGCTGAGGAGAATATGTTTTGGAATAAGCAGGATGGGCCTACAGAGTGCATAGATGCGGGCAAGGAGATTATTAGGGGTGTTCTGGAGAAGAAGGATCAGTAGTGCTGTCGGAGCGTGAATGTATTTTTTTGTACACTAGGGTTATGGGGGTGATGCTGAAATACCTAGGTACATTTTTTGGCCCGTTCTCTTTTTTTACTTTTTGTCTCTTTTGTCTTCATGTGGGTGGTTTGGTTAAGATGGATACGGGGGCGGTGCTTAGCAAGAAAATTCCTATACCTTTTTTTCCTCCTCCGTACAAACGCTGTGTTAAAAGAACAAAAGATCCTGTTGTGTTCCTGGTTATATCAGAAAGCCCGGTTAGCGATCAAGGCGCCGAATAAATTGACTCATCTGTGCGGTCATGAACTACTTGATGTGCTCCAACAGACCAGAGCGCGCAGAGGATGGAGAGGTGGAGGGTGGGGAAGGGCGGAGACGCCCAACACCCAACCGCAACATCTCCAGCCCGCAACCCTCACTGAGGGCTACTGCTACCGCCTACCCGAGCTCAGTCACCGAGTGATAACCCATGATCTAACCCTATTGCCAACAGTCGCGTCCGACTACAGTCGATTGCAGTCGGCTGTGCCAAGCCAGGGAATCCAAAATTACCTTGAAAGACTACATGGACTGCAGTCAACTGCGGTCCTACAGAAAGTCCAGTCTGGACGGACTGGTAGACTATGGACTGAATACTGCCTAAAGCGGTTTGGTGAAACTGTCGTGATGTGCATAAATACATGTACTTGATAACAGAGCTTGTCTTAGGGCACATGCCTAAGAGCCCCACTGCAGTCTGATAGCCCTGGCCACAGTCGTCGGGCTGTGGTAGGACAGCCTTCCAGGATCAGTCGCGTCCAGTTCAGGACCGGAACATTGAGTGTACTGAGTTACCCCACCCCACTCCACCCCACCTTCATTGAGACGGCTACCGATACCGCTCGGATTTGAGACCTTGCCGTCTGTGCCCGCCGAGTGACGCCACGTGCGCCAAGGCTCACTCAGCACCCACCACCGGCTGCCCCACGCCGTTCTGTCTGTTGTGCGCTTGGTGTTCTACATATGCCGCTCCGCCTGGGGCTGGTTGTACGGTGACAATTACATGCCAATGCAGGTTAATTATTCACCCAGTCCTAGAACTCCGCTCTGCAGTGGTTTTATAGGTAGTAGATGTAATATTTTGTTTTTATCTAGGGCCAAGTTATAGCTATGTAGCTACGTGTAAGAAATAATGCGCTATAAACGATCGTGCAACGACAGTCCAAATCCGAGTCCACAAACAATTAACTACTCCGGTACAAAGAACCCGCCTTACACATACTCGCAAGACATGCCGTCTATCTTTGCGCAGCAAAGTATATACAAAAAAAAACACCACAATGCAAAACAAAGGAGAAGAAAAGAAGGAATGGAAGAAAGACGAACTAAGCACAGACGCCACTCTTGCACGTCAGGTCGTCCGAGCAATCATCCATAGACGAGCAGCTAGCACCCGCACAATGTCCTGGCCACGAGCAACTAGTAGAGGCACCGCCTGTTGGAGCCGCCGCCTTTCGTGTAGACGTCGCAAACGTCGTGCGTGCCGGCGCCGCTGAGGAGGCAGGGGTGGATGGGGAAGGAGCCGATGATGAGCCTTCAAAGATGTCGTTCTGCGCGCCGTTCGAGAAACCCCATGCGGAGTTGTAAGAGGGCTTGTGTGTGTACACGCCGTCATAACCGACATTTGAGTTGTCGTTCGCCCAGTACATTGGCTGCTTGGGGCCCGAGACACATCCGCCGTTGGGGCAGTACTGAGGGGGTTGAGCGGCGCCGATAGATTTTGTGGAGCTAGAGCCGGTAACGGTGCAGTCGAAGCCGGTCATGTACATCTCATCCGCACTGGCTTGTCCCTGCCAGAACCATGCGCAGACGCACTTTCCGTTCGGGCACTCGGGCATGCCTGATGGGACTTCGAAGGAGGTGTGAAGGTTGTCGACGCAGTCGGTGTTGACGGAGAAGATAGTGAAGTCGCTGGGGGTGACGGAGGCGGCGTCGGACTTGTAGGCGATTGCGAGGCCACAGCCGAGGATCTCAGAGTTGCGGATTGGGGTACCAGCGTGGTAAGAAGGAATGTCATCGGGGCAGGCGGTGGTGCCATCACCATCGCTGCCGTAGGAGGTGAAGCGCTTGTTGCAGGAGAGTTCGAGGGAGACGGAACCACCAGCGGGGAGTTCCATTGGGGTGCCGGAACCGGCTTTTCCAAGGTTGCCTGCATGGACATATGTTAGGTTTCTTGGAACTCATATATTTAAATTAATGATATTGTGTGGGGTGCATATGCGTACCATGGAACCACCAGTCGTTGAATGAGAGGCCGCTCAAGGGTGTGACAAGGCTGTAACCATCACCGTCGAAATCATAGGCGGAGGGGTGGAAAAGTCCCATATGACCGAACGCAGTCGGGACCAAGGCAAGAAGAAGTGCTTTGCTGAACATTTTGAAGAGTATTGTTGTTTGTTGCGGCGGTAGTTGTGGCAGTTTATCAAAAGCGGCTTGAAAAGATTGGAAGTAAAAAACGTCCGGCGAATGCTTTTTGTTTGGAAAAGAATGAAGATATCAAGATATCAAGAAAGAATGACTGACTTGCAGTTCGATAGTAGAAGGAGTACTGGCTGGCTGGCTGGCTGGTGGTAGAGGCGAGGGGATAGAAGGAAAGAGGGTTCTTATATCATAGTAGGAAGGGAAAAAAAAGAAGACATGTTGATAGGTCCAATAGTAGATGCATACCTGCGCGATCCTCTCAAGTGCAGTTTAGCGCCCCTGAAATCTAGATTTTAAGAAACATAAAGTTTTGCCTCCTGCATATCAGCGGTTACAAGACATTGGGCAGGTTATCTGATCACGAAAGCCCCAACCATAGGGATCATTACCGACATGGACGGTGCTAGGATGCCAGCTAGCCAGCCAAACTCGGAAGGATGTCAGCCAGCTGAGTGACTGAAATGCGGGTGCCACAGAAAAGTGAAAAAAATCCCCCGAGGCCAGACTTTCCCTGCTGACGCAGTCAACGTGCAACCTTCTTGGCCTTTTCCTTCTATGGTTTGCGATACTCTCCAAGTGCACGTCCCCCATCCATGAAATCTCCGGGAGCTGAGATTGATTTTTTTCCTTTGCTCAGTAATTTCGCAAGGATGGGATCACTGGCTTCGAAGTTTGATGGTCGGCGCCTATCCACCCCAAATTTGACTGACTGACTTTCCTACTCCTAGAACATAGCAGACAATTCCGAGTAAAATTCAAGCTTAAAGAATAGGACATCATCTCCATACGGGACGGGAAGTCTAACCCTGGCTATGTGATGTGATTAAGCGGTACGGCGGCGGCCACCATCCTGGAAAATCCGCAGCCTGTTATTTGTTAGCGGGGCCAATGGCGATGCAGGAACAGAGGCTCTTGACATATGCACTCAAAGGAGCTTCTCGCTTCCTGAAACGGATTGCCTTTTTCGTGAGTCTTTTCGCCCAAAAGGGCTCTCTGTGAAAGGGCGCAAAAAAGTAAGCCTGCATGCATACATCTCGTAATCCATAAAGAATTCAGGTACCGTTTCACCTACCCTCTACGAATGGTAGAGAATGCATGCTTTCTTTCCCGACCCGTCATACTGGCACCTACCTACTGTAAGTGCTCTAGAGTAAATTCCCTCTTCTCCCGAGTTACCGAAACCAAAGGCGTTTAATCCTGGTGTTTCAAAACCCCCTGAAGCTTCCTTCCATGGCCCTTGTACTCTAAGTACCTACATAGGTACATGTACATACATATAGGTACATAGGTACATAGGTCGATACGAGCGCGCCGCCACGTTAATAATCCAGCCCTATCTACTCGCCCTCGGCAGCATCCGACCACCATGGGAGAAGAAGGAGGAAGTCAGATCCGCCGGGCTTTCTGCAGGAAAGATGGACTGTGGTGGCGATATGATAGGCGGGAGGGCTTTAGATCTAAAAGTTGATCATACCCGCGCGCGCGAAGAGTTGCTGCTGATTTCTTCTTGCGTGATGCACCTGCAGCTAGATAAAAAAAAATCTAGCTCGGCCTAGCTGCTTTTTTGGTCGGCTGAGACATGCAGTTTTTCCTCTTTTGTGAAGAGATGGGCAGAAATGTTGTGCCGCGTGGAATTGGAATCAGTAGGCAGAGTTGGGGAGTGCTTTTCTACTGCCGTACCACACTGGGGGGAAAGCTTCCAGATCAGGAAGATGGTCGCTACTAATCAACAAGAGTAGTAGTAGAGTAGGAAGCCTGTGGGCGGCACCGCACGTAGTCAGAATAGACTTAAGTTCTTGGACGTTGGTACAGAGTTATCAGTGATTAACTCTATTGACTCGGCAGTTTTCGGCTTCCGGCAGGGCAGAAAGGACCTCAGGAACCAACTACATATTGACTACGTGAATGTACTACCCGGCAATACCTTCCTCCCACCCAGCCAGCTGGTGAATCACGGTGCGTCACTCGATCTACATGCAACAAGTCAGTTAGTTGCGTGCAAACGAAACAGTTCTTAAACCATCTGGCTGATTGGCGGGGTTGGTATGTATGTACCTACTTCAAGCGAGCGAGCTGCCCAGGGCGTTATTTTTCTCCACGGATTCCTTTTCGTTACCAGTGGATGGAATCCAAATCCGGGATATTGTAGGTACATTCATGTAGCTATGAATGCCAGTGAAACATATAGCATGTATCATTAAGTATAGGTATAAAGTGCAAGAAGCCCAATAGCATTTGACACGTCCACACGACTCACTCCCAATTCAATTCAATTCTGTGTGACGTGGTGCTCTGTTCGTCGCAAGTATTGCAGGGGGTGATTGGTGGGGGGACGAAATTAGAAAGGGTTCAGATTATTATAATAAAACCTCCCGAGATCTGGGACAGCCACGTATCCCTTTTTTCTTTCTTAATAAAGAGCCACATGGCGGTTATCCTGGTTGTGATTTGGTAGACTCGCAGAGTAGCCATGAGTTTAAGTGTTGCAGGATTAACGTTTGTTACCGCTTTGGGAAGGGGGGAATGGATTTAAATAAGGTTATCCCCAGGACCGGGGCGAGTCAGTCTGCGGTCGAGTATGCAACTAACCCAAATCTATCAAATTGTTTCTCGCCCCACCCCACCAGGCCCTCTCCCCCCCTCCACCGCCCACAGATGGACATGCCTTCGTCCCTGGTTGTATGTTGGGTAGGTATTCCAGTAGAGTACCATGTGCTTAGATCTAGAGTAGAGTGCCCCTGCATGCATCTGAGTAGAGTAGAGTTGATAGATACACACGGGAAGAACAATCAAGACCTCACCAATGTTAATCCACCTCAATCCAATTCAGGTATCCTCAACGGACACATCACGAAGGTGGGGCATTCAATTGAGCATAACAACACCAACCGCACCAATGACTACTATATCCAGGTCCGAATTGAGAACCTGTCCTCTCAGCCCCAGCTTCAAGAAGTGCTGCTACTGGTGGGGGTAATGTCTATGAAACCCCCATACGGACTTCTTATTCTTATCTCATCCCGCGCGCGCGACAACATATGTAGATACACGTACCTACATACATAACATCATCATCGCTAGGCCAGTCAGTTCCTCGCTCGCCTGCTCAGCCAAATATCTTCCACATAGCTCTCGTTACCAGACTTTGGATCCAACCTGCAGGGAGCATCCACCTAGAGCAGGAAGAGTAAGAACCAAGAAAAGCACTTCCCCGGCGGCGACGGGTGCAGGTACTGTAGTCCGCACGGCTACCCAACCAGTGAGAGGGAGGCATCGATCGCATCACAGCATCAGCACGCCCCGCCGTCAAAAACAACACACGACCAACCGCTACGTGGAGGGTATCTAAATATGTAGGTACGCCCACATGTGCATCAATCTTCTACGGAGCCGAGCAGCGCGTTTCTGGCGAGCGGGCGTATGAGCAGCCTACACGTCGGTCGGACGGGAAAAAAGGCTGCACCTCATCGATATACCACCGCGCGGTGTGGACTGAGGAGCCGGAGTGCGCATGAATCGGTGGGGACGGGCCGTCCACTCCTCCTCAGCTTTGGAGTCCGATTGGGGCGGTAGGTATCATCTTGAGATGTCTTTCCCATTATGGGTGATCTATTGCGGTGGGAATTTGGAAAGAGAGTTACTATTTGGGCTTGTTACACTTCCGGGGACAGTGAAGAAACCTTTTTGCGCGCAGAAAGGAAAGCTGGGGATGGGTCTTAGAAATTGAATTGGCCAGCGCCTTGCCATCTGTCAGTCGCGATGAACACCCCGCTAGAGGAGGAAGAAGGTTATCAGCAGATACTAGCCAGCTCTGGACCTTGAAGGCCCTCACTTATATTGGTTGATCTTAAGTGATCACTTGCTTTTGACACTCAACTCCGCTATCAAAGTTGCAATGTCTTTCGGGCGCGGTCAAATGTGGCCTTCAGTACTGTCTGTATTGGCTACTTGTCCTGACAGCGAAAATCACCCTACTAGAGTTTACATAGAGAAGAAACCTTTAGGCATTCGTTCATACCCGACATTGTTCCTCTAGAAGTCGGAGACCTCTCTTTTCTCACCATCACCCCAGAACTTTATCCCTCCACTCTCTCTACTACAACCTCTTAATTCGCACTCTGCATGCCATGACTACATGTATCTCTCCTTCATACCACAAACACCGTCTACGATCTCAATAACAGCAGTGAAGTTGCGCGCAAAAAGAGTTTTCAGAAAGCATAACGTATCTGGGCTGCCATTCCTTCACAAGGTATCACTCACCAATTATGAAGGAGTCTTTAGTATGATTTTGGGATATCGTGGGGTAACGGTTCCCGAACCCCACAACACTAACCGAGGATTTACCTGCCATTTTTGACAGCTATCTGCGGGCCGCTCCTGCTTTGTGGGGTCGAGTGAGAGATGTTGTCTGCTGGTTTGGCTGGCCATAGGTTGAGTCGGGCTTGAGCTGAGCTGAGCTGAGATGAGCTGACCTCGAGTTACTAGTGGTACTTGGTGAGTTACAAAGAAGAACAGTGTCCGGAGGTGTCTTCATGGTTGTTGCATGTGCTTGAGATGGCTCGCCTCTTCCCGTACGGGGGCGACTGGCCCCGGGGCAAAGCACGTTACCTAGCAATTTGCTTTGGGCTTACACGGGATGCAGGGCCCCGGGAAGAAGGAATTGCACTTAGCCAGACCCTTGAATCGGGAGCTTACTGTGTAACTGGCTCGGCTACAATTGTGGAGATTACGGTGGAGTTAAGTGCATGTATTTAGGTTCTGCCGGTGTTACTGGCTGTGTAGATGGCCCGTGTAGTTAGTTAACTAGTCGGGTGTGTCCGTAATCTTCTCTACTATCCGGAGCTTACATGTAAGATCATGGCCAATGGTAGTAATATTACACGTAGAGTACAACGGTGCTGATGGCCACGAATAAGACCCAGCCATCGACTGTAACATAACACCCTGCGCTATAGAATCCGGCAGGCTTGCGGTTGGCCACTGGGATGCCTTATGGCAATATGTCAGAGGAGTGACTGATTGGGTCCATTAATTTGGCAGCGCAATTAGAGAGCTTAAGCGCCGGGTGTCGTCTAGTTTATGGCCACTGACTGGCCCTCTGTGTGGTGCCGGGCCCTCTGCCAGTTGTATTACGAGCTTGGGTCGACTTCCACCGTTAGTATGGATCGAGAGCGAGGGTAAATAGCTAATACCAGAAACAAAAATCCCAGATGTGCCCCTCTCGTTTCTCACGCCCAGTCGTTGCCAACACGCAGCATTGCGAGTGATATTTTATGATCCCGAATTACTCGGTCGATCAAGTAGTACCGTCTTGGAGGGTGGGGTGCTTCCGCCTCTGGTACTGGCACTAGCACTGATGGTAAGCGTATGGAAAAAGGCTTTAGACTAAATAATGTAGTTGGAGCGCCGCGGCAGCTCGGAGGTATAAATAAGCAGTGGGACCATTACTTTGCAATCACCGGGTTTGATTTCTGAGCGGCGTCGGCAACCATGAGGGTTCAACCCTTAATCCCTTAATATAATAGGGGCCCAAAGGCTCTAGCGGGTTGACGGGGCGGGGCGGTAGGTGTTTTTCTTGCGCCGGGAAGTAAGTGTCCGTTATCAAGGCGCCGGTCTGGCCGTGGGTGTCCCGTTTCGGTCCCTCCTCTGTCGGTCTTTCCGTGCCCCCGGTCCGTTCCTCCCCGCTTCAGGGTCGGCTCACATACCAAGGCGGTTGATTGGGCCCGGGTGTGGCGGGTGGCGGGGGATCTGGGCATGTGGTGTGTCTTGTACAAACTGTTCAATAGCACCAGAAACGATCCCCTCCCATATATGCTTCACTTGGCGCACAGCCACTCACTCGGCCCGTTTCAACATACACAAGTTGCTTGCTAATTTATTAATTGACAAGCTTTAGTCTATAGGTGATCTGACGGGGCCATCTGGAGGCTTATACTTATATGTGACGCGATGTTTCTGTCAGTTCAAGCTGGTTCTGGTTCTGGTTCTGGTGATGGCGTCGTGTCAATTAAGGGCCCGTTACAAAACGCAGTTTTCTTTGAATATGGAGTTCAAAAACGGCAACATGGGGCGTTTTAATAGAACCACCATGAACCGGTAGGCTCAAACTCATTCGCAGGTCTGATTCTACAAAGAATGATAGGTACTAACTATGATAATATGATAAATATCACCGTTCCCAACAAGGATATCAGTAGCCAAGGGGAGGGGGGACCCCTACCGAAAAATTCATCTAGAAGCCTGCGATACGGCTATGCGGCTTTAACCGACAGCTCTCTGCGTCACGTCACGGAATGTCTTATTCCTACAGGCGGGGCGAGTGTGGGGCATGGATATAAAGTGCCCACAGATAGTGAGATTCAATTATGACCATGGATAGGCACTTTATGTACCCCTGAGGCCCAGGGTGGGGCCCGACTTTAGGCGCAAGCGCGCAAGTTCAAGTGGGAAGTATTGCCCTTCTCGCGGGTACCGTCGAGAAAAGGGGACTGGTTAGGGGGGGCTGACAATATATGCTCGCACAGTTGTAGGCGTGCGATTGAGCGGCAAGGGACCTCACTTTGGGCTTTAGCTTAGTTCCAAGTTCAATTCATGTTTGAATGGTCCTTTAGATAAGTGTGGGTATCCTTGTGTGCAGGCCATAGCTTCATTTGCACCGATATTGGTACTGAACAACTAACTGGGTATATGATGCTTGATACGGATGTGCGGGATTTACAGCTATCGTGTACGTAGCTGCCCAGTAGAGACGCGCTAGAACGGCCGATCATTGAATTCGATCCCTCAACAATCGTGTAGTTTCGTGTGAGAGACAGCCCACGAGTTGGTTTTGAAAAAGGTCTATGCCCATACGTATATATACCTCCCAGGCTCAATACCTCGTAAGTATATGTAAACTCTCTTGCCTCTGGAGCGTAACGCGCTAAAACCTATTCGAGTAAAGGGCAATTTACACATACCGGCCCGCAATCCATCTGACTGGTAAACCCAAGAGTCCTGGCTCTTATATATACCCCGGTGGAGACGGTATCTAGATCGGTACATAGTGGCAACAAAGCCAAATTCTCCGCATGCTCCTGCTGAGAATATGGATTGTTTTTCCCGGTTCAGTACCAGTTTAGCCACAAGTGCCAGTTGCGATGTACATGTACATACTTGCAGGATTACATATTACGTTTTTTTTTTCATATATATATTCTGGGCCTAATAAGTTAGCTACATAGTTAGAACTAACTGCCTTTTGCCCGAGCTACATACTTTATAGAAGAATTGCTGCGTTACAAGGTGGGAAAACGGGCCAGAAGATCCCGTAACCCTGACCAAACAGATACACACGGCCTTGAAGTGCCCAGAACCTGCATTCACAGTATAATACTAGCCGCATTTCCTGCCTCTGATGGGGGGTCCTGTCCCACTTGCCGTGTATCGTCGTAGTATTTGCAAAAATGGGAATCTTGAGAGTACTATCGGCTTCAGCAGTTGCCATTGGAGTTGCCCAGGCACTCGTCACAAAAGATGGAAAGACTGGGAGGTTACCTGCCATGGGTTTCAACTCATGGAATGCTTTCAGGTGTGACATCTCTGAGGATGTCTTTCTCACTGCAGCAGAGGAGATTGTTAGTCTAGGGCTCAAGGACGCGGGATACGAGTATGTCAATATCGATGGTAGGATTATAGCTACCTCTTGTGCTTATGGAAAAGCTCTCTGACTTCTGGCATCTGTAGATTGTTGGGCAGACCTAACTCTCTGGAGAGACAACTCCACTGGCCGAATTGTTCCAGACTATAAAAAGTTTCCGGATGGCATCAATGGTACTGCGGCCAAGGTTCATGACATGGGGTTGAAGATGGGCATCTACTCAGATGCTGGAGAGAAAACCTGTGCCGGATATCCGGGCTCTCTTTACCACGAGGAGGTCGATGCAGCAACGTTCGCTGAATGGGGAATTGACTGTAAATTCCGCCCTTACAGCGCCGGGGAGGCTTTAACTGACTAATCCGTATTCTAGACTTGAAGTACGACAATTGCTATGTTCCCGATAACTGGACAGATACCTATTATTGGGTAATTGGCCTTTGCAAGGAAATTTATACATACATGTATATATATTCATAGCACTAACACCGATTAGGAAGCGCCCTACGAGAATGCTCCGGCAGATTGGGATTGGAGCGCTACAAACACAGCAGAGCGCTACTACCGCATGAGGGATGCTCTAGCAAAGGTAGACCGTGTTATAAACTACGGCCTCTGTAACTGGGGTCAAGCTCTTGTTGAGACATGGGGTAACGCAACAGGCCAGAGTTGGAGATTGACTGGGTAAGACCTTGTTTTTGCAAAGGTTTTAGTAGAACGCAATGCTGATTGATACTGTGATAGTGATATTGGGCCATACTGGAGTATGCTTATGCCAATTGTGAGTTTTACGAGTTATAAGCTTGAGTATGGCAACTTCTTTGGTCACAATGATATGGATATGCTGGAAGTTGGAAACGGAAACTTGACTGAGGTGATTTCTCCCTCCTCGATCAATACGCAGCTATCATTTCTAACATTTCACAATATAGGCCGAGACAAGGGCGCACTTTGGGCTATGGGCTGCTATGAAATCCCCCTTATTGATTGGAACTCCAGTAAGACGGTCTTCCTTAATATCTGGATGACCCGGGCGTTAACAGAGTTCGAAATAGCTTGATTCAATTGGCGAGACAGATCTTGCGGTCCTTAAAAACTGGGAATTCATTCAGTTCAATCAAGACCCAGTGTTTGGAGAATCTGTTAAGCTCTTCAAATGGGGCAATGGCCAAGACCGCGGTTGGAAGTGGTAAGTTCTCTTTCTCCCTTCTTCGTATCCCCTTTACTCAATCTCTTATAGGAACGAGACCATGCCAGCAGAATACTATGCCGGCCCTTCGGTCCGTGGTATCCACGTTTTCATCCTTAACGTCCTCGACACCACGGAGGTGAAGTCCTTCGACTTCAGCGAGGTCCCAGGATTAGATCCAAAGAAGAAGTACAAGGTGCATGATATGTGGACCCATAAGGATCTTCCCGGAACATACTCTAAGAAGTTTTCGACCAAGGTTGACAGCCATGACCTGGCAGGGCTGCTGTTTACGGAGGTAAGGAAAGGGAGGAGGAGTTTGCTTGATGGGTGGTTTTAGGTGTGCTTGGCGCTGTAAAAGGATAATGTTGATTATGACGTATATATAAGTTGAATGTGGCCCGCCTTAGGCCATTGTTGCTAAGATCTTGGACCCGTTAATTGCAAGCGTCCCCATCAATCGGGAGGGTACTCCTTGTACTCTAAGATAGATTGTCTATATATCCCTTTAGGAGTCTTGAGTACCAGTAGTGATTAGTTGCTATTATGAATTGCGGTGAGGAATGGGGTTTACTGGCTATGCGTGGCATTGAAGGTCGTGATAATGCTTGTCTCTTGGTGTTTTAACTTCCGGCAGTGTTATCTGCTACTACATAATCCGAAGAGTAAAACTGCAAACTATATGTGGCCGGCTACACCTAATACAGGGCCGAAGCCACTACTTGTGCCCGTTCCGCAGGACTAGATCGTGTTTAAAGCCTGGGGTAGTGCTAAGGTACACATGTGTTTATACTCCGTCACCATTTTCATAACTTATATTAGATTACATATACAGTCCAATCGCCCTACAATGGTACCTTTTATAAGGCTAGCCGCTTTATAAGGGTCTGGGCTCTCGGGCTAAAATATGTAGCCTTTGTACACACAAACTCTCCCTATATATAAGGGTACATGTCCTGTAAGGGTACGAATTCGCACCACTTTTGTACCCTTATAGGGCGATTCGAACCGTTTGTCCTTAGCGTAATTTGTGCCCGGGAATTTGCTGTCTCATAAAAAACACCTGGTCATGAAACCTACATGTAATTGTGAAGGAGGGAAGCAGGGTTGTGTGGCCGATTGAAAATAGTAGACTCTTAAGTCATTGAATGTATTCATAGAAACTACAAATCATAGATACCTAGTTCCGAAAAGGAACTCTAAGATATTGTAACAACCAAGTACTCCTTTCCTTTTGCACCGTATAACATATATATACATTGTTTAACAAAAATTGAAATAAAAGAAAAATAGACATGCATTACATATGTACTTCCAAGAAAACTCCGCTCAAACAATCATTATATACGGCTCGTCATAGCACGTATCCTCGCACGCGGCCCTCCAGGCGACGGTGACTTCATAGGGGGAGCAACATACTTGTCATCGAGTGTCAAACCAAGAGCTCCATGTGGCAGCTCTGCAAACTTGATCTTGACGTTTTGCACACTGACCTCGTCCGGGTACTTGTCAACCAGAGGAGTCGACCGGCCACCCAAGTCAAGTCCACCCTGACTGCTAGCAACCAGGAGACTGGTGGTACTTGTTGGGTTAAACTCATATAACTCCCCACCAGCGCGCAACCCATACCACAGGTATGCAAAAGCCATGAATACAACACATATCAAGGGCACTAGGGCATATAGGGCCACAATCGCGCCATTATATCCCATACGGTAATGCGTCAAGTTTCCAGTAATGTTCCTGGATCCTGGTGCATGACTTGCTGAGTAGTACAGCCGTAGGGAAGTCATTTCCATCTCGTAGAACCCCCTGATAATATTCTCAAAACTTGTAGCCATATCCTGCTTCTCGTCATCACCCGTCTGGTGACGAATTGATAGGATGCTGTCGGCAATCATGTTTCCACCAATTGAAATACCGTACCAGAATATCTGGAAGATAGCGTCAATGGCTTCAGCGTCGGTAGGAGTCATCCCAGGTGTATCGAATGTTTCCACAACACGGGATGTAAAGTCATTGGTGGCACTTGAGTACGTTACATTATTAATTGTGACGCGTGGTTCGATGCGGCAAGTAAGGTTTTGAAATTTCTTGTAAGGGTCTGTTTCGTAAACCCCAAAAGGACGGACAAAAATGTAATAGCCAGGTCCATATACTGGCATACTAGGGCAATTAATGGTCATGACATTTCCAGCCGCTGGGACCATAAGTTCGAAGTTATAGTTGTATTGACATCTTATAGCCATTGTTAGAATAATCCATGTGTATGGTGAAAAGGGGAGATGTAAAATTTACCTTCCATAGGTATAAGTTTGGTTAAAATCATATCTGGTGTGTGTATAATTACGGATACTTTCCGGCCCGATTACGGGACCCGACGTAATCTTGGTCGGAGTAGTGCTCATTATGAACTGAGATATCGGCGATGTGGTGTTCTGCTCACAGGTGACGTCTACGGTGGAGCCTTGAAGCAACATGGAGTAGTTGTAGGTAGACGGGAATGGCTTCTCGTCCAGAAAATAGTTGAGATTATCAAAGGCTTTGAAGCCATTACTTCCTACAGGAAGTGTTCCACCAGTCGTACCGTTAAAATTGACATCCCCAATCTTTGTAATAGCCTTCAAACCAAGACCCTGTTCCACAGCTGCACGCCCGCCCTGAAGAATCATAGAAGTATCATCTCTCTAATTTTGATCAGTAGGTGAACTACCAATAACCGTAAACATTGATACTTACATAAGGGCATGTCGAAAACATATAGCTAGAATTTGTGATATTATTTTTATACGGCCACCAAGTACAGCCTGTAACAGTCCTGTTATTCGTATCCGCATACTAAACACACATCAACTGTTAGGAAGAAACTTCAATAAGTGAAATACAGATATTCGACTTACCCAATCAAAGAAAGATGACTTCGTCATATCGAGTTCGGTTGCAAATAGAGGATTCGTTTTTATTAACGACATTGGGGTCAATAAACCCGCAAAACCCACTGTGAGTGCAGCTGTCACTAGTGCTGAAATTACAGTATATAGCGACAACCAAGGGCGGCGCTTGTCAAACATTGAACCCTGATGTGATAATTTCACCCAACCTTTTCCATACAATGTTAGCTCAACCGTTATAAAGCGGAGAGAAGGATGTTCTCACTCTCAATAGTGGAGATTTTGGCCCCCTTGACAATGAGCTTTCGGGCCATCAGACTGATGGTGCATGCGTATACCCATAGTGTAATCCATGCAATTATAGATGCAATCGCAGTCCACAGAATGGTATTCGTCTTTGGATTCGCGAACATCCATTTTGTATCCTTGAGCGAGAAGAAAATAGGTTTCTTCCGTCCCTGGATCCAGAACCCCAAGCTTCCAAAAAATATCGCTAGTAGAATAAAACCGTAAACTATGAATGGTGTAATTCGGGGTTTGGGTATTTTGATTTTTCTACACAGGAACCCCGCTGTTAGTTTCCATCATTCAGGAAGGCTACATGAATAGAGATAGGAGGGAAGGCTCTTACCTAGAACCCACGAGTCCCTCATGTGAAGTCTTCCTAAAACCCTCCGGGTCATATTCCGTCGCCTTCTGGACCCCGGTTGTTTTGTGAGTATCGATATCGTCCGCGCCGCTAATTTCGTTATGAGTGTCGTTCTGCATGACTGGATTATATTGTCGCTCCATGCCGAAGATTGAAATCGAAAAAAAGATTTTGGGAAGGGGGAAGATGTGGAGACTTTATGAAGGTATTTTCATGGTCTGTTGGAAGGATCTGCGCTTATGACGGTGGGAGGGATTGGTATAAATACGTGTGTAGCTGTACGGCACAAACCTAGCATGGATGGATGGGTGTAGGCTTGGTAATAAGCACTTGACTTACATGTCGGGCGATGATAAACCACCTTAGCAACGACACATATTACTTGTGCCTCTACTCCATAGGTGGAATTTTGTGATTTACCTACATGTGTCCCGGTTTGGCCCTATATCTCGATTACTGGACCATTTTCATAACATGGTATCAAGAAATTCCCTGTTTAATGAAAAGGTTCAACAGACATGTCAAGTGCTATTCTTTTTAAAGCACCCCCAATTGCAACGTTATTGTAACGGGGAAGACAAGGAGGGGGAGGAGGAGTAATTAGTGCACCGCCGCCTTGGCTTCAATCAGATCTGGTAAGGTGTGGTAGAGCTGAGATCGTTGCTCTGTCCTGTCTTGGCAGGTGTTGGATAATCTGTTTACGCCGCAAAAAAGGTCAAATGGGTAATGTAGAGCAGAACATTATCTCGTGCATGTTCAGCCCCCCGACAGGGTTTTTATTTATGGCAGCTCGTACGAAAACCAAGTTAATTACCTAACTCGATTCGGCCGGAGGCTCTGCCAGGAATTAATTAAAGGTTGGAATGTTACTAGTCTAGGTGATTTCGAGATAATCGACCCTGTTAAAATAATTATACAACAGAAGAAATTACGCGATATCCTTTTGAGACAGATCAGCAGGAGCCTTTCACAACTCTAGACAGCTGTGTGATCTACCCGCTGCTTAACCGTTATCAAGCACTCTTAGTAGTACATGACATGTACGTACCCATTGCCGAAAAACTTGCACTTTGTGTATACGTAGCCCTGAGCTTCCTCACCAGTGAGGGTTATATGACTCGCTCCAAAGGCCGCAGGCTCATCAAATGATCGATATTGTATACAGATGTGCTTTTACGATTGCGATACCCGTGGCCGCGATATTAGGCTACGTACATACCTGAAGACTTTTTTGTATGGACCTCGGCTTTCTTTAGTAGTACAAACTTTAACCTCACCTATGTACCTACTCCAGACCCTTAGATCACCTCAATATAAAAACTTCAAATCCTCACTGTGCCCGGAAGTCCCTTTAATCGTGTTACCTTGAGTGATAGTTAAGAATTTAATTCTACGATGCATGTTAACCTTGTAGAAAAATTAAGATTCTGCTTTATCCGCACGCGCACAGCTTGAAACGCCAAAAGCTTAATCCTAATTACACGTGGTGCTGCGCCCCCAAATTTCGGAAACAATTCTCTTCAGGTACTCTGACAGAGATCAAGAAGTAATCAATGTTCTACAATATAAAGTAGAGTGTATCTACAGTGCGCCCGGGCAGTGTTGCCAGTCCGTAAAGTTACTTTACCTTTCTTTGCCTTCAGCCGTCTTTTCCTAGACATAAGATGAGTTTGTGCCATAAGCCCATTAACCCATCCGGGACTTCTCCCAAACTGCGGTTGGAACCAAATTCAGGGCCAAGTCCTAGCTTCATCAATTACTAATTAAGCTTGGCGCAGTTGAGTAAACACCAGCCAAACCAACTCACATACCATGTATCTTTAGGCAAACAAGCAAGAGGGGTAGGGCTGAAGTTAAGTTGCTCTCATCTCCTTAGTAGAATGGAATGCGATTGATCATTCGACCGCTAAAAGGTCCTATTGGTAACCAGCAACACCCGAAGGTTGTGGCCAGACCATGGCCAGATCGGAGCAATGAGAGTACGTCCCCTTGCACGGGAATAAATCTCCTGGCTGGGTCCTAGGAGCACAAGCACCGAACAAAAGCTGTTACCCACTTTGCTAGAAGGATGAATGTCAACTGTCGAGGTATAGTAGAAGTGTATGTGTGGCCTACCGATCAAATCAGAAATCAAGTGCTGATTAGTTGCCTAGCTATATGCACGGTACAGACAGGCTCAGCCTCTATTAAGCACTTCACTAATTCGAAAGTTGTGGCGATTCGGGCTTCGCCTTGGCAACCATTTCACTCTGCTAAGCCTGAACCTTAAATGGGTACATAGCAAGTGTTCGGTCGCCAGAACCAGGAAATCTTTTGTCTGGGGTATTCTTCTATAAACCTCCAGAAAGCCAAACTTGTGGTCAGTGTGATACAGCAGGATGTCCATGAACTGCCGTACAGTATCTATATATGTACCTATTCAAAGGTTAGGTATAGTTCCCTGAAGGTAGGGTACATTTATATAATGCGTGAGCGGGGAATCGATATTTGGATCATAATTGGAACACTGGGAAGGAAGCTCTTAAAGTTTACAATTAGACACACGTACCCGATTGTGCGCCTCGTGGGGCTCACTTACTTCACTTTCGAAAAACTTGCATCGGAAAGTGCCCATCTGACGAAATGGTGGGTTATTACTACATGTATGGATGAACTGACGTACACCGATTACTCTACACATCTCTTCACTAAGACCCATCGGAGACGTGGTACTCTCTATTGGCCCGACAGAACTGACATTCCACGCCAAGTGTATAAGCACACGCTTGGAATCATGTAGGGTAAGCAGAAGGCTTCCTGATGAGACATGACTGGAAGGCCTAAAGTAAGGCGGGAAAATACCTGCTTTGTACTTAATTATCTTTGGAAACTTTTAACTGGGTCCACCTATTATTTACTGCCATCGCTCAATCACAACTTATCACTCTAAACAGTTTGCCACAGCTACATGTATATATACATGAGGGTTTGTAGACTTGAGCAGTACTCAAAAGTGCAGATAGTAGCCCTAGCGGATGGAAAATTTCCCCAAGTCATTCAACCCCAGTTTTTATTTATGTTCCCAGCGGGGCCGCGAACCCTTTGAGTCTCAAGAGTTCCATCGGAATTAAGGTCTTGTCTACATATCCATATTGCTGGCTGCAAAACACAAACCGCCAGGCTATAACGGTATTTTTCTCGGCATCGCTAGGATTTTAGATCAGACCCTTCAAGGCATTCACAAAGCTTATGAAGCCAGCGTCATCGGCCACACGTATGGTTTTATTGGAATGGAGATTACGATTTAGCGAAAATCGCACGCAGGGGATAATCCTGAGTTCGATCGCTTTTATCCTGGGGATGTGATAGTTGGTGGCAGGGATGATCTTTCTGCCCTACGTCGTGAGATGTTAGTGATCAATATCAAAGAAAGAAAAGTAAAAAACAAGTAAAATGGGAATTATTTCCATATTAACTTTTAGATGATTCTATGAGCATCTACCTGAGATTCTCTATAGGGAAAGATGTCTCTGATAACTGAAGATTACAGTCATTGAGTTTCAAAACAGGGTCGAGTCTTGTTGGTGCTCAAGTGATGGTCTATGTCGGATGGGAATTTTGTGTTAAAAGTTTGATGCGTTTATCCGCCCGCCCTTTAGCTAAATCCCGACTGGTTAGTGAATATTGACCTGCGAAAGAGTTGCTGGTTCACCGCCGCTCACTCGACTTGACCTTGAGCCTGCCTGTGAAAAGTATCCTATGGCCTAGATGAGCCGAAAAGAAATACCAGTGGAGATATAGGAGCAGTAGCAAGCTCTAGAGCTCATTAGGCAGGCGCTCAACATTCCAGGGAGCTGTTTCTCAAACCGAGTGATATTGCATGACCCATGAATCTCCACCTTGCAATGTAATGTAGTTTAGGTTATAGAGGGGTTCGAGAAATGAGTCCTCTCCAGTCGAGCTTCACTACCATTTTAACGAGATTTGTAGCGATAATAGTCGAGATTGGTCAGGCAGTTTCCCCCGAATGATTGATGTGTTGATTGAGTAGTGCTGTAGCCTTCCGGCCATGGACTTGGTAGCTGGATAAAACCAGTAAGCTTTTTCAAGTAGAGGTATATAGCCGCTAAACTTCGCCGGACTTCAACTAGGGCTGGCAAAACAGGCATGCGCCGGTCTATGCTGCGCTGTAGCTACACTTGTATGCACAGTAATCCATTATAGTAGCTCAGTGGCCGTATAGACTTATGAGCACCACTTTTTTCCTACCTATAGATACCCCGGGCATAAGTCGTCTAGTGTCATGCATGAGAGTATAGCTAGCTATGGTTTAGCTGTTTTGTTCAGTCCCTGAGATAGTACTGTTTAGTATATTCGGTTTGAACCTTATGGTAGTCACAATATAATATAATTATATAAATGAGGCCATGAGGTTGAAATAACTCTCCCTTTCGAGGACAGGAGTAGGGGCTGGATCACCAGGTTATGTCGAGCGGACGAGTAACAGCACTGCATGTGCTTCTAGCTCTAACGCTGTCTGTGCTTCGGACCAAACTAGCCCGACATATCCTTCCTTGACCATGTGTACACTGTGCATGCCCTGATATTGACTTTCTACAATGATTACTACTGGCACGAGGAGGGGCTTCAGTTGTACCCCCGATTGTTTTGGTAACATTCCTGAGAATCCCGAGTGCCAATGGCCCCAGGGTTGTGCCGTCGTCACTGGGGAGTTGGGATGTCTATGCCGAGTGTATTGTGTTGAAGTGAACATGCCGTGGCGGATGTACGGTACGGGACTAGGTCAAATATAACATAATCCCTCAGCACTGAGATCAGTTGTATACTATTGCGAAGCGTTTTAACATAACGCCTCTGAGTGTCCAAACGGTTACTGTGCCGCTATGCCATGTGGGTGTTAGGGCATGCAGTCGGAAGGTCCCTGGCCTGAAGCTGGCATTTTCTTCCTGGAGCAATGTACTTAATTTACTTACTACACGTAGTTATCTTTAACCCCTCCTTTCTGATGTGATTTTAGTTTTCGTTTTGGGATGCATAATCGACTAGCACAAAGCCGCATGCGCAAAAATAGTCGTAACATCGTAGTAGAGTGCGATTCTCGAAGCGTAGCTACATGCTCGCAGGGGGGCCAGGGGAGAAGAATTCTACGTGGAAGTATAAGTTGGCTTACTACTGTAGTTGGGCAACGGAAGTGGAAAGGTTGATTTTATACTAACAGGCAGGTATTGTGGTGATTGGGATGTGTGTTAGCACGGGAGGGACTGTCAGCCATGCCCTGAAGTTCGGTGCTATAAAATGCAGGTACATACATGTACATATTTACCCGTTGGCATCCCCCACGATATCTGCACAGGTGCACTCTTCTCTCCGTTGAATCATGATTCATCACTCACTATCACTCCTCGCCCGACTTCAGCAACACCTTCTCCTCTCACTCAACAAACGGAATGTGGGAACAGCAAGAGAAGGGCATCATCCCCGCAATCCCCGCGCCCCCCCCCCCCCTTCTCCACGACATCAGCATCCAGATCTCCCGAGTTTTGTCATTTGACTTTTGAAGAGGATGGAGTAGCCAATACGGAGCCTGATTGATTTGCTGACTACAGATATATAGACAGGTCTTATCCGGGTTCTTAGGTCCTCTTGCGGTTAAAATTAGAGAGGTAAAACACTTTTGGCGATTCTATACTACTCCTTTGTGTTTCTCCCTCTACCTGCGCCCTGACACGGTTGCGCTGCTTGGTTTTCAAGATGACAATTTTCAGTCTAGTGCTAAAAGGCCCCAAATGAGCCAACATTATATCCCGTCCATGCATAAATACGAGGTACGTATACATATACTTTTACTTCAACTACAAAATCACCCACCGATCTACATAATCTATAGTTGCGCATAATCAATCCCACAAAACATTAAAACCAATTCATATCACCTTCCATATATCTCGTCCTATTTAAACCTAGGCCTAAACCTTCTCATCAGCTCTCTCCCCCACCCTTTCCTCATCCTCAACAGTCTCGGGTACTGTCTCCGGTTTTTTCCTGCCCTCCAGCTCAACATCCTTGATAAGGAGGCTTGTCAGTAGGCAGAAACCAATCAGTGGGCATCCGATACACATGATGACATGGATACCCTTCATGTATGCCTCTATCACACCGTTCCGCTCTGCATCTGTGAGCCCAGTTGCAGTGGTGAACTGTAGTGCTGTCGCTGGGGAGACAGTACTAGGGGTATTGGAGAGAAGAACGTTGTTTAGAATTGCGGAGAAAGCTGGATTCGGGTGGCAGGTTAGCTTCCATTCAATGGGCCAAGGAAATTTCAAGTGGAGAAGTGAAGGAAAAGCTAACCAGCAAGCCCGACTGCTCCACCGACCGTCCGGACAAAGTTTCTCAGCCCAGTTGCGGCAGCCCGATCCTCCTTGCGGGAATTTGCCAAGAGCACGATCATCCCTATAGCAGCTTACTATCAGCGCTAGGACTTAACTTAAGGGAGAATATATACTAACCGGGCTGGAAACAGCACCCGACGCCAACACCTTCGATGATCTGTGTAATAACCATGACAGCTACATGGCTGGTCCTATGCAGGGCAATTCTTCCTCCGGCGCCCGCAGTCCAGAGGATGTATCCGGTCCTGAGTACCGCGTTGTACTTACCCACTCTTGAGATAATGACTCCGGAGGATGAGGAACCAAGTGAGAAGGCGAGAACGAGCGGGAGGATCATTACGCCCGACATGACTGGAGAATAGCCGCGGACATTTTGGTAGTAGAGGGGAAGGAAGTAGAGATTTCCCCAGTAGACTATACCCGTCAGGAAGAAGTGCATGATAATAATTTTGGCGGCACGGATCTCGAATATACGCACTAGGAAAGGTAAGCAAGAGTTGTGAAATTTATGGGAAAGGGTAGAGAGATCTTAGAGTGGGCCGGGCACGGAATTGAGTGTTATGCTGGGTTGTACAGCATTATCTCTTGCCAGTCCACGATTCAATTGACTCCGAAGACACTGATGAGTGATGTTGAACTTACTGGGCATAACAGGAACCCTTGCAACTTTCCATTCTACTGCTACGAAGAGGATTGAAGCAACTCCACCAACTACCAGGAGGGCTATAACTAATGGCGAATCCCAGTTATAAGTACTCCCACCGCCACTGATCGGGATCTATACCACACACAATCAGCACTCAAACTACTCAAAAGTCTTCATCACTCCATCGCATAAGATCACCTACCAATATAAATAGCACCGCTGTCAAGCTCAGCAAAATTCCCCAGAAGTCGATATGTCCTACCTTGACCCTCCAGCTCCCCTCCACCCTTGACTTTGGCACCATCATGACCACCACCCCCGTTGCAGCCGCCGTCAGTATAACCGGCAAGAAGAAGGTCCACCGCCAGCTGACACCCTCTGAGAAGGCACCGCCAATCAGGGGCCCTACGCCATTCCCGAGAGCTATGAAGGTCTCTAAATATCCCTGATACTTTCCACGCTCCTTCAGCGTGGTGATGTCACTGACAATAACCATGACGAGGGAGTTTATGCCGCCGGCGCCGATACCGGAGAGGGCGCGGAAAATGAAGAGCTGGATGCTGGTTTGGGCAAAGCCGCAGAGGAGGTCGCCGACGGCAAGGAAGGCAAGGCACATTAGCAGACATGTCTTACGGCCAAAGATATCGGACATGCGGCTATTTATGAGGAGGAAGGCGGTACTGGCGATAAGGAATGAGGTCCCTACCTGTGTTTCATGATCGCATTCAGTAAACTTGCCAAGAAATAGGATAAATTTGGATGAGTAGTAATTAGTAGAAGAGGTGCAGATATATGTAGCTACTGACCCATGATATTGTTGATACTGCATCTAGATCTTTCCCAATCACGGGTAGAGAGGTTGATACAGATGTCTGGTCTACGGTCGATATAAACAATGTCATGGCCAAAGCTAAAAATATGACAATGATGCGCTTTTTGGAGAGCGAGTTTGTCTGGTCTTGGGTATCCCGAAGCACATTCTCACCCTCACCAGCAGCGGTCGCAGCAGCAAGAGCCGCAGGAGCAACATTAGGAGCGGCCATTAATTGATTATTGACTGATCAACTACTTCTTTTCGTATTGAGCTACAATCAGGTCTTTGCTTAGCCCCGATTGTGTATGCAGCTTGATACTTCTTCCCCGACACAGCAGTAGCACAAACAGCAGCAGCACCGACAACCATTCTTATATAGGGAGAAAAATCTCGGAGTTTGCGTGCGGTAATAGGGAGAAACCCACTTTGACTACTGGTAGCGGGACAAGGTACGATTCCCATTTCTGGTTACAAGGCGCCGGATAGTTCGGCTGGATATGTAGCTTGGTGATAGTAGTTTTTCTCGGTTAGTAATCTCGTTATCCCACTTCCAACTTCCGGGGAACAGCTTCTAGAAGCGTAGGGCATTGGGGAACCTTGGCTGTTGCTTGTTTGCACTTCAAACTCCTGGGAGGTGTTTATCAATTGAGATCTATGTTTAAAGACTGGTGGCGGTAAGTATCAACCCTCTCTTCTCTTGAAGAGTTTTCTGGGCTATGCCCGCACTGATTTTCAAATTTGAAGCTTATCGAGAGATTCATTGATTCTAGTCACAGGGTTAAACGCCATGCAGTCTGCAGATCTCTCTGTTTTGTCGTGTGACGCATTCCCCCAAATGATATAGATTTAATGAAGTGCGGGGCCCGGCCCGCATAACAGTGTGAATCGCCTTCGATGTGTGTCCATCTGCACCAACCGCACCGAATGTATCGACTAGAATTGTGAATCGGTTATTTGATAATTGATATCAGGGATTGAACCCATGATAATGATATGGGATAACTGGTAGGACAATTCTCGGCTTGGTTTCACGTCCTGAGAATGATTAGGGAGCCCGAGCATAACCTTACAAGCGCAATGGACGCCGGTATCATAGTTAGGGCGGTAGTGTGATAGAAAGCACTGATAGCAATGAGTCAATTGATCAATTCGGCCCGACCCTGGAGCAAGGTTTATCAAGTATGTGGTTTCGGAAGACTGAATATGCACATGGATGCCCGCGAACGCGTGGGTATGATGAATGGAAGGAGACGCGCCTGGATGTACTTGACTTATCTCGCAAATCGCTAATCTCAGTCATGTACTGATGAGTAAACTACAGACCAATCAATCAATACTCGTTTGATACATGCCTTGAGGGTGAGTTAGCGTCTGTGCGACAAGGTAACATTGGTCTTTAGAACCGCTGAAGGGGTGTGCCCGCCGGGGTCGGCGGTGGGCTGGCTACCGATGTTATAACGTTATAACGGGTAATGTGAGAGGAAGACCTACTAGTGATGGACAATAGGCAGTGAGTGAGGCCATAGTATAAGCTCCCAGATATAATGATGCTAAGTCTGCGCGGCTGCCCCGGATACCACCGTACGTTAAGAGACATGTGGCTGGCTATATACAATGTTTGGCTCTCACGCGCGTATAACGCCAGTCTTTTGGATGTTGTGTGTCTCCTTGAGAAGTTTTCCTGTGGGGTATGGGTATGGGGGGGGGGTTGTTTGGCTCAATGATGGTTATATTGTCATTAGAGGCCCGGGGCGCCCTTTATACCAGGCTAGGGTCTTAGGACTTCGAGTGATACCGCATGATTTGACACACGGATGCACCCGGGGAGATCAGAGCGGTGTAGGGTATATAGACCATATCTCGCTGTAAAGGTTGTTTTCAGCTAGCTTTGACCTTTTACATAGAAGATGTGGTACAATGCCCTACGGGTAGCTTGCTGTTTACCTACACGTACGTCTATGTATCCTTGTAGTGCAAATACCAGTTCCAAAACTTATGATAAGTTCATCACTACTACTACGACATGTACTACTACTATCGTGACAACCCCATACCACCACCAACGCTATTGCAATAGACCGGTCACGGTACAAACTACCTAGCAATTACAACTCACCGACCCTTTTATATCCTGAGAAGTTCTTCAACAGCTTCTTATAGTCCTCTTCCATACCTTCAAATGACTTCTCCAGCTCCCCCTTCCGCATCGGGACCAATCGGACCATGTTTTCCGCAAGTTGCTGCACCAGCCGTATCAGCAGTGAGCTTACAAGACTGGGGAAGCTTTACATTACATACCTGGACAGCCGTTTCAAGAACAACAACCGATGACCGGACGGGCTCCGAGAGACTAAAGCTTGATAGAAGCCCGTAGCGCCCGGAGAGACGGCCCATGAGCGCGCTTTGGCTAGAGATGAACTATGCACCATTAGTTTAAAGCAGGCAGGAAAGGTGGAAGAGGGATCGAAGAGGGAGGGTACGGTGAGGGTGAGCTGGAAGATTTCTTCGCTGTCGATGGTGGAGAAGCTGTCATCGGTCTGGCGTATGGATTAGTACCAAGACAGAGGGAGTCTGAGAGGGAGAGAGGGGAAAAGGCACGTTGGCGAGTGTCAACAATAGGTTCATCACGGTGCAGGTAATTTTTACGAGCTGAACAGTGATGGTCTATAGATGTGATTAGCGGGCGTCCCGAGCCGGAATGAAAGGGGAGGGGGGGGGGGAGCATACGGGTCCATTGAGGAAAAGGTTGTAGAGATCTGTGTCGGCGACGAGCTCGTCGACGTCGTTCGTCTGCTCAGTTGCAAGCTGGAACCTCTGAGTTACAATCCGAGCAGTGCGAGTTGTTGGCGATAGACTGATGAGGTGCGCACTAGAGAGTATAAAAAGTAGAAAGAGCGGGAGGACACGGAGCTTCATGTTTAAGTACATGTATAAGTGTGTAATGGGTTGGTTTGGGAGGATCTGTTTGGGCAAAGAAAGGGGGGGAGGTTAAATGCTCTTATATAGATCAACAGCACCGTCTAAAGACGGTCAAGGTAAGATATCGAGGCCCCTAAAACTGTTGACTGTCGATCAGATCCCCAGCTTCAATAGATGATATGTGCTGCAGGTGTCCGTCCGTGATTCCAACCAAAGGTTTTAAAAACCACACCCGGTCCTTCAGAGAGAGTCTAATTTCCCGATATTTTCGTATAGCACGTACATATGCGGGTAGAGAAACATTCAATACATGTACTCCATACTACCAAGATATGGTTGTTAGATGCAAGATATGGTTGTTAGATGCAAGATATGGTTGTTAGATGTATGCACGATATGCAAACCTAGTTCAGTCCGGAAACGTAAAAGAAGAAACCAAAAAAGCCGTCTAATACATGTGGGCGCGGAAACCTACAGGAGTTGGTTTGTATGTTGGTTGTTGGAGATTGGGTAAGCGGTGTCCAATGGATCATGGTGGATCACTCGTCGTAAGCATGTGCAGAATATTCGAATTCTGCTAGACCCCTCCCTATAGATTATCATCTGCTGAGACCCGCCGTTAGAATATGGACATTTGTTTTGAAAGTAACCGGTCCTCGTTGTTTTCCGGGACCTTTGACATCTATGGACAGTCGGTTCTAGTGTACCTCAATGTTGTAACTCCTCAGTTTTCATAATGGGGCAAATAGAACTATTTTATTATGTATATTTAATGGTAAAGAGAGCACATATAAAGTATGAGGACATTCTAATCTTTGGCCGGCTGTGGTTACTCGAACCCTATGCTAGCGCACGATGAGATACCCCCACATTAATGAAACTTTAATGTTTTTTAGAGGTCTTTGAGTCTTTCCCGCTTGTTCATCAATGGAGACTATACAAGGCTCTGGTTTCTTGCCTTTTGCCAGGGCGAGTGATAAATGGTGATTGCGCCTAACTGCATGTATGTAATGCGCATATGTAATAATCAAATGATTACATGTGTATAGTCTGTAGTTTCGCTTCATCTAGCAAGAAAAAATATTGATGTCATAGTGGACTTGGTAATGTCTTATGCAGGAATTTACGTGTTGACATTAATTTTGTAACCCGTCTGAGCCCCTGGGCCCGGCAATCAAAAGCTAGCTAGTTATTGAGTTTGTTTACAAAGCAATTCGATATATATTCGTGTCGCGACATAAATCACAGCTAGCGACTAGCTCTCAGTAGCAATATTGACTTCCATCTAGATTCCTCACGAATTGAGCTCTCAGAGCCCCGACAGGAAAGTTTCTCGTATGAACATCGGCGAAAAAACCCATGGGATCCTTCTCGATCTGACTCAAGTTAAAACCCTCACCAGTATCAAAACCATTTGATATGATACCGGTTTTGAAGGGACCTTTGAGGCAGCCGGCGGAATTACGACGTGTATCATCCCCGGTCTAGATTTAGAAACTCTTTTTTAGCAAAAGTTAATTTGACAAGAGAGGGTATTAAGAAAGAATATCAGTGAGATGACCACATACAGGATTTGGAAAGGTAATACGAGGAGACCCAGATTTTCCAATGGGCGCTTGATGGATATGGGTGGCAGTGAGAGCGGGTGACTGATATTCTCCAGTCAACTTAAGGAGGGTGATGTTCTATGAAGCATACTACCTGTTAGCTTTCTCCAGCTCTAGTGAGGGAAAGAATGGTAGACTTACGTAACAAATAACATTTTCGTAGCTATTAATTCCAAGGTTATAATATCCAATAGCATTCTTCTCGCCCATGACAGGCATGTTGGTAGCATTGACTACTTGATCAGGAGTAGCAACAAGCGAGTAGGTACTAGTGAAACGGAAAAGCTGGAGAAGTTGAGATATGAATCCTCAGTATATGACTTAGCTGATAGAATATGACTACATAGACTTACAGTAGAGGTATCTCTTTTGCAGCCGTTTCCATTCTTATATCCAGCGGGGTTTGCCAGAGAAGAGGGAACGTAAACACGGGCTTTCTCGGCCTCGACCCCTCCAGTCTTAGAAGGAGTAGCGCTAAGGACAGTAGAAAGAAAAAGAGTCAAAATGATAGTGATCGATTTCATTGTGATGAGACCGGAGATTTTTATTAAAGAGCGTGTAACTGTTTCGAAATTTAAGAGATTGAAAGGGTGATGAAATGAACGGATGAAGATGGAGAGAGATGGGGAGGAGGAAACAAATGGGCTTTATAACTCTAGTTTAGACCTAGGTGGCAGATAGCTGAGAAGACAGAATGCCGTCTTTCTCTATACCTTACACGTATGTCCTTCTTACTCAAATTGATTTCACGTTCGCAAACGATTAAGGACATGTACCCCATAAACTATAAACTACATGTATACATGATGTATCCGGCAATCCTCTCAAACAAATCTTCTGCAACCCAATCACTTAATAGCTTTCCGCCAACCATACATGTGACAAACATGTAAGGGGTACATTACATGCACTACCCTCTATTATTTTTCTTTATTATACTCTATTAACTCTATTAGAATAATTCCAGGTACATTGCTGCTTTACCTACAGCCCTGTTCGAAAGGTCCTGGCACCTTACTATATTGTGTCTGTTTATGAATTCTAACCTAACCATTTCTCCTGCGCATACTCAAAAATTGATAGGTATGGCCATAATGAAGATATTGAAGCTCTCTGTTATTATAGTCACAGTTATGGGAGAAGTAGAAAATAGAAGAAACACCCTCGTACTTTTGACCCGGGGGTGCCAGGACCTTTCGAACGGGGCTGTCATGTACCTACACATAACTCAACCTTGGCGCGATGTCCCCCCCCGCACTCTACCTGTATCCTATCCATCGAGTTGGGGGGCAGAATACTCATGCTAAATGATTGAAATTATCTCAAAGGGACCAAGATTCTCATTATCCAAGAATAGCTCAATCTTATCAGATTCATGACGTCGAAGCTTCCCGAACCCCCAATCCAGTTCCCGATCCCTGAAATCATTTATCACGTGATTTCCCCAGCTGTCCTTGCAAGAGTCTCATTGCTACCTGCATCAAGTCAAGTTGTTATTTTAATCATCATCATCATCAATCCTACCCCTTCCTTTCCTTCTGTAATCCCCACTAATTCGATCAAATAACAACTATTCCATCCCATCACCTCACAATCAAGCCCATACCCAACACGTAGATCCTACCTTTACCAGAAGCATTACTATTAACAATGTCATTCGGCGGCTTCAGCGATATCGAACGTGATCGAGACAGAGCCCACTCCTCCCGGCATCGAGAACGGCGTTTTGGCGAGCACGAAGAAGGACAAAACAACTATGGCGGCGAAGAGTCTTTCGATGGCAGAGATAGGGGGAACCAGGGCTACGGCAGAAACAACAACGATGACCATGAGCGACGAGGAGATGATAGTGGTATAAGCGGAACATACCGTGAGCGTGAGAGTGGGGTTGGCGGCGGAAGATCATACGGCGGTGGTGACGATGGGTACGGATACAATTCTAATCGCGTAGAGGAATTCGGGAACCGTAATCAGTTTTACGGTAATACTAATCGTAGAGGGGAGTATGATAGCTATGAAAACAGCAACCGTAGGGAAGAATTCGGAGACCGCAGCGGGGATCGACAACACAACCGTGAAGAGTATGGGGGCAATAGCGATTCACCATATGGAGGCAATAACCCTCGCAGAGATGATTCTGGGAGCAACTTGAACCGCGACAAGTCATATGGAAACAACAATTACGGGGGTGAATACGGAAACACTCAGAACAATCGTGAGGAATATGGCAGCACCCAGCAATCCAACAGCTCAGGCTATGGCTCGGGCTATGGCAACAACAACAGCAACGAGAACTACTCAAGTCAAAATCAACCCAACTATTCCTCCCAAACTGGACAAGCCAACCCAATAAACTGGGGGGCCGTGGCAGAAGCCGGCATCTTACATTTCGCTAAGGCCTACGAAAAATCCTCCTCCGCCAACCAAGAGCCCGGACCCAACAATAGTAGTAATCGACCGGCCGAACAGAGCGAGTTTGCGAAACGGCTCGCAAACAAGCAGGAGGCGGAAAGTGGATCAACCTTGGTAAAGCAGGCCTTCGGTGGTGGTTTGTAGCCCATTCCTGAAGGTATTGAGGATCAAGCACTGACTGAGTGATAAATAGTGAAAGCTACCATTGAAAAATTGACTGGTGAGAAGAAATGATCTTCTGTGGGTATTTCTCGTATACGGAATTCGAGGTTAAGGGTACAAGGGAACGAGGGAACGAGGGAACCAGGCGGAAGAGATGGAATGAATGTTGATGGCTTGTGTGGGTACTTATATATACATGTACCACTGTGATATGGCTATATGGAGTTGAAAGTTAGGTTATGATGAATTCGTTTACTCGAAGAAAGTAGCAATCACAGAAGTTGATTTTTTAATACTATTTTCTTTTTTGATTAATAAGCCCTAGTTGTGTAAATCGATATCGTATATTATACCTAGTATATCACGTAAAAATACTATCATACTTTTTTTTTTGTAGCAATTCATAGATTTGGGTCAGCTAAATGACAACCATAGGGAAGCCAAAAGCCAGGTTCACATCCGCTCAAATAGAAAGCAGTTAGTCTAATTGGTTGTTCTAGAGATCATCGTTCACCCTTCTCTCCTTGCACACCGCAGTACGTAGGTACATCGCAGTAGAGCGTATTGGCCAACAACTTCTGAGTTTAAATATTTAGTTCTTGGCGACTGGTTTTTGGTGCGGATATCCCGCCAAGAGCTCAAAATTTGAACTCAAAATTTGAAAATATGAGTGTGGCCAACACGCTCTAGTACCTTGCACTTCTACCAAGGTAAATGGCGGGGTTTTTTTTTTTTTTTTTTTTTTTTTAAATCCTATATTTCATTGTTTTCTAGGTTACAAGAATATCGCATGCAGGGAAAACCCTATGGCATGAACAAAACCTATCCCCAAACCCGCCTTAAAAAATTGAGTGTGTAGTAAAAAAAAAAAAAAAAAAAGAGTACCCGAGGGCCTCGTTAAAAAAAAAGGGAAGAAGAGTAAAGTATAGCTGTATGAGAAGAAAATAACCGTGCAGATTTTACTGGTTCAAACAGTCTCGTCTGCTCACTATCTGAGAGGAGAGTATGGCGCAAGCAGAGAAAAAAGGACAACTTTTTAACGGGTGTCCATAGGAGTAAGGCTGATAATTGGTGGTGCGGGGGGGGAGCCATAGCAGAGCGAGATCTTACTGGGCAGCTTGGATTAAAAGCGCTGTGATTGCCAACGCAGTTGGGACATGTTGCTTGTGAAACTTCGCAACAATTTGCCGTGGCTTTTGCAGCTCCAGGGCACGTCGCAACAGGGCATCTATGAGTGGTGGTGAGGTGAGGTTTGGCACATAAGGCGCAGCGGGGTTCCCTTTTACAGGAGGCAGTGGGGTGGCCGAGCAGGCAGCACCTGTGGCACATGGTATTGGCGGTAGCGGGGGTCAAGACGCAGCAGCGTCTGGGCCTCGATGTGACGGGGTGCCAAGACTACGCGGGGCCAGATGAAGATGACGACGAAAAGTATCGCGAGGGACACAGCCAAGATAAGCGAAGTGGAACAAAAGGTGAAGACTGCCGAAGAGGAAAGCGAAGACCGTAGATAACAACGAGACAGTATGAGGCCCTCAAGAAGGGCAGGGGAAGCGAGGATCGTGAGGTAACAGCAGTCAAAACGAAGGCCACGTACCGACAAGAGAGATCAATAGAGTAGGTAGGCAACCTTCGAGCCAAGACGAGAAGCGAGGACTATGGATAGGGAATAACTTATATTCCTATATACGAGAAGACAGGAAGACGAGACGAAGAGAAAAGAAAGAAAAGAACTAAAGGAAACCATTCAGTCCACTATTTAACACCTCCCTCCTCTCGTGGAAGCGGGGACGTGCGCGTTGAGGGAGGGAAAGGATCACTCCTTTCCCTTGGAGTGTATTGACTATTGTGTTCCAGAGGGCGCAAGGCTTGGTTCCGAGGGGGGCGATTCGTAAGGTACGAATGTCGGCGAAGGGGGCGTATAGAAGAGGATCGTGGGCTCCAGTCTCTGATATCTCTTGCTACTAACTACGTATACACAATAGGGAATGCTCAACCTATGTGTTGGGTGTAATCACCTCTTGCTAGCTAGCACGTTACCCAGGGGATGAACCCTAGGCCTTGGTTTGGACTTACAATGAGACGCAGGGGAGTTGACCACGATCAAGGGAGAGGGAGACAGCGCAGCGTTAGGCCCGAAGGCCGGAGGAGAGCCACGAGGGCAAGGGCCACAAGGGCGACGAAGACAGCGAGGCAACGTACAAGCGATTCATAATGAATGAGGCCTAGCCCTACCCCCGAAGACAGAAGGGGCAGGGCTTAGGCGAGGAGAAGTATCGAGAAACTCTAGTTGCGTAAAGAGTATATGTAAAAGTATATTTATAAGGAGTTTAAAGAAGAAGACGTTGCGTAGAGAGGAAAGGAAGACAGCATAGTGTGTCCGCGGCCCTTTATAGTCCTCTCTACTGAAATTACATAATCAACGATCCTCGGAAGCTCTAATGCCGACCCGAGGATATTACATCATAAGGAAAAGAAAGAAAGAACATAAGAGATAACTATACAAAGGTCTTCGGGACGCAGATGGTTAAACCGAAGAGAAAGACCCAATAAACTATCAGCAACGTCTATCTGGAAGGTAGCATAGTGTACCGGCGGCCCAGCCTAGACGCACTCCAAAGTGAGGAAGAAAGCAACATCTAATCCTCCGAACAGAACCATAAGCACTGTCGGATACAGGATTAGGAAATAGAAAAACATTAACTCCGACAAAGGAAAACCCCGCACCAAACCACCGCGATCAACATATTTAAACCCCGATCTCTTGGCGAGATCGCTTATAACTTCTCGCCATCGTCGTTGGCTGACCTCCATGTTCCGTGATGTCGGAGACCCGTGATCTGTCAGGTCCGATTGGATCCATGAGGTCGCCGGAGGATTTCGTCCAAAATCCTGGTAAATGTGGGGAGAGGTCCAAAAGAAAGTCGGAAAAATTTTCTGCGAGAGCATTAAGCGGGTTCATTTGCGAAAGAACCCGTCAACAAACTATACTTAGCTAAACAGCGTGGCCGAAGCCAGAAAACAACGCACGCAGCGCAAAAGAAGAACTCTTTTACAAGAGTATAGGGACTTCCCTGTAACAGGAAGGGAGACAACAGCAACAACCAACACCAACACCAACACGACAACCAACAACAACAACAACCGGCACCAACACCAACACAACAACCAACGACAACAACTAAAGGTGGCCCACTTAAGGGGGGAAACTAGCGGCCCTTTGCATGGTGAAAGGGGGAGGAAGAGGGGGGGGGACAGCGATACCTTTAAAAGGTATGTAGGAAGAGGTGATACTGGCGGCCCTTTGCGTATTGAAAGGGGGAGAAAAAGAGAGGGGGGGGTGAACTATTACTCCCTATTGGGAAACCAGTAATTGCTCCGTAAGTGGTCTGCTCCGACTCCCTATTGGGAACCCAGACGATCACGGCGTGGGTGGGTGAAGGTGGTCTCAGTGAGGAGAGAGAATGGTCGATGGTAGTAACTAGTTCGAACTGGCGGAGAGTTGAGTAAAGGGTGAGGAACCGAGTCCGTGATCTGGAGACGGCAACGTAATCTCGTGGAAGCGGGCGTCTTGGCGTTGAGGAGGAAAGGATCACTCCTTTCCTTGGAGTATTGACTATTGTGTTAGGAGGGCGAAGGCGGTTCGAGGCGATTCGAAGACGAATGTCGTGAAGGCGTATAGAAGAGGATCGTGGGCTCCAGTCTCGATATCTCTTGCTACTTAACTACGATACACAATAGGAACGCTCAACCCATGTGTTGGGTGTAATCACCTCTGCTAGCTAGCGCGTTCTGGGGATGAACCTGCGCTTGGTTTGGACTTACAATGATGAGGCGAGTTGACCACGATCAGGAGAGGAGACAGCAGCGGGCGTTAGGGCGGAGGAAGGCGAGCCACAAGGGCGAAGACAGCGGCAACGTCTGGCGATTCATAATGAATGAGGCTAGCCCTACCCACAGAAGGGGCAGGGCTTAGGCGAGGAGAAGTATCGAGAAACTCTAGTTGCGTAAAGAGTATATGTAAAAGTATATTTATAAGGAGTTTAAAGAAGAAGACGTTGCAGAGAGAAAGGAAGACAAGATAGTGTGTCCATGCCCTTTATAGTCCTCTCTACTGAAATTACATAATCAACGATCCTCGGAAGCTCTAATGCCGACCCGAGGATATTACATCATAAGGAAAAGAAAGAAAGAACATAAGAGATAACTATACAAAGGTCTTCGGGACGCAGATGGTTAAACCGAAGAGAAAGACCCAATAAACTATCAGCAACGTCTATCTGGAAGGTAGCATAGTGTCTGCCCACCAGACGCACCTGCCTCAAAGGGGAAGAGAGAAAGAACATACATCGGAATCCTCCGAACAGAACCCATAAGCGGACTGTCGGATACAGGATTAGGAAATAGAAAAACATTAACTCCGACAAAGGAAAACCCCGCACTAAACCACCGCGATCATACTTAAACCCCGATCTCTTGGCGAGATCGCTTAACAAGCCATCGCCCTGTCGTCTTGACCCTCCATGTTCCCTTCGTGATGTCGGGAGACCCGTGATCTGTCAGGTCCGATTGGATCCATAACACCTCCACCAATCCGCCAAGACACTCTTACATCAGCCATAGAATCATATAGAAACTCGGTCCCACCACAACTCGTATTCCTTCACACCCACTTCTGTAATCCCCATTACCAATCCATCCTGCAACCGAATCTCAAAGAAAGAAATGACATCACTATCAGACCATTCCAACCTGCAACCGAATCTCAAAGAAAGAAATGACATCACTATCAGACCATTCCAACCTGCAACCGAATCTCAAAGAAAGAAATGACATCACTATCAGACCATTCCAACCCCGCTTCGCTTATCCTAACCCCCTCCCTCGTACTAATACCTCAATCCCCGATCGATCGGGCCGAGTGTCAAGACGCCGGGATACTCGAGAAGAGACGAAGGGAGGACCCAATGGTGGCGGCTTCCTCGGGTGTTACTTGGATAACTACCGAAGAGGAGTTTTTGGTGGCGCGGATAGCATCAGCAAGACTTCATTTGTCTCCTGAGGTCTCCTGAGCCTCAGGAGACTCAAAAAATATCCAGGAGTCTCAGGAGACTCTCAGGAGACCCAGGAGACTGTTGGGAGACTGCATACACAAGTAGTAGTTTGCTGATGAGTGCTGTCCTTGATAAGGAACCGGCAGGCAGCGGGAATAATTCCAGTGGCGAGGGTGACGGCTTCGGGGAAGACCTTCAAGAGGGCCTCGTTGTTGGGAATAGTGGCGAGTGGAATACCGTGAATGGCAACATCAACGTTAGTTGGTGCTGCGCAGAAGGTGTTGTATGGGTTTTCTGGGGTGCCAGCCCAAGCATTGAGTGCGGTGGTCATGGCATCGAAGAACGGGGCATAGTGTTTGGAGGGCGTAGTAGCGAAGCGAGGACAAGCGGTTCCTTCGGATTGATGGAGACCGAGAGAGTGGCAGGGCCTTCTGGCCATTACGGCAGCGAGGTTACCGAGAATAGAGGCTTTCGACAGGAGTCTGTCGACGGGGAAGAGGCGGGAGTTTTCCTCGAGGCGAAGAACCGTCTCTGGGCTTGGGGGAGGGCCTGCTCCCTGACGGGAGGAGTTCTTGGTCCTTCTTTCTGCTTGGACTTGTTGTTGTTTGCCTTGTTGGAAGCGGGGTTTTGGGTCTTGACGGCCGCCGCATATGACCTGGGGGCTCTCGAGACTTGGGGTGGTGGGGGGGATTGAATGATGATTGGAGGTGCCGGAGCGGGGGCTGGTTGGGATTTAAATACCTCAACCAGGGTGTCGATCTTGGCATCGAGGAGTCGAGGTCTTCCTGGGAAGGGCCTCTTTGATGGAGCGGACTTCGTGGGTGAGTGCTTGCACACTTTCCATGATAGTTTGGTTGTAGTGTATCATTCCTGTCAGAAGAGAAACGATAAGTTTGTTTGCGTCGTTAGATCTCGAGATGAGCATTCGCTCAATTTCGGCTTGGAGGGCATTGTGGTGATCACCATCCTCGAGGGGGGCTGTTGTATCAAACAGCTCATCGACGGGGGTAGTATTCGTAAAGAGAGCGGCGACTGCGAGCCTTAGATAGTGTGAATCGAAGGACGACATGATGCTGAAGTCAAAGTAACTGGGGATTTTGGTGTGGTGATATGGTTGTCACCAAAATTTTTGGAGGTTGATTTCAAAAATTGAAGGAAAAGCGGGAAGAGAACTGAGGTAAATGGCGGGGTGACAGCATATGATGTAAAGAGACTACAATGTATCTCTACTTAGGAAGGAAAGTGGGCTATGTACCTATATGTAGCACAAGGCTCCCACGGTTGGTTCCGAGCTTGTACTACCTCACACAAGTGCGCTGTTCTCTATCACATAAGGGTGGTGGAGAAGGTATAAAAGGCACTAGATAGGACAATATTTGTGTTTTGATCCAGAGCATGGTGATCACCGGTGTGAAAAGTACGATAGGATATGACCAATATGCGTTCAATGTAAGTGCCTAAATTCGTAACAGTTTACTGTATGCATGTATCTAACTCGAATAGCATTTCCCTGTTATTCAGACCCTCCAAACCAGCTCTCCCGAAAACCAAAAAATCCAACCTAACTACCCTTCCTCTTCCCCTCCTTGAGCAGATAGCCAGTCATCTATCAACAGAAGAACTCGCCCGTCTCGGCAATACCTGTCTAGATCTTCAGCGAAAGATTCCCTCTTTTTTCTCAGCTCGTCGTCAACAACGACTTATCCAAGCTCGCATCCTCCAATCTACAGTACCGGCCGCAAATCTTCCAACCGAGCTCCTTCAGGAGATCTTCCTCTATCTCGCCCCTAAAGACTTCTACATTGCTACCAAAGTCTGTAAATCATGGCGTTATGCTGGGGTTTATCCTCAACTTATAAAAAAACATATACACGCCCTGCGCCCAATTATAAAGTCTACAAGAGTCCGAGATACCCACAACTATGATCTACGAACACTTGCAAGAAGCCTTCATAGAGCAGGAATACTTAAGAAAGGAGTACCGAAACATCTAGTTTCCACCATCCAACTTGAACAACCTGGTTCTAAAATACCCCCTGCAATCCATCTTTCCGAAAGCGGCCACTACTTTCTATCCGCCGAAAGGGCCCCTCCCTACAAGGTTCATATCTACTGCACTTATCGACCAGTGATAGCAAGTGATTTCGAAATAATTCGACATCAGGTTCAAATAAAAAATCCTAAAGCTGGGTCTAAGCACGTGCCCAACAGTTTATGGGGACTCGGAAGTGAACCTCTAGGGTTCAATGAGTGGGACTCGACACCGACCCATTTGGTGACGTTGCCATGTAAAGGGAAAGTCGTATCCGCATCTTTTTCACCCGCAGTATTTGGTGGCGTGAAGTACGATAGGCGTACGAATTCATATTCTAAAGGTGTGGATGTACTCGTATTGTTTGAGGGTGGTTGGGCAAGGCTTTTTAAGATACGGTCAACACCAACGGATAGAGAAGTGAGTAAAGATACACAGTCATGGAGAGAGCCGTTACGCCCCAAACGCGAGCCGGCCAAATGGTATATCTGGGACAGCATGGAATTCTCGGGCATTGGATCCGCGTTTCCTAACGAGAAGCCGATACTTGCGAAGCTAGAAGAAACTAATGGAAGAGCTGTTTTTGCATCGGAGGGACATCTAGAGGTTTGGAAAGGGATTTCAGGGTACAATTCAAAGAAAGTGGTAGAGGGGGGCCAGCTCAAAGAGGAATACTGGGATAAGACGACAGCTGTGAGGGGAATCTACCCTTTACCGGGAGCGCCGAGGAATTTGGAAAGAATATTTGTAGGGAATTCTTGGCACAGTGGGTTGTGCTTGAATACGACCTATATCATTTGTGCCAGTTCCCCATTTCCTAGAACCGAAAAACAGTTGAACAGGTTAACTACTGGAACTGAGAATGATCCCGAAGAAACCCTCATATACCACCTTGAACCCGATCCAAGCGCGCTCAACGCCGAGCCTATCGAGATTTTGAGATCTTCTTCCACACTCCCATACAGAGTATTAACCTCCTGTGAGGACTACGACAGCAAATCTCTCTACTTCGGTCTCGATCAGTCTAAGTCGCTAACCTACCTCAATCTCTGGCACAACCAAGAAATACCCTATAAGCCCTGCATGCTCACCCAGAAGCGCAGGTATTGCCATCCACACGCCCCACCAATCCATACGGCTTCCGTCAACATCCATTGGCACTCAATTCATCCTATCATTGCCACTGCAACTGCAGAAGGCAACATTTACATTTCATTCCCCCCTCTCTGTAACTCCAAGGAGCGTGCTTGTTTGCCTAAAAAGCTTTCAGCTCTATTTATGAGGTACAAGTCAAATTGTTCCTGCCCAGCCCCGGAGTTCAAAAAGTTAGCTCGCATCCCACCCGACACCGGAGGGAGGATAACAGACATGAGAATTTCCTACCGCTCTCCAGTTTTAGACTCGCCAAGAAGAAATGTTCTATACTTAAAAGACTTGCAGGTCTTCAAGGACGAGAAATCAATGCTGGTACTATTGATAAGCACAGATAAGGGCAGACTGGAAGTCTGCTATTTTGGTGATGGAAGGAAGAAGATTGGCGCGAAGCGATTGTGGGCTGTGAAAGGGTCAGAAATAAAATATAAAAGTGGCTCTGGGGAGTTTATTTAGCTTTCTGTAAGCACAATCTTGGGGTTTTTTATTTTTCTTATAATGATATCGAGTGACATTTCATGAAGAAATGCACAAATATTTAAATTATGCACAGGCATTCTAGAAAAAAGTTAGCGAAACATGTGCGTGCGATCATTCCTGGATCTCTGGATCTCCCGACCAACGAAAAGTGATACATAAGGAGGAAGCGCACCAAGTTCACCAGGGAGGAATAAGTGTATATGTGTAGCTACTCTCCATGATAACTAACCTTTGTTTGTGTCCTGCCGGCGGTTACTTCCGTCCTCAAGAAGCAACTATTTCGACGGGTAAGAAGAGGCATATGGACACATCCAGGGCTAGGGATTGTAGCGACCACCGTGGTGAAATAATACCGTTATTTATACCCTATAATGTCACTTTTTAATGGTAAAGTAGCCAAAAGGGGCCAATATATGAACACTGTCCACAAGTGAAAATTTTACCACTGGTGGCGGGCGTTTCACCATTCATAAGCGTTGGCATTAACGATCAATGGGTATAACGCAGCATAAAGACCGAAATTCAGTGTTTATACTAGCACAAGGACTGAAATTCAGTACTTATACTACCGGTGGTTAATAATCTGCTCTTGACACATTTACCGCCCCACACTTGTCAGCCAACAACGTAACTCGACCCCGACGGTATCCACAGGTTTAATTAGGTAGTGTATACTGTATATATGAAATGCTTTATAGGGTAACGTACTGGTGTCTCCGCCTTTGATCATGGCACGTTTGTTCCAACTAATGCTAGCTAAACAAGTCTTCGGGGAAATCTCTATATCTATCCCCCAATTCTAGTAAGCTTCTTAGTGGCCTGGCGAAGAAGACACGATGTCTAACCCGGATATAGGTACGCAGCTACAACCACTAGACTCTACACCCAAACAACATCGCCTGGTTGCCCAATTGAATAGATACGCTATACGACATCAAGGCCAAAATCGTTAAATAACCCATAAAAAGTGTTCTACATACATAGTAACTATACCAACACCGAGGAAACCCCCGCAACCAATTATTGCAGGTCAGTATTCTGTGTCTTTATCCAGCTAATATATAACACAATTGAAAAGTTTACATTCTTAATACTAAATCCCATTGGCTCAGCCATTTACTCAGAAGGGATTAATACTTGAAGCCCAATGCAGCGGTATCAAAAAAGGGTTCTCATGTATGATGCCAGTTGCAACAAATACCACGAGAAACAAAGCATTGGCCTGATATCTTTTGGGACAAGTATTTAGGAAACATGACCTCTCCTGGAAGCGTACTGTATAAAGTATGCACCACCCACCCATTGATGGAGACCTGACTGATTCATCCATTTCGTATAAGGCCTCAGAGACACCTTTGAGAGCTCTATATATATATACATTTACCTATCCACTATCTTTTTGTTTCATACTAGTCATTTCAATATGGAGGGTATATGAAGAGGCTATTTAATGTTTGGTTTTCTGCCTGTTTAATGAGTTCAGAAAATTTGACTGGGCAGCCTAGGTCTACCGTTGACATGAGAGCGCATGCATACCCGGGCCGTGGTCACTACAATGTATATTGCCCGAACTTCCATTGACTAAGACAAAGGGGTTTAAGTCCTTTCGATACTATCGTGACTACCGAGCTCGCCATGTCCTACACAGCTAGTAGCGGGGAAAAAAGGGGGAGGTATAATTGATATTCTAGCGAGAACAAATCATCATGTGCCGCATTAGAAATATGAACCCTAGACTACAGCGCGCGGCAAATACTAAAGCTGTATCATTGCATAATCATGCAGATGTTAGTAACCCGACGCCCCAGCGGTTGTAGGAACCTCACTATTCCCATTCCGTTTTATGAAGTTCTCCCCACGGGATTATAGATCAACTAGCTTCAGACCCTTTCCCTCAAGATGGAGCTTTAAATAATATCTGCAGCCATACGGCTCAGCAATTTATATGCAAGGTCCTATGCCAAGATATCCTCTTGGTTGCTCCTGCCAGTGGCGCAGCAGCAAAATCTACTTAGAGTCACGATTTAACTGACGAACCTTTAATTTCTCTCGCCGTCAGTCTACTTTTGTGGAACATATAGAGTCTTACCCTCTGTTGGAAATTGTTAAACGCTCCACCCCCCCACCTATGGTTACAATCTAGTCAGAGGAATGTGAATGCCAGGCTCTTTATAACTATCCCAGTAACCAGATCTAACCCCTTATATTCTGTTTTTGTCACACCGTACATGGTTCTAATAAGTCTTGGTGTTTTCCCCCATAGCCCTATGAGGTTCTAGGATCCGGAAGCTCACCGGACCCTCCGCAGCAAGTAAGAGAATCCTTCCCATGGAACACCCAGGCTTTGACACATTGATTTATGCCACTGGGGAATACCGTGATACAGCTAACTCATTGTGGAATGTGGGCTGCAAAATAGACTATTCGTCCGTGTTTTTAGAACGCTTATGTAGCATGGCCCGCCAGTACCAACTGCAGTAGTTTCTTACGGAAATACATTACTACTATTTTGTTCCAGATATATATTATGATTGACGGTGTTTAAATTCACCTCGATTCCCCCCCCCCCCAGATTGCAGAACCCCTCATAACTATCACAGTTGAACCCATTGAGTAGCCTCATCAAGATGGTTTGCCCCGTTCCCAGCATCGCTCCCATTGCGGGCAGCATTGCAGCCTACACTTTTCCCTCCATCTACAACGCCTCCAGCTCATTCAACCTGAATGTCGGGTCCACCGACATCCCCGTGATGCAATTCTACGAATACGACTATGCCCACTTCTCCATGGAAAGCAAGCCCACATGGATTGCAATCAGCATCCCCGACGACACCGACCTCACCGACGTCCGCATCTCCCCCAAGAAGCTTGGAATCACGCCCACAAAGTCCACCGGCTGCGTCTCCTTCACCATCCCCAGCGACGAATACCTCATTGTCAAAATCGGAAAGCTCAAGGAACTAGTCATTGCCGCCGACAAGCTCGAGACCAACAAGCCCGTGAAAACCGCCTCCTACGTCTACAACATCCTCTCCAAGCCCTACAACGCAGACCCAACCGGCTCAGGGCTCTCGACAACCGCCCTGCAAAGCGCAATTGACACCGCGGCCGCAGACTGGGCGGAGGCCAAGAGTAAGGGCGTCAGCAACCTGCCGCCCAGAGCAACCGTATACGTCCCCAAAGGCCTCTATCTCATCGGCAACATTGTCCTCAAGTCCAACACGGAGCTCTATCTCGAGGCCGGGTCGTTCCTGCGCTTCACTGGCGTCAAATCAGACTACACCGTGCACTGGTACAAGAGCTCGCAGGGCCGCGACGTGACCTGGTGGATCCGCACCGACTTCAACAGCACCAACATCAAGGTCTATGGCCGCGGCACCCTCGACGGGAATGGTAAATACGGCACCAACGTGGGAAAGATCAACAACAATATCCTTGCCCCCATCGCAACGAGCCACTTTGTGGCCGACGGCATCATCATCAAAGAGTCCTCGTCATGGTCGACCATCCCCATGAGGTCGCAGCACGTCTTGTTCCAAAACATGAAGTGGTTCAACTCGCTGTGGATGAGTGAGAACGACGGAATCGATGTTCTCGAGAGCGAGGACGTAGTTGTGAAGCACACAATCGCAATCTCGCTCGATGATCCGTACTCGACCAAGGCTTACACCACTATATTCCCGAAATACAACGACCTCCTCCCGGCGCCGAGGGCGGTCAAAAACGTCCTTTTCGACGACAATCTTTCATGGACAAGATGCTTCGCATTCAAGATTGGCCAGGGAGTGACGATGCCCCATTTGAACGTAACCTTCCAGAACGGCGTTGTCTACGACGCTGCCGTCGGCCTCGGAATCCACCACGCTGTACGTAGAACCCCCCTCCACAAGCTGAGCTACACCTGAACCCGTGCTAACGAGAAACAGTGGGGAACATCATACATCCAGGACGTGACGTACAGACTGATGCAAGTCGAGCGTATCACACTCTCCCTGGAGAACCGCAGCACCTGGCTCGGCTTCATCATCACCGACAAGCCCGACGGGACACCGGCCAAGTCCGACGGCGCCGGGCCCGTCTCAAAGGTCCGGATCAGGGACATCACAGTCTGGAGCAAAGGCAACACCGGGATCGCGCTGGAAGGGCTCAGCCCGACGGCCAACATCTCTAGCATCTTCTGGAGCCATATCAAGATGCCGGGGGTCGACGGATATGCCCAGAGCTTGGAGGCGCTGAACAGTAAGACGGAGCCGAAGTATGTGTACGATATCAAGTGGGACACGGATTAATCCGGATCCGCTGGCAAACTGGCCGGGAGGAGAGGCGTGGATAAACATAGCTAGACATGTATTTTAATCTTGAGATATCTCCTACTTTATATGTATTTGAGAGGGCGTTGGGGATAACCGAATCCGGTAATAAAATACTTAATTTCACAATTTGATATTGCGAGTGATTTACTATGATCAACTGTTTCCCGCACGGCTATGGATGTGGCATTGAATAAAAGGAGCACTTACTACAGCCAAACCAAGCACCCCGTGAACACTGTTTCATGTAGACACGCATATGGGCCAATGGTAGCCCACCGAAGCACCACCCAGCCGAGTGATATTCCATGCACAAGCACACCACACCACACCCCCCCACCACGTCACATCCATCACCATCAATCGTCACCACAACAAACCGCAACCCAACAACAATAAACAGCCTCCATTCTTTTTTCAAGAAGGCCTTATATTATAAGCAGCCCTGACTACATAGCTCTATCGTACATAGATACAACCCAACAAGTACCTACCAAAGCCGCAACACGGGGAATTTTTTTCTCTTTCTCTTTCTCTTTCTCTTGCTTCTCTAGCTAGCCGGCTATGAAACCAAACCACCGCCCAGAAACACAAGCGCAAACACAAACACAAGCTACATAACATAGCATAACATAACCCAACTACTTAGGCTAACCAACTAACTCTACGCCCCCCCCCCCCTTCCCCGCAAGAACGGCGCGGCGGTGGCGGGAGAGCAGAACAGAAGAAGAAGGAGAAAGAAAAGTAAAAACGTAATTCTGAAATATCTTAGGGTAAACACTCATACAGCCGCACACAGACACAGACACAGACAGATAGATAGACACGGACACGGGGAGAGGGAAAGGACACGCATGGACCGATCCCTCCTCCCCCCTTATAAAGAAGATAAAACAAAGAAATGAGAAGAAATAACCCCCAAGATAATACAGAAAAGAAAAAAAAAGGCGCATGAAAGAAGAGGGAGAAAGAAAAAAAAGGGTCAAAAGTGTTTCCAACAGTAGAACAGAACAGAATACGGTAACGGGGGGAGAGGCGGGGAGGGAAGAATAAGCTAATTAGAGTACTTTTAGTAAAATATGTCTACCAGCCGCACTGACAAGAAAAATAAAAAAGGAAAAGGGAAAGGGAAAAAAAAAAAAAAAAAAAAAAAGATAACACCATTCCCACCATACCATGCCCTCCTTCCGGTTATGAATTTTTGATTTTTTTTTTTCTTTTTTCTTCCTCTCTCTCTCCCTATATGATGATGATACTCTATTGTCGCTGCGCCTGGCTGTATGCGTGCAATCCTTTTGACCATTCAGGTAACTGCGCGGTTTCGGCGTATGCTGTGCCGCAATTGAAACACAATGTCTTTGAAGAAAAAAAATTAGCTTATGTCGCCCTATAAAAGGGAAGTAAATTCAAGGTGTTACTGTACCCTCTGTCCTTCTGGGCCTTCACGGACGCCCCATGTCCCAGTACCACCTACGGCACACCATGCGCACCTCCAGTTTTGTTTCTCCCATTCGTTCAGCCCGCCATTAGCCACCCCATTGCTCTGCGGCGCGGCGCTCCTGCTCGGCGTCCCCCTGCCCCCTGTCGGCCCAGGCGACAAACTTCTCTGCCGTTTCCTCTTGACCCTGCTACCACGGCCCATCTGCTCCTCGACATCGCCCTGCACAGTAGCACCCCACACCAGAGGCATTAATGATCCACCGCCACCAAGACGCGCAGTATCCCTCCTAAGCCTTCGGATCTCTCGTTCACGGTCACCCTCCCGCTTCTCAATCTCTTCGCGGGTGAGTGTTTCCACCCGACTCTCCCAGTCGGCGCCGAGCGACTCCAGGTCGAGCCGCCAGCCCGCCTCAATCTCTTCGCGGGTGAGTGTTTCCACCCGACTCTCCCAGTCGGCGCCGAGCGACTCCAGGTCGAGCCGCCAGCCCGCCTCAACATCGGGGCGGTGTGCATCGTTCTCAAGATCCGGTGTAACCCCAGTTTCGCAGAGATCCTTCTTCTTCTGGAGGCAAAACTCGTGGATCGCGTGCGAAATCGCCGGGATGAACTCCCCAGAGAGACCCAGATCGCGCGCAACCCCGCGCGCAAAGTATTCTGGTGTCAGCGAGCCCGCGAGGTCCCATTCGAACTTGTCCGCGTAGACGCGCTCGCCGAGGGTATATATCTTTGCAATACTAGTTTTGGGTGAAGCTGTACCGGTCTTTTATTTGGTCCCGTACGCCTGGAATAACTCCCAATTTGGGGATCTGGCCTGAGAAGCCATCGCTGAAGGTGTCGGGGGTGATTAGCGTCTCGTGCAGGTTCCATAGAAAGCTGTCATGGAGGCGGCCTCGCGATGGAGGATCGAGATCGATATCTAGGCGTATAGGGATCAGCACTGTAGGTAGTGCCGATGCAGAGAGTAGCTGCTGTTCAGTTCTGAATGATTTGTTTGTGTGGCGTTATGAGCGCGGTTGAAAACGTTTGCAGGCGCGCAGGGTATGTGGTCATGCAAGCTTGTGGAGGCTTCATGGTTTTTTTTTTTTTTTGTACAAGGAGAATTATGGAATTGTTTTTTTTTTTTTTTGTTTTTTTAAGAAGGAGGGGGGGAGGTGGGTAGGAAAGATTGTTGATTTTCTGATATTATTATTGATTTGTTGATGAGGTGGTGGTGGTGGTGGTGGTGGTGGTGGGGGTTGAAGTATGAGAGAGAGAGTGGGAGAGTTTGGATGGAAGAAAGGATGGAAGCGGGTGGCTGAGGTTAGGGTTGGGAGAGAGAGAGAGAGGTGCAGGGTGCAGGGGGGGGACCAGAATATTCAATCAGTGCGCGTTACTTGGAGGCACGAGATTCTGGCGCTAATTGGCAACGCGGAGGGGAAGGAGAGGGAGATGGAGGGGGGGGGGTGAGTGGAGGGTTTGAAGGTGGAATATAGAATTGTGAGAGGGATTGATATAGAGAGATGGTTAGTGTGCTTGAGAACAAGGGCCAATCAACCGCGTATGGACATGTGACCTGGCGTTTGCCCTTTGTTCGTTCGGAGGTGCGTGTGGGATTAGGGATAAGAAAGGTGCCTTTTTGATTCAGGTACGGCCTGTAATTCTTCTTCTGTCTGTAAGGCACGCACACACTCGCAATTAGAAAAGGCACACAGTCTATATACGGTGCGCCTGTCACTCTTTTTATATACTCAGTGCCAAGTAAGAAGTACATGTAGATACCAAGATCTGTGGATCCGTTAACCAACTTACAATAGCCCACCCATGCAAGCCATCATCACTCTTGTGACTTGATACACCGCTAGCAACTGTCAATCTGCCAGAAATGATGCCAGATAGTGGATCTAAATTGATAAGATCAATCAGATTAGGTATTATTATGGAGCACGTGATATCCATCGGTTCTAATCTAATCTAATCTCTGGGCGCGGGGAGGGTAACAAGCACCCCCCCCTCAGGCTGGAGCTCTGCTGGATGCTTTCCGCCTCGATACCCACCTCATCTTCATATCCACATCTCTCAACCCAAATACAAACAAACCCTATAACTCAACTCATCTCCCCCCATCATGGCCTCAGTACGACCTCTCATTTCAATCAAAGCCGGGAAATGTACCCAAGTTGTTAGTGATCCCCAAACCCGTAGCTCCCCCCCCCCCCCCCCGTCTCAATACTGACGACACAATCTCTCTCCAGGGCACCCGGGTCATTCCCTCTCCAGAGCCCGGTATCCTTTACGTGTACAATGACGACGGTATTTTACCAATATCCTGAGCTTCCAGCGAGGCCCCATCATTATTGACACTTTCTCCCAGAACTCCTCCATCTCTGCTGGAGACGTCGCTCTGCCACCGAGCCCCAGCCCGAGGATGACCTGATCTGTTTCCCCTCGGACGTCACCTTCACTCCCTACACCGCCTGCACCACCGGCCGTGTCTTTGTCCTCAAGTTTGGGTCCTCCTCGGACCGCCACTTCTTCTGGCTACAGTCAAAGGCCGAATCCGACAGCAACCCCGGACTCTGGTCCAGCCGCGACCGCCGATGGGGCGAGACCATCAACAACATCTTCCAGGGCGTGGAGGACGAGGATGACGAGATGGGCGACCCGGATGCGGAGCTTGGGAGCGACGATATCGAGGAGGAGGGCAACGCGAGCAGAAGGGGCGGAGCAGATGGCGGTAGGGCGTAGGTCTCCTCCCCCTCCTGAGTGCCCCCCCATGCTGCATTTCTTCATTTTTTGCCCACAACCTCTTCTTTTTTCGCTTTATGGGAACGGTGCGCAATGTATCATCTTTTCTCCTTTCTGCTTTTTCATAACTGTTCCTTCTTCTCTTTTTTCCACGGGAGCTGGCCCGATAAATTGGTTGTCAGAATTTCAGGATTAAAGGCATCTCTTCCCGTGGGTAACGGGCGTGTGATTTAATGGCGAATTTATGGCCTCAAAGCGGCCGAAGTGTATACCTGAAACGTCCCTTACTTTCTTTTATACCGTCCGCAGACCATTGTAAAACAAAACAAAAAAACCCCCGACTGACCGCTCCACCCTCCACCAGAGACTCCCCCAGCCCAACCACCGACCCCAACGACTTCCTCAAATCCCTCATCTCCTCCATCAACGTCGGCAGCGCGCCTCCCACCTCGGGCCCCTCCCGCCACCCCCAACAAACCCCCACCCTAAGCCTCCACGACCTCCTCCCAACGGACACCACCGTCCCCCTCCTCCGCACCCTGCCCACCGCAGCACTCGACCACCTCTGCGCCAACCTCCCCCCCGCGCTGATCCCGCGCGCCGCAACCGACACGCAGAAGCGCGACGTCCTCCGGCGCGTCCTGCAGAGCACGCAGTTCGCGCAGAGCTGCGTCGGCCTGAGCGTCGCGCTGCGGGACGGCGCGCTCCGCGGCGTCGCAGACTCCTTGCAGGTCCCGCTGCGGCCCGGCGAGGAGGCGTCCGGACAGGACCAGGTCGAGATCTTTGTCCGTGGGGTTCGCAGGGGCGTGGAGCAGCAGGAGGAGGGGGAGGGGGAGGGGGAGGGGGAGGGGATGGATATGGATTGAGGCGGGGGGGTTGGTACTGCTACTGTTCTGTAGAGGAATGATGACGGTTTCTCTCCTGTTTGTTCTCTGGGTGATTTTATTGCGCTGTGCTGTGATTTGTCCGGCGGTGGTTGTTGATAGTCAATTGGTGAATGTATCCCACAAATGCCCGCCCATTGCACAGACACCGAGCCACGGACTACATGTAGACCGCCCATCCAGGTGTGGGCTCCTAGAGTACTTAATATTTACACGCATCTCCACTGTAGTCCACCGCAGCCCGCAGCCCGCAGCCCGTAGTCCACCGCATCCCAGCCCACCGCGGCGACAAAAGCCCCCAGACCCGCAACAGGGTATGAAGTATGAAGTATGTATGTAGAGCAGTATGTACACAACCACCGACAGCGGGCCACTCATATCTATATCTACGTACATACATGTATCTATCTATACCGCGTACGACTGCCACGGGCCCGGTATGCGCCCCGAGTACGTACATATCCACACCCGGGCCCGGCAGCACGACCCGGGCCCGCCCCCCCAACCGCAACACACCAAACCAGACCCCCAGACCCGCAGACCCGCACAACCATCCAAAACGCTAACCCCGCCCCACGAGTAGCCAACACAACCCGCGACACGCCGAAACACCGAGTGATGCGCCGTGACGCCGCACTCACCGGTCTACAGCAGGCGGGCGGTATAGCAACTCTGTAGTGGTAGTGGCTGCTATGGGCTGGGCTTGGGCTATCTACTATGTACATCTATACTATATACGCCCATCCCGGGGTATACAACCCAGCGGCGTCTTACCAGCCATACCCATACCCATATATCAACCATGGCACCTACACGTCCGTCAGTAAGTCAGTCAGTCTGTCCGTCAGCGCCTCACACCGCACACACACACACCCGCAGCCTCAGACTTGCCTTTCACCAATCACGGCTCCCCCGCCGCCGGGCAGCAAGCAAGCGGCACCCAGAGCCCCGATCACGCCCCCCCCCCCCCTCCTCCTCCTCCTCCTCCTCCCCCTGTCCCAGTCCCTCGGTCCGGATAGGTTACCCGTGGCGGGAAACACTTTTCCGGGCCGGCGGCAGCTCTAGCTGCACACGCGGGCATGGGGGGTAGAGAGGGAAGAAAGAAAGAGAAAAAGAAGGGAAGGGAACGTTCCAGGACTCCGCACCGCCGCCGCCGCCGCCGCCGCAGTGGGGCCCCGGGTCACCCCGGGGGCAGAGCTCAAAAGTATCTGGTGTCATCACCGGCCGCCTCCACCACCGTCCGTCAAAGCAAGGGGGGGAAAACTCACGCCTACGGCTACGCCGCCGCCAGCTGCATAGTCCCCTTGACCCTCCCGCCCTGCATCCGAGCGCTCCTACTCCCAAACTGCACCGCCCTCTTCGGCTCCGCCGCCACACGTGGGAGGCCCACCGCCGCCGCCAGCGCCCTCAGCAAGCCCTTATCCCTCTTCCCGCCAATGCGCGCACACACACACCACGCCACGACGGCCTCGTCAAGAAACGGGTACCGCGCCTCGCGGCCCCAATGCGCAAGCACCCTGTCGTCGCGGCCCAGGTTTCGGCGGCCCAGGCGCGCCACGTCCGTCTGCAGCTCCGCCGCAAGCCCCGCGGCGCCCGCGCGCCGGAACGCCGTGGCGTGGCGCGCGTAGCCGCCTAGCAGCTCGTCGGCGCCGAGGCCGGAGAGAAGCGTGCGTGCGGGCGTGGTGTACGCGGGGGTGGCGCCGCGGGAGGCAAAGTAGAAGGCCGCGGCGATGGAGAGGTCCATCTCCGTGTTGTGCGGGTGCATCAGGGACACTATCGTGTCCCTGTGCTCGCGCAGGGTGTGCAGCGGGACGTTGATGGCCACGAGGCGCCACTCGCGGCCGGGACACACCTGTGTGAGTTCGGCGTGGGACCTGCGGCCCGTGATGCGGTCTGGGCAGAGCTCGTAGGGGTCCTCGGTGTTGTGGTTGTGGTGGTGCTTCCTGCGGGCGTCGATGACGCGCGGGTTCTCGAAGGCGACGTTGAGGAGGTCTATGGGCTCGCCGGGGGGGAGGGAGTCGTGGGCTAGGCGGGCCAGGACCGTGCAGTCGAGGCCTCCAGAGAAGAGGACCGCGAGGCGGACGCCGCCCTGCGGCGGCGGCGGGATGTCCCTGACGCGGGTGTGGACGCTCTGCTTGAGGAGGCGGCCGAAGGCTTGCACCTCCTCCTCTGTCGGGCCCGTCTCTGCGTCCGCGTCCGTGACGCCCGTGTCCAGCTTCCCGAACGGCATCCTCTATACAGGTAAGTATCACTATCAAAGCGAGGAGGGCTGGGGGGGAAATACCATATATCTCCCAGTCCCGACCTCCCCCTCCCACACCCACGGCACCACCCCGCTGTCCCCGCCCCCAACACCGACCCAGCACAGCCCCAACACGCCGACCTCCTCCCACGCGGGCGCCCCATCCCCGACACTCGCAATCTCCACGGCGCCCTCGGGCTGCAGCCGCCTCCACAGCAGGCTCCGCCTGCCCAACACATCGCGGCCGTACCACAGGGTCGCCGCCGGCGCGTCCCAATACACCATTGCCCAGGGGCCCTCTACGCTCTGCAGCACGCCCGGGACGTCCGTGTGGCCGCGCAGCAGCAGCCGGAACACCTCCTGCGCGTCGTTGACGCCCGGGTCGAGGGGCGTGCCGGCGATGCGCCACGCCTCGCCGTTCCAGCAGAGGACGGAGCCCGTTGCTGCGTCTGTCAGCGGCTGGCGGGTGAGCGGGTGGTGCGGCGGGCCGCGCAGGGAGAGCACCGAGGAGGTGAAGGTGAGGGTGTGCGAGGAGGGGGGGTGCTCGGTGCGGTGGGTGTGTAGATGGTCTGGGCCGCGCTGGGAGATGCGGGCTGTGATTGCCGGGGAGGGAGAGGCGGGGGAGGAGGAGGGGAGGAGCGTGAAGTGGATGCCGCACATTGTGTGTTGGTGTATTTATGTGTGTATGTAGTTGAATAGGTAGTTATTTATATGGCGATCAACCGGTCGTCGGCTGCTGACAACGGCATTGTGCGATAAGACGAGTTCCAGCTGCGGGCCCCGGTCGCAGCGATAAGAAAGACGCCCCGCACCGATCAACGACTCCAATACAAAACACACAAAAACCCGATACAAAACCCCGACACCACCGCAGACCGGCCCGCACAAAGAACAATTCCAACATGCGCCTCAAACGCATCACCGCCCTCCCCCCGCACCAAGACCGCGCCTGGAGCGTCGCAGTGCACCCGACGCTCCCGCTCCTCGCCAGCGCCTCCTCCGACCGCACCTGCCGCATCACCTCCCTGCGCACCTACGCCCCGCTGAGCACGCTCGACGGCGGCCACAAGCGCAGCATCCGGGCCCTCTCCTGGCAGCCCACCCCCGCACCCACGCCCGCCACCTCCTCCACCCTCGCAACCGGCTCCTTCGACGCCACCGCCGGCATCTGGCACCGCCCCGACGCCGGCGCCGACTGGGACTTCACCGTCGTGCTCGACGGCCACGAGAACGAGGTCAAGAGCGTCTCCTGGAGCCCCAGCGGCACCCACCTCGCCACCTGCAGCCGCGACAAGACCGTCTGGATCTGGGAGGAGCTGTCGCCGGACAGCTACGAGACCGTGGCCGTGCTGCAGGAGCACACGCAGGACGTAAAGTGCGTGAGCTGGCACGCGCGCGAGCTGCTGCTCGCCAGCAGCAGCTACGACAACAGCGTGCGCCTGTGGCGCGAGGACGTGGACGACTGGGCGTGCTGCGCGGTGCTGGACGGCCACGCGGGCACCGTGTGGTGCGCTGTGTTTGAGGCGCGGGGCGCGCAGGAGCGCCTGGCGAGCTGCTCGGACGACGGCACCGTCAGGGTGTGGGTGCGGACTGCGCGGTCCGACGATGCGCGCGCTGGGGCGCCGCCGAGCATCCTGCGGGGGAGGCCGGTCGAGGAGACGTGGGTGCTGCAGGCGGTGCTGCCGGGCGTCCACACCAGGGCGATATACTCTGTTGCCTGGAGCGGCGCGAGCGGGCGCATTGTCAGCTGCGGCGGCGACGGCAGGGTCGTGGTGTATGAGGAGGTGGTGGGGGGCGGGGAGTGGAGGATCGTGGCCGAGCTGGAGGGCGCGCACGGCGTCTACGAGGTCAACTGTGTGGCGTGGAGCAAGCGCTGGGATAAGGAGGGGGGTGAGGGGGGCGGGGAGGAGGAGGAGGAGATTATCGTGAGCTGCGGGGACGACGGGGTGGTGAACGTGTGGGAGCTGGTAGAGTAGCTAGCACCAGAGGTTAATAGACTAGATAGACGCCCCCGTAGCTCCCCCCAAAAACAAGTGACATCAATCATTGCGGCGGGCATGTCTACACATATGAAAACAGCAATAATCGGGCCCGAGTGACAGCCCATGACCCCTGCCGCACGTACACCCTGCGGGCCACGCATCGAGTGACGGCCCGTGAAGCGCGCGGGTGTCCGCTGCAGACAGCTGGAGCCCCCCCGCAGCCAACAACCCAACGCCGCAACTCGGGGGCGCACCGCTTATCCCACCCCGACCCCCAGGAGCGGGACGACACTACATACAAGAAACCACGCTGGGAGCTGCCATATCTCTGGGGCCAACCCCGCCGCCAAAACGGGCCTCATCACAATGACGCCCATCAAGTCCCGCCCGGCCCGCTCCCACACGTACGTGTCCAGCCCGCATGCAAGGCCGGTTCGCAGTATACCTACCACACGGGTGGCTGGAGCCCCTCCGTGATGACCTGCGACTGCCCTGCCCTGCCCATGCCCATGCCCATGCCCCCCCCCCCCCCCATAAGAGGTATGACCACCCCAAGCTACAGCCCCATGGGGCCTCTATGCACACTATCCGCGCCGCTTGCCCTCTCCATCCATACAGCCATACACAGCCGCCCACCACAGCAACAAGCACCCCCCTCCACGGGAGGTATCTCCGCTGACAAATGTGACCGGCCCTCTGCGCGCTTGATGGGGGTTTGTTACATAGCTACTCCACTTCCCTTACCGGTCCATCCAGGACCCGGGTTTCATAGCTTTGGCTATGCTCTGCTATACACCCCGACCTCCGGTGTTACTGTGACACAGCCACCACCTCTACTACGAGAATGAATGCATCACGGCAAATGTGTATGTGAATCGATTTTAGGGAAGGGACCCGGCAAGTGGCAATGGATCTGGATACGTATAGCTATTGCATCTGAAAATGGATGTAAATGCATGCTGGAATGTATCTAGTAATGTGGGTAGTGATGCATGGGGGAATGCACGGGGAAACGAATTGGGTATTGTACGAGGAAATGCATCAGCGGCTTATCATAGGATGATAAAAAAAATGATGATCTTGATGGGGATTAAACATGAGGCATATATATATCGGAAAATCAACAACGTATCATATACACCATCAGTTGGATTATATATTGCTTATTCCCGATTCTGTTATGTGTTTCTTTTGGATAAAATCTATATCTGTTGTTAAATCTGATAAATAAATGTGCAGGGTATTTGTAACTTATTATTGCAGATAAATGCGTAACTTACCGTGTGTTGAGGAATGTTGTGTGGTAATGTGCCTGTTTGAGCATACCCCTCAACAGGAAATGAATCAAAAAATTCCTCTTATCACGGGTTTGTGTGGGTAATGTGCTCATTGATACATCAACTCCCGTGGTAGAGCCACCCGTTATGGCCGTCCGCCAGACTGCTACAGAGCGTACGTACCGTAGACACGGACAGAAGACATCCTACTCTAGGCTCCACACCCCAGAGCAGCGGCCCGAAAGATAGATGGTTGGCTATAAAACCCACCGAGTATACATGCCAAGCATCACTGGCAATCACTCGCACGGCCGGTAATGATCGAACGGGGGGAACGGACAGCCAGTTATCGTTCCCAGTTGAGTTCGTAAATACATGAAGCGCACACCCTAGGCGCAGCACAAAAAGGCGAAGCTATTTACCGTGTAGAAAAAAGTGTACATACGTGAATATTAAACATGAAAACCATGAAAACCATGAAAAAAAGAAAAGAAAACCCCAAACACCATATACCCCCCGTCGCACCATCACACCGGAGGGGAAGGGGGAGGAGTACACACCTCCGCCGCCGTGCTCTTCCACTCCTCAAACAGCCTCCCCAGCAACGGATGCGCCTTCGGCTGCAGCACCACTATATCCCCCACGGCCACATCCCACGGCTTCCCAAACGCCGTGAAATGCACCACCTCAGCCACCGCAAACAGCCTCTCCATCTGCGCGCCATTGAGCGCAGGCCTCGTCTGCGTCCCGCCCTCGAACCACCCCGGCACGTCCAGCGACTCCCAGTGGCTATTCAGCGTGCAGTAGCGCCCCGGGAGCACGAGCAGGCGCTTCCCAAACACGCGGTTGACCAAGTCCATGTCGTACTCGTCCTTGCGTATGCTCCGCAGCGCGTCGTCGACGAGGCCCCAGAGCTGCGGCGACAGCTCCGCGACAATCAGCGTCGTGGTCACGCTGCCCCCGTCCTGCCAGTATGCCAGGGGCGCCGCGAGCTCCGCGGGCGGCAGGTGGAAGAGGTGGTCGAGGTTCTTGAGGATGAGCTGGTCGGCGTCGAGGACGATGATGCGCTGCAGGTGCGGGCGCACGGCGTGGAGGTGCAGGGCGCGGAGCTTGAGGAGGACCTGGCGGTAGTAGGAGGCGCCGCCGGGGGCGAGGGGGGGGGCCTCGTCGCGGACTATGGAGAGGCCGGCGGCGCGCGCGGCGGCGAGTGTGGTGTTTGAGACGCTGCGGCTCACGAGGAGGATCCCGGGGTGGGTGCTGTTGAGGGTGTGGCGGAGGCGGTGGAAGTTGACGATTGCGGAGCAGGCGTAGACGCTGTTGGTGGCGTAGAAGACGTAGGCGAACCTGGAGGGGGGGCTTGGTGGGGAGGGGGTTGGCGGCGGTGGTGGGGCGAGGAGGGGGCCAGTGGGGATGAGGTCTGGGTGGAGCGGCGTGGGGTGGAGGGTGTATTCGGATGGTGGGGGCCAGGAATGGGAGATCAGATACCAGGTTAGGAGCACCAGGGGGAATATGAAGAGGGCGGTGTTTCTATGCAGCATTTTGAGGACTGCTTCTGAAATGAGTGGAAATTCCCGGCGAGGGGGCGGGGGGGAGGGGGGAGAGAGAGAAAAGAGAGGACGGACAAAGGAAATATCGGAGGTTCTTATATATATATTCCTATATAAAGTAAGTATTCCACCACACTCCAAGCCCAACCCATGGCTGACCCACCGCAAACCAGCAGCCAATCAACCGCAGCATCTCAGTAGCACATAAACACCCCCTTTTCCATGATTACCTGCAGGGATCAGCTTTACCCCCCGTAACCCTAATTTCTTCGCAGCGGTGCGAGTGATCAATACGAGCAGTCGCGGAAGCTTTTCTTTCTTTGCCGGCGGTGGGCGGCTGCCTGGTTCGTGTACATAGTCAGTTGGGAGTATCAGTACTGGATATATCCGATTAGTCTGTCCATACCTATATATATATATATATATCCGGTTCCAAGCCCTCATGATAACGCCCACGCAGGATGCATCTCTGGCTGCATTCATATATACTGGCACCCCCAGCATGCTTTTGCCCTGGTACCTGCAGTTTGCTACATGGTGCATATACACAGTACTAAGCATTCGATTCCGACTGCCGTATGTGTTAAATAGAGCAGAGTATCCGCCATACATATATAGGGCGTACGTAGTCGGAGAATGGGCGTATAGAGCGCGAGCCCGCCAGAATGGGGCTATCAACCACTTCTCGTCTATGGGGCGCAGCTAATAACTTGAGCAAACTCTATCACAGGACTCTTTAGTTCAGCTTGAGATGCTAGCAGGTCGTGCACAAAAGCCCCCCCCCCCCGCGAGGAAGCCGAAAAAGACGCAGCAAAAACGACCCAACACCGAATCCATAACCCCCAGCACCAGCCATCAGTCGCAAGCAACGGTCGTTGTCGCGGCCAGAACCGGTTGCTGGACGGATGCGGATAGGTTTTAGCAATCAGTAGCGTCACCTGGACCACATACAATGGGTTACCTGGCGGGTTAGCTGCATGGGGTGGAGGGTCGGTCATGCGGTATCACTCAGTCCTGTTTGGCGGTGCTGTGGTGGTGTTTCGCTGGGTGGTTGTGGGGGGTTCGTGGGGCGCGCAGGCGGTTCTGCGTTTTGGGGCAGAGATTGAGAGTCAACAGACAAAGCTTAATATTCCTCCAATCCCTACATTCCGTCAGATCTGTCCATGCACTACTCTGTAAGGGGGGTTATATAGAGCAGTAGCGTAAATACAAACTTTGGCACCGAGATAGGGAACGGCCTGTTTAAATAAGTAGGTACATACATTGTTACTTCCTTGAAGTCTCAGCATACGACCATGTCCCGGGCACGTACAAATCGGCCCTCGCTAATTCAAGACAGCGGTTGTATGTCTCGATTACATGTAGGTGAGAAACGGTGGTATGTATCTAAGAAGGGGGGTTCAGTAGTAGGGCAGGAGGGCTGTAGTCAGGGTTAGGTGTGATTACGGGCACTTTACGGTGCAGGGCGCATTGTACCAGGTGAAGCACATCCTGAGCCCGTACTCTAGAGTATATACCTGCCATGTATAGGTCCGCAAGTGGGCACTCAGACCCCGAAACAGATCCCTAGGCGAATCCGATCTCCAGCTGGCGCAGTAAAAGTTTCCTTTTGCCTCTGCCTTGCATGGTTCACAGGAAATCACTCGCCTCTGCGTCCCCCGCGGGCGTGTGAAGGGACATTGGTACGATTCTCGTCGCGGGGGCTCTGCTCCGTATGTACATGCGTGTCATCGGGGGGGCAGTACATGTACTCTACCTACGTACGTACGTACCTCGAGTACAGGCACATTACTTGGCGTTTCGAGCTGCGGAGAAACAACCTTCAATTCGTCGGAGGAGGGCCCTGCGGTTGAAGAGTAAACACTCAGGGCCTAACAGCACCAGAGGATATACAACACCGGGTTTGGAATCGGCCTCTAACGAACAAGTGACTACGGGGTGTTTCCGGGTCATTTGGAATTCCTCTAGCTGCTATAGCCGGTGGTCGGGAAAGTGTGGGGTGCAGATTGCAGCTACTTGCTTCTATGTACTCTACCTTCGATACATGGGCTCTAGACGTACCTGCTCTCGAACCCTACATACATACATACATCATGTACCTACATGTACAGCCATGTAGAGTATCCTCGAAATGCGATCAGAAGCACGCCAAGGAAGCCAGCTCCCAAAAATAACAGTAAAAACAGGCTGGGTACATTGAATGTATCGATCCCCTAAATGTACAAGGGTCTCTTCCCTTCTACCAAGGGTTACGGTGACACCACAACTGGTCAAGGGCATTTTCTCTTGGAATCAAGCATTCGAGGGGGCGCTTGCCTTGAGCTTTGAAACACCCACCAGACGGACACTGACAGTTTGGATCAAGGCGGGAAACAAAACCCTGCTTTTCCGTCCACAGCCCCGCCAAACCAAGGAAGAGGAGAGGAACCAAGAAGCAGAAGAGAACAAGAAGAAGAGGTATTAGTTACTTTCTTGCTCTCACAACCACACCTGTCATCCTTCTGTTTTTTCCCCCCTCCATACCCCAAATTTCATTTAGTATTACTTATATACCCATTCCTGCTACTACGGCTCTCGGATCATAGTATTGTCAGCAGCTAAGCTTATAGAGGCGATAACACAGACCTCTAAGACTTTGTCGATCAGCGGGGAAAAAGATAAAGTCTTGTACTTGCCTACAATCTATCGCCCATACCATACTGACTGAGTTATCGTCGTTTATCCCTCCCTCCAGGACCAAAAAAAAAAAAAATCGAGTCACATGGAGCCTGGTGGGAATCATCAAACAGCAACAGCAGCGGGGAGTAGTAGTAACATTACTCACCCTGTAGCGGAAGAAAACACTGCCGCTGCCGCTGCCACTGCTACTACTACTCCTGCATCTTCTCCTTCTTCAAATACTGCTGGTGCTTCTACGGCAGAGCCGCATGGGAGCACCGCTACTAAATCCCTCGATGCAGAAACCACTACCGACAAAGTGCAAGTGTCCACCACAACCACCACCGCATCGGGCACGGACGACGATGAATGGGTATGGTCTAATGGGACAGTTGGCAATACGCCTGCTGCCGATCGGGACGAGCTGCGGTATTCCGACACTGGCAGAAGAGGTGATGGTGGTGGTGGCGGCCAAGTAGGAGCTGCAGAAGCTGCAGAAGCAGCAGAAGAAGAGGTAGTGGATGCCTCGAAAATCTACTCGGTGAATAATGTTGCAGCAAACCTTAGTGGCTCAACCAACAACTCAACACACAACCTGATCCCAACGACGTCGTCGTCGTCGACGTCGAACTTGACAAAAGAGATCTCCTCCCCCGAACAACATCCAGTACCTGAGATCCCCATGGAGTCGAACTCTTCAACTACCGACTATAAACTCGACAACAATGATCTGCTCTCGTCGGATATTGATATCAACCAGGTCTCCACGCCTGTGCTTGGGTCGGCTACAGACCGTACTCTCCATATGCTCGCAACACAGGTCGCAGGGCTCTCTATGAACCCAGCGAACCCAGATTCGGCTCCCTCGGACTCTCTAGAGCCAGTCCCTGCCGAGCCCGAGCTGAAGGAGATTTCACCTCCGACCCCAAGGAAGGATGATAATACAATTACTAGCAGGTCGCCAATATCCCCAGCTCTGCTCCAGACCCTACCGCTGCCCCAACCTCCGCCAGCTCCTCCCCCAAAGGATGTACCCCCAAAGGACCGAGTCTACCTTGATCCAGCCTCTTTGACACCTGGCCGCAGCAGGTCAGTCTCCCCAACGCGGGATGGCTCTGATCGGGAGTTACCGAGAAATCCTAGGTCGGGCTCATCCTCAGAGGACGACGAGCCCGGTGACAGCACTCGCTCTGAGATTCACAATATATTCGAGCAGAGCAGCGAGAAGAGTTTGACATCGCTTGCCCCTTCAACTTCTTCGGTGTCAATAATACACCCCGTAAGATCCTCCTCGCTATCCAATAAGAGCGGCAGACCCGCAGACACAACATCGCCTTCCCAACAGATTTCTCCGCTGGTGACACAAACGTCAAACGTTGCTGGCAAAGCGAGGGAGGTCGTACAGTCGCCGATAGCGACGCAGCAGCAGCCACCGCCACCGCTAGGCGAGAACCTGCCGTTCGATTTCCACCGCTTCCTGAGACAGCTCCGGAAGGGCTCCGCCGACCCCGTCGCCAGGTTTCTGTCGAGCTTTCTGCGCGAATTTGCAAAGAAGCAGTGGATGGTGCACGAGCAGGTCAAGATCGTGCACGACTTTCTGAACTTTATATATGGAAAGATGGAGAACTGCGAGGTGTGGCGCGAAGTGGGAGAGGTGGAGATGGATAATGCGCGCGAGGGAATGGAGAAGCTTGTGATGAATAGACTCTACACGCAGACCTTCTCGCCGGAGATTGAGCAGGCCTCGCCGCCGAGCGCGGGCGGGTCGCGACGGACTCCGAGTGATGATTTGTTTCCTGGGAGACGGGGGCAGCATCAGGAGGATGTGGAGAGGGACGAGGTGCTGGCGCAGAAGGTCAGGATCTACGGGTGGATCCGGGAGGAGCATCTAGACATTGGAGACACGGTGAGGGGTGATGGGGGAAGGAAGTTTTTGGACCTGGCAGTGAATGAGATGGTAAAGATAAAAAATTACAGGGCTCCTAGAGATAAAGTCATTTGCGTGCTAAATTGCTGCAAGGTTATTTTCGGTGAGCTCTTGATGAAATGGTTGTTTAGGGGAAATACCAATTGCTGATCTTGGGTTCTGGGACAGGGCTTTTACGACATTCTCATAGCGACGAGAGTGCGGATAAGTTTATTCCCCTGTTGATTTATGTTGTTCTCCGGGCAAATCCGGAACATCTTGTCAGCAATGTTCAATATATCCTTCGATTTAGAAACCCGGATAAGCTCAATGGCGAGGCAGGATACTATCTAAGCAGTTTGGTATGCTCACTCATGTTTCTTATCACTATCATTGCCTTCTCATAAGATTAAGGCTCTTTTAATACTTGGTTATGCTTTCTATAGATGGGTGCGATTCAGTTCATAGAGAACCTTGACCGCTCCAGCCTCACCATTACAGACGAAGAATTCGAAAAGAATGTCGAAGCCGCTGTAGCAGCAATCGCTGAACGGCCTCCCCCGTCACCCCCGTCACCCCCGCAACTTTCACCAAGGAGGCAATCGCTATATAACAATGAAGTTGTCTCCGAGAAGGGCAGGAGGTCTACAGAGGGAAGAAGTTCTACCAGCTCCAATGATTCTTCGAGCGGAGAATCTGATGAGAAGGCCGCCGTTGCTGGGCTATTAAGAACGATACAGCGGCCCTTAACGACTATTGGGCGTATATTCTCGGACGGAGAGCCATCAAACACTACATTATCGGTAGGCTCAAACAGTGGGCCAGCTCTGACACCGCGTGGCCGCTCTCCTGGCGCCGAGGATAGCCTGCTCACTGCCGTCGGTGGGCGCGGTCAACACGGTGGGCGGCGAAGACCCGCGGTCACTGCAGAAGAAGCTGCTGCTCGTCAAGCCAGTGCAGAGACTGAAGAGGCCCGTCGTATCCAAATAAACGAGCACGAGAACGTGGTAGATATCCTAAAATCGATGTTCCCGGCTTTAGATAAAGAGGTTATCGGAGATGTTGTCAGCATGAAGGAAGGGAGGTCGGTTTCTTCCCCCATCCTATGTTCCTCCTCGTCGTCCCCGTCCTCCTCTCCCCCCACTTCCCTTGCCCCCTCATCCCCTTCATCCTATGCCCTTGCTTTGAGCTTGTTTGTCCCATTCCGTTTTGTTTCGAGGAGGTATCTCTCTTTTAGGAAAGGAAGAAGGCTGAGAAAGATTCTGGGTGGGGCCGTTTAAATAGGGTTGGTGAGGCTGTTGATGCTTGTTTGGCGCTGAGCGGTTAGAAAGATAAAAGGTCATTATGGAGTTCATTTTTAAAGTGGTAGCTGGCTGGTTTGGAATTTCTCTATTTTTCTTGTTTTGTGGAGTAACAGGGAGCTCCAGGGTTGGTAGGGATAAGGTACAACGGACAGGATAGGGTTGGGATCAGCTAGCTGGTTATGTTAGCTCGTTGCTTGGAAGGCTTCATTCATCATCATCCTTGTCAGGGTATGTAGCATTTTGTTTTCAGGTGCATCATCTAGAGTTTGGTAGCATTAATCATTTTCTTGTCATTTTTTTTTTTCACTTACCCCATTCCTTCCATGCCCTCCCCTCCCCCGCCTTCGATCACTGTCTCACATCTGGCCCTGGTTCCCTTTTTTCGAACCCCTGTCTCTGCTTATTCCTTAGTGTTTCTCCTATTCTTCCGATTGGGCCTCTGTCTGTCTTGCTGGTTGTTTCTGCTCTTCTCCTTCCTCTTTGTGGTGCTGGTGTTTGTATGGAAGGTGCATAATGACGATATGGTGGTACGGAGTTTTTTTTTTTTTTTACAAAAAGATAAAAAAAAAAAAAAAAGAGTGGCTGGTTGCATATCACTTCCTCCTAGGACTTCCTACTTACATACTTACTACTCCTGGTGAATGAATGATTGGCCGTGGTTGGTAGTATGGTGGTACATAGACAATATGTACACTATATTATTATCATGTTTCAGTATATACTAATCCCTTTTTCTCCCGCATTTTTTTTTTCTTCCTTCCTTCCCGTGCGGGGTAGATACCAGAGGAGGTCTGGGGAGAAATTCCGATTTCGACCAGAGAAGGTAGGTACATATGTAGAGAGTAGGGCGAAAAAAGTCGCACATGTCAAAACGGTGGTGGTGTGTGTCGGCATGGGGTATCACTCGTTCTTGGCGGCGATGATCGTCTGTGCTGGATACTTAAGGCAGCAGCTCGCACGTATGTACATACATGTATATTTGTACGAGCCGTTGGTTGGTCGTGTGGTTGAAGGGGTTTATCGATGGTGCCGTGAAGACTGGTCGTCTACTTATGCTTGCAAGTGTTTGGCTTGGGCTTAGTTTGCGGGGTGCGGGGGCTGTAGCTTTAGTTATGGCCGTTCTGTCATGATCACTATAGATGAGGGGAGGCCTTAGGTACATGTACTTATTCAATGCTGCTACGGCTGGTGACTACTATATACTATCTCTCAGGATGAGTGGTCCTATATGAGTTGTTTCTAGGCCTAGTGTCAATACAGAAACCAACAAAAACACCAAACCTGAAGATGTTGCCCGCAATTAACAGGCTAGCGGCATTCAACTGCCTTCTTTGGCTGGCTTGTACCAGGTAGTCTTTTCCACCATAGAAAGGTGGCAACTGACTGTCTGCAAAGCTGTCTGATCAAGACGATGACCGACTCAAGTACACGCCTGGGGCATCTCCGTGAATTAACGCTCACAGCGCCTCTAAGCTCCTTGCCATACGTTGGGCATCGCCGGCCATCAGTGAGAAAGTAGAGTTATTTCTAGAGCCTGTCTTCCGCGTTCTGTCTCTATGGTGTGTTGCAGCTAGACTCCCTGCGCATCGAGTCTAACACAGAGCTCCTGGATGAGCTGCCTGTGCGTCTCATCCCAACGGGTGGGTTTGACAGCCAGCTGCTTTGCAAAGGCTATTGAAACTGGCTAGGATTGGGGGTACGGAGAGTTATAGACGCACGCCGCCCCCTCCTTCTAAGAAGTACGGGAGTAGCGTACATGGGTGGGCTAGTTGATGCAGGAGCAATTCCGCAAGTAGTGATGGACGAGACGAGACGAGACGTCTTGTCTTGCATTATTTGGATTAAGCCTTGGAAATCTCGAGACGATGGTCTAGTCTCGTCAAAGTCTCGAGACTTTACCTAGTTTCTGGAGAACCTATCTAATCATGAAAGCTAATGCAAATCTCGTGCCCATCACTATCCGCAAGTAGATCGATCTAATCTAGATAACCAGTCTCGCGGCACCCAGGCTGCCCATAAGTCACGGGACACCCATACCTGCAACGTGTCTGTGGCCTAACGGTTACGGCACCACACCGTGTGGGAGATAGGGTTTGCAGCCACTCAGCGAGAGGTTGCAGGTTCCAGCCCGGGGGGTGGGAGTAGCAGGATTGAGGCATTAATAGCTATGCCTGCGTAGCTTTTTGTCGCCTGATTTCACTAGCAGTTATACATTTGGTTATTTTTTCCCACGCATATTTGTGTCGTGGTGTGCGCTTTTTCTTGGGGAGAAGGGGTATACATATTGTCTCCCCTAGCCCTGAAACCGTGAAGCCTGAATGTACATATGTATGGGTACATGTGCTTTAAGTAATCTGACAGCCCACCAAACGCAGCCAACCCTATACTTAAAGCCCCACGCCCGCTGCAATATGGCAGGATTTTTCCGGATCAGAAGAGATGGATTGAAGAACAGAATTTACGGATTTGAGAATGGAGAAGGAATTGGGGGGCGGAGTTTGAGTTGAAACAGACGTTTTTCTCCCCCTTTTGGGCTGCTTGCCTGGCCGTGAATGATGAGGCTCGAGACAGTGAGCGCGCCAGGTTGGTTAGTGCTGAGGAGGAGACAGTGTTGCAGTTTTTCTATGTTTTTCCTTGCGATGGCGGCGGAGGGAGGGGCGTTCTGGGGATAAAACGGCGCGATATTGTCAAGCCTAAGGGCTAGATACAGTCAATGATGTAAACAAGAAAACAAAAACAAAAACCAGCCGCTGTAAACGGCCGAGTGATACGCCATGAATGTCAAGACCAACACGACAACCAGCAAACGAGACAGGGCACTCTATATGGGATTTGGGATTGGCGTGGGTCCCCAAAGTGATACAACGGCGACAAAAAAACCACAATTTATCTCGCATCTACCGGCCACCCATGCACTGTGCCCAAAAGCTGTTGATTTAATTTAGACAGATCGAATTGCACCAGACAGAGAGCTACTTGATTCGATACCTAGAAGGGGGGGAGAAAAAAAGGCCAACTGGGTCTAGGCCGCGGTACCAGTGCACTGAGCTCGTTGCACCACTTTAAGGACATATATGTTCATGTTCTGTCTCTTCTAAAGCTACATGTTCCACCGAGTGATACTCCGTGACGCACTTCTCCCACCAACCCCCCAAAGAAACCCCCAGCACCATTTTCCCACCCCACCCCGCCACACCCCACCAGAAAACAAAAAAAAAAAAAAGTCAACCATAACCATAACTAATTCCCAAGTCACAGCACATAAGGAAACCAAATCACATAGCACATAGCACGTACAACTGAACCGCGTCATGTCAATAATAAAACATCTCCTCATCTCCCCCCCTTGCTATCTCTCTTTTTCCCGCCATGCACCATCCACCATCCCCCCCACCTGACCTTCCATCAGATACAAAAAAGTACAAGGGAAAAAAATGCTCAAACATTTTAGAAAGTTAGAAGTAATGTGGCCCATATAATCTCGCTCGCACGCTCGCACCAATAATCCAGCCCGACGTTGTTCATGAAGAGTAGTACAGACAGTAACGGATCGAGGGAAAGATGGGTAAAGATCGAAGACAAAAAACCGAAAAACGATAAGCGCAGCAGCACTGTGTCGCGCAACAAAACTCAGAAAGAGTGAAGTAGGAAAGAAGGAAACGCAAGAAACACAAAGTACCAAACAATGCACGCAAAAAAAACTTCAACAGAGGGGAGGAATGAGGGGGAGAAAAAATGGAGAAAGAGAAAGAAAAAAAAAAAGAGAATATCGCCTTTATCTATGCTACCAATATCCCTATCATACTCCCAACTAAAAACCTTTCCCGTTTCCGTAAAAAAGATACAAGTACTCCACCAAATTGAGACAAAGGGAACTCGTAACTTTCGTTAAAATACTCACCCACCAAAGTGACAAAATTTTTTCCCCCTCTCACGTGTTTACGGCATGAGCGCATTAACCTTCCTCCTTCCCCCCCCCCCCTCCCTTTCGTAACTACATATCCCATGTGGTAGTCTCATAACCTGCCTGAAGCTCATTATCATCACATCTTTAACCTCCGCTCCTCACACCCAACACACACCGGAATCTCATTACCGCCCTTCCCTCTTATGAAGAAGCGGCCATCGTCGAAGCCCTTTCCACATTCCTATACCATAATTAGCATCGCTTTAAACCGTCAACCCAACGCAGACAAACTTACAGTGCAGCAAAAACACTCCTCATGCCACTCTCCACCCAGGGCCTTCACCACCGTCTCCGTGACCGGCTTCTTGCACTTCTTACACTTGCCACTATACCTATTCTGGTAGCAGCCTACGCACCACGCATACCCGTCCTTTTCGACGAATCTTGACTCGGAATTGAACGGCTGTATTCACGTATTAGCAACTACCCAAATCACCCAGATAAAAAGGGAGGGGGAAAAAAAACTCACATCACCACACTCTGCACAGAAGAAATGGCCGGCATGCCACGTCCCGCCACACGCCACGACCACCTCGCCCTCAATCGGTGTCTTGCAGCTGCGGCACCTCGGCGAGAACAACTCATGGAAGTCAAGATGGCAATAGAAGCGCACCTTTCCACCCTTCTCACCCTCTGTCTCCAAACGCTTTTTCCTGTGCTCTTCAGGCTCGGGGAAGAAGCCGACGTGCTCCAGCTTCTCATGGCAATGGTTACAGCGGAAGCACTCCGGATGGAACCTGATTGAAGATGCGGACACAACACGGCCCTCAATCGGGGTGCGGCAGTATGCACATGATGCTGTGGGGCCACGGGAGTTAAGGTAGCCGCTGGAGTTGCTGCTGCTGCCGCTGCCGGAGGAGTAGTTTGATGACGGCGGTTTTGAAGAGCGGGGGACTGGGAGGGGGCGGCGCGAGGTGGTTTCAGGTCTAGGTTCGCGGGCAGAGGCGCTACTGGGGGCTTCGTCGGGGACGGAGATAGTGGGGATTGGAGGGGGTGGTGGAGTGACTTTCTTTGGTTTGGCGTCATCTTCATCGGGGAAACTGAAGGTGGGGATTGGCGGCACGGGGGCTCGCGGGCCCTCGTCCTCGTCCGGTAAGAAGAGGGCTGGAACGGGAGGCATTTTAGAGGTTTGGCTAGAAGCTGTAGGAGGCGGTGTAGGCATTGTGACAAGTCCGATTACTGGAGCTGCAGATTGCGGTTGTACTTGTGCTCCATACCGTGTCCTATTCTTTCGCGCATCCGTATCAGTTCTACCAAATCCTCCACTTCTACTACCCAGCCCCCCAATTCTTTCAATTCCACCCGTAATAGCAGCCACGTTCTCGTTACTGCCATTCCCAGCTTTAGGCAATGGTCTTCGCCCAAGCTCCTTCAATGCCTCTGCTTCCGCATCCTCTTCCTCAGACCCTGACATTGGTGGTGACGGCAATGGCACCGGATTCGTGGTATATTTGACTTTGTTGTGCTGAGTCGGTTCCTTCTTATGCGGGTCGATATACGCGCGTCTCCCTGGCGCCGAAAAGATCGGTGCAGTCCTCACCGATGACTCCTTCCTTGTCGGCGGTGTCGCTGCCGCACCCGTTGAAGATGACTCCGGCACAATTGGCAACTTCGTCGCGGAATCTGACCTCCCCAATGGCACTGACCTCTGACTGGGTGACTTGTTAATTCTCAGTGGGGCCACGTATGGCAGAGGCGCCGGCGGCAAAGACCTAAAATGCGATGATAATTCCTCCTCAATCTTGGCCGACGCCGACCTTGGCGGCGGATGTGTCGGCGGCATAACAACAGGGCTCGGAGAAGCAGGTCTTGACAGTGAGGGCAAAGCCCACGAGACAGTCTTCTTTGCGATACCACCGCCGCTAGACGACGAAGATGACGTGGACGTAGACCCAGATGAGCCCGTCCTCTCGTGGCGGTTACCGAATTTTGAGAACTCGCGGAAACTGAAAGAGCCCTGCTTCTTCAACGAGTTACCGCGCTTCGTCGACGGTGCCTCCACTGGTGCATCTGTAGAGAATGAGTTCTTTGGCGGTGTATCGCCCATGCGGCCCTCCTGCAGATCCTTCCCATCCCACCCAACCTCACGCTCTGTATCTGTTGCTGTCTCTGGAGGCGGCGCAAACGGCTGCGTAGCTGCTGGCGGGACAGAAGCTGTATTGGCTCTTGAGCGTGCTCGTGTGAGGCGCGTTGGCGTTGACGACCGCGGTAGTATCGATGACGCAATTGACGGCGCCGAGAACGTCTGGCTCCGCTTATGTGAATTGCGTCTTAGGAGCCAGCTGTCGCGTTTTCCAGTCTCCTCTGCGGTCTTTGTAGCGCCATCGGGTGAGGATGCGGCTTTATGGATTGCAGGACGCGGCGGCGAAGGGTGTAGGCGCGGTTCGTTGAGCGAGGGGGCGGCATCCATGAGGCTGACTGAGCTCTGGGGTGTCCATCGCGTCTTTACAGTTGAGAGGGGGCGCGCACCGACGGGGCGTTGGGGTCGGTTTGAGCGGAGGTCAGAGAGGTAGGTTTCTGCCGGGTGTGTTAGTTAATTTGGGTGTGCGTGCTTAGGCGGGTTGATGGGCGTCATGGGGCTCGTAACGGGGCCGGTGCGAGACAAACAAGAGACGGAAAAAGAAATATGGGGAATGAAAATAACGAGGGGAGGGGGGCAGGAAGACTGGTGGGGGAGGTATGTAGATATATATATGTAGATACATGTTACTGTGCTTGCTGGGTGGTATAAGTACCTAGCTGCTCCTTGGTCATGTACGAAACCCGAGCCTGGTCCGACATGATGATGTCTTTCCTTTCTGTTTCCTGTCTCTTTCCTCGTGTGTGCTCTTCTTTCTACTCTGCAGGAAATGGACAGAGCAGTGATTGACCAAGTTGAAGGGTGGGGGGACCCAGAGATAATAACAAACCAGAGTCTACGCTAGGGTTTGTGAGATTAGTGGTATTCAACACGATGTCGGGAAGAAGGCAGGCAGACAGTTTCGTGAAGGAAGAATGGAATGCTAGGATAGATGATTAAGGGAATTGGTGGTAGGAGTAGGCAATGGTAAGTGAGGATGTTGAAGGGTGAAGAAACCTTGGGGGTGTGATTATATGGGTTGGCTGGCTGGCTGGCTGGCTCCTCTCTTGTCCCTTGGGTAATATGTAGATCGATCTGTCTGGGCGGGATGATGGATGGATAGAAATTGTAATTGGAAGTATGGGGGTGGTGATGGTGGGTGGCCGAGAGCAACTCGGGTGTGTGTGGGTTATGAGTGGGTGGTGGGCTAAAAGTGGGAGAGAGCGGTGTGGATGGATGGATGGAGAGGAGGGCACTGGGCAGCTCACTCACTTCCTGGGCAACGGGACGAGACTCGCTCTAGCCTGATGGACCAACTTGATAGACAGCCGGGATCGGGAAGGGAAGGGTAATGGAAGGGAAGTAAAGAAAGGTTAGAGCAAAAAGAAAAAGCCCGTGCTGGATTTGGATTGCGAAGAAGTGGGAATTCAAAATGACAGAACGTGTGAGTAGTGCAAATACGGGTAATGTATGGGATGAAATGAATCAAACGCCCGATAGTAACCGACAATTTGGATCAACACTGGCAAAAAAAGAAGGGAACAAGCGAGTTGGGTATGTATGTACCTATATTGGCACTGGAAGAAGCAGTAGTAGAGAAAGTTGGAGAAGAATCTGCAGAGAAGAAGAAATTGGAGAGATGGCTGGCTGGCTGGCTGTACGTACGGTACGGTATCTGTTACTGTCAACCGGGAGGGGGGGGGTGAAAGCAGACGGGGGGTGCGAGAAATAATTGAGAAGGCAGGAAAATGTGTAACAAGAGGTAACCAGGAAGAAAAGATTACACCACCAGAGGAAAAGAAAGAAGAAGGCGGCGGCGGCGCTGCTACTGACTGCTCTCTCAGCCTGGCGGGTAGAGAGTAACACACTGGACTGGCTATAATAAATGTTGCCTGGCATGTCATGTCACAGTAATTACTATACCGAGAATAAGAAATACTTGCCCTGACTTGACCCGGTTGCGAATACATCCAAGTGTAACCGTCAACCTTAGACAGTGTACCAGAGTACCTACAGCCTACCGTTGTGGGTGTTTGTTCTTCCTCCACTTAATTCTTCCCTCCCCTTCCCCCCATGTCCTTCTGATCTTCTTCCCCTCCTGCCCGCCCCAGGTATCTCTCTCACGTCCTCGATCTTCTCCTCTCCTCTCCTCTTTTTTTTTCTTCTTTTCCCCGGGTGGGGAAATCGAAGAAAAATAACTTAAAGGGAGATCCCGGATGCTGGTTGGTCCAACACACTGTTTTCCTCCAAGATCGTGGATGGGCTCAGAAGATATAGGTAGGTACATATTGCAGACAGACGTGACCATCCATCTTGAACCAGTTGCAGATATGTAGCAAGGGAACGTTGTCAAGAGCTACATGTACTTCATACGCGTGCTAGTTAGACTGCAATAGATGATACTTACTCTTCCCCCCATGCGGTTAAAGAGCGAACGGGGAAGGTTGCACATCAAGGAGTGCCCCAGAGTAGATTGGTTCCCATTACATTTTGGCTTCCTATTGGCTCCCGCTTCAGCTGCCAAGGCTTCCCTACCACAATCAATGATTCCCTTGCAGGACCTCGGAGAGGAGAAGAGGAAGATCTAATCTGATCAGATAATGTCACCAGAACCTGTCCCAATGCATGCAAGCGTGTGTGTTTGCCGCGTCTAAAAAAAATAAGGCAAGGTCGCGCCGCGCTTCCTGTCCACAGTAGTAAGTAGACAGTCAGTCAGTCAGTCAGTCAGCCCGACTCCAACATCAACCATCTCTCTCTAATCTGTACCTACATATACTGTACATACAGTTGCGACAATTCACCTCCCCCACCAACCACCACCACAATCCCCTCAATGTCTTCTCCAGGTACATAGGAATATATATATATATATACTCTACACATTTTAGTCCCTGAAGCTAACCCCCCCCATTCCACAGAATCCATCACCGCGCCTTCCCCCGACGCAGAAGGGTCACCACTCTCCCCCGAGAGACCCACTGGAAACAAGTATGACCAGATGTTCGGTTCCGACGACGGCGAATCTGCCCACGCTCTCAACGACGAAGATGAGGATGAGGATGCTGGGGTCCGCAAGCGCTCACGAAGAGTTGGCACCAATGGTGACGGCGCCTTGGACGACGACGCAGAAGGCGCGGAAGAGGAGAACGATGATAAGGACCTCTTTGGAGACGACAGTGACGAGGAACCTCCCAGGCCGTGAGTTGTGTCCTACAAGAAGAAAGAAAGAAAAGAAAAACGCGTGGGTAATGGCTGTTGACTTTTGGTTTTTGGTTGTGTGAAGGAAGGAGCTCAGTGATAATGAGCTGGAGGGCACCCCCGAACTCGACGAGCAGGATAATGAGCCCGAACGAGTCTACAGAAGCATTGATGTTTCTCTTCCCCGACACCCAGTACCAAATCCCGGGGATGACGATGTATGTCTCTACTAGTATGCCTCAACCCCAGACCCACTACTAATACTCCTATAGCTTTACCTCCTCCGTATTCCCTCCCTAATTGCAATCCAACCCCAAATCTTCTACCCGGAGAACTTCACGCTCAAGAACCTCGCCACAACCGACTCCATGACCTCCCCCTACACGGCTGCTACCACCACCATCCGCGTCCGCAAATCCCCCGTCGACCCCAACACCCTCCAGTCCAACGCCCGAATAATAAAATGGTCCGACGGCTCTCTCTCCCTCCAGATCGCTTCCTCCCCCAACCTCTACGACCTGACCTCCAAGCCCCTTGCCCCCTCACACAAAACCCCCGAAAAGTACGACGCCGCCCAAGACTCTCACACCTACCTCCTCACCCCCCACGAGTCTGCCGGAATGCTCCGCTTCCTCGGCCACGCCACCCAGTCTCTCAACGTCCTCCCTACTGGCGCCTCCCAGGCAAATGCCGAGGCTGTCAACCGCCTCCACGAGCAGCTCTCCGCCGCACAGGCAGCCCGTGGCGGCCGCAGGGGCGGCCAGGCCACAATGGAGATTACAGACATGCGCGATCCCGAGGCAGAGCGCAAAGAGGCTGAGCGCATCTCTCGCGACAAGGAGCGCGCCGCCAAGAAGCTCGAGAACCAGCAGAGGAGGGCCCGTGGCGGCGCGGCGGGCAGCGGTGAGCCAAGGACGAAATTCACACCGCGCTCAACGGGCACAAGGAGTAAGCGCGATTCGCCTCCAATCAACGTGGGCGCGAGGAAGTCGAACCAGGACGAATATGATCTTGAGGATGATTTCGTCCAGGGCAGCGAAGAAGAGGAGATCATGGAGAGCTCGGAGGAGGATGAGAGCGACGATGGGAGGAAACGGAAGCCGTCGCATTCGGCAGGACATAAGAAGAGACGGGAGGAGGTCGTCGAGGAGGAGGATGAGGAGGATGAGGCTGAGTTTACGGATGAGGACCGGGCGGGGAGGAGTAGAGGTGGTGGTAGGGCAGGGAAGAGGAGGAGGGTTGTAGACGATGACGATGAAGACGACGAGTAGGGGGGTGAGGGGCGTATTCTTAGTATCTTTGGCATTTTGTTCTTTTTTTTGTTCTTTTCTTCTCTCTCTTTCCCCCATTCTCTCATTTGGCCACCTGGATTAACCGGGGAGGCATGTCATAAATAGTTTTTAAAAGTCCAGCGGAATCTGAAGTAATGGTTTCAACCTGAGTGTCTATTCGATCTGTCTTTGGTTGATGTCCACCTCTATATAGGTGACTTGAACCGTATTTATCTTTGATATCGATTAATTACATGTACTGAGCCTGCATACTGCCTTCCACGCACGTGCCCCGCTCTCACGAGTGACGCGCCGTGACCCACCCACCACCCACACCTCTCCTTACCCGCTTAAACCCAAACCACCATTCACTCCTCCCCCTCATCATATCACATCACCCATAGCCCGCCTGCCCACAATCACATTCTGCCTGCCTGGCCGGGCCAACGTTGGCGTGAGCGCTAATCACAACCCATCACTCGCCATCTAGGGGACGCTTGAGCCAGAAGTTCTGTCCTGCCCCCGTCTGCATCTGTCCTATCTACTGCCGCCTCTCCCATCGCCCGTAACAGCAGCAGCATGGCATGGAGACAACGATCATCGAGGCCGTGATCAAAACGCCTCGTTATAGGCCATCACCAGCAGCACGCGGGCAAGACTACGATAACCGCGTAGCATCAGGTGCTGCCTGTGTTGTATTCAGCAGGTAATTCTCCTTTCTTTATCTACATGACATCACACATCACACGCGGGCTCCTGCCCTCTTTCTCCTTGCTGCTCTATCATAGAACCAGCCCCTTTCTCCGGATTTACATGCACTGTGACCCGACCATATTACCACTAACGCGACTAGTGACTAGCGTAGATAGTCCAACATCGGACACATAACGTATTTCCCAGTGTTTTTGTTTACCCCCCATCCGCGGACCATTATCGCTATCGATTACTCCACTAATGTGTAGTGTATATCGGTCTAGTGGGCCACTACTCTATGTCCCGAAACAATGAACAGAGCACCCCGAAGATGCATGTGGGGAAATATGTACAATGCACCTAACCTACCTCTCTCCTGCAGGTGCTTCCGTCCAGTTCTACGGATGAGTGGTGATGAGGATCTCTTCTCCCCACCGCATCTACTCATTGTGGAACTGGATTGAAGTAGCTGGGATCAGGATGATGACGCTTTTGTTGCTTTACGGGCCGTGGGATGAATAGGTCGGGTCGAGCTCTGCAGTAATTCAAGTGTTGGAGAAATTCTTACCACAACGTTCGTATGTCTGGCCTCCCAGAAATAGGAAGATGAGCGTATCGGAGGGGTAGGCAAGAGGCTACGAGATCATGTTACGGAAGATGCAGAATTTATAGGTACAGGTACTAGTGATGCCAAACATATAGATCGTGTGACCCCGAGTTGTCTATTTCAATCACCACATACACAGGAATATGTTTTTTTGATGTCACTCTATATTAAAGGCCTATTGGCAACAGGCCAAAGCGGGGTTTTCACCACTCTAAAATCCGTTTCAACGATCTTTTTGAAATTTATGCCATTTTGTCTAGTTTCCAAACAAGCCCCAAACGTATAAATGTGCCAAAAGTAATTTTACCAGCGGTGGTATAAGCGCTGAATTTCAGTCTTTGTGCCAATACAAATGCTGAATTTCGGTCTTTATGCTGCACTATTACTACTTGCTAACTTTTCAAGTTTAGGATGAAAATATAATACTAACGGTTACTACCACCCTTGGTTGTATTCTCGTCATAAACTTAAATTTCTGGCAAGTACATTAATTATTAGTGCCAATACTATGAAGATTTCCCGCCGGTGGTGTCACTGGTGGGAAATGCTTGCCACCGGTAGTGAAATTTCCCACCAGTGGGCAATTGGAATCATAGATTGGCATTATATAGCTCCTTTTGGTATTATTTTTACCGGTGGTAAAATTACTTTTGAAACATTTACCGCACCATACAAACGAAACATTTTATTTGCACTTGTAGAAATTTTCTTTTTTCGCACACTCAACCTAATTTTCGAGAACCGATTATAATTTGCGCCACAATGATACAATTTAAATAAAAACAAGCCAAATTGATATAAACAGAAATAACAAGAGGTATACCATGGTACATGCTTTAACAAACAACTAATACAGGAACAAAAGATTTCTATGACCGAAATAGCCTAGAAAATCTTGCAGGAAATACAAATAGGAACATCAAAATCAATACAAAAACCACAAAATACGGAGACGTCAAGGGACGAACTAGTAAATCCCTTACATTAGCGTTATACCAATTAAAATGAGAAAGAAGGGAATAGTGAACTTACACTCCGTTTCAGGAGACGCTAAGTCTCTCTTGGTATGACCTCCACGGACTGTTGAAACCGGCCAGCTGGTGATTTGGAACGTCGGTCCGAAATCGAGGCCCGGTAATTGAGGCGGTGGCGTACTCGCCCATACAGGGACTTGAAATACCGGGCCCAAATCAAGTCCTGGCAACTGAGGCGACGAATCCTCCACGAACGACACCAGCAACGGCACCAAAGAAGGCTCCGCCGCGGGCCAGCTTGGCGATGAAGCCTGAGGTGTGCCCGGTGCTGGTACCGGGGCAAACGAAGCCTTAGGGGCCGGAGCAAACGACACCCGGCGGGGCGGAGCACTCAATGGAATCCGAGGTGCTGGGGCAAGGCTTGTTGGAGTCGACGGATACGACTCAAAAGTCGGTGGTGGAAGCTCAGGCCCATCCCGTGTGAGAGGCCTCAACTCGAAATTCTCTTCGTACACTGGGTTTGAAGAAAACCCAGACCTTGACTGAGAGGACAATCTCTCTGGCGCTGGTTTGGAGAAGGAGAAGAAGTTGAATACCTCTCCAAGGCTCCAGAGGGGAATCGGGGTGGGAATTGGGGCCATTTTTTTTAGACTTGTTGATAATCTTTGGCACGGAGAGCTTAAGTTCTAGTTGTTGATGTGGATAATCTTTAGGACCGAAAGCTCGAGAGATGGGTTTGTATGGAGAAGGAGGAAGGAGTAAGGAGGGGTAAAGTGGGCCTTTTTATACCTCGAGTGTGTAGACTAGACACTCTGTCCATATAAATCTGTTCTGACGTTCTAAAAGAGGATGTTGCAGTTGTAGTACCGTGGAGTGTCGCTATCGACGTATCTGTCGGAAGTCTACGCACATGTAATCCACATCTAGATGTAATTGGTATACGTATTTTTTTACCACATGTAGTTTTAGTATACGTACTAAGAGGTATTTTATTTGTTTTAAAACACCCAGATAATTCATGACGTACTACAATACGAAAAGAGCAATAAGGCCACTCACGCTTAGTTAGGTTTGTTTAGCGCAAATCAGAAGTCAATCATTCCATCAAGCAAAAAACCTCTCTAGGTATGGTGAGACTCTATTTCATCATTGTAAAACTCCAACCTTGCCTCTTATCGAAACTTATTTGATGCTAGTCAACATGTTGAAGCGAATTTCAATGCCAGACTTTATTCTTATTACATCACTATGTAGTGTACAGACAGTGACACGAAATAAGTGATGGAACGCCCTGAGTACAAACACCAAATGTTGGTGTTTTTTTTTATAACTGTTGCATAGATCTGCCTAACTACACACCCAATAAGACGTAAGTACCCTTAAAACGATTAGGATAGTACTCTACTGATACCGAAAAAATTTCGTAATCTTGGTCTAATCCGCTATTATTTTCCGGTCCGTGGTAATTTCGTCCCAATTTTTCGTACTATATCTAAATTTTTCCAACGTGTCATAAACTACATGATTACATGCTATCGCTTTTTCCTAGGGACTCGATTTTTGAGCCTCGGCCTAAAAAGAAAAATTGCGGAAGCGACAATCACAAAGGATCACTCGAGTAAACAACCCTAACCCTGGTAATTGATACGAGACCAGCTTGTTGGATAGCTACGTCATGTACCCTACCGGACACTAGACAAAGCTTCACTGGCTTCCAAATCTGGTGTTGACATGAATATAGTAAACCAAATATCCCCCATGCTAGGAGGCATACCCATATTTCAACCAACTCGAACAAGGCCACTGGTTCCCCTTTTGTTTATTTTTCGTCTCACAGCTACATGTACTACGGGTGTAGGGGTAAGTCTGTAGACACCTACTGCTGTTTAGGTGTCTACAGACCTACCCCTACACTACATACATAAGTACCCGTACATGGGAGTTATCCATGGATATCAACAGGCCAAAGTCACTGGAAGAATAGACTATTTTATTTTTGGTAGCGACTGGTGTTATCATATGGAGATATTATAGCCCACTCAACAAATTCAATCAAAGTGGTTCGAACAGAGTCATTGATTTTGTACAGTGAATTAAACTCTGGATCACAAATTATAGAAAGAGTAGCATCTACATAGTTTAAAGACACTTAGCATGAAAATAATTTCAACGAAGAATGAGGTAGCACAAACCCGGAGAGATTTTGGTTTAATAATCCTATTGGCCAACGTCCTAGTCCTCGTCCATAGCAAAAATCGGACAAGTCTGTATTAGCGACGAAAACGAAGAGTTAGCTCTCTGAATAAGAGGCGGGATGGGTTTTATGGGTGCACAAACATCAATGGGGCTGTCCCGGACCCTCATGACCCATTTATCTACTCCGAACTCTCGGCATGCACTAATCAATTGTTGATCTTGACTCTTTGCCATATCGCGCGCCAAATCTACATCCCCAAGCTCCATACACTTTGTGCATTCACCAAATTTGCCTTTTCCCAAAGAAGATTGGAAGCTAAAGCTTCTAAGATTTGGAAAAGCCCCAGAAGAAATTTTTCTTGCTAGCCATTCAGTATTGGTGCGTGCTGGAAGTGACAAGGACATGCTCCGAAGGTTTGCGGCAAGAATTGTGTTGGTGATCGACTGCTGTTCAAGCTCTTGTGCAAGATCATTCACTTCCTCAATCCCGATGCACCGTTCATGATAAGTTGCTATGGTCATTTCTAGCTCTTCAAGCATTGGGACCGAGCTGAAGATTGATGATATGAGTTGGCGGAAATTCATCCCAGAGCTATATGGCTTGTCTTCGTCATTCCACCATTGAAAGTTAACGCTGATTCTCTTGAGAACTGGCAGGATCGAGGGTGAGGAGTTCGTATCTTCCAAAAATTTGATTAGTGGTTCAAAGGGCTCTGAACTCAAGTAATCAGGACCTTTTGAGCGGAACTCCTCGGCATGCAGTTCCACACAGTTGTATGACAGCGACTGCAAGTTTTTTGCTGGAATGTGCTGGAAAACTTTGTCGAAGTTTGTGAATCCGCTCGCGTTGATAGTCACTGACTGTAGTTTCGGGAGGGAGTGAAGAGCACCTTGCAGCCAAGCTGTTTCCCTCAAAGTAACGTGTTTAAGGCTTTTCCAACCCGCAAAGGTCTGTTGAAGTCTCCCGATGCTCCAACCAGGATCTACCGAAGGGTCTGCAGGCGGGAACCCAAAAACATTAAGGCCAGGAAGATATGCCAAGGACCAACGAGTGAAATCCCACTCCTCCCACTTCTTGTTCCTCTCTAGCGCTGCCCACAACTTGTATCCAATGTCCAGCTTTAGGCTACCGTGATCGAGAAGCTCCGCCAACAAATCATCCAGCCCCGAAATAGTATTTAGTCCGGGAGAGCAGATTCTGAATATCTCAAACCACTTTGCGTTAATTGGATTTGGACCATCTGCGCCGGGTGGCTGCTCTATGAGCTTGGGAATGGGGTACTCGTGTGGGAGTTTCAAGTGTAAAACGTTTCCAGGCAAATTTGGACGAGAACGGAGGCTTTTGATGAGCCTATTGAGTTTATTTCTAAGGGGGTGCCGTTTTCTTGGCCTGTTTGATTCGATTGCTAGCTTTTTATGGACAGGGCAGGTGCATTCAGTTATCCCTGAATCTCGCTCCCCGTAGTACTGCAGATCAAGAGTTTGATAGAGGGCTCTTGTGGCGAATTCATTGAAGAATCGACAGGTCAAAGAGAGTGAGTGCAGTGTCTTCTGCTTTTGGTAGAGGCACACACTGTCATCGAGATATCCGATTATTTTTAGCCATATGCTCTGGGTAGCAATGCGGCCATTGGGTCGGCGACTCGCGGCCCTCCGGACCTGGCGAAGAGGTATGTAGGAGTATGTAAAATGTTTCACCAGATCAGCCTCTGAGAATGTTTGGGGGTCCGTTAGGGGCACGATATGTGTCAATGCCATTTTTCGATTGAAGATCCTCGATTCGTTGCTAGTCGTGAAGAAGGCCCAAAGTCTCTGACATGAGTGTTAAATGCTACCACACTTGAAAACTTATACTTAAAGATAAAGGTGGTGTCATGTATATAAGTATTTGCATGGTCATAACACGCAGAGCGGGGAACCAGCGGGGAACATGCAGGTGCATGGCCCAATGACGCCACATTGCGGATATGTGTTCAAAAAAAAATAAAAAAACTTAACTTGAAAGGCGCAGTTCGAACTGGATTCTCTCAACAGCATGATCACCGTTTTTTTTGTGAGTACTGCTACAATTTTATTGGTTACCAAATGACATCGAGTGATTTTGGATGATATCTGTAGAGCAACTGATAGGCTATAATGCAGACACTATTATCAATTACAAATCCACCTTCAAATAGAACGATGCAGCCCGCCGAAATCACCGGCCCCTTAGTTTAGTCCACATCCACGGTTCAATACCATTTCACCTTTTGAAAAAACTGGCCGGCTGCCCTCTTGGGGCAACAAGCTAAGTAGCCACCGACTCCTAAATTCTTAGAGAAATATCACTTCTAAAGACTTCTCAACAAATTCCTCCGCCCCCCCCCCCCAATGGATAACCCTCATAAGAAACCCAGAAGACTGATACTAAGACTATGTTGTCACCTTGTATGCTGCTGAGTACGGGCCAAAGGTGAAGTGCAGTATAGTGGGTCCATACACCCTTACGCGCTCTGCGAGTCGACTAGAGTAGTAAAGTGTTGAAAACACTAAAGCATATGTGAGAATCTATTTGCTAGAAATTTGAAATCGATAACAAGTTCTAATTTGAGAATGCAGTGGAGCTCCACATCTCTATTTATTACTACAATCGTGACACCAAGGACAACCCTGGAAGTTGTTAACTGCTAGCCTTTATGGTCCATGCGCTATAAAAAACGAAGCCGCTTTTTCGAAAATGCTTACACCCACAGGGCCTAATCTCATTTCCTGAACGGAGTAGTGTTTATTGGTTACTGTGCCGCAATTGCATCAAGACCCCAAGACGAGAATATTTTGGACGAACCAATAACCCCAGGAATCCGGAGTTAGGTTCAAAAAATAAGATTGAGGTTGGGCCGGGAGAGGGCAATCCCGGAGGCGGATTTAGTTGGTTTAATGGATGGAAGCGAACCGAGGTCGGTCTGAATGGCGGGTACTGTCTACATGATAACTACATATATGTAGCTGTGGTTGGGTTGGAAGAAAACTAGCCCAACCTTCAAGAAATTTAAACACTTACATACAATTTCCAACACTGCATACTTATCATACCAAGGTAGCAAGGGAGGTTCCCCAATTCGCACTATCAACATGCTCCACTAAACTAGAAGAATTGATGAACGGCGGTATCACAGCGGATCACTCGATCTATATCCATGAATGTAGGGTGCGACAGCTAAAAGGACAAGTTCGGCTTGAACCCAAAAGACTTAGTACTATGTAGTATCTTGGGTTTGGTGGGGTATTTAAGATTACTAGGTGTTACAGTGGTTTCATATGTACATGTACCTCTTTTAGGCATATTTACGACTCATAAGAGAGTGCCTAGCACAGCACCAGCGGCATAATTTAGCGCGGTAACCCATAGGCGCCCGATAACGTAGTTTTCTCTTTGAGCCAATCAGCAATTGCTAATTGTTAAACGGCCGTGATTATATTGTGGCTCTCATTTCCTTCGTCTCCCACTATAAACCTTTAGGGTATCTGCGAGCCCTAACACAAGCGCTAGAACCCTTCATAGCTCACAGTCTACAAACTACAGGTGAGCAAACTATCAAAAATACAAGTCCTATATAACAAAAACAATAACAACACGCGCGGTCTAACTAATCCAAATCCCTCGCGACAATTACACACATCTCTCTCGATACCCATGTCTTCCTTCCTATCATTTTTGAAATCAGGTCGACTGGTATTCCATCTGGACCCAGCTCTCCATCACTGAGCTCGTCGGAGCTTGATTCCGCAGTCCTGACCTCCTCTACACTTCCACTGATTTCAAACTCCCCTCTACATAACGCGACAAAACCCATTTCTATAGTCAACTCCTGTTGCGACTTCAACGGCGGCAGGCTTTGCTGTAAGAGACCGTTAAATGCGAGCCTTCTAGCGAGATCTAATGCAACCGCTGTGGCCTGATTTCGAAGTGCTGGAAGTAGACGTAGAAGGGGCTTTATAGTTCGATTAGTTCGGTTCGTCAACTTGACCGTAAGGGTTAGGAATTCGTCTGTGGCGACTAGGTATTTCGATGGTCCAATTCTCCTCATAACTAGATCAACTCCATCCACCATATCCTCGGGATTGGGCTCCTTGACCCCTATATTGATGCCAATATCTTCTACTCTGATTGTTTCCACCATCCGTTGGCTGAGCCTGATGCCCCTCAGTTCAATATCACCCACTCTAGTTGTCCCGACCTCCTCCCATGTGCCCCGGATATACTTCAAGACCTCTTCCCTATACCAAAATGCCTCTCTTGTTTGTCTCTCCTGTTCTGCGGTAACTTTGGCAGCGCTGACCACAAATTGTCTCTGACTAGCTGAGAGGGACGGAATCGCTGCGGTTGGCTCAGTCAGGAATATCCGTTTGATAGGGAGTATTACACGTGACGTGTGTCCCGCCTGCAGCACGTCTTCAGCGTAGAAAGCGCCTTGCCAGCTTTCTTCGATGTCTTCGTCAGCTGCAGGTGAGTCTCGGGCGTAAAGTTTTATTTTCAATGCTTGCGGCCAGGCATTCCTTAGATCAAGCAACATAAGACAGTACTCGCCAGGGTCGTTCTTAACGCCCATCCGCCTGAAAAGCTCTTTGAGTTGACCTTCTTGTCCCACGCCTTCCTCCTCTTCCTGCTCGTCGCCATCCTTAGCTCTAGGAATTGACTCGAACTGAAGGTCTGTACTGAATGGGACAAAATCTACTCTTGCGAGTTCGATACTTGCATTTACGGTGACGGTGACAGGGAAAACAACCTGCCTTGTATAGAACTTGTCTGTGACCTCGTTTCTGTGCATCCCCAAATGCCCATAATCTGCTTGAACACTTCCGTGGGTCAGGCCAGGCTTTCCAAGTACCATGATCTCAAACGTTGCCTTCCCAAGACCAGGGACAAATATAGTCCTTTCCTGCTCCCGTTTTGCCACTGCTCCATTGAGCTCAGGTTTGGTATCCGCGTTATCATTAGTTTTGGTTTCGGTATCTGTGTCCTCAACCTTGACTTCTGCATCTGCAGCTCCATCGCTGCTTGTAGCATCTTCGACCTCAACCACTTCCCCACCGGAATTTCCTATTTCCAGCACCTTCCTTGAACTTTTATCGCGCCTGTGCCAAGTGAATGCCCTCTTCTTAGCGAGCATCAACTCCAACTCGTACATCTCTGCCGGACTATTCCCTTTTTCGTTCAATGCCTGCTGGATCCTCCCAGTGGTTGAATCCCTGAAACTAAATACCAACAAGTCTACATCTGTCGCACTTAGGTTGTGGAATGTGATATCAAAAATTCTCCGTTCCCCCTCCAGGACCATCAGTGCACTTTGAGAAAGACTTGTAGACTTAACCACCAGCAGTGGCTGTGGGTCAACGACCGTTAAAGAGAGAGTCTTTGGAATAGGATGTAGCGGGGCAGGAACCTTTGAGGATCGCTGGGTCGTTGAGATCGCCGAGACAGGTCTGTTGCTCTTGGGCTCGGCCGCCTTCAAGCCATACCGTTTGGTCTTAATATCACGCTCCCGGTTATCCAGCCCTTCTGTGAAGATCGGGAATGACCTTTCGACACATCCAAACACCTTGATTTTGCATCCAAGGATTTTGATACTCCCGCCGGCTTTGGGAGTCGCAAAGACGGCAATCTGGTAAGTTCTGAATGGGTTTATGATAACCCCTACGGGTTGTACATCAACATCGACGCCTGTGGTATCCAAAGTGACACTTTCAACCTCGATGTCGAATTCGAAGGGGTTCTGAAGTGTTACTCTGAACTCTGCTGCTTCTCCGGTAACAAGAACCTGATCTACTGTTTCCGCTTCCGCTTTCTTCAAGAAGGGGTTATAGATGAATGGGTTTTTGTCCACCTCTATAGGTGCTGAAGGTGGTGCATCGGCATCGGCATCCATCAGTTCGTTTTTCGAATGCGCTATTGGAGGCCTCCACATGCTATTCTCTATGACCTCCATATCTCGCAGTAAGAACTGATCCCAATATCCAGCTTCGACATTCGGGAGCCCAAGCTTCCGCGCAGCGCCAACTGTGCGAGAGATAGTTGTGGAAAGCCTCATTTGCTCCTCCTTCGTAAGATCATTATCTGCAGTTCGCAACAGTTGGGCGGTGAACCGCAAAACACCGTGAAAATCAGGAAGAGCTTCGCAAAGAGCTGTACAGTTCCGTAGAACATGAATTTTCAACGCCGGCCATCCAAAGGATCTGATCTCTTGTTCGGCAATCACATCCCTAGTTGCCATAGCCGCTCTTAGAGCTTCGGCACCATCTTCGTCAGTTGCCGCAGGGGGATCTTCCGCTTTTCCTGTTGGAAGCACCCCATAAGCTCTACAGAGGTCTTCTAGTAACTCCATGATGCCACTCTCTGCGTCACCTTCCCCTAAATCTAGTGGAGAGCCGCCCAAGGCTCCTCCGCTTATTGCACTTAGACCCGCAGCGGGGTGTACACCCACTTCCGCAGCGCCCACAACTCGGGCCTGAATTAGTCCTGGGATCAGAATCTTCACTAGCTCTCTCGTTACCAGCGCCTTCCGGCGTCTTGCGCCAATTGCGCCAAGAACACTTGCAATACCACTGAGAACCCGTGTAGCATCTAGGGCCGTCATGTTCTCTACAGGGAATGGGTATGCTCGCATTACCGTCGTAGCAATCTCAGAGCGGATGGGAACAGCTTTCCAGGTCTTTGTAGGAGGTATTGGGGTATTAAGCACGATATGGGCGAGCGATTCATCGTTCAATCCGCTTGCTAAATAGCATGAGGCTCTGAACTTACAGAACCTGATCACAGTCTCCGAAAAGCATATTTGAGGAATACTTTCGGCAGGGACAACGGAAGAACGCGAGTACTGGTTTAGGATGATATCAAGGTGCTCATTTAGGAGCGCGAAAACCTTATCCAGCGATGTGGAGTGGTTTTCACCAAGATCACCGCTTTGGCCAGGGATGGGGGTTCCGGGCTTAGATCCGGCGGGAGAGGACCTTGAACCCTTGAGCGTCTCGACGGTGGGTAACGGGATGCTGGGAATCTGCACGTGGGCGTCTGTTACCACACCGTATGGTGGGGTGAAGGACTGGGTGCTAACCTGGAAGTCAACTTTCAGGTGAAGAAGTAAAACCATACAAATCCCAATACCCTCTAATGCTTTTCCATACCACAAATGATCACCAGTTGTCCTTGCAGCTTCAGCACCTTCTATAAACCTATGAATCCCAGATAATAAAAAAACATTAGTATCCGACCCCAGTCCAAGGCCTAAATATCCCGATATACGAAGAGACTCACTCCTTCAACGCATCCGGTATCCTCCCAACCATTAAGTATAACTCTGCGACTGCGATTGCGATTCTTCCCTTCCCTTTGTTCCTTGACCTCTCGCTGGCACTAGCACTCCCGAACCCCGTCATTGTCATCCTTTTACTTGCCGCAGCCGCGTTGGTCCCTCCTAAACCTAGGTTTGAGCCTAGAAGTCCCGCTGGCATACTCATTCTATGATCTCTGGGCCCAAGCGGGCCACCAGGCTGCCCGTCGGTCGACAATGGCGACTCGATAGTCGGAAGACCTTGGATTGAACGCGCAAACGCACCAAGTTCCGATAATAGCATGGTAGTGATATCACACATTATAGTTCGCATGGAATTGATACGGGACTCGTGCTTTGTAGGTACGGGGATGAATACCGGTCGCTCATCGTGAGCATCCTTTGAGTGCGGGGTGGTTTCTGGAGGGGTTATTGAAACAAGAGGTGGGGAGTCGAAGATAAGACAAACATGGTAGAGAGCGCGAGGGTACTGATCCGAGTGCGAGCAAGTTAGTCGGGAGACTTGTGCTAGGAAGGCCCACGACCCAAGATATGGTGGAATTAAATACCAAGAGCTTCAATTCCTCAAGCTGTGTAGAGAGAGCTTCTGAATCATTCCCTTCTATATGGTCTGCTATCGCAATAACTAGATATGTGCGCCGGTAGAGCTCAAACCCCTCCAGATATTCATGCTCGCGATCAATCGATGTTGTGAGGTCGTAGACAATCTGACCACTCGGAAAGCCCTGTGGACTGAATAATGCTACACATCCCAACATTTAGTCTCTTGTATCCCATCCGTCCACGCCCCACAAGGAAAGCAAATAATCACATACTCCGGTTTGGTCTTGTGTCCGGGGTGACATCCCCGAGCCTCACCACATTTGAGCTCTGGAGGCGCTCTACAAAGTGGAGGAACCTAGAACGCTTGATCCTCCCGAGCGGACATAGTAGGGCCTTTATCCGGGACGGTGCTGTGTAGGAGAGTGAATCCAGACCCATGATGGAGGGGCTTTGGAGGATGTTTGGTGTTCCGTTTCGTTGTGATTGATTGCTGGATAGGGGGGGTGTTGAGCTAGGTGAGGTGATAGGTAAGGTAGTTAAGTATTCACATACGGTTCAATAACATGCGGTGACTCTGGGGGGGCTTTGAATGGCGGGGTTTTCAGATCATTTGCAAGCGCGCATCTCCAGTAAGCAAGAGATATATTGACAGAGCCGCTAGGACCGCGAATTGATTGTCGCGGGGGTGTATGCCACTCTGTGTTGTACACTCTACAATGAGAGGTGCCAGCCGCAATCTTTGGAATCGTTACCCTACTTTATGGGGAGTAATAAATAGATAATTTCAAGAGTTTGGATAATAAATTATCCGTCCGTCTACAGGGGTTTGATATTGCAGGGCCCAGGGTGGGAGTTTATTTCAACATCCCAAGCCATGGATGGGATGATGAAGTGGGGAAGGTGGGGAGCACTCTTCATTTATGCCGATCATAACCAGTCACTCGGCTTAACAAATTTGTATCAAATTACTGATAGCTACTACACCTAGTTCATTATCATCCTTCTACGCCTACTTCCTGAAAGCGCGGAGCTCCCTTCTCCTGTAAGGCACATATTGTCAACGAAAACGGCTCGTTCGCGAAATCGTTAATGAACACTTGATACATACCACCAATCCGCGAAAGGAACTGTGTGCACTGGAATACCGATATCCTTCAACGCCTTTGTTGAAAGATGGCAATCATACGGCCTCACAACTAACGCATACCATTAGCAACTAAACCGGGGACTCTACTGGCAGTGAAATGGTTTACCTGCTGCGTTAGGGTCGTTCGAGTCGTTGCCGACAATGTGCTCCAAAGGCAGACCATTGATCTCGGCTAGTAGCTTACAAATCTCGTACTTGGTCATACGATCTTCGGAGCTGAATTGGAGGATCTTGGGGAGAGGCGTAGTGTTTTCAGTAGTGTATTTGTCTGTGGGAAACGCAGAGTTAGTAATCACTAGTGAAGGAGAAACCATTACTACTCACTTACGACATCCTTCAAAACTCTCGCAACATCCGAGGTGTTTCTATCGAACACCAGCATTAGCCATCAATGCTTTTCATTTCTAGATTAGAGTCAACTCACGTCGGGTATCTAATGCTCCAGTGGTCCATCTCAATCTTTTCCTTTCCCTCCTTATTCCACACAGCATCCAGCAGCACGTTCACCGCGCTCTCGGCGTTCTTCTCAACCTCTCCGTAGAGGACTGGTACCCTCATGACAACAGCCAAATCCTTTCCGTTCGCTAGAACCGCCTGCTCACCCGCATACTTGGTCTCCCCATAGAAGTTTGGGGGGTTAACGGGTGCATCAGCCTCGTAGGGGGCAGCACCAGGTTTGCCGTCGAAAACGTAATCAGTTGAGATATAGACCAAGAGGACGTTACGGCTGTGGCACTCTTGTGCAAGACGGCTAGAGGCTTCAACCTAGGGGGTGTCAGGAATGTCTGAACAAGAAGAGAGAAAAAAAGAAGTGGGTATACATTGAGGCGTTTCACGCCCTCGGGGTCGGCAGAGCACTTATCAGGGAAGCGCTCGGCAGCGCCTGAAGGTTAGTTAGTATTTTGATTTAGAATCAAAGGCTCGTTATATAGAGATGGACATACAGTGGACTACGGCTTTAGGCCTGTGAACAAAGGAATCCATTAGCACATTCCTACCAATTGGGAGCCATAGCTACTAGCTTGACATCATCCAGCAACTCCACGACCTCCTCAGCACTTCCCAGGTCCACCTTTCTAATTGCTGGAGGTTTTGCACGCGAAAACCCTTATTTTCAGATATTTAGTATATTGCTTTCCATATTTGGTTTCAGGGTTGCAGAACGAGTAGTCATACCGGTTCCAATAACGTTCCAACCGTCGGCCTCGAAAGCCTTGACACATTGACGACCGAGCTGGCCAGTGGCTCCGGTGATAAGGACGGTTTTCTCAGTAGAAGTCATTTTTTCAGTTTTTGTTTCTGATGATGAAGATGGAGTAGGTTTGTTTCGTTTGAGGGGAAAAAGTACTCTACGTATTAATAGTACTCAGGCAGGTATAGTTTCGGATCGGATAAACTCTTCGGGGCTGGGATGACGGGAGCCAAGGCTTTTCTGGTTACACTTGCGGGATTTTGGCTCATCTGGGATCACTCGGTGGTAGTTGTGGTTAGGGGTATCTTTACCTTTTTTTTTTTTTTTTTGTTTAATTCATACTCATATACAGCCTTCCGGCTATGACGGCTGGGGTATCTTTACCTGCACATACTGCATATATACGAAGCACGAGTTACTGGTGGCTATAGTATTAAAACATGTCGTCAAGAATAGCAGATAAATTATGCAGAGCTGTTTTTGATAACAACTACATGTATACAAGCATGTTCATGTTTCTGACAAGTGACATATGTAATATTTGTAGGTACAGGTACAGGTACAGCTTACATGTATTCAATCCTTGAACCGGATTTCATACTTGGCATTCTGGAACCTCAATCCCAGAGATGGCAGGGCAGCTATAACCTCGTCACCCTCGCCATAAATATCCTTATGCACATCCACTTTCCAGAATATAGCCGGTACAGTGAATCTCAAGGGCCCCTTTATCTCGGAACCGAGGGCCTCTCCAACCTTTTGATGCATCCTTACGGAGATACTTTTTGCTTTACTCCTCAATGCCTTCATATCCGAGTCCTTGAGGATACGGATGATGCTGCGGTGTCTCGGCGGCGTCTCTACTCTTATCCACCATCGGCCATCCCACAAAACCCACTCACTCATCCCCGCCCCTAGTACATACTCCTCCTGTCCCCTGTCCTGGTGCGAAAATGGTTCCCGCCTCAACTCCCAACTTTGGTCCCCGTAATAAGTCCATGTCAAACCCGCAGAAGTGAACGTATTTATACGCTGTCTGTTCTGTGCGCCTAGTACCATATTAAACACATTTGTCATGTGCCTTGTCTCTACTCTGGCTGCTGGCGTCACCTTTTCTGTAATCATGATCAACATTCTCTGAAGCACTGCAGGACTGATGTCCTTGAAAAGCTCCAGTCGGTTCTTTGGGAACTTGAATTCGAGCGCGCCAGTTCTCTCTTTAACGGTGATCTCACAGTGCTTTTCGGTGAGGCTCTGCGCCTCCTCTCTTACGGAGCGATTACGATTTTCAGCGCAGGTTGCGAGAGAGACTAGGGATTCGCGCTGGAGGGCACGGGGGAGACGTGAGGGTTTCGTGGTGAGAAGATAGCGCACAGTATTACGGCGGGTGTGTGTGGGGTCATGGTTTGTTTTGTCTTCAAACCATCTAACCCCATTTTCGTCGCATGTTGCTTGTAGACGGCCCTGTATGCATGTAATTATTATAAGCCGTATAGACTTTGGACTTATGTAAGAACTAAAAGGGCATCAACGGATGTCTATACCTTTCCTACAGTTAAGAAGGGCCTTCCCACAGCTATTTTATTCGCATCATAGATGTCCCGACACTCTGGAATCCTCGAAAGATACTTCATGCCCGCCAGCCCGTCCAACCTACTCCCGGATATCAACCTCAGCATGACCGTTTCAGCCTGGTCATCTCCATGGTGCGCCAACAAAATATTATCCACTTCGTTCTTAATGCACGCCTTGGCCAGTGCTCTAAATCGGGCAGTCCGGGCTCTTGTCTCAAACCCCGCCTTGTCTATGCCATCCTCGCCCCAGGATAGCGGTATCACATGAGGGAGAAACCCGTATGACTCCAGGATGTCTGCGACGGACGAGGCTTCATGCGAACTATCGGGCCGTGCGCCGTGGTCAATGATGAAGGCATGGACCTTGCAAATTTGCTTTTGTTTTAGGAGCTGATGAGTGAGATGTGACAGTGCCATTGAGTCGACTCCGCCGCTCACGGCGAGGCCTAGATGTTTGGGCACATTGGGCCAGAGGTTCTGCAAGAGGGATTTGTACTCGGGAAGCGATATTGGGGGGGGCATGATTGGGAGGTTCTAGAAGTGGTGAAATGATGAGATGAGCAACTCGCCAAGGTCTCAGAGCCTCGCCGCTGTAGCCTGTAATTTATTGGTATCTACATGTATTTATCATATCTTTAGAATAATATATCTCCCCCTCACCTCCCTCAGTTCCACCCCCTCAAACCACAATGGACTCCTCAAAGTCCACCCCCTCAACCTCCCCCTTCGTCCGCTCCCTCCTCGTAAGTCCCCACCCCACTTCCGCACCACTCCGCTCACAACCCAGGCCGGAGGTCTCGCCGGCACCGCAGTAGACCTCTCCCTTTTCCCGCTTGACACCCTCAAAACACGGCTCCAATCCGCCGGCGGCTTCTTCGCAAATGGCGGCTGGCATGGCGTCTACAAAGGTGTCGGTAGCGTTATTGCCGGGTCTGCTCCTGGTGCAGCACTCTTCTTCGTCACTTACGAGGGCGTGAAATCGTACTTGTCGCCGGACGGCCAACCAGGGACCTCAGCCCATCATATGATCGCGGCATCGCTAGGCGAGGTTGCCGCGTGCTCTGTGAGGGTGCCGACGGAGGTCATAAAGCAGCGCGCTCAGGCCTCTCAGTTCCCAAGCTCGTGGGCGGCACTGAAACATACGTTTACCGCCAATAAGAGCCCTGTGAGAATCTGGGCGGAGCTGTACAGAGGGTGGAGTGTCACAGTTATGAGAGAAATTCCCTTTACGGTTATACAGTTTCCGCTGTGGGAGGCCATGAAGGAGTGGAGAGGGAGGCAGAAGGGCAGGAGGTGTAATCCGGGGGAGAGTGCGGTCTTTGGGAGTGCCAGTGGTGCGGTCGCAGCGGCGCTGACGACACCACTGGATGTGCTAAAGACGAGATTAATGTTAGCAAAACAGGTATGTGTTGGGAGAGTAGGTGGGCAGTCTACAGATGTCAAGAGTGCTGATCAGGATGATGAGTAGAAACAATCCGCTGCCTCGACGTTCAAGGGTATCCTCAAAGAAGAGGGAGTTTCAGCACTGTTTAAAGGGATCGGTCCAAGAGTTCTCTGGATCTCCATTGGAGGAGCTATCTTCCTGGGGGCTTTTGATTCCGCAAAAGCTGCCCTGGAAAGGTTTTAGGGCTATATCGTTTATATCATTGCTTGGGAATATGGAGTAAGGTGCGTAAGGCGTAATCACGTTGCAACATATGAGCAATAACTAGAGGATGGCCTGGTATTATTTGTAAATAGAAATACCATTATTGAGCATTGGAATAGTATGTGATTGATAGCGTTCTCTACACCTCATAAATATTTAGACTGTGAGTGATTAATCAAGAAGTAGCTGATTGAATGAATTAAACCTTCAAAATCTGCCTTCCAGTTATTAATTCGTACACAAAAAAAACGCCAAAAGGATTCCCGGCTTGTATCGTAGGCTGGACTCCACTAAAAGAAACACCGGTCCTCCCCACCTGACCTGAACATCGGCAGCTACCATCACCGAGAACTCAACTGCGCATCCTCTATCGGGTGCGGTTACGTTCCTGGGGATTGTAACTATAGAAACGCCAACCTAATCAGTCCTGTCCGCTCTCCCGGGCCTTGTGTAAACATACCGTAAGAGCTTCTCGATCAAATCGACGTGGGTCATAATCATTCTTCGGCAGCAGTAACGCTTGCAACCGAGCTGATCCATAGCATCACTGTTCGAGCAACATACTTAGGCCCTATTGTAAAGTCATGCATGAAAGAGTAGATGAGCTTGCTTACCCTTCAGTGACATTCTCCTCTAGGAGCTGGAGGTAACGCTCCCAAAGATCTGCGACAACCTACTCCAGAGCGTTAGCTACTTTCACACACGAACAAGTAGGCATCAAATAGCAAGTAAGTATACCTTCCCACACGAGAAGCAACGGATTGGAATGATCATCTTTCCTGTAGGCGGTTGTTGTTGTTGATTATTCGCGTAACAGTGAAAGAGAGTGTTGAAGGGAAAAGGAAGATCATCTGGATGAAATGTCTATCAGTGTGCAAAAACACGCTAACCCTTATCTATCCCAAAACCGCCGAACCGCACACGCTGCTTGCTGCGCCAAGATTTCACACCCACGCTCCAAAAAAATTCCCTCCAGTCAGTGCAGACCAATCTTTTTTCCTCACGCAAACCCTTCCCTCTACATTACAGAATCCCACAACCCCCAGTCTCCGCTCTACAATCCCGCCATTGCGGTTAGGCTTTTGCGCTCGAACTGCCCCAATCGCAAGTTATGACTTCCGACAAAAGGAAGACTGTAGCCGCAGGCAGCAGTGGTGAACCAAGGACTTTGGGATCCGCTTCAACTACTACTACACCAGTTAATACTACAATCACGTCCCAAGAGTCAGAGAATAATAATGCAGACAAAGACATGACAGAAAAAACCTCTATAAAGAAACGCAAAAAACGCCAGCGGAAGAGAAAGGGAGGGTCGCAAACTGCGAATGGCGCTGGAACCACCCCCACCATAGAGCAGCCCAAGGAATTGAAAAAAGAGAAAAAGAAGAGGAGCAAAAATCTGCAAGAAGACGGACGAGAAGAGCCTGAAGGAACTAAAAGAGAGCTAGTACAGCGCACCAAAGATGCTTCCGAGAAGTGGAAGTTGTCGCCTTCGCTGGGAGGAAGGTTCTTGATGCTGGACCCAGTATTTGCTAGAGATGAAAAGTACATCGTTCATACCTACTTTTTTTTTTGCGCGCCTTTTAGTTGCGGTATATGTATGCTGATTCTTCTTGACTACTCACTGGTAAAGATTTATCCTTCTCGCACATGCAAAGTCGTTGAAAATATACTCGACAAAAACATCTCTCCTCGTCCGCAATATCCAGATCCCGTTCATAAAACCGACGGAAAGGATTACTTCATATCTTCTAGACCCCATAAATGACAGCAGGGTTTACATTGAAACATCAAGCTCTCAATTATTCTTGTGGAACTGGGTAGATGGAAAGTTGTTCCAGAAATGGGACCTTGGATTCTCCTCAGCTGGCCTCATTACCGTCTGCGCAGATGAGAAGCCAGACGGTGAGACTGTGGGTATTGTCTACGCAACCGATGTCAGCGGAAAGAATGGATTTTTGTACAGACTTGAGCTACCAAAGGACTCAAAAACTGAGATTAAGAAATCAATAATCTACAAATCACCATTTGGCGCGATTTCCGCCGCCCAGATTCACCTCCGTGGTACAATAGTCGCAATTACCTCCGAGAGGACCTTGATTATTGGAAACAAGCAGGCAGTAGAAGGTGCTGTGGATGAGAATAGTGAGTGGGGAGCTTTCCGGACATTTCCAATGACCTTTGTAGTATCATGTATGGACTCGTATGTCCCGGCCGACAATAGTAGCAAAGGGAAATCAAAAAATAATAAAAAGGCAAAGACTACTACGGTGGATTTGCTTGGGGATGTGGTTGTTGGAGACGAGACTGGTGCCATGCACTTATTCCACAATGTTCTACGACTCCGAGAGAACCATAAATTCCCAGAACAAGACCAAGTTATCAGAACTCTTCATTGGCATCGGAAGAAGGTCCGATCCGTCAAGTGGGCTTCCAATGGTATCTCATCTTCCTACAAACCTTCACAGGCCCCAAAATACTGATAATGTGACTTTAGGTAATTATATCATTTCCGGAGGTTCCGAGACCGTGTTGGTCATGTGGCAGATCGAAACCGGACACAAGCAGTTCCTCCCTCACTTGGGTTCTATAATTGAACGCCTGGTCGTTTCGCCCAAAGCCAATTCCTACGCAATTCTTCTCTCCGACAACTCTATCATGGTAATCTCAACGGCCGAGCTGAAAGCCAAAACCAACATCGCCGGTATACAATCCCGCGTGTTCAACCCTACGGAAGCTCTCAAATCCAGAGTTCCCTGCGTCTTCCTCCCCACTACTGCTAACCGCCTACTCCTCGCCACACCCGCCTCCCAGATCGAAGGCAGCACTTCTGCACCCTATTTACAAACATTCGACACTTACTCTGACCGCCACGTCGCACGACAGGCCCTCACCCGCACCAATGCTACTAACTTTAACACAGGCCCTGACCAAGACTTTATCCTCGAACCCAATGTCACCCACATGGCCATCACCTCCGACGGGGCCTGGCTCGCAACCATTGACGAATGGAAGCCCCCGCAACGCAAGCCCGACAACGGCAGCAGCGAGTCTCCAATTATCGAAGATGAGGGCCATGGGCGTGAAATATATCTGCGCTTCTGGAGGTGGACCGAGAAGAAGAGGATCTGGGAGCTTGTCACACGTGTGGACTCGCCGCACCCTTCAGCAAGCGGCCTGGGGGCGGAGGAGGTCTTTGACCTGATACCTGCGCCAAAGGGGCATGGGTTTGCTACAGTTGGTGCAGACGGGAGCGTCCGCATCTGGAGGTCCAAAGTGCGGACCCGAGCCGGGGGCATTGAGGCCAGGACCGCAGAGGGAGCACTCACATCCTGGGGCTGCAGGCGGATTATTATGTTCTCTAAAGGCCACCGAGAGCTTGAGCTCTCCGCCTCCGCCCTACTCGACCTCGGCGTCTCCCCCAAGCAATCCAAAAAGAGCGCCTCCCCTCCCTACTGGAGCCACCTCACCTTCTCCGAAGACGGCTCCGTAGCCGCCATCGCAACCCCCGCCCCCAGTCTCTCCCCCTCCAAAGAAGAGGACACTACCATCCACCTCGCCGACTCCATCGCGGGCGCCGTCCGCCACTCCATCAGTGGGCTCCAGCTCGGCCGCGTTACCGGCCTCGGCATCCTCGAACGCCACCTCATCGTCCTCGGCACCTCCAAGCTCCTTGTCTACAACCTCGTCAACAGCAGCATCCACTACGAGATCCCGCTCGAGACACTCAGCGCCTCCTCCGCCGGTGGCCACCTCGCCATCGACCACCACAATTCCACCTTTGCAATCTCCCTCGCGCCGCGGAAGCCCAGCCAAAACCATCGTGTGATTGTCTTCAATACGGACTCTGTCGCGCCCGTGCATGTGCAAGACATTGGTCTCCTCGCAGTGACCGCGCTGAAGTCGTCAGAGGGCGGAAAGGGCTACATGGCGCTGGATGCGGAGGCACGGATACAGTACATTTCGCCTGTTCTGGCGCCCCACGTCTCTGTTGCACAACAGGCTTCAAGGGCAGATTTCAGCCTCGAGGACGACGCGGAGGAGCCGTCGGGACTGTCTGGTGTGTACATGACGAACGGTGATGCTGCACACTCGGACAACGAGGATGAACCGGAGGCGATGGATGCCGACGGCGGCGAAGACGATGATGGTGTAGTAGACCGTGTGGTGCCCCGGGAGGCGCTGGAGAGCATCTTTGATGCAGTACCCTCATATGCCGCGGGATCGGTCGAAGAGGCGTTTGAGAAGGTGTTGGCACTGTTTGTGAAGAAGCCTTTGGGGCTTGAAGATGATAATGAGGATGACGTTGAGGACGACGGCGAGGACGAGGACGAGGATGTCGAGATGCAGATGGTCGCTGTTTGACCAGGATACATGTAGGGATTTCCTTTTGTTTTTTAAAAAAAAGTTGAGGTTGTATCTTGTATCTATACTATGCGCTGTCTGTTCATTTGTCTCTCTCCCTCTCTCTTTCTCTCTCTCTCTCTTTTTCCCTCTTTTTTTGGTCTTTCTCCGATTTCCTTTCCCCCTTTTTGTAAGATAACTATTTTACTCAAGCTTGGTGGTTCCGATTGTGTGGGGTGCGCAGGGTGGGGGGGGGGGGACAGGGGCGGGGGCGGGGTGTTAGAATACCTATATACTTCTTCTGATGAGAGAGCGATATGGCTTTGTATTGTTATTTCGGGATATTTTATTGGGGTTGGTTGGGGGAAGTTAGGTAGTAGTCGGCTGTTGATGGATCTGAAGGTTGTGAATACATGTAGGAAAGCATCATTTCAACAGGTTATTAAATTTTAAATAGTGTGGAGTATGAGGTCACGATGTGCAGAGTATCTTATATTATTACCCTTAAGTTATTGATTCCAACCTATAACAGTGGGTCAGAATTTGTATGTTAAGTCAATTATTTTCTGGGACGGGTCAGCATTTACGGTGCCCATTCCAACCTCAAGTCAATGATCATCCAAACATGTCTCTTATCAACAATCTGATTGTCCTGATCCCAGCCACAACGTCATGCACACAACAACCAAACACACAGCACAGCACAGCACAGCAATCGATAGCTCCCAAAAGCACCACCAATAACCTATAAACTAACAATCTCATACATATTCTCCAATCCCCCTTCTCTCTTCTCCCCTCCTCTCGCCCAATCCCAATACGCTACACTCCCCCCTCCCCCTCTCCCTCCCCTCCCCACGATGACCACCAACTCAGCTACCGCCGACTGGGAGCAAGTGGAGGACAAATACTACCGCAAGATCCTGTTATACTCGTCGCTCTTCCCAGCCGATTTTGACCTCTCAGACTACATTGTTGCCGGCGCGCCATATGGCGGTGCCCTCGGTGGGTTCCCACCCCCCAATCATGTTTTAGCAGAAGCATATTTAGAGGTAAAGGTAGTAGCTGATGCAGCAGATAGCACTGTACCGCGACGAGAACAAGCTCCAGACGTACCGTGGGCCGGCGCAGGCAAAGGGAGGAATCGAGATCTACAGCTCTTCCGGAAGTCTAATCCGGCGCATACCAGTACGTTGGTCCCTAGCTGTGAATCGTGGGTTTGGAGATATGAATTGTATTGGAGGCTAATATGCTGGCGGCGGCGGGGTGGGCAGTGGGATAAAGGCTCAATACGAGGACTAGGCTGGTCAGAGGATGAGAAGCTGCTTGTCATCACACAGGATGGGACCGTCCGATGCTACTATGATCTACAGGGCGACTTTGCGGAGTTTACGCTGGGGAATGTATGTCTATCTAGTAGATCGTCTATAGTAGGAGGATGCTATGAGGACCGCGCACTGACGCTGACACTCCCCCGCCTGTAGGACGCCGAGACCATCGGCGTCGTCGAGTGCCGTTTCTGGTCTACCGGCTTTGTCGCCCTCCTCTCCAACAACCGCCTTATTTCCGTCTCGCGCTACGACGAGCCTCGCCCACGCCTACTTGCTGATCCCTCACCCCACATTCCCCCCAACTCCCGCATCCACTCCTGGGAGCTCGTCCCGCCCTCCTATACGCTCTCCCGACACGTCGAAGTCTTTGTCTCCACAGGGTCGACCATCCTCATCGTCGACGCGACCGAGGTGCAAGACCAGCTCCTGCAGAATGGGCCCTTCGTGCACATCGCCGTGTCGCCCAACGGTAAGTACGTGGCACTGTGCACTGGTGAGGGCAAGGTCTGGGTGATCAAGGCGGACTTCCAGGACAAACTGAGCGAGTACGACACAGAGATGGGGGCAGCGCAGCTGCCACGTGCGATGGAGTGGTGCGGGAATGACTCTGTGGTGCTGGCGTGGGCGGACGAGGTGCACATGATTGGGCCGCAGGGGGCGGCGCTGCGGCACTACTACGACGGGTGGGTACATCTTGTGCCCGAGGTTGACGGCATAAAGCTGGTCTCTGCGGAGAAGTGCGAGTTCCTGCAGAAGGTCCCCGGTATTTCTTTCACCTCCTGGTTTGAGCGCGGTGGATGAAGGCTAATGGAGGTTTGTTGGTAGATGTCACGGAGGAAATTTTCAAGATTGGAGCGACGTCGCCGTCATCGATATTGCTTGATGCGGTGGACCAGATTGAGAGAAAGTCGCCGAAGGCAGATGACAATATTCAGCTAATCCGCTCGCAGCTGCCAGAGGCCGTTGACGCCTGTGTAAAGGCTGCCGGCCACGAGTTCTCGCACCATTGGCAGAAGCAGCTGTTGAAGGCCGCGAGCTTCGGGAAGAGCGTGCTGGAACTGTACAGCTCAGACGAGTTCGTCGAAATGTGCGAAACTCTGCGGGTTCTCAACGCCGTGCGCTTCTACGACGTTGGGATGCCCATAACCTACGAACAGTACTCCCCCTCCCCCTCCCCTCCCCGAAGTCCACTAATAAGTACTCCAGGTACCAGCGCCTCACCCCCGACAAACTCATCACCCGCCTAACCTCACGCCAGCAGCACCTCCTCGCCCTCCGCGTCTCCGAATACCTCCGCCTCCCCACCGACAAAATTCACATCCATTGGGCCTGCCAAAAAGTGCGCCATTCGCGCGACGACGAAGACGCCATCTGCCGCACTGTTGTTGCCAAACTAACTGGTCTTCGCGGCATCTCCTTCGAGGAGATCGCCCGCACCGCTTACGACGAAGGCCGCAGCCGTCTAGCTACCCAACTCCTCAACCACGAGCCGCGCGCCGGCCGCCAAGTTCCTCTTCTCTTATCCATGTCCGAGGATGAGATCGCGCTCGACAAAGCCATCGAAAGCGGCGATACAGACCTCGTCTTCTACGTGCTCCTCCTGCTCAAAGCCAAACACCCGCTCGCCGCTTTCTTCCGCCTCATCAACGACCGCCCCGTGGCGGCCTCGCTCATCGAGGCCTCCGCACGCACAGAGGACCCGGAGCTGCTCAAAGACTTCTACTACGCCGACGACCGGCGGGCGGACGGCGCACTCGTGGTGCTCCGCGATGCTCTGTCGCAGAAGGAGCTGGTCGAGCGCATCGAGAAGACGAAGCTTGCTGCCAAACTCCTCTCCGACTCGAAAGATCACGGGCTTGAAGCACGCGCGCTGGAGGAGTCAGCACGACTTTTGCAGATGCAGGAGGTGTTTGAGAAAGATCTCGCCGGGGAGCGGTTTGCGGGGGAGAGCGTCAACGAGACGGTGTTTAAGCTGATCCGGATGGGGTACAACAGCCGGGCGAACAAGGTCAAGAGCGAGTTAAAGATCCCCGAGAAGCGGTTCTGGTGGTTGAAGCTGCGAGCGCTTGTTGCGAAGCGGGATTGGGGTGAGATTGAGGAGTGGGGAAGGACGAAGAAGAGTCCAATTGGGTGGGAGGTTTGTGTTTCCCCCCCCTTCCTTCCTACTTATTATACTGCTGCTGCTGTTGCTGCCATTAGTATTGGTTTTCTAACTCATGTTTCATCTTTCCAGCCCTTCTTCAACGAGTGCCTCTCCGCCGGCAACACCAAGGCAGCGTCCAACTTCATCCCGAAATGCACAAACCTGCAACCGGCCGACAGGATGGACATGTGGGTACGTTGTGGGCTCGTCGTCAAGGCGGGCGAGGAGGCGTTCCGCGCAAAGGACGTAAATGCGCTCGAGATGCTGCGCACGAAGGCGACGGGCGCGCATGCGCTTGAGATTGAGAGGTTGCTGAGGCAGCTTAGGCCCGGGAAATAGTAGTGTGATGTGAGGTTGATGTAGATTGTGGTCGGTGGTTTGAACTTGCTTTCTTTCTTTGTTTCTTTCTTTTCTCTCTTCCTCTCTTCCTTTCTTTTTTATTTAGTTATTGTAGCGGGCTGGCTTGTATGAATCAATGAACGAATTGCAAAGTTTGTTAGTAGTAGTACATGTAGTTATGTGAAGGGTAGTGAATGAGTCGGAGCTTAAGTACATAATGTAATATCCAGAATTAAAGTTTCCACGACGCCGCTAGCGCTTCCCGTACAAGTACCAAGCGAGGACGACGACACGCAATGACGGGGTGGCGCAGTCGGCGTGCTGTCCACCTCGTCAACACCGCGTGGCACCGGAGGATCCGGGTTCGACCCAGGGGTGGGAGTATTTGACTAGGGTGACTTAATTCCACCCGGTGTACTTTTTGCTCCAGCCGGGCATGAGACGGGACAGGACTTCCCCAAGCCAGTCGTCTTGCCTTGTTTTGGTGTGTCTCGAGACTTTTTTCATCATGTATGTAGCTGGGAGTCGGTTTCCTTTTTTTTTATGTTCTAATGTATTGGCTGATGTGATGAATGAACGTAATGGCACTACTTAACTCACTTTGTTGTTTGGTGCGTCATGTTTTATCACTCATGGGGTAGTTGTATCATTTCCAACCTGTCCAGCCCTGTCTAAGATATAAACCCGGCAGCGTGCCCTACCGTCATTTCCTTGCCTTGCTATTTTACCAGCCTGACCACCATATTTCGAGGGGAACAAGAATGGTAAGTAGTAGAAGGCCTATACCACCTACCTAGCAAGATCCCACAGACTATCAATCCCCGTCCTTCCTACTCCACACACACACAAAACACATAAAAAGAAAAAAAATCATTACCCTCATTATTGACAAAAAAAAAAAAAAAAAAAGGGGGGGGGGGGGGCTATCAACCACTATCACAAGCACGCAACCTCTATGCACCCCCTCTCCCCCTGCCGCCGCCCCGCGGGCCACCACGGTTACCCCGGTGCCCACCACCCCTGTACCCGCCGCGCTGTCCCTGCCCGCCTCCGCCGCCGCGGGGGCCGCCGTGGTCGCGTGTGTTCTGCGTCTGCGTCTCTTTGACGAGGTCGATGATCTCGTCGGGGACGCGGAGGTATTTGATCTACGGGTAGTAGCACTTGTTAGTTGAGAACGTCGTGGTGGAGAGGAGAGGAGGAGGGGATGTAGTACGTTACTCCCACGGACGTAGCATTCGGCGAGACGGAAGAATTTGTCGCCCTCCTATCGCGCACACATGCACACACACTAATTAGCACCCATCCATCCGTTCATTCATTCATTCATACAGCAGCCTTCCTGCGGCGAGCAGAGGGGAGGGCGGGGGGAGCAGAGCATACAGGACTAGTCTGGACCACCTCCTTGAGCGTAAGGTTCATCCACGTGTCGCAGTTGACGAGATGTCCGTTGAGTGTCTCTCCGTTCTTGAGCTCGACGAGCATTGGGTGGCCCTGCGCCGTGTTGAGGAGTGATAGTGGGAGCTGCCGCGCATTGCGTTAGTTAGTTAGTTAGCTAGCCAGTTCAGTAAGGTTATGTATAATATATTGTGAGGCATAAGTACCATGGCTACAGAATTGTTGTAAGTATGCAGATATGGCTGGAGGAGGGTTTAGATGGGTGAGAGAGGGAAAGGTGGGGGGATTGTAAGTTGTAACTTGTGAGGTACATGCGTTGGTGGGTTGTGGGAATGGCTTGGCGGTAGGGTTGGTGGCCTGGGCTGGACTGGACTGACTACGGTGTTAAAAGGCAGGTTTTTTTTTTTTTTTTTTTTATCCGTCCTTTTACTTTTTTTTGTTTTTTCCACGATTTGTGGCGGTAAAGTGTATTCGGTGGACTGTCTATTTTTCGGGAGCTTTGCCTCGATATCCAGCGTTGTAGAGCAAAAAATAAAAACGGGACTTCCGATGCTTGACACATGTACCTACATGCCCGACCGATCATTACCACCCCGCCAATGCACACAAAAAAACACACCCCACCAACGACAAAAAAGAAAAAAGAAAAATCACTGCGCCCAATTGCGCGCTGTATTTACATTATTTTCCCAATTCTTTTTTTGAGATCTAACACAAATATTTTACAAAGGTCCCGAGTGAGTAGATACAAAGACTTTTAAACTAAACTACAATTTCTCACCGCTCTCTTCGACCGCCGCCGCCGCCGCTTCCGCTTCCGCCTCCTTCTTCTTCTCCTTACCCTTCGACTCCGGAAAAACAACCCCCCTATTCCTATCCAGATACGCCCCTATTTTTGTCACAAGCACTGCCAGCCTCTCACTCTCCGACTCCAGCCACGGCGACAGCTCTGATCCCGCCAGCACACTCTTCGCCTGCAGCAACGCTTCCAGAACCACATTGTATCCCTTAACCAGCTGCATGGCTGTATAATACGAGTTTTTGACCTGTGTCATTGTCTCGCGGTTCTCATACTCCACCATCCTCGGCTCAAAGTCCACCTGCGCCCATGCAGCCTTCAGCTTCAGCGCCATCTCCTTCGTCTCATCCTTCAACCAAGGCTCAGTTTTGAACTGCAGCGCCGCATCGGAGCGCATCCACAGCACCCCTCCCAGGACAATCGGATCATCGCAGTACCTCGTCGTCGACTCTGGCTCCAGCGTCAGCTCCCTCATCCCAAGAATATCCAGCAGCGCGCTCGCATCCCTGAGGCCCTGCATGATGCCCGCAATCTCCGACTTCATGTGGCGCTCACGCAGCGCCATCACAAAGTCACGGGCGAGGCGGCGCTGGAAGCGGAAGCCCGTCTTTGACGCGGACCGCGCAATGTCCATGATCACCTCGACGCGGCCCACACGGACAAGGTGGCGTACCATCTGGTGGAGGATCGTGCTGCTCAGGATGCCGTTGGCCTGGCAGTAGCCGCGGATGAGCTCCGGCAGGATGGCGTAGTCGGTCTTTTCGGTCATGAGCTCGAGGGCCTTCTTGAAGTGCTTTGTGGGCGCGCCACGTACAGCAGGCACTGGGGTGAGGGTGTAAGGCTCGCCGTCGAGCTCAATGGTGATGGGGTCGGATATGAGGCGAGCATGGTTTTCGGGGTGGGAGGCCAAGCGGTAATAGTTCTTGGGAAGGTGGATTGGGATGAAGTAGTTCTTGCAGAGGTCGCGGAGGAGTGTGTCGAGCTTTTCATTGGATGTGGGGGGGAACTTAGGGATGGGCCCTAGAGAAAGTCAGTTTTGATATCTGTGACCCCAGGAAGTACATACGGGTATCTCTCTGGACAGGTTGTGAGGTTGTGAATGCCCGGAGAGGGCTACGGAATGGAATTGATAGCAGCTGTGGGCTACTTCTGGACCCGAAAGCCCGGCGGAGAAGGCTCTGCACGGCAGCCATTGTGTCCTGCTATTCTCTAGGGAGGAAGCCGGAAGAGTTGTTGGAGTAGAATGGACCGTTGGTAATAGGAACGGCTGCGGGCTTCTCGTCGTGCGTAAATTAAGTTGTGGCGGGGTGCGTGGGCGTATCGCAGTTTTTAGTGATGTTCGCGGTCTTGGCACCCCGCCAAATGTTTTCCCCTTGCACTGACAACAACGACGGAGAAGACGACATTCCGAGCAGTGAACCTATTTTGCCCGTCCAGGAGCGCGGAGCTTTTGAAACACCGGAACAACAAGAAGAAGAAAACACAAATTATCCTCCGCCAAAGTCATCTACAGCCATGATGTTTGGCCCATCACCACTCCGCTCAATGGCTTCATGTTTGTCGTCACTCTCCCAGTCCCTCAAGGTCCCCGTACTGCGCAAGCCCTCCCTTCTCCCCACAACCTTCGCCCGGAACTTCATAGTCCGTAAGTCGCCATACCCCTCCCTCCCTCTCACCTTCAGCACCCCGCCTATTAACCTCACCCCCTTCCAGCCCCCAAGCGCGAAAAGCGCCGCATCAAGATCCACCCCCCAATCAAAGGACCACCCAAGAACCCTCTTCTCGCGCTGACCACCGCCGCCCTACAAACTCTCGACCCCACTGGGTCCCGCCAGAAGCTCTTCTCGCGCCACAACAAGGACAGCATCCGTCCCGGCGACATTGTGCAGGTGCGGCGACGCAATGGTGACCCCTTCTCGGGCGTGCTGCTCAACATCCGTCGCCGCGGCATTGACAGCTCGTTTCTGCTCCGCGACCAATTGACCCGCGTGGGTGTCGAGATGTGGTTCAAGTTGTATAGCCCGGCCATTGAAGAGATTGATTTGGTGCAGAGGAAGGCGAAGAGAGCCAGAAGGGCTAAGCTGTACTACATGAGGCAGCCGAAACATGACTTTGGCTCCGTGGCAAATGTGGTCAGGGAGTACACGAGGCGTGTTAGGCCGATGCAGAAGAATAGGAGATAAGTGGTGGGTTAGTGAGTGTATATAGCCGTATACTTGAAGAAAGGGAATCCCGATTTGGACTTTGGCTGTATGGTGGGCGCTAATTTGATGGTGATTCCTCTCATTAATAATTGAGCTTTAGCAGTATACGGATACAATCTATTATATACTAGATTACATCCGTCTTGAAAGTTTCTATAATATGATTGGTCGGGCACATGAGAATACCGAAACTCTACCCAAAAGGTATAAATGAGGGGACATAGAGGAAGAATGCATAGAGGCCCCCGGGGGGAGGGGAGCGTAGCCCCCAATAACAGCTGTACTAGAAGCCCAAGAGAGCTTGATATCCATACTTCAAAGTAGAGAAGCACCCACGCACCGTAGAGAGGATTAAAACTCACACAACTCGCGGTCACGAGGTGGTAACCCCTAGTATCTTGTACTATATTGAGATCTGGATTAAAGTGAGTAAGGAGCTGATTAGTAATGCACCGGTTTCTCTCCTGCCAAAGCCTTCGACCTGTTGCATCAATCATGCACCAGTTCCTCGAGATACTAAATAAACGAGTGAGAACGTATGATCCCAACCGCCAACAGCGAGACCTAAAACCATAACGCAATTTTATTAGCCCGACACGCCCGCGGAGCCAAAAAGGTAAAGACATTATCCGCTAGCGGTTAATATGAAAGAGTTCCGTGTCTTAAATAATTTTCATAATGTAACCTAGCACCACTGTTTTTGTGGGAGCGAACAGACTAACTACGGTACCCGCAAACCATCCCTTCATTGAACTGCTTCTAGCATAAGACATGGTAATGCTGTGCAATCCCCGCGAGTAAGCCGCGGGATTGAGAGGTGAGACATGCCAGCATTGAGAGTGTGAGGGGCAGCTGCAGGTCAGTGCGATACCGAACCCCAGTACATGTAGTTAAGGAGTGTCAGTTTTTTTTTTTTTTTTTTTTTTTATATCAGGCTAGTTTATTTCTGGGCTAAAACTAATTGCATGCAGTCGTAGACTATGGCATAAAAACCCTTCCCCTATCAAAAACAAACAAACGTCCCCAAAACACAAAATCAAAATTCCAAAAAATAACAAAATAAATTTAACCCATGCAGTGTAGAGAAAGAAAAATAAAACACTAACTATAACACGAAGGGAGAGGAAGAAATAACAAGTACATTATGTATAACTCCTGATTCTCTCCTCAGGTAAAAATAACCGATGCCTGATAACAGGACTTTTATGAGAGGTGATGACTATAAGGGTAGGGTTCGAAGGTATAGTAGAGGTAACAGGGTTTTTAGGCCGTTTCCATGGGGGTAAAGATACTTGCTGCTGGTGAAAGAACCGCAGGGGGAGGGGGTGGTGGGGTGATATTTTCGTTGGTCTTGAGAAGAGCGAGCCTTGTGGGGCAGGCTGGGTTGAAAGCGCGGTGGGGGCCATTACAGTTGACGCACTTGGCTGGGGAGACTTCACAGCAGTTCTCCATTGGCCATTTCTTGGCGTAGGCGTAGAAGAATGAGCGGCGGTGGTCGTTGAGTCGTGTTGAGTGTCTGCAGATAAGCATATGGCGTCTTATTCTTGCAGAGTTGGGTTGGGTGGCCGAACTGGCAGCAGTTGCGACATTGTGTTTTGGAAGTAGCCGGGATCATGGTAGAGCAGCGGCGGGGGCGAGAGAAGAGACGAACGGTGGAGCTAAATTTTGGTGCGTCGTCGGAGGAGACCGTGACGACTACCGAAGAAGTAGCCTTTGCATTGCGTGTGGTGTCGTTGGGGTTCAGGAATCTGACTGCGGAGGGGGAGACGCCGGTCGCGAGGCTATCTTATTTCTGGGAAGGAAGGCTGAGGTCTCGCTTTGTCTTGGAAAAAAAAGGGGATCTTAGTGAATGGCGATGTCGGCGTCGATGGGGGCGGAAGGTGGTGAGGGGGTTGTCTGGGGACCTGATAGCGGCGTTGATTAGGCCGGTAAATGCCTCAAAGTAGGGGGCGTAGGTGGTGGTGGGGACTGTGGGGGGGGCCAGTATTGATACTGTTCCGCGATTGTTGATAGAGACTGAGAGAGAGGTGACTGGGGCTGATTGGTTATTACGTTCCAAAAATTGGCCCAGGATGACAGGGAGGGTGACCGTAAGTTTTTCGGCCTCTGGGATGGGGGTTGGGGTGGAGCGGGTGGCGAAGAAACGGCGACGTGCAGTCGGGAGGGCCTTCTCCTTCTGGGCAGGGGTGCCAGTGGCCTTCCTATTCTGGGAAGTCTTGTTCTTGGCTGCGTTCTGTTGGGGTGGTGGTGGTGAGCTGGCTGCCGCAGCTGACGCGTACGTCTTCTTGGCTTTCTTGGGCTGCTTTGGTTGGTTGTTGGGTCTGACGGGGGGTGGTGGTGGTGGGGGCGCGGGTTGCCTGATGACAACCGGGGCCGGAGGAGGGGGGGGTTTGGGGATAGCCTTGGCCAATTCCTCCGTGGAGGGGAGGGAATCGACCTTTTTCTGGAGGTCATCCAATTTTCTGGTGACGGGGAGGAAGTTGTAGTTCCAGCGGTCTTCGCGCATTGTGCGGAGGGCTTTGATATCAGTCCTGACCTCGTCTAAGGAGGTTTTCAGGGATAGTGAAAGTTGGGCGACTTGGGAGATCACGCCAGCCAGAAGGGTGACAGTGAGTTTGTGTGCGTCGTTTGAGTTGGACTGGAGGAGCATTCTCTCAGTCTCTGTTCCGATGGAGGAGTGTTCGGTGACATGGGAAATAACCCTGCGATCGATAAGAGGGATTTGGAGGTCCGCTATAGCCTCCTGTAGGTGGGGACTATTGAAGTATGACATTTTGAGGTTGAAGTTCTAAAGAGTTTTGGTGGGGTGGTGATAGTTGCCACGCCAAGCTTGGTGGTTGATTTCAAAAATCAGGGAAGAAGAGGGGAAGAAGGCTGAGTTAAGGAGTGTCAGTATTTGTAGGTTTCTATATGGTGGTGCTAATAGCAAGCTTAATTAATTGGTAGGGTGGTAACTCCTACATACTCAGCCAGAAAACCCCTGCCCTCCCCGTAATATTAGGCACAAGGCTGAATCTATCGAGGCCCTTACCTGCAAGACCTCCGATTGATGATAAATGATGCGAGCCATTCCAAAGTTAAAATAGGCTTCACTTGGCTACCTAGCTGTTAAGAACATTGGAACCTGTCAGGCCTCATTCATGTACAGCCGTGTCTAGGAAGTTTCTGGAGCCCCCCATAGCAACGCACTCGATTTTTGATTCCACCAACAAACACAAACCCATATTGGCAAGACCTCCAGTATATGTAAAATGAACTCTGTTCTATACATTATTTTTCTGGTATCTCTATGTTAATTAATTTAGTAGATCGTTTGTTGACTGGAATTAATTGTCATGGTACTTCATGATCAAACAGCCACAAAGCTTAGGAAAACAGATCAAGGATAGGTCTTCAAAATAGAGGTTTTCTAGAATTTTTTTTTTTTAGATATCTATGATCTTTAGCAGTGTTTCCATTTATATACATTTACTAAAGGTTTACTCTTGTCATGGTGGGGGGGAGGGGGGGGATGGCTCCGAAAACCTCGCTGTAATATAGAACTGATATCTAGGCCCTATGGTACATCGATTTGTATGGTGACACGGTAATCTATCCTGGGCACGAGGATAAGAAATGATAATTCTGCATGTTTTGGGCTCAAAAAGTGAAGTTATCCTTTGCACTGGATATAGACCAATATATATCGTCCTTTTAGGATATATATCGTCCTTTTAGGATATATATCGTCCCTTTAGGATATATATCGTCCTTTTAGGATATATATCATCCTTTTGGGATATATATCGTCACGTATTCGTGACGGCGGAGACAACGAACAGAGCTGGAGTTACATGGCAAAGCGAGGACGGCGAGGACTTAGCAGGAAGCGTAAATCAGGGCGTAATCTGGCGAGGAGTGTCTGGCGTGGCGTGAGCGTGAAACAACGATAAATCAGGTTCTCAACTTACGCCAAATGCGTATCTGAAGGAGAGCGAGGGTATAATTTAGCGAAGTATGACGAGGCGAGGCTATGGTAGAGCAGGAACTATGGCGGGCGGGGACTATGGTAAAGCGGAGTAAGGTCGCGTGGTTCCTGGCGAGATCTTGGCGAAGCGAAAGTATATAAACGATCGTATATTTCGTGAAAGACAAAGCGAGCCCAAAGACAAGCGAGGCGAAAAGCGATAGTAGGGTTGATAACGGAAGGCGAAGTAGAGAAGAAAGAAAGGAAAGACAAAGGAGAAACCCGTGTAGCGTATATATACTCTGCGCATCCTGTCCAGCATGACTCATCGTCGTCGTGTATGAAAGCCATAAAAACCAGAACCGTTCCTCAATATCACTCGCCATGCGTCAGCAAACTACTACTTGTGTATGCAGTCTCCCAACAGTCTCCCGGGTCTCCTGAGAGTCTCCTGAGGCTCCTGGATATTTTTTGAGTCTCCTGAGGCTCAGGAGACATCAAGAGACAAATGAAGTCTTGCTGATGCACTCCTTGGTACGCCGTGATATCCTGTCAGGATATATATCGTCCTGTGAAGATATATAAAGTCCTATTAGGATAGGTGTTTCTCGAGAGCATGAGTATCCTAAAAGGACGATATATATCCTAAAAGGACGATATATATCCTAAAAGGACGATATATATCCTAAAAGGACGATATATATCCTGATAGGATAATATATAGGTGGGGCCAGTAATCCCTAGCCGCGTCTAGTTGCCGTCTTTCTGCGAAACCATCGCGAACTTTTAAAACCATCGCGTCATCACTAAATCATTATATCATCGCCACATCAATAGCACCTTCAGATCATCTCTTCCATCATTGGGCTTGCCAGAGTTGGGGAACACAATAACTACAAGAAGTATTTGCACATGAATCTAAGTAAAATAGACTAGGGTTTATCTACTACTGTTCTAATGATCTTGAGAGTTGTTATTCATGATGGTGAAAGTGAGAAGCTGATGGTGTTAGAGATGGCGATGATGATGTTGATGATCATCAGCAAGACTTCATTTGTCTCCTGAGGTCTCCTGAGCCTCAGGAGACTCAAAAAATATCCAGGAGTCTCAGGAGAGTCTCAGGGGATACAGGAGACAGTTGGGAGACTCCAGACACAAATAGTAGTTTGCTGATGATGGTGATGATGATGTTAGTGGTTTAGCTTGCTGCCCTGCCGTTCCCGCCGCCCTGCCGTCATCAGCAAGGCTTCATTTGTCTCTTGAGGTGTTACAGAGCGAAGCAAAGACTATGAACAGAAGGCCTAGTTTCATGGATACAATGGACTGTTCGGGTTGGAAGGATTGGGACTGGACGGATTGGGATTATTGTGCGTTTGGGAAGCAGGATTTGTCAGATGAGGTTCTATGAGGTTCTGTTACACAGAGGAGTGAGTCATAGTTGGAGTTACGCGGAAGTATGAGTCTTGATTAAGTGAGGGGTTGTCGGATATATAAGGGAAGCGGCGAGGCTACTTGTGTGGATTCTTTTCTTTCGCTTTCTTCTCTGACGTCTTACTGTATTTATCAATCTATTATAGTTTTCTCTTGAAACTATCGCTGTCTCCATTATATAATTTATAAACTTCTTTATATTATTGAAGTTATCGCTATTCTTACATTTCTGCTTGCTTGCGAACGAAGTTTATCTGCATCTGCTCGCGAGATTACGTTGCGTCGTCATCCGCGGCATCCATAATGTAACACCACAACCACCCTTTTGCTCTTCTAGGGTGCGATTGATGGGGTCACTTGGCGAGGATTATCAGATTCCTCAAGCGCTGCGAGTTGAAATTTGTTGAGAACCTGCTATCGCTATATTCACTCTTCTGACACTTGTTGGGAAGGGGACCGTTGGAAGAGCGAACGAGATCTTTAGCCGAACGCTTACATGCTACAACCAGGAGCGAACTTGCTGCAGCAAGGGAACAGTTGAAGCAAGCAATACCCATACCGATCGCTTGGAAGCCTTGGTCATGTGCGGAATTAGCTCTTCTTCTTGTAATGCAACCCACCACCACCACCGCCACCACCACCACCACCACCAGCAAATAATACCCCTCCCGCATTCCGCTCCGAAAAATTCCCAGATCCTAAAGTTTAGCGAATAGGAAAAAATTTACCTGGTTTCCTCAGCATGCTTGTGGCAGCTTAGGGTTAGCAGAGTTCGCGAGCAGGAAAAGGTCTTTTCTGATTAAGCGGTTGGAAGGAAAGCACTGGACAGAGTTATCACTATGGCAGAGCCTTTTGCTTCATCCCTCGCTGTCGAATTCCAGGCCTCGCCTTGAGCCGGGACACGACGGCAGTAAGAAGGAACTCAGAGCCTCAAGCAATGAGGAAGCTTTCTGTATCTCATAATTTCTACTGAATTATGGACGACTGGATTCTCTTGAGGAAGCAAAGAAAAAACCTTGGAAAGCAGGGTTGTCTGACGATCTTAGGATCTTGATGATATCTGGGGATACCCTGACAGAAGGATTCGATCTTATGTGAGAAGGCGTGTGTGGACAAGGATTAGGGCCAGGAAGGATCGCGCGTCTGCAAGCCTATGGGACAATTGCGACCCAACCTGCTTGCCGCGTCCTACATCACGGGCCTTGCGCATGGATCTCTCCATTTCTGTGGCCGTTACCCTCCATGGGGAAGATATCTTTTTGTTAATGGGCCATGACCTCACATAGAAAGAATGGAGAATGAAGAAACGGCCTGTTGTCTTATTGTCTTTCTTCTGACCATGTTTTATTTCAATCTTATGAAATCATGATCTCCTCTATGAGAGGTCTTTCTTTGACCCTTTTATCTGCTCTGTCTTATTCTTCTTCTTATTCTTTATTTGTCTTGAATGAGTCGGGTTTCGTTAGTCGCAGTCGATCTTATGGCGCCATGAAACTATGAGAATTTTCTTTATCTGCGTTTTCTATTTCAGGCTTTTCGTTTCAGTTGTAGCGAGAGGAGGAGTTAAATGGAATCGTTTAGTTGTTCTTTATAGCATTGTAAACAATAAAGACTCGTTCCTCTTATCTTTATGATCGTCTGAGGCGCCGGGATTTGCGTTTATTAATGAAACCTTCTTGCGTCATCAACTTCTGTTCTCTCTTAAAATCATAGAATTACCGGTGTCGACGGACGACCTATATCGGGACAAATTATATCTACGCATTCTGAACAAATTTCTCTTTGTTACTAAATTAGGACAATATCACTCTGGTCGCTTGGCATCTGTGTGGCTGCAACATCGCGCAGGGTTTAAAGACAATACTGTCGATTTCGAATCCGATTTCTGTAAAAAAAGCTGCAATCTGGCGATACCTCAAGGTGGAATAAAGCCTCAAGCGTATATGATGGGGCCCGTCTGAATTTAGTCGTCTTCTTGGGAAAAAAGGAATTTACAAATCTATAAGCGTCCTCGCGATGTCGAACAAGCGCTTAACGAAGTCACCGGATGCGAATGGAAGCATAAAATCACAAACAATATCATCGATCGACTGGAAATGTTCGAGGCCTTTCTTAGGATCTTCCCAGCACTATGTATAGATTCACTAAAGAAGGAAGGAACGTAATTCGGACCTCTTGTCGGCGTCTTGTATTTCGGCCCGTCGATCGGGGATTGAGGATTAATGCGAGGAGGAGGGTTAGAATAAGCGGGGGTGGAATGGTCGATAGTGATGTCGTTCTTTCTTTGAGATTCGGTTGCAGGATGGATTGGTAATGGGGATTACAGGAGTGGGTGTGAAGGAATCTGAGTTGTGGTGAGGCCAGAGTTTCTATCGATTCTATGGTGATGTAAGAGTGTCTTGGCGGATTGGTGGAGGAGGTGTTAAATAAGCGGGCTGGCGGTTTCGCTTTGGATTCTTTTCTTTCTTTCTCTTCGTCTCGTCTTCGCATGTCTTCTAGTATATAGGAATAAAAGTCGTTTCCTATCCATAGTCATAAACCTTGCGTCTTGGCTCGAAGGTTCTTTACTACGCGACCTCTATTGATCTCCTCTTGTCGGAACTCTGTGGCCTCGCCGTTTTGACTTTGGGCGTCCTCGATCATCGCTTCCTGCTCCTTGTGGGCCTCATGCTTCTTTCTGCCGTTATCTACGGTCATAAGCTTTCCTCTCTTCGGCCTAGGTCTTCACCAGTGCGTTCTTACTCTTGACTTATCTTGGCTGTGTCCTCGCGATCTTTTTGTCGTCGTCTTAAATCTGGCCTGCGTAGTCTTGTGCACCCGTCGCACTAAACGAGACCACCTCAAGCGGCGACACAGCAATTCATCACTATTATAGTTCTGTGGCCACTCCAGCTACTTTGATTCTGTGGCCCTTCAACAGATCTCGTCAACAACCCGTTCTTGCAAGTTAGACTACGAGCGAAACAGATCTATGACCTATTAGTGCAGACCCCATGAAGGGGTTATTCAATACTCGATCGGCCTCTGGGCCCATCACTCGAGGCAGACAAGCCGCTCTGAGTTTCAACCGTATTCTTAAATCCAAGATCGAAGCTTCGGGAAGGGATCAAAGAAGGTCTCGGGGAGCTTCATGATGGCCTAAATAAAGTCAGACTCGGAGAAAAGTATAGGGAGATAAAAAGGGGTTGAGGATGTTCGGACAATATTCTGATTAAAGCGGCATGTCATCGCGATCGGTTTCCCTCAACTCAACAGATTGCATATTATTTCTCGGCTTGGAGGGCCGCTTGGCGGATCAGTTTCTTCTTGCCTATATCGAATGAAGAATTGAAGCTTGGCTTCGATGGCGGAATTTTTGAAATTTTAGACAACTTTCGGTGGCCGGATAGAGTACAATTTCTTTCGAAATCTTAGGGAGATTAAACAAGCGACAACGGCGCTTTACCGGAATACTTTCTGGAGTTAAAGCGTTACGCTGCAGACTACGAATTTATAATTTCTTAAAATTGAATCTCTGAAGTCTTACTTAATGGTAATGGCCTTATGATTCAAGCAGGCACGACGCGATGAAGGATTGCGGTCTACTCTCCTGGTAATTTGGACAATAAGCAGCGGGCCCTGAGCAAGGATGGGGAGGTTTAGGTTACCGGCGAGTCTTTCGCCTCACCGTGCTTTTAACTCGTCCTCGCTTGTAAACAACGGATTATCTGACCTCCGCCCGCCGTTAAAGAATAATGTCTGGACACCGCTTCCTATCTTTCACCAGGGGGCCGTTCCTATGGATCTGTCTAATAACCGTCATGGGATATGAAGGAAAGGAAAATTTCGTAGGATGGAGAATCGTTGTTATTATTGTGGAGGAGTTGGTCATTTGGTTAGGGAATGCCCTCAGTCGCCCTCGGGAAGGGGCCCACCTAAGATGAGGGGAGCGTTGTTGGAGTCTATCCCGGCGTCTTGATGTTGGCCCGGGTGGTTCACGGTACCTGTATCCGGTGAAGGAAAGGGTGAGGATAAGCGAGGCAGAGGGGTAGTGGTATGATGTGGTATGATGTTGACATCATTTCTTTCTACGAGGTTCGGTTGCAGGATGGATTGGTAATAGATAGAAGGAAGGAGGGTGTGAGGGAATACGAGGTGTGGTGATCTGAGTTATGTGATTCTATGGCTGATGTAATAGCGTCTCGGCGGATGAATGGTGGGAAGTGTTAAATAGCGTGCGGAGCGGTTTTCTTTAGTGCTTTTCTTTCTTTCTTCTCTGTCTCGTCTTCCTGTCTCCTAGCATATAGGAATATATTTATTTCTATCCATAGTCACCGCTTACCGTTTTGGCTACCGAAGGTTCTTTCTACTCGACCTCTATCGATCTCCTCTTGTCAGGCCCTGTGGCCTCCTTCGTTTTGACTGTGGCTGTTACCTACCATTCTTGCTTTCCCCGCTCTTCCTGAGGGCCTCATAGTCTTGCCTCTGCCGTTCACTCTGATCGCCGCTTTCCTCTTCGTACCAAGTCTTGGCAGTGGATTGTCCTCTATCTCGTTTATCCTGGCTGTGTCCCTCGCTATACTTTCGTCGACTTCATCTGGCCTCGCGTAGTCTTGGCACCCCGTCACACTAAGACGAGACCTCCTCAAGCGGCCGACACAGCAATTCATCCCCTATTCTAGTCCATGACTCCAGCTGGCGCTTTGATTCTGTAATTTCTTCAACAAGATCTTGTCAACTTCTTAGTTCTTGCGAAGTTGACGAGGCTCTGGAAGCTAAACAAATCTATGGCTATTAGTGCAGGCCTGCGAAGGGTTATCAATACTCGTCGATCTTGAGACCCGCTCGAGAGGCGAACAAGCATTTCTGAGTTAGAAAAAAAATGTTCTCAAATCCAAAGATCGAAGCCAGGAAGGGATCGAAAGAAGGTCTCGGGGAGCTTCGTGATGACCTAAAGTAAGACTAAGTCAGACTCCCGGATCCAGAAAAGTATAGGGGAGATAAAGGGGTTGAGGATGTTCGGCGACAACTACAGATTAAGCGGCATCATCGCGATCGGTTTACGCCAGCTCAACAGATTGCATATTCTATTTCTCGCTTGGAGGGCCATAGCGGATCAGTTCGCTTCGTATATCTCGAATGAAGGAATTGAACTTGGCTTCGATGTGAGTTTTTAAAATTTTGGATAATCTTTTGGTGGCCGGGATAGAGGCGGCGACAATTCTTCGAAATCTCAGGAGATTGAACAACGACAACGGCCTTTCTCGGAATACTTTCTGCGGAGTTCAGCGTTCTGCTGACTACGAATTTAATAAACGCTAAAATTGAATCATACCGAAGGTCTTAATGGTGATGGCCTTATGATTCAAAAGCGAGGACGCGATGAAGGATTGCGGGTTACTTACTACTGGACAATAAACAGCACCCTGACAGGCAGATGGGGAGGTTTAGGTTATGACCAGTGGTCCATCTCACCGTGTTTTTCCTCGTCTCTCAAATCACCAACAACCTTGCGTCGTACGACCTCCGCCGCCATCAACTCCAAAAAATAACGTACCACTTGGACACCCGTCCTATACGCCTGGGGGGGCCGTTCCTATGGATTTGTCGAATAATCGTCGTCGCCCAGATATGAAGGAAAGGGAAGCTCGTAGGATGGAAAATCGTTGTTATTATTGTGGAGGAGTGGGTCATTTGGTTAGAGACTGCCCTCAGTCGCCATCGGGAAGGGGCCCACCTAAGATGAGGGGAGCGCTGTTGGAATCTAAGAAGGAAAAGGAGGAGGAGTCAGTATTGGAGGAAGAAGAGTTAAAAGATTTGTCGCGGCTGGCGGCGTAAGCGGGGCCTTCAAAGTTCTTCTAAAGTGTCTATTCAGCGTTTTCAGTATCGAGCAGGAGATGGATGGGAGTCAATTGATTGTAGTTTGTTCTGTTTCTCAAAATAAAAATCTATGAATGCCGCGTATCTTTGATTGATCTTTGGAGGCGTCGGGATATCGTTATAGGCGAAGACTTTGTCTTGCCGTATGTGAACTAAAAAAGAATTTCTGAGTGGTAGGGAGATTGATGTGATTGATGGGAGGCCGATTGAGTCAGGAACGGTAAAGAAGAAAGTGGTTCTGGAATTGGAAATTAATGGGCATGTGGAGGTGTCGCTTTCTTTTATTCTGAAATTTCGTGGCTATCCAGGTGTGATGGGAATTCAGTGGATGAGAGCGTGGAGTGTTGATTGATAGTGGGAGGAATGAAATTTCTTTTGGACGCCGTTATCTTTGCAGCACTGTATTGCGGATCATCGCCTGTTGTTCTTGGGGGATATCGATTCAACCACCGAAGCCGTGTTAATATATCGGCAATGCTTGCGTTCTTTTAAAAGGTTAGCAAGGATACCACCGTTCAACTCTATTCAATTCTCTCATACAATAAACCGTATTACCGAGGCAGCGGCAAATCGCGGGGGTTAATCCTGTGAATCTCAACAGTTTCGACAGTTGTTTGATGAAACAATGCCTCCAGGACTACTGGCATCGGCTATGATCGTGAAATTAAATTGCAGGAGGGGCTCAGCACTTTGGCGCATGTATGGGATGTCGCGAGATGAACTGAAGAACGAGAGACTACCGTCGATAACCTGAAAAAAAGGTTTTATTGGTCCAGTAATTCCTCTGCAGGTCTTGCGTACTGTTAAGTGAAAGCGGATGGATCTTTCACGGTATGCGTGGATTATCGGAACTTAATCTATTACCGTTAAGGATAGATATCACTTGCCGTTGCGATCTGGCCAATCGAATTATTTTCACCAAACTTGATTCTGGTGGGGATAATCAAATTCGAATTAAAGGGGGCGAATGGAAGGCAATTTCGAGCTTCGTATGGGCGTTAGGAATATTTAGTGATCTTGGCTGAACCATACCTGCTCTTCTTTCAACGATGGATCAATGATATTCTTAGCCCTTTTCTGGATCGGTCTTATTCTGGCTATCTTGATGATATTCTTATATCTTCGGAAACTTTGGAACAACCTTGTCGGCGAGATGTCTGGTAGTCTAGAAAACTTTGGAAGCTAATCAGGTTCATTTGAAGCCGGAGAAATGCGAGTTTGGTGTACGAGAGACAAAGTATTTAGGCATGATTCTGACCCCTGGAGGCATGAAAATGGACCCTACCAAAGTATCGACCATTCAAGATTGGGAGTCACCGAGAACGGTGAAGGAGGTTCAGGAGTTCCTGGGGTTTGCAAATTTTTATCGGCGTTTTATATATGCCTATTCCCGTCTAGCCAGACCTCTTACTACTCTTACCAAGAAAAATGTTAGGTTTGAGTGGAATTCAAAAACCGAAAAGGCCTTCCAGCAGTTGAAGACGGCTTTTACTACGGCACCTATTCTACAACACCCCGACCCCGAAAAAGAATTTATCGTAGAAACTGACGCCTCCGATTATGTATCTGCTGGTATCCTTTCTCAGCGAGACACGGAACAGGTTCTACACCCGGTTGCTTTTTTTCTCCAAATGTCATACCCCACCGGAGTGCAACTACGAAATCTATGACAAGGAGTTACTAGCGGTGATTCGATGCTTTGAGGAATGGAGACCCCACTTGGAAACAGCCCAGTATCAAGTCAAGGTATTGACCGATCATCGGAATCTTGAATACTTTATGTCCATAAACCTTAGCAGGCAATGAATTCGCTTCGCGATTTAATTTTGTTATTCTATATCGGCCAGGAAAGCAAGACGAAAAGGTGGATTTGTTATTTCGAAGAACTCAGGATTTCTTGAAGGAGATGAAAGGTTGGAACAGCGAGTCGAATTAGTCTTAGAGGAGAACTTGGATCCCAAGATAGGTTTGTTGGCGGGTTCTTTGACAAATGAACCCGCTGAAGGATCGTCTCCCGTTCTTGAACTGTTGAATAAAGCTTACCAAGAGGATAGTTTTCCTAACAAAATTCTGAATTTGCTTCGCGAAGGTGTTCGACAATCGAAGGAAATATCCCTAGCTGAGTGTAGGGAAGCGGAGGATTCTTCTTTCTATCGAAATACTATATACGTCCCCAACTCCAATGAGCTTAAGCTCTACCTTCTACGGGAATACCACGATAAGCCATCGGCAGGACATCCTGGAAGATCCAAAACCTTAGAGTTACTCAGTCGGGAATATTATTGGCCAACTATGAGAAAGTATGTCGACAAATATGTCCAGAACTGCCATACCTGTCGAAGGAGTAAACCTAATTTGAATCCTCTCCAAGGGGTTCTTCGACCCCTCTCCATCTGAGGCGCAGACGGATATTCTGATGGAACTTCGTTCTGGGACTTAGGAAAGTAAGGGTTTTAACGTATTGGTGGTGGTGGACGGTTAACAAAAATGAAAGCAACTTTGTAGCTACTGGCAAAGTGTGGATCTTGGGGAGCTATCTCGTCTATATCTGGAACAGGTGTGGAAACTCTGCGGATTCTGAGAGACTATTGTTTCGGCCAAAGTCTTCGATTTACAATTTGTCTTTTGGAAAATTTCTTTGCGGCCGTTTGGAAATAAGCGGCGTTCTTTCTGCCTTTCATCCTTCGTCAGACGGGGCAAGCGGAAAGAACCAATGCGTCGATTATGGAACGATGCATACCTGCGGTATGTGTCTATCAGCGGACAAGCAGACAGACTTTTCTCTGTTGAATTTCTGCAGCGAATAGCAATATCTGGGAGGCAGCGAATATGTCGCTTTAAAGCAAATTATGGCCGCCACCCTCGTATGACCTTTGGGCCTCTTAGTCACGGAACAACAACGAACGAAGATCAAGCGAATGGTTTAGCCAGAGAAATGTCCCAGGTGTTCGAGTTTCTAAAAAACGAGATGTTTAGAGCTCAGAAGATTCAGGAGGAAATGGCTAATCTACATCGCACCCCGGCACCTCGCTATATCGTGGGAGACCAAGTTTGGCTATCAACACGGAATATTGCTACAAAAGCAATCAAAAAACTTATTTGGAAGCAGATTGGTACTATTCAATCAAGCAATTGTTAGCACTATCTTCTGAGTTAGGCTACATACTCAATGAAAATCACTTGTGTTTCATGTCTCATTACTGTCGCCTCTGATTCATGACCCCGTACCGGGGTGTCCCGGCGTCTTGGCATTCGGCCCGACCGTTCGGTGATATCTGCACAAGGTGAAGGGAGGAGGAAGGATAAGCGAGGCGGAGGGGTAGTGGTCTGATGTTGATATCATTTCTTTCTGTGAGGTTCGGTTGCAGGATGGATTGGTAATAGATATTATAGAAAGAGGGTGTGGGGAATACTGAGTGTGGTGAGGCGAGGTTCTTTGAGTTTCTATGGCTGATGTAAGAGTCTTGGCAAACTGGTGAGGGGAGGTTGTTAAATAGCGGATGGAACTGTTTCCTTTTGTCTTTTTCTTTCTTTCTTCTCTGTCTCGTCTTCCTGTCTTCTCGTATATAGGAATATAGTCGTTTCTATCCATAGTCACTCCATTTCACCGTCTTGGCTCGAAGGTTCTTTCTACGCGACCTCTATTGATCTCTCTTGTCGGGCGTGGCGCTCCTTACGTTTGACTTTGGCATTCTCTCACGATCATCGCTTCCCTGCTCCTCCTTGAGGGCCCGTAGTCTTGTCTTCGCCCGTTCTCTGGTCTCGCTTTCCTCTTCATTTCTGAGTCTTGGCAGTGCGTTCTTTTTCTTATTTCGCTTGGTCTTTTTCATGATCTTTTAAATCGTCATCTTCATCTGGCCCGTGTAGTCTTGGCACTCCGTCGCACTAAAGCGAGACCATCCTCAAGCGGCAGCAATCACGCTCGAATTATAGTCCATATGACCGCAAACCACCCGATTATCTTTCTCCAACAAGATCTCGTCGACTAGCCGTTCTTGCGAAGTTAATGAGGCTAGGAAGCTAAACAGATCTATGACCTATTAGTGCAGACGTGAAGGTGATCAATCTTTCGATCATTTCTGCCATCGAGAGCGGAACAATACATTTCGAGTTTCAAGCGTATTCTTAAAAGTAAGATCGAAAGCTTCGAAGGGATCGAAGAAGATGCCGGAGGCTTCATGATGGCCTAAAGTAAAAAAATCGTCAGACTACGGATGGAGAAGTATAGGGAGACGAAGGGGTTAGAATGTTTGAAAACAGCTTCTGATTAAGTTGGCTGACGAACAGGGACATTTTCCGAACTCAACAAATTCTCTCTGTTCTCATTTGGAAGGGCCGTGACGGATCGGTTTCTTGCGTATATATCGAATGAGGGAATAAATTAGGCTCTATGAGAATTTTTGAAATGTGACAACTTTCGGTGGCCAGATAGGGGCGACTCTTCGGAAGCATAGGGAAAGTAAACAGCGACAACGGCGCTACCGGAATCTTTGCGGAGTTAGGCGTTATCTGCAGACTACGAGTTTAATGAAGGCTAAGGTCGAATGTCTCGCCGAGGCTCAGCCAATGGCTAATAGCGCGATGATTCAAAATGAAGCACGTCGCGGTGAAGGATTGCGGGTTCTTTTTAACGTTTGGATAATAAAGCAACGGGCTCTACAATGGGGATGGGGAGGTTTAGGTTTCAGGCTCCTGGTGGTACTCTCGTCGCTTTCTCGTCGTCCACTTCTTGCGTCGTCTGACCGTCCACCCCTTGCGAAAGAATGCTGTCTGCTTGGGACACCCTCCTATCTCACCAGGAGCCGTTCCTATGGACTTGTCTAATAACAGTCGCCGTCCGGATGTGAGGGAAAGAGAGGCTCGTCGAATTGAGAATCGTTGTTATTATTGCGGAGGAGTTGGACGTTTAATTCGAGAATCTTGCCAGTCGCCGGGAAGAAGCGCCGAGAATGAGGCGTTAATGGAGCAGAAGGAAGGAGGAGGATTTAGTATCGGAAGAGGAGGAGTTAAAAGATTTGTCGCTGGCTGGCGGCGTAAGCGGGGGGCCTTCAAGGTTTTTCTAAAGTGTACATTTCAGCGTTTTGATTGTCGAGCAGGAGATGGATGGGAATCAATTGATTGTAGTTTGTTCTATTTCTCAAAATAAAAATCTATTATGCTTATGCTTTGATTGATACGGAAGCGTCGGGATATCTTTATTGATGAAACTTTGTAAGCCATGTGAGTTGGAGCCAAAATTCTGAGCAATGAGGAGATTGATGTGATTGATGGGAGGCCTATTGAGTCTGGGAAGGTAGTGAAGAAGGTAGTACTAGAGTTGGAAATTAATGGACGTGTTGAGAATCTTGCTTTCTTTTATTCTCAAATTGGGGCGTTATCACTATTGTTATGGGGATTAAGTGGATGAGAGCGTGGGGTATTGATTGATAGTGGAAAGAATGAGATATTATTGTCGCTCTCTGTTTGGAGCATTCGTTCTCGTCATAAGCCTGTTGTCGTAGGGGATATCGATTCAATAGCACGATAAGCCGGCGTGAATATATCGGCGATTACGCCATTTCTTTTAAAAAGGTTGACTAGGGATCTACGGTTCAGCTTTATTCGATTACTCTTCATACTATTAACGGATCATGGAAAGCAGCAAAAGGATTGATCGCATTGAATACCAGCGATTCCATCATTTATTCGATGAAAAAAATCTTGCCATAACTCACTTTCATAGAACTTATAATGTGAAATTAAGGCTGCAGAGGAACTCAACCACTTTGGTCGATGTGCGGAATGTCGCGAGATGAGCTGAAAGTATTCTGGACTATCGGTTGATAATCTAAGAAAGGATTTATCCGGTCCAGCTCCTCCATGGTCTTTCCGTCTTATTGTCGAAAGGTGATGGATCGTTCACGGCTTTGTGTGGACTATCGGAAGTTGAATGCCATTCACGGTCGAATCGATATCACTTGACTCAAAGGCCATAATCTAGCCCGTCATTATTTCGCTAAACTTGATTCTGATGGGGCTATAACCAAATCCGGGATTAAAGAAGGGGATGAGTGGAAAACAGCGCTTCAGAACCACGTATGGGACGTTAGGAATACTTGGTGATGCCTTTTGGATTGACCAATGCCTCTTCTTTCGGCGATGGATTAATGATATCACTCCGCCTTCGCGGATCGATCTTGTGGCGAACTATCTTGATGATATTCTTATATATTGAAAGCGCTGGAACAACGTCAACAAGATGTACAGCAGGTACTAGAAATCTGGAAGCTAATCGAAGTTCATTTGAAGCGGGAAAAGTGTGAGTTCGATGTCACGGAGACAAAATCTTGGGCATGATCGCTAGGGAGGCGTGAAGATGGGACCGAAAGTCTCGACTATTATGGATTAGAGTCACCAAAGACAGTGAAGGAGGTTCAAAATTCCTGGGATTTGCAAATTTTTATCGTCGGTTTATATCTGGCGCAATACCGTTTAAATTAAGCACTCTTCACTTCTGAAGAAAGCATGTTAGATTGAGTGGAGCGAGAAAAAACAACTTTCAGAAACTTAAAACAACTTTACTACTGCTATCCTGCATGGGATCAGAAGGAGTTTATTGTGGAAACAGCGTCGATTATGTGTCGTGGTATTCTCACGTGAAGACGAGGAACAGATGTTACTGGCCGGTTCTTCTCCAAATGTCATCTGCCTCCGGAATGTAATTCTGAGATTTATGAATGAGTTCTTCATGATGATTCGATGTTTTGAGGAATGGAGACCCCGTTTGGAAACAAATTTCGATGTCGAAGTTAAGGTGTTGACCGATCGTGAAATCTTGAATACTTTATGTCACAAAACTTCTTAACCGACGACAAAGCCGGTGAAATTTGAATTTCTTTCGATTTGATTTTGTTATTCTATATCGGCCAGCGGGCGGAAGGTGAAACTTGTTGACTCGTGAACTCAGGATTTGCCTAAGGAAGGAGATGAAAGATTAGACAGCAGAGCCAGTGGTACTTAAGAAGGAGAATTTGGATCAAGATAGGTTTGTTGGCGGGTTAACTTTGGCAAATGAAGCCATTGAAGGATCGTCTCCGTTCTTGAACTATTGAATAAAACTACGGGAGGATAGTTTTCTGTAAAATTTTAAATCTACTTGTGAAGGTATTGACAGTCGAAGGAAATATCTCTGGCGAGTGTAAGGAGGCGATGAGGATTCTTCTTTCTGTCGAAATCGATATCGTCACGATTCGGTGAGCTCAAAATTTCTATCTTTTCTACGAGAATATCGCGATAAGCGCCGGCGAGACGTCGCAGGAGATCTAAAACCTTAGGGGATTCTTCAGTCGGGAATATTATTGGCCAACAATGCGGAAATATGTCGACAGATATGTTCAGAACTGCCACACCTGTCGAAGGAGCAAATCTAATTTGAACCCTCTTCAAGGGGTCCTCCGGCCTCTTCGATAAAGGGCGCAGGCGGATATTACGATGGATTTGTTCTTTGGGCTGGGACAGTAATGGTTTCAACCATCTTGGTTGTGGTGACCGGTTAGCAGATGAAAGCTTTATAACTTCTGGCAAAGTGTGAGCGCTAGGGAACTTATCTGGTTTATATCTAGAAACAAGTATGGAAAATTCTGCGGATTCACAAGAGACCGTTGTTTCGATCGAGGAACTCAATTAGCTGCATTTTGGAAAATTTCTTTGCGACCGTCTGGAAATAAGCACGCCGTTCTCTGCCTTCCATCCATGAGCAGACGGACAAGCCAAAGCGGACCAATGCAATTATGGAACAGTATTCTGAGTTATGTATCCTCTCGCAGGACAAGCTGGACGATTTTTTTTTACATCTTGCCGAATTTGCAACTAATAATCATATCTCGGAAACAACGAATATGTCACTTTCAAAACAAATTATGGCCGTCACCGTATGACCTTTGGGCCCTAAGGCGGAACAACAACGAGCGAGGGCCAAAGCGAATAGTCTGGCCAGAAATGTCTCAGGTGTTTGAGTTTCTGAAAAAGCGAGATGTTTAGAACCGAGAAGATTCAGGAGAAATGGCTAATCTCATCGTCCTCGCTATATTGTGGGAGATCAAGTCACAGTTATCGGCCGGAATATTCTTCTGAGCGTCCGTCAAAAAACTTTGAAACAGATTGGGCCTATTCAATAAAGCAATTGTGAGCTTATCTTTATGAGTTGGACCTCATCCTCCATGAAAATCTGCGTGTTTCATGTATTTCGTTCTTTGTCGCCTCGATTTATAATCCGTCTGCAGGCGACGATTATACCGCCGCCACCTGTGGAGATCGAGGAGAAAAGAATGGGAGGTAGAAGAGATATTGGACTCGGCGAGGGCGGCACAGTGGAAATGTTGACTAAGTATGTAGGGTATGAAGAGCCCTCCTGGCAACCTTCAAATGATCTGGAACACAGTCCTGAACTCCGAGAATTATTTCATCGTCGTTACCCATCGAAACCTCGGCCTATCAGGAGCTAGGTCCTTGGAGGGGACCTGATCTGTCCCGGCGTCTTGGCATTCGGCCCGACCGTTCGGTGATATCTGCACAAGGTGAAGGGAGGAGGAAGGATAAGCGAGGCGGAGGGGTAGTGGTCTGATGTTGATATCATTTCTTTCTGTGAGGTTCGGTTGCAGGATGGATTGGTAATAGATATTATAGAAAGAGGGTGTGAGGGAATACAAGGTGTGGTGAGACTGAGGTTCTTTGAGTTTCTATGGCTGATGTAAGAGTCTTGGCAAACTGGTGAGGGGAGGTTGTTAAATAGCGGATGGAACTGTTTCCTTTTGTCTTTTTCTTTCTTTCTTCTCTGTCTCGTCTTCCTGTCTTCTCGTATATAGGAATATAGTCATTTCCTATCCATAGTCACCATTTCACCGTCTTGGGCTGAAAGGTTCTTACTCTGCGACCTCTATTGATCTCTCTTGTATGGGCCTGTGGCCTCCGTTTTGACTTTGGCTGTTACCTACGATCCTCGCTTCCCCCTGCTCCTCCTTGAGGGCCCCATAGTCTTGTCTTGGCCCGTTCTCTGATCGCTTTCCTCTTTCATTTCTGAGTGCTTGGCAGTAGATTCTTACTCTTCATTTCATGCTGTTTGTCTTTGATACTTTCGTCGTCATCTTCATCTGGCCCCGTGTAGTCTTGGCACTCCGTCACACGGGGCAGATGATTATACCGCCACCACCTGTGGAGATTGAGGGAGAAAAGGAATGGGAGGTAGAAGAGATATTGGATTCCAGAAGACGAGGACGACGAGTGGAGTACTTGATTAAGTATGTTGGGTATGAAGAACCCTCCTGGCAACCTTCCGATGATTTAGAACATAGCCCCGAACTCCGGAAACTATTTCATCGTCGTTACCCGACAAAACCTCGGCCTATCAGGAGCTAGGCCCTTGGGGGGGACCTGATCTGTCCCGGCGTCTTGATGTTGGCCCGGGTGGTTCACGGTACCTGTATCCGGTGAAGGAAAGGGTGAGGATAAGCGAGGCAGAGGGGTAGTGGTATGATGTGGTATGATGTTGACATCATTTCTTTCTACGAGGTTCGGTTGCAGGATGGATTGGTAATAGATAGAAGGAAGGAGGGTGTGAGGGAATACGAGGTGTGGTGATACGGAGTTCTATGTGATTCTATGGCTGATGTAATAGCGTCTCGGCGGAGGAATGGTGGGAAGTGTTAAATAGCGTGCGGAGTAGTTTTCTTTAGTTCTTTTCTTTCTTTCTTCTCTGTCTCGTCTTCCTGTCTCCTAGTATATAGGAATATAGCTATTTCCTATCCATAGTCCTCGCTTCTCGTTTTGGCTCGAAGGTTGCCTACTACCGCGACCTCTATCGATCTCCTCTTGTCAGGCCCTGTGGCCTCCTTCGTTTTGACTGTGGCTGTTACCTACCATTCTTGCTTTCCCCGCTCTTCCTGAGGGCCTCATAGTCTTGCCTCTGCCGTTACCTACGGTCCTCGCTTTCCCTGCTCGGCCCTAGGTCTTCACCTTGGTCGTTGTCCTCTATCTCGTTTATCCTGGCTGTGTCCCTCGCTATACTTTCGTCGACTTCATCTGGCCTCGCGTAGTCTTGGCACCCCGTCACACTAAGTTGGAGTCTAAGAAGGAAAAGGAGGAGGATTTAGTATCGGAGGAGGAGGAGTTAAAAGATTTGTCCCTGGCCTGGCGTGGCGGGGGGACCTTCCGAGTTTTTCTAAAGTGTCTATTTCAAGCGTTTTCAGTATCGAGCAGGAGATGGATGGGAATCAATTGATTGTAGTTTGTTCTATTTCTCAAAATAAAAAATCTATTGTACCCACATATGCTTTGATTGATACTGGAGCGTCGGGATATCGTTTATAGATGAAGACTTTGTCTTGCGTCGTGAAGCGAAGACCAAAATTTCACAGTGACAAGGAGATTGATGTGATTGATGGAAGACCTATTGAGTCAGGAAAGTAATAAAGAAGGTGGTTCTGGAATTGGAAATTAATGGGCGTATGGAGGTGTCACTCTCTTTATTCTGGCTCGGCCACTATCCAGGTGTAATGGGAATCCGTGGATGAGAAGCGTGGAGTGTTGATTGATAGTGGGAGGAATGAAATTTCTTTCGGACGCCGTCCTGCTTGGAGCACTGTGTTGCTGATCATAAACCTGTTGTTGTTCTTTCGGGGATATCGATTCAACCACCTGAAAGCGGCGTTAATATATCGGCGATGTGCATTTCTTTTAAAAGGTTAGCAGGATACCACCGTTCAACTTTATTCAATTACCCTCCATACAATAAACCGTATTCTCGAGACACCTGCAAATCCACAGGGGTTAATTCCTATTGAATACCAACAGTTTGACAGTTGTTTGATGAGAATAATGCCCAGACTACCACCATCGATTATGATCATGAAATTAAATTGCAGGAAGGACTCAACTTTGGCCCCATGTATGGGATATTCTGAGATGAACTGAAGGCTCTGAGAGACTACCCGTCGATAATTTGAAAAAAAGGTTTTATTGAGGTCCGATGCATTTCTCTGCAGGTCTTGTACCGGTCTTGTTGTGAAGAAAGCAGACGGATCTTTACGGTTGTGCGTGGACTATCGAAAGCTTAATGCTATTACCGTTAAAGACAGATATCCTCTACCCTTAACTCCGGAGACCATGGCTAATTTGGCCGTCGAATTATTTTAAAACTTGATTCTGATGGGGCTATAATCAAATTCGGATTAAAGAGGGGGCGAATGGAAGCGAACTTTTCGAGCTCGCTACGGACATTAGGAATATCTAGTGATCTTGCGCCCGGAACTTACCGTCTGCTCTTCTTTTCAGCGATGGATTAATGATATCCTCCGCCGTTCTGGATCGTTCTTGTTACCCTATCTTGATGATATCTTGGTTTCTTTCAGAAACTTTGGAACAACATCAGCGGGATGTTCAACAGGTTTTAGAGAACTTTGGAAGCCAATGAAGTGCTTGAAGCCAGAGAAGTCTTGAGTTTAGTGTTCGAGGAAATAACCAAGTCGCAGGAATGATTCTTACGGGGTATGAAGATGGATCCTGCCAAAGTATCTACCGTAAATCGATTGGGAATCACTAAGACTGTGAAAGAAGTTCAGGAATTCCTAGGATTTCTTAATTTTTGTCGTCGATTTATATATCTTTATTCCGTTTGGCTAAACCTTGACCCACTTCTGCAAAAGCATGTTAGATTTGAGTGGGCTTCGAAAAGCAAATGGCCTTGAAGACTTGAAAATAGCGCGCTGCACCTATTCTATAACTTCCGGAGCCTGAAAAGGAGTTTATCGTGGAAACCGATCGTCATTATGTATCATTGGCATCTTTCTCGGCGGGATAAGGAACAGATTCTGGCGATCGCTTTTTTCTCCAAATGCCGTCTTTCATGAGTGCAACTCTGAAATATATAATGAAATCTTCGCGGTGATTCGATGCTTTGAGGAATGGAGACGCTTGGAACAATGATGTCGGTCGAGTTCATGGATCTGATGGACTGTTAATTTGGAAATCTGAGGACTGGGACGGATTGGGGTTATTGTGCGTCTGGGAAGTATGATTTGTCAGATAAAGTTCTATGAGGTTACATTACACGGAGGTGAGTTATAGTTGGGGTTCTGTGAGTATGAGTCGTGATTAAGTGAGGGTTGTTGGATATATATAAGGGAGGCGAGGCCTCTTTGCGTTCTTTTCTTTCTTTCCTGTAGCGTCTTACGTATTTAGCAATCTCTTATAGTTTTCTCTTGAAACTATCGCTGCCTTTCTACTATAGTTTCTCTTGAAACTATCGGCTTCTGATATAATTAATACTTTCGCCCGTCTTATTGGAGTTATCGCATTTATTCTGCCAGCGAAGTCTATCTGCGGCGAGATCGAGGTATTGACCGATCATCGGAATCTTGAATACTTTATGTCAAAACCTTGTCGGCGACAAATACATTGGGCTGAATTCCTTTCGCGATTTAATTTTGTTATTTTATCTGAAGCCAAGGAAAAGGCGAAAAGGTGGATCTGTTATTTCGGAGGCTCAGGATTCTACGAGGAAGGAGATGAGAGGTTGGAACAACAGAGTCGAATTAGTCTTAGAAGGAGAATCTAGATCACTGGATAGGTTTGTTGGCGGGTTCTTTGGCAAATGAGCCATTGAAGGATCGTCTCCCGTTCTGAACTTCTAAACAAAAACTGCAAGAAGATAGTTTTCCCAATAAGATCCTGAATTTACTTTCCGTGAGGGTTCGACAGTCTGAAAATATCATTGTAGCCAGGAGTGTCTGGTAGCGGAGGGATTCTTGTTTTATCGAAGCGCTATATATGTTCACGAGTCGATGAAGCTTAAACTTTATCTGCTTGGGAATCTGCGATAAACCGTCGGTGGTCGTCCTGGAAGATCAAAAACCTTAGAATTCTTGAGTCGAGATTACTCTTGGCCAACAATCGAAATCGTGGACAAGTATGTTCAAAATTATTCATCTGTAGAAATGGCGATTTGAATCTCTCGAGGGTCCTCCGGCCTTCGATATAAGGACCTTGGACAGATATTACCATGGATTTTGTTACTGGACTTCCGGAAAGTAATGGCTTTAATGCTATACTGGTAGTGGTGGATCGGTTGACAAAAATGAAACACTTTGTGGCTACAACCGAAACTGTGAACGCCAGGGAACTATCTCGTCTATATCTCGAACAGGTGTGGAAGTTACATGTACTACCAGAAACCATTGTCTCCGATCGAGGAACTCAATTCACCGCTGAATTTTGGAAAGCACTTTGCAATCGTCTGGAGATAGCGCCTCGATATTCTACCGCCTTTCACCCTCAGACTGATGGCCAAACGGAGAGGACCAATGCAATTATGGAGCAATACTACGCATTTACGTGTCATATCAACAGGACAACTGACGGACTTTCTACCTCTCACGAGTTTGCAACTAATAACCACATCTCGGAAACAACGAATATGTCACCTTTCCAAGCTAATTATGGCCGCCACCCTCGCATGACATTTGGACCTTTAGTACATGGGAAAACCACAAACGAAGATCAGGCAAATGGGTTAGCCAGGGAAATGTCACAAGTGTTTGAATTTTTGAAAAACGAGATGTTTAGGGCCCAAAGGATTCAGGAGGAAATGGCTAATAGATATCGTACTCCGGCCCCTCGTTATATAGTTGGAGACCAGGTTTGGCTGTCGACTCGAAATATTGTTACCAAGCGTCCGTCTAAAAAGCTAGACTGGAAGCAAATTGGGCCTTATTCCATTAAACGGATTGTTAGTCCCTATGCCTATGAGCTGGATCTACCGTCCTCCATGAAAGTACACCCTGTTTTCCATGTTTCGCTATTATCACCACTCGTTCAGGATCCCGTACCCGGACAGGTTACTACACCACCCCCGCCTGTAGAGATTGAAGGAGAAACCGAATGGGAAGTGGAGGAAATATTAGACTCTCGAAGAAAAGGACGACGAGTAGAGTACTTAACTAAATATGCAGATGAGGAAGTTTTCCAAGAACCTTCAGATGACCTGGAACATAGTCCGGAACTCCGAGCGTCTTTTCACCGGCGATATCCCTCGAAACCTCAGCCTATCAGGAGCTAGGCCCTAGGAGGGGGCCTGATCTGTCCCGCGTTTTAAGACTCTACCGATCGACGATTGAGGGATTAGTAATGGAAGGAGGTTAGAATAAGCGGGGGTGGAATGGTCTGATAGTGATGTCATTTCTTTCTTTGAGATTCGGTTGCAGGATGGATTTGTAATGGGGATGACAGGTGTGGGTGTGAAGGAATACGAGTAGACCTAGCTTTCTACGCGATTCTATGGCCGATGTAAGAGTCTTGGCGGATTGGTGGAGGAGGTGTTAAATAATGAGCGGTTTCCTTTAGTTCTTTTCTTTCTTTTTTCTTCGTCCTCGCCTTCCTGTCTTCTAAGATATAGGAATAAAGTCATTTCCTATCCATAGTCCCCGCTTCGCTCTGGCAAGGTTGCCTACTATCATGACCTCTATTGATCTCCTCTCGTCCGCGCCTCCTTCGTTTTGACTTTGGCTGATACCTACGATCCTCGCTTCCCTGCCCCTCAGGGCCTCATAGCCTCGCTTATTCACGGTCCTCGCTTCCTCGCTTCTACCAGGTCTTCACCTATTATTGCCCCCTACTTCGCTTATCTTGTGTCCTCGCGATACTTTTTCGTCATTATCTTCATCCCCACAGAGTCTTGCACCCCGTCACACCTCTACGGAATGTCTAGTGACGAACTACTTCAGACCACGCGACTATATTCGGTAAAAAATCTGTCTAAAGGATTTATCCGCGCCAGCTCCTCTCCAGCTGGAGCTCCAGTATTGTTTGTTAAGAAGGCTGATGGTTCATCGCGCTTGTGCGCGATTACCGGCGACTTAACGAGTTGACTATCAAAACCGATATCCTTACCACTTATCCGGTAAACACGGATCGCTCATCAAAAGCCAAATTCAGACACCGTTAGATTCACGCCAATTATAACCAGATTCGGATTACCGGGCGAAGAGTAAGACGGCCTTTAGGACCCGGTATGACTTTGAATATACAGTTACGCCTTCGGACTTACCAACGCTCCTGCTACATTTCAACACTTTATCAACGATCGTCTGCGAACATCTTCGACTAATTCTGTACCAAGATATCTGGACGATATTTTGATATACAAATGATACCTCAAGAACACGGCGAACATGTGGAAAAATACCCATTACGTAAGAAGCATGTTCTATTGAAACCAGAGAAATGCGAATTCCATACCCGTAGTACATTCACTTATCTCTGATTAATTATCGCCACGGTATCCGGATGGACCAATCTCTGCAGTACAGGAATACCACCAACAGTTAAAGATATCCAAGATTTCGGGATTCGCAAATTTCTACAGGCGCTTTTATTTTCGGGTTTTAAACTGGCCACTTTCTTACAAGACTTACAAAAAAAGGAATAGTCTTTCAGTGGTCACCAGAAGCAGAGACAGCTTTCCAATTATTGAAAAAAGCTTTTACTACCGCCCCCGTTTTGATTCACTTCGATCCCGAAAAGCCGATTACGGTGGAAACTGACGCCTCAGATTATGTCGCCGCCGGCGTGTTATCTCAATATGATAAACAAGGAAAACTCCACCCCGTGGCCTTCTTTTCCAAGAAGCATACACCTGCAGAATGCAACTACGAGATATACGATAAAGAATTATTGGCAATTATCCGGTGTTTTGAGGAATGGCGACCTGAGTTGGAAGGAGCGAAGCACCCGATCGAGGTTATATCGACCACAAAACCTCGAATACTTTATGTCCTACCAAGCAACTGAATAGGAGACAAGTTGGCGGAATACCTCTCCGCTTTGATTTTATTATCAAATACAGGCCTTAAACAAAGCGTAAACCGGATGTTGACTAGGAGATCGGAGATCTCCCTGAGGAAGGGATGAAAGACTACTTCATCAGAGTCAGACGCGTTGAAGAGGGAAAATTTGGATCCAAAGTTGTTTGTTATGATGGTTCTTCAAGAAACGAACCCGCTTGAAAAGAACGCCTCCTGCAAAGTTATTCAAGCATGATATTTGGCTGACCCATTTCCACAAAAATATTAAATCTACGACAAACAGATACGGCTAATGCAAGGAAATCTCCCTAGCAGAATGCAATCAAGTCGACGTCACACGGTATCGCTGAACGCTTTACGTTCCAGAATACGCCCCCCTACGACTAGAAATTCTCAAATTATATCATGATGCCCCTTCGGCAGGTCACCCCGGCAGAGAAAAGACCTTCGAACTAGTCAGCAGGGAGTACTACTGGCCAAATATGCGAGAATATATTGGACAATATATTCGAAATTGCCATACCTGCCAACGAAGTAAGCCAACAACTCATGGCAAGCTAGGAGTGCTGCGACCATTACCTATTCCCGAACAACCATGGAGAGAGATTTCTATGGATTTTGTCACAGGTCTACCGGAAAGTGAAGGATACGATGCCATACTAGTAGTGGTGGATCAATTTATAAAATCGTCATTCTTCTGCAATCTGACGGGTTAATGCGGAAGATCAAACCTATACTTTGCGGCACGTTTGGAAACTACTGGCGGTCTGCCGCGTATTACCTCCGATAGGGGCCAGTTCTGTTAAATTCTGGAAGTCCTCTGCAAACAACTTAAAATCGAAGCCTTGCGAATGTCAAGCTGCGTTCGGCGATGGTCAGCGGAAAAACTCAGCGGTTATGGAACAATATCTCCGGCGTATATCTCTATCGGCGGGGCGATTGGCGAAATAGTTCTTTATGGCAGAGTTCGGCAAATAAAGGGTTTCCGCTCTCTGAAAGGCAGCCTTTTCTGTTATATTATCATCGCCGTTTCTGATAGATCTTGAAGCGAGAAGTCACGCTGGCCTTGTGGCGGTTGCAGGAAAAGATGAAGGAGCTACATCTTTACCTCTGGGACCCAGTTACGGTCAGCTCAAGACCAACAGGAAAAATCAGTGAACGCTAAACGTACTCCTGCTCCCAGGTATGAGGTCGGAGATATGGTATTTGTGTCGGCAAAAAATATTCGTACCACCCGCAACTCCAGGAAGCTTGACTGGAAGAAATTGGGGCCTTTCCCCATCCAAGAAGTGGTCTCCCCCTATGCCTATCGTCTGGACCTTCCCCGCTCAATGAAGATGCGTTACATGTCTTTCGTATTTCATACGGGCCGCATGAGCCGTGCAAGGACAAATCTTCCTCCGCCTCCACCAGTTATTGTCGAACAAGAGGAGAATACCAGGTCGAGAAATATTGGATTCAGATCTCACGAAGCGAGGGACTTCAGTATTACGTTAAGTGGGCGAATTCTGTAGCCTCTTGAGCCATGAATATCTGAAAAAACCACCGCCGTCGATACTTTTCACGTCTGCTACCCGATAAACCAGGGCGGTAGAGGTTAAGGCGCAGGCTTCGCGCGAAGAAATTTCTTTCGTGGATCTGATGGGTATTCGGGTTGGAAGGATTGGGGCTGGGCCAGTTAGGATTATTGTGCGTTCGGGAAGCAGGATTTGTCAGATGAGGTTCTATGAGGTTCTGTTACACAGAGGAGTGAGTCATAGTTGGAGTTACGCGGAAGTATGAGTCTTGATTAAGTGAGGGGTTGTCGGATATATAAGGGAGCAACGGCTGCTAATGGATTCTTTTCTTTCCTTTCTTCTCTACGCAACGTCTTCTGTATTTATCAATCTATTATAGTTTTCTCTTCAGAAACTATCGCTGTCTCCACTATATAATTTATAACTTCTTTATATTATTGAAGTTATCGCATTCTACATTTCTGCTTGGCGGAAACGAAGTTTATCTGCATCCTCGCGAGGCACAGGTTACTGGCGGGGGACAAGACAGTGACTTAACCGAGAAGAAGCAAATCGGGGACGTAGTACCACAGAGAATGTCGGCGTGGCGTGAGCGTAGAAACAACGAAGATCGAGTTCTCAACCGCCGTACGTATGCGAGGCAGGCGAGGCCTATGAGATGAAGACTTATATCGAAGCGAAGACTATGGCGAAGCGAGGACTATGACTACATCAGCAAACTACTACTTGTGTATGCAGTCTCCCAACAGTCTCCCAAGTCTCTTGAGAGTCTCCTGAGGCATCAGCAAGACTTCATTTGTCTCCTGATGTCTCCTGAGCCTCAGGAGACTCAAAAAATATCCAGGAGCCTCAGGGGATCCTCAGGAGACCCGGGAGACTGTTGGGAGACTACATACACAAGTAGTAGTTTGCTGATGGGCTCAGGAGACCTCAGGAGACAAATGAAGTCTTGCTGATGTAGATGGAGACTATGGTAGAGCGGGGACTACATCAGCAAGACTTCATTTGTCTCCTGAGGTCTCCTGAGCCTCAGGAGACTCAAAAAATATGCAGGAGTCTCAGGAGACTCTCAGGAGACTTGGGAGACTATTGGGAGACTGCATACACAAGTAGTAGTTTGCTGATGTATGGCGAAGCGGGGTAAGGTCACATGGTTCCTGGCACAATGCCAAGTGAAGCGAAGTATATAGACGATCGTGTATTTCCTAAAGACAAAACAAACTAAAGACTCGTTGTAGTAGGGTTGATAACAGGAACATCAGCAAGACTTCATTTGTCTCCTGATGTCTCCTGAGCCTCAGGAGACTCAAAAAATATCCAAGAGCCTCAGGAGACTCTCAGGAGACCCAGGAGACTGTTGGGAGACTATATCTGTAGTAGTTCTTGATGAAGAAGAAGTAGAAAAGAAAGAAAGGAAAGAAAGCAAAGGAAAAGACCCGTAGTCATATATATCTTAGTCGCATCCTGTAACATTATGACTAATATCATGTAATGGAAACCCATAGAAAAGAAATCCTAAACCATGCTCACAATATCATTCCTCATGGCAATTTGTGATGCTGTAGTGATATGAGGTCTCCTGGCTCAGGAGGCTCAAAAATATCCAGGAGCCTCAGGAGCTCAGGGGGAGACTGTTGGGAGGCTGCATCTGTAGTAATGTAGTTCTTGATGGTTCACCGTTCCTGCCGTCCTGCCGCCCTGCTGTCCCCACTGCCCTCATCAGCAAGACTTCATTTGTCTCCTGAGGTCTCCTGAGCCTCAGGAGACTCAAAAAACACCCAGGAGTCTCAGGAGACTCTCAGGAGACCTGGGAGACTGTTGGGAGACTACATATACAAGTAGTAGTTTGCTGATGCTGCCGCCCTGCGCCCTGCCGCCATCAGCAAACTACTACTTGTGTATGCAGTCTCCCAACAGTCTCCCGGGTCTCCTGAGAGTCTCCTGAGACTCCTGGATATTTTTTGAGTCTCCTGAGGCTCAGGAGACAAATGAAGTCTTGCTGATGGCCTGCCCTGATAAGGATAAGTTAACATCTTATCGGAGAGTGGAGATATCTCCTTGGTTTAGGATACATTAGTATGGGAGATTTTCATCCTCTATAGACAATAAGTTATCTTTTCGACTCGTGTACCACAGGGTAGGGCTACAACTCTATCATGGGTGTACCCAACAATCAAGCTTACGTACCAAAGAGGGGATGTAATAGCAATACGGTATCGTGAAAAACTTCCGAATTAAATCGGAATTTCAGCCATTATACCGCAGTGTCATGATATTCTAGCAGATAAGATACTAGATACATATATCCGCTTTTTTAGTACTGTAGTTTAATGTGCGAGTAAGTCGAGGTTCACAATCTGCTAGAACAGTTTGGAAAAGGCCCTAGGCCTAAAACTCAAGATCGATCGCTGATTAATCATTGCACTAACCCCACATAGGCAACTTCATACAATTCCTCCCGCGACCCCCTCCATCTTCGATATCCAGGGCATTGGACACGCTTTAAGAATGGATTTAGCCCTATATCCCATCCCCAATGGTTTCAAGACTATGGTAGAACGAGACAGTATATGGCATAGTAAAAAGCTGCCCCATCTTGTCTCGTGCTCATCAGTACCTCTTCATAAAGACTCGCTGTCAACATATAGTCGTTTGTATGTCCTTCACAGCGCTTCCCCCCATGGAGACTCTGTCACTGAGCCTAGCCTGCACCATTATCTGGCGATACGCCCACCCCATTCCATAAAGAGGGCAAGCCTGATATCATGCCAAGAACGAGTGATGTTGTATGAACGGGCCTACTTGGCTTTGATTGATTGATGTACATATGCAACCCGAAGTTTATGACCGACCTGGCCTGCAGACAGCGCATCATCATCCATATCAGCCTGTATTTCAACCAAGATACTTTGGGGAGTGGTGTAAACACCCCGCGGCCGCCCGTCAACTGATCCCCGTGAGCTGGGGCGCGATCTATCCTGTTTGGTGCCAATCGTTGGAATTCCCCTCTGACACTACATATATCTTGCATACTATACTTCGTAGATTAAAATAGGTACATAGGTCAGCACGGGGAACTGTGCGGTCGATTATTACATGTACTTACTATCAAAGACTAAAGGGGGACTGTATTACCTAGTGTATATACCGCAAAATCTCAGTTCATTCGGACGGTTGCCAAGAGTGGTGTTGGCTGTAAAAAGCTCTGATCTCTTCCTTTAAGGGTGAGATTTTGCGGTATGTACATGTACATGTATGTATCGTGCCAAGTCAAGCTGTAAATCCAAAAAGCAACCTACATGTAGTCTATCTCCTGGGTGCCTAAGACACCTGCGAAACCCTTCTCATGCATTAGTGTGGCCTATGTAGGAAATGATGAACCAAAGTAAAAGCAGCAACCTGCGAAGTTTATGGACTCCTTAAGTATTCTCAAGACTGATAATACAGCAAACTGCTTATAATTACCCGGACGCTTTTGACAGCATATACTCAAGATCACATGACCTTTATGCATGAGAGATATTTGAACATCCAGGAGATACTATAGACCGAGAGCGTGAGCATCTGTTATAGGCTGCCAAATGGAATGAAGAGACCAGCAGCAGAGCATGTGGCAGTCATGCACCTTTGTCAAGCATCTTATTTGATCTCTAGGCATTGGGTGCCAAACCACATCTCAATACATGTAGTACTATATGTAGTCTATCGATTAGATAAGATTCGTGCCACCTGCAAATAAACTCGTCTTCTCGAATATTTTCAAGACATGCATACACGTATAAAAGCTTGCAGTAATTCCGCGGTCAATGGAAATCAATTGATCGTTCAACCAAAGAATCCCGTACTGCTCCTCTCCCGGTTACATCTAGTCAATCAATACCCCTGTCTACTTAGTATTCAACAGATAGATATATATATTTTTTTATTACATGGATCGGGACACTTCGACCCGATTTGCTACCGCAAAGAATTGTCCAATTGTGGAGGTGGAAGCGGTTTCTTGCACATAGTGAAGAAGCCAATACCATAGTTGCTATCATCTCTTACAGTAAGTTTTATTTACGCATGTACGTAGATATGCCATCCCTTCTATTTACCATGTACGCTAGCAATATCACCAGTGCATACACCCAGTAGTACTTACTTGTAGTATTTAGTACAGACACGATGTATAAAATATGTATAATTATTATAGCACGTTTATCAAGATTGCCACACCCTTTTTAAAGGCTATCGATTATGCCTGTTTCTTGGTGGTGCCGAAATGTATAAAAGTACAAATACAAAATAAATAATTATGATGCGAGGGCGCCCTCGATCGACCGAGTGAGATATCATATGATTATATAACCAAACGCCCCACAATCCACTATTAGCGATTTTTCTCCTACAACACCACAGCTATCCAACCCCACCAATCTTCTCATAACCAACAATGGCCTTCCGAGTCCCCGGAACCTCATTGCTCTCCTGGGGCAGCCCTCTTACCCGGTGGGTACCCCCCCCTGCCTTTGGCCGGCAATTCACCTCGACCGCCAACACCGCACTCCCGTTACCAGCGGCACTCAAGACGTCTGCGTCGTCACCGTCAAAGATCGCCGGGAGGAAGAGGGCGCGATATCAGTTTCGCCCGCCACGATTCTATAGGGGTCCTTTCTCGCCCATACAGCCTCCTAAGCCGTCGTCGCCCAACTCAAGGCTGTTCGTGCCAGGGCCATTTACTTCTGAACGTAGGTCTTGCCCCGTTCAAATTTGGAGGTGCACGATGTGAATTGGAATAATTAAAATTACCTGAAATCGGGAGGATATCGCAGGTCTTCAGGATCATTACTACACTACGCTGGCTCCAGACCTTTTGACAATGACATATGTCCACCTACCAAAAGGATACCAGCCCCGTGACTATTCATTCCGTCACCGAGAGTGGGACGACTCATCCCCGTACCACGCCGGGCGTGGGACACGCCCGCCTCCTGGAAGAACGGCCCTTTATCCAGCTCCCCGGCCTCGTACACACCGTAATATTCCCAGGCTCACTGGTATCACGGTACACACGATGGTGCGCGATGCTCTGAAGGATTCGGCGTTCTTACATGCGGCTGGTATGGTAGTGCAGAGCATTACCGGCGCAAGGGCGGAGGTGCATTACTCCAAGGTCAACATTGCTGCCTTTGAGTTGCGTGCGCAGAAGGCATGTGCGGTTACGAGCACCGTCAAGGGCCCGTTGGCGTATAGGTTTATGAGCTCCTTAATTGATGTGGTATTGCCAAGGATAAAGGATTACGAGGGTGTGTCAATCAATTCTGGAGACTCGACGGGAAATATCAGTTTTGGCTTTACGCCCGAAACTGTTGCTCTTTTCCCCGAGATTGAAGGTGAGAATCCCATTTCCATACTGCTCAAATGACGATCGAATCACTGATTTAATGTAGTAAACTATGATATGTACCCCCCAAGAATGGTTCCAGGTTTGCATGTGACTGTCCACACCTCTGCAAGGACCGATCGTGATGCAAGGCTACTTCTTATGTCGATGGGAGTGCCATTCAATCCCAAGCCAAAGAAGAAATAACCCACGTGAGGGGTGGTAAGGATGTCCATATTTCTTTGAATTTTTAAGTACTGTGTTTCGGGGTACGGATATTGTATTATAGGGGGCGTGGATAGATTAGTCTGCGAGAAATTCAGTCCAGACCCAAGAGCAAACAATGTATCAAGCTGCTGTGTTTCGAATGATTTGGTATAATCGGATAGGAAGTACTAAACATGGTATTGACGCTGATCGACCGAATAAAACTCGGCTGCTGCGGATGAAAAATTAACGAAAAGGGATGAATACATAAAATGAATAGGCGGGGTAATTAGGCTTTTAGAGAAATAGATTGTTAGTCTTAGATCACAGGTGGCCGGATAGCTTCTAAGAGTCAACTCTGCTTCCCTAATTCAATAAAATATATATTTGCACTATGCTGGTATGCTTCTATAATGCCATTACTTCTTACCGCTTTCCCATTGAGGTAATCATCTCTTGGTGTACGGACCTATCCCTCTGTGCCTCTGTCAAGGAGTTGATGCCTGCAGTAAGTCCCGTGTTAGATCTCGAAACCAGGGAATTGCAGGATATATACATACTCCTAAGATCACCAACAACATCTTTTGCCTTCCCAAAGTAAACTTCCTGGAGCAAGTTCCTCATTTTCAGCTCCATATCTTCCACCAACTTGCCGATATTCGCGATGTGCGAGGAATCGTCGTCGACCGGCAAGTTCTGCTCGATCTGCCGAGTCATGTTACCGGAAAGATCCATCTCGCCCAAGGATTCATCACCACTGATCATATTCAAAATAACAGTGGAAGTGAGCTTGTATTGGGCTGTCCGAGCTCTATCGGTTGCCTCGAAGACATGAATAGAATCCCAAGAACCAGTGGACTTGTTTGTTGACGAGACAGCTATACCCAAGTTAGCTTAGTAAACTTGAAATATAGTTGAAGATGGTAATTGCATTTCTTTAAAAGAACAACACCAGCAAAACCATCATCCAAGTTCCAGAAATAAACACTCGAAACTCCGCCTTCATAGTACCTATCCACTTTGTTAGTCTCCCTTATACTAAGAGCCTAGTTTGAGTAGCCTACAGCTCACGGTAGATATCAAAGGCCTCGTTGGCCGCGACCTCCATCTTCCGGACCTTCTCACTGGGGAGAGTCCCATCGGTCAAAGGTGGATCAAACTCGTTGCTCCATGGGGACCTGTATGAATCTCCGTCACGGTTGTAATCACATAGGAGATAGTTCCGCCCAGTTTTCTTACAACGTTGAACCTGAAGAGGTTGGTCAACGGAAGAAAGGAGCTCTTCGGTGAGGTCTGGGACCAGATTTATCAATGCGTTGACATTGTTGGCCGTGTGTTTAGGATTGAGACGGCGGAGGAGATCGCTATAGTAGTCGTCAGCAAGCGGTGGTTCGATTACAGAGTTTTTGTAATAACCTACAGAGCGGAATCAAAAGGGTCCAGAGAAGACATTGAGCTTATTTTTGAAGGGGAGATGTGAATAGGAGTTTGCCAGGGCGGGGAGCTAGAGATAGGTGGGGTGTAAGACACGTGCAGGGTTGCTCCTTGGCAGGTTTACAGCAACGACGTTAGAGCTTTTGGCTCCCTAAATTTTAGAAGCTAGTAAATACGTACAACACGAACGCTCAATAACAAATCTCCACGAGCCCCAACTACTGTCCAGATCTTGAAATGTCTTCCTTGGGCCCCTCGCTTACTGAAGACGAACTCACGTCTCTCCTGGCCCGTATATCTCAAAAGCAGTCTGTACAGTCGCTCATTATCCTTGATCGGTCCTCAGGCTCTATCATTCGCTCCTCCGGCTCGATTGCCGCCAATAGAAATTCGGAAACCCTGGTCGGAGAGTATGCGGGGATGGTTTGGAAATTTGTTAAGAGCGCCGAGGAAATGGTCGGTGGTATGGATGATGAGGTAGGCCTTTAAGCATAGCGGATGTGAAAGAAACCCTTGCTAATTTGCGTTAGGACGACTTGAAACTTTTGAGGGTCCGAACGAAGAGGCACGAATTGGTTATTGTACCAGGTAACTATTTGTGGATCTCTAGCTTTCGGTGCCTGTGCTGACTAGTTCCTTTAGATCCACGCTTTATCTTAATCGTTTTCCATGATACACCTACAGCCTAAAGCTAGCTAGCAGCATGGTCTCTTATGGATTGGGTGGCGTTATAAGCAAGCGGTTTTATGGTAATGTTTTGGGTACACATAAAGGCATTTCTTTCCTTCTTTCATAGAGAGACTTTACGAGATTGATACCTACATTTTTGTTAGTGACTTGTAATTAGAGTGGGTTCTTGATGAGCACACCGCATAATTTTACGCTCTTTGAGGTCGTTTAAGTATTCATTTATAGTTCGGATTCTCAACAATTCAGATCCACTATTCTTACCTTAGCACACACACATTTTTAAGGTTCTAGCTAACCACGATCGTTTGGGACTACAAAGCCATGGTCATAATATCAATACTTGGCAAATTAATACATGTAGCTCTGGAAACTAATGTAGAATCTTAATACGTACCATATTACATGAGTGACATCTCATGACGTACGCCAAAGATCGTAGAGAAATGCTCAGAATCTGGTGCACTACAGCCTTGGCAACGTTCTGCCAAAAAAACACTATTTACATTTAATTACAATTACCCTATATAGCAAGTCAAGAGCCCGGTTTGTATAATATGCGATGTACCAGATTCTAAGACATGTTTTCGGCCTTTGGGCGATAAGTGCATGTACCTAGATCATGTAGGTAAGTATATACATATATGTATAATACGTGTATTTAGGTAAATTGTATTACTCCGCTCAGCGAGATCCCTACTCAGCGAGATTCACATACAGATATTTCTTGGCTGTAGACTCGGTTAGGGATATCGCTGAGTAGGGAAACGGAGCCCATATATACATGTATCTCTAGTGGTAGTGTATAACGAACCTCAAGGGACACAGTATTCGAAAATTTGGTCCCCAAACAAGCCTCCTTGAAAATGGGTTAGGGTTCGTTAACTACAAGTACTAAAATGTAAAAGTACTCATACTGTAACGGGAGACACTACATGTACATATACACTCTATAAGGGTACGTCAGGACCAAAGATTGGTACCATTACCCCATAAACCGTCATTGCTGACACCCCTCATGTGAGACCGAAAGCCACGCCAACAAGTACCATTGAATTTATTAGCACTAGCCACTCGTTGGAATTTTGGGAAGGGTGTCAGCATTGTCTCGACGGTTTATGGGAAGGGAGATTCGACTGGGTTGCCAAGCAATATCAAAATGTATGTAGGGCTACTCTAGTACCACTACATGTAGTTACCCTGCCTATATAACAGAGCCTCAAAAAAAAGTTCCAAAGCTCTTTGCGAAAGACTGGGATATCCAACCAACCCTCATTACCCATTGTTACAAAAAAAAATGAAAGTCGGCTTCAACGTAAGCTTCTCCCTACTATAGTTTTCCTTTTTAAGTTACTAAAAAGAATCTCCCAGTTTGCAAATTTACTTGGCACAGTGTATTGTCGCGGAAATCTCGTCTTCACACCAGATGGGAACTCTTTGCTTTCACCAGTAGGGAATAGGGTTTCGTGCTTCGACCTCATCAAGTTGGTTAACTCCTTGAACACGATTGGAATTTTTTTTTTACTGATTTCCGGGCCCGCAGCAATAAGTCCTTCACCTTTAGTTTCGAGCACCGGCATAACATCGCAAGATTAGCTCTTTCGCCTCAAGGAACACTATTGCTTTCAGTTGACGAAGGTCCTTCACAAACTATCCGAATTCCGATACATGTCCTGACTTGATTTTAGATGGAAAAGCTATCCTCACAAACTTCGTCCGTCGTACTACCCTTCACTACTTCAATTTCAAGTCAAAAGTCACCGACCTGAAATTTTCACCAGATGGTAAACATTTTGCTGTAGCTGTGGGGCGTACAATCCAAGTCTGGCGTACACCGGGTGTTGATGAAGAACGGGAGTTTGCGCCGTTCGTTAAACACAGAGAATACGTAGGACATTACGATGTCGTGAATAGCATTAGCTGGTCAAGTGACTCGAGGTTTTTCTTAACTGCATCAAAAGATTTGACGGCGAAGGTTTTTTCGTTGGATCCCATAGAGGGATTCGTACCGACTAGTCTGGCGGGGCATAAGGACTCAGTCATTGGCTCTTACTTCTCAAAAGACCAGGAAACAATTTATACAGTAGGCAAGGACGGGGCATTATTTGAATGGAAGTGGAAACACCTGCCACCAAGGGGAGATGAGGATGAAGACATGGAAGAGGTAAAGGAGAGGCCAGAGAGGTGGATGATCACACAAAGACACTACTTTCAGCAAAACCACGCAAAAGTCAAGTGCGCTACATTCCATCAAGACTCAGCTTTACTGGTAGTCGGATTTGATTCGGGTATTTTTGGATTATATGAGATGCCAGACTTCAATATGATTCACACCCTCAGTATCTCTCAACAAGGGATTGACTTTGTAACTGCCAACAAGACCGGTGAATGGCTCGCCTTTGGAGCTTCAAAATTAGGGCAACTGCTGGTATGGGAATGGCAATCAGAATCATATATTCTTAAACAACAAGGCCACTTCGACGCAATGAACTCGCTCGTGTACTCACCGGATGGACAACGGATCATCACTACTGCCGATGATGGAAAGATCAAGGTCTGGGATGCACAATCAGGGTTTTGTATTGTCACATTCACAGAGCATACATCTGGTGTTACTGCCTGCGAGTTTGCCAAACGTGGAAACGTTCTTTTTACCGCCTCTCTCGACGGTAGTGTTCGAGCATGGGATTTGATCCGGTACAGAAACTTCAGAACCTTCACTGCCCCAAGCAGACTCCAGTTCTCAAGTCTTGCAGTCGATCCTTCCGGCGAGGTTGTCTCTGCAGGGAGCTTGGATAGTTTTGATATCCATCTTTGGAGTGTACAGACCGGGCAGCTCCTCGAACAGCTCTCTGGGCATGAAGGTCCAGTCTCAACACTTTCTTTTGCGCCAAATGGGAAATGTCTTGTTTCTGGCTCCTGGGACAGGACTGTACGAATCTGGAATATCTTCTCTCGAACCCAGACAAGCGAGCCGTTGCAGCAACAGACTGATGTACTTAAGGTTTGTTTCCGGCCTGATGCCCAGCAGATTGCAGTTAGCACTCTTGACGGGCAGCTCACATTCTGGGATGTTGAAAACGCCGAGCAAGTTGGCCATATTGACGGGCGAAAGGACATCTCTGGTGGACGCAAAGCAACTGACCGTACTACCGCTGCCAATGCTGCTGGCACAAAGCATTTCAACACACTTTGTTTCTCTGCTGATGGGACATGTGTTCTTGCCGCTGGAAATAGCAAGTACATCTGCCTATATGATATCGCTTCTAGTAGCTTGGTCCGGAAGTTCACTGTCTCGGTCAACTTATCGATCGACGGTACCCAGGAATTCCTAAACTCAAAGGACTTGACAGAGGCTGGTCCATTAGATCTTATCGATGACCAAGGAGAAGCCTCTGATCTTGAAGACCGAATCGACCGTACCCTTCCTGGTGCTTCTCGTGGTGATTTGTCACAACGCAAAGTGCGGCCTGAGATACGTATCGCAGATGTTGCATTTTCCCCTACCGGAAGATCCTTCGCTGCAGCCTCAACGGAGGGCCTATTAGTATACTCTCTTGACAATGTAGCCATTTTCGATCCCTTTGACCTCGACGTTGATGTAACCCCCGCAGCTACACTTGCTGAGAAGGACTATGTAAAGGCGTTAGTGATGGCTTTCAGACTCAATGAGAGATACCTCATTCACCGTGTATATGAGGCCATTCCGGCTGAGGATATCAGACTGGTAGTTAGAGATCTCCCAATAGTTTACCTGGCTCGACTGTTGCGATTCGTTGCTGAGATGGCAGAGGAGACGCCGCATGTTGAATTTGCGCTACTCTGGGTAGAGGCAGTTTTGAGTAAGCATGGAAGAGTCATCAAGGAGCGGAGGGGGGATTTCGAGACGGAAATGAGGAGTGTGGCAAGGAGTGTGCAGAGAATTCAGAGTGAACTGGCGAGGCTGTGAGTTTTGATTTCGTCCTATCCTCTCGTTTGGCTCATCGACTGACCTTCTCCCTTCTAGTGCCGATGAGAATGTTTACACGCTAGAGTTCCTCTTATCAGCGCCCGTACCCCAGAAGGACTCCATAGAATCCCCAGATAAAAAGATGATAACAGAAAAAGGAGGATCTGATGACGAGAAGGAGGATGAAGACGTGGAGATGGAGAATGGGAGCAACGAAGACGAATGGATCGGACTTGATGATGATAGCGATTGAATAACTAGATCTTGATTATGGGGTAGATAACGGACAAAACTCATACTTTGTGTCTCGTGTAAATTTAGTTGGTATTTCTCATAAGTAATTGGTCCTTAAGGTATGTATAATTCTTCAATGCGGGCAACAACTATGTGACGCCCAGGAATTTTACTCAAGGGAAAAGCGGCCACATTGATTCTGAAGGTTTCGGGCCACCTGTTAGTTTGAAGCCCCTGGTCCCGATTCCACACACCTAGGCCCCTGGCTTCGGCTCTAAACACCGGTGCAATTGGTACGGGAAGCTGGATACACATGTACCAATTAGGGGGAAATCCTGAAACGATGTCAGAGCTCATTTAGACTTACACAATCAGGAATGAACGCTAATGTTTATTATCAACACACACACACAAAACAATTCCTGCCACAGCTCAATTTCTCGGGAAGAAAAAATTGATCGTCCTGAATATAATAGGACTGTTAAATTACCTGGAGTGGAAGTTCGAACGTCCTTTTACACGTAAATGGCAATCCATCGCGCTGAGAGATAGAGAAACACCTTCACCCTATCCTATCCTTTCGTTCAACAACCTCGAGAATTAACTCATACTCAATTAATTGTGGCAGAGAGTGTCTGCTCACCCCCACAATATTTGCTCTGGCTAGTGGACCTAATGCACTGCGGTTAGGCTCCCCATCCGACATGGGTGACGTGTCACAATATTTCCTCTACTCACACTTGTTCCCCAAGATCAAGTTTCTTTTTTTTTTCATTAGTATGAATCAATCGGTTTTTCATTCAGTAGCCAGTCGGAGCAATGTATGAGGCCGAGTGATATACTATGACCTATAGTCGAGAAGGAATATTCACCGCTAGGACACCCCCAACGCAAGTTGATTACTGATTATTTGCTAAGGGTGTCTCGGGAGACGCAGTAGTACCCTATTGAGTAGCTAGCGAGGACAAAAATTAAACTAAGATATTCAAACAAGGTGTACATGCAACTGAAGCAATAATCCTCGCCACTCGACACACAAGGAGCCCAGAGAAAACTATCCTCACCGCTGTTGTTTGCTTTTTTGAAGATCAAAGCTTACTTTAAACCCCTTAGATCTACGCTGGTCCTCCTTAGTTAACGTGGTATTTTGAATATGCCGCATCCACCTCGTATTCAGATACCGGAAGATACTGGCGCCTGAATAACGGAACACATAGGACGTTTAGCATCCATAGCTACACTTATTCCGCTCATATATTGAAATATCGTTTGATTTGAGGTTTCATGTGGCTAATTACGCTATAGGATGTGCATTACAAGCTTACTCTCAAATCCTAGCGAACACCAAGAAGTTTTAAACGTATGATTTGCACTTGGTGATGGCAGCCGCACCACTTATTGATTGGGTCCGCCCCGCTTCTCTGGTCTGCCAGCTCAGCTAGAGTTACTTTCTTCAGCCAAGGGGCTATCTGTTTGTGTAGTATTGGATCTGTTCCATCTCTACGCTTTGCCTGAGGAATTTTCTATTACCATAGATATTTCTTCCTGGCGAAATGGTTTGCGGAGATAAAGATCTATGGAAACTAAGATTTGAGTATTAAAGGTTCCAACGGTCCCCCCAAGATTATATTCTTAAATTCTCATTATAATTAGATGGAATTTGCTTAAGATACATATATCATATCATCCTTACACCTTTTTCTCTGTTACCAGTACCCTTTATAATACGCTTCATCACTGTCTCCTCAAAATCTTCCAGACCCAGCGGACTCCGTTACCCTTCTTCATAGCCTTCCGATATAAGAAACAAAAATAAAGATCTTGCAAAAAACATCTTCCCAATAAACACCCGGGGACCCGGAAAAAACAATTCACTTCGCGCACAAAGAGCGTTTTCCCGGCCTAGAAGAGGCCCCACGGCGACCTTCGGAAGAGTACATTATTTTACATAAAGACCACTCGACTTCCTATACACACCACCGAGATTTTTCATCCTTTTTGGGCAAACTTTTGCCTTTCCACCCCGTCAACGCCATCGCATAGATGCCCCCGCCGGCCTAAGCAGCGGAGGTAGATACATGTATGCACACAATAGACATTCTAAATTTACAAGTCTTGGAATGTTTTAGTGCTGGCTGCAGAGACGCATAAGAAGGGAGAAGCGGTGTCTAAGGGGGAGGGGGGGTGTGATAATTGATTTGGGTATTATTATAAAGGGTGTTGGTAACAGAAAAAAAGTTGCAAGGGTGGTTGGGCTGTACCGAAAGCAGATTTTCATGTAGTTATATTAAACCGTATGAACCACCACCGCCACCAGACCTGAGCAGCCAGAATTGCTCATGTCTGGTGGTGGTGGTGGTTCGTGCGTTAGGACGAGTCTAGGATTGGTGCCGAATCAAGAGTTTTGGGTGTGCGAGATCTAGATTAGATCTAACGTTTTAGACCGGCGGGTATCGTGTCAGACCTATAGAAGAGTGTCAATCCCACACAACTCCGCAAGAGAATTTCCGCTGCCAGAGCTGTCTGCACCACCTTTTGAGATATTTACTGCCAGACTTTTAAGAAGTGGATTCCACTTGAAAACACACGCATTTGAATAGTTTCCGGATGGACTATCCTCTATTATAGTTTCTAGGCCTGACACAGTACTAGGTTAGAAACGTTATGTCCCCGTAATTCAGCAAAAATTTACGTAATCACGATCTTGTCGGGGAACGGCGTTCTAGTAATCAATAAAGTTAGCCAAGGCATGCGCAGAGAAATAGCAAGCTTCACTCTTACAGGACTCGGCGCATGTCTTGGCGCTGCGAGTCTGAATAGGACTAAAACGATCTGCCCCAGGACAAACCTACGTTTCCTTTGCCAAGATAATCCAATACAGATGGGGTTAGAGTGAAAAACTTGCATTGGCGTAGATAATGTGATGCATACACTACAATGCTAGATCACTAAACTACAACAACTACAACAACAAGCTACTGCGGCAATTATAGACCACATTCTAATTTTGATTTTATTAGATGTAATACGAAGTACTCTACATTTATCCTACCGGCCATACAAGATTGCAGCTCATGATTCGAATTTGGCAGTTATGACCACCCATAATAGTGACTATGTCATAACGCAGATCAAGCCATAGAAAAGAGGGGCAGCAGCAAAAAGGGTCATCTGTTGCGGAACCTATCAGGCGAACCAGGCCTATGACTAGTACTAAAGACAGCTTTCAACTCACTGCATCTGGGTCACAGCAACTACATGTATCTACATATAGCGTTTATTTATCGCTAGAATATATGGGTACAGTGGCAGGAGCGTAAACGTATGTACGTATACCTAAATACAACTTGTTTACTACTAGAATTTCAGCCCCGATATATATAAAGACTCTTACGTCAATAACTAATTAGAACTGAGAATCACCTTTTTGGTAACCATGATTATAGGAAAAGGCCTATATTCATCCGTTCAAAGTTATCAATTTCATAATCCTAGCGGGGGTTTATACTCCTTCCCAGAACATTATCATGGCAGTTAACACCGACGGCGTACTATGATGAATGCTGAAGTGGATACCTTGAACCTGTCTGGGCGGGTAGTGTATCGGACCTTTATAAATGGTGAGATCTATCGCTTTGGAGCTTGCTTGAGATGGATCTTTGGTTCACCTGACATACAAGTATGGGGGCGGTGGGGTCCGTAGGATGCATGCAGGGAATTCAAGCTTCTAGATTGTAAAACGGGTTATTGGAGACAAGTATGGGACCCTTGCAAAAATGGTAAAGTCGTTTCCCTTCGCTAATTGGAACAGGCCATCCAATCTGCTTCTCATCGAAACCTTCCCCTCCTAACACGTAATCACTACATGTATTCCACTGTCTGTGACTCTCCTATCTGAGAATGAACGCCTCTCTATTGCCACACTCAGAGCTGTACTACATGTATATATAGTACATACTACTTGTGGGTATCCTTTCTTCGCCTACACTTGCATCTTCAAATTAATCAACCCAGCATTCGCTCGCGCGCACAGCGTTTAATAATTAAACGCGGTATATTTCTCTAAGCCAATGATCTATTTAGGTGACTTGCGCGAGTGACTAGTGTTCACGCGCCGTCACATTCGACTCCTATCTGCCTGGCTACGTGGGAAGTAGTAGGTACATATAGTTGACCTGTCCCATGCCCTTCCTTGGCATTAAAGCCTGTTATATGTCCCCACTTAATGAATTACTACTAATCAGGAGAAGGCTGAGCGCGGGGCAGAGCAGTTGTACTTCGGGATTCCTGACTTCCTGCTTGCGGCATAAATTGCAAACCGTTATCACTCTTCTGGATGCGGCCGCGACAGCGTGCATATTATGATTTGAATAATGTCGGGCTGACCTCGATCCCCCCCATCCCACTGGATAGTGATCTCTTGCAGGAAATCTGCATACCCGCTGAGAAGAAACATTGCACCAGAGATGCTGGTCAAAGGCCAATGAACAGAGATAACGGCTAAAACCTAACCCAAAATTACTTATGGATATTAAAAGAGTCAAATGATGGCACTAGAACTCAGTCCTCGGTATTACCACACAGTGGCCTCTCTTTTAGAGTAAAGAAAAACCAAGTCTAGCGCCAGGGGGCGCAAAACTCTGGTTGAGAGCTGGAATCTACCTGGCACTGATTCAGAAAAATAACTAATTGGATCAATAAAGGTTTCAAGAATAATGACTAGCATATGCTCAAGAGTGAGAAGTAAACTACAGTTTTTTTAGGGCTCGGTATTGCGTATGCAGAAGTTACATATGTCACAGAATAGGGCAGATTATGAGTCTCATGGGCTAAGTTATCAAAATACTACGCACGGCACACTACCAGCGGCCCTGGAAGGTTTTTGAGACTAGGATCACGGCTAATATCAGGTCAATACTGAGATGGTTGGGTCTAGGTCCGGATTTAGGGCAGGTTATCGTTATGTTAGGGCCAGTGCTTTGGAAAAGCCAGTTCTGTTTCCATGTCGATCGAGAGCATAGAAGTCCTAATCTCCTGCACTTGCGTGTGGCCAAGGAATACCCGCAGGTAAACTCGGGGTGTTACTGACGAGGCCTTACAAGGCCTGCGAATTGCGCACCTTGACCCAGACACAAGTACGGAAGTCTTTGGCATGAAACCCTGCATAAACAAGGCTACAGGGGAACGAAGGTCAAGAAAAGGCTACCAACTATCACTCAACCGCTCAATAAATTCCCTTTAGGAAAAGCCACTCATGTTTCAGCGATAATGAGCCATCATAAGTGAATCAAGACTCGAGAAAGGCCCTTTTTAACCGGATTGAGTCGGTCGTATCAAGTACTTGCTTACCAGCAAAAGAACCAAAAAATGCAAGTGACGGAAACAGGGATAATTTGTATGAGAGGACGGCGCCACTCCATACAAATTATCCTTGCCCTGACCAACTGGTTCTTTGGCTGGTAAGCAAGTAGGTCTCAGGGTTGGTCTTCTTCAATCAACTAAGTGGAGTTAAACCTCAGGACACTTGTAGTTGCATTATGATTAGTTATGGGGCAGAAGAAAAAAAAACTATCGACAGGATGTGGAAAAAGAGGAAAGATTAAGAGAAAAAAGAAAACCCAAATTGAGTCATTATAAACTATCATAATCAACTTAATGGGCTGATCACACCAGCGGAATCCAAAGCCTCAAAATCGAATCCGAGCTTTAAAAAGAACAGTGTCTTGATTCAGCTTTATTCTTCAATCGAATCAGAAATAATTATGCCACACACACTCGCGGGTTCTCCTAATTAATCCTAGAGACCTTTAGTTCACAGATCAAGATTCGAGAGCCATGTGATGTTTAGCTTCCAAGAGGGTTTTCTGGTCTGTATCTTTCCCACATTCAAGTTCGGGTTACCACCAGACTAATGGCAGTCAACACCATAAGAACAATAATGCCGGACCCGTGGCCAATAGCTCTCTAGTACAGTGCAACCCCGATGGTGGCATATGGTCCGGAATGAAAGCTCTTATGTCACTATCGCGGATATGCTTGTATCGAGAACAAATTTGCTTGTGCCAATTCGTTCGGGATTGGCCAACAACATGCTACTATCGAGAATATGCTGCAAAAGTTCTCGTGATTTTATCAAGGATTGGTCACGAGACGACCATAATTTGGCGACCACAAGAGATGCAAAGAAGATATTATGATTAGAGAACTGAAGGTTATAACATAGTGCCTAAGCTTATGTCCCTATTGCTGGCTTTCCGGATTAGAGTTTTAAAAAGTTTCTGCTGGTTGGTATGCAGAAACCACGAAACTGTTGTCACCCCGCAATACTATCGAGTATCGGGTTCCGCTGTACACATTTCCCCAGCGAGGTAGGGAAAAAAAAAGGTGCTGCAGTATCTTTAGTGCGTATACACCAGCTCCATAAAAATTCCTGGCAAAATGACATAACCATTATTCTTATTTAACTTTCCTATAATATTATACAAAAAACTCTAAATAAGTAATCATAAGTAAACCGCTAACACAGGGGGGCTAACGATGCAAGGGAAGATAGGACGAAGCCTCGAGAAACCTCGAGAAACGAGTGTAAAGAAAGCCTCCGCGGCCGGACACACAACCAGAGGTAAAAGGTACATAAAAGCAATAAGGACTAACACACGACAACACTTTGCCCCCCCCCCCCCCAATCGACGCCGTACCACCCATTTAAAGAAACGTGAGTAACAATCTGAAAAAAAAAATGACTACCAGTGACCCAGCTGGAAAAAAAAAAAATGAATGAAAAATGAAAAATGAAAAAGAAAGCCAATACCCCAAAACCCCATAGACAGCTGTGAATAACTGTCTAACCTAAATTAGTAAAAATGCTTTTCCTGAAAAACATAATAGATCAAGAGCCAGTAGGTGTGCCTGCAGGTGCAGGCGGACTCATCCCCAATTCTGCCCATGTTCCATTCAGTTTGGGGCATAATTTTTTGTTTGTACCTGTATCATTTATTAGCCCTCAACTTCTTAATAAGTATAACAACGTTTGCAGAAAATCTCTTACGGATATGCCCCGCTTGCCCGCAATTTGCACACTTCCTTGTGGTAGCAGTCTTTCCCGGAACTGGCATCATGGTCATCGGGGAGCCCGGTGTTGTAGCCTCCGGCGACATGACATCGCCAGTACTAAAGCTCCCCTTCTTTCCCTGCCTTTCCCTTGCCTCTCTCCTTTCTTTATTCCTTTGTAATCTTTGCAGCTCAATCAATAGCCTCTTTTTATTCCTCTGATCCTCCTCGTCGTTGCCGGTAGGGACAATATTCTCGACTCTAAAGTGCAGGGTCAGTAAGCTTCTTCCTCTAGGTCGGTTTTCTCCTCATCCGCCTCTGTATGGGTACATACTGGGTCTTTTCGGCCTCGAGGTCCCGCCGCCGCTGGAGGTACTGTCGAATCACCTTGGGGTCTGTAACAAGTTCGACTTTGTTCTCGAGGTCACCTTTGTCGTTGCGGACTCGGCGAACAATCTTGAGGACTTTGTTGCGTTGGTTAGTAGCGCTGAAACGGGAGAACTGACTCATGGTCTCGTCATCAGGGTTAAGCCATGGGCTTGGGCCGCCGGGGGTGACAGCCTGGCTTCGTGGTGTCATGCCTTCCTCGAAGAGGTCGTCGACGTGCTCGTCACGCTGAGCGTCCTCGATTTCGAGGTCTGGAGGCTCAGTGGAAGATAAACTCCTGTGCTGTGAGCGCCAGATCTGATCGATTGCTTCTTCGTATTGACGCTGCTGGCGGGCAACATTATAGGAGTGCCCGCCGAGCTCCTTTAGGCGAGCCTTATCCATTTTCTCCTCGACACTTTCGCCGACGGCTTTGAAACCTCCCTTCATGCTGGTCCTAACGAACGAGAACGCCTCGCCACGCCCACTAGGGTCACCTTCACCGTGCAGTTGCAGCATGGCTTTACCTTGCGTGGCATTGATGAAGTTCTTTGTAGAGACCCAGGGAGTGAGCTGTGTCTCGAGACTCATGCCGTCTTTATCGTCGTCTTCTTCATCCTCAACGGTCTTTGCGTACCCTGCGTCGGCGAGATTACGCACACCAACCTGCATTGCCTCAAGGAGACAAAGATCCTCAGGCTTAACCATGGCACGGATAGCGGGCTCATCAGGGACAACCTCACCAGGCTTCATTTCCCAGAGGCCACTGCTCTTCTGGTATCCCATGAATTCCTTGATCTTCTGCCTGTTCTGTAGATCATTGTTTTCCGGGAAATGTGCGGATATGTCTTTTACTGCAATGGCTTTGCCTTCTTTCCGTTTCACAACACGGTAGCAGACCATCTTCAGCCTATTCTTGGCCGCGGTTGTCACCTTACGAGAGTGTGGACCTGGGACGTCGGTGACGGGGAGTAGCTGCCCAACTACATATACGTGCGGGATTGTGCGGAGGAAATAGTGGCTCTGGTTATCGTGCGTGTTCCGGATGACGACGAAATCCGTGCTCTTTGGTGCCTGCTTAAAGATCGGGGCACGACTCATGCGGTTATATAGTGTCGGAACCGTCTCTCCGGGGTCCACGGTCCCAAAGTTCCAGAATGGGGATCTGTCTTGGCTCATTAGCACCTGGGTCTCACCAATGTCGTATTTTGGGCGTGACTCGTCGTCGGGGCCCTTGCGGCGGTAGTAATTAATGAGACGGCTACCCATGCCGAAGTTTGACATGACGGTAGGGTACTCCTCTGAGTACTCGAGGAGAATGAAGTTGCAATTGTCCATGAGCGAGATGTCTTTGGTTGTGGCAAGAACTGTTTGAATATCTTTGCCTCGGTAGGTCTTTTTCTTGCGGCTCTTGATTTTAGAAAAGCGAATTTCCTGGTTGACATGGAAGTGGAGACTGGGTCGGTGGAAAGAGCGAGCTTCTTTAATAGAAAGCTTGGTTTTGTACTGTAAAAACAATTAGGAATGATCAAAATGCGTGTTTTAACAGGATATAACTTACGTATGGTGATTGTAATCTCAATGCAGGCATGCTGTGCTCGATATTGAGCTGTCCGATAGTGCTTCTGACCTTGTTCTGGTGATTCTCTTTCAGCAGATCGTAGGCCTCATCGTTGCTGATGTTGTACCGCTGTGTAAGATCTTTATTGACCCTTCTCTTGAACTCACCGCCGATCTTCCGTGTTCGCCTGATCTCATTGGGCTGGCGGATATCTACAAGTAAATACGGGTCATTCAGGTCCAGTGTAACCTTCGCCGAGATAGATGTAAGATTCCCGTTAAAGATTGCCTCTTCGTCCAGCCACGAGTCGGGCAGCGAGTCCAGGAACTGGTCAATCTTAACCCTCTATAACGATTTAGTATATAAAATAGGATATACCCTAGTGGAGGCAGTAGAATACCACAAACCTTCTCCGGCCGGTTCTTGTCATTCCGGATCTCAACCACGTCAATGTCCACATCCTCATCGTCCAGGTCCCGCTTCGCCATGACCGGCGGCGATGGTGGCGGTGTTGCCAGAATCGCCTCAATCTTGCTGTCCCAGTCGTCACAGGCCAGGACCAGGTCGCGTTCAAACGATGCATCCTTCTTTGCCTCCTCTGGGTCCAGCTTCTCTTCCTCCTGTTCGTCATCTGTCTCTATCTCCTCGATCTGCGGGGGAATGATGATGATCCTCCCCCGTCGCTCATCATCTCGCTCAATATATCCCTTAATTCCCACTGCACCCTTGGAGAATATTACGGAGTCGTCTGGCGCCATCTCAAAATTGATCTTTGTGGGGACACAAATTTTGGGCGCCTTTGGAAGAGTGGTACTGAGTGTGGCGGGCTTGCTCTTGAAGAGAGAGTTGAAGCTGAGGATCTTGTGAGGCTCAAAGTCGGGGAAGTACTGCTTTACGAGCTCCTGTTCGGTCCGTGTTGATTCCATCATCTCCCCAGGGCTCATACCGAAGTCAATATCCTTAAACAACGTAGCGCCTGTCTTTGCTGCCTCATCGTCGTAAAGCTTCCCAGAAGCCCCAGTACCACCGCCGCTGCCGCTACCACTGGCCGGAACATCAACACCACCGAAATCTAGGCTCATGTCCATATCGAGCTCCCCACCGCCGCCGCCAGAGTCGTCAAGTGCGTCCATATCGCCAAATAGATCATCAAGCTCATCGCCCAAAGCTGCCGACGGAGCTTCGCCCTCATTCATCAAATCAAAGAGCTCATCACCCTCTGCATCCTCCTCATCCAGCTGAGTGTCATTGGCTTCTATATTGTTGTTGGTAGAGTTATTGGCGGGCTCTTCTTCCTCGGGGAGGAGGTCGTCGTCGCTGATGTCTTCGTAGTCAACGGCGTCAGCTACCTTGCCAACGGTATCGCCGAAACTGAAGTCCCCGGGGACGTCGCCCGCAAGCGCGTCGCCGTTGAGAATCCCGTTTATGAGCGCGTCGTCGTCGTCGGCATGCGGGGAGGGTGATTTGGGCGTGGCCATGATTAAGGTGCGCGATGTATGAGGGTAATGATGGGCAGGGGGGGGTTGGAGAAGGCGGAAGTGGTGTGTGCGTTGATGGGGTGCTGCGCTGGGTGCGAATATACTGGGGGGGTTCCACAACAAGGAGGTTGCCACAGGTCGTCCGTCACAGGTGAATAACGAGTGAGCGTTGGTGAGGTGAGATGAATTTATGAAGCAATCTTTCTTCCCCTTCAGTTAATTAATGCAGCTAATTCTTCCACTTCTACTGCGGTTTTAAGTTATGATTTCATTTTAATGGTGGGTATGTGTATGGTGAGGAGAGAACGTGAGTGTTGGGGAAGAGAGGGGGGGGGATAAGGTAATGGAGGGGGATGAGTGATAGATAATGTATTGTAGTTAGAAGGGAAGGGAGACGTAGTAGATGCTTGGTACCTGTTATCATGTAAACACTGTCCATAGTATCTACAAGTATGGTATAAAACATACCGTACCTGTACCTATATGTACCCTGCTACCCTACCTATCATAGAACAAAACGCCGAGTGATGTCGCGTGCACCGGTCAACACCGATGTCTTGGTTAACGTTACCTGTATATACCGACATCCACTACATGTAGCTATCACTTCTCCCACCCCTTTCCAATGACGGCACAATCCAGGAGCTAGAGAGAGCGAGAGAGAGAAAAACGCATCGCGTACGGAAAATTAATCTCTCTTTCTACTTTAAGGTTGTTATTATATTTACCCCCCCCCCCCCTTCCAGAACTTATATTAATAACTATACTAATATCACCATATATTCTTACGACCACTACTATTTCTACTACTGTACTATCTATGAATTACTACTAGGATGTAGCAAATAAAAGTTCAGACCTCATCTACCAATGACATGCAACCGTGAACAACGTAAAACAAACTCCATACACATGCAGATGCACCCTCCCAAAAGAGGGGGGATAAAAAACAAAAAATAAAAAATAAAAAAAAACATAGAGAACAAGAAAATCTCCACACATGCACTAGACCTTCACCAACCCTACCCTCACTAACTCCTCTAATTCTCCCTCCAAATCCTGCCCCAGCCATCTCTTCACCACTGCCCACCTTCCCCGAGCCCTCCTCCTTACTGCCCCCCCCTTCATATCTAGTAGCCATAATCTCACCCACCTCTCCCTCAGCTTCCTCTCCACGCTCCTTGCTTCCCTCAGCTCACCCCTAACCCTCCCCCTTAATTCACCTCCCTCCACACTCCTACACGAACATTCCGTCCCTTCCAACACCTTCTCCAACTCCGCCACCCTCGCCCTCGCCCTCTCCGCTCCCTCCCGTGCCTCCCGGATGTGCGTAACATACCTTACTGGCCGACACCTCGCCATGACGGCGAACAGTGCGTCATTATCCAGATCCATCTCCGCCGGGAGTTTCAGCTCCCCCAGCCGCTCGTCGAGTATAGGCGTCGATGCTGGAGGCGGCGGTAAAGGGCCAGCGAACGGCCATGGGGCTAGTTCAAGGACGTATGCGCTCGTGTACAGGAGCGTCAGCAGGACCGTCGCCCCGATGAGCTGTGACGCACCCGCGTGGTTGAGGGTTGAGCGTACGGTGGGAGTTATGGTAGGCATGTGGGAGGTACTCGGGGTTAGGGAGAAGTAAGTTCTTTTGGGAGTTTGGAGTACTAATCGCGGGTGCATAGGGAGTATTTGGCTTCTTCTGGGGAGCTGGGGGAGGGGTTTGAAGAGACAACGGCGACCAGCAAGGGCTCGGAGTAATATGGGAGGGTGCATGTTGTAGGTATGTTTTATAATGCTTTTTTAATTTTACCCTTTGACTTATTGAGTCTTTTAGGTATAGGTTCTAGGTAACTTGTATTTTTATAGATGGGATATATCTGAAGCCGGTATGGGGTAAAGTTTGAACAGGATAGATAACCTTCGTAAATGGGAGATCTAGATGGAGGGAGTGTATCGCGTTTTATATCATATGCAGGTCCCTCCAACCTAATTTTAAAAATGTACCAAGCTGAGGCTCTGCTCTACCCTCCCCCCCTCTGCCCATACACATGAATGCAAGGATGCGGCGCTGTCACTCGGAAAGAGTCACACCGCCAACTAGATAGATTTGTGAACAGGGTATGATCTCATTCATAAGCGACTGGGATTGTGTTTTACACCAACCACTTGACCTGTGAGCAAATTCTCAATCGGCGTGCAGTATTGTGATAGGATAGGTAATCATTGTGTGTTCGTAAGGGTCGACTATCAGCACTCATCCGGTAGAGCCCCTTTTTTTTTTAGAATATATTTTCTTCTTTCGATGGATAACGGTATGTTTTCGTGGGCGCCGCAGCACGGGGGTGGCTGCGACATGAACTATGATGTAGTGTGCTTCTGGAGTAGGCTTCAGCAACGTGTGCCCTACAAATCTCTCTGTGCTGCCCCGAGTGACGCCGCGTGATGAAACCAATACATGTAGGTTCCTCCTCTTCTTTCTTAACTCAGAGTTTCAACCAATACATGTAGGTATGGCCCTGGATATATTACATGTAGTATGCACTGCACGGCGGGCGGCGTCAATCTCGGCTATGACTTACATGCAGCTACCATTCTGCTAAGGGAGCAAACTTAGCCTCAGGTCCGGACGGGGTACCGAAGGCGCCTGTGGGAAGTATGGATGACTTGACTGCACACATGTATGTACAAGAAGTTGCCTCGGAGTTAACCGAGCCCCAGGAACGAGATACGACTTTGACATGTTCAAGGCTGAAAGTTGAAGGTTTGGCCTGCTCGGCGGAGGTTAAGACTCCCAAATGCCAGGCCGTTTGGCATGCCATTTTTTCAAGGTAGGCTAGAGTGTTGCAACTGTTGACAGAGTTCGTGCTTGGCAGACCATAACTCTGTTTCAAGATTGGCCCTACATGCAGTTTTGTAAGGAGAACGGGTCTGATCCAGGTTTTATATGCTTAAATGAAAAAAGCGCATTCCCCCTAATTCTATTCCATGGTCATTACCACACTACTACATACATGTAATACATGTATTTTGCAGAAACGAACCCAGGTTTACCCAAACGAAGCCTAAATTTATAGCGGATATCAATATTACTTTTAGGTCCCAGACGTATCCTTAAAGGTTACATCTATATAGGTTAGAGGGTCATATAACCCTAACCCATATGCCACAACACTGAAACGCGGGGTGGATCGACGTGCAGAGCCGGACGACAATCAATACGAACCCTGTATAATCAAAAAATTCCCACCAGATAAATGAACGGGAGCACTTATACCTGATATACCGTATTATCTGAAAAAATTCGTTGCGAGACAGCAGGGGTATAGGCCAACCGGAGGTCACCTTTAGACGTCAATCTGCAAGATTTGGTGTGAATAATCCTTGCTGCAGCGCAACGAATTTTCTCAGATAATACGGTATGCTGGCCCGGGTTTCAACATTTTATTCCCCCCCTGACTCGCAAGCCTTCCTAAATCTCCACTTTTTGACATGTATCAAGTTCCCGTTTCTTTTATAAGAGCTCGTGATTCCAATATCTGTTACCCCCGGCGTCTTTTACCCTACTAGTAGGATCCGGAAAGTGCATATGCCATGTGATATAGCCGGATGTATTTCCTTCACCTTGATCGCAGCCTCTACGCCCTAGCTCTCCTCCCACCTTGTTTTCATAACTCGAGCCTCGTCGAGCAACCGATGAAGACGACGGAGTGGTGTTAGCCCTCTTTCTCTACGGCAAGGCTATTTACATTCATTATATACATTCATTATACCGCCGGCCGGTTCTTTTTTGGCCCCTTTTTGTGTTTATTTGACTTTCTATTCTTCTGTACTCTTCTCGTTTCATTTCACTCTTGGGCGGGATCCTTGAGGGTTATTTGAACTCACCCGACTTCCATCATGGCTACGGATATATTACAAGAGCCACCTAATTATGGTCACTTGCGATTAGACAGTATTGGAAGGATATACATTATCATATTTGTACTCTGGACTCTGTTATTTGGCATTGGATTAATGATCTTTCTCGCTCATCGCCACCTTCCGTTCATTCGTTTGAAGAATGTCCCCCTCGTGTGTGCAGCATTGGTTATGCTGCACTTTCAATTGGGTTTTGATATGCTCATATACCCTTCAAATGGCATTTTCCCTTGCAGTCTTGAGTTTTGGGTCATGAATACTTGTCTTCCGTAAGTTAGAGTTGATTCTCGACCACCAAATCTGTTAAACCCAATACTTATAATAAACATGCGCCAGGCTTGGGATCGCTCTCTTCCAGGCACAGAACATGCAACTTTTCAGTCTCTTTTGGGGACAAAAGCACCTCGTTTTGTTGCGCTCTAAAAGTCCAGGGTCCGCAAACTCCCTAAAACTTATGGGAACATGCCCTCCAGATAATATTATCCTCCGATGCTGGTATAAGTGGCGAGATACCTGTATCCTGAGGAAAACCTATATTGTTATTGCTATTGGCACTGCTCTGCAAGTATATATCCAAAGGCGAGATTTCAATTTATAACAATATATGCTAAGCATGCGAAAAAGCTCTTTGTGGCCTTGGCGATTTTTCTTGTTTCAAGACGCTTCCATTCGGGCTTTGGACTTGTGGGGAAATCTGTTTCCCGCCTCCAATGCAGAGCTGGATGGGAATGGTATGCACTCCATGTACTCCGAATCTGGGCTTCCCATATTTCCTTAAATGTCATACAAAGCGCAGTTTCTTGCGTGTAGAGCTACTAAAAAGCGATTTTGACGGATATATAGGATTCACTCAGGTATCTGGCAGTCGGTTTGGACATATGGTTATGGCCCCTTCATCCTCTTTAAGATTAGGAAGATTCAGGATACGCATAGATGGCGGCTACAGACAACTTTGGCCATACTTTTCAGGTTAGTTACTTTTAGACGTTCAAATTCAGGAAGGGGTGCCTTGTTGGGTTAGATGGTTCCCCCCCCCCCCCCTTCTTGATGCTTATAGTATTAATGAGCTATTTTTAATAATTTTTATTGGCCCCTTCACACAGTCTGCCTGCTTTGCCATTATGGCTTTCGACTTGCTTCATACCAAATTTTTACATCATGAATTCTCACTGGCCTCCTAATCTATGGTAGGCTGTCTCCCTCTTAACCTCCCAATCAACCACCAAAGGCTCTGCTTACGGGGTTAGGTTTGTGCCCGGACTCGGAGCAATGGAATTTGTGATACTGTTTTTCCCTATTATCGAGATTTGGGAGTTCAAAAAACGCCAGCGTAAAGCGCGTGAAGAGCCTGGCCACACAAAATTCACTAAATACAGTATAGCAGCATTGGAACGAGCGTTACATCACGACATCGACCGCTTGGAGGAATTTGCCGCTACTAAGGATTTTACCGGGGAAAATATCATATTTCTTAAGCGTGTTGAGAGTTGGAAGGAGAGTTGGAGGCTATCGGAGATCGAGGCTAGTGGTGAGAAGTTGACACCACCAGCTCTTCGCGCACGCTACGATACTGCTGAGTATATATTCAGATCACTTATTCACCGTGAATCCTCTGCTTTCCCTCTCAATATCGAAGAGGAGATCTATCTTCCTTTGAGCAGGGTTTTTGGTGAATCCAACTACGGGTCCCAGAAATGTCTCCCCGTGCACAAACTTCCTTCTATACCAAGGGCAGTATCCCCATTTACAGATGGAATTCTGACAAACGCGAGAAAAACACCCGAGAGCAGGTGTTTTTGGGAGACTCGAGGCCGTCGACAATCCGAAGAGCAGGAATACAATGATGAGGGGCCGCCAACACCACCACGAAAAAACTCGGTGGTGGTCCTACCACGTGAGCCGCCAATGCACTTCGATATCCACGTTTTTGATAGAGCAGAGGCAGCAGTCAAACAAATGGTTCTGACAAATACTTGGATTCGGTATGGTTTTCTTAGTGGAAAGGGGGAACAATATACTAATATTATTATTTGGGAGCATCATTAGTTACGTAGATTCCTTACCTCCCTCTGAGCGCTCTTTAATCGGCGTAGGACCCACGGTTTTGCCGCCTAAAGCTAGCGGCGGAAGAATTATTTCTGGAAAAAGGAATTCGAGGGGTTGTAGTTAGTGTACACCTGCATACTGATAAGGAAGTGGAAGTATGGAGTCGTGCCGGGCCTATATTCCACGCTCTCTGTAATATTATCAAGGTCTTATTGCGTGTTTTGGTTCTGGTTTTACTTGCGGTATTGCCAGAAGATATACATGTACTTAATTACGAAAGTGTGCGTAGGTCTAAATTGCTGGCTGTGATTCATAAACTATCACTCGAGTGGTCAATTTCTTGGCGCTCTCACGTGACAGGTTCTAGTTACAGTATATACATGTTTATATTTAAAAGAAATCTCACCCGATCATATATATTTAACGACAGCTACATCTTTTCCTACGTAGTTAAGTATATAAAGCTCTTATGGGCATGAGTGGGCTCGGTCATGTATAGCATTTGGTGGCATGTCGTTAGACTTTGTACCTACATGTACTTAGTATCTACATGTACTTAAATCTAGTACTACCTTAGCAGAGTAAGAAGTTCGTCCGGAAATTTCACACAGTTCTGGGTTTCTGGCTGTTGTTGAAATTGAGTTCCTGGTAAGTAATAATCAGGGTCTGCCAACATGCAGCGCCAAGACCCGAGACTCGGTAGCTCCTCAACGTCACGACTTCAGATCTCCAAGCTCAACAATCAATACCGCGACTACTATCGGCTCCTGTCATGGCATTGACTTCGGTATACCATTTCTTGCTTGATAGAGCTCCAGCTGCTGTTAACCTATAAATCTAGTGGAAATCCTTTAACTTCTTTACCGTCACCCCCGTCAAGGCACCTGACGAAGTCGACAAAACACCTTCACGGCCGCTCTTTGAGGTCTGATCTTTCCTAACGAGTTTTGACTAGATACAGCTAGCCTCTTGGATCTAACAGTCAATAGGGTACAGACATAACTGCTATAGCTTCTGGCTCCGATAGCATATTTATCGGTACTTCTACGGGCCACATCCACGTCTGCAACTCCACTTTTAAGATTGTTCGCTCTTTTCACACACATGAAAACGACTACGACCACTCAGGGAGTATCAGGCATATCAAACAAGTTGAAGGAACAGCTCTTTTGGTCACAGTGAGCGAAGATCTAAGCAATGAACCCGTGTTGAAGGTGTGGGCGCTAGATAAACCTGAAAAGAAGACCGGGTTTCCAAGATGCCAGACAACTGTAACTATCAACAACGGGAGAAGACAATTTCCTGTTAGTTTTGAAGCCATTCCAATGCCTAAAACGCGCTAATTTTAAACAGATTTCTGCATTTGCGACCACCCCTTCACTATCCCTTGTCGCAGTTGGGTTTGCCAACGGATCGATCACCCTCATCCGTGGAGACCTGATCCACGACCGTGGGACAAAGCAGAGGATTATCTTTGAGTCTGAAGAGCCAATTACCAACCTGTGCTTTTCACCGCCTGCTACATCGCCTGTTACGGCTCCTGCCTCTGGATACAACCCGTATAGATACCACCCTGCAGCTGACGGTGGCGACACACTCTATGTTTCTACAATAGGCCGTGTTCTAACACTGATCACCGCTGGGAAAGGTACAGGTCAGCCTGCCAGGGTGTTGGAATCCCAGGGATGTGGCCCTGGATGCATGACCCCTGCGATTGACTTCTCCTCTGGCGATAAGGGACTCTCCGGAGAAGGTAGCGATATTGTTATCGCTAGAGACGACGCTATCTACTTCTATGGCCCTAACGGCCGCGGAGCTTGTTATGCATATGAAGGCCCGAAGGAAATGGTGAATGTATTCAAGAATTACATCTCACTAGTTTCGCCCCCAGCCACACAGCCATCAACGGCAGCTCGAACTGGGGGTGTTTCTGATACCTTGAAAAGGCTGGTGGGGAGAGGTGCCCCAGCGGCAGCGGATGACCCTTTTGATGTCACAAAGTTCACGCTTCTGGACACAGAACTGAAGTTTGTGGCACATTCTGAGCGGTTGGTCTCCAGCGTCCGGAACGTTTTCAATTCATGGGGCGATTTATTCGTTCTGACTTTTGACGGGAAATTGTACCGGTACCACGAAGTGAGCTTGCAAGACAAGTTAGATATACTTTATGCTAGAAACTTGTATATCCTAGCCATTAATCTTGCACAAAAGGCCGGAGTAGGAGAGCCGAAGCTACGGGCAATTTATAGAAAATATGCAGATTACCTGTATGGGAAGGGCGACTGGGATGGATCAATGCAATGGTACATTAAAGCCCTTGGTCCCGCAAACGAGGAGGGGGTAAGCACAGTTATTCGCAAATTTCTTGATACGCAAAGGATACACAATTTGATCGAATATCTTGAAGAGCTTCATATGCATAAGATTGCTACATCTGACCATACAACACTCTTACTAAACTGCTATGCTAAGCTAAAGGATATAGAAAAGTTGGAGAGGTTTATCAAGCAAACTTCAGGCGAGGGACTAATGTTTGATGTGGATACAGCAATTGCAATGTGCAGACAGGCGGGCTATTACGAACAGGCCGTGTACCTAGCGCAAAAACAGGGTGATCACGAAGTTGTCGTTGCTGTTATGGTAGAAAATTTGAACAGAATATCAGAGGCATTATCATATATCCAAGGGTTAGATCCCGAGATGGTACATTCAACGCTCCACTACTTGTCAAAATTGATGCTGATTGATGCCCAGGCATATGCAAGCTTAATGAAGTATGCACGAACCTTCTTAAAAGAAACCCCAGAACGTACAACGGATTTCTTTGTCGAGTACTATACAGGGAGATATCTTCCAGGAAGCAAAATCACTTCAGAAATTCAAACACAGCATGGCAAACAGGAATCAGGAATACAAAGCTATCTCAATGCTTCTCTATTACAACAATTGCCATACATGGGGGGAGGAATAGGATCTACGGCAACCAACACACCAACAAACGCAGTCAACACTGGCCCATCTCCTAAGAACGTTCCAGAATCTGCAACGGGTGAGGGAACAACAGTACCGCTTGCGCTGCCAAAAGCATATAGCGTTCCAAAACCAAGGACGGCATTCTCTTCATTTGTGGAGCATCCAAAGGAATTTGTCTTGTTTTTGGAGAGGGTGCTTGAAGGTTCAGAGAGTGGGGGTTACGGAATAATGAATGAAGGTGACCGAATAGATATATATACCACACTTTTTGAAATATACCTGCAGCGGGCAAACGAAGAAGAGAAAAAAGAAGAAAAGGAGGAATGGGAGGCTAAGGCAAAGAAGATTATCGAAAGCGAAGAGGTGAGTTTTAATTTTTTTCTCCACAGGATCTATTATGGCCATCATTTATTGACTGAAGTCCTAAGAAATTGATTGATACCTCTAATGTTCTTCTAATATCTCATTTATCGGATTTCCGCGACGGAACTGTACTTGTCCGAGAAAAGCAAGGTCTCCGATTTGATATTTTCAGATCCTGCTGCTCAGCTGGAGATACGGCTGGCGCTGTTCGTGCGCTTAAGAAATATGGTGCAGAAGAGCCTCAGTTGTATCTTGCTGCGCTATCATATTTTACCAGCAGCCCTAAGGTGCTCGGAGAGGTTGGTGAAGCTGAACTACAAAGAGTGTTGAAAGTCATTGATGAGCAGGGCTTGATGAAACCTCTGGAAGTTGTACAAACATTGAGTACAAATGCCGTTGCTACTGTTGGTATGGTGAAACGCTATCTAGGAGATACGATCGAGAGGGAGAGGAGGGAAATTCAGAATGTGAGGAATCTCAGGATCATTGTTAAACCTTCTAAATTACTAACTTTTTTTGATAGAACCGGAGAACGATCGAGAAGTACAAGGTGGAAACGGAGAGGAAGAGAGCAGAGATTGAAGACCTAGGCACGAAACCTAGTGTATTTCAGGCGCAGAGATGCCAAGCCTGCAAATTGCCGTTGGATCTTCCCACTGTGCACTTTCTGTGCAAGCATTCGTTCCACCAGAGGTTTGCCAGTCTTTTCTTTAAGTTCTATATTTTTTACTAAGGGGGGGAAACAACAGATGCCTCAACCAGGTTGATGACAATGTGGAATGCTTGGAATGTGCACCCTCAAATCAGACCGTTCGGACGCTTCGCAAAGGTAAGGCCAGTCTTAAACATTATATCCCCTGTTAATACTGATTTTGAATACAGCCCAAGACGAAACCTCAGATAGGCACGACTATTTCAAGATGTCACTTCAAGAATCGCGGGATAAATTCGGCACAATCAGTGATTTCTTCGGGAGAGGTGTTATGGCTACGCCTCCTGTTATACCAAACTAGCCTTAGTGTGTGATGTTGTCTTAGTATTTTAAAGGTGGTAATGACCAGAATGATTGTTTTGTTATGCCAGTGGGTTGGGTTATTACTTTCCACTTATTTTACGAATTATAACCTTTTTATTGCAACGTATAGAGCCTTCCATGGTTCTCGAAAAACTGATATATACCAGTCCTGCTGGCTCCCAATAACTATTACCGATTACCTAGGTTCAGAACTCAATATTTTGAATTCAGGATGTCTTTCACTCTTTACCCCAAATAGCTATATAAAAAAAACGCCATGGCTCAATACTCCAATTTTAAGAGAGAATATTAGAAAGATAACGGTTCAAATAAACCAATCCCATACAAAGACAACACCAGAGAAAACCACGGCTCCCCAGAAAGCTGTTCTAGCAATTGTAATTTTTTCACCAGCCTTTTTAAGCTCTTTATTGCCTCTCTCGACGTTCTCCGTGGTTTGCATCGCATCTTGAACTAGATTGTCAATGTAGGCATTTTGGGTCGCCAAGTTCGTAGCCAGCTGTGTTTGAAGTGAAGAAATCTCAATGAGGGATTTTTCAGCAATTCTGTGGAGATAATAAGCAATAGTTACTAGTATCAGCATTGACACCCACTTAGGTTTTGTACATACCTAACTTGGTCCAGTGCATCCTCGTAATGTTTGATTAACTCCCCATTCTCCTTCTCGAATAGCTGCAGCTGTTCTGGTGTAAGTTGTGCCTCGATACTTTTCTTTTCATCTTCTTCCATTATTGCAGCATTTCTCCCCCCGCCTAGGTTCGAACTTGACATAAAACTTGGTATAGGCTGTTGTGGAGACGCCTTATTAAGCATGCTCTTGCCCTTCTCAACCTGCCGCTGTAACCTAATCTCCTGTTGTCCCCGCTGAATCTCACTTGCTCTCGCCAGCTTCGTCTTCAAAAACCATAGCACCCCTTCCCTGTGTTGCTTGAGTGTCTCCAGTTTCCCTTCTTCATGCTTCTGTTCAGCGCTCTCATCACGGAATAGCCCTCGAAGACCAGTCGTGAAACGGCGCCGTAACAGCGCATCCGCAGTTTGAGCACGCAGTATTTCGGTGGATTCCAGCCGGTCGATAAGCGTCAAGAGCTCTTGAATCACACGTTTTGTTTCTGCATCAATTGCATCACGCTGGGCATCCGTAAGTGTATTGGCATTACTGCTGGAGATAGATGATGTGGAGATGGTGCGTGGAAGATTTGGACGTGCGGAAGCTGTGGCAGTAGAAAGATAGGACTGTCGTATAGAAAGAAGGTAGACCCTCAGCGAGGAGATATGTGACTCCTAGTTTCCAGCCGGTTAGTGAGAAGGAAAAGCTGCTAGGGTCATAGTAGGTAAGTTACAATTCGAAAAGCTTCTTTCAGGAATTCATCATTTGGTGTGGCAAGCTTTCGAGGTGTCGATATAAGGGCTACCGCTGGATGCTTTGATAGAAACTCATTGAAAATAGGAGTTATATCAGTCATTATTATTGATTGTATGGAGTAGTAATGAAGGAACGAAGAAAGTCAAGTTGGCTACGTTGCAATAAACAAAACTGACATCGGCCTATGAGGCTCTACACACATACATGTAATAAAAGCTTGGCAACAAGTACATGTAACTACACTACTTCTAAATACGGTTAGTCCTGCACATAGAATAATAATCTAGTCTCGTCCCATCCCCTATTTTGGTATTGTCTCAATTACATGCTTGCGATCCTACAGAATTACAATAACTAGCTCAATCCGAGTGTATTAGAGTCGATCCACGGCCATTTCTCCATCCAAAACAATTATATCCCACTTAAACTATCATGGTGAGGTCGGTTGCTATCGTGCGCGCAAGTACTAGTACATGTAGTATTTTATGTATTTAACTAACCCTAACTAACCCTAACTAAACCCTAACAAAAAAAGTTGGAGTCGCCCCCGTAGGAACGCCCCAGCACCACCTAAAGAAATACCGATTGGGTCTTAATAATTCTACTCATGTAGATACATGTATTGACTATAAGCTATAGAGCAGAATCAAAGAAACCTTATATCTTGCTGTGGAGCCATTAATTGATTGATTATATCACGATGGATGGCCGTACTGATATTCATATTGCTAACAATAATGCTTTCTTCAAAATAAAAGAAAAAATAAAGTTGGATTCTTACATCTTCTTTTTTTTTTTTTTTTTTTGGGGGGGGGGGGAGGTTTTCAAGATACCGTGGTCATCTAATAAGAATTCCAGATAAACCTATAGACCCTCGGGGAGGTCTCCAAATCCTATTTGTATGCCTACATGTAGTTGCCTTGGTCTTTTTTAGGTTTTGGAGACATATGGTGTGGGTTGCTTATCGGAGCTTCCTAGATTATAAGCTCGGGGATTATACTATGAGGAAATAATTCTACATTATAGTTTTATCTTCTATCCCCCCCTTTTAAGGTCATTTGGTGCTTGCCACAAAGTCTCGGCGTCCCCGAAAATCTTGAGTGGTAGTAAAATCCTCTAGAAAGAACACCTTGGGCTCAAAACGTAGCGAAAGACGCCTGTCATCAAGTTTAGTTGTTCCCCCCCGTGATGCGGTGAAGCACGTTGGGCTTTGGAAATTGGGTTAACCCAATCCTGACTCAGAGTTGGTGATGAAGTGCAGAACTGTAGTGATCCGTTACTGTCTGAATTATACGCTACAACTTTCACACAGCCTCTAAGCAAGTACTTGTTTGTGGCAAAGCGAGGTATGATGAGATTTCTTCCCTGTCAGGTAGATGTCTTGGCATAGAAATCCGAACGCTAGCATGTAAAAAGGGTAAGATACATGTAGGGTTACTCAGCACTACTTGGCGCAGAGATTTTTCATGACAAGGTCCTTTTTATACTTCATTCACAACATCCCCTTTCTCCCTTTTCCATCAACCTCCCATCTCACTCCCTTGCTTTTATTGAACGTTCACGCGTCAAATCAGCAATCTATCTCACCTCTCAAGTATCATATCTTTCTGTTCACACGAAAGATTATAGTTATACATAAAATCCTACTACTCATCGCATTCTTGTGATCGGTTAGGATATTCTTCCTTGAAAAAATTTCATTCGCCTAGACACAGTACAACATGTCGTACGATGCTTACAGAGGCAGCGCTGGCGGAGGAGGCGGTTACGGAGGTGGACACGGTGGATCAAACGGGTATAATAATTCTTACTCCTCTTACCCTTCTTACTCCAACGGGTGAGTTTTGCCTTTGATGCAGGCCTCTATCACGAAGTTTATTTTCGAGTTTCTGGAGGCTGTTCGCTGCTCCTCAAGAAACAAGCACTCATTATCATTCCTCATATATCCCCCGAACAAACGCTAACATAAATTTAGAGGTAGTTACGGTGGTTCTCGCGGAGGCGGTGGCGGATATGGAGGCGGTGGAGGCGGTTACTCTGGCGGTGGAGGCGGATACAGTGGAGGCGGTGGTGACCGTATGAGCAACCTTGGAGCCGGGCTCAAGACTCAGTCGTGGGGTGAGCATTACCTGTACGGTTTTGTCGGGAAACAACTAATCATGTTCTAATAGATCCATCCACTCTGCCCAAATTCGAAAAGTCTTTCTACAAGGAAGACCCTGCAGTTACTGCACGTACTGCCGCAGAAATCGAAGCCTTCAGGGCTGAGAAGCAAATGCGTGTTCAAGGGCGCGATGTCCCTAAGCCTGTTATAACTTTTGACGAGGCTGGATTTCCTAGTAAGTACTTTTTGTTTACATAAAATTAAAATCATTCTGACAATCATGACTTTAGGTTATGTCATGAACGAGGTCAAAGCTCAGGGATTTTCATCACCTACTGCTATTCAATCACAGGGTTGGCCGATGGCTCTTTCTGGGCGTGATGTTGTCGGTATTGCTGAAACCGGTTCGGGGAAAACCTTGACTTACTGTCTACCTGCTATTGTCCACATCAACGCTCAACCACTACTTGCTCCTGGTGACGGTCCTATTGTTCTTGTCCTGGCGCCTACCCGTGAACTAGCTGTTCAGATTCAGCAGGAGGTCGCCAAATTCGGGAAATCTTCACGAATCCGTAACACTTGTGTCTATGGTGGTGTTCCCAAAGGTCCACAGGTCCGAGACCTTGCCCGCGGAGTTGAAGTCTTGATTGCCACACCTGGACGTTTGATCGATATGCTAGAAAGCGGCAAGACTAACCTTCGTCGTGTTACCTACTTGGTACTTGACGAAGCCGATCGTATGCTCGACATGGGTTTCGAGCCCCAGATTCGCAAGATACTCAGCCAGATTCGCCCAGACCGTCAGACTTGCATGTGGTCTGCAACATGGCCTAAGGAAGTCCGACAGCTTGCGGCTGACTTCCAGAACGATTTTATTCAGGTCAACATTGGTTCTCTCGAACTTTCAGCCAATCATAATATTCAACAGATTGTAGAGATTATGATGGACTACGACAAGCGTGATAGGTGAGAAACCTTATCTAAGGGTGCTGCAAACATTACTAATAATCGTAAAATCTTTAGGCTCATTAAGCACCTAGAGAAGGTTATGGACGATAAGAACAGCAAATGTCTCATCTTCACTGGTACTAAGCGCACGGCAGATGAGATCACAAGGGTTTGTTATACTCCATATACGCATTAACATCCACAAATATCAAACTAACATCCACATAGTTCCTTCGACAGGACGGATGGCCATGTTTAGCTATCCATGGTGATAAGCAGCAGAATGAGCGTGACTGGGTCTTGAACGAGTTTAAAACTGGAAAAAGTCCTATTATGGTTGCTACTGACGTGGCTAGTCGTGGCATTGGTATGATATTTGCAAACATCCCCCTCCCCTCCCCTTTCTGCCTCCCCTCTTGCGTGCTTGCGAACAAATGCTCTTTTCTCAACGCTTCGCCGGACCTATCGTATATCTTGCCTATATTTGGTGTCTGTTGGTTTTCACCTATGAGAACTTTGATCTCGGGGTGCAGCAATTTTGGAATCTCATAAAAGTCTTCATTACACTGCTCATCGAAATTGGGTGAAGGTAATGTTTTCTGGGCTATTAGTTGCTGCGCTTTTCCCGAGGTTTAGACAGTACGCCGCAGGAACTTGCATTGATGCAATGATGAACAAGATACCGAGGGCCGTGATATTGAGTGAGACGCAGAATGGCGCGTCACGCAAACCAAAAAGGGTTTTGGTAAAGTGTTGTGTTGAAGTATGTGTTGGATGCTAACTTTTGTGAAAGATGTTCGTAACATCACGCACGTTATTAACTTTGAGTAAGCTCCCCGTACGTTTTTAAAAGCCAATATAATATCTAACTGTTTCAACAGCTACCCCAATAATTCAGAAGATTATGTTCACCGTATTGGTAGAACTGGTCGTGGAGGGTAAGTAATAGTAATTCTTGTGTGTTAATATAAGGTGCTAATCTTCAAATAGTGCTAAGGGAACTGCTATCACCTTCTTCACTACAAATGATGCCAAACAGGCCAAGGATCTTCTCACTGTATTGAGGGAAGCTAAGCAGCAGATCCCTCCGGAACTTGCTGATATGGCACGCTCGGGTGGTTTCGGCGGCGGGCGCTATGGCTCCTCCAGAGGCCGTGGCGGCCCCCGCGGCGGCGGCAGAAATGATGGTAAGCTTTACACTAAAAATTCTTTACCACTAGTCCAGTTACTAATTAATGCAGGGTCCTCATCATCTAACAATGCGCCCTTGGGCCGCAGCCGTTTCTAATCTCACTTACAAGCATAATAATTTTTCGGCAGGCCTAGATTTCTTCGCTTGGGGTTCTTATACTTTTTTTCTTCTTTCATAGATCGGTTTACTCACATAAAAGGGGTTTCGTTTCAATCATTCACTTGATATTCAAAATAACGTTCACTATCGACATGTTTCGAGCTCTGCTTGGCAATTATGGCCTATCAGAGAATGATTCAAGATTCAATTGATGACAAGAATTTGATGGGGAACAATGAAGGTTATAGTTACTTTTCGTATAGCACTCAGTAGTAATAAATTCAGACCTGTCTAAAATAGCAAGAAAGAAAAAATTAACCTGTGCATTTGTGTATGGCTGGACTCTGATGACGGAGGATAGCCACGGAATACTGCAAAATAATGAGAGCTCCGTCAAAAATCTAAAATAACTTGCAAACACTGGAGGGCCGAGATTAGGCTACCCAACAGGATCCTCCCGACTAAGACATCCTGTAATGGTCACTCGCCTGAGCTGGAGCTTCTCCTCTTCGACATCCCCGTTTTAAGTTCTTGTTTCGGGGGACGGAGCGGAAAAACCTGAGCCTGAGTCTTTGACAGCAACAGGCGGGTCTTGCCACATCTAGGTGAGGGGAACTGTCGATTTCTTCGGGAACGCAGTTTGCTTATGGGAATCCCGAGGCAGATACTGCAGTGAGCGATGAGGTCACTTTCGTGCGTAACCACGTCGAAGGCGCAGGACGCGTAGAACGCCGACATCACACACACACACCGCGCCTCACAGTCCAAAGGATGAGACGAACACCCCCTCAGGTAAGGAGGAACCATACAACACACGATAGCACAATACACCACCTCTATAAATTTATTCATTTTTTTTTTTTTTTTTTTTTTTTTTCATTTTCTCTTTTCACACATCCTATCAATTGATAGTCAGGGGGAAGGGATGATGGATGATGGACGGGTATGATGTAACGACTTGATGTACCGAAGTTGCCAGGATTGGGGGGAATCAACTGGCCAAGAAGGAAGAGTTTCTTCGCCAGGAGATGATATCGGTAGCTATACATTGTACTTACCTAATATTTTGAGTATGTCTGGTGAGGTGTGTCCTTAGGCGGATATTCCATGAAGAAGGGGCATGATCATGAATTAATGTAAGGAATATGAGAACCTGTGATAATGACCACAACAACAGCACCAGCAACGAAGTGATGCTTCTGAATATCGCCAAGAGGAATGAAGCAATCGATCGGGCATATCTATCTACATGTATGTTTTTTCATCCAATGGTTAATCGTTGGTGGGGTAGACGGATGTATCCTTGGGGGGGGGGGGTGGGAGTCCTGTGTTCCGGTCAAAAAAATCATTGAAACTTTATTTTGCCGCTATGCCGGCAAAGTGCCTGATACGGAGTAGCTCGAAGCGGCAAGCCGCCAACAAAAGATCCAGAAAAAACTCCGCCGCGTTGATTGACATTCGGCCAGACCCTGAGCTGTAGGTACTTTCTACATACATAAACCGGGCTCAACTAGGGCTCAAAGCAACTCTATGTATGGTTGAGAACCACGAGGTTTGTCAGGATGCTGGTTGAGACCTTAATTCAACGATGCTCAATTGACGCGATAGAGAAAGCCTAGAATACATGTAGATTAGAATGCTGTATGTCTGGTCTAAATCATCATACACGTGCGCGAGCACACACAGGCAGGACGACACAGCATATCCTGCATACCTCACTTCATCATATAGCAATTGCGCCCCGTGCGGATGCTTGTATCTTCCCTCTACCCCCCCGCGCGCTCTCTCTCTCTCCATAAATTCCCCCCATGACACTACGGCGTCATACTCGGCCCAGATAATCGGCAATCAGACCGGCCTGGCCGAGTTCTTTCTTTGGGTGTTTTCCCTGAATAGGGCCACACCCTTCCGACCCGCGTGGATGGCTGGCTGTCTGCTTGGAGTTTTGCATTTGCATTCAACACACGGACAGAACTGTGGCTTGACTGCTTCTCTTTTCTTTTTTTATCCCCACTTTCTCCATGGGACGACACCTCTAGCCGCCATCATAACAGGACTGGCTTAGCAGAGAACAGCCAATGGATCGATTATCGAATTCTACGAATCGGGCTATCGCCGCGTAACGCAATCAAAACCCAGCATTCCTTCCCAGCCACCCATCATCACTGGTGCACCACCACCCCAAGCTACTACTTACTACTACCTACTACTACCCTCAACCCCCCCCCGCTTTTGCGTTGAAACGAACAATGCCATCCTCCTAGGAACAACACTGCGAACCATCCCCCAAATCGTAAATTCATAGTCGCCCAGGAAATGGGATACCAGATGCACGCAGGTAACGCCTTGTGGAATGTTCAATGGAATGTTTCGACTCAAAAGTGCCATCGTCCGAAGCCACGGCCCTGGGTCGTTTTTTCGCATTTCCATAGATATACGCCCCACCCTCCTTTGGTCCACTTCGCGTATTGTTGCTACTAATGGCACCACCGCGCATTTGTGTTTCCTGCATGGAGCTGTCATGTCTTTCAGGAAGTCATATTACTATTTTATTTTTTGCCATTTTTTCATGTATGTACCTACACTTTTTATCCTGTTCGCCGTCCCCAGTGCCATCGTCACTTAAAGTTTACAGTGGGGTTTTGCGCTGCATGCGCCACACTCGTGTTATGTTCACGTGAGTAACATCCATTCGCCCGCCACTGATTACCCATTTTTCTCGAGTTTTCCATGGCATGAAAAAAAAAATATCCAGCTTCGCACAATTTGGAATCCAGGCATTTTTAATTCCGCGTGATCTTTTTTTGCACGCGGCCGTTGACCGCTGGATTTTTCCCTTGAGAAAAAAAAACTGTTGTCGCCAATCGAATTGTTCAGACGGAGTGCCTCATGTGATAGGTAGGGAAAGGACCGGAGAAGGAATGGAAAAGCTGTTGTTCCGGGGACTACTGAATAAATCTCCGAAGTAGTTCTCGTTTTGGTACTCTGATCCCTTGAGATCTTAATACTTGTCCTTGCAGCGTATCCCCCTGCGTGTGGGTGGTGGTGGTGGGCAGCCTAGCCACCTTCCCTTCCAGTTGTGAGAATCAGAGAACAACAACAAGCGACAGAGGCGGTGGTGATGAGGCAGGAAAGCGTAACCAGCGCGCTGGTTCTCGGTTCCACGGCACCAGACCCCTCGACTCTTCTGTTACATTTTTCCAGAGACGCAGGAAGCAGGCAGCAGGCAGCAAAAAAAAATCCCAGTGTAATTAACCCTGCCTAACATGGAAGTGTGCATCGTCGGTCGTCGCAGGTTATCATAACCTCAAATATCACTTTTCCATCTCCACCAAAAAAAAACGTGTGCATCGTCGCATGTTATGCTGTAACCGTTACTTTATTGTTCGCATTTCATAATAGATTGTCCTCGTTTTATCGTCCACAAACCAATTTTTATTCGTGTCTTTTACCGTGCTTTTAAAAGCACCCCTCAGCGACTGAGTTCTCTATTGTCGTCATCCCACATTTTTTTTTTCTTCCTCGAGGGTTAACGGCACGCACACACGACACACTCACATCACATCAAAGCGTCGTTGCAACCCTTGCGTGTTGAACTTGTCCAGTAGACTGAGGAGTGCCGTCGCATCTGTTCCCCTCAAAAGACTCAGAAAAGGTAATGGGGGGCATTGGGCAAAGATGAGCATTTATATTTTCTTATATCTTGCTCAAGATCAAAATCAATTAAACCTAGTATGCCTTATGTAATTGTTTTTTGTTACAAGTCGCCCACCCCCAAAAAAGCCTTGCACTTTTTCTGCCTCTTCTTCCTTTGAATGCTTTTTTTTTTTCGTTCTGAGTTTTTGCTTTTTGCTCTCTTTGTTCCACAGTAGACAAAAGAAATCTGGTGCAGGCCGTTATTTCTAGTGGCCATAGAAATGGGAATCGCCGCCTGCGTGAGCCCTCCCCCCCCCCCCCCAGTCCAGGATTTGAACGCAACTCCAAGGTGCATGAACGGTCCAACCATCCCCGTTAATATCCTAGTATGCCCATGTATGCCACACTTGACTAGAAATTGCCTGGGCAAGAAATTATTCCAAAACCCACCTGCTCCTCAGCAGTTGATCTGAGCTTCTTTTCTGAATTGTACACTGGCAGCGCTTTTGTGGAGATTTTGTAGAGACGACGAGGGGCCTCTCTCTCCTCTCTCTTCAGCTCTCTTCAACTCTTCTCCTGGGACCCTTTCTCTCTCTCACATCCTCTTTCTCTCTCACCCTCTCTCTCTCTCTCACACCCCCCCCCCCCCTCTCTCTCTCCTTCCTCTCTCTCCTCCTCCTCCTCCTCCTCCCCCCCTCTCCCCTCCTCTCTCTCTCTTCCTCCTCTCTCCGTCACTTCCGCCGGCCGTTTACCACCGGGACTATCCCCACAAGTGACTCCACTTAGTCAAATTCCGTCACCACTACCACTAGACTATTGAGTCGCTAGGGCCCAAGACTGTGCGTGTCGTAGTGTGCGTGTGTGTGTCGGAAAGAAAGTTAGAGGGCGGTCAAAAATTAGCCCTGTACTGTTAGTGTTGCCTCTTTTTTTTTTTAAATCAGCAATCTTTAACCTTCGAAGAGGCGAAACAAAAATCTCAATCGCTCTTCCAACGGTCACTTTCCCTTCTAAACCCAAAGTCTTCCCATCCCATCCCATCCCACTTAGAAACCGTCACCCACATACCATCCTCAATTTCACCTTACCGGGTTTTCTTGCACCCTAAAGTCCACTTCGTTCGCCCAAGTGTGTGAGCTTACATCTCATCCATCCATCCATCCTTCATCCATCCATCCCATCTCTGCACCCCTCCCTCTAACCTAACCCCCTCAGTCTTGTATCCCTCCCCCTCCACACTTTTTGTTCACTGTTTTGCCCTTTACCCTCACTTGTCGCTTGTACACTTGTGTGTCCACCCCCCCTCCCCCCACGAAAACCCACCAGTCCGTTACTCTCTCTTCCGCCCCAACAAACCGTCACCCAACCACTACTTACATATACTTGCTACTTACCTAGTCATTGGCAATCGCACTCACACTCAAACTCAATAGTAGTACTCCCACCGTTGCACCGACCATTGTTGCACCAACCTTACCTAGACGTCAATCGACTAGATCAATTGTAAAATTTTGATCTTAGGCTTTGGAGATCCTCCCGCACCCATCCTTCCATCCAAGGACACTTCACCCAGAATAGCATGTCCCTTGCCTTCTCTGCTGCTCCGGTCAACCATCACAACGGCTCTCACGCTCACTCCCAGCACTACGGATACAATCATTCTATGGATAGAGGGCCATCCGATTATCAACAATCAGGTTTGCCATCCTCAGCGTCCTACCCTTCTTACAATAGCCAACAGCAACCGGAGCCTCAACCGGCAGACCAGCCTGCATCAAACTACCAGACCCCTTCTCAAGAAGTAAGGTCGACTTCGTCTACATACTCCTCATCTGCCACTCCCTCATCAGAGTACGGAGGAGGCACTGTTAGTTCTTCTGCAAGGACACCTACTTTCCCGCCCGATTACAACTTAGGTGGTCATCGGTACTCAGAGGCGCCTCGCTACCACCCATCGAGCTCTACTGCCGGAGGTAGTTGCCATTCTCCCCTTGGGGTTTAGTGACCTGGTTCGAGTAGTGTACTAACCCTTGTTTATTCAAAAGACCCTAGTGTCCCTGCTCCAAGCCCACACTACGCACCCCCGACAAACCAGCAGTACGCACATTACCCGCCCCCAAATCCTCATCCAATGTCAGAAACATATTCCAACGGGGGGCATCCCAATCAATGGCGTCCTGAGTGGGGCACACCCTCAGGACAGCATTATATGAATGGCGCCCAGTATAATCCTCATGGCTCACCCACTGCAAGTGTGTCATCGCTCTCTCCAGGCGGTACACCAGTCAATCGCAATGTAAAACAAGCAGGACGTAAGCGCATTTCAGACCAAACTGCGCAACACCCACTTTCCCAGGTATACTCATTTGTACCTATTCCTGGTGCACAGCAGCACAAGCGGCCTCGTAGGCGCTATGAAGAAATTGAGCGCATGTACAAGTGTGGATACAATGGATGTGAGAAGGCATACGGAACACTGAACCATCTAAATGCACATGTGACAATGCAGAGCCACGGTGTCAAACGCACCCCAGAAGGTATTTTATTTTTCTATCACTATTGTCGCTCTTTATTTCCTTTTTTCTTTTGTCACCGCTCCATTCATGCGTCTTGGCCTTTTTTCGCTGGTCAATTGGGGTGTTTGATTGGTTTGTATTGGTGGTGCTTTTGTACTCGGATGTGCCTCTTGACGCGTTCTGTTTAAAATCCTTAGCAGTTGTTAACGTGATCACGTGAATAGAGTTCAAAGAAATCCGTAAGGAATGGAAGGCGCGTAAGAAGGAAGAAGAGGCTCAACGAAAAGCCCAGGAAGAAGCTGAGCGTCAACGAAGCACAGAGGGTGGATCAGCGGCCGAGGTTGCCCAGGTAACTCCTGGTGCTGCCACTGCGACTACAAGTGCACAGTACACCGCTGGTGGCATGGCTCCCCGTCAACTCCCACCAATTGGCTACCAACAGCCTCCTGTACCCAGTGTTCACTACCCCGCAGCGCCAACAGCGACTATGGACCCAATGCAGCAATACCAGCAGCCCACGATCTATAACACATATCAGCAGGCGTCATACCCACAAGGCCCGCAACAAATTTTCCCCGGTCAGGCCCGCCAAGCACCAATTCCACCTACGAATGAGGAGCCGGACGCGGACGCCGATGCAGACCCGGACGTCGCTTCGGCTCAATCGTCTTACAACCAATAAATAACATCAATCGGGGTTGTTATTGTCAAGCAGCAATCCCGTATTTATAAATACTATGCTTTTCGATAAATAAATTTTCACGACATCATGTGCGACGGCTGTCTCCTTCTCAGGGTCACGGTTTACTATTTCCCCTTTTGTTTGGGCACTCTGTGGCGTGTTGATGGGTTGCAAGATGGGAAAGCAAATCAATATCCCCCCACTTATTTGTCAACCGCATCACAGGCCGCTTGCTTTTTCCCATCCCCCCCTTTTTTTCTTGCTCCGCAAGAGGAATTCGGCACACCGTAAATTGTCTATTACTATTAGCTCGTTTTCAATGTTCATCTTTTTTTTAAAGTTCGTGTACTGTTTCTTCGCCAGAAAAGAAAATATTTTCATGGGGGTTTTGGAGAGTATAGATCTCTACCTTTTTTTTTGCTGTTTCTCTTCTTTTTTTCTTAGGGGGCAGGGTTTCTTTTCTTTTAGATTGGGGGTCTGGTTACATTTCTTTCCTTTCATCGTTTTTTTTTATTATTGTTTGCACCTAGTCGACCTTACCTTACGACTGGCTAGGAAGAGGAGAGAAACAACGCGAAAGGAGGGAATTGTGCCAAACACCCAGTCTTGTATTGTTTCATTTCTAATCCTTCTCTGCACATGTTTTTTTACAGGGTGGCTAACTACTTATTGTTTTTAACTTTTCACATTCTGGAAAGTCCCCGGTTTTTTTGTTTCTTCGGGGCTGTTTGTTGATAATTACTTCCTGTGAGATTTGTAAAATAATGAGCATGTACCGGTAAATAAAGCACAATCGACCTCATTGCTTGCATTGTGTGAGCTGTCGTCATGTACATTTTGGTTTTTTTTTTTCCTCCTGTCTATTCATATCTAGCGCAACTGTGCGAATAACTGATCTCTCTCTCTCTCTCTCTTTTTTTTGCTTCTTCCTACCTAAACGCCTCCTCACGCACAGTCACACTTTATTTCTCCGCCTCAAGATTGACGCGAGAAAAGAAGCTTCTTTTTACGCCATCCGTTTTGCCTTGTCTGTCCGAAAACCTGGTTTGCGGTAATCGTCTATCTAACGCCTCACGCTAGAATCTCGTTCGCGAAATAGTTTAGCACATGCTTTTTTTGGCCGGGTCCTTACCTATGGCTTCCCCTCCCCACCATTCTAATCTTTGTTTTTCCTACTGCTTGCTTGCTTGCTTGCAGTTGGGGGGTGATTTGGCGGTGGTGGTGTTGATGGTGCGGTGCACTGGTGTTTCTAGTGCGCTTCTATATCAGGCTTCTATCTAGGGAGGGTGGGGAGCCTGCTTTTTTTCTTTTTTTCTTTTTTCTTTTCTTCTTTAGCTGCTACGGTCGCTGTGCGGCGGCGGTGCACTTGCTTGATTGCTTGCTTGCTGCGTTAAGGTAGGTAGAGCTAACTCGTTTGAAGATAATAGATTCTTTCTTTTTCTATATGCCTAAATGGAGTTACTACATAAGTGGCTGTTTATTAATCATTATCTATGTTACGGGCCTTAGGTACATGTATGTATGTATCTTACCAACAGCTAGCGCGAGTATGCAATATTACCGGTTTCCAAGTATGTACGGTACTGTAGGCCTGTCCCATCCCTCAGTATGCGATGGGTGAAGGAAGAGTGGCTCACCCAGCACTAACCTCCCCCACCTCCCCCCTCAGGGATGGATACTCAGTCGGTGGTGTTGTGTGCGCGAGGTGCGATATGATGAAGGATAGGAGGAGGGTACATGTATCTAATATAAAATTTATGGGGCTGACTGACATGACTGATATTATTATGATCGATCCTCAGCTACATAGATGGGGCTAACTTAAACACATCACATAGACACACAAGTAGACACCCAGGTAATGCACATTATGTGGAGCCTTTTTATAGACCTTTACAGACTCAGGGTGATCATAGCCTAGCCTTTATGACTAGGATGGCACCCAAAATACAGAACAGACCCAATCAATCAATTAATAAAAACCTGCAACTATGATCATCACCCCTCACGCCTTCCCAGACTCCGCGCACGCAAGTATAACGACAACTGCTAGATAGAAGAATAACATATAACATGGTAAGATATAGAAACACACCAGCACCAAGTATCCTATTCTCCTACGAGCACATAAAATCACCCCCCATTCTTCAGCGGGCCCGGGAAAGGGGGGAGAAGAGTCAAGAATGGTTTGCGGTCATTGTGCAGCCAGCAGCACTGCACCAGTGCCGGTAAATTGCATTTTTGTACACCCACAAAAACGTGCCCTTCTCTTCCCGTGCTGTTGCATATTCCAGCCTGAGCTCACCCTGCAGCAGTACCACATGCAGGGCTCACTGCGTTACCAGCATATCATCCACAGCCGAAGGGAAGACTCAAAGGGCACAAAATAATAATAACAGTATATTACCAAAGGTAATTTTATTAGGGCAAGCTCGGTAAGGAGCGAAAATTAGGAGGCACGGCATTCTGGACTCCCACCCACCTGATCCTTACCTGACACAGAGTGATACTCTTTGCACAGACGATCAATATTAAAGGGCTGGACTCGAACTGGACCACCTGGAATTCTCGGAAGTCGTAAGCTATGTTGGGCAAATATAGGAGCCGCAGATGCACATATCCATCCGAACTTCTGCTCAACTTTAACAAACCTAACCCAAGGATGTGCCTTCTACTAAAACGTACAATTATTATTGATTTGTTATCCCACCGCCAGCCAAACGTGCGTGTGGCTGAAATTATCTCATGCCCATATCAGCTGCTAAACGGTTCCAACGCAACCCATAGATTTCGTTAGCTTCGATCATGTATGTAGCCTCTACCAAATCGTACCTCTTACAACATTCTTACTGAGATTTGGGACACCCAACCCAGCTGCAGCGGCGGCCCGTTCCAGGATTTTTGCTCATATCCTAGTCATGTATAGCTATAGTTACATGCTGTCTAGAAAAATGAACAGGGCTTGAGGGGTACGCTGACACAAGGAAGTCTAGTCGGTCTAGTTCCTAGTGCTCAGAAGTGCAAAATCAAACAAACCAGGTATCTGGTATCCTTTCCGGGATGCCCCTGGTCGCTGTTATATAAAAGATTGGATCACCAGTCAAAACGATAGTAGGTACTCTGCACCAAAGGTACCGAGGTTGGGTTGAGGCGGTGGTGTCTTGGATGTCCCAAACCTATTTGTGCTACGTCCTCCAACAATGTTTATGCTCTTGGTATGCCCCTTATAGAAAAAAATCTCCTGAATTCAGCTGAGATACTCGTAATCGTATAAGGCGTTCTGTGGATCGTCATCCGGAGGCTGAAACATGCCCTCATAGGTTCATTATAATGTTCCTACATGTATCCTAAGATACGATTTGGTAGTTACGTGCCCGTAAATATTGGTTCACTCAGGAACTGTATTTATCCGTGCCCAATCTGTAGTCGTGGTATTCGATCGAGCTATGGGAATTGCGAATGACCAAACAACAATTTAGATGAAGGCATCTAGGGGTATGTTGTACTACTCGCGTATATATGTAGTTGAGATGCCTAAACATCATAGGTGAAATGATTTATATCCCCAGATTATCAACGAAGACAGTGCTAGCCAGAATTAACTCGCTTGTAGATCACCTTCTGTCTAAGGCCCGTGGTGTTAATCCTTGGAGATTCACTACAAGTATTGTAGATACTGTATGTATCTAAAGGTGGCTAGAGATATATGTATCACTTATCCTATGAGCTGCCGTGTGCCCTCTAGGTAAGTACCGTCACCTGGGGCCTCAACACTAGGACATCCCCAACCTCTGGCGGTTTTAATTAAAGGGTTCAAGGATTGGGGTCGCTCTGCAGTGACAACAAATAGAATAGAATCAAATCATTGATGTCATAAGTCAGTAGAAAGCTGGGGAGAAAGTGGTTTTCTAAGGAAGCCCTCATGATCATGTACGTTGCTAAGCGATGCACCCTAACCCAGCCCCAGAGCACATCACCAACACACAACTACAGTTTACAGTAGTCAAGTTTTTATCAATAGGACTTTGGTTGCTACAGCCATTACCTACCCCCGTCCTATTGATAGAAATTTGGTAAGTAGTCTGACACTTCTAGAGTACCACCACCACCACACATGTGTGGCACGGACTTATGTAGGTAGAGAGTACCGACACACCCCAATCCACTCTAGATTGTCGCCGTGCTGCCTCTAGGATCGGATCTAAAATCCGATCGCGTGTGTATTCAGGGACTGCTGCTCACTTCCGTGCGGATTTTGATTTCTTTTGGGGAAGATCTCTGGTTAGCCAAGATGCATATCAGGTTCGTCTCAACGTTAGGTATAGACATATTCCTCATGGATACCTACATGTACCCGGAGATCTTTCCAAAACAACGCCGGGGGTTCAACATAGGCAGAGTAGAGTCGTAGGCACTTCGAAAAACTATGCCGAGAGTCTTTCGATGGATAGACACCCCCCCCCCCCCCTCTGAGAATCGATGCTGTAGGTACTCTATTCTATCGAAACATACATTATTTCGTACGTAGTCAGAGTAGGTACATACCTAGAGTGCATGTAGTTACTCATGTTTAGGAGCCTCAACACGAGCCAGCCTTACGTGTAGCGGCGCAGCAACAGTAGCGAATAATTATTTTCCGCGTTTGCGCCATTTCCCCACCCCTCCTATCTGCTACATATCTCAACGCGGGGGCTTACTCTACCAGCTCTACTGTTTTACTTTGCCCCTATATAAAAGATATTATATAACGGATAGATTTCCTACTGGGGAAGTATGTAAGATCTGAAAAGCAAAAGAGTCAAAAAAATCGCGACGTCACCCATATTCCATATTCTTCATTGAGGTGCTGCTGCAGACTGTGAATTAATTGGATGATTTCCTCCCCGCGCGAGACGCGTGCATATCGTACGTAACGTAATTCCCACAATCTATGCGGTTCGGAAACAGAGAAAAAAGGGGAAAAAGCAAAAAACAGAAGGGGGAAGGTAGAGCCGTGAAGGGAAAAGGGTTTTTTTTTTTTTTGGTTGTTCTCGAAATGGACGTTCGACGAAGGATCCGTACGAAAAGGCTACCGAGACGAGACACCTAGGTGACTGGACAGGGGCATGTACAGGAAGAATAACCCCCCCCTCTGCCTTTTCTCTCGCGACTGGCATCAAGATAGGATGGTGTGTGGTGTGTGGTAAGTACTCTACTCTATGTAGTAGCCACAAAGGTGTGGAGGGCGTCCTGGCTGGCAGTTCCCAGATGCCAGTAGAGTTCTTCTCAAAGGAACCCTTGCCGCCCCTTCACCCGATATCGACTTATGTGGCCTGCCTCAAGGCCTGTTCCTAGTTGAAGATCATTAATTGCCATGTGTTCACCCAGGTGGTGTTGGTCAATACCCAAGGAATGCGAAATGAAAAAAAAAAAAAAAAACCCCCAAGACACATAAAGGGGTGATAGCACGCGGCAATTGATCATGATGAGACGTAACATCGTTGAATTGGGGGGGGGGGGGGTTAATGACATGTTGTGAGTGATGACCCATGATACACTCACCACCCCTCTCAATATGTGTTTGGAAGGTGGAATGAAAATGCCAAAAAAAAAAAAAAAAAAACCAGTCCCGTCTAAACCTCCCCCCCCCCGGGGCGACCGAGATGGACCGAGGATAAGTGGAGTAGGTACATGTATTGTTCTTTGATTCCAATACGCGGGCAACGACATTTCCGTCTTGTATCTTGAAGCATGCCACTCCCCCTCTGTGCCTGTACGACCTAGCCTGCATCAAAATCTTTTTTATAACTCATTCACCGCCCAATAAAACCTTTGTATGCCGCCATATGCGGCATGGGGAAACGCCCTTGTCTTTGAATTCTCAATGGGGATGCCGAATATCGAGAGTGGAAACTGTATCATTGCAAGCGCATGAAAGCCAAATCTAGCGTTTATGGGTCGAATTGTGCCTACGATTACAAAAATTTAGAATGTACGTATTTCATGAGCCAAGCTCCCGTATTTGTCAGACACAGCAGTGCCTAGAGCAACTAAAGTGCTGGTGACCAGATACAACACAGGACAATACTCTTCAATACCGCGTTAACTGAGATCAACCAAAATCAATAAGCTTGATCTTAGAGTCGCTGGGGGTTAGGTTTATTTCTTGTTAACGATTACTATTAGGCCCCGATAGCATGGAAATCTAGCCAAGTATCTCCAGACTGTGGGGACACTAAAATAGGTATAATATGGGTCATAGAGGTTGATTCCACAGCGAGGAGGCTCACGGAATGAGGGTTAGGTTTACTACCGAGTAAAAGGGCTTCTAGCTTCGAAAACACACGAAGGAATGTAGATGCAAGGATTGGATACATGTATAGATGCATGTAGGTCATTAAAACCTCTCGGATTCCCGGTTACCAATAAATTGATTTTCATCGCGCGCAATCGACGGTCACGTTGGGATTCGCTACGTTGGATAAAGTCCAGTGTATATTGGGGACCCACCCGCACGTAATACTAGAAAACCTTAGATAGAGTGTCTTTGGGGTGGATATCGACGCGGTAACTCGGCATATTTCTGCCTTGAAGTGAGTTTTTGCCTCATATCATCATCAGTCAGTCAATAAAGCGGCACAGACGGAACGACGGAGCCCATATATCCCGTGGGGGGAAAAAGAAAAGAAAAAAAACCCTTTCCATTTTTCCTTGTAAGCATGCCCCAAGGAGCGCATGCCTAAGTACATGATGAACTTTTTTGACCCCCAAAGATATCCCCCCCCTAAAGGTTTACAAACAGAAAAAAGAAGGGAACTCGTAACTGTATACTAAAAAAAAACTGCTAAAAAGAAACACTTACAACTACGTTCTCATCGCTCCCCCATGGAAGCCCGATTGTTGGTTAAATTGAACGTTTTTGTTACCCCGACCCCTGCCCTGCCCTCCCCCTCTACCGCCTCTGCCGCCTTCATGGTCTCCGCGTCTGCCGCCTCTACCGCCTCTTCCACCACCCCTTCCACCCTGGCCGCCCTCCGGGAAGCCGCCCTGACCCTGTGTCTTCTGTTCCAAGACCCGCTCGTTCATCTCCATCAAACCGCTAGCCTTATCACTCAGAGTTAAGGCTAAAGTCTGAAGGCGTGAGAGCTCAACACCCTTTCTGAAGATAATGGCATTATTAACCTGATCCAACGCGGCGGCGATCTCCTCGTGGGCAATCATCTTGCTGACCAGGGCTGAGACCTTCCTCTCCGAAAGGTCGAACATTTCCACTAATCTGGAAATTGATAAAGTGTCATAGAATGGAGCATATGTGAAGAGATATGTTCGTAAACCCTCCTCTTGGATCTTCTCAGAGAGCATGTCTTTGATCTTCTGCGGTTCTGGCAGGAGATCCCAGATCTTAATGGCATGGATGAGTTCACTCGATTTCTTCCATTCTCCAGCAGCGAGTGCCTTGGCTGATTGCATAACATGATCACGTGTATTCTCAGCAGGACCGGTAAATATTTGTCGTTCGTGGTACTCGAGCATACGACGGAAAGTCTTGCTAATTACTCTCTTCTTCAGATCAGGAGATGATCCAGTAGCTGCCAAAGCCGGAATTTCGAGCAACATCGAGCAAGTGAGATAGGCACACTCTAAGAGTTCCAGATTGATGTGCTGGTGGAACGGTAGTTGCCTCTGTCGCTCTAAACGTTCCTGCTCAGGGCTAACCTGTGAATACCTCTGAATTTGAACACCCTGGGCCAACATTTCCTTCAATCTTCCCGTACCGCAGATCTCTTGCAGACAGGTCTGAGCCTCATAAATCAAACCGGCGCGGAAAGCGCAAAGTCCAACTTGTACGAGGGTTCTGTTATAGAGGATTTGTGTGTTAACATCGGCGACATGGATGTTCTCTTGCAGATGCGACATAAGCATTAGGTCACGAGCCTTGTAAAATTGGTTGTGAAGAGCGTAATGGTAAATGTGGCAAAGCATGGCTCGTGTGCGAAGAACAGTAGCGTCATGTTTGTAGAGATATGTGCAAAGGGTATATAGAAGATCGCTAGCAGAGGTAGATGCCTTCTTGGGCGAAATTATGGAGTCAAAGTTTTCAGGGATTGACTTCCATGCATTTTCTTCAACAGTTAAAATAACTTGTTCAGGCTACAAGTCGTTAGCGCTTGCCACCCAAGAAAAAAAAAGTTGAACGTATGATCATTACCTTGAAGTATAGATGCTCCAATCTGCGCATAATAACACGGTTGATAGCCTCGTCAGCGGAGATGTTCTGGTTTCTCTGCAATCTTTCCAGGTATAGCTGGTTTCGGAGAATAGTTGTGTAAAGAGCTCCCTCATCGCTGAGTCTGTCAATGTACTCTGTTGTATGAGGATCGATGTGTTGTAATGATCGAGTAAGTTCATCATCAAGTCTATCAACAAATGAGACAACGCTTCCAGGGATCTTGAGGATCTCGCCGTCAGCTGGGGCAGGCGGTTTTTCATCATCGTCCCACTCCTCCGCGTTCTCGATTACAACGTAGTCCGGATTTGCCTCGAGGACCTCCAGCAACGTGTTGAACTCTTTCTCGGCGCTGGAAAGGGGGGATCAGCTTCGGGTTCAAGAATAGTGGTGAAAATATACTAGGAACTTACGCTTTCCATTGCTCAGCTGACATATAGGATAAAGCGCCATAGGTAAGGTCGAAACGGGTGGAAATGAGAGCCAGAAGAACCTTAATCTTTTGATATGGTGTATGAGCAACCTCATATAGCCGCTCCATGACCTTGATTTGCTCGCCCTTATCTGTATTCTTTTTCCCCCTAGCCTCGATAATGCCCCTGAGATGTTTGAAAATACTCTCGGGGGTATAAGTCAAAACTTTCCCGCTTTTTCCTACTGTTGAAAACGCACCATCGTCTTCATCTTCCGGCCCAACCGAGACTACTTTCGACGCCTTACTAACGACCTTGGGCGCTGCTGGCTTTTTGTCCTCCTTCATAAAAGCCTCTGGATCCTTTTTATACTCCTCAATCTCTTTCTCATAGCCGCGGTTGTTGCGCTTAAGGCGTTGTTTGATGGTATTAAGGGCACGGGCATTTGCCGCATTCATCTTCTTAGCTGCAGCCTTGTCTTTGAGGGCCTCATTCATAAAGTCCTCTAAATCTGCAACGATCTTAATATAAACCTTAGGGGCTGAGGTTTCCGTAGGCTTTGAAACAATCTTGTTGAGTTTATCGAATTCTGTATAACTTAATATTAGCTGGCGTCTCTTATCACCAGAGCTGTCCCACCAAGCTACCCCCGCATTTTGATGAACCTCAACACAAACCTGCAGAAATGAGAACCCAATCATTAATCTTTTCTCCATTCTCAATGAGCTTAGCAGAGGTCTCAATCTCTTCCATCCGTTTGTCCTTCTGACTCTTGACGACTCTCCGTCCGTCATCCTCATCGCTCCCATCATCGCTCCCACCATGTCTAACCAAGAACCGATTACCACCGGCTTCATCACCGGATGCTTCCTCCTCATCGGTTCCATCTTCAGAACCTGACTCGGAGGAGTGGTCATCTACCTCAGACTCCTCTTCTTCAGAGTAAAGTTCTTCGTCGGAACTGCTGGTGTCACTGTCACTAAGTCCTCCATGGAAAAATCGAGACATGATGAGCTAGTCGAGATGTAGAGACTGCTAGGAGAATTTGAAGCAGCTATTTAGTTTGATGGGCTCGATGCCGGCGCTCGTCAATCGTCGATAAATTCGATAAAGTGGGGTGCGATGGTTGTGATCCAGAACGCATGTTAAAAAAAAACCATGTGTGTGGCCAGGGCTATCTCCACTCCTAACCCTAAGCGCATCGGCTGTATCGGATCACATGACCACTCGTTGGTTCATGAACATTCAATTGTGGCGACTACATGTGTTTGTGTCAAGGGTAAGTGAGTAGAACGTAGCAATGTAAACCGCACCGCCGCGCCCTACTCACTTAATCTTAACACTGTAGTACTTTACTCCCTATCGATTCCATACCTGGGTGCAATGTCAATGGTATCAAGTGCTCAGACCATACATGTACTTGAGTACCTACGATCCTATACCACAACGTTACATACTACGCCCGTCCGAACAGAGCCTTATTACATGTATATATGTACTTACACGTAGTATTTCCATATAAGAGATTTTATAGACTTCCCATCTTTCGTCAATTGAACAACCCATCTATTTCCGCTTTGTAGAGAGATGGCCATGGCCTCATGGCCTATCACTCGTAGACTAAAGCCTGGAGACTCCCGGTTGAGGCGGAGGTGGCTTATGAGAACTGGGTGTTATAAGTTCAGGAAAGAAGGAATTTAGGTGTTCCTCCTCCCCGTATAATCATAGACACACTTGAAGGAAAAGAAAGTCGCGACAATGAATTAAGCTGATAAAAAGAAAAATGGGCCCGAATTGCCGCTCACATATAATAAGAATCATTTCAACATCCCGATGGCCCTCGCTTCATTGCCCCACTGAACATGAACACAACCACACAATCCCCCGAGAAAAGAATATGAAAGAAAGAAAAAAAATAAAGGAAACACTATTTCCCCTGTGAACTGCTGTGTGCCTTCAGCACATCCTGGATCCGTTGAACAATTTTATCTCGGCGCACTTGTGCTACTGAGATAGACATAAGAGATTGTCTCCACCCCCACCTATAAGATCATACACACAATAACCGAGCGGAAGGGTGCGAAAGAGATAGGCATGTCCGTTTTTGCAGAGAAACTCAAAAAGAATCTGCTCCACCCACGGCAGTAAAACCAAACACCCAGCGCCACTTAATTCCTGGTTTATCCCCAATGTTGGTTAAAAAGTCCGTCCTCTAGCGTCCGGTCCTCTAATGTCCTTACGACATTCTGGCTACGATATTGGGTTCCGCCCCGACTTTGCCTTCGGCCCCGCCCCTGACCAGGTTGGTCCTCCGGGATACCACCAGGTGGTGGGGGAAAATAAGCCGGGCTAGGCTGGAGGCGGATTGGTTGAGTAGGGTCCATCATTGATGCGGCTCTCTGAATTTGCGGGGGGACACCATCTACCATAGTGGCTGAACGTTGCCTGGCTGATCTTTGGCTGTTTTGCGCGTAGAGCTGCTGTGCAGGGTTGTACTGGTTTGATGATGAGATCTGCGCAGGTTGTTGTGCGTGTTGCTGCATTATATTCAATTGATTTCCGTATTGGTTTCCGCTGGAACTATACGCCGGAGGAGCTGCCTGCTGCTGCTGCTGCTGCTGCTGCTGCTGCTGCTGTGGCTGCGAGGTATACATATTATTATACATTGCAGCAGCGGCTGTGGCAGGCGCAGCAGGCTGCGCATGGCTAGATGCCTGATAGTTGGCTAATGGAACACTTGCAGAATAACCTGTTTGGGTTTGCGCGGCATGTGCTACCTGTTGCTGGGCCTGTTGCTGGGCCTGTTGCTGGGCCTGTTGCTGGGCCTGTTGTTTTTGTCGCGCAGCCTGTTCCGCTCTTTGTTGTACCTCAATTGAAGACATGGGGGATTTCTGTGGCTGTGGTGTTTTAAGATTCATCGGTGGAATAAAGGGACCCGTGTATTTCTGTTGTGTAATAAATGGATGCATTTTTGCTTGCTGGGGAGACCATCGTTCCATAGGGTTGATATTGAGAAGGCCACGAACAAAATCAATAAAAGCTATACGGTTATTCATTTCTAATACGAACATGTCAGTAAATTTAGATGGCGATCAAATGCACTATTGACTAACCTCTTTCTTGTTCGATTGGTTTCATGCTTTTCCTAGGCATCGAGTACTGTCGGATGATTTCAGGTAAGGTAGTAGCCTGGAAGTATTTTTTACTCGGCTGCTCCTTTGTTCCATGCTCCCTCGAATATTTCTCCATACTTTTAAGCTGATATGTCTTTCTCCCAAATTCGTCATGTACTTTCTCGAAAAACTCGCCTGCTTGCTTTCCCATTTCGATCATCCACACTGGGGGCATGCCAAGCATCTCGACAATCCGAGAAACTTGATTGTATTCAGAGCTGCCGGGGAACAGTGGGAGTCCCAAGAAGAGCTCTACCACAATACACCCGAGAGACCACATGTCGATGGATGATGAGTATCTGAAACCTTATGAGTGGTTTTCGAGCAAAATATAGGGAGACGACTCACGGTAAACCCAGAAGAACCTCAGGGGATCGATAAAATCGGGATTGGATATAGGTATATACTGTTTGCCGTTCATCACACGCCGAACCAAAGTCGATAACCTTGATAATAGGGCTTTCCAAGCTGCACATCCGTTGTAATCAGATTCCACTACCCTAAAGGGAAATAGACATTACCTACTTCTTCAGCAAAATATTTTCCGGCTTCAAATCGCAGTGAATAAGCCTGGCCTTATTAAGAAGACACAGTGCGTGTAATAGCTGTTGCGCAAAGACTCTTACGAGTGTCGTACTTAACCCTCGGAACTGATTCTGTTTGATAAGCTCGTAAAGATTAACACTGAGAAGCTCGAAAACAAGGCAGAGATGTTGTCGATGAATAAAAGTGTCCTTTAACCGTAAAATATGATGATCATCATTTTTATCTAATTTACTGTTGAGCTAAGATTCGTGCCACCTTATTAGCAAACTTGTTCGGAGAATTCTTGCTGGTACGCCAGTGACCCTCACCAAATCTAAGACAGAGACCTCCATCATACTTTGGTTAAAGTAGGCCGTCCTATTCTTGACAACTTTGACTGCTACAACCTCCTGAGTTTTCAAGTTTTGGCATTTGACTACCTGTCCGAAAGTACCCTGCCCCAGAACATCCAAGATCAGGTATCGGTTTCTGTTTCAGGAGTCACGATCAGTAACTGACTAAAACAGCGGACTAGGGATAGTATTCCCCAATCAGCGGACATACTTCGTTTCCTCAGAGCCCAAAATATCATTCACGTAGAGAATATAGTCACTGTCTTCATTATCATAGCCATCGTTTTTCACGCCCTTACTTGGCTTAGTTAAAACTCGCCGAGGGTTTCGTGATGACTCGTATTTGAAGTTGGGATTACATATTCGGTATGTCGCAGGAAGGTAGCTTGTCAAAGCTTGCAGGGGCTATTTGCCTAACACGTTAGAACAACCCAATAATTTAATATGATGAGAACCATATTATTAAACATACACTGATGAAACCGCCTTCGGGGTTTGCTCGTCTATAAGCGGGCTGGGTGTTTGTTTGTGGATTTAAGTCATTAAGATTGGCTACGCGCGAGAATCTTGGCGGTGGGTCTCTAGGAGGCGATTGATGACGAGATATCTGGTCGAACATGGGACCTTGGGGTGCCGTCCCTGTATGCTGGGAATAATAACCGCCGCGTCCACCATTTTGATCTGGATCTTTAGTCAGAGATTAGCAAAAAAATAGAATAAAGGCAATAATAATTAGGTAGCTAAATAACTAAAGCTGAAACTAAGACTCAATACGGATAATCAAAGGGCGCAAAAACCTGAAGCAGATTGTTGTTGCTGTAAAGGGTGTTGATAATTTTGCATTGATGGGGGAGCACTCGTTCGAGGAGATGCAGAGGCATTTTGGGTATAATAAGACCCTGAATTGTTGGAGTAATTTGGCCGTGAAGGGGATTGCCGGGACTGATAGGCTGGCATTTGAGTGTAGCTTGTTTGCTGTACAGCATGCCCGGTAGGAGGGGCAGCAGCATAGGCGGCCTGTGAGCTCGAACTAGTGTTCATGGGAGAGTACCTTTGGGAGGCTGAGGACTCCTCAGTACCTAGATAAGGTTGGCGGGAACCCTGCGGTGCCTGCTGGTATTTCCCCCTGCTATATGGATCGGCATCCTGCATTTGGACGTCCATATTATAGTCCGGATTATTTTCATGTCTAGTGGTTGGTGAGGTCACTGCTGACAAGTTACCTGATGTTCCATGATAAGCTTGATATGATTGTTGAGTTGCCGCCGTAGCCCCTCCAGACGCTGTCATTGTAGTTAATTGTGTCGCTTGCTGGCCTGGGTTGGGATCTCGGGGGTGTTGTCCAGAAGAGCTACCCTGTTGCAGCGCATTGGATTGATATCTTTGTTGACGGCTTGCAGAAGAATCTCCAGAGAAAGCTGTCCAGGAGTCCATGATGTTAAGACCGCCGGCGGGTTTGCCTTGTGCCGGTAAAGGAGACAGTATGGCGGGACTGCCCGGGGTCTCTTCAGCGCTGAATGGTCAACTGTGCTGTTGTTGATATAGAAATGGCGACGAAACCGATTAAACCTCGAGACTAACTGCACTCCACTCACTCAGTAATAGCGTAGGCAAACGAGCTGTCGAGGACGAAGCCTGGACCCCCAAATTGGCCTACTATGGTGTCGATATCAGAAGTGGGTGTCGAGGGCGGTTTTTTCTCGCAGCGAGTGGTATGTTGGAGGGGTGATGTTGCTTGGGGTCGGTTGGTTGACTGAGGTACGTTGGCTGGTCGTTGTTGGCGGGGAAGCAAATGCAAACGCGGCGGTCGCAACGTACAGGGAGTCTTCGCCAAAGGAGGGGAGATAGCTTCAAGGAACAGAAAGAAAGAAAAAAATTATATGGACGTCACAGAATGAAGGGGGGGAGCGGGAGATGGAAATGTGAGGGGAGGATTTAGGGGAAAACCACATAAATGACCAATCAAACAAGCAAATATGACTATAAGTTTATTGGCAGGCACTGACTGGGCGATAGACTGAAAAAATCACCAGAAGGAGTTGTGCCAACAGCATTAACCTCAATAATTTGGTTTAAATTAAGCCACATGTATGCCCCCAAGTACATAAAGTACATGTAGGTACATGTACCTTTACAACACTTGCTATAATTAACGATTGCTAGGCCCTGAAAACTGTGCAATGTATCTACAATACTACATATACATGTAGATACCATGATCAAGGTACCACATTAATCGGTGAAATCAAACAGCTACATACTACAGAGTCTGGTAGAATTATTGCGAAAGTCAACACTAAAAGAATGGGTTTCTTGGTGCGTGCTCATGATCACTGCAAAAGTCCTTTCGGAGCCAATGGGACTATCGGGTCACGGAAACCCCACAATAATTCTACCAGACTCTGTACATGTATTTAGTGGTGGGCTTTGAATCCAACCTTCTCCTCTGTACCGCATGAGATGCGCATCTTAGGTACATGTAATTCAGGACCACAATTACAGTACCGGAAATGGGTAGTGATTCTGTATTGATACGGTATTCTACCTAAGGTGCTGGTTCAAACCGGTATCCTTGATTCAATACCGTAGCCCCACGGTTACATTTTTACCCTCATTTCCGAGACTGTAGGTGTTATACCATGTATAGATGCTTTCAACCAATTACTACATGTAGCAACTCTACAAAATTAAGAGCAAGGTCCGTATAGGGAACAAATCAACTCTTGATACCATGTATCTAAGTGATGTCCTCAAACCGTATCGCTTGTTGCCAAGCTCGTTTTGAGTCAACACTGGTATCACTTCATCACGTGATCCGCCCGCGTATGCCGCCTTGACACGACGGATGTCTGGTGGATATCCACTTTCCCCAGATAGCTTCCTTAAGACCATTATTCTTTATAGAGAGTTTAATCATGGACATTTCATCGGGAGTTTCGCAAGAAAGACCAAAGGACTTCCTTACATCCGCTACAAGCCCCTCCCTCCAAGTTTCTCGCCCCGTTTCATCAAACTCAGGCTCATCCCCTTTATCTGAAATAGAGCCGGAGCATCAAATAGTAGATATGTCTGTTGAGGGTATTCAAACCAAAGTACCAAAGAATCTAGGAGATGTTGCAGGTTTAGAAACCTCGGGACTTATCGCCCAGGCTGTGGACCAGGAAGTGCTAGAGAAGGAAATTGCTTTAAAGGTAATTTTACGTGCATTTGCCTACATGAGCTTGTAAAGGTCACCAACTGACAGGCTCTCATGTATGTATATAGGCAGATCAGGCGATTGCTGATAGAGAGAATGAGCTTGATGAAAAAAGACTAGGAAGGGTTAAAAATGAAAAAGAGTATATACTTATCATTGGGAGCGCCTTTAACAACTTAACTAAATTAAAAATAGGAAACTTGTGTATTCCCTTGAGAGGATTCAGGAAAAACTCAACCATACAAGGACGAAGCTGAGTGAAAAACCAGAGCTTCGTGTACAGATCATGGAGACCCGAGAGAAGATAAACGCGCACGATCAGGATATAGCAGACATAAAAGCTCGTATTGATGCCCGAAATACCAAAACTGTTGGACATTTGACCGCCCCAGCTCTAGCAGCTACTGAAAGATTACCTACAGAAACTGAAAGGGAGTTTCTTATCAGTGGGTCTCAAATTATAAAATAAGAACTACCACTGACGAATTTAGGAACTGGTAAAATCACGCCATTTTCGCAAGTGCCTGGTGCAGAGAGGTCCAATATAGACACCAGGAAGGGAATTGATGACTCTGGTTATAGTTCAATGGTTAAGATGTCCCATCAGAACCTGAGAAGGCCAGGATTTCAAGAGGATATATCTTTTAAGCGTGAAACGAGCTCAGAAGAGGAAGGCGAGATACCTAAAGAGCGCCACCGCTTAGAGAGCACTAGAGCCAAGACTCAAAGACCCGAGAATTTTGAATTCACTATACAGAGCTCATCCAGAAGGCCTAAGAGGCGTGAAGTATTGCCACACAGCGAGGACGAGGACTACTCGCCCGGGCCGCCAAAGAAAATAAAAAAGGGGCACCGGAAGAGGACCGATGAGGATGAGGATGAGGATGAGGATGAGGATGAGGATGATTTTACTATAGCTACGGCTATGAGCGAGCATGGTACGGATGACGATGATTATATTGATGAAGAGGAAGCCACAACTGCGAAATCCCGAAAGAGAAAAGCAAAGTCAGTAGAGGTTAATGACTTGCAAAGTCTGGATGATGGAGATGAAAAGTATTATCAGAAAAGATTAAAGAAGTGGTCACTTTCCCGCCGCACAGCTAGGGATCAGGAAAATAAATCGAAGGGTAGTACCGACAAAGACTCGAATTTCGATTCTGAGCTCGAAGAATGGTACATGCCCCACCCAAACAAAGCAGATGCGGTTTTCAGCGGAGGCTTCAAAATACCAGGGGACATATTCCCTTCCCTTTTCGATTACCAAAAAGTCGGAGTACAATGGCTCTGGGAGCTTCACGCCCAGGACGCCGGCGGAATTATTGGTGATGAAATGGGACTCGGAAAAACTATTCAGATAATCTCCTTTATCGCAGGTCTACATCATAGTAACATGCTACGAAACCCAGTTCTCATAGTTGCCCCGGCTACCGTCTTGAAACAATGGGCGAACGAATTTCATCTATGGTGGCCGCCGTTGAGGGTATCCATTCTTCATAGTAGTGGTAGTGGAATGTTGAATATTAAGCAAGAAGAAGATTATGATGAACTTCTCGAGGAAGGGAAATCATTTTCCGGGAGAAAGTTTCAGGCAGGGGCAAGGAGGATTGTGAGGAAGGTTTTTGATAAAGGCTTGTCTTTCTTGATATATATTATTCATAAATGATGGCACTGACTCGTCTCTAGGACATGTCCTTATTACAACATATGCTGGACTTAAGAGTTATGGTGACTTGCTACTGGACAAGGAATGGGAGTATGCAATTCTCGATGAAGGACACAAAATTCGCAACCCTAACGCTGAGATATCGCTCTCATGCAAAAAACTTAAGGTGAATACCATTTACCCCAAATATATCCTCTACTAAAGGTTCAAAGACTCGTCACCGGATAATCCTTTCTGGAACTCCTCTGCAAAATAACCTATCTGAGCTTTGGAGTCTCTTTGATTTTGTCTTCCCCGGTCGTCTTGGAACTTTACCTATTTTCCAGAATGAGTTCGCAACGCCAATAAAGATGGGCGGTTACTCTAATGCCTCAAATGTTCAAGTTCAGACTGCCTACAAATGCGCAGTTGTTCTACGTGAACTCATCAGTCCTTACCTGCTGCGCCGACTTAAAGTCGATGTTGCTGCAGATCTGCCAAGCAAGAATGAACTTGTTCTATTTTGCAAATTGACAAAAATACAAAGGGACGAGTACGAAAAATTTCTAGAAAGTAAGGAATGTAGGCAAATTTTAGACGGGAAACTAAACAGTCTGTTTGGAATTGATATACTGAGAAAGATATGCAACCATCCCGATTTGGTGGATCGGGATACACTTATGCGTGTAAGTTTAGTTATGCACTTAATGGCCATATCATTTATTGACAAAGATAAAGACGAAAGCCTATGAGTATGGAAAAGGCGCATATTCTGGGAAAATGCAGATTACAAAATCACTCCTACAACTTTGGAAACAACAAGGCCATCGCACACTCTTATTTGCTCAAACCCGCCAAATGCTCGATATTCTAGAAAGTTTCGTCAAGAGCTTCCAGGGCTTCAATTATCGGCGTATGGACGGCAATACTATAATCCAGCACCGACAGGAACTAGTCGACGAGTTTAATAGAGACCCTGGCATCGACGTCTTTTTACTAACTACAAAGGTTGGCGGTTTGGGGGTTAACCTGACTGGCGCAGATAGAGTTATCATTTTTGACCCCGATTGGTATGCCCTGGTGAACAAAACAGATTTTTTTTATACCTAACTAATTAGAGGATTAAATAAAGGAATCCTTCAACGGATATGCAAGCCCGAGAGAGAGCTTGGAGACTTGGGCAAAAAAAGTCGGTCACCATTTACAGGCTATTGACGGCAGGAACAATTGAAGAAAAAATATACCATCGGCAGATATACAAACAACATCTTGCGTCGAAGGTTCTTACTGATCCAAACCAGAAGCGGTTTTTCAAAGTCCGTGCATAGTATGATTTCTTTGTGGATCGCCCATGCTAATTCTCATACAGGCGGAAGATATGCATGACCTGTTCAAATTAGGCGACTCGACAGTTGGAACAGAGACAGGGAATATGTTCCAAGGCGCCGAGAAGATATACAGCGAGGACATCCCTTCAGTCGCCACAGCAGCACCAGAGAACGACGATGACCCCACTGAGCTGCGCAAGATTGCGGGGGTAGCTGCGTTAGAAAGCCTGTATGTATTTCCCGACATCTCCGTATTTCTTTTGTACCGCTAACCATGGAACTCAGCTCCAACGACGGTGGAGAGGAAGGTACTTCGAGCCAAGGCAAAACAGATGAAATTCGGTTCATGGAAAGCATTTTCGGCGGCTCCGGCGTCCTCAGTGCGTTAGAGCATGATACTGTAATGAATGCCTCCAATACTCAGGTTAATCACGCAGAAAAACAGGCTACAAAGGTCGCTGAGGCCGCTGCAAAGGCACTGCGAGAATCTATCAGGGTAACCCAAGCTGCCTCTATTGGGACTGTAACCTGGACGGGGAAATTTGGCAGCGCTGGAAAGGACGAAAGCGAAGAACTGCCCGTCATTCCTACCGCAGCAGGCTTGTTAGCCACAATGCGGAGAAGAAATAACGCTACTGGAGGAGGAGGAGGCGCTAGCTCTAATTTAAATTCGAGGGCTGGGAGTAGGAGCTCGAGCGTAAAGCCCGTTATCATCAGGAAACCATCGCCACGGCAAGATCAACCAAAGGGAAACGGATTGATTATGAGCTTGCGAGAGTATATGAAAAACAAGGGCGGGAATGCAACATCGGGGGAAATATCTGAATTCGCAAAGGGGATAATTGAAGCCGGAGACAAGCAGAGGATGGATGAATTCAGGCACATGTTGAAGGAGATAGCGGTACTAAAAAGAGAGGACAGGACTTGGAGCTTGAAGAAAGAGTTTATGTGAGGGTAATTTAGAATATCTACATAATTACGAGCTATGCTCATGTTTTATGTCATTACATCCTAGCATCGCTTCTTATATTTTAAAAAAATTTGTAAGCAGATACTATTTGTATATAGTGATGGGCCGGGCACGAGACAAGTTGTCTCGAGACTTTCAGAAAGACAAGACGAGACCTGAGGGCTGGCAAGACAAGACAAGGTAGGACTAGGTCTGAAGGTCTCGAGACTTTTTGGACACCTAGATATGCTCCTCAGCCACTTTTTGGACACCTGAATATACTCCCTAGCCATTAACTTTCATGATTATATACATGTAGGTTCTCCAGAAACTAGGTCACATGACCAAAAGTCTCGAGACTTTGACAAGACTAGACCGTTGTCTCGAGATTTCCAAGGCTTAATCCAAGGCAAGACGGACTTCCCCAAGTCTCGTCTCGTCTCGTCTCGTGACTATCACTATTTGTATATCTTCAAACGGGCTCTTTCGAGAGATAGGTGTACAATGGTATTGTAGTTTCCCCCACTAAATTAATGACACCCCTCATGTGGGGCCGAAAACGTAACCACATCTACTATGTACTACAGTCGCAACTCGATATGCCGGATCTCAATACTCCGGATCTCTTGCTGTCCCGTACGAAATCCTCTGGGATTTTTATTTTTTTTACAAAATCAATTTGCTATCCCGGATCTTCTGCTACCCTGTACGAGACCCTTAGAATCCGGCATATCGAGTTGCGACTGTAGATTACATTTTGCGCCCGCCTTAGCGCGTTACCCTGCCCGCAGCCAGGTATCATAGCAACCCGGAATGCCCTACTAGAAATAACACTCGGCACAAACAGAAATAATTCTATAGGAGATAATTTTGTACTAACCTGTATCAGGCCTTCAGTTAGGTGAAGAGATTATATTTCAAAGTAAGTGGTAGTGGGTCAAATGGACTGGAACCGGACAGCAGTTTACTGCATGTTCCCTCCTCAAACGAATCGCATCACGTATATCACAGGCCTGGACAATGGGTCTAACTGGCGGGAATGGGGGAAGGTCCTCATAACTACATGTACATGTACATGTACGTACCGTAGAGAGAGGATTTGATCAACTCGCGGTCGCGAGGTGGTAACCCCTAGTCAACAAGTACCATAGAATTACTAGCATTTGTTGGCATTTTGGGAAAGGGTGTTAGCATTGTCTCGATGGCTTATGAAATGGACCAGATCTCTTGTGACCCAATTCGACGCTACTCTAGGCGTCTAAATTAAAGTTTTGGTCAAATTTGAGCTCTTGGCGGGCTATCCACACCAAAAAGCGGTCGCCAAGAACTAAAAATTTAGACTCAGAAGTTGGTTTTTACAGCCAAAGTACCCTGTCTGGCAGCCCAAACCAACTGCTCAATAATAGAGGGTTCCGGCAAGTACCAAGGGATTTCGCCCAGAATAACTTTTGTGTGGAAAATCTACTGGGAAGACTCAGAGATCCGGCAAGACCAAGAAATTCTGGGAGGCCGACTAGATGACTTCTGTGATAAAAGTGTAGGGAGGTAAACCAAAGAGGAATGGCGATAGCCAAATACATTTGTTTACACCTCTTAGTTTTGTTTGGATCTAACTGCGTTAGATATCATTTTGTAGGGATCAGAGACACCCCTACCCTCTGAACTTGACTGTCATGGGGGTCATCATATCCTAGTAGAAAATGTTCACGATTTTCCGCTTTTCTACCTCTATCGATGTTACTGTGGTTACAGCAGAATTTGCAGGGGATTTGAGGTTTGCCGGAACCCTCTATTGGAAATTATCCTACGACGGAGCTTAGAGGATTCTAGAATGCTGACTCCATTCTTCATGAGTACATGTATGTAACATGCTTTCAAACACTGTAGATTAATGTAGGACTTATGTAAAGGTGCGTGCTTTTGTAACTCGATTTTATTATACGATTGTTTCGCTAGTGTTTCTTGCGGTAGTGTTCCAGCAACCAATTTTAGTATTACTTGCTTGAGAACCGGCAAAAGTCCTATAGAGTGCTCTAGGGTGGGTTGTAGCTGCGCATGTGGGCAATACTCGTACTTTCTTGACGTTTGTATGTAAAAATGACCACTATTGCATACCATACAAATACGCGCCAAGTCCAAAATTTATATGGCATGCAATGGTGGTCCCCTTTACAAACGTCAGGAAAGTACGAGTATTATAATTTGTAGCCTTGCGTTATCCAGACAGCATATCTGGAAGACCGTCCTAAGTATAGCGACCTGGGTGGTGTTGTGCATCTTGTCAGCTCTTTTTTTTGCTTCTGTAGTAGTACAATACGGATCACGGAAGCCTAAAAATAGCCCAAGAAACCCCTGGCAACGAAAAAAACTGGCTCAAAGCGATCAGTGCCTGTGCAAAACCCTCCCGCCCTTCCAGGGTCCGAGGGAAGCTCTTTCCTGGACAGGAACTTCTCTTCTTATTCGTTGGTTTGACCCACCCTCCTTTCTCTGGTTGTCACCTTCCTCTCCCTCTCGCCTGTTTATTGATCAATCCTTTTGTTGTTCTGTTTGTTTTCACTCGTTTCGTTGTTTTGATACCTGCGAACTGTTGCTGTGACCTCCCTGTCTGCCTCAGAAACGCAGGGGATTCGCCTGACAGACGATTACATTTACCATTCACCACCCACAGTCGCTTTTCTCCTCTCGCATCCTCACTCTCGTTCTTACCCTCACTCACTCTTTTGTCTGTTCACTTGTTAATTACCCCCTTCGTACTCATCTTGGGTAAGGGAGTTTTTTCACAGAAATAAAACAACTCGAAGTCTATCCCGTGATCATTCAACATGCGAAATTTCCAATTAATTTTTGGCCTCGCGTTCTCGCTCTTAGCCGTGTCAGCGTCAGCTCATCCAGATGCATCGGTTCCAAATGCGTTGATGCCCCGACAAGGTGTGTTCTTGAATCTTGGATCCATCATTGATTGACTGGTATCAACGCATTATACTAATTTGTTTACAATAGATGCTACTACAACCGCAGCCAGTGGGGCCCCTACTGCCGGCTCAGGAGAAGCGGTGCAAGGCGATGTCGATGAGACCCCCGTAGATACTTCCACAACAGAAGCTGATCCTGTGACGACGACCGACGAAAGTGGCTCAACTATCACCGTCGCCCCTTCGACTACAACCAATGCGTCGGGATCGAAGTCATCCTCCACCAAATCAAAGAAAATCTCAGCAGATGCGCCAGCGGGTGGTGTGGCTATGAAAACTCCCGGTGTTTATGATGGATATCAAATCTACAAAATTGGTGACCCGGTTACGTTCGTGTGGAATTATACAAGCCTTCAGGTCGCCCCAACTGCAATAAATGTACAAGCATACTGTACCGACGGTGCACAATACTTTCCCATTATGATGAATGCGAGTGCGGATACAACGGAGGCCATTTGGGACACAGGGGCATATCAGAGTACAGCTTTGTCGAAGCTCCCTGTGTAAGTACCCATCTGTATGTGATTGCTGTATCAGTTGGCTAATATTTGGAGGATTGCAGTGCGACATACACCCTCTTCATTTATGACAATGCTTATGCACCTACTGCAGTCGCCTCTCCAGGGCATCTAGGGTCATATTCAGGGCTTACCTTCGGGATGTACACTCCTAAGCCTGCTATTCCTCTTGCTAGTATGAACCTCCCCCAGTTTACTCGTTTGGCCCTTTTGTACACCATACTGACAATTTCTCCTAGGCTTTGAATGTGCTACATGCGACCCCAGTTCAGCAAGTACTGTGGACATAAGGGCGCTTGGGTTTCTTGTTGGCATGGGACTGGTCACCGCTTTGAGCTTCACATGGTTTGTGGCGGGTGTGTTGTAAAACATAAGGTTTAAATGGATTATTGGTTTGGCTCATAGCGCTGTACTCGGATGCTCAACAATTGGGCACCCCCTCCTGTGTGGATATCATAGGCGGTCCCATTGCCCTTTTCCTTCTCTTTTCTTTTTAGTCCCCCCCCCCCCTTTTTTTGTTTTACCCTCTCGCATCAGCATTCCACCGCATCGGGATTTGGTACTAATGAAACACTTCTCTATATATCCCTTTTCGCTCCAAATCTAATTGGAATCACATTATTATTCATTATTCTATTATTACTAACGCTAGGTTATATTCACGACGTGGGTGAATGATTTGTGGGCTACGAACCAATTGAATGGGATGGGGGGAGGTGCTAAATGCGCGTAGGGCTGTTTGATCAATATGTTAGTCTTTTGCATTTTTGTACCGGCGCGACGGTGCTCTTTTTTTTCTTTCTTTCATAGCTATTCCGGTTGTATATGTCCGACTTTTCTTGTTAGTTTAGGAGTGCATGATGTTAGTAAATAGATTTTGCCGGGGACTGCTTCAAAAGTGAATCACGTATCATTGACCCTACGAACCCTGTCGCTAATGCTCTAGCAAACTAGGACTGTGATGTTAATAGTTTTGTGATTGGCTATAGCTCTTAGAGTCGCTATATAGCAGAACTCCGATTTAAAAATAGAGAATCAATAGGGTGTTATTCAATTCATTGGCTAAAGGTTGACATTACATGTAGTTATCGAGACCATAATCTTATCTGGTCTTGGCAGGGGACGTGTTCCCTCGAACGCGTGAAGAAGCGGACGCGAATTCTATTAATTCAATCTAGACACCACTCCTGACAACACTGCCGGCGACGAATTCCCAATTACTTAACTCCTTGAACACTTTTGGTTAATCGGCTATAAAACCTCAAATAATCATCGCGATCTCTGTTGGGGTAAGATAGAGTTTAAACCGGATATCCGCTCCACGACCTCCACTACCGCTTCCTACTCAAATCACAAAAGATGGAGCGCCCCCGCCGTACCGGCACAAAACGTACCCCACATGAGAAATTTGCTGAGTTTCGTAAGCTCAAGGAGTCAGGAAAAACTCGCCTCTCTACATATGAAGTTGAGGAGGAGGAGGAACTCTATGAAGAGGTCAGTGAGGATGAGTATAAGAAAGTTGTCCGCGACAGGCTAGCACAAGATGATTTTGTCGTCGATGACAACGGTGAGGGATACATAGATAATGGTATGGACGATTGGGGCGATGAAGGGAGGGTTGGGGGAAACTATAACGAGGAAAGTGATGAAGGGAGAAAAAAGGGAAAAGAGAAGAGCATGAAAAGGAAGCGCGAAGATGAAGCAAAGAGAAGGGTGGAGAGAGATAAGGATATTACTAAATATTTCAGTTCCGCGAATATCGTGCCAACTGTCAGACCAAAGAAGGTATCTATTAATTTAATTCTTGCCCCTACCTATACAGTCTTTGCTAATCAGGATTATATGGTAAAGCCGATAGCCACGGAAGATGATAAAGACTTCATGAATTCCCTATTCGTCGAAATTGATAGTGGGCTTCCTACCGGTGTCGCATCCTCTAAACGCACCCGGGAAGAACCTCCAGCCCGCAAGGCCCGCCGTCTTTCCCCTGCTTTGGGAGACAGGAAGAAGCCCTCCGTCTTCGGCAAACCTGCTAATCATAACACGAGACCCTCTATCCCAAGTCCACTCCCTGCGATAGGTGGAACTGATGACGACGAAGATGAATACGGTGCCCCAGTCGCTGATGACGATATACTCATGTCCGACGCTCAGATTCCGCCTTCCTCTCCTCTGGTAGGCGCCCAGCAACACAAAAAAGTTGCCTTCAAGCAGGAAGAAGAGGACTCGGATGATGATAACCTTACGATTGCGGAAGTAAGGGGGAACAAAGGGGTTAAGTCTGAAGCGGTTAACATATCTGCTTCGAGGCCCTCATCCATGAGAATCCCAGAGCAGCAACATGCCCCTAACACCTCACAGAAGCCAATTGCTATTGATCCATCTACATGGACGAACTTGGCAGGAAGTTTAAATGTTATGGACTCGTCACAGGTGGAGGGTGTTCAATGTGGGAAACTAGCGGCTGAGGATGTCGTGGAGGATGATGGAAGTTTGAAGATGTTCTGGTTAGACTGCACAGAAGTCTCGGGGTCCCTATTTCTCTTTGGGAAGGTCATGGATAAAAGGAACAATAAATACGTCAGTGCGTTCTTGAAGATTGATGGAATCCGAAGGAGTCTGTTCTTTTTGCCAAAAGACAACGAGGAGATTGAAATGAATGATGTTTACGAAGAGGTCAGCTCAATATTGGAAAAAAATGGCATCACAGACTACAGGTCCAAATCCGCTTCCCGAAAATATGCATTTGACCTTGCTGGGGTTCCCAGGGAAGGCGATTACCTCAAAGTACAATATTCATATAAACGACCGCCGCTGCAACAGAACCTTCAGGGCAAAACCTTCTCGCACGTTTTTGGTATCAATACATCATTGTTTGAACAGTTTGTCCTCTGCAGAAATGTAATGGGGCCCTGTTGGCTCAGGATTGAAGGTGGGGATTTCAATGCTATACAGAATTCATCATGGTGCAAACTGGAGGTCCAGGTTGAGAAACCTACCCAAATCACCGTGTTGGGCGATGATTCTTCAGAGCCACCGCCACTTACACTCATGAGTATCGCCCTAAGGACGCATATGAATGCCAAAGAGAACAAACAGGAGATTATCGCTATCTCCTGCAGAATCTACGAAAACGTAGGCCTAACTGATGCTGCATCGCCGGAGACACTACCATGCCAGACTTTCTCGGTGGTCAGGCCTATTAACCTGGTTTTTCCACAAGGATTCGAGATAGCCGCAGAGCGACATCGGGGGACGATTAAGCAAGGAAGGGATGAAAACATGTTGCTCTCCGTGTTCTTGGCGAAACTACAGCAGGTAGATCCGGATGTGTTAATAGGGCATCAGCTTGAGAGTGTGGATTATAGCATTTTACTTCATCGCATGAAGGAGCGGAAAACTCCAAACTGGCACAGGATTGGTAGGATGAAGAGAAACTCTTGGCCTCAACACGGAGGGAAAATGACGGGAGTCTTTTTCGCAGAACGACAATTAGTTTCGGGGAGATTAATGTGTGATCTTGCGAATGATCTTGGGAAATCACTTCTTACTAAGTGCCAGTCTTGGAGCCTTACGGAGATCTGTGAGCTTGTTCTTTCAGAGAAACGGCAAGAATTGGATAACGAGGAGGCACTAAAAACTTGGGCATCGAACGGGGAAGGATTACTGGATTACGTGCTACATTGTGAGGCGGATACATATTTCATTGCTGCAGTTGCGCTGAAAATCCAAATGTTACCTCTCACCAAACAACTCACCAACCTTGCTGGCAACTCATGGGCCCGTACACTCACTGGGACCCGTGCAGAACGGAATGAATACATTCTCCTCCATGAATTCTACCGTAACAAATTCGTCTGCCCTGATAAAGACTTTGGCAAGGGCAATAAAACCGCCAAAGCCCACGAGGAAGAAGGTATAGACGGAGAGGAGGCCGCCCCCGAGAAAAAGAAGGATAAATACAAGGGTGGTCTGGTTTTCGAGCCCGAGAAAGGGCTGTATGACAAATTCATCTTGGTCATGGACTTCAACTCGCTATATCCTAGCATCATTCAGGAATACAACATATGTTTCACAACTGTTGAGAGGAATGATGAGGATGGGGATAAGGTTCCCGAGGTCCCTGAGGAACAAGCATTAGGGATTTTGCCGAAGTTGATTAGTACGTTGGTCCAGAGGAGACGGCAAGTCAAGAATTTGATGAAGGACAAAAGTGCCACAGCAGTGCAGAAGTCACAGGTTTGTTTATGGTTCTGGCTGTGAAGAGTGTGGCTGACTAGAGAGTAGTGGGATATTAAACAACAGGCATTGAAGTTGACCGCAAACTCTATGTACGGTTGTTTAGGTTATACCCGCTCACGGTTTTACGCACGCCCTCTCGCCATGCTCACTACCTTCAAGGGCCGTGAGATTTTACGCGCAACAAAGGAACTAGCGGAATCAATGTCACTGCGAGTTATTTATGGTGACACTGACTCTGTCATGATCAATACCAACGTAGACAATTATAGCGACGCCATAAAAATTGGGAACGAGTTTAAAAAGAAGGTCAATGAGCGGTATAAGCTGTTGGAAATCGATATTGACAACACTTTCCAAAGATTGTTGCTACACGCGAAGAAGAAATATGCGGCAATCAATTACGTGGAAATAAATGGAAAGCTCGATACGAAGCTGGAGGTGAAAGGGCTAGATATGCGAAGACGAGAATTCTGTCAATTGTCAAAAGAGGTATCCTCGTAAGTTTATCCAGCTTGGCAATGGAGTAACCCGATGCTGACCAGAGGTAGACATATCTTGAACGAAATATTTTCGGGGGATGAAACGGAGATTGTTGTGGAGAAAATTCATGATTACCTTCGTGACCTTGCAGCGAAAATCAGAGCGGCTAAATTCCCAATCATGAAGTACATCATCTACACTAAACTTGGGAAGAACCCGGAAGATTACCCCAATGGAAAGACGATGCCACAGGTTCAAGTAGCCTTAAGGAAGAAAGCACGGGGAGAGTTGGTGAAGAGTGGAGACGTTATATCATACGTTATTACGGGTGATGGAGAAGGATATGACAAGAATCCCGCGGAAAGGGCTTATTCAATTCAGGATGTACAGAGGCCTGACTCCGGCCTGAAGCCTGACCCTGAATGGTACCTTCTTAAGCAGATTTTTCCGCCAATCGAACGTCTATGTGGGCCTATTGATGGCACAGATGCTATGAGACTAGCTGAGTGCCTAGGACTTGACACGAAGAAATATCAAATTGTCAATTCTGCTAGGCAGGAAGAGCGTGAAATCCATCCACTGGAGTCTACGATTTCAGATGAAGAAAGGTTTAAGAATGCGGAAAAACTTGGTCTTCGGTGCTGCTCATGTAAGGTGTCTTTTGAGTTTGAAGGGCTCCTTAACTCCCAAAATTTTGTTTCAACGGACGGAATTAGCTGTGCGAATACTTCTTGTGGGAAACCCATCACAGTTACGAGCGTGGTCGCGCAACTTGAGTACCAAATACGATCATTGACAACTAAGTACTACGATGCGTGGTTGGTATGCGACGATACACGATGCGGCAATCGTACGCGTCAAATGAGTGTGTATGGAAAAAGGTGTTTAGGACCTAAGGGGCATGCAAATGGATGCAGGGGAATCATGAGCTATGAGTATACAGATAAAATGTTGTATAATCAACTACTGTACTTCTCGAGACTGTTTGATGTGGATAAGGCAAAGACTAACGTCGAAGCTGATAAAAACGGTTTGCTTACCTGCTTCATTTCGTTGGGGTCTGAGCTAATTATGAAATAGAAATCATTCGTGTGTTGGTGGAAAGGAATAGGATAGGATTTGGGACGGTATCGGGTGCGGTCCAAAAGTATTTGGAGAAGTGTGGGAGACAGTGGGTTTCTATGGAGAGTATTTTTAGTTTCGCAGCATAGGTACCCACAGCGTAAATAGGCTCAATTAAATTTTATATTCTCTGTTGAGATTTGCATAGGTATTTGACTTTCTGGTGTTAGATACATGAGGTAACAAGCAATTGAGACGAGGGCAGTACAAAGAGTACATGTATTTGCGCGCATGGGCTGTACTCTAAAGATAAAACACTATATGTACATAATAAAGTATTTGTACTAGTAGAGTACCTGGACATACCACGCATACATGTACGACAAGTTACATTGTTTAAATAATGTGAACGAAACCAGGCCCTGTGCCCTGGTGAAAACAGAATCGATTACCGCCAAGGCCCACCATCTATTCCCATAAATGGATTAGGGCGGGGAACTCCCGAGAGCCGTCCCAGAGAAAAAAAAAATTGTAAGCCTCTGGCTCGAAACACCATCATAAACGCTGTGGATTGCCCCTCCAAAGCCAACCTTTCAACACTCTTCACTTTATTGCGATCCTGTTGTTGGAGTCGTTCGATTGAGGTGAACATCGCTTACTTTTGTGCATTGTGAAACCTTGTTCTCACAAGAGGTGGCCCAAGTGGGATATCATTCTATCGCGACATGAGGCGTCTGTCGGTAGGTCACTGCCCCCTTTGCCCGGATTTCCTGTTCCTGGAATCCCTTCCACGTACACTTCAACCACCTCCTATTTCCTCTCTTCTCTGTACTACACCTCCCTTTGTACTTCTACGACCTTTAGAAAGCGTACATCATTTAATATACCCTGTGCTTTGCCCTACATCCTAAACTACTCCCAAAACTTCTCGAAGTGGCGTCTGGTTCCTGACTTTTTTCTTTCTTTTCACGCAACGTTTTACAGGGCTTCCATTTGCGGTACATCATGCAACAACAACAAAATGCTCCCAGGTTCGCCACCCAGTCTCCCGTTAGTTCCTGGCGCGCAAGCTCAAGGCCTGGTGTCCTCCCTGCTCCAGCCCGACCCGCAAGCAACTTTTATGCTCCATCTAGCGAGGAAGCGTGGACGCAGTACGATGGCCTTGGCCCCGTGGGCAACGGTAGAGATTTTGACAGGAGCTGGAGGAGTCCAGTCGGAAGAGGTGGAAACAACAATACCCACAATTCTCTATTCCAGCCGCATGGATCGAGATATGGTGGGTACAATTCTAGAGGACCAGTCCAGCGGAATAATAGGGGAGGTTTCAAAGCACAAGGACGAGAGCGATCGCCTCAAAGAGGGGCTGGGAGAGGAGGCGATAGAGCGTATAATGAACGGCCTCAATCGAAGTCTTCTGGTCATATGAAGTCTCGAGACATGAAGCCAAGAGAACTTGTCGATGAAGCTTATTTAGAAAAGAACTTCGAAGTCCCAAAAGAGGATGAGTATAAAAAAGCACCGAAAGCCCTATTTAATAACCCAAAGGCATTTTTATGGGATTTCAAGACGTTGTCGACAAGGTCCTCCTTTCTCACGCAAAAGGGTGGATTTTACAGGTGTACTGTGATCGTCACCCTCCCGAACGGTCAAAAAACCGAAGCCGTTGGGGACCACTCTGATAAGGTTTGTTCGGGAATCCATCTGGTTCATTTTATTGTATTCTGACATTTCTCTTCACTCATAGAAAATTTCAGAGAAAATTGCTTGCCAGCATTGTATTCTTAAACTTCATGCCAATGGCTTGCTCAAAGATATTATTTATCAGGGCGCCCATGAGGCCGCCTTTGACCAAACCTTGTTGAATGATGAATCCGACGCGAAGATGGACATATACGACTACTGTGCACGTTTCGATGCCGTTCCAATGTTTATCTTCCGTGAGACCCAGCGACCGGGAAACCGAAAGCCACTGGTCGAGTGTACTGTAGAGATGCCGGAACAGAATATCCAGGCTTCAGCCCGCGCTACCGATAAGAAGGTTGCAGAGATTTTGGCATGTGTGGAGTTCAAGAAGCAGGCGGAAGAATATCACGCCAAGCATGGCGAATCGACAATTGTTGTCAAAGATCTTTTGGCCCTTAGCACCCGTAACGCAAGGAAGTTTTTCGAGTTTTACAAGTTGCACAACCGAGGCGTTGGATACGATTGTCATATAAAACAGGTATCAGGAGGAAGTAGGCGACTTAAAGCTGGTTACTTTATTGGGCAGATGATGCTCAATAACGAGCCACTAGGACGGGCAGTGGAAATGCATAGCAAGAGAGCAGCAGATACTGCAGCTTTTCTAACTGGTGCAGTGGAGTTGAAGAGAAGGGAGCCGAGAATTTTCCCGAAATTTTTGGAGGCTCTTAGGCTTGGAAATGGAGAGCTTTTGAAGCCGATTGCTCCCTCATGGATCTATACGGAAAATGATTCCGTAATGGCTATGACTGACACGTTGATGAATGTCAGGCGGGTTGGACTCCCCCCGTCGGAAGAGGAGGAGGATATGATGGAGGCCCAAGAGGAGAGGAGTAGGCGAATGAACCCATGGAGGCGATTAGATAAGGCTTTCGTGGCAGTTAAAAACATCAAGTTGCAGGAGGATTACGAGAAATATCTTAATGATCCTGCATTGACTATGCTGAGGAAAAAGCGAGAAGAGCTACCGATGAACCAATATCAGGCTAAGGTTCTGGATATTGTTGAGAACAACCCTGTTAGCATTATTGTTGGTGCTACTGGATCTGGAAAGACAAGTAAGTTTTAATTATCTCTCGCTTTAAATTTCTTTTATTAACCCATTACAGCTCAGGTACCTCAGATTCTTCTTGAGAAGGCAATTAAGGAAGGGAGGGGTGCCGAGTGTAATATCATATGTACTCAACCTAGACGAATCGCTGCCACTTCTGTGGCACAGCGTGTTGCAGTAGAGAGAAATGAGTCTCTCCAGAAATCTGTTGGCTATCACGTCCGATTCGATTCTAAGCTGCCTTCTGCCGGTGGAAGTATCACTTATTGCACAACTGGTATCCTTCTTCAACAACTCAGAAACTCTGCCGACGAAGCGTTGGAGGGTGTTACCCATCTCGTTATCGACGAAGTCCATGAGCGCGATATCCTAATCGATTTCTTGCTAATTATTTTGAAGCGGGTGTTGAAGGAGAGAAAAATTCTCGGGAAGCCTGATGTCAAGGTTGTGCTTATGAGTGCTACAATGGATACAGATCTTTTCTCTAATTACTTTACGGAAAAGAACGAGCGTGGCCGGTTTGTGCCTTGCCCTGATCTTAGCGTTCCAGGACGTACCTTTCCTGTTAAGGAGTTATACCTCGAAGATATTAGGGCAATTCTCAAAGAATCGCATTCACCTGCCGAGTTGTCTATGCTCAACGAGCCCGATTCGAGGGAGTTTCTTGGAATTGAAAACAATCTTTCAGCCTCTGCCCCTGCCTCTAGGCTTGCTTCGAGAGTTCCCTCCAGAGCTCCATCTAGAGCTGCTTCTACACAGGAAGAGGCTCCTGAGGACGACCAAGTGGTGGATAATTCCACCACTATTAACTGGAAACAAGAGGTCAAGCTTGGGGCTGATGGCCAAGCGACTGTTTCAAACGAGAAGCAAGATGCAATTGTTCCAATCGGCCTTATTGCAACCACTGTAGCCCATATCGCGAAGACGACCACTGAGGGCGCCATGTTGGTATTTTTGCCTGGCCTCGAGGAAATTACGGGGCTTGACGAAGCTCTTCGGACTCGGAAACCACTCGGCGTCGATTTTAATGATGAGAAGAAGTTCAAGCTCTGCTTGCTCCATTCTTCTATTCCTAACCAAAATGAGGTCTTTGATAATGTCCCAGAGGGCTGCCGCAAGGTTATTCTTTCTACCAACATTGCAGAAACTTCCGTCACCATTCCAGATGTCAGATACGTTATTGACAGCGGAAAGATGAGGGAAAAACAATACGAACAGGCGCGAAGAATTACTCAACTTGTATGCACTTGGATCAGTAAATCGAACTCAAAACAAAGAGCTGGAAGAGCTGGTCGTGTCCAGAACGGAAACTATTGGGCCCTGTTCTCTAAGACTAGATTCGAGTCGATGCGTGCAACAGGATTACCGGAAATGTTGAGGTCGGATCTTCAGGAAATCTGCTTGGACATCAAAGCACAAGGCTTTACGGACCCGGTTAAGCAGTTTTTGTCTGAGGCTATAGAAGCCCCTGCCCCGAACGTAATCGATGCCTCACTCAATCAATTGGTGACTCTCGGCGCCTTAACTGACGACGAGCGTTTGACGCCTCTGGGACGTGTATTGGCTACTATGCCTGTTGAACCCGCACTTGGAAAAATGATCCTACTCGCTGTCATTTTCCGTTGTCTTGACCCGATCATAATATTAGGTGCTTCTACAGCCGCCCGAGATTTGTTCGTCAGTCCCCCAGAAAAACGACAAGATGCCAATCGTGCAAAGCATGCTTTTGTTCGTGGTACAGGTAGTGACCACATGGCTATGGTCAATGCTTTCCGTGAATGGAGATGGATTCGTGACCAGAACGGCCAGTACGCGGCGGGTAGATTCGCAGATGACAATTTCCTTCACAAGGGGGCTTTGAGGACCCTTGAGCAAACTGCTGAACAGATCGAGGAGATCTTGGTACAGGCAAGGATTATTCCATTTACTCGGAAGGGCCAGCGTTACCAGTCCGAGATTGGCCATGCACGCTTGAACGATAACTCCAACTGTGTACCACTCATTAAAGCCCTGACCTTGGCTGGTATGTACCCCAACTTAGGTATCAATACTGGGGGAAGAGGGTTCCGTACTGCGAATGAGAATTTCACCATGATTCATCCAACATCTGTCCACTATGGCAACAGGGCTGATGACCAATTACCCTTCGGGACCCTTGTTACATATTCGGCCAAGGCTAGGAGTAATGATGGGTCAACTCTGCTCCTCCGCACTGTCACTGAAAGTTCACCTTTGTCAGCTATGCTATTTGGTGGGAAATTGTCGAATTATGGAAACAACTTAGAGATTGATTCTTGGCTACCATTCTTGGCGCCTACGCAGACTGCGAAAATTACTTTTGATTTTAGAAGATTATTGGATAGGGTAAGCTTGTTTTTGGAGCTACTTTGCGTGAAAATGGAAACTAATTCTTATCCTTACAGCTACTTGCACATGCCTTCCGTAGTCTCTCTAAGAGGGGCAGCGATAGGAGTGGGTTTTTGGCCGATGATCCGGCTCGTGAGACTTTTGCGAAAGGACTAGTAGAGGTATGCTCGCGCCCCCCCCCCCCCCTTTTTTTTTACGGACTAATCTGACATTATCGGGACAGGTTCTCGAGTGTGATGTTCCGAAGAGGCAGCCTAACCGCCAATGGGGGTCCGGTGGTCAATCAGATAGAGGATACACACGCAGGTTCTAAAGTAAAAGAGGTATAACGGGCAGGTATAGGTAGGGGTTTCTTTCCGGTGTTTTTATGCTCCCGGCGTTAAATCTTTTTTGTGTGTTGTATTTGTGTTATCACGATCATTGTTAGTTTTTGTGCATCTTGATAGAGGCTCTCCTTGGTCTGTTTTGTAGTATACTTTACGATTATGGATTTAGAAAGTGTTCCGGTATGATGCACATGCTGCATTAGAGATCAAGATGGACTAGGGGGCATAGAAAAAGGTATGGGAGGGTTTGCATGCAAGGAGATTGACGACTAGTGAGAGTTTTCTTATATTATTTTAAAAGACATCTCCTCCTGGCTATCTAATATTACTATTTTTAGATAGCCTTGCAGTGGAATTTAAGAATCAGGGTTCACTACTTTCAGAAGGGACTATTGGGCCGGTCGAACTAGCTCGCGTTGATTGTTTCAACTGCCCCAATCCCATTGCTTACGATCTGCTCCCTACAACAGCTTCCCACATACATCATGTAGATGACCTCCTAAGCTGAACACCCCCTCACTCGAACAGTTGATAACGATTGGTGAGTTAGTAGTACAGAAGCCGGCTACAAGATCCTTATATAACTATCTCTTGTGAGTAACCTTTTATAAGCAAATTATATGTATATATAGGTTCAAGCGCGTTTGTAGTGGGCACTTATGTAACTAGAGAAGGAACTTTTGCAATCTATTGTCCATGAGAAGCGGTGATTCTGCTTTTTCTTCTTCTTTTTCTCCTTTTTGTTTAGTGCGGATTCTGAGCCTAAGCAGCCAGCTACAAATATAGATGTGATAAAACCCAATTAAAGCTTGTTATCAATCCACATATTTCTCTTCCTGTCGGTTCCCCTCCGATGATGTCGGGGAGAATTCTTTGTCCATGTACGTACTTCCTACATGTGGCCGTTGGTGGTAGCTATAGAGTACATACTAGATATTAATCCACCACCTAGACACCCATATGTGGGTGCACTTGTGGGTCACCACCCAGGGCCTCCACCTGCTCCGCCAAAGGCATATAGACTGTATGTATATATTTATCTAGGATGTAAGGAAGACCAAATCATTTCCATCTTCTAATGACCGTTATATCTGACTGCCTAAATGCGATGAGGCCTTAATATGCAATAAGCCATTAGCATATACTAAGTCCATGGCATTTGTAAAGAAAACTTAGTGAGATTATGTACTTATGTAAGTATATTGCCAGACGAGTGATTTACCATGATTAAGTGTATGCATATCCTTGGGTCGGCTGAAAATCAGAAAGGGGATGTGGTATGACAAGAAACCCCAAGCTACATGTAATTAAAAATCAATCACTTGTGCACATGTATTTTGGTTTGGTCGCGTATTGCGCGCGCGAATCAAAATCGAGCGAGTGATAATCATGATCTGGCATATGTATCCTGACTGGATTTACCCGCTGCTTTGGTGGTTAGATCATGTGAGTTGTGGATTCCGGCTATTCGATATGGACAGGCTACATACATGTACTCACATACTTGAGGTTGGCGCGACGGTTATTCTAATGTTGCTTACTACTGCATGTATGTAGCTCAGTATGTTTTAACATCTGTTTCGTTTATTTAACAGGCGAGTTGTGATGACCGAGACTCTTGACTCTTTAACAACACCTCACATTTGTCTTTCTTTGAGCCATCATCACCACCACTATCATCATCATCACCTCACTGATGTATCCTCTCAAATAGAATCTCCTCTACACTTACGAAACACTTATATAACCTGCCACTACCCATACTACATACATATTTCCAGACATCACCTGTCTCGGAACCCCTGCAGCTCCTACTTCCCCGTCCAACCAAAAGGCTCCACCAAGCAGGTCCACCAGCTATTCCTCTTTGGTACACCTCTCCCCTTTCCCCTACCCTTCTCCGGTGGATAATATTATGAAAACTCTCCCTTCCGCCAACTTCTTTCCCTTTGCTACTTCACCGCCTCCATCAAATTCCTTTTCATCCGTAGAAACATCAAACTCAGCAATGGTGAAGACGTCGACTCTCCTGCACTATGCTTGCCACCCCAATCAGTTGAGGGCAGTCATTCAATGGTAAGAATCCTTATCGCCCCCTTCCTTTCTTGATCTTCTTCTATTATCCCTCCCATACCTGCCTCTAACGCAATTTCATCTACTTAGGAAAGTTTGGCATACTCCCCTCCATGAGCGAGACGAAGAGAAGGAATCCCCATCTCTCAAGCGGTGCTTCGAGTTCTTGGACCTCACCTCCCGTTCCTTCAGCGCCGTGATCCAGGAGCTCTGCCCAGAATTATGCGTTTCGGTCGCTCTCTTCTACCTTATCCTACGAGGTCTTGATACCATTGAAGATGACATGACAATTGCGCTATCAGAAAAGGAGCCCCTGCTGCGATCGTTCGACGAGGTCCTCGACAAGCAGGGCTGGAATTACAAAGGCAATGGTCCCAATGAGAAAGACAGGCAACTCTGTGTCGAATTCGATGTCGTGATCAAGGAGTTTGCCCTTATCCCCGAGTCTCACCGGGTGATTATCAAGGATATTACAAAAAAGATGGGGAACGGTATGGCCGACTATGCCAACAACGCAGAACACAACGTCAACGGTGTTAACACCATCGCCGATTATGACCTATACTGCCATTACGTCGCCGGGCTTGTTGGAGAAGGCTTGACCCGTCTTTTCGTTGCCTCTGAAAAGGCCAACAAGGCGCTTCTTGACCGCCCACATCTCTCAAATGCGATGGGATTGTTCCTTCAAAAGACAAACATTATCCGTGACTACGCGGAAGACCTTGCGGATGGACGCAGATTCTGGCCGAAAGAGATCTGGAGTAAATACATCACTAATTACAACGAATTCCCTAAGCCCGAGAATGAGGAAGCAGCGCTCAACTGTATCTCCGAGATGTGTTTGAATGCGCTCGGCCACGCCGATGAGTGTCTCTTCTATCTGGCCGGTATTCGAGAACAGAGTGTATTCAACTTTGCAGCTATTCCACAGGTCATGGCTATCGCGACGCTCTCTTTAGTATTTAGAAATAAGGATGTATATCACAAAAATGTCAAAATTGCAAAGGGAGAGGCCTGCGAATTGATGTTGGAAGTCGGGAACTTAAGGTCTGTGTGTGAAGTTTTCAGGAAATACCTGAGAATCATCCACAAGAAAAACACACCCAAAGACCCCAATTTCCTCAATATCAGCGCAGCTTGCGGAAAGGTTTGTTGGTTACCACTACAAGGCAGTTTTCTTTTTACTTACAATTGAGCCCTAGGTTGAACAATTCATAGAATCCATTTACCCCACCCCCAAGGGTGATGATGAGATTGCAAACCACCGGCAGCAGGAGGCAACCGGCGAGACACCAGAACAGGCCGCAGCAGCGAAGAAGGAGATCTTCCTCTTGATCGCAGCCATTGTCGCAACTCTGTTTGTCATCTCTGCCCTCATGGTTAGTTTCTTTTCGCTCTCCTCTTCCTATACGCATTTTATGCTAACTAATTGTAGGTTGGGATTGCCTGGATGCTTGGTGCCCGATTCGATATTGCCTTCCAGGAGCTCAAGAACGGTAATTTTGGACCAAAAGCGGTTAGCTCGGCCGTCACATCGGCCGCAACCTCAGCCGTTACCTCAATAGCACCAGAACATGTCGAACTGTAAATTTTGATTTTAATTTTTCTTTCTGATTTATATTACTTTAACTTCTTTTTTAAATCTGGTTTGGGCTGTATCATTTTGATTGGACTTCGCATGCATGGCAAAAAATCTTTGGGGGAATGATAACGATTGTTCTTTGACGTGGAAAAACGGGATGGGTAAAACAGGAAGGATCTGAGGGGGCCTAGTTATGATAGCTAGGTATACACATAAAGGCTTACGATAATACTTTAATCGCTTTTCTAGTCCTTTCCCTTCTTTTATCTTATGTTGAGAAGATATGGTGTAAGCGCATATGTCAAATTATTAGCCCTGCATTTAGAGTAATCGATGCTGCCAGTGCCAAGGATGTACTCATGTTAAATCTTGTGATTGCTCGATAGCTAGCATCAGTTCTGGGGCATAGCCCCCAACATATATTTGGCACCTAATCAGTGCTACATCGAATACGAGTGAACCGCAGGGATGTGCTGGGACCTACTAGAAATAGGGACCATGATATTTATAAGGAAGTCATCCCTTTTCATAAAGTCTACCTTTGTATTTTGGATAAGGAGTTCAGTAAAACTCAATAGTGATTCTGAGAGAAAGTGTTAGTTGTGTTTCAAAGACCAGTTATTCAAGTTGCGTACGACTTAGCAAAGACATTACTTATCTGAGGGGGGGCTATACTCGCATGATTCAGTCCATCCTCGAATTATACATAACGGATGATATAGCAGGACATTAAATAGTGTTGGATTCCCCTCATCTTGGATCACATTTAAAGTAAAAACGGAAGCTGAAAATGAGACTAGAACCCACACCACTCGAGGACTTTGAGAAAAGCTCCAAAACACGGTGTTTAATCCAAAAGGCACCATTATGGACTCTGTGTGAGATAGACCAATTTCAAAGCGATAGCCGTTGGCATGGTGTCGACCCTGTGCCCACCATTATTGCGTTGCTCTTTCTATCAATACTTACGACTTGCCTCACGGGGGCCGAGCTAACTCTAGGGATTACTGCACCGCCGTATGTTATTTCTTTGTTGTTGTTGTTGTATGCACAAATCAATCATTGATTCAGGCCGATTGTAGCCTGATGATCCTCCTGATATCTGTCATAACGGTAGTGCACACAGCTCTTGACCTTGTGCTGTACAACAATTTCGGTCTAACACCAGCATACACGCTACGTATGTCGTCTATTATGATAGTTATTTGGATTTTTGGTATAGGCACTGGTGTTGCGGATTTAAACAGAGGAAACACCACTGCCCCCACGTGGGTAGGTAGGGAACTAACGTATGGATACCACCCGGAGACTGGAGAGAGTTTTCGTTATTATAGGACATTGGGCTGCTTAGCGGGATTGGTAAATCAGGTGCTTGTGCTGTGAGTGATTTAACGAGGGTGGTGGGAGTGTCGTATGCCGATAGAAGTAAACTAAAACTTCTGTGGCTCGACAGAGTTTTCTACATTCTGTCGTCAGTGTTATCAACAATCGCCCACCGCCGTAATAGGATCAGTATCCTTAGGAACCAGAGCTATAGGTACAGCGGAGCTTGTAGCGGTAAACAGAGTGGTTACTCCCTAGATCTAGAGAGTTCGAGGTTTGAAGCCCGACTATCCTAAATAGCTTCTCATAATACCTCATTGATGATCATTGATGGAGAATACCATACTATCCAATTTGGAAACAGCTTGAAGGGGAGGGCCATACATATAACCAGAGAAACATCATCATTACCAAAGAGACCCGTAGTGAAACCTACCGATGAGCGGTAGAGTGGAGAAAGTGGAGCATGTGTGGTGGGCGCTGTGGAGAATGTGGATGACAGTGTGGATATCGATGGGGGGTGATCTTTCTTTTGTATTAGTATGACCCGCCCCCCCCTCTTCGCGCTTGGTCACTCCTCATACTACATGTATTTTACATTAGAGTGATTTGGCCAATCCCAGTTTTTTTAATTTTGAGCTCAAATTTTACCAAAAACTATCGCCAAGAACTAGATATGTATTTAGATTTAGAGGTTGTTGGCCAAATCACTCTATAAAAGGATACATCCCATCTTTCTCAACTGGGCCACGTCCCAATTTTCCTAAATACATGTAGTCGTAGCGCCAAAACACTCTCAATAGGTCGGTTAGGTAATAAATTTAAAAGTAAATGACGCTTCGCTCCCAGCTATACTGGTGGGGCTAGCACTTCCCCCGGCCCCATAATAAAAATAGTGAAATAGAAGACAGTATCCTTTCCTATATCTTCAATCCTACACTTGACTTCTACCAACATACGATTAATAGGAATCGTTTCAGATTCGAATGTTTCGAAGTCAAGGCCTAATCTCTTCCCTGCGGCTTCCGTTGACATGTTGGAATAGGACGTAGTCCACTTGGGCCTTCGTTTCTTCCTTTGCTGCTCGGTGGTGTTGTCGTCACCCATCGTATTGTGGAGTCCTGCCGGCCGGCCGGTCGATAAGCTTGCTAACGGTATTTGAGTAGAGTATCACTTATTTAATCGATAATGAGTCTGTAGCCCTGTCGTCCTTCCAATTAGTTGTAAAGGTGATGGGGAATCCTTAGGCTAGACCGGGGGGGGGGGGGGTGCCTCTCTATACACCGTGGCTCACCACTGGGTAACCGTGCGTTCCAGCTTGCAAAACTGACATGGCTCGATAATTGATAACCAGTTGTTATTCACAGTTTCCTCTGGTCTTGACGGAATTGTGCACATAAATCTTTGGAGAAAATGACAAGAGTCTCCAGAATGAAAACTGAACTGTAGGGAGGGTGGGCACTTCAGAAGCTGTGCCAGTGGCTTTTCGAGTCATGAGTTTATCCCGGGGAAAGATTATCGTACTCGGGATGCCGAGAATAATCCCGAGAAGTTGCCCCTGCACGTCAAGTACGGCAATCCCCGCTAAAACCCCTGTCCAGATCCCCGTTGAGCCGCAAACTTAAAGCACGATGACGTACATGCAGCCAATGGTCACTTAAGTCACACACGAGAGGGCGACGTAAGGCACCACTCAGCTCCGAGTAACAAAGGCCACGATGGCCAAGTTAGTATTCGGCGTGACACAAACAACCAGCAGATGCCGATACTTCCACACTAACTTTTGAGGCGAGTAGAAATCACATACACATAACGAATGAAGTACAAACCCACACATGCATTCCTCCCTTTTTTTTTTAAAGGCCTAAGTAGTCCTTCCAAGCAAACACCACTTCACATAAACATCAACACGGAAGAAAGAAATACAGTAAATGATTGGTTCACGGGCAAGACAAAGAATCGATCCCATAAGACCGCCCACTACAAAAGAAAAGGTCTAACCATGTATATACGCCTCCCCCGATGAATGGGAAAATCACAATCAGTGGGAAGTTGAGAACAGCGCATGAAATGCAAATGCAAATTCAAATAAAAAATAATAATCATACACTTCAGACGGAAGACGGATTACTCGTTGTGCTCTTTCCTCTCGCCACCGGCAGGGCCTGCCACCGGCTTACCGCCCCAGCTAAACCATCCACCAGTCCTTGGGGTACCAATGAACGTAAGGCCCTCCTTTTCAGCATCGCTCATTGATACGTGATCAAAATCACCAGCCATATTTCCGGAACTTGGCGATCTCGAAACGTTTGCTTTGTTAGCATCTGACGCGTTGTCGAGGACTGCTGCAACACTGGTGTGGCTTTGGTCTCCAGAAGCACGGTTTGTTTCCGCCTCTTGTTCCAACGCGGCCATAAGTGTCTTTAGCTTCTCCTTCTGCATCTCGATAAATTTTGCTTTTTCTTCCTTGCTTGCGATGGATGCAGGGATCAGAGTCGCAGTATTCGCAGGGTTCGGGGTTCCAGCTGGCCCATCTGGTACCTGTTGCTGAAGCGCGGAAGAGAGGAATTGGTAAAACTCGGTAGCCCTTTGCGGAGCACCTGAGGCGATAGGTGCAACGTTCCACTTTGAGAAGAGGTTGGTGACGAATGAAGCCGCGTCTTGAGAGAGTGGTTGCGTTTTCGATTCCGAACCTTCTGGTAGAGGCCCAAACAGCTGCTCCCTAGCCATGTGAATAAGCTTTCGGATATAGTCAATTCCCGCGGCCTTGGCTTGGTCGTGGAGTCGGGTAATAAGGTCCTCAATCTCCTTCTCGTGGGCCTCGAGCGTAGGGTGGACATGCTCTACGTAAAGCTTTGTGGCACCCTGGAACTGTGGAAGGACTAGCCACATCATAAAACCAGCACGAATCTCTTGGTAGAATGGAAGCCTGAAACTTGGGTTAACTCGGTTCCTAGGAGGAAGAAATATTGTATATAGAGACTAACCAGCACAGGATCCAGCCTGTCCAAGACTCAACCACGGTGATGCACCCAATAACAACCCAATACATCAGCCATGGTGTAAGTTGTGATGGATCGTTTGCTTTGAGGGCCTTATACGACGCGAATACGGGGAAGAGGAAGGTTGCGACAGAGCTATTCACCTAACTGTTAGTGATTGTACAGTAGATATAGAGACTTTACGTGGTAGAATGATGTTAATGTTTATACTCACGAAAGAAGTTTAGATAGAAGACCAAACATAATTTCCGATGAACAACGGGAAGTCTTGTCACTTTTGGGGGTGTTGAGATAATATTGTAGCTACTTCCGTCAAGAAGGCAAGAACTGGTTCTTTGATTGACGAGGTAGATGTAATGAGGAAGAGGAGAGGGGGCGGAAAGGATATATGAAGGAAGAGGGGAAGTTTTACCCTTCTAAAGAAGGAGGGGACACCAAAAAAAAAAGAAGCTAGGTGAGTTGTATCAGAGTTGTTGCGGTGGCTACATGTATGTACATACTTACAGTGCAGCAGCGCCATCAGCATAATGTAGTACAAACGCCGAGGATGCGGAGGGGTACCCAGCAGCAGTAGCAGCAGAGAAAAAGGTCTGGGAAACCCCTCCACACCTCTAAGGGCTCTTGTGCATGACCTCCCACTCGGAATATGCTCCAGTCCAACCCCGTGATCGCATCAGCGGGGGTTAAGAGCTGTTACCATAAGGGGGCTAGAATCTGTATGTTTTACCGCCTAGACCGAGTTCTGCGGAGGCAGTTGTAGGGGTCACCAAAGCGGAATAGAAATTTTCTACTCTCTCAGATGCTGTCACTCAGCTACTGGATCAGCCTCCCTGGCCCGTTAGCATCCGACACCTTGAGACACAGCAAGCTCCTGGTAGCTGGGGTGATATCTGATATTTAGCAGTCGTTAATAGGATCCGGCAGAATACATCAAGTATATATATATATACCCTACAAGAATATCCCGAATCCCGAATACCGGATAGACTAGTTGATTTCATGATGAATCTCCCGAGGCTCAACTGCTTTGCAACGTCCCGCTGTGAATATGTAGGGAGAAGTACTGCAACGGCTGATGGTTTCAGTGATATGAACTGTACCTGCAGACCAGTATGTACAGTACAAGTATTTGCCCTCCCTCAAACAGAACAATAAAAACCCTCCCCAATCACTCAGAGTTACCAGATCCCCTCCCCCCAACCACAGCTCATCCCGGCCAGTTGCCAGCAAATATCACGCCGCATCATGAACTTTTCCTCCCGTCCGATCCCACAGACACAAACACAGGAGTTATAACCGATTATTTGTATAATCATGCCAGAGAAATGCGACAGGATGCTCCTGCTTGTGATGTTGCGTGTTGCGCTGGCATGAGGTTTCTCAACCTTTCTAAAGTAGCTAAATAAACCTCCAACCCCCCCAGGTGCATCTACCTATCCATTCACGTAGACTTGCCTACATACCACTTTACCCCGCCATTAAAAAAAAAAACGCCTCTCCGGTGCTATTATGTCTCTGATTTGACCTACATATAAACAAAGCTTCTACATACAGGACACTTCTCAGTACCTACAGAACAGAAACACCTCATCCATTTGCGTGGCATCTGCAACAACCCTAACTGGTTCATCATATATATAAAAATCACATAAAATGTGTATTCTGCTTGTCACCACTGTACATCCAGAATACTCTTTAATACTTCTCTCTAACAGAGATGTATGTTCTCTCTCTCTCTTTTTTCCCGCACAGCTCCTCCCAAGATTAGAAAGATCAGCATGCATCCACATATCACCTATCCAAGATCCGAAGTTAATCGCGCATGTCACAGCATTAATACTAATTTCAATCCCTCTGATAGGAATTCCTCCACCGTCCTACCGCGCGTGCAGCCTTTTGGGGAGAGCCCAACTCACACATCTTGTCAGGTCGAGATCTGGCCCGCCCTGAGCGAGGTTTGTCTACGTTTCTGCATTTTCTTCGTCCCCCGCTTGTTCACCCTTCTTTTCAACCGGCATGCTCATCCAATCATTCACCATCTAACCCCACCCCCACAGGTACATGGCTTGGCATAACCCGCACCGGTCGTCTCGCAGTGCTTACAAACTACCGCGAACCCACCTCTCTTGCAGCACTGGCTGAGAAGTCCCGGGGTGCAATGGTTACCTCCTTCCTTACTTCTACCACAACTGATTCTTCTACTTCCGAATGGCTGCATTCTCTGCACGCTACGGGGGACCTACACGGTGTCGGTGGATTCTCCCTTCTTTGCGGAATCCTCCGCCCTAAGAATATTGCACTCGGGACTCTTCAACCACTTGCTGTGATTTCCAACCGTACGCCGGCCGGCGACGACGGGGTTGAGAGCGGCGTAACCTGGATAGCCGGTGAAAAGGGAGAGACATGGGGACTTAGCAATTCGCTATTTTGCGAACCGTGGCCTAAGGTAAAGAAAGGGGAAGAAATGTTAGCTGAGGCTGTAGATACCGCGGTCAAAGGAGGGAAAAACGAAGACGAGCTCTTGGAGAGTTTATTTGGCGTGTTGAGTTTTGATACCTTGCCGAATTTGGACAGGGATGATGTGTCTTACCACACCCAGATGGAGTCGTTGAGGCATAGTATCTATATTCCGGCTTTTCCTGCATGCCATGAGAAGGTGGACGCACACCCGGCGGATATAATTTCAACTATAGATGGGGCCCCGGCAGTGGCTAATGTTCAAACTCAATGGTGGCGTGATCGAAAATATGGGACTCAGACACAGACAATCCTACTTGTGGGTAGGGACGGGAGGGTTAAGTTCGTAGAGAGGACGCTGTTTGACGATCAAGCTAAACCGTTAAAGAAAGAGGATATGGATGTTGTAACTGAGTTTATGATTGAGGGCTGGGATGAGCAGCAGCATTCTTGAATTTTCGGATGATATATCCCCATGCATAGGGTCTTTTGCCGGTTGTGTGCTGCATAATTTCTGGGTGCTGTGATTATTGGGTGTGCTCCCTTTTTATTCTTATATATCTTACACTACATACATGAATAAACCTATTCAGGGTACTCGGCTGTTTCAGCCATAAACTTATTTCGTTATGATAGGCCCTTTGCGTAAAAGACTCCAGAGTCTTTGCTTACTTGTGTGATTGGTTGATAAGAGGATAGGCACCAATCAGGTTACCGGGAAAAGGCTCTGGAGTCTTTGGCCTAATTATGGCCATATTGATATATACAGTACCAATTGTAGTAACGATGTCAAGCGATGGGGATGAGATGTCCCTTGGCCGTCACGTAAAAAATCTCTTGCACATGCTATCTGTGAAACTGATGACATCAATTCTCAATAGTGAGACAAGAGTATTAAAAACTGTGTTGGCTAATCGGTAGGTGAAGGTAATTGAAGCTAACTAACCTGGTGCAAGTCTAGCTAGACCTCCTCACGGGGGTATGGTTCTCACGGGGGTATAGTACAACGACCAAGAGCGTCGAATAACACGAGCATAGTGAACCCAAGGAAAACCAACACAAATACTCATTTTACCCAGAGAATCCTATTCATATATTGTTTTTATCAATTTGCCTTGTACTCTGTGGTCAATCTTGATGTTCTTAGGCGTTGCACCATACCCCCGTGAAGAGGTCTAGCAGTAATAATAATGCCGAATTTGGGTTAGTCTCCAAACCTGGGGGTTTCTCATTATTTGAAAGGGAAAAATTGACAGTCCGACATGCAGAGTATTGAAGTTTGTGGACGTAGCCTTAGAACGTGGCGAAGTGTTAGTCATGCGCAGAAAATACGGCTTTGAATTCCAGAGGTACGCTCATTGCATATTGTAAATACCTAAATCGATTGAAGAGTAATCTCAGTATATGTATGACTCGAGAATCTATGGAGGGTAGGTGTGTAAACTTCGGCGTTTGCAGCCAATCAGTCTATAGAAATTGGGGGATCTACTCCCATAATTGTACTAGTGCCTAGCCTAACGGTCTAATTCCCATACAAAAAAGATTCCTCTGAGGTTTACACACCCACTCTCTATGCCTTCTCGCGCCATACTCTATGGAGAGCTTGCGTCCTATCTCTTATATGTTCCTACATGTATATAGTGACTCGATTCTCTCGCGCGCTCTCCTCTAGATACTTATATTTACATGTATCTATCCGTTACAAAGTTAGGAAACTGGTATATAAACGTTTACCTTCCCTATTTTTTTTTTATCTAGCCTCACCCCACTAACATTTATTATCTGTAACATGTACTCTCTATTCACGAAGCTTTGGGGCCGTCGTCTGTCCACTACCTACTTTCGCGATATACTTTCGGATTTGTAGACGAAACCACTAGACAGAGACAAGCACAAGTGGGTACAAAGAATTATAGTACTAAAACGGTGCTGCGGTATTCCCGTCGGCGGTAATTAGGGGCACGATATTGGTACAGAATTCTTCCTACAATACCGGTTTAGTTCGGTCAGACCTATTGTAGTGATTTCGCCCCCTTTTCATACTCTATTTACTTACCCCGCCAGGGACTCATTGACACATCTAGAAGTGAGGTAACCTTCACTTTTGCCAGGCATTATGACCCAGCAGCTGTTAAGACTCGAAACTCAGCGCAGCGGTACACATTACTCCCGGTATTTACAACTTGGACATATATACGCTCAGCGTGCTGCTTAGTTAACGAACACCTGTAATAGACAAACATCTAATGAATGGGGTTACCTGTCCGATGTACATGCATACATCCGGTAGGTGGGTAGCTAATAAGCCAGAAGAATCGCTAACGGAGTGTCCCTCACAGAGATAGGTTTCGAGGATAGTAACTGAGCATTTTCAAAACTCTTGTGGATCTGAGTTCTCAGACTCGTTTTGCCGTTGTGGTGGTTGGGGTGGGTGATACGCTGTTGCAGCTCGTTGATATTGGCACCACATATAGCTCAGTTGCAAGTGAAACTCAGCACAGTTCACTGATATCAGTACCCCTCACAAACGGAATCAGTCGCTACTTAACAAGATTTCATAGCGTATCATGCGACCCCCAAAAGAACTTATTTCAACTATACATGTATCTAAGGAGTTGGTAGGCGTTCTAATTAGTCAATTCACTTTCTAGCATCGGGAGCATGTACATACCTACGTGCTGTTCGGCAAACCCAACTGTTAAGTTGGCGTCCCGGCGTCCCACCAACCGAGATCGAAGAATAAGAATCTTTCCTGCACGTGCTTGTTTAGTTGCGTGCGTCTGAGGACGCAGAGAAAATTAGCCAAGGATTACCTCCTTGTTGAAGGTAGATCAAGTCTAGTTGTAGCAATTTTAATTCGAGTAATGGCGGTAGGGTACGGTATATGTATATATGTTACACAATGGATCGAACTCAGCTAACCCGTGCCAAGAAATCAGTTAGGAGAAACTGAGCTCTCAGATGGCCTGAGCGTCCTCTGTGACGATGCCAGACATGGTGCTATCCAATACCGCAAAATCTGAAGGATTACTTTACAACAAAACTTGCAGATTGACGCCTAAAGGTGGGCTCTGGTTGGCCTACACCCCTGCTGTCTCGCAACGAATTTATTCAGATAATACGGTATTTACAACCACTTCTATGACAATCGCGGCCTTATCGACTCTGGAGCCAGTCAGTGTCAAAACTAGGGCGCTTTTCGCTATTTTTTAGTGATGGGAAATGTGTGTGTGTGTACATTTTATAAATGCGGCGAATAAAGTGTACTAGCCGGCGGTCAGCCTCGTTATATATAAGTAACAGCTAAGAATTAATTCTATGCCCGCTCTTCCTGCTCTACCATCCGCTAACTGCCAACCGTCTGTCCAGCTAGATATTTTTGAATTCCTACTCATCTTTCACTTATCAACATGACATCCACCCTGAGTACGGTATCAAATATTATGGGGTGTTTGAGTTTTGTGTTTGATTTTTATACTTATCTTGATGGGCGGGCGAGCGATCTACAGAACGAGTTCAAGGGGGAATTAGGATCCCTCCAGGGAGTTCTTCGCCTGTTGGACAGGGAACCTGGCATTTTTCAAGTGAGTCCGGTCGTGGATATGCTTAGAACTCAGGTCACAAAATGTATGGAAGAGATAGACAGTTTCCAGAAGAATATGGATTCATGGGGCCGGAGGAGACGACTTAGAGGGCTACTCCTGGGGACTCTACGGAAGAATACTCTAGCGTTTTCCCAAAAAATAGAGAGGCAGAAGAGTTTTTTCACACTTACCTTAATGATAGCGATCGCGGAATGGCTGAATCGGTAAGTTTGTTTCACATTTGTGTGTTCCTTATATTAAACTAATTCTCTCGTTAGGCCTGCTCATACGGCTGAAGAGAAAAACCCCCACCAAAATATTAAAAACATAGAACACACTTCACCGAGTATACCTAGGAATGGAGGAGCCACCAGAACCGGTAAAGAATATTTACTTCCTCTCTTAGCCTTCAATTCATGGGATGTTTACTGATTTAATATTTCTATTTTTCCCATAGACCCGGATGCATATAAGCCAGTACCAACGGTGGCTGGGGGAGTATGCGGATGCAAAAAACATGAACAGATGCAGAAAGGAACCCGCTGGGGCCTGAGCCAGTGCAGACTTCTACAGAAATGTCGGGGAAGACGGACGCAGAATGGAAAATCAAAAAAAAAACAGCACTCAAACCGAAGCCACCCTGTAAGTACACTATATTATCCCAAGCGGACAACCTCCATCGGGAACTTCACAAGCTTACATAGAGTGTTCCACAAAAGTATGTCTGTGATTCCTGCGAAGCAAAGCGGGATATCCCGCCGCCCTATGCACATTGACTAGATATGGATTCAGAGATGCACTTTCAAACCGACTATTCTCCAGTCCCAGCACCTTCTTCAGTGTACTAAGAGCCTGTGCATTTTGCAGATCATCTGAGATCTGGTGTATCTGCCTCTTTGAAACCCCTATGTCTTGGTCTTTAATTTCCATATATATCCACATTTCTTTGCCATTACCCTCCCTCTCTCTTTTTCCCCTCTCCTTTGTCTTCACGCTCTTTGTTTTTTCGTTCAAAAAAAAAGTCTCGATTGGTGTTCCTAGATACTTCATTCCAGTTTATGTTTCATTATGTTCAATCACACATAGCCATGAGGCTTATGATCCAATTCACATGAGGGATCCCCATGGTATCCTTACCAATCAAAGATTGCTCCAAGAGAGTGATTGACGGCTAGATACGGTCTCAAGTCTATAATTTTAAGGCAAACCAACATCCTAAAACCTATTGATCATATAAGAGTGCCGCACCAGAAACATATTCTACCCCAGCCAGTAAGAACCTATATACCACTATAGCAGAGTCCCTATAGAATATTAGTATGTGACGTGGTATTCCCGATCGATGTTATTACGAAGGCTTCATTAGTTCACCACCTCCCACTTAATTAATAATCAATAAAACCCACTATCACCTCCCCCTCTGCTGCTACCCAACCCATCGGTTGAAAAACCGTCCCTTCCCCAATATAGTACGGGGCTACTGTAACAAATCAACTCGCGTACGCACCCTCACCAGAGACATACCAAGCCCCATATAAACCTCAGGAAGCCAGGCCCAAGGAGAAACATCCAAACAGGCAGACGTACACGTACTGCGGAGGATATATACAGATCACTCAAGAAGGGTATATACCCTATCCCTCAAGCTGCCATATGCTGACCCCTATAATAGCGAGATTAAGCTTATATAGGAGATCTATTATTCGATAAAAGAGATAACAAGAGCCACACCAAATCTGCTTTTTCTTGGTGGGTCAGCACTCCCGTAACAGCCCAAGGGACAGTCCGTCAGTAAAATGCTGACCCCCCCAGAAAAAGTAAATTTAGTGTGGCTTTACGTTACTAACAGATGCTGTCATCCCCCTTATTAGACAGTATAATAGACCCCCCACACAAACTTACTTCCTCTACTACAGGGGTCAGCATCGACGTACCATGGATAATCCATGCATCACGCACCATCACTCGGTATTGGCAAAACCGCTGCATGGACGCACCGACATGGTTCCTAGAGGAGATTTGGCGCTATAGACAGGCCTTCTAGCCAAGGGGTGCACAAACACCCCCGGAGGCCCATGACATACACAAGCAAGCAGGGAACATCTCCCCCCTCTGTACGAGAGTGGCCAGCCAAATCACAACATATCACTCGTTGGCGTACCTCTACGCAAACTTCCGAGGACATGTACTATAGCGCCAGAAATATAATTGCAGCGTTCCTCTGCGGGGCAAGGTCCTCCCTCCCTTCGCGGCCCTGGCGAGAATCGGGCTTTGTGCAGTGGAAGTGGGCAATGTCTTGACCCACCGTGGGTTGTGTGGGGTGGACGACGTGGCCCCGTCCACCAGCCGCTGCTCAGTCTAGAGTACAGTGTCACTCCATGTATGTCTGCGGGCCCACCATGTCACATCACCCCACGTCACCCCAGCCCGCGCCCCGACCATGCACCCGAAAACATGAAACACCAGGACGCTGGCTCACAATATACAGACAGCCGCCTACCAGCTGCAGCTGCAGATCGACGGGCCGAGCCCCCCCTTGTCCCGGCGGTGCCGGGTTCACGTGCTGATCTCCCGCTGCCCCCGCCGGAGCAGCGATCTTGACGATCCTGGGTTCCGGGTTCCGGGGTCGGTGGGGTGGGGTGGGGTGGGGTGGGGTATAATTAGAGGTGGCCCGATACAGCTGTGCCGGCGTCGGGATGGGTTGGGGGTGAGTGATTGCGTGTGGTTCAAGCTTCCCAATGAGCAGTTGAGGTCCGTAGTCCCTTTCATGCTTTATCCCGGGTATTTTATATATGTATGCCTCTAATTGATCCGATAAGATTATACGTGCCGACAGGAGCTGCTGATGCCTCACCGAGGATATATTACAGGATCGACCGCGATATCGTTTTTCATGCGGAAGAACGGTTCTGCAGTACAAGCCTACCCGGGACCCTTGGGGAATTAACGTCCTGGCCCTTCTAGGTTATTTTGAGTCTTCACGATATTCTCCCTCAAGTCAGTTAAGAGAGAAGCATGAAGATGTAGGTATCACTGGCGATTAACTATATTGAAATCCAAAGCCGTGAAATGCAATTGTGTGTAAAAAAGGCCTCTAATTCGTTATTCTATATATACAGATTCATCATAATCATACGCAATTGACCAGTTTCCCATTTCCCATTTCCCATATCCCCATTACCAAACCCCATACCACCATCACCATCACGTTAGTTAGATCCAGCTACCATCATGTATACAGCCCATCAAACGGGCCTAAAAGAGCAGCCAAGTAATCGCTCCCCGAGCAATTGCAGTCATAGCCAATCCCACCACAGCCGTACCGTCCTCCCACCACCAGTAGTACCAATTCTCACAAACACAAAACCAATCGCTCACCACCCTGCCTGCAGTACAAAAGCAAAAAAAAGCAAAAACACTAGCATTATATAAATAAAGAAAACCTCCACCATCACGACGACTGAACGATAGCAGACCTTCTCCCCAGCCTGAACAAATCCCTTAATCTCGCCTTCGTATTAACCGGGCTCCTGCAGACACACAAATGATTAGTGAACCGAACCGACCGAGGGTTTCAGATTGGGTGTCCGTACACTAGTGCCTCTTCCGTGGTACTGACGGTGTTTGATCTAGACCTCAGGGTAGTGCTGCTGCCCGTGCTCTGGACCGACACTGGCCGCGGCACCGCCTCGGTCGGCAGCGGGGGCAGCGGGCGGTTCGGCGGCGGGCCGGGGGATGGTGGGAGGCGGCGCCATGCCTTGCTGCTACTGCTGCTACTGCCTAGAGAAGTAGTAGTAGATCCTGGGGTGGGGGTGGTGTCAGTAATGTATGTATATATATATTAGCCAGGGGTGGGCTGGGGTAGGGCTGGACTAACCGGGATGGCGGTTCACATCTACGTGAAGGCCAAAACGGGCTCTTGAATTCCGCTCGGCTACGGGGAAGATCAATGTGATGTCCACTGCGTGGAGAATGTCAGGAGGAGGTAAGTCAGCTTGGAGGAGGAGGGAAAGGGAGGACTGACTTTCGAGCTCTTCAGAGACTTTCTCGAATTCGAGCTCTAGCTCGGTGAGCCAATTGCCGGCACACAGTTCTTCTGGCTTCCCAAGGGCTCTTCGGTAGTCGATGTCTTTGCTCGCCATGTTTTTGTTTTGTTTTTGGGTGTTTGTTTTTGGGTTTGTTGTGTGTTATATGGGTGTTGATTAGAGTGTGTATGTGGTTGGTTGGTTGTGTAAAAGTAGTAAAATGTTGTTTACCGTGTTGTTTCTATATGCAGTAATAACGGGGCATCAAGAGCAAAGCAAAGCAAAGCAAAGCAAAGCAAGACGTTCTTTCGTTATATGTACGTCCAAACAACCAGAGCAGAGGCAAAGCACGACAGATCGATCAGAAAGACAAGACAAGACTCCCCCAAAAAACAATGCACGACACATTTATATATCCCATTCCAGAGAGAGAGAGAGAGTCCCCACAGCCTCCCAATCCGCAAAGTTAATTTACCAGGGAAACCCGTTGCTCATCCCTACCTTACGTACTGTAGGCACTGTACTCTACGTTATCGGCCCTTCTCGGCGGCATCTGAAAAAAGCATCATCATCCCTCCTTCCAGAAGCCAGAAGCACCCCTTCCCCGGACAAACACGCGAATCCCAGGACCCTGTCACGCTACGCCTGGCGGGGGATGATCGGAGGAAGCCCATCAGAGATGGTAGTGGAGCACCCCCCCCCCCCCAGTAAAGAGGAATAGCGAGAATCGCCTTGCATGAAATTGAGCGTACACTACCAGGTAGGAGGTACACACTGGCTACTGTGCCACACATCCCGAAATGTCGGGCGAGAGCCTGGGAATGGGAACAGGAATAGGGCGTTCGAACTATAATACAGTAGGCTCTGTTTCGGTTTCGGGACGTACGTTTCAGATAGTTAGTTAGCAGAGGATCTAGTTTGTACCTACATCTCAAGTACCTGCAGACTAAGCTACGAAATACAGCCCAGATGGAGTGTCCAGGATTCTAAGACAGAAAGTAGAAGTAGAAGTATATGAAAGGATCTATTACACACAAAGTGACACAGACACAGCCCAGTCTGTGCAGTGGAGTCGGCAATGGAACCGAGGTTCCGTCATTTGCTACCGAAGGACTCCCACTGAACACGATAACCACCATCCGACTCCACGGAAGGGGGAACCAAGGGCCGGATTACGACAAACACATCGTATTCAGCTCGCTCTACACAATAAGCTCGCTTGCCTCTTTCCCCCAGAGCCAGTCGGTATGGCAGGCACTATTACATACAGACCGACGGCTGAGTCTACATACCTACAAGAAGGGGAAAGAAAAAGAAATTCTGTCACGGGTTTTGCAACCAAGCGACATGACTGAACTGAACTACATGTAATTAACCCCCCCAGCTCCACGCCTCAGATCCTTCAATTTAGCTCTTGTGTGTCCCCTCTCCTCCCCCTCATATTAAACAAATGTATGAGAATAGGCACTCTACTCGTATATAGTAGAGTACCTACATGTACTAGTTGGGAGCTATCGAGACCGCAGATCACCCCAAACATCGCCCATTGCCAAGCACAGCCCAACCAAAACAAGGCGTTTCTGGCAGCTGTATGTAATGCTCACTGCTAGATAAGTTGCAGCTATCTAGCTTAGGATAGCATTCCTGCCCGACAGTCTGACAGTCTGACAGTGACGCTGGGAAAGGAGGCTGTCTGTGTACCACCGAATAACGTTGTGTCCAGGACCCAGAGCCCAGAAACCAAACCCTAGCCCAGCCCAGCCCAGCCCAGCCCGCCCAGCCCAACTAACGAGTGATCTGTGGTGAACGTGTTTAAACGTCTCACTCTCAACATATGATTCCACTGCGTTTTCAAAACCAGTAAGCACTACACTGCGTGCTCGAGGCGCATGCACGCAGCTGCCAATATACCAGCCATGCTATCAGGATATACGTACACCGCACCGTACAACCACTAAAAGGGCAGACCGTCCCACGTCTAGCTCTTTCATCTCCAATCCAACCTTGGAGGAGAGATCTTTCCTCTGTCTATGGGGATCATAATTATATAAATCTAGCTATTTACCGCTGGTATACAACATGAAGCTCACAAAAACATACCAAACAACACCAGCCAATCGAGTGATGGTGGTGGTGGTAGTAAATAATAAAAATAAAAAAATAAAGGAGCTCTAATTACTGTACATTGCAAACCACCACCACCACCACCTGGATATTATCGCGCGCCCAGCATTACTCCGAATCGCTATCCACGACCACCGGGCCCCTCCTCGCCCTGCCCGCACTAGCCCGCGGCATTTCATCCTCCTCCTCCTCCTCTTCGTCGTCCTCGCCAGGAGCATCCACCATCTCCACATCACCACGTCCCGCCGGCGACCCCATGCCAGCATCCTCATCCTCATCTTTGTCATTGGGCACCACCGGCGTCACCTCTCTCGAGATGACGCCCTGATCTTCCTCGTCCTCCTCCTCGTCCTCCTGCTCCTCCGAACCCTCATCGCTCTCCTCCTCCACAACCCTCTTCCTCTTACTCTTCTTCTCCGGAGTCTCGCTCATCTCCACCTCCTCCCTCTTCTTCCTCTTCCTCGGCGCCACCAACCTAGAGAACACCGCCGACGCAGCCGCCGCCGACGCAGCCACCGCCCCGGCCGTAGCACCCTCGCGCTGCGCCTGCTCGCGTAGAAAGAACTCAATCTGAGCCTCACCCTCAATGTCGCTCTCGTCATCCGAGAGGCGCACAAACCGCTCACTCTTTATCGCCATCCTCTTCTCACGCTCCTTCTGCTGCTTATTGCGCAGCTTCTCCTCCAGCACCTCGAGGTCGACCACCTGCTCCTCGCCATCGCCGTCGAGGTCACGACGCCTGCGTCTGGGCTTGGCGCCGGGCTTCTTGCGCGCCTCGAGCGGCTGCATCGGCGTGGGACCGCCGGGCTCGAATTGGTGCTCTTCCTCTTCGTCGGGTTCGGAGTCGGTGTTGGGGAGGCGCGGCCGAGGCTTGCGCTTGATGAGGTCCTCGGGGGACAGGTCATCGTCGAGTACCATGGGGTCGTTGGAGTACTTCTTGAGGAGGTCGAAGCACTCCTGCAGCTTTTCGGCGCTCAGGGAGGAGGGGATGTGCCATGGTGTGTCGGGGCTTTCGTCGTCGACTCCGAGCCGTTCTAGCCCCAGGATGGTCATGAGGAGACGGAGCTTGGCGTCTTTGAACAGCGCCGTTTTGCGCTCCTCAGTATCGGGCGTGATAGCTGTTGTGGCTAGTTAGTCATGGGGGAGTTTATGTGGATTTGTGGCGTGACGCGGGGAGGGTGACTTACTGATACCGGGGGGCTTGGGCGATTCACTCTCAATCACCTCTGCGCCAGCGTCCGCGGCCGCTTCAGCTTCAAGGATGCGGCGGGCGGCGTCCTCGGCCTCCCAGGCCTTACGCTCGCTGATGGCCCTGTTGAGCACATCTTTGAGCCAGTCCACCGCATCTCCCTTGTTTTCGTCGACCAACACGCCAACCGCAACACCGACCTGCTCATTCCTCGGTAGCCCCGGGATATGCAGCTCTCCCGGAGGCCTCGGCGCCCTGATCTTGACCTCGCGATCATACCCATGCGTCAAATAATGCATCGTGCTATTCATCTTTGTAAACAGCAACTCGACATACAACTCCGGCCGGCTCTCCAACTTCTTGATGAGCCGCCTCAGATAGTACTTCACAAACTGGTCCATCTCCTTCCTGGCGGGGTGGTCCTGGGCCAGCCCGTCGGCCGGGTCCTGCATGATGCTGTAGAAGCGGTCCACAATGTCGATTCGGAACAGCAGCACCTCCTCCTGCCGCTTGACAAAGATGCGGTGGAAGAAGGTGATTGCACGCTTCACCTGGCCGTACGAGAGCTCCTTGTAGTTGTCGAGAAAGGCCAGGAAGGTGTTGACGCAGCTCTGCTGCAGCACCTTGCTTTCAAACTTTGCAAAGTCGAATGCCCGCTCCCGCATCGTGGTGCGGCCCTGCAGCGCAAGCTCCTCGTCATTTTCCTCATCGTCGCCGTCGTCGCCGTCGGCCGCCATGTCGACGCCGTCGTCTTGTTGCTGCCGTTGTTGCTGCTTCTGCTTCTTCCGCTTCGCCCGCTGCTGGCGCTTTGAGCGGACAAAGAGGTGCTCGTGCTGCTTCGAGTAGCGCTCGAGCATCTTGAGGTGCACATGGACCATCTCTGTGCAGTCGTCCAGCCAGCTGAACGGCTGCTTTGTGTATGAGCGCAGGATGCCCAGCACGAGGTCGAGCGTCGTCTCTTCGTAAAAGAGGCGGTTCTGGATGTTTTCGGCAATCTCTTGGTCCTCATCGAGCGGCGAGACGGTCATGTCCTGCACGGTGAGCAGGATCTGCGTGAAGCAGCGCATCCCCGCCTGGAGATCGAGCCACAGTTTGGACTCGTACCACTCAGTCATGCGCCGGTTGAGCGTAATCAGCATCTCCTGGTTTAGCACGGACGCCACGAGAGAAAACGAGTCGTCTATCACCGCCGCCGCATCTTCCTGCTGATGCTGCTGCTGTTTTGCGGCCGCCTTCCGGCGTGTCCGCTCCGCTTTGAGGAACCAGGCGACCAGGTAGAAGAACTGGCGCTGGTTGGTATTCAGAAGCCTTTCCGCATCGCGGTCAATCGCACGGCGCACATGGCCAAACAGCGGGTTGAAGCCCGCGTCGAGAAAGTCCTCTACAAAGCCCCTCATTTTTACCTTTGCAGCGCCCTCGAGCGTGACTATCAGGTCAAACTCGGTCTTGCGCCCGACGCCCTTGACATCGCTGCCCTTGGGCTTCTTCCACTTCTTGCTGGCGTCAATCTTTTTCTGCGCCGTGTCTTTGCCCAGCAGCGCGCCCTGGCCAGACACGAATGCGCGCCGCCCGTCGTCTTTCTCCATCCACACCGCTGTGCCGAAGCGGTTATGCCTGGTGCTCTTGCCGCGCACCGCGGCCCGCTTCATCTCGTCCTCCCTCTTCAGCAGGTCCATCAGGCTCCCCGCCTTCTTTTCCCGCTCTTCGTCCTCCGTGCGGAACAGCTGCTCAATGTCCACGCTCTTGAGCAGGTGGTACACAGCCTCCATGACCACGACATCCTGCGTGATGAACTCGGCGCCGACGTTACTCGCGATAGCGAGTAGTAGGTGTAGGACGTTCTGGTCGGCGAAGGCCTCGATGGTCGCGCAGCGGTTGATGACCTCGCCGGTGTCGGACTCGGTGGGGTTTGGATGCTCGATGAGGGCGATGTTGCGGAAGAGGTAGAGCACTAGCTTGATGATTCCTTCGTCGCGATCGGCGCGCTCTGCTGTGGGGATAGCGAGGGATGGGAGGGCGACGCGCGCGATCGAGGAGAGGATCCGGCGCGAGGGGTGCCGCAGGATCCCGGTCTTGTAGGTGGCTTGCGCGTGGGTGATGGCGGGCTGGTGCCGGTGGTGGTTCTGCGTCATCTCGGAGACGGACTTGTCGAATGGCCATGTGAGCGGGACAAGGATCTCGACTGTGGGATAAGAGATTAACATCTTCTGTAGAAGCCTAGAGGGCGAGAGAGCATACTGCAGGCGAGTGCTAATCGGCGTTTAGCTTTGTTCTCGGTGTCCTCCTCTTTCCAGTCGGCGAGAATCTCCACCAGATCCCCATTAACCAAGTTTGCCTCTGCCATGCATCGTGCGACCTGTATGTAACCCATTTAGCACCCCTCCCTCGCCCCTTCCTTCCAATTCTCTCCTCTCTTCCAATCCCCGGGGGGCGTGTGTAGGGGGTGCCTCCTACATCATAACGATTCAGCTTCTCGTCATAGAGCCGTAGCCATCTCCGTAGATCCTTTAGACAGGCCAATGCGTCGTCTCCCAACTCGTATCCCGTAGACGTGGTTCCTCCGAGCTATATATCATTGATTTGCCCGGTCAGTTCTACTGCGGAGGTGAGTGAGTGAGTGAGAGGTGGGGGTGGTCCTACCGCCGAGACCAGAGAAAAGATGTGCGCTCTCTGTAATTAAAAATCAAACACGTTAGCTAGCTAGCCAGATACGCCGGAAATACATATAATACGGCGGAGAAGGGAGAGGAAGACAAACAATCAGGGGGTCCACGGTCTCGGGGGCGCCGGCGAAGGCCGGGACGTCGTTCTCACTGTCAGTCTCCATCGTGCCGGGGGGGGGGGGTTTGGGCAAATGGGTCGATGAGGAAGAGAAGGGGGAGAGGGGGGGGATGTATTAAGAATTAGGGTAGAAAAAGGGCGTTTATAAAAAAAAAATCAAAAAAAAAAAAAATTATAAAGCTGTAAAGAACTGATATTATCATTGGTGGTGGTTACAAGTAACTAGAAAAAAAAAAAAAGGAGGAAACGCGTTTGGGCGCGTCGCGTAAATTGATCTTGGCGATGTGGTCTGTGCGAGCGAGCCTTTCTTTCCTTCTGCATACGGTCGGTGTCGGGGGAGAGAATCGATCACGAATATTCTGGACCTGGACCTGGATTTTGTTGGTTTAGACTTCAAGGGCTCATTAACATGGAGGCAAAAAAACATTAACGCACAATTGTGTTGCAAGTTTGAGGCCGAGTGAGATCCCATGAAGGGATTGAAATACTTGTGGTATTGGCGGTGTAGAGTGCAGTGTATTGTGAATCCGACACTTCCCCGGGAATACAAACGACGTGCTCGGCGCAGGAGCACATCGTATACATACATACATGTAGCAGCACCTATTGAAACTACATGTACCGCATACGCACAAAAAATAGTACCTATGGAAGTCAGATACACATGTACGTGCGTCGGTCTCGAAAGGCGGTGCCATATACTTTATATAGACAGTGCAATCTCAATCTAATCATGCGAAATCACTCGCGGGCCATCAACTACTACATGTAGCCAGTAAATTCACACAGCGTAAAAGAGCGGAATTCATATTTACATACTAACATGTCTGCCAGCTAGCTATTGATATATCCTCCCCACAATGCACAAAATCCACACCGCACACTACGCATCGATATCACCAGAAGTCCAACCAAGAAAGATAGCTCATCGATAATTAAAGGAAGAATGAAAGGAATCAAAGCAAGGAAGATCAAACAAAAAGAATAAAAATAAAATAATAAATCAAAACACCAAACCACCCAATCCATTTTTTTTTCCTTCCCTCAAAAATCACACCATCACTACACAATCATTCCGTACAGCCAAGAAGAGGGAACAAAAAAGAAACAATAAAAGAGAAATCAAGATTTCTACATAAAAAACCCCTAGTGCTGACTCCACTCAATCGTATTCAAGTCCACACCCTCCTGCACCAACTCCCACAAGGGACTCAGTTCCCTTAGGAAGGTGACACGCTCCTTGACGGCCTTCAGCACGTAGTCAATCTCCTGCTCCGTCGTGAACCTGCCGATTCCGAAACGGATGCTGCTGTGTGCGCTCTCGTCGCTGGAGCCGAGAGCACGGAGAACGTACGAGGGCTCGAGAGACGCAGAGGTACAGGCGGAGCCGGAGGAGAGTGCAATGTCTTTGAGTGCCATGAGGAGCGACTCGCCTTCGACGTAGGCAAAGGAAACGTTAACGCAGCCGGGATAGCGTGCGCTGGGGTCGCCATTGAGGGTGGTGTGCTCCATTGCGAGGAGGCCGTCTGAGAGGCGCTTGGAGAGGGTAGAGATGCGCTTGTGGTCATACTATAATAAAATGTCAACACATTATCCCTATAATGATCGCAGGGGAGGAGATTATTACCTCAAGTTCCTCATAAGCAATACGGCAGGCTTCACCAAACCCGATGACGAGCGGTGGCGCGAGGGTTCCACTTCGAAGCCCACGCTCCTGACCACCTCCAGAGATCAAAGGCTCAATTCTGACCCTCGGCCGTCTCCTCACATAACAAGCACCGATTCCCTTCGGACCATACACCTTATGTCCCGAGATCGACATCAAGTCAATCTGCATCTTATTCACATCCATGGGGATCTTCCCCACCGCCTGGGCTGCATCTGTGTGGAAGAAGGCCTTCTTCGACCTACACAACTCGCCAATCTCCTCCATCGGCTGGATAACCCCAATCTCGTTGTTGACCGCCATGATCGACACCAACGCCGTGTCTGGGCGGATGGCAGCCTCCAGCTCCTTCAAATCAATCAATCCGTTCGTCTGCACCGGGAGATAAGTGATCTCGAAACCCTCGCTCTCCAGGTGGCGGCACGAGTCGAGCACGCACTTGTGCTCCGTCTGACTGGTGATGATGTGCTTCTTCTTGCTCTTGTAGAAGCGGGCAACGCCCTTGATGCTCATATTGTTCGACTCGGTGGCGCCGGAGGTGAAGATGATCTCCTTAGGGTCCGCGCCAACGAGGCGTGCAATGTTGGAACGGGCTTCCTCGGTGGCCTTCTCGGTCTCCCAGCCGTATGCGTGGGTGCGCGAGTGCGGGTTTCCGTAGAGACCAGTGAAGAAGGGAAGCATGGCATCGAGGACACGGGGGTCTGTGGGGGTCGTGGCTTGCATGTCAAGGTAGATGGGGCGAGTTCCTGCGTCCATTATCGTGGCCTGCTTGAGGATCCCTGGTGGATTATCACAGAAATGTTAGCCACCTACAACTCCAATCCAACCCAATCTCAAAGGAAGTCAGAAGCAAAAGGGGAATAAAGAATGGAATAAAGGTTGAAATTGGAGACAGGATAGTTACCTGCAGAAGGCGACATCATGACATCTGCAGTGAGGCCACTCCCAATTGGCATTTCTGACGGCTTCATTCCGCCCGTCTTATTGATAAAGTCCTGCGTATCGATAGCCCTGTTCTGCACATCGATATTGACGGCTGCATTGTTCTTCCCCGACGACGAGACATAACCTCTTGACGACGACGGCGACGACGACGACGCCTGGTTCCTGAATCTCGGGATGAGCGCACAACGGGCCAGTGACGACGATGATGACCTCAAGGCGAGGTTTGTGCCAGAGCGACCCAGCAGCGAAGGGAGAAGCACCCTTGTGGGCACCAACATGGCTGGCTATAGAATAGTAGATAGATGTGTTTTTAGATATGAATGCAGGGTCTTATCAGATTGAGTGTAATATGTGGGCTGATGTTTTTCTATTTTTACTGGGGGGTGTGAGAGGGTTTCACTGCTGGCAGAGTTGCGAGTGATGATGCATTTGATGGGATGTGGGCGGGGGGCCAAGCTGCGTTGATATTCGGTGCCGCCCCTCATATGGCTTGGCAGGCTATCCGGGGATTCTTTGATTCTTGGTAAGCAAGCAAAACCCCGTGAATCGGCGGGGGGAGGGCAGCCGAGGCGGTTCGAATTCTAGAGGGGTCCCTCACCGATTAGTCCGGTGGGTTATGGAATGCTCACGAAAGCCGATGGAAGGGACAAAAAATTCATATTCAAGACCCAATCATACATGTACCTATCGGTGTCCCCCTAGCTTCTATTTGGAATTACATGTATTCTACCTTTAACAATCATTGCCCTTAAGCTCTTGGATATGCTTTAACTTTCCTCCGTTAGGTGGTCCTCTCCCCCTCCTCTAGCAAGCCACAACATCCGCCCGTATCCGTGCCCGCAGTAACAATTACTTTAATGCTATCCAAAGTGCTAGCTACATGTATATCTACATGTAATCAAGTCGATGACCATGGCGCACGTATTTATAATTACTTGCGATAAGGGAGCAACATCTTTTGAGTAAACCATCTTCCCACCACGCTGGAATATGTCCTAATCCCGCCGTATATCCTATATCCGTCGTCCCCCACCTTCAAAACTGAATTACAACCCTCCCCATGACGTAGATACGTATGGGGAATACTCCCCGAGGCTCTCGGTATAAATCCAACCATCACCCGCCCTGATCTATCAATTGGTCGTCTTTATCAAATTGAAAAATCAAATCTCTCCATCTTGAAGAAGAAGGAAAAAAAATGACTCGCATTTTGCTTACTGGTGAGCTCAATCCTCAAGTTCCAATACATATATACTCTACGGAACCTTATACTGACGATTCCTCTCTATGTACCAGGTGCCTCCGGCTTCATTGCCTGTAAGTCCTCCCCCAAACACCTAGGGATGCCCCCACATCTGAGCCAATCGACTAACCACCATTCTCGCAGCCCACGTTCTCGAGAAGCTTCTCGCCCGCGGCTACTCAGTCCGCTTCACCGTCCGCAGCGAAGACAAAGCGCAGAAGCTCCTCGCCGCGCACTCCGCCCACGCCGACAAGCTCGACTATGTCCTCGTCCCAGACATTATCGTTCCAGGCGCCTTCGACAAGGCCGTGCAGTCAGACCCCCCCTTGGACGGGATCCTGCACATCGCCTCCCCGTTCCACTTCAATGTCACCGACCCACAGAAGCAACTCATGGAACCCGCCATCCAGGGGACCGTCGGCATCCTCGAGGCGGCAAAGAAGTATGCGCCGAGCGTCAAGCGGATCGTCATCACTTCCTCGTTCGCAGCGATTTTTAATCCGACACAGGGGGACTACCCGGGGAAGACATACACGGAAGAGGACTGGAACCCAATCACGTGGGAGGTTGGCCTTGAGAATGCGCTGAACGGATATAGGGCGAGCAAGAAGCTTGCGGAGAAGTCAGCGTGGGAGTTTTTGGAGAGGGAGAAGCCTGGGTTTGATATTGCGACGATTAACCCGCCGATGGTGTTTGGGCCACCGAAGCCATACATCTCGAATTTGGAGAACCTAAATACTAGCAATCAAGTACGTCCTCTTTCGTGGGAAGGGGACTTGACTAACATGGGGTATAGCGCACACTTGATTTTATCCGTGGGAAAGGCAAGCAGGGCCTCCCTCAGAGTGGTGTTTTTCTCTGGGTCGACGTGAGGGTAAGTCCTTGGGCCCCCACAATACCTATCCCCACTCTCACTCTCGCTCCCGCTCTTTTGCTAACCCCCTCTTTTGCTAACCCCCACTAGGATGTAGCAGAAGCACATATCCTCGCCTTTGAGAATCCCGATGCTGCCAACAAGCGTTTCTTGGTTTCGTCGGACGCTCTCTATTCAAACCAGATGATTGCGGATATCATCAAGAAGGACTTCCCAGAATATGCCGACCAGCTTCCAGAGAAGAGGCAACCCAACGATGGGCTGCCAGAGGGCGGATGCTATAAGGTAGATAACAGTAGGAGCAAGGAGATTCTGGGGCTGACCTACCGGCCGTTGGAGGAGTGTATCAAGGACCTTGTTGAGGCGTTGAAGGAGATGGGGCTGTAGGTAATGTGGATTGAAGATTGAGACAAAAATTTCTTTGATTTAAGAATATAAGTAAGTGTATGTAGCGAACCATATCATAAATTTGCAAACTTTAATCAAAATGCTTTTAAAGTTGAATTAATCCAGGCACCAGAGAAAATTGCTGATTTAATTCAGTTTGTATTACCCCACCCCCCGGACCCAGCACACAAATTAGATTAAAAGGAGCAAAAAGGTTACTATAGCCATGTGCCGTGAGACTTTGAGTTGGTGGCCATGAGAGGGAGATACGGGGGTGGTACATAGAGGAGAGATGCCCGAGCCGCGCACGGGGGTGGACTAATTTCTTTTATTACTTTTCTTGCCTGCTATCATAATGGCTATTACTCTTGAATTGGGTCTTTTGGGCTACTTTATGGCTCCCTATAAGCCCAAAGGAACAACTAACTACAGCACAAAGGTCTGAGTGCGAGTGATTGCACATGATTGTTCCAGCGCATCATGCGAACTCTTCTCTCTCTTTCCCCGATCTCAGCGTAGGATTTCTCCCATTTGTAGCTAAGCCAACTTTCTTGTCTGTGCCTATTGTTGGTCGTGACGGTAGCTAATATACAGGGGAATAGAGGAAAGGAAACGAGGGGGAACTGACTTACGGATGTGATTGGGGTGGGGGTGGGGGTGGGGGTGGGAGAGAAGTTCCGCCTTTCTAACGTGTCTACGACCTAATAGATGTTTCATAGGGCTAGAGGACATGCCTCTAGGCTACTTTACTTCGGTGGTATACAGTGACCTTGTCGTACTGCAACCTGGCGGGCAAGGCCGAGGAGTCTCTCCAACGGCACTGTGACGTAGGGAAGCACTCTTAGCATGATATCCCGATTCAATGACAATAAAGAAGGGAGGTTTTGCGTGACATGTCGATCTAGGAGAAGGATCTTTGTGCAGACATTCGGTCTAGTGCCAAGAGGACCCCGCCAACAGGTATTTTGGCTTTTTGTACTTGCCAAGCTCCACATACCTATGCGTATCCGTAGGTTTGCAGTGCACTGGGTGTTTTGCTTCCAGAGCACACTACATATGGGATTTTAAAGCAAATAAGCAAAAGGTTTGAATCGTCCCTATTCCTATATCCTGTGCATCATTGATGAGTAGTCTCCACAGCATATGATACAGGTGGTCCGCTACTCCGCGTTGGATTCGATAAAGTGCAAACACTGCATTTAACTCTATGACTTCTTTGGACGCGTACACTTTTGGGTACTGGATCAGACGATGCGGACCCCTCATAGTTTTGTGTTTCTTTGGCTGCTGAAGAGGTAGAACGAGATTATCAAGTGACTTGATTGGATAACTAGCAAAGAGTCCAACGAGCTATATAGTCGCGAATAAAGCAGGACAGATAGCCTGACAGGTCATCACAGACTGAGGTTTTTGTCCTGTGGCCGGCCGCATGGGTACGGTGTCAAACCCGCAAACCCAACCGAGTGATAGTTTATGATTACATCTACCAGTACTACGGAAAACAGGATGGAATCACGTCTTTAGTTTTTCTGGCCGTAAACATGTATAGAGAGATTCATGATATAAGTACGGGGGCTAACTGGGTTTAAGTAGCGGCAGGTATACCATGGATCAAGGTAATGATTACCCTGAATGTTTTTAGTCTGCCAAGACTTATATGGTATAAAGGAGCTGTAATATGTCTTTAAGAAGGTCGACTAAGACGGGTCACAATCTTGCATTTTGCACCTCCTTGGCCAGGCACATATTTAGAAGTTAGGCCTAAGCATTCCAGCTTGGACTTAGCATCCAGGGGTATCGGTGTATGCGGAGATTTTCGGGTCGATTAATTGAGTGTAGGAGAGCCAACACAGCTAGATCACCTCACTCTAGCTAGCTAAAACATAATAACTCCAATCAAATCCAATTATCCTTCCAAAAACTACACTGGCAATGGAACCACAGCGCCGCGTCCGCGAAAGCCATCTGTCGCACGCCACACTTCAATACCGCTTCGCAGAAGTTGTGGGTTGCATTTATGAGGCTCATGGACCTTCGCAGCTAGTCTTTAGTAGAACAAACTTAACCTTACGTGTGTCTATTGGAACAGTTGGAGAGAGCTAGCTCGAGTTTACCTCTGGGAATCATGGCACTGGGCCGTCAAAATACAATGTCTCTCCGTACTAGATCAGACAATTCAGGTTAAACTAAAGTTGAGAGATTATAAAACGAGCGTGAACTAGTTAGGGTTAAAATTATTTCAAAACGCCAAGATTTGTAAACGCTAGTCTATGTCGCACTCGTTTGCGATACTATGTAGTTATACAAAAGAAAAGTTCCGGAAATATGTAATGATTTAACCACACAATAAATCGTCAAAAAGCCTTCCCGCTTCCCTTACTTGATAAATTATAAGTACATAAAACATAGGAAATCGCCTAAAGGTACTTTGCTGCAATCAAGAGGATTCTTGCCACACCGCCCTGTCCGATAACAGTCTTGGCCATTCCGCGCTGTGCGATTGGAAGTTTCGTGCTTGCGGGGTCAGTGTATCTCTCCTCCATGGCAAACTTGGGCTGTCTTGTGGTGTCACCGGTAAGGGTCTTGTATGCTGCGAGTCTGTCTTCGTTGATGCTGTAGAGTTGGAGACCTCGCCAGTATCTGGAATTGATGTTAGTTATGGTTCAGGAAGTTCGCAAAGGGAGGCGCTTCGAAACATACAGTCCATCAGAGCCATCCTTCAAGTAGTTGATAATATAATCGGTGTGTCTCTGAAATTCGATCTTGATCTGTGACGCAAGACTTGCATTGTCCCGACCAAAGACCCTGACGTACTCCGCCAACCCCTCGACAAGAAGCTGGCAGAAGAAGACGTTGTCCCACCAGTATCTGTGCTCAGTAGAGGGAACAGAGGTGTCGAACAGAGCCTTAGACCTGTCAAGTGCTGCATTCACGAGTGTCCTTGCCTTGGATCCGCCGTTGTAGCCAGGGTTGAGCTCATTCAGCAGTGAGATCGCATGGATGGCAAGACCAGTGTTGTAACTTTCATCCAGATTTCTGTTAGTATGGATACTAATTTATTGAGGAAATTAAAGCTGGCCTACTCACGTGTAAATCTGCGCATCGTTGGGACCATCCTTGATCAATCCCGAGTCCACTTGGAGTTCAGTAAGGACCCATTCAATGCACTTGGTTGCGAACGCCATCAACTCAGACTGAGACATTCCTGGAGTTTTCTGTCCAAGCTTAACAAGTCTCAACATTGTTACGGCAGTCAAGGATGTTGTAACAGCGTTTCGGCCTGCATTACCATAATGCCAGGTTACACCACCGTTGGTTTCGTCCCAACCGCCGGAGAGAAAGTCAATGACTTTTTGTGCTTGGGTAAGGTACATGGCCTTGTCGGGCAGTCCAAGCTCGTATGCGCGCAAAAATGCAAGGGCAACTTGGGCATTGTCATCTGTGGTATGTACTTTTAGCAAGAGTCCATGTGCTAGAGAGTACAATATCAAGGCTAACCATAGTAGGCATCTTTGTCTGTCCCCGGGTAGATCCATGCAGTATATGCGTTAAGTGAACTTTGAAAGAATTTCCCGATTCCGTTTGTGCCCAGGGCAGCGGCAATCTCAGACGCAAACTCGCCGGACTGAGCTTGGGCTTCCAGAAGACCTTGCGTAGCGACAACATATCCCCATAGTACGGTACCGTTGAAGCTTCCGTACTTCAATTGATGCTGTTAGTTTAAAGGTAAAATATATATAGGAATCTTTTCTATTATACTTACAGTCTCGGAGGTCTGTCTCTTGGATACATAGTGCATTTTGTCGGAGTCCCAAAAGTAATTCCAATAATCGTCGCACAACCTCACGCCCTCACTAATTACAGAGCCCTGATCCCTGGCAACAATGGGCTCCGAGCGAGGAGCTGTGACATGCGGGATTGAGTGAAGGTCTGTCTTGATCTCGCTAGGAACGCCTCCCATTGAGCGGGCAAATCTAGGTCTAACTGAGACGAGATCTGTTGTGATTGATGAGGGAACTCCACCAAATGTTGCGGAAACCTGGGATATAGGCATTGCGAGCAGTAAAGCTGCGAATGAGGACTTGGAGAAAAACATTATGGTGTTTGAGAACTCTTTGCGCAAGGTGCGATGGCGAAGGTGAGTGCAGACCAAAGGGCTGGGTGGAGAGCATTTATTATGTATTTTCCATTCCTCCCCAGCCCTTATGTAGGTACTATTTCGGGAGGCATGTACTCTACATGTAAAATATTGAGAAAGATGTAGTAAGTAAGACGTGCATACACATGCCAGGGGTAAAAGGCCCATCTTAATCCTTGGGCCGGGGGCCCATCAGTAACTCACCAATGCGTTTTCACTTTTGATAGGCGCAAAAAAGGCCCCGTTTTGAGGTTCCCAAGTATCCTAACCCATGAAGGACGCCTTGAGCAACATGGGTATCCTACTATCTAACCAAAGGAAAAGCCTTTGGTTAAGACATCCAAGCTTTCCAATGAGGAATTAGGCCTTGTAACCCCCTGCGTTTTTGACGCGCCGAACAATGGTAGATGATATTGGATCGTTGCCGACCCCCGCTGTGGAACGGCTGGGGGGGGGGGGGGGAGGATTGCCTATTTTTCATAGGGGTTAGTAGGTCCATACATGTAATTATGTAGCAGAGTGGCAAAGGCAGTACTAAACTGGGCGGTAAAAGGACATCACTCACTAAAATACAAGCTAGTCACAAAGGCACAGAAAAGTAAAGTTCTTACTAATGCCTAGAATTCGGAAATTTGTCTTTGTAATACTGTTATTAATGTTGGTGGCGGGTATGTGATGGTACCGACTCTGTATCCGATGATGTAAAAGAGTTATGATAGGGTAAACAAAATACATACGAAGTACTTGTGTATGTAGGTATGTAATTAGTGGTGGTGGTAGTGGTGGTAGTAGGGAAGTAAGTACCTACATCTACAGACCTAGAGTAGTACCTGCGTTCGTATCACCCTTCTCACCCTTCCATCTCAATACTGTTTTTGAAGATCGAGTATGCAAAAAGAACAACCTCCTAGCCTACATATGGAACATACATGTAGCCCTATCGTCACAGTACTGTGCCACATGTGCCACACACCAAAAATTTAGCCGAAGATCACCGGTTATCACTCCCACTTGACTATTTTTGGAGACTTGTGTTGGTTCAAACCTACATGTGTATATATCCCAGTACTTATATGTTGATGCCCACGAACAAGGACTATCGCTACCGCAAAATCTGAGAGAACTCGTTGCGCTGCAGCAGGGATATTCTACGCCAAAACCTGCATATTGGCGTTCAAAGACTGCCTCTGGTTGGCCTATACCCCTGCTCTCTCGCAACGAGTTTTCTCCTATGTACCTATGTCATGGTTATGTATTCGTGGTTCCTGTCTCCCTAACGTCAGCCACAACCTGACAACACGACATTACCCCTGGAGAGCCTCAGATCCTTATCCCAAAACTGCCGTGTGCGCACTCCATGTGGACACTGCCATCTAGCATGTCAACGATTCTTTGGACATGAGTCCGTCTGGGCCAATCTCCAATGAACTTCCCCTGGCAGGGCTAGTTGAAACGGAATGCGGAGAGAAGTATTGATCGTGGGGCTATGGTATCGCGGGAAACCAAAATAGCCGGTGGTTTCCTTGGCCTCATACGATAGGTAGGTACACCACTCAGAGCATCCAAAACCAGTAACAGCCCCTTCCTTTCTGTGAGTCCAAATTTAATGTGCTAACCACTTGTTACTGGAGTTGGTTATGCGGATGTAGCTAGTGGGCGGTTATTTTTGAGTCTTTTAATTGCACGGAGACTTCCGATCATGCGGAATTTACTAAGCTTTCAAGAGATTTTAGAGGGATCAGGTTTGTCAAGGGTTGTCTTTGAAGGACCTAATAAAAATGCTCTGGGGATTAGAAACGACAGAGCGGATTTTGTGGATACCAGATCATCGATAAATCTCTGGGGATATGGTAGGCGGGTCTGGCATTCGATTGGGCTCGATCGAGTGCTCAGATTAATGGGTGCGCCAGGGTCCCGCCGCAACAACACTGGTCAGGATCATTTGCATAAAAAGAATGTATCGGCGCCCCCTCTCTCTATATATTCTGTGCCGTAAGATCTTTTCCTCGCGAGGGGCTTTACTCCTTTTGGGGGTCGGCTGCTCTGTGGCTCAATGGTTTAAAGAGTACATGTAGGTAACCCCCGTTTTGGTTTGAAGAACTCGGGTAGGGCAAGCTTGTGACTCATTCATAGATGCTATTAGACTTGGATTAGCAGCAGTCCCCGGATATATATATTTGTGATATCTCCAGAGTATCCACTTACATGTACTTACATGTATTTAGCAAACCCAAGAATGAGTGACATTTCATGATCCACGTGATCCTATTCCACCTCCAGCAGCTGACCTACACGCATCGCCCAGACTCAGGGGCCGTTGACCACGCTAATACAACTACTCTATTAGAGTGATTTGGCCAACACCCTCTGAATCTAAAGATTTAGTTCTTGGCGATAGATTTTGGTGTGAAAATCCCGCCAAGAACTCAAAATTTGAAAACAGGGATTGGCCAAATCACTCTATTCTGGGCATTTCGGGATTTGTATGCATTTAGAGTGTATTCTCTGAGGGTAGGAAAAGTCTAGCTATAGTTGGGGAAGCCTATATCCGGAGTGTCCGCGACATTCAGTTTGATGATTATTAATATAATTAATTACTTCTTTAGGTAACTAGATTAGGAAGACTAATGCCAAGATACCTGAGACTGGAGCAAATATAGTAGAGCTACTCCCAATTAGGCAATATTCTACTGGAAATTACCCGAATAGGCAATAAATAAAGGCGACATTCAATAGGCCCAACACCAAAAATGTACCAACTTTAAAGCTGAACTACACTTTAACCACAACACCTAAATTAATTATCTCTCTATAGAACTGTAGATAAGAAGCAGAAGAGCCATTCTATAGATATAAAAATTATTTAGGGGCTGTGGTGGTTGAGGAGTTGACGCTAGAAGTTGGGGCCAAAAGTGGTCCGGTTATAGGCTTCCCCAACTGTACAACCTGCACATTCTCACCAAGTGAGTGTTTGGAGACCCGGTGGGGTGGGGTGCATATATGTATAGCTGCTGCAAAATCATCTTATCAGATCCTTGAGGTTTCCCTTAGAAGTTCCAGGTCAAAGATGTGAAAAAATGCTTTTTCACCGATAACGGGCACATGGCCTAGTGGTTTAATTCTCACATTAGATTGACGATGCTACTTAAAGGGGTTCAACTCTCGATGCATTCGGCCAATGTTAATGTGGGGGTTAGCCACTGGCGCCCGTTCAAATTTTTGTTCCTGCCCTGGCAACTCCGTTGGGGGATCGTTTACTTAGAACTTGTCTACGGAGCGTCTGATCTTCCCGGTTAGCTATGTAGCTGTGTATTTCTAGTTCGGTGCTCTATTCTTATACTCCATACATAATTACATGTAACACGGTACCAACGGATCCCTCATCTACTAAACTGCCGATATAGCGGCCGCCTAGCTAGTAGTCTGTTCTCTCCGTGAATAGGTCAATAGGGCCCACCTCCTCTTATAACAAAACTTTGTATCGACAGTAAGGCATGCCTACATCTCTCTTTGCCTAAATTTGTGTAGGTGAATTAAAGAGAACAGGCCTGGTACGACTGTACTCATTAGATCAGTGCTGTTACAGCTCGTTATTTAGGGAGCGCGCGCTGAAAACCTAGGCCTGAAAATTCTAAAATTCAATATACTGAACTAGATTCCTGTGTCGAGCTAGGTTTACTCCTTACAAGAGTAATGCGGCAATTAAGAATGCGGTATTATATACATTGGTAGAGTATTATTCCTATAACACACTACTTGTAGTAATTTATCCCGTATTTTCGATCATATGCAAATCATTGCGCTACTACATGTAGTAACTCTGGTACAGGAAATACGCTCGATGACGTAAAGGCCATACCTGCCCACGACCAAGAAAAAAGCTTAAATACAAGCCTTACGCTAGTTTGCGGTACCTCGGCAACCCTGCAGGCGGATATGTCAACTCCCGTACTCTGCATCGGCCACTTCAACGTTCAAGATCGTCTTTTCTCCATGTATGTACTGGGTCTTCTATTCTCAAATAATATCGCGCCAGGTCAGAACATAAACGCCCAACTACAGACTCAGCCCTGCAGGACTAATCCTTCAGAAAGTGCTTGCTTATGTCGACATACACCTAGATCATCGCCTTAGAAGAGGGTACATACATGTAGAGTAGTTGAATAATTGGATGGAAACAAGGCCCTCTAATAAATGGTCCCGCCTGCCCAGCCAAACCCCTGCCATGTCATGGCGATCCTCCTAGGAGCAGCAGAACGTCAGCTGGCAGTCAGACCTGAGCCATCTGATATCGCAAACACTCGACTCGCTTCGTTCAGCCTTCACGCTCTACAGTTTCTCTTCAGCTGATAAGCAACGTCTATCGAATATCATATGAAACATTGCGCCCACTACTACAGGCCTCAGCCCCTCCTTACTATTCTGACTCTTCTTTCCAGAAATACATGACGAATTCTAGCCCCACCACGATCTATAGCAGTCATTTTAATCCAGTATCATCATATTAACTTTGCGTATAAAAAGTCGATCACGATGGACAGGATGTCGCGCCCCCCAGTCCTCCCTCTCTACAAACCCCGCGAGCTCTTCTCGATGCCGGTCTCCTATCTTCCCTCGCAGATTGACGGCGACGCGTCCACCACGCCCTTGAACTTCCGCGACTCACCTTTCCAGCTGCTTTGGGCGGATATCAAGCTTGTCGCGAGCCTGCTGCTATGGGTACCGCACATATTTCTGCCCATGCGTTCGACAAACACCTATTCAGAGCTCTATCCGAGTCGTGCGAATATGCGCGATTTATTTATTCAGGGTGTCCTGGCTGGGTTGGGAATAATATTCTTGATACTTTCGATACCATTAGTTATTGCCGCACCTGGGGGTGTGTTTGCGCTCTTTGTGGGGTTGTATTATGGCATAGTGTGGATAATGTGTATGCCACTGAGAGGGCCGCGGGTCGTCCATAGTACGTATAAACTGGACGGATTTCCAGTCAAGCCCGAAGAGAACTGGGTTTTCATAAATGGCGTAGCTGCAGGTGAACACTGGTTGCAAGGTTGGTATCCTTTTTTCTCGGAGTCGTAGGATGCTGCATCATATCAATTTTGATAATGATTGATCTAATATGCGTATGTTATGTTGACAGAAAACGTCAACATGATCAGCTCGATATTCAAACGGCCTGTAGTCGGCGTGCATAACCAGACATACGGAACAGTGTTTGACCTTGTGGAATGTCTCATCCAGCGATGTTTCTCGTACTCAACCGAAGACACCCGTATCATCTACCGACATCTCAAGGGTGTTCTGATGAACCGCGAGATTACTAAAGTAGTAGTGATAGCGCACTCGCAAGGTGGAATTATTCTCTCCACTGCATTAGACAGTCTTTTTGCCGATGTTCCGAGCGACGCATTCGACAAGTTGGAAATTTATACTTTTGGGTATGTGTCTCACCTTCCCCGCCACCATGCACACACGTGCTGTAACGTGTCTGCAATGCTGATCCATGCATTCCTTAAGTTGTGCCGCCAATCATTTCAATAATCCCGTCCGTTTTGTCCCCACCACTGCTAGCGCCGCCTCCTCTGAATATTCCACGAGCAACAGTTCCTTCAGCACAGACACAAGCGACTCCTCTCCCCCCAGAGAGGAACGACTAATCCGTCACATTGAACACTATGCCAATGAACATGATTTTGTTGCCCTCTTTGGTGTACTCCACTTTACCCGTGACAAGCTATCAAACAGGTTTGTGGGGAAGGTATTTGAGAACAAAGGACACGGAGGCCATTTGATGAACCAGCACTATCTCGATCGTATGTTTCTCGATGAGGCGAGCGGATTCCTGGATCAAGTGGTGGAGATAGATGAGAACACCGCTATGCAGCGTGAAGAAGAGGCCGACCTGGAGGGTGCGCTGAATAGGACAGAGGTTGAGGCGAGAACGTCGCATGGAGAGAGTATGGCACATGGTCCGACAGGGGCCGAGAGTGCTAGAATAGAGGCTTCGAGATCTGTGGGGACCTTAGGCACGAGGGGCACAAAGGGCACGGAGGAGGCCAGAAGGAGCGTGGAGAGGCAGAGAGGAAAGACGGTGAGGGACTTGAGTAGGTTATGGAGATATAAGAATGGTAAATCACCACAGGATTGAAAGACCCGATCACTTATTATATTTGCATATAGGGCCTGGGTTGGCATGAATAATCATCTTTGTCATAGGAGTTTAAACGGAATGGTTAGTAATATAGATGAGTTTAGCTAATAAATCTTTCCTTTCCGCGCCATAAACCTGCTATCTTAATGTGTCTTCTCGTGTGTGTTGGGCCAAAGTTTCTATAATACTATCCAGATATGGTGTTTTAAATCTCCCATAAACATATAGCACGCAAACAAAAACTAGATAAATCATAATATATCACTCGATAAAATCACAGACAGTAACGCAATAAGTATTTGATTCTCGTTCCAAAGTCGGCTACTACATCTTTATAATTTAAAACACGTGGAATTCGCTTAACCTGTAATTCTTCCGTCCACCTGGGCCCCAAGATCGATAAACCATAGAAGATCACTCGGGTGACCTATACGATTAATGATGTAAACAAAAAAAAAAAAACTCGGGTGACCTGTAATTGTGTAATTAGGGCTGTTGCCTGTTTTTTTTTTTTTTTTGTTTACATCATTAGGACTATTGTCTGATAAGTATGTCCCTACTATGAGGACAGTATTTATTTATTAGTATATAAGACCTATCTATAGTCCTGTAATCAACCGGGGGGTCAAATCTCCTCCTATTCACAGTCAAATTACATTTAGAATTAATTGTTCGATTGATTCATTAAGTACATACGCTAACTTTGGATATCCAACAGAGATCATTAAAAACGACCAGTTCTCTAAACTACTCATTTTAGAGCTCTGTGAAATGTTATCGGAAAGTAGAAATGAGTAGTTTTGTTTCTCCGAGTCTGGTTGGGTAGACGGCGTGTTGCCTTTTAACCTACTTATTAAATAGGGTTAGAAATTTACCAAAAATAGATCTTCCTGGATTGCCCATCCACTATTCTTTAACTGGCCGTAGACTGGCCTTGGTGGATGTATGCTCTGTTTTACGCAGACGCTTTCATCCGGCGCCCTAGATACAAGGGGATTTAAGGAGGCTCTTTGGCCATATTTATCTAATTTGAGATATCCCGTCTTTTTATAGGTTGTTATACAATTAATTCCAGTGTAACACTACTGCGCATAGGGTTGAGTGTTCGAAACCTGCGGTGCAATACCTTACCCGTTGGTTGACGCCTTTTTGTCTACTACTGGGGGACCCTCCGGGCTATTGGGTATTCCAGGATGGAAGATAGCTAGCTTTCTTATGTGCTATATCTACATGGCACCGGAGATTGGCAGTTCTTCTACCATCCTATGGCCTAGAAGTTTGCAAATATTCGTCCTTGAGCAGGGTACATCGTTCGAATTACTCTCCCAGTAGTAAAGCGCCATGGTATACATGCCCACCGACAGGTTTAGCCCACAAGACTGAGTAGCTACAATAGCGTTACTCTGGGACTGCCGGCTGGCGTTTTTTCGACGTTAGCCTTCTGGCCCTCAGAGTTAGGAGTTACATGCAAATCTCATCACTGCCAAGTGTCAGGGCGAGATTAAAACAGCAATTCCCGGCGACTGGGTTCTGGGTCAGTTCTAGACAGAGAACCAATCATCTTATCCACAATCTTTAAGTCAGTAGTGCGGGACGTGTGGGCCGGAGAGGACACGGCGAATCGATGCAATGCAGTTGATTATTGGCGATAGGGTGCCCTCTTGTTATGACGGTAAACATATGCAAATGTTTTCACATAGGATCTAGAGCCCTAATTGTACTCATAACACTTCTGACCCGACACCACCAGTAGGAAATTACTTCACTACGCTATGGGAGACCTGTATAGCTGTTGAACTACCCCACTTAAAAAAATACACCTGAAAAGGGAAAGTAGAGGGGGAGAAAGCCAGTCCACCAGTGGTGGGGACCGAGCCCCCATGCCCAGCTAGGGCACACTCTCCTCCATATACCACCCCGTCCTTTCCCACGTAAACACTACCGTATTAATTCGAATGAACGGTCGGTCACACAAGACGTTGAAATTCCCGTATTTAGTTTTTTGTCTTAAATACGCCCCTAATTTTCCCTCATACTGGCTTTAAAAGGCAACTTCGACGTCCTGTGTGACCGGCCGTTCATTCGAATTAATACGGTAACCCACAGCCTTACGACACATAACAATAGCAGTCTTTTTTACCCCTTTTGACCTAACCTCTATAATGGGGGGGGGGGGGGGGAGATAAATATGGTCTAGTCTCCATCATATCAGGCCCCCACTCAGTCCCAGACAGCTCTCGCAAGCTACAGTGGGAGAAAATGGTTTGGCATGTGCACGGAGACCTAAATTAACATGGTGATGACTACATATAACTTCCGGACCTGGGGTAGGAATTTTTATCGCTACGTGCACTAAGAACTCCGAGTGGTAACACTCGGGCCGGACACACCCATAGTAGGAGAATGGAGATCACAGATGCGAACTGCACTAAACACCCCGCAAGCACATAGCATATGTCGTTGTTTATAAGCAAGACTATGTCTAGCTGCACTGCGGACTAGAAAACAACCGGTCATTCTTCTTCCCCGAAAGCTTGGTGGCTGTAGATGATACTACTCTACTTAGCACAAATCGAAAAGGATCCTTCCAGAGGGACGGGAGGGGATATATCTGCATCCTCCTGAATGGACCCGGATAGACCGCCGAGGGGATACTCCTAGCTCTTGTAACCCGACAATAGAATATTATCCCAATATAATTACATGTAGTCACAGCGGAGATGCTGGGAGCGCAGGTTTCAGGGGAGTAGGAACTTGATGATTTATCTATCGTGACGAGCCCTGGTCAGCTAAATATAACTCGTCTAGAGATATAGGGATCGACATTCCTTCTGTCTTTCCAAGCGCCCTATATACATTCTCCGTAGCTAGCTAGTGAGCCAACCCCACGCCACAGTTTGCAGAGCGTAAAGTCGAATGTGAGGTACCGATATCTTGGCGCGGTGTGTTTATCATGTTCTATCACTCGGGCCTTGGTAGTATGTGTTCATATCACGTGACTGCCAAGCACCTCTATTGCAACTTCATGAAAACAACAGCCGCGAGCTCTCACTCCTGCGTGATTTCACCGATTTTCCAACTCCCCTGCAAACCTATAAATTCACGAACGAAAACCCCCTGATCCTCGCGCTCATAGTAATAAGATAATGGTCAAGGTCGACAAGCAAGCTGCAGGTTTCGATGAAGGACGCCCAACGGTCGCAGATCTCTATGGTGACAATCCATTCGCGCAAGCTGCAAAACAGCACTGGTTGAAGGAAAAGCCGTCTAAATTCAAGCCGGATGCCTTGAAAACCGAATTCTATGATGTGCTGGAGAAGGATGGGTTTCGGTTTAGGTCTTTATTGATCTTGGAGAACCTACAGTTCTTGGAAAAGTTAGTCGTGCTCTGCCGGTTGAGGGAATGGTTGTTGACGTTAGTGCTACGAACAGGTTCCTGTGGCCCAATTTCTCGGAGGACTCCTCCAATTTTCATATCATATTGATCGCGTTGATGGTAAATGTTAAGCGGCGGGAGAATCTAGGGATCTGGGGTAAGCATCAAGAAGTACGTGACGGGTTGTTGAAATACTGATCGAGTGGGCTAGATCACATCTCCGGCTCACCGGAAAACTTCTCTGCCCTATTTCGCCGCATCCTCTCTATGTGCATTGATTACAGCCTTCCACTCTCTATCCGAACTCATCTACTGACATTCATCGTCACATCATTCCAATCACTCGACAGCAGCCTTGTACGGAAAGAATGTGCGCCGTTGGTCTCGATAGGAATATGGCATAATCTGTCTACCGAGCAGGTCCGGGAGGCACGATTCGACAAATATCCCCAAACAAAGAAAGCTTGGAGAGCAGCTAAGAAACGTTACGAAGCATCAGATGATAGCACTAAGGCAAGGTTAAGGTTTGAGAGGATGTGGATTTTCCAGATGATGCTTGATTTCCTGAACCTCATGTGGAAGCCCGTAGAGGGAGATGACCAAAAACGTTGCTACACCCAATCATAGTGTAGTATTTATCAAGCTAACTCCGGTTTAGAGACCTTAACTTATTGCGAACGCTTTATTGAGCTTCTTACCGACCTTGAATCCCAGCTTCCTACAAGGCGCTATGTCAACTTTCTAGTCAAAGATCTTCACATCCTTACTGCCATCAAATTATCACCCTTTTATACCGATTCGGAAAACGGTCTCTTCCGCGATCTCTATTCTCTCCTTGCCCATTACGTTAACTTTTCAATTGACGACCACTCTGGTCTCCAACTGTCCCAACAAGAGTCACGAAAAATCCATAATTCAGACTTAGCGAAGCTTCAAAGAACAGCGTTTAAGCACTTCAAAGATAAACTAACCATCCTTGCGCTCGCAAACTACGGAAGTATAGGGCAGAGGGACGAGCTTGCGACTCATCTTACAGAGCTAGACGATGAAGAGGTTGTGAGACTGTGTCAATTACTTGGGCTACGAACAGAATACCCGAGAAATGTTGCTGTACCTGTAGATCGTGCGTTCTTGACAGAGGCACTGCTAGCTGTTCATGAGAGGAGAAAGACCTTCCAAGAACAGGCCAAAGAGCTCCCCGTGCTACCAAACCAGAGTACCCTTTTCGAGTCATCCCTTCTCCGAAACGAGTATTACGACGGATCTCGGCCTCTGGCAATCCCCAAGCTCAACTTGCAGTACTTGACTGTAGGCGACTTTTTGTGGAGATCCTTTATCCTTTACCGATGCGAGGCATTCTTTGCAATCCGAAGGGACATTGAGGACTCGTTACATCGGCTACAGCCCAAGCTTCAATACCCTAGCATGCAAACCCAGTTTCATGGATTCTCCAAGATGGCACTTTTGATCAGCAGACCTTCGTACGTGTGCGCTCCTCGTTTTGCTGATCTTGAGACACTAACTGTTCCAGGATACTCGAAACTGCACCTCCTCGTGTCGGCGAGGAGAAGCCGGCTTATGTCCGCGCAGAGATTAGTATTGATCTCACTAGACTTTCTGATGAGGTTCGCCGCGACTGGGAAACCCTGCGGCAGGATGACGTTGTTTTCCTCCTAGCGGTGAAGGGTGTCGACGAAGGCGATAAGATGATCACTAATGGCGGACCAGAAAAACTGAGCACTGCTGAAAAGTTCGGGATTAAGTGTTTGAGGGCCGCAGAGGTTATGCAAGTGCTTGATCAGGACGGAAGACAGCTGAGAAATGGTGAGGGTCAAGTCAGAAGATCAGGTGGAAGGTGTAGACTGCACGTCAAACTAGACACGGAGATGTATAGGGTATGTGCACTATTGACGCGTAATGGTGTTTCGGGTGGGGTGAATTGCTAATTAATGCTTTACCCCAGATTGATGCGGATCATATCAAGGCTGGAAAGCCGGACGTCTATGACTCCATAAATGTATTAATCAAGAGAAAGGGCAGGGAAAATAACTTCAAGCCGGTCTTAGAGTCGATTCAGGAACTTACGCAAGCAGACATCCCCATGCCACTTTGGCTGCAGGAAGTCTTCCTGGGATATGGAGACCCAGCTGGCGCCAACTACACCAAACTCCCAAATCGCCCAAAGACCCTTGATTTCCGTGACACTTTCGTCGATTGGCAACACCTATTGGAAAGCTTCCCGGGAGTGGCATGTTCCCCGTCTCCCCACGCATTATCGAATCATGCTAATGGTATTATAGGACCTTCAACCAAAAGAAGGCACTGATGAAGGATGCAGTCCTCCCTATGTCCTCTCAGATAAGCCGTCCCCAGAACAGTCTAGGCCCGTAGCCAAGAAACGTAGAAGAGAAATCATGGAGACTGTGGAAAATGATGCCCTTGAGGTTTCAACTTATAAACTCCCGAACATGGGGCCTTACCCTGTTGATAAACCGCGCACAAACCATATCAAGTTCACCCCAGCGCAGGTTGAGGCGATTAGATCTGGAACCAATCCAGGTCTCACTGTCATCGTCGGTCCTCCCGGAACTGGTAAAACCGATGTTGCTACACAGATTATTAGTAACCTTTACCATAATTTCCCAACGCAGAGGACACTGTTGATTGCACACAGCAACCAGGCGCTGAACCAGTTGTTTGAGAAGATTACAGCACTAGACATTGATGAGAGGCATCTGCTGAGGCTTGGACATGGTGAGGAGGATCTGAAAACAGATACCAACTATAGTAAGCAAGGAAGAGTGGAGTCGTTCATGGTAAGTTTTGTAGATGTTCTATAGTCTCTCCCGGCTTCTAACATTTTTATCAGGATAACCGTGTTCGATTGCTCGCTGAGGTAGATCGATTAGCGCTTTGCATGGGAGCCCCAGGCGCCCACGGTGATTCATGCGAGACTGCAGACTACTTCAACCTTGTTTATATCCGTCCAGCTTGGGAGAAGTTTCAAGAGGAGATTTCCAAAGAGGGCATAACCAATGAAAAGATTCACGAGGTCTTCCCTTTCCACAGCTACTTCTCAAATGCCCCGGATAAGATGTTCCCAGACAATGCAACTACTGAAGAAATGCTTGAGATTGCGGAAGGTGGATATCGGCATATCTCAAGGTTTTTCTCAGAGCTGGAAGAAATAAGACCATTTGAGCTATTGAGGACTGCCAGGGATAGACAGAATTATCTACTTACAAAGGAAGCGAGGATTGTTGCTATGACCTCGACCCATGCAGCTATGAAGGTAGGTTTTATTGATTCAGGCTAGACCTTTGTATCCATATTCTGACAGTTCTTCATAGCGTGGTGATATTGTCAAACTAGGCTTTCAGTATGACAACGTAGTGATGGAGGAGGCCGCACAGATCACGGAAGTTGAGACGTTCATTCCCCTAGCCCTTCAAGCTCCTAGGGATGGCGAGCTACCCTTGCAGAGAGTTGTGCTATGCGGTGATCATTATCAAAACTCCCCCATTGTCCAGAATATTGCGTTCCGCCAATACGCAAACTTGGAGCAGAGTCTTTTTGCCAGATTGGTTAGACTAGGTGTACCCACTGTGAACCTTGATCAACAGGGCCGTGCGCGCCCAAGTATTGCACAGTTGTATAACTGGCGTTATCGTAATCTTGGAAACCTCCCATTGTTGGATCAAGAACCAGAATATCAGACTGCAAATGCTGGGTATGTTGATCGTTCCTTTTAAATCCGTCCTATTGGCGCAAGGATACTCATATCTTGCAGGTTTCGCCACGAATTTCAGTTTGTCAATGTCGATGACTATAAAGGTCAAGGAGAACAGGAACCTGTACCACATTTCATTCAAAATCTCGGGGAGGCCGAGTACGCAGTCGCTATATACCAGTACATGCGGCTTTTGGGTTACCCTGCTGAGAAGATCACTATTCTTACAACATATGTTGGCCAGAGGGCACTCATAAGGGACGTTTTGAACCGCCGTTGCGCACGTAACCCTCTGTTTGGTCTTCCAGCTACACTCACTACCGTCGATAAATACCAGGGCGAGCAAAACGATTGTAAGTTCTCCGATTCGTAGAGTGCCTTGTTGACGCAGTTTGCTAACCATAGATAGATGTTATTCTCTCTTTGGTACGCACAAAGCGTGTCGGGTATCTCCGCGACATCCGACGTATGACCGTCGCTCTTTCCCGCGCACGGCTAGGGCTTTATATTCTTGGAAGGCGTCAAGTTTTTGAGTCTTGCTACGAGCTCTCGGAAGCTTTCAACAGGCTCCTCGAGAACAAGAGTGATAAGCTTCAGCTCGTCACAGGCGAAATGTGGCCTACAAGTCGGAAGCCGGAAGAGGATGTCGAGGCGGTAGAGATGGCGAATGTGGAGCATATCGGACAGTATGTGTATGAGATGACGGCGACAAAAGTGGAGAGCCTGAAGGCTGCAAAAGGAGAAATCCTGAACGGAAAGTTGTAGGCGGTGCCGGATGAGACGATACAAACTGAGATGAGACGAGACGAGTTAAAGATATCTGTGTATAATATAACTTTATAGTAGAATAAAGCGCAACGCGGCGAAAGATTCTGGCCTGGTGATTTTTGATGAAAAGAATTTATACTATTCGGTTTCCTGTGCATGTCGTTGGGACTGATGCCGGACTGTCCATCATTTCTAGCTTGGCGGCAGAAGCCCAAGTACTTTGTGATTGCGGCTGGCAGGTGAGCGGGGGGTAGGAACACTAGGGGTGATGGCAACGTTGGCGGGTGTGGACGGGCGGGTGATTACGGCGGGGGGCGTTAGTGAAAGCGTATAAAATCGATGCTTGATTCTTTTCGATACTCTACGGTCAGCCCCCTTCCCGTGTTCCTTGATCGCGCCAGCATCCTTCCCGCAAGCTCCAGGAAACAAAGCTTTTCCTTCAGTTGTGGTGGCGACGGGGCTTAGGGCTGGGTTTACGCAGCAGCATGGCCCGAGTGATGGCTCGTGATCCTAATTGTGGCCCAATCGAACCGTATGCAGCCACATTACATTTGGTGGTGGGCAGGGCCTCGAGCATATATTTGGGACAAGATATCTGGTATTGACAAATCGCTGACTGTGGGTTACTTGAAGGGGGGTGGAAATGATGTTTTCGTTGCCTACATCATTGTCCGGTTTGGCTTGGCTGTAATAATGTTTTTTTTTTTTTTTTTGCTAAGACCAGAGAGTCCTAGATTGCTACTTGCCTATATGTATTTCTCTTCTACAGACCGTATACCTGCATCTTAGAGGGATCCATTTCTCTGTCTCGGTTTCGGCCGTCGGCAGCAGTATCCTTCTAAAGCTCACCATGCACCGTGGGTATATATATACTTGAACTCTGGTATTCAGCAATTATTCTCGACGCCGGAGGTGTTACTACTATTTTTATGACGGTTTTGGTTGTCCCGATATCTATGCATCCCTATAATTACAAGTAGCGCGCCAAAACACATCATCACACAAGGTTTAAAAACTGCGCACTAGAAGGAAGGGGGAGGAGGTTAGGTATCAATATTTATATTTATATTTATATTCCCCCATCACCTACGCGACCAACTAATAGTCGTAAAACCCCTTGCCACTCTTCTTCCCCAGCCACCCCGCATCCACCATCTTCGCCAGCATCACCGCCGGCCTATACTTCGAGTCGCCCGTCTCGCCATGCAGCACCTTCATGATGGCCAAGCACGTGTCGAGGCCTATAAAGTCCGCCAGCTGCAAGGGCCCCATGGGCACGTTCGTGCCGTTGCGCATGATATTGTCGATGTCGTCCCTGGCGCCTACGCCCGTCTCCAGACAGATGATTGCCTCGTTGATGTACGGCATCAGGATCCGGTTCGCCAGGAAGCCTGGCGTGTCCCTGCTCGTCGACGGCACCTTGCCCATCGCCGTGACGAACGCGAGCGCGCGCGCCAGGGTCCCCGCCGACGTCTGCAGCCCCGTGATGATCTCGACGCCCTTCTGCACGGGCACGGGGTTCATGAAGTGGGTGCTGAGGACGCGGTCGGCGGCGCTGCCGGCCGCGGCCGCGAGCTTGGTGATGGAGAGGCTGGACGTGTTGGTGGCGAGGATGGCGTGTGGTGGGGTGATGCTGGGGAGCCGCGAGAAGATGTCGAGTTTGAGGTCGAGGATTTCCTGGCGGGGTGGGGGGGGGAGAGGTTAGCGGGGGGTGTTTGTGTTTGTGGAGAGATGTGGGGGCGGGCGTACGGGGACGGCCTCGATGATAAAGTCGGAGTCTTGGAGGGCAGAGAGCTCAGTGGAGGTTGTGATACGAGCGCGGACCTGGTCGGCGGCCTCGGAGGTGATGCGTGATTTCTTGATGTCCTTCTCGAGGAGGGTGTCTAAGAGTTTTTCATAGCCAATTAGCCCCTCCCTTCATGACTTTCAAGTACAATAGCGAGTACTAACCCATGAAGCTGATTGACCTTTTGATCGACGCTGGATTGCTGTCAATGATTGTCACGGGCACCTCTGCCACCTTTGCAGCCACGAGTGCGATTCCAAGGCCCTGGGTATTGTCGTCAGATTCTCGTTCTTTCTTTCTTTACATCCCGGAGCTCAATCCGTACCATCTGTCCTGCGCCAATAACGCCCAGTCTCTTCACATCATGGGCTGCCGCAGCCCTCGCCGCAGTTGTCGAGGAGAACAGCCGTAGAGATGGTCTTACAACAACCACAGAGGCCGCACTCGGTGCCAATCTTCTAAACATTGCAATGCTGTACTAGGAGGGTGTCTGTGTATATAGTAGCTAAGGGGGGGGGGGGTGTCTATGTATAGTAGCTAAAGGAGTGGGCGGTCGTGGTGGAAGTTGAGATTGAGATCGATTGGTGCAAGGCCTCGGAGGTGCCTGGTGGAGGTCGCAGCAGTCCGTCGGTTGGGCGCGGGTATTAATTGCTGCTGTCACATGTCAGACACAGATGTGGTCATGGGCCGTATATCGTGGAATGGATCTATGGTGGGAGGGGGGATATACATGTATATACGCAGGGGATGTACATCTGGGACCGGTAATGATTGGGGGGTTTGAGCTTTGCACGTTATTGATTTTGTCTCAGATTGCAAGTGGCCGAAAGCGATCGATTGGGTGGGGGCGGGGGCGAGGGCGAGGAGAGTGATGGCCTGTGATGCAAGTGATGGCCTGTGATGGGGGGATTTGGATGTGGGGGTTGGTGTGAGTGATGGGCGGTGATTAGGAGTATATATAATTATATTTGAGTGGATTAATTAGTTATATCAAGTTCGTGGGGATACTTGTATTCATGAAGGGTCCTTGTGCAGTTAATTAATTGATCGATTCACCGCAGTCAAGAGCCTGGTTCAAGATGCATGAGCAGACACTTTTAACTTCTCCCTCTTCCTCTCCCATCCTCTTGTAACTGTAAACCCCCCACACCTCATTAATTATCAATGATCCGCTGCCAGCCAAAACTAAGTTTCTCGCAAAGCTATCATTGGCCCCTCCCAACCCTTGCGTCGATCCCCCACCACAAACCCCATGCAGGCCCCACCACATTAATCCTCAATCATCACCATCACCACCACCACCGCAGGGTCATTACCACCACCGCCGCAAAGCCCCCCCGCATGGCAAACTCAAAATACGAGTACGTCCGCGCCTTCGAGCGCCCCGACCCCCTCCTCCCAAACACCTACATCGTGATCCGCCTCGACGGCCGCGGCTTCCACAAATTCAGCGCGCGCCACAACTTTGCCAAGCCCAACGACGCCCGCGCCCTAGACCTGATGAACGCCGCCGCCGCGGCCGTCGTCCGCGACCTCCCCGACATCGCCATCGCCTACGGCGTCTCGGACGAGTTCTCGTTCGTGCTCCGCCGCGACACAGCCCTGTTTGAGCGCCGCGAGGCAAAGCTCGTCACCACCGTCACGAGCACCTTCACGAGCTGGTACGTCTACCTGTGGGCCGGCTTCTTCCCGGATACCCCGCTGGCGCCGCCGCTGCCGTCGTTTGATGGCCGCGCGGTGTGTTATCCGACGACGGCGAATCTGAGGGACTATTTGTGCTGGAGACAGGCGGACTGTGGGGTTTTCTTTCTCCTCCTTCCTTTTTCGAGAGGGATCTGTTGGGATGGGACGGGCTGACTCTGTGTGTGTGGACAGGCCATATCAACAATCTCTACAACACCACGTTCTGGGCGCTGGTGCAGCAGGGCGGCATGACGGCGCAGCAAGCGGAGGATACGCTCAAGGTCTCTACCCCCACCCCCCTCGTATGCGCTGAAGCCGAGTCTCTCCTCTAACACCCTCTACGCTACTACCTACCTACAGGGCACATTCGCAAAAGACAAGAACGAGATCCTCTTCTCGCGCTTCAACATCAACTACAACAACGAGCCCGACTACTTCAAGAAGGGCAGCGTCATCTTCCGCGACTACAAAGACGTCCTCCCCCACCCCCTTCCCGCGGCCGAGGATGCTGCCGCAACTACAACCGCGACAACCACAGCAACAGCGACAACGGCGGTCCCGAAGGAAAGGTCAAAGACGCAGCTCGAGAGGGAGAAGAAGCGCGCAAAGAAGGCGCAGGTGGTCGTCGAGCATGTGGATATCATCCAGGACGAGTTCTGGGAGAAGCGGCCGTGGATATTGGGGGATCGATGACCAGCCCCTAGTATATGCGTAGCAAGGGGGGGGGGGGAGTTATAGATAAATTTTTATAGAGTCTAATGAGCTGCCCCGGATATGAGGGCAGCTAGCTGGCGTTGTTCTTTTTTCTACATAGGAGTTTTCCATCTAGCAAGCAAAGTGCGAGGGTATCAACGCCTGTGTTACGTTGCATGTCTACCTGTATATCCCGTATGTCTAAACCCACCGCGGCCGCCGCCACTACCATTACCGCACAGCAAGTAAATGTCCTGCGCCTACGGCTTCTTTACAAACTCTGGCGACAGCTGGTCGATGATGTTCCTCTCGTCCGCCCATGCGAGCTTCACATACCTTCATACACCATCACTCGTTAGCCAGCGAATCAACCAGCAAACCGATCATTTCCACCATCACCACCAGCACCACCTGCGGGGCCAAAACTCACTTCGTATGACTCCCCCTCGCAAACAGCACATCCTCCTCATTCCGGAAAGCAATGCTCGTGAACGCAAGCGTCTTCCCAACTACCACACGCACCCCATCAGCCAACCAACAACAACAACAACAAGAGACAGAGACTCACATCTATCGCACGTCACCTCCGCACGCACTTTATTCCCCACCGGCCCTCCAGACGCCAAATACGTGACTGCGCGCGCCCACCAAAAACTCAGCCCTGCGCATCTCTTTTCCGGGGAGGGAGGGGGGGGGGGGCTATATACCGTTGATATCGGTGCTCACGCCGGTCGAGTAGAGTCCCTTGGATGCGACGGCGAGCGAGCCGCCAAGGTCAACCATGGATGCGATCGTGCCACCGTGGAGGATGCCGAGGCGGTTCTAACACCGTCATTGTGTGAATCGGGCGAGACGCACTCAATTTGGGGGGGGGGGGGTACGGTGTGCTGCTTCTCGACGGTGAGTTCAAAGTTGACTTTTCCGGGTTCGGCGTGGGTAAGTTTGAGCTGTGGTGGGGGGTGTCAATGATCGCTTGGTCAGGTGGGTCGTACAAGGCGTGGGGAGGGATTGGAGGGGGGGTACGTTTTGGAGGAGTCTATTTGGAGGGGTCAGTGGATTTCTGGGACTGAGGGAAGAGCTTGGGATGGCTGTTAATACCTTGACTCTAACCCGCTGGATTCGAGGAAAGACGACCAGACCTGTGTAATAATATACGCAATTATAAGCAATTAACTGTGTTGTCCAAGACCTCAAATGGGCCGGAGATCAAAGAAAATCAACTGACAGAGCGGACAAACTTTAGTGCTGGCGATGCAGACATTGTTCGGTCAATTTGTAAAAAGGCTGTTGATTTCCTGGGTTCTGGCGCAGATGTTCGAGACTCTCGTGAATCCTTCCGGGTAACCTCGGCTGCTCGTAGTAGAAGATAGGAATGGTTACCCTGCCTGCCCTTCTTGTTACCCGCCCGCCCTGTCAATGACGAAATCGCCAGTTCTTTCCTCTTTTTTTTTTTTAAGCCTCAATACCACACTGCCTAAAAGAACTACAGACTTTTACTACACCACCACCACCACGCAATGCTATCTCGAGTCGGCGCGGCCAGGCAGTTCCTCAAAGCTGCACGGAGTAACAAGCATCTCAATGCCTTCATCTCACTCAAGCCCGAGGACGCCCTCCTCGCCGAAGCTGCGTCTGTGGATTCCCGGCTGGGGACCTGTGAGTGCTACATTGGATTGGAATTGGAAATTGGAATATTGTAGAGAGAGAGAGAGAGATACAAAAAGAGAATTCTTCATGGGTGCTGTTAGTAACGGTGTAATGGTCTAGTGCAAAGGAAATCTGATCATAGCAGTATCGACGGCCGCATCATTGCCGTGAAGGATAACATATGCACCAAAGACCTGCCGACCACCTGCGCTTCGGAGATGCTTCGAGGTTAGTTCAATCGGGCCCGAGTAGAGTAAATGGGAGGGCGAGAGATGGAGTGGAGACTGAGGATTAAAGTTGTTACAAACCAGACTACGTCTCGCCCTACGAAGCCACCGTCGTTCACAACTTAAAGCGCGCCGGCGCCCTCATCATGGGCAAGACAAATATGGACGAGTTCGGCATGGGGTAAGCCCCCCCCCCCCCCCCCCAGCGACATACACCCAATCCAGCCAGCCTCCAGTAGTAGTAGCAGCAGTAGTAGCATAATACATATCTGATTCCGGCGGAGCAGTAGATAACAAAGGAGCCCACAGATCCCACTCCATGTACTCAGCCTTCGGCGCCGTCGTCGGGCCCTCGCCGCCCGGCGACCAGCATCCCCGGTCCGCGGGCGGAAGCTCTGGGGGCAGTGCGGTCGCTGTGGCTATGGGGATGTGTGATGCGTAACCCCAACCCCAACCCCACATTATGCATTATGGGGAGAATGGATAAGCTGAGATGCTGGGGAGGATAGCGCGCTAGGTACGGATACGGGCGGGTCGGTGCGGCTGCCTGCCTCGTATTGTGGGGTGGTGGGGTTCAAGCCGTCGTATGGGATGCTCTCCCGGTGGGGGGTAGTGGCGTATGCGAACTCGCTGGATACGGTGGGGATCTTGGGGAGGGATGTGGAGAGTGTCAGGAATGTTTTTAGTATGTATGGGAAGGTTTGATATGCGGCTATTGGGGGGAGTTATTGCTAATGGGCGGATTGCAGATGAGATAAATGAACACGATCCCAGAGACCCTACCAGTCTGTCTGAAGAAACCCGAGAACGCCTCAAACAGAAACTGTCACGGCCAAAAGGTAGCAAAGGGCCTTTACGGATCGGAATTCCCGCGGTTTGTGCAGAACCAGCTCCATCTATCACTCCTAACTAACCGCGACATCACAGGAGTACAACGTCCATGAACTTACCCCCAGCGTGCGCGAAGCATGGGAAATGGTCGCCGCCCAGCTCCTCCAGCGTGGGCATGAAGTCCACCTCATCTCCCTCCCACACACCAAGCACTCCCTCTCCGCCTACTACGTCCTCGCACCCGCCGAGGCCTCCTCCAACCTCGCCAAATACGACGGCGTACGCTACGGACACCGATCCGCGCAAGACCGCGACCCCGACACCGGCACCCTCTTTGCACCCACCCGCCGCACCGGCTTCGGCGACGAGGTCCGACGGCGTATCCTGATAGGCGCATATACGCTTAGCTCCGAGGCCAAGGAGAACTACTTCATCCAGGCGCAGAAGGTGCGCGGGCTCATCCAGCGGGACTTTGACGATGCCTTTGCGCAGGCCAACTGGCTCAAGTACGGCAAGGACAAGCGGGGCTCGTCAAAGGATGAGGAGAGGGTGGACGTGATCCTGGCGCCGTGCTCGCTGTCGGTGGCCCCGCTGTTGGAGGACGTGAGGGCCCAGAGCTCGCCGCTGGACTCGTATGTGAATGATGTGTTGACGGTGCCGGCGAGCTTGGCGGGGATCCCGGCGATCAGTGTGCCGGTCATGGTCGAGAGCGACAAGAACCCGCAGAAGCGTCCGATCGGGATGCAGATAATGGCGCAGTATGGTGATGAGGAGATGCTGTGGGAGGCGTCAAAGATCTTGGAGGGTCTGGGGCCAATCAAGGCTTAGATGTAAATAGATAAAGTAGAGAATCATAAAACCAGATTTTTATATCATTTCCACCTGACCTGTTCTCAGCGGCCATCATTTCCAACCCCCCCTTCACCTTCTCACCTCCAGTAACCTTCTCACCTCAGTAACCTCCCACGTTAGTACCCACAATACATTTAGTCCTCCTATTTAATTGCCAGAATGCCCCCATTTCTCCTCTGCCTTTTTGCCGGCGCCTCTATATACTCACATCCGCTCAGAGTACTTACATGTATTTCTAGCTAAACTACATGTATATTCCCAAACTATTTACTATTTATTAATTCAACCCGATTTTTTTTTAATTTTATTTCTAGCTGAAAATAAAAAATCCCCCCCCCCCCCCGCGCTTGAGATCGTGATCATATATTACTTCATAACTATAACACCAGATGGAGATACTGCGCGGGATCTGTTCGGCGAGGCACCCTATGTATTTACCATTAGTTTGTGGTATTCAACCTCAGCGCCGGCTGTGTTCTCAGAAGTATGTACAGACGGCGTATTTCTGAGGGAATAATTGATCTTGGCACTCAATGTGGTTAGCAGCAGCCTTACCCGAATAGTAAGTCTTCATCATTGACGGGTTAATTTTTGTATAATCAGCAGAGAACAGAAGGTATATATCGTAATCTAAGATTTACACAGTAAAAAAAAAAATTTAATGGTGTTTCGGTGTTGTACTGTTGTATGTTCCCAAAACTTTGTATGTGGGGAAAAATGGTTGCCACTCACGCTGTGAGAGTCTGTGCTCGCGCAAGAAAACAACGCCCCTTTGCTGAATCCACCTAAGGATGGTGGAGGAGAAGTTTCTTCCAGAGAAGAAAAGAGGAAAAAAGTAATGGAGACGCGGGGAATCGAACCCCGGACCACCTCTATGCTAAAGAGGTATTATACCACTAAACCACATCCCCATCGGTATTAGGTCTTGGATGGATTCAATTCTCAAATGCAAAATTTATCTTTAAGTATTATCAACTACCCAACTCAATATTAAATGCGTGCACGGTCCAGGCTGCGATTTCATCCGTCTAAGGGGTAGAGCTTTAAGTTGTGATAATTGGTACGTCACAATCTCAAACACAAAGAAATCTTTCTCAGCCAGAAATAAAATTAAAAATCGAGTTGAATCATTTTAAAAACTCTACTTCGACCGGATGTGAATATAGAGGCAAGGAAATGAATATACAGATATAATGCTTTACTAATCCCGCGACTAGACATTGGAAGCCACGTTCCAGGATTAGCCCTCGTCACCGAGCAATCGCATATTCAATTTCAGCACATCTTCGGCACAACCAGCAGCAATTAAAGTGCAGGGGTTGTAATTTGACATCCGTGCTTTATTTTTGTTTTTGAAGAGATAATGGAGAGAATTGGGAGTTAAAAAAGAATTGTACAAAACTTTTTGGATATTTTTATAGTTTTCTGTACCTAAGATTATCCATAAGAAGGGGCGAAAGCAAGTTTCACTAGATTTAAGCCGACTTCTTGGCGAATTCGACCCTCAAGATCAAATGACCGTAACCAACTAGATCCTCTATCAGTACTTGAAAGGGGAGTAGAAAGAAGCAAGAGATACTTACATCCGTCCATCTTCTCACAGGCCCTCGCCGCATCACCCCTATCCGCAAAGGAGATGAAAGCGAAGCCCTTTGCCCTTCCAGTTTCTCTGTCTTTTGCCAAAAATACCCTCGTGACCTTTCCGAATCGCTCGAACATAGCCTTCAAGTCGTTCTCCTCCGCAAATTCAGACACGTTTGTAACCCTAAGGGTGGCAAGGTCGTCCCTGTCCTTGAAGTTTCCACCTCCCATGGTCTCTCCAGTGCCCTTCTTTCCACGCAAATGAGGAGCAACATAGCTTCCCTTTGTCATTCCCAAGCCACCAACATCCTCTGCCGCATTACCGCTATCACCAGCACCAGAACCAGACGCAGCAACATCGTCGAGAGGAGGAAGGGTATCCTTGAAGGGACAGCGGGCTGTGAAATGGTCACCCTTACAGATACGACAAGCAACTTTCTTGTCCTTGAGCTGGTCCCTCAGACTGTCCTCCTCCTTGTTCTCCTCCTTATTTGAGCTCTTCCAGTTTGACGAGGGGCGGAAAACGATGTTCTCACCCACAGAGGTCGTGGAGAGATCTGGACCGCGGGGGTGGCCCTTCTCGGCGCCAAATTTGGGCCATTCTTTGCGTTCTGCGACTCGTGGGTTGACGTGTTCCTTTACGACTGTGGTGCGGATCTTGCGTGTAGTCTTGATCTTCTTGCCAGCGTCATTGAAGCGATAGGTAATTATTGTCTTAGTGCCGTCGGGGTTTGACAGAACCTGTTGAGGGGGGAGGACTGTTGGGTCATCGAACTCTTCATCGTCAGCCCAGTTGGCTCTTCTGTCTCGGAGGTTAGAGGATGATCCTGTAGAGGTTTTATTTTTTTATTTCTATTTTTTCCCCATTCCCTCCTCCTAATCATTTTTTCTTGGGAGAATGAGAGCTTACGAGGGGTCAGGCATGATTAATTATGTGGGATAGATGTTCCTAGAGTTCTTTTCTTTTTGTATTCTGTATCTAGGGATACGATGAGGGTAGATGGTTATCGATGGAGGTTGTAGTGGGGCTGGAGGTTGGTGGCAATCATCTTGTTCAGAAAAAAGCGGAGTCACTCCTTTGTGCGTCTGCCAAGATTACGCCAAAAGAAAGCAAACGGGGGTCCTCCAACATGCAGCGCGGCTCTCCTCCCACAGATCAGCTTGGGGATCTCACCCCCCCATAGTTGGTACTCACCTCCGAAGTCATATCTCGGCATACACACAAACAATATCCTCAACTAAATAATGTCGCGACTAACTGGCGAGGTACCTCACCTCCCACAATCCCAACTACCATGCTAATAACCTCAGGGCGGTGGCCGTACCAGCGGTGGAATACCACCCCCGAAGACAGAGAGCGCGGTCCAGGCACGGAAATCATTCTACTGTACCCTCCTCCCTCTATATCCAACGGGTAAAACTAGTACAATCTATCTAAACCACCGCGTGTTCTAGGCGAACTATGCTCAAAAGGTTACTCTCGTATGAATGAGTTCGAAGCTCACGAAAACTCCTACGACCATCAACACAAGAAGCGGTTCCAGGAAATGAAAGCTATGCAGCGCGACCCTTCCACCGCTGAGAAGCGCCGGGAGCGTGAGCGCCGGCAGGACGAGAAAGCCGGAGTCATTACGATCAAGCCTCTCAAGCTCGCCGCGGATGAAAAGAAAGCTGGCGGGTTTAAGAAGGGCGGGTTCAAGAGCGCGTTTGGAAATGAAGAGGAGAAGAAGGTTGTGCCTGCCGCATCAATGGGTGGGTTCAAGAAGGCATTCGTGGCCCCGGAGGAGTCAAAAGTAGCAGGGGCAGCAGTGGCGGAGGAGAGCGATACGGAGGATGAAGGGTACGAAAGATATGACCCAGCGAAACCCACAGACTAAGAGAAGCTAGAGAAGATACTGTATTTAATAGCTTTGGCATCATTACCCGATTCCACCGCTACAACTAGGCCAATAACTGTTGCTAGCGCGTAATATGTACTATCTAGTGTTCATCAATAATTTGCGCCTCGCAAAATGCTACGCTTTTTTTAAATCCCATTTCCGTGCCTTTAACTCATATTTCATAACCACTTATACTGTCCTCATGAAGAAGACATTGTAGAGGTGGTCGTAATGCTTCCCTAGGTATCCTCTCACCGGCCCCGACTGGGCGATAACGAAAAGCCCTGAAAGCCATGTGCCAGCTACTGCTACTGCTGTAGCGCCTGTTATGCGCTGCCGCCGCTTGTCGATTTTTAGGTATTTTGCCCAACCTACCCCCCTCAGTTAGTTAACCTTGCACAAATAATTTATATCCCCCAGATGAGGACCCACCAAAAACAACATGGTAGGACACCAGCCCAATCATCACCGTGTAAAATCCGGTGCCAATCCATTTCCCCCACCTTCCCATCCTGAACCCATGCCCTAGATACTCCAGCGTGATATCGCTACTCCCACCATCAACCCACAAAGGCACGGCCCTCAATAGCCCTGTGTGCGCCGCCACGAATGGTAACACGGCCCATCCCGCCAGACTTATCCCCGAGAAGTTCCTCAGACGCCATTGCGACACCGTCGGTGGAGGGCTCCCGCCGTAACGCTTTCTCTGCTGGTAGTGTCTGTATGCCCGCAATCCTAACCCCGATCCAACGTGCAGAAGAAGTGACCCAGGGATGAGTATCGATTCTACAATTGGGTGCGATTGGTAGAAGTAGGTGCGTGCAAGAAGAAGAGAAGAATTCCCGGCATCGAGGCCCATAAAGAGAGGCGTCAACGAGACTGTAGTAGCATGGAGACCAAGGAAGGCGCTGAACGCATAGGATGAGTATTTTTGTGAGCGTGCCACTATCAGTATATCAGGTGGAGTTAGCTGAGTGAAATCTGACACTAATAAAGATTTTTTTTTTCTCTCCCGAGAACTTACACCAGAAGGCCAAGTTAGATGAGCTTTGTGAGTAATTTGAGTAGTTTGAGGCAGAAAGGTCGGTAGGCTTTCTCTCTACGAGATTCATAGGTATCTGTTCCGCATTATAGTAGTAGTCTGCTTCGTCGTCTTCAATAGGTGACGGGGCGAGTTCCTGCATGGAAATGAGGGAGATTTCATCATCCTCGGGAACGCGAGAAGGTCGTCGGTACATGTGGGATAACGAAAGGGTGGTTTACACACGGAAAATGAGTGCTGGGATGAAGAAAAAGAGAGTGAGATGGATAAAAATGCGATGCGCCATAGAAGAGGGGAATATATGACCAGGGATTGCATGTTTAGTTTACAGACTCTAAAATTCACCAATCATCCATGACGTCGCTGATTGACAGCCACCAGGACCGAGGTCCAGCCTTCCTTCCTTCCTTCCTTCCTTCCGATAAGATATATCACCACCAGCTGAGATATCCACCCTCAATTGCAAACATCATCATTTCGAAAACCTCTCTGGTCGTTTAAGTGACTGAAATTATGAACTGCACTATGAAGCGCGCCTTGCTCGCATCGTTGCGCAGCAGCCCCACCTCACGTCTCATGTCCAAGCGTTATGTCTCAGTATTTGGCTACACCCAGGCAAAAGCCCTCGTATACTCAAAATACGGCCAGCCACAAGACGTCATAAAGTATACCACTTCCAGAACCTCAATTTATGAACATGTGCTGACGCCGCAGGACCCGTGAAGCCTGCACTCGTATTCCATAGCTCCCGCCTATAACGAAGAAATCACTGTCAAATTCCTAGCTTCTCCGATCAACCCAGCAGATATCAATCAAGTAGGAGTCCTTCTTATGATATTCCACCCACACTAACACCCCTAGGTTGAAGGTGTCTACCCCTCGAAGCCCCCACTAACTACCATCCTCGGCACCCCCGAGCCCTCCGCTGTCGGCGGCAACGAAGGTGTCGTCGAAGTTATTGCTGTCGGCGATAAAGTGAATGGCTTCAAGCCCGGCAACCGCGCAATCATGCGCAACACAGGATTTGGAACCTGGCGCACACATGCTTCCGCCAAATCCTCCGACCTGCTAAAGATTCCTGATAACAAATCCATCACTCCCATCCAGGCCGCTACGATCTCGGTGAACCCATGCACTGCCTACCGCATGTTAAAGGATTTCACAACGTTGGAGAAGGGCGACTGGTTCATCCAGAACGGCGCAAACTCTGGCGTTGGGAGGAGCGCAATCCAGCTAGGAAGGTTATGGGGATTAAAGAGCATCAACATCATCAGGGACAGAGCCAATGCTGATGAGCTCAAGGATGAGCTTAAAGCGCTAGGCGCGGACATAGTAGTGACGGAGTCAGAGCTTGCAGACCGGAACCATATGTCAGAAATTAAGAAGCTCGCTGGGAAAAAGGGTGTAAGAGTTGGATTGAATTGCGTTGGTGGAAATGCAACAACAGATCTTATCCGACAACTAGGGTAAACATTCCCCCCATATTACATGCCTACTCTTACTGAAACCACCACCAACCACAGGCAGGGAGGACACCTTGTAACCTACGGGGGCATGTCCCGCAAACCTATCACTGTGCCCACGTCTCTCTTCATATTCAAGGATATACACCTCCACGGCTTCTGGGTCTCGGCCTGGTCAGACAAGAATCCACAGGAGAAACAGGCCATGGTTGACGAAATATTCAGATACATCACTTCGGGAGAATTCAAGGACACGCCTGTGCAGGAAACTAACTGGACGCCTACAACGAAGGTGGAGGTATTAAAAGAGGCTATTGCACGTAGTGGACAGGCATTTGGGGGGAAGAAGCAGGTTTTCGTTTTCAAAGAGCAGTAGCCTCGATCAGAATATTCAGAAGCGTGTAAATTATACCAATAACGGACGACAAAGCACTGTGTGAAATTTTGACTTGATTATGCCCGGGAGACAGGAGTCGGTCTTTGCCTGAGTACGGGAGGACGCCCTGTTGATCATAAGATCACAGGAAATCACTTGCCCACGGCATTCTTTTTTCGTGGGTTATGTGCTTGCCGCGAGAATAGGTTTCTGCCACCACTTCTATGTTGCAACAGCGTTTTCTCACGGAAACTTATTCTCGGCGCAAGTTCTCGGCGCAAGTATTATACGAGATCTTGCCTCGGGTCGCAGCTCATCAGCCTACCAGACTAGATATTCATCTCTAATTACATGCTTGGCTCCGATCTGGTTCGGCAGGCTCAGCTATTCCCACCCTCAATATAGTATGAAAAGATGTTTCTTTCCACCTCATTTTTGAGCAAAAATGTTAATGGAGACGCGGGGAATCGAACCCCGGACCACCTCTATGCTAAAGAGGTATTATACCACTAAACCACATCCCCATGCGATACAGAAGCGAGAATTTCTTTTTTATATAAATAACATGCTACAGCTCCATTGGTCCTGTATCAAGTCACACCAAGTTTAAGTATCAGTCATTGAATTTCTATTTGTAATGTTTAATAGTGATAGTGTTCTATCCCCTTGGCGGTCAGGCCCGATCAATATCCATCCGGTTAACTATTTTAAGTTACAACTAAGCTAGTAAATATAAAAATCATAGCCTCAAATTAAAAGGGTGCGAGTACCAAAATTACCCTATTGATTATTTACAAGCCATGAAATAAGGGAAACAAAAGTTTCACAGAGAAGAATATCACATTCTTACATCCATTCTCACTTTTCCTAACCTTTGTTTCTAAAGATCTACTTTCTTATTGTTTGATATTTCAAAGGCTTCATAAGAGACGAAGGATGGAGAAATGCGACATTGAGTGATTCTATGTACTACGACAGATCAAGAAACACTGGCGTTTCAGATTCTCAAATTTCTACGAAATCGGTAGTTCTCAGAGATGGTAAGAACGACTAGATATCCTCATTGCCTCCGCTATAAGCGCGACGCTAATATCGACTCTAAACCATTTACGATGACTCTTCCGTTATGCAGATAGCAGAGAAAGCAATTTAAGATGCTGACGATAAATTGTTCAAGAAATTAAAAGAAATACTAGTTCAACAGAACATCCGTTGTAGACGTAGAAGAATAGCGAATTGATCCGCAATATCTACTGCACCCACGTTGTAGCTTATAATCGCCTATAAAGGTAGGAATTGCTAACGGCTTTTGGACTTCAAGACTCAAAAGCCCTCAGATTATAAGATCACGCATTATTGGTTATGGCCTTCACAGAATCAGATAACAGTTTGTCAGATATCACGACAGAAGTTTCATAAAGAGGACAGAGTTATTATCTTGCCAAATTAGGCAGCAGATACTGTTGACAACTAAACCTCGCAAGATATCCCTGCCGTTCAATAACGATGAATTATTATCAAATTTGAGCATAATCTTAATCCAAAGAAGATTTGATCTGCAGCCTCGCCCCACCAATTCCCCAATTCCCCGTGAACGCAACCAACAGTTTTAACATTAATAAGAGATTGTCCATCAAGACACAAATCGATGCTATTGAATACTAAGAGATTTTGCATAAAGCCAGATACAACCAAGAAGAGTAGAAGTGTATCGCAGATCTCATTCTCTGTTGTACCAACACCGTAACACCAGAACGAAACAAATACGAATAAAGATAACCATGACACAAAGCCCACATCTTCAGATCCTCGCTGACGGCTTAAAGATTTCGACCAGATGTTTGCTTTTTCCAAAAACGATCATCATTTCATCGACCGCTACTTTCGCCCTGGGAAATACAGTTAATGCATTACGAATCGCAGAAAAGAGGCCCAAATTTCAGACCATTCTGCTTCAGAGAACGCGCCAGATATTTGGATCTGAGACATGGAAATATCGTTTGAGTTGTTCAAATCTTACAACTCCAATTATATTGGATACCCGGATAAGAGACTGGCTATTACGCCTATTGAAACCAATCACCTGACGCGATGAAGAACTCTTCGTCAAGATCGCTTCTTCATTATAACGCTAACGATCTCTGATTTCTAGAATCTATTAATACCCATAAATATCCAAACACCAAACAAAATCATTATGACAGGCTTCCACAGACGTCAGATTTTGCTTTAAACTCAGACTATATTCCGCTTTTGATATCGGCATACCGATTGGTGTTGTAGATCTTCAAACACTTCATCTGAAAAAGTTTGAATATGGAATACGGGGTTGGTTTGGATTGTCTTGAAAGTTCTTCCTAAGATTACCGTAGATCACGTCAACAAGATATCACAAAAACCAAAAGTGACTCACATGCCAAGATTGCAAGAAAATCCGGACTCAAATTCAGAAAAATTCTGACGGTTGGAAGGTTTTCCAATAGTGCCCATTATCTATTCAGATTCAAGAAGACTGCTCCAGTAGCTTGCCAGCCGGGCTTTTCTTTTTAGTGACATTGGACCGGGTTTGAATAGCCTCACAGAAGATCACCGCGACACCCAGGACTCGGAGGTTGAGTTGAGGCAAGATTTACATAATATTCCTAACCATTCATAGTTAACCGGATAGATATTGATTGAGCCTGACCGCCAAGGGGATAAATTCCCACTGAGTTTTTCCTCATGACTCTTTAATTTTTGGGACCTCTAGTCTAAAATAATAATAGGGTCTTTTTCTGCTTGTGTGATTGGTTGTTGGGATCAATCAGAGGGGGTTGATTGGCAAACAAACAAACAGATAATTCATAGTGGCAGGGAGCTTGTGATGCGGCGGGTCCTAAAAGTGACAGGTCAGTATCTCACTCTGCAAACCACAAATTGCAACCCGAGACCTAAACCCTAAAAGAACGCAGGCCCGGTCTTGGCACCTTTCATATACAAGTTTAACCAGACGAATATCAATATAAATTTATCTAAACTACATGTAGATGTAGGTACATGTATTTACCATCACTACAACTACGGATCGATCCAGCCTTTAACCGCAAATTATCGCACTCCCTCAAACCCAGAAAGCCCATCCACAGAATATATATCCTCCAAGTACCCGCGCCGGCAGGCCATCTCTAAGTCTTAACTGACGGCTTTGCTACATGGATCCGTTCGGTCGGTCTGATCCCGCCCGATTCATCGGTCCGCCAGGGCCGGAACAGATCTCATAATCCTTGCCCAGGATCGTTCATTAAATCAGTCGATTCAAGTTACACCATAAGATACATTGAGGGGAAACGTGTACTTAAGATGGTTGCTCTTGTTGTTTTGTGTAAAGTTCGACTGAAAAGGGGGCGAGTGAGTTTTTGTGACGCTGAAGATGATAAAGGTAAGAAGAAACCTATCGCAGAGCCAAAAAAAACACCCGGGGGGCGAATGACCGCAATATTCGCCATCGCGGTTGGAGGCTCTTCAATTTATAATTCTCTTGCCAAATTGGGACGGTTAACTGATGATTTAATCACCTCAGATCATACCTGACGATCCAACTATTCAAACCTCAACACACCAACGCACTATCACTACTATAACTACAATTCCCTACACGCAAATATTTAAATATCACACTATATCGGACTTTAAGCCTTGGCCATGACAGCTCTTCGTGCGACCGGATCTGTTACTAATCATGACGTCGGCCCGTCGCCTAGCGTCTTGACTACCAGACCTCATGCTCAGAAGACCCTCCAGCTTCGAGATATTTTGGTAGTCTATCCAATTGTTGTGTCTATCGTTAAATGCCTTAACTTAAAAGAGCTTATTTCTTTAACGTTGACTGACAAAAGCTGCTTCACTTTCCTACGTGGTGGGGATTGGAGCGATGATTTACGTCATTGGAATAACCTGAAGTCAAATTGCAGGGAGATTTGCGAATTAAACTCCATACATGAATATCTTCCTCCTATACGAGAAATTAGGCCGTGTCACAAATGTAGGTATGGTACCTGCAATGTAAGGACCCTAGTCGCACCTTTATAGCTAAGGCCTACCAGGCACTAAATTAATGGCTAACATTCTCATACAGAACTGTGTGGGGCCGGCCGGAAATCTTGGGAATCCTCGTCGTCAGATATGTTCTGGCTGTTTCGAAAAACGCTTAGCCTCATATGGCAGATATATAAACAAAACAGAACTTCCAAGTTGCTCGTGCGCAGGCGGCGAGCCATGGCTCTGCCAAATGTGTTGGAAAGAGATGTACTTTTCCACCTTGAAAGAATCTGCGGGCAGATGCTGCGATTGCGATTGCGATCTCGTTGTTGGATCCAAAATACATTTCATTTGTAAATGGTGTAAGGGGGGATTGTTGTAAGTCGGTAGTTATTTTCAGGAGGTTGGATGTATGATCTGCCTATGATGTTGCTGAAGTTATGTGAGAGTTATCGTTTTGATACGTGTTCTTTAATGTTAGCTTGTACGTTTATTGATGAGAATTTTGGCACGGGTGTTTGGAGTGGTACAGTTTGCTGTCCTATTCTTTCTCTTCTTTAATCTCACCTTCTAATGTATTTCATTCTAAATATAGGGTCAGGATAGGTAATTTTGTACAGTCACTACGGACGTCAGTTCATCTGATGAGTTGAGACATCATATGCATGTAAATGCATGTATTAGTGTCGTTGTACTACTCAAATATATTTTCGACTGTATATACAATTCGGGCCTTGGGAGCTATACAATTATTTTCCGGCTAAATTGTAAGGGTTCTTAAGTCTTTCTAGTATACGTCTGATTTGCGGTTTTCATGCACTGCCGGGTGGATAAGAATCGTCTACGCGCGTTCCCTATCGATCGTTGGGCGTTGCTGCACATTGTGGCACAGGACGGGTGATGGGATCCGGGAAGGAATTCAAATACTACCGGTAGTTTATGGGGTCTTGGGTATTGTAAAGTAATTAATGACATCTATAGCTGAATCATAGGAGATCACTCACTAGGGCAACAACCCTTGGTACTCCTGGAGATATCCTGCCCTAATGACATGTACGTAACTACATGTAACTACAGTCACACATGTACATGTACATGTATTCTTCGCCAACTCAGCTCACACAAAGTATAGCGCTTCCCGTAGATACATGTAATCTATGAGTTGTTGGGTGGCTTTCACTAAAGTAATCATGGCACCCACTTTCGCACCAGCTGGTTTTTCCTATCTAGGTAATTTCGGGCCGATAAATAGCGAATTAAGGTTACCCTACCTAAACACTAACTACCCCAACCCCTTGCGGTCTGGCGCATAGATTCTGCCTATGATCCATCTCAGTCTGAATTTTCTTGGTCTTATCAACCGCCTTTGTGACTACATAAAGCAAAGACATCTCAAGTCCCGGGTTCTAAAACTAACAACATGCATACATGTACTTATGGTACTTCCGTTAACGGCCCGGGCCGCACCCCGCATGTTTGTACACATGCATGTACATACAGTGAAAAACGTATGTATCTTAGTATTACGGTCTCAAGCAATATATTTATTAGCTGCACAATCCCTAGAGTGTACGCCCGAATTTCCTGCCCTGACGTGCTTGCAACAGTGCAAAGGATGGGTCGAAAGTTTGGCCACCAGAACGCCTTAACAAATAGTCCTTTCCCCAAACAAGGCATCAACGGATAATTGCTCACCCCCACGAAGTCACCGAGGGTGGAGATTTCCCTAAGGGGTGCAGCATGAATCGTTATGCCATGGAATAGATGCGGGGACCCGGTAGACTGTTCATACAGTTCCAGGCTCCAGTCTTAGACCTCGTGATCGGCAGGTTTCCAACTTTCGGGCTCGCGACCAATTCAATAATCACCCTACCTATCTATTCATGAAAGAATAGTGCCTTTCATAGACCTATAACACTATTCATATGGCTGGGATATCTTTCATAATTTACGCAAAGGGGCCAAACGATATGTTTGCATCCTTCATTGGCGAGCATTATGTTGTTCTCCTCTTCCTTAGCTCTAGTCGCCACAAAGTTGGTCCCGATTCTCGTATCACTTGTGCAACGCAACGGTAGATACTATTACTGAAAGACATGAATACAAAAAATTGACCTAATAACAACTTGAAGAGTTCCGATGTACATAACACCTTTCTCATCATACGATATTACCTCAAACGAAAATTAAACAGGGTCAATTGGAGGAACTTGACCAAGCATTTGCAAGTACCCTCATCCCGACGGGTTAGACGCAGCCGACAGGGTGGAATTGCCAGACATGGATCGAAGATTTAATATTTGTCATGGAGTTGGTAGCGCCCATAGGGCTAGGCGGGCGGATTTCTCTTATGCGCCAATGATTGGGTTTATTGCTCAGTATGCAGCAGACAGGAGACATGATGAGACTACTGGTACTGTTGGAATATAGGCGGACACAACGCATATGTGCTCGAGCACCTAAACGGCCATGTGTCCTGTGGGTATATCGATGTATCCCCTGAATCAGAGGGGATTGTGTGAACGGGACTCCTACAGGAGTATACGGTATGCATACACGTAAACAATCAAGGCCGTCTCTACCCTTGAAGATTCGCTTCGCCGATTTCATTTATAACTGCATATGGCAGCGTTACATTAAATCGACTAAAAACCAATCCCACTGCGATCGAATTTTGAGGGTTCTCAACTTATCGGTGGCAAAGTATTTTTATAGCTGAAATTAGGGTTATGGTACTATCTATAGCTCTACCTTTCTAGTTAAGTTTAATGCGGTGCTACCCCTTCTAGATAGTCGGAAATATATAATTATAAAGAGACAAGGCGATTGGCTGGATGGAGTGGAAAAGCCTGCGCCTGGATATTGCTTCTATAGCTACTCCAACTGAGACGATACTACGGCGCAGAATTCCTAGCTGCGACCTGTGCGTACATGTAACTTAAGCTAGCGTGTGCGTGGGATGGTATCACTACACGCATAATATGTTTTATGTGTAGAATGCCTACAATCAAATATGGTTGAATGGCCATACCTATTATTTTGGGTCATCTTCATGTACTACCCTAGTACGTATCACCCTTAGCCATGCAGGCAGTGAACGCCGTTGCTTCAGCAAAAGTTACACGTGGCCAAGGCACGAGTGATTATGTATGATTCACATTACTTGTAAAAGCCACCTGGCTTGGCAAGATCGTCTTTAGCCTAACGTCGTTCCACAACATAGCACCCGAGATATCGACTGGACACTGGAATCCAACAAAAGAATCCCTAATATCAAAATATGTGCACGAACATTTGCGGGGACAAGACTAGGCTACCAGTTAAGGGGAAAGTACAGGGTGTGGAGGCAGCAGGGGGAGGGTTTCAATACCGGAGTGAGCTAGGCATGATATTTACCACGCCACCCTTCAGCTCATTGACGCGAGAACATGGGTTTCATGCTGTAATTGAATCACCTTTTGTTCCTCTCCCTGGTACTTGTTTCGCTGGTCCGACAGTTCGGAATCACGAAGAAGGCAGCGAAGTTTCCAATTATAGCCGTTTCAAATCTCTCAAGAGGGAGATGGAAAAAAACGTATATTGTGAAAAAAAAAGTATTTGCTGCATTATTGACTGGTCCACCGATATATCAATCGCTGTGGAATCTGTCGTCGGAAACAATCCCGGTACAATGGAATTTATAGATGTCGGGGATTTGACCCTTGGTGACTATATAATAGATTGCGAGAGGTTTTTCCTTGGTATTCAAATTGTTAGGCTTCACATACAGGGACGCCCATATGTACAAACAGTAAAGGTTGTTAAGGAGCTTTTCCCTGGGCATATGGGTGTTGATATCGATATTGTCTTAGGGAAAGATTTTTTAAGCTCTTTTCCTGGCCTTGTTCTACAGCCAGTGATCTCTGGGGGATCACTAGAATTTATTCCATGGGATTATGGTGGCATCGAAAACGGACCTCATTTCTACGAAAGTTTATTCAATGTCAACGAAAAGGGCGAGTTGTTGGTATATATTTGTGGCCACGCAGAGCCGAAAGAAATTTTAAATTCGCAGGCACGGGTCCTCACCAGAGAGACTGAAAATCTCACTAACGAGAAGGGTGCCTATGGCGTCTTCTTTGGGCCAAATTCACCTTGGAATATGTCATTACTTTCGGTAATGAGTGGTACCCCAGTTCACGAAAGAGCATTGATAGAGGGCATAGTGGCTGTATCGGATCTTTTGGTAGATGGGAGTTTTATCTTTGGAAACCCTACCTTCTCTTCCGTCAGAATATTTACAGACTCTGAATTTGTTGTCAACTTCATGAATTCAGAGACCAAAATAGCAGAATGTCTAGAAAGACAGTGGATAAACAAGAACGGTGTGAAATTGGGTGTCGCCGAGCCTCTCGCCTACTGGTATAATTCAACTCGCCAAGGGTACAAAAAAACCAGCCAAATCCCGTGGATGAAAAAAAATCTTTTCACCTTTGAAAAGGTTGGAAAAAAGAGAAAGGGGCTTCAAGCAGCCCGTCATCTGGCCTTGTGTGGCCTAAAAGCCGAATTTTATACGTGCAACGAAGATCTCGGTGATTCTCGAAACTCTAGCACAGCTATAGCTAGCTGGGAAGGTATGGAATCTTCGGATTTTATATACATTAATCCCCCCAGGCTCTTAAGCTTCTGCAATACAATAATGATTAAACAAAAAATATCCGACTATATTGAAAGCCGTAACCAAGCAAGCGCAAAGGCCCCTCGTGAAGATCGACAGACCGGCTTCGGACAGGCAGAGTTTGCACAAGAGGCCCTCACAGACTACTTTCACCCAGGGGATCTTTATAGCTTTGATGCTGTTGTCCTCGGATTTTCGGTCACCCACAAATACAACGGCATGAAGATTCTCGAGATTTTTGACAGCTTATTTATGAAAGAGGTACTGAAAATTGGCAAAGAAAAGAGAGGGCTACCAAACTCTCTTGAATTTTTCAAGGGAGATGACGGGAAGATTCATTTCTTCCATAGAAAGCCTGACATAACTTCACAAGATCGCGGGTCCATCCTGTTAGATATTTTCATGGGCGATTTCTCCACAGTAAAAAACACTAAAGAACTTAAGACAGAGAGTAGGGCCTTGGGAGAGAGCTCGTAAAAGTACGTATTCTGATATTCTCCGGTGGAAGAATCAACGAGTGAGCTAAATGTGACGTTAAATAAGGTAATTAGGGCGGACTATTGAACTGCCAGTACTGATACTGCAACACAAAATGGACATAAAGAACTGGGGTACCAGCATCTTGAAATATTTGATCATTATCAGGTCTACCGATTTTGTGGTCTTATTGTGGTGGCGAGGATAAAGGTTAAAGCTGGGAGGGTTGGCCTGTTTCTAAGCCAATGAATCGTATTACTGGGCCGCATGTTAATCAGGGAAAATAATCAATTTTGATTGATACCCAAACTTTCTTTACGGGTTCTTACTACCCGAGTGATAATTCGAGATTTCAGCCGCAGCTGCGATATGATGGAGAAGCTGATGCCGACTCGACTACCCCCTCCTATTGTGGCTTCATGATCAAGGTTCTATATTGAAATAGAGTAATATATGATCACCACCTTTCAAATACACGTACATACAATTGAGGAAAATATGGAAATCACGATCCATCACTCGAATTATGTGCAACATGCTCTTGTTTTTTAATTCATTACTCGTATACGTATGCTGGTGCGGTGTATTTTAATGACAACAAATATCAAGGTCTTTCTGATCATGATACAACTAGTGAAGGTCTAGTATTGGTAAACTTTTATCAGATAGGTTCTTGGTATCTTGCATCTTGTTCAAAGATTGGCAGTGATTGAGTTTGCTCATTCTTGGATGTAAATTATACCAAAATTAGGTAAAGTGGAACCCATCTATACCCCTACGCGACAGATTTGGCTCTAGCTATGAAGTATAGTAGCTAGAATTAACCTAATGCTCTAATTGGTTCAAGGGCATCCAGAGTAGCTAATGCTGATAGATATATTGATAGGTAGATCGATAGATTGATAGATAGATAGATTGATTCATTGATTCATTGGTAGATCAGTGGGCGATAAAGCTAGTGGGTTACCCTAGCTACTCTAATATCAAATCTTTACTTTGTACTTATATTTAGTAGGTTAAGCTCAAGTGTAGCGAAATGTTTCTAATACCTCTACTACACTACAGAGTGTAAGCTACGAAAAGCGGTGAGCTATGGTCAGGGGGCTAGGATGTGGCCCCGGGTGAGAGCGCATGGTTCTTATCTGAAATATCCACAAAAGGTTGTGCTGATGTTATTGAATTCCAATAACGTCATTAACTGGACGAGCTTAACCTTCCATTGCCAAACCCCACATCCCTGGAACATCGGTAGCGGATTACTTCTCGCCTGACTGGTCGGGATTGGTCCACGGTCCAGACCCTACAACAGTTTTGCAGCTCGACACACGTAATACCGCTCAGTTCATCGAAAGATTTTGAAATTTCACTAGGTGCTCGGAGCCACTGAACGCTACATGTATTACTTCACGGGATATATCCGACTGTTTTCAGTAACATAGACCTTCCCGGGGGGGAAAAAACAATTTTTTACGGCTATACCCCAGGAACCCCCCCCCCCCCCCCGTATTGATTCTTTTTGGCCCCCTATTAGCTAGCCAGAATGGCAGTCACCGGTTATTTGGGTGCTCGGTTTTGGTACTTAGCTTCAAATTAAACCCTAGAGCAACTGTTCAAATTTGATCTTTGTTTGTCAGGCGCGCGGCTCTTCCTCCGAAAAATGGCGCCTCTGGATCTGTTTTCAACAGGGGATTGGAGAATGCAGGTATCAAGTTGCAGACCGTTTAGTGGGGGCAGTCATTGGTGAAATTGTTTAAGGAAGATGCCAGCGTGTTTTAAAACTACGACTAACCCAATTCGAAAAAAGAGAGAAAGCACTGATACATTCACCCGTAAAAGGTTGATAATTTTGTATGATATCGTATATCGTATAACATCATTGCAAATCACTCGGGCCGAACCCGAGGATTAAACATTTTCCGATGGTGTTAGGCCGTTCCGGTAATAGTTGATTGGTTGGCACAGACATCTTCACATGTTCCTGGCTGACTGGCTGAAATTTCCGAACCCGCAACAAGTCGAACGATGTGTTGGAATGGGTTTAGTGGAGCCTACGGAGAATTGATAAGCTTCCCATGCCTTCCCTCCCTTCCGGCCGGAAAAACAGGTAGTAACTCACATTATTCAGAGTGGTACGCTCGGGCGCAGAAAGCTGAATGTTAGTAACTAGAGGCTATTATTGATGGCTATTATTATTTAAATGGCTATTGTGCCCTGTGTCAGTACTAAGGTAAGAGCGGACTTCAGGGCTAACTAAGGCAATTTATTAGGTGCGGTAGGTACAAGTATATAAAAGCAACTACTGCAATTATACATGTATAGCTATGCCTCTTATAGCCTACGTATCTATCATTTTATTTTACATACAGATTAAGCAAGCCCTTTTTTTTCTTTTTTTTTTTCTTGTAGGGTTTTGTCTAGAAGGTATATGAATTTATATATTGCTGCAGTAGTATAAGGATCCCGTTATCAGCGCCACGGAACACGCCACCCCCATAACTAGAAAGGAGGGCAATAAGAACAAGAAGAAGAATAAGAATAAGAAACGAGTGGCGGGATTCTTACTGTGTAATCAATTAAGCGAGGACGGAAAGCAAGGCATTCAAGTGAATGGACCATGGGAATCCCTCATTATCCACACCACCACCGTTACACTAACCTACAGCTACCTCCGTCAGATTATCAGAAAGCCTCTCTCTCTCCCCCACTTACTTACTCTAAATCTGCGCTTATGCACGCTATATCTCATATGCATCTCCAGGTTCTCCCTTCCCCCTCCCTCCGGCTCGGTGATTGCATCCAGTCTTCGGTCAAGAAACCATAAAGAGAACCCCAGGTAGGATCAACAGTCAATAGTGGGTGATCTGGATGCAAAATATTTACCCCATGTCGCTTTGCGGCTTGCGTCACCCCCATCAATAGAGATTGATTGGGCCAATGAACCTTGAAGCATTCATCATCACGCCAGCCAGCCAGCCCAGCAGTTCTAGAATTCGAAGCACCGATGTGTCTCAGATTTAAGGTATGGATGGCATTTTAGATTTGAACATGCGGCGATCGCGGTTTACAGTGAGGGAAAGGGTGGTGTGTTGGGAAAGGATTGATTGAAACACTTTGGATTCTTCAGGTACTGGGATTCCCCCTCTTTTTTTTTTTTTTTTTTTTTTTTGCCAGTTTCTGCTGCCTGCTAAATGGTAATGGGTTTCTTGCCGACTCCCGACGTCCCGTGCATGTCCTGATCACTGATTGGTTTCTTTGGGCGAGCTTTAGCTAATAGTTACTCTACTCTGCTGATGGAGGTCATCTTTGATCACTCGTTAAGGGTGGACCGTGGTGAGAAGAGACAAGGCAGGGAACATATTACTAAGAAGAGAAGAGTACCTACAGTAAAGTGCCACCAACTACATGTAGTACTGAGAATCGCTCATTTCGTTCCCGGGAGCTTGGTCGTTCCCGGCTCCCCGCTCTCGGTCGCACTCTCCCACGCTCTTTTCATTTGTAACGTGTCGGCGCCCTGTGCAAGCAGGTCTCCAGGTCTCCTAGAAGTACCTGACGGATATGTGGACATCCTATCCCGGCCGAGCGTGTGTATCCAGGCACCATTCAAATTCCCCTTTTATTAAACACCCGAACTACAAGCGACTAGTTATTTTTCTAGCTGACGGGTCCCAGGAACGGTAGTCTAAGTGATATCTACTATATCCCCGTACCACCACCATCACCACTACCTGGATCACCATCACTAATTTTTTTTTAAATGTGTAACACTAGGCAGCAACAGTAGTATGTGGATTACTCAAAAATAGGAGACCGAGCCAAGACATATCATGCTGGGTTTACTTTCAAGCATCTAGAATAGGGATGGTACTAGTGAAATCGGGCTATCCAAGTCCCGAGAGTCCCCATTGCTTCGTGGGTAAATTTAGCCCTCCCGCGCCAAGGTGGGTTGTCTCCTAGCAACGGTGAGCGGTTATGATTACTCAATGAGGGTCTTTTTGAGAAAAAGGCCGTGTACAACCAGAGCTGTAACATGCGCCTGGGGTACCTATGTAGGTGTGCTCTGCTCTACTACTCGACCGTATGTACTGACTGACTGAGTGACTGACTGACACTCGTATGACTGTCGGTTTGATCTGATCTGACATCACACACCCACCCATTCTACCCGATGAGCTTAATTTTCTGATTCAGCTGCAGGTGGTGCGGTGCCCTAAGGGGTCTTCTTGCGAATACTAAGCGAGTGGAGTTTTTGAGGGGCCCCACAGGAAGAATTGACAATCTGCGAGTGATATTCTGTGACCACACGCGGGGTAATAACGGGAGCAAGGGAGCATTGAGAAAAACCTTTCCCCCAAGACCAGATTTCCAATACGCCTGATTCCAAGACTTGTTCTAAGAAAAATAGAATAGGAAAAAGGGGGAGCGAGGGAGGGGGGGGGGGTTCAAAATTGTAAACTCTAAGAGTCGACAATTAAAAATACACTCCAAGCAAAGCCTGCCCGTATGTTAATCGTACCATACTGGTAGGTATGTAAACGTTCTCTGGGGTAGGGTAGGCGCAACCGCTAGACATGGGGTCTACCTGCATTGGACATGGATTTTCTACTCGCTATCCACCATAAGAACCTGAAAATGCAAGTGACAAAGACAGGGATAATTTGTATGGGGAATCGTCTTGGCCATACAAATATTGGCACCTGCATTTTCAGGTTCTTATGGTGGATAGCGAGTAGAAAGAAAAAACAACAGTGGGTTTTCGGTGAGATATTAACCGCGGTCCAAAGAGCTTGTGAGTGGTCGATTTGTTAGGTGGCTTCTTGTTCTTCCCTCCCCATTATCCTCCACCGCCCACCCCCCACCCCCCAGCGTAACACTTATTTGGGTGATCCATTCTAGGCTGAAGTCTGAGACTGATGTCTGAGTTTAGACCTGGAATGTTGTACCTACATAATCCAGCCACTGGTTGTTGTACCTGAGCGTACCTACAATACCTGTATGTAGATTCATCCGGCAAGTAATTTGTATGTATGGGTACTGTATGTATGTATCTACATGTAGGTACTCGAGATCTTGGCAAATTACATGATTCGACTAAGGGATGGAGCAGAAACTGCAGTACTGTGATACCTAGAGTAGGTACGTGTGGGAAATGGATGGTGAGACATTCAATTGTTTCGCTGACGACGTCGGTCAGCGGGGCTAGGGTTTTTCTTCTCTCGATTCACGCATGCCAAGAGCTCCGTCGCTTATCAGATCTTTGTCTCATGGTGGGGGCGGTGACCTTGTGTGTGTCAACGTCGACGTCGACGTTGACAAGCTGATCAACAACAGCCACAGCTCCCCCAACGACATACCACATACCTGTTCGCCCTTGTCGAACCTCCTGGTCCACAATCCTCACAGTTCAACAGCTTTCTATCACCAACCCCTGGTATTATCTCATATCTATCACATATTCAATTATACCTGTTGCAGCTATGTCTGGTGGTCTTGAAAAGGCTCTCTTCAACTTGAAGGTACAGAGAGGCACCCTACCTCCAATCACCCATCATCACTTATAACCCATCACTCATACCTTCCCCCCCCTTCCCTCCACCCTCCACCCCTCCCTCCCCCCCCCAACTCCCGCATCCCCATCTACCTCCCCTCCAATACAAACCCCCGCCGCTGAGCACTGACCGTTCTTCGTTCCGCACAGTTCACAGCAAAACAGCTGAACCGACAAGCAATCAAAGCCGGCAAAGATGAGAACTCCGAGAAGGCAAAAATAAAGAAGGTGCGCAACCCGCTCGCCGTCGGCTCTCGGATAACCTCGGCCCCCGCGCCTCTGAATTATACCGAAAGGCAAAAACATCTGAAAGAGAGAGAGAGAAAAGAAAACTGACGGACAACCCGCCGCTCGCGCAAAAACTTGACGGTTTTTAAAACAGGCAATGCAACAAGGCAACAATGACATCGCAAAGGTCTACGCACAGAACGCCGTCCGTAAGCAGAACGAACGACTAAACCTGCTCCGACTCGCTTCCCGCATTGATGCCGTCGCTAGTAGAGTTCAGACCGCCGTCACTATGCGCCAGGTCACGGGCAGCATGGCAAATGTCGTAAAGGGCATGGACAGTGCAATGAAGACCATGAATCTCGAGAAGATATCCCTGATTATGGATAAATTCGAAAGCCAGTTTGAGGATCTAGAGGTTGCTACCGGATATTATGAAAACGCGACTTCCTCTGCTACGGCGGTGGCTACGCCGCAAGAAGATGTGGATCGTCTCATGGGACAGGTCGCGGATGAAGCCGGCCTGGAGCTTAATCAGGAGTTTGCGGAGGCAACTCCTTCGCAGCAAAAGATTGGACCGACAGAGCAGGAAGAGGATGGGTACCGTTACTCCTGTCTCATAACAACGTTTTTGGCGGGCGGAACTGACAGGAAGGTGTTACAGACTTGGCGAACGTCTAAGGGCTCTGAGGGGATAGATAAAAGTAACCCGCCACAATGGTTCGTTACGCGTCTTATTCCTTGATAGAGCTAGCTTGGGCATGATCCAGCTTGTCTGGATGTCTTTTTGTTTCTTTCACCCTTAACTTTCTTTATTTTCCTCGTGGTTTCGGATTCAACGATCCTTGTTTCTCTGTTCTTGTCTTTCTTGCCTGTTTGCTTTTTTTTTTATGTAGTCTATGACATGAGGTGCGAGGTGCGAGGTGCATGGTATTGGGAGTATTAAATTTAGCAATCCTGAGCGAAGCTTAAAAAAGAGTTCGAAGTATTGCGATAAAACACTAGTGGACAATTAGTAGATGAATCACATGGTACAGCCAAAGCGGCTTGATAAGTACATGCACGACCAGGTCGCTCTACCTCTAGACCGCCATTTCATTCACGGCATACAGCTATTCAACACAATAGTTATTGTTTTTTTTTTCTTCTTTTTTTTTTTTGATCTATCTACTGTTGAAGTACAGTTCCATATACCCATTCCCCGATCCCGTTTCCCGTTTCCCCCATATTCCCATGGTTCCCATATGTCCTGACCGACCGTTGGAGTCATGTATAGCTACTAAGAAATACAATATTTCAGTGGCCTGCCTCACCTATATAGCAGCATCCAAAAAGGAGAAAGAAATGAAGAAAGAAAATGAGAGAAAATGATAAGCAAAACCCAATCCGCCCAGCCGTCACAAGGTATAGATTCAAACGCCTTCTTTTCTCTCGAGAAAGAAACGCTAGAGTCCAATGCTCCTGACAGGATATAAATAAGAGTATAAACAGGAAAGAAATATGGAAAATCACTTGACAGGGGTTATCAAAACAAAAAGAGATGTGAATATAAAAGAGGAAATAAAAATATTTATCCGTTGTCCCGACAAAGATGAGAAGAATTGAAAAAGTAAATGAAACCCAAGAGAAGGTGAGAGGAATGGCAAACATGGTACATTTCCCTTAATTTCCGGCTCTCTTTTGCCCATCCCCCCATAGATAATATATCGAACAACTAAAAATTATTCCAGGCTTGCTAGCACTCTAAGGCTCGCGGTTTTGAGGAAAGTTGGGGGGATGTGATGATGAACGCTTGCGTTGGTGTCCAAACTCCCGACCAAACATGGGTATCACCTTGTCTGGTCGGTCTGAATCTTGCTCATTTTGAGGAGCACCGGGAGCCCCTGCCGACCCTATTGATCCTGTTCCTCTGTTTAGGTATGACGAACTAAATGAGGTCGCATCCGCAGGCGCGCTCATTTGAGGAATCTGGAACTCTTGCGGTGGAGCAAGGGGTGCCGTTGCGAAGCCAGACATGGTTCCTCCAGAGTGGGGTGTCAATGGAGGTTGCGGGTATTTAAAGTCCGATAGTGTCAACGGCGGTGGGAAGCTTGGCGGCGGTCGTGCCTGATGCCCAGACGGTGGTGCTGGTGACGGATAAGGATGAGTGTAAGGTCCTAGACAGGAAGGTTAGTTTAGATCTAAGATCGATCGTATTGCAGCGCAGTCCAGACATAACGCTTATACATACCTTGTGGCGTGTGCACATATGGACTGTGGGGCGTTTCTGGAGGAACACTTCTTGGAGGTTCGTTGAAGGGTAATCCCTGTATTGAGTATGCGCTAGGGCTCAATTGGTATTCTCCGTGATCGATGGTATTTGCCGAATAAGGTGTACTAGCTCTCAATGGGGAGCTAGCAGATTCCGACATCGAACGTGGGATGTCTTGAAGCTGTAAGCGGGGCACACTGGTGCGAAAGGGATCGGTAGGCCGGGAAAATGGGTTTCCACGTTGCTGGGGGCCAAGTGGAGCTGTCATGTACCCGAGATACGACGGACGTTCCCCAGTAGAAGAGACAGGGGACAGTAGCTCACCAGACGAAGTCGTAGGAGTAAAAGACAGTCCGGCAAAACCCGGTGTAGTTGGTGATACGACAACATCCTCTTCGCCAAGGTGTCTTCGTCGGAGGGGATCGGTCCGGCCATACCCCCCCATGTTGGTGGTAGGAGAATACTCTGTAGGCGAGGCAATCGGCGTCCCCATCATCCGGCCTGAGCCATAGGTGTGTAATGTTTGAAGAATTGGGAACTCCTCTGGTAAAGCGCGCGACTTCATCATGCGCTCTCGGTCATCGCTACTCATTCGTTTCAGTTTGGCTCTCCTGAGACATGCATTAGTAACAAATCTCGGTTGTACAAGCTTTAGACCAAGGAACAATCCTACCTATTTTGAAACCAGACTTGTACTTGACGAGGGCTTAATCCAGGGATCTCCCTAGCCAATCGTTCCCGATGAGCTGCGTCAGGATGCGCTTGTCTGGCGAACTCACTCATGAGGAAGCGAGTTTGGTTATGTGTAAGACTTAATTTCCCCGGGTTTTTTACGTCAGCCGGAATTGCGCACTTAGGGTGACTCAAAGTAGTCAAGATCAATTCTTACCGAAACCGTTTCATCTTTCTTTTTTCTTGTCGACGTTCGCTTAGAGACATATGATGTTCCCCTTGCGACCCGGAAGACTGACCAGTTATATCAACAGAATGTCTATGTTCTGAGTGTGAGGAAGGATGTGAGTGTGGACTGTCAATCATTGAACCAGCTGAGGAATGGGGAGAGCCTATATGCTCTTCATGGGACGCCGAGGTAGGCCATTCCCTGAACTCCCCTGCCTCGGATACTGGTCCCGGACTGTATTGCTCATACACAGGTGGTAATTGGTTGTGTGATGGATGGTGGTGATGGTGGTGGTGGTGGTGGTGGTGGTGTCCGTCTTGCTCTTGGTGTAGTACGGATGGAGTATCTCTCTCCAATCGTTGCTCTCTCCAAGGCATGTGTCCAGAGGACTGATCTGCGCCAAACTCTGACATCTGGTTAAAGTTGTGGTTTTTCGAGGTCGAAGGATTCCCCCAAACTTCTAATCCTCGATCTTCCCGGTATTGTGGTGTGTTTAGTAGTGAAGGCACTTTGACGAATCAAAAACAATGTGTCTATACAACCAACAAATGTAACCGCTGAGTGCTTATGGTAGATGTTGCAATAAGAGCGAATATTTGTAGCAATAGTAGTAAATCACCGGATATTACTCGGAAAAAGATGAAATAAAATAAAAGTCGATATGGCCCCAAATTTCAGGTAAAAAAGCAATTCGTATTATAGCTGTTCCTGCGTCTCGCCAAGTCTCAGTGATCAGGCCGTATTTCGTGCTTCGTTTCGTTAATTCCGGGAATCCGGTGTTGTAATGGTGCGTGCGTGTTCAAAATGGCGTCGAGCCTGTTGCAAAGAATTTTATTGACGTAATTGAGCTGAGATCTCCGAATAATTGTGAAAGGTATAAAAATATTTGAAAGAAAAGAATGGGCAAGGTAGATCAATAATGGGCCCTGGGAGGACAGGTGAGCGAGGAGGAAGACTTGGGTGTGTGTGTGGCGCGGGCAAGGCACGGTATGTATAGTGACCGTTAAGCTGGAGTGAACGGCTAACTAGGTAGAGTACTACAGTTGGACAGGCTGCTTGTAAAGCGTGCAACGAAGTAGGTAGTACCTAGAGACGCAAGAAAGAGTGACGAAGGACTGAGATCGGTGTAGCAACAAGGGGGATCAGTGTTGGTGATCTTTTGGGGGACAGACTGCTGGGGTAATTCGGGCAAGTAGACCGTCCACCGGCAAAAATGAGTGATAACGGTAAGTCTATATGGAGAAATGTTTGAATGAGGGAACGACCAGCGGGAAGCCAACAATAGCTTCACAGGTACTGATCCAGCAGCCGTGACCCAGCACAGAGAAGTTTAAGTAAAAAAAAAAAAAAAGAAAGAAAGAAAGAAAGTGGTAGGGCAACAGTATGAAGATTGTTGCAGTGGACAAGCCAATAAGAAAAAATGAAAGAGAGAAGAGAAGAGAAGAGAATGAAGAGTAGAGATGCTAATTCTCAAACAGAGAAGCTGGGGGGTGGTGGTTATCAAGATATATTATATGTAGGTAATAGTAGGAGAGGAATTGGGATTACTTGGAAGTCAAAGCGGAGACAGAGAGGTACGGCCCACAAACGGTTGTCAGGGAATCTATCAAGCGAAGGAGGACAGAATGGAAGAATGAACGAAGGTGGACTAGCACAACCAGAGGTGCGGAATAGACGCACGGGCTGTCGACGAATTTCTGAATCTGCAGTTGACGAGGAGTAGAACGAGGGTGGAGCGTGGGCACGGGGCCTGGTTGTGTAGCCTTTGCATGAATATAGATGGCCCAGGTTTGAGAATAAGGCGGGGCCCACGTATGAGCAGGAGGAGGGTGGGAAAAGGGTGAAGGAGGAGTGATAGTAATAGTAGTGGGAGTAGTGGAAGTATCAGCAGAAATACTTAGTGAGAGTAGTAAGAAGATAAGGATCAAGACCAGAAGTTGGGGGCAGAGATTCAGAAAAAATGTGGACTGCTCAGCCAACAGTGAAAATCAGTAGCAACAGGAATAGCAAAATAGCCAACAGAAGATCAAAATGAGGCAGTAGCTAACAGGCAGCAGGCAATAAGTGACAGGGCAAATGAGTTAATACTCTACTGGGCGGATAGAGGAGCCACAACCAAGTGGGGACCGATTCAAGCTCCAGGAGGAGAAGTGTCGGAGGGGGGGGGGGGGGGGGGTAGCCCAAAGGAGCCCTTGTGTTATGAGACGAGTTTTGGGTCCGGATTAGCTGCCACTGCTACGGCAGAAGTAATAGATATTGCAAAAATGGGACTGGCGATGGTGGTGAAGTATATGCAGGTGAAGTCGCGGAAGCGACAACTGACTACTCGTGAGGCTGCGGGGAACAGGTCTGGTCTGGGTCTATCTGTCTGCACTCTTTCTTGCCTGAAATCTCTCTCAAGCTCATTTTTCTTTTCTCCCTTCTATCGGAGTACCCCCCCCCCCCACCCCACCTCTCTGTCTTCTGTCTTCTTCAAGCGCAGGATCATGCAGAATTATTTTCGGCATTGAAGTGGAAAAGAACAGAAGAAAAAACGTCTTCTTGCAGATCAAGGACGAGAACCTGTCAAGGCTGATGCATACAGCAAGCAGCAGGAGCAGGAGCAGGAGCAGCAGCATTAGGTACTAGCAGCAAAAGTAGTAGCAGCAGCTGACTATCCGGCTAGAGGAGGAGGACTACCGTACTCGCATAAGGGAGAAAAGCAGCAGGAACATTAAACAAGAATTCAAACAGTAGTAACAAGTACAAGTAAAACGGCCAAACACTACTAAGAAGCCAAGCAGCTACTACTATTCCCAGGACAGCCATGCGTACAGGTAAAGTGCAGGAGCAACAACAGCAATGCACATTACAACAGCAGTAAATAGTAGCAACAACTATAATCAAACAAAAAAATACTGTAAGGGCGGGGTGTGGGTTTAGGAATAGGATTGTAAGTGGAAAAGTGTACCGGGAGTTGTTTCAAGTTGAGTGTCGCGAGCGCTCGAGCATTCCTGTAAGTACATGTATGTACCGGAGGTTTTGCAACGAGGTTCCCGAAATCTCCTCTAGACCTGATTGCAGAGCTTGGGGACAGTAACAGTAGGGCCTGAGCAGGGCTCCAGGCTCGTCAGAGCAGCAATTGTAACGGGCGATGCGGATCATGGGTGGATTTGGGCATGGATGGGCGTATGTGATCTATCCATCATCACCCTCCATGGCAGGGCATGCAGCCACGCTGCTGTTAGAAGCTGCGCGCTGCTGCTGCATCCTTGAACTGGCCTGTTTTGCTTTTTCGGTTCACACACCTTATCCGCCTAGTCGCTGCGGTAGCGGTGTCGTTGTGGCACATTTTCCTTTAGCCCGTCCCTGGGTCTCCCCCATATCTGATCCCGCCATCGACGAATCCAGCTCCCAACTGCACGCAAGCGAAATGTTCCTGTCCCTAACTAGCAGGCTAGCCCAGATATATTTCTACCGAAGGGCATGCAGAGCAAGTATCTGATCCTCCTCCCAACCCGTCATTTTCTCCCCCCCTTCTCTTATTTATTTATTTATTTATTTCTTTTTCCTTCACCTTTCCCGGCGGATACCTTTGCCATGCCCAGCCCTTTTCTCTGGGTTTTTATTTTTCGTTTTTATTTAAACAATGAGGCAGTGAAACCTCTGGTGCCGAACGCAGCACGTACGGCTCGTCCCGAAGCAATCGATTTGATAGATATGTAGTATGTACTCTAAGGCGCCAACCAAATCTCCATTTGGTTAGCAGACAGCCCTGTCAAAGCTCTCACGCTGGTTGCAGCTATGCCCGATGACTCGGCGATGGCACCGCGTGGCATCGGTTTGACAGGAAATTTGACGGATTGTGATATCCCAGCCTTGGTGGGGTTGAAAAACCGTTGCTCGGCGGGAAAACTGTTGAGCCTATTTTCAACATCCTCCGTGGGGTCCGAGGATAGAAGGCGGGGGAGAGAGAGGGGGGGGGGGGGGTGAGAAGTTGAGGGAACCCCTCATGAGTAACCTCCGAGGGACGGGGCTGGACCTAGTTCGTTAGAATTGGCCGACGCGTCTCTAGGATACAAAAGATGAAAAGATAAACATCTCGCCTGTGGAAGCCTACGTCTCGTTAAATCACGAACAAAGGTACACACCCATCCATGTGCGGAGAATTGTTCGGTGAAATTGAGATCGACGGGATCTAGTCATGAAAAATCCCGGGGCGAAGAACAAACAATGAGAGAAGATGAACGGAAAAAAGCTATAAAGCGAAGAATTATTATGTATGACAGCTGCATGTCTCGTGATGGATTCGCTATAATTCCCCGACGGAACCATTTCCCTCCTTTCCCAGCACCTTGTGTGCGAGTAGCATAGGAAGCAAGCCAGCAATGTACGTGCATCAGGCACGGGCCAGTCGGATCTTGGCTACATATAACTGCAGTTAATAAGGAGCCAAGAAAAAGGAAAGAGAGACAACATGCTGCACTATCTACCGTAGCGAACACTCGAGTACATACTTAGTTTTCGGAGCAACAGAGGTTGAGAGAAATAAACCAAACTCATCGGAAAAAGGAATGAATATACGTACATACAATATGCACGAATAACAAAATAAGATCACTAGGGGGTGGGAGGTGTAAATTTCGGACGTTTTTGAACGACGTCCAACAAAGTTGCCCTTGCAGGTTTCCGGTGTGCCTAGCACCGACGTTGTCTCCAAGAGTAGGAGTGCAACGGCCAACCTGCAGTCTTTTGATAATCATGGAGAGTAAGAGATGCACACCACTGCAGCACTGCAGCAAACGGGCGAGCTGCGCGTCATCCAGCAGAAAGGGCTGTTTGCCACACTTTGTTTCTCGCAATTACAAGGAACCCTGTCGAAACGACCTCCTTCTTTCCTTACTGAAGGGTTGTATGTAAGTCAAGTCAGCCTTCTTGGAGACCGCCTCGATGGTAAAGTCATCTGCATACATACATGTATATTCCTTTTTCTTTATGCGCGATAAATCAGTTTTATTTTCTTTTTCCCCCCTCATGCTCAGCCTTAGAGTAGTTTCACTCCATCGAGAGAACCGGTACAATCCTATCGTGCATGGACCCCAGGACTTTCCACATCTTAATTACGACATTCAACACCTGCTTGAGACTGTCTTCTAGAAGCCTTCCTCATTGACAAGGCCTGACGAAACACTACAACCACCAATCCGGAAAGGTAATTGTGCGGAACAACCCTGGACTATACCGTGCGTGTCTAAGGTCCACCAAAGCCCCCACTACATCCATCTTTACACGCACATGATATTTCATCCGCAAAGGGGTATATGTGGAAGCTGGTAAGTTGATTCTTATATTCCCTACACAAAGCAAAAGAGACAACCTTATCGCGGAATTCGGGAGCCAAACCCAATCGATCGGGTTGCATGCATGATGTCTCGATTCTGGCGGTCAAAGCGTAACAGATCATTCACAACTGCAATGATTTTCTTTCTTCTGTGGTTGAAATTATAGAAACAGCATAGCCGTTATAGACAGGCTCGGCCCCAGCCGATACGGAGCAATCCTCTTGTAACGTCTATGCAGCACGGAGAATTAGTGGAGATCTTTTGACTGCGAAAAGTGGGATGTATCAAACTTCTTCCTGCCCTGTTCCAGAAGATTTCGCTAAGCTTTGGATGTTTTCTTTTCTCCCACTCCTTCTCGAAGGACTCGAGACCGACTCTTTAGCGTGTGTCAAGCGTAATGTATAATTGTAAACCGAAACTATAAGGTTGTTTTGTAGTAATAGTCATAGTAGTAATGTTTACCTTAGTAGACGTAGGTATAGTAATATGAGATCTTCACTATTGTTTCGATCTGAGACCATTATCTCCGCCGGACGATACCCGGGTCTCAGTATATCAGCCATATATTGAAGACGGCATCACAGACCAGAAACCTGTCTTGAGGGAGAAATTGGTTTGGTAATTTCTCAGGTAAAGTAAACTCACTGCACCGCTACCTGAGTAAAATTTATTCCCCACCAAGCTTGCATAATCCACTGGCCACATGATCGTAGGTGAGACGGGTGATGTAGACATCATCAAAAAAGCAAAATTCACATTTGATAGGAACCGAATTGTTTCCATTAATCCTCACGTGGCCATTCGGTTCCCATCATAGAGTAGCATAAATAAAACATAATAATGCATTCAACCCATCAATTTATATTATATAGGTAATCTAGCCAATAAAAATTGTCTGGGCTATTGAAGTTGCCGGGGAGAAAGGGTCATATACCTCGGATGACCAACAAATCATTTCCCGGTTTACTAGTGCATGTAAAAACAGTGTATTCCAATCTCGATAGAAATCGTGCAAAAGTCAACATTGAAAGCCTAGTATTAGGCGTATATTTTAGGCCTTGTAGTTCTTAGGCCGGTTGATTGATTGACATGATTCTCGCTGATGCAATTAGTGGATTAAACAAATAAACAAACAAACAAAAAAAAAAAAGAGACAGGATTCGCTGGCTGACGCATGATACCTACGGGAAAATCGGGGTACAAAAGGTAATAAACTAAATAATCTGGTAAGAACTGTTTACCTGGTAAAACCAGAACAAAGCAAAATTAAAAATAATATAAAAAAGGCAAAAAAGAGATCTATAGTATCTACATACGCACGTTTGACAGTTATATAGGTACTATCAAGGGGACCCTCGCTCTTCCAGCCCAGCATCTCCTAACCAGCCTGTAGGTAGGAACACCATTCGACCCACCATCACTTAACTTCGTTAAAGCATATACGATCGCGCACAAATGATATAGACACCCATCCATTGGTGCTATATCTATCTATCCCTTCCCTTATGCGAAGCATATGTACGTCAACTTTGTTAGAGTAGGTTGTATTAATACCATCTCTTAGTTGGATGCCCTGGCGACAATAAGCGAGCGAAGCAATGCTTGCAAGAATACATGTATGGATTGCAAATGTAGCCTTTGTCAGGGTCGACGCCAAAGATAGAGGTATCATATTCGGTCTGTGTCCTTGCACCCCCGCATTCACTCACTGAAACTGGATTTAGCACATGTGAGTGGCAGACAGGCATACATGGCGACGTATACATAGAACCAACGCTTTTACTTGCACCGGAATTCGGGTGAAGGGGAAGGGCAGGCAGGAGTCGGTCAGCCAAGTGGAGTATCCATAAACCTAGTAATTAGAGTCGGATAAGAAAACGAATGAGAGTCATGACAAGTGACGAGTCATTACTATCATCACGTCATACTATCATGCAAGTTCTCAGGTTAAAATAATGGAGGCCAGTTTCCCCTCAATTTCTCCCTCAGACAGGATGTGGATCAGAAGCACAAGCGTCTCAAATAGGGCAGATGCTCCGTCATGGCGTGAATGTTCCTTTGGTCAAAGTAAAAGAAGAAAAACAAAAAAAGAAAGGCTGTGCTGTTGTGCACAGAGCATCTTACGCCTCTAGCCTTCTGGTATCTCATACCGTATTTATCCTCAAGTAGTGCTGCCGTCAACAGCGGTGTAAAGAAATTACACAAGCAAAACATGCCTGTATATCCTGCCATGTCAGTGTATGCACCCACGTTTCTTCTACCACAAAGAACGAAAGAGATATCCTTCTCTTACAGCTCTCCGACCCGCCGCAGCAGGCGCCGAAACTAATGCATACACTCGGCAGCACAAGCCTAAGCCCGGCCCCCTCATGCCTGTATATATTTTTCCGGTATTATAAAGAGTACTGAGCGGCGGCTGAGTGGCAAGGTAATATCTCACGTTTTTCCCTTCCAGAGCTTGGAACACATTGATGATATATCGGCGCTTGCATCCACCCTGTACTAACAGGCAAGCGTGGTTTTCTCAAGATGGTAAAAAGGGAAGCTTTCAGGAAATTCCGGAGTCTAACACGGAAAAATATCAGGGAGAAAGGAGGGTGTATCTATATACCCCTACCTATACCCCTCACACTCGGAAGGACCCGGTAAAGGGTAGTATAAATGCAGATGGTAGAAAGGAAGGAGGAAGGAATGCTGTTGCACGGAGATACGAATAGGGTGGCTAAAGTGGATGCTGGCTTCGATCACGAGGAGCCTAGACTGGGCGCGATCATTCCTAATCTAAAGTTATGACCCCTGCCAATCGTGCCGGCCTCATAACGGGCAAGAAAAACGAAATTGAGCTATCAGCAGGCCTATGAGTATCTGGGGTAGGGGATTAGTAGTCCCTTAGATTGGGAAAAACCAGTACAATGAATTTTCAGAGCACATGGGAACTGGGGGTTTCCGCAGCTAACAATCATTGTAATCTCAGCGTAGTTAATCGGAAGTTGCATATATTGAACTTAGAATGAACGGGGTACATAGTGTATGACTAGGGTGATATTGCACCCGCGTGTGCGTAGACGCTTGATTGCGAGCAGGGATTTGGGATCTGATTTTGATTCTTTTTTTTTTTCGTTTTTTTTTCTTTTTCTTTGAATAAAACACAAGATGAACGAGAAAAAGAGAAGGGTCAAGGCGGCAAAGATCTCCCAGATGTATATCTACATCTATAAGTTTTTCATTTCGGGATGAGAAGCCGACCCAGGTTAAACGCCATGCATGGCCTATCACTTAAAACCTCTTGCTGCAGCCTTGAAGTCCTGGTCGAGAGAATTCGTGCCCTCCTGGGCCCTAATCGACAGATAACCTTCTATTTGATAAAATTACCACCCCATTCTGGTCCATGTAGTGTTATTAAGGACCTCAATTCGTTGTGCTGCCATTTTTGTCGAGATGCAGAGCTTTCACATTCACATCTGGCCTCGACCTCACGATCCCCTCCAAATTAAACCGATTCGCCTTTTTTCTAAGTTGATGCGGATGTTTAAACCTCAACCAATTTTGCGTGTCAGCCACCAATACCCCCCTCTAGTTCTTATTAGACTATGCTTGCTGATTCACCTTCAGCTTCGATTCTTCTTTCGTCTTTTCATCCACATCAAAAAGCATTTCAAGATCATTTCTTTCTTCATCAAATTTATCATCGAATTTGTTGAATAAATGGAAGCGATCTCGCGATGCAATACGCAAAGCCTTCCATGTTTTCGTGAATTTTGCATTTTGAGCTTCTTCGATATCCTGCGGAAAAAGTGAATCTTTGAGATCTTCCTGAGCTTGTTGTACGCCTGCTCGGAAAGACTCGGGTGTAGGAATACGATGCCTGGAGTGTGAATTAGTAAAAAAAAGAAAAAAAGGAGGGAAAAAAAAGGGAAATATGTAAAAGTAAGTATCGGAAACAGGTAGCAACATACCTCTCTTCGTCAGTTAGCCCCTCCATTCCCGATGCATCCCCAGTCCCCTGCCAGAGTCGACTAAGAGTTGGTGTTCCCATGATATAGCGAAAGGGAGCTTCCGAGACACACTGTTTTTCAGCTTTCAGTTTTGCATCTCTAAACTCTTCCTCGGCTAGAGGGAGCATATCAAATGGGTGACAGCTCTCTGCTTTCCACCGCACCCAATTTTGCTCTCTGGTAAGAACGGTATTGATAAGACGCATAAAGAGTCTACCAGATTGATTGGGTTGCAGGCTGTTAGATATTTGGGTGCGGGTGCTGATAGCCCATAGTTCCTATAGTGTTAGGGTTAGCTTCGTACAGAACATATCACATCGGCAGTACGTTGATCTGCCGGCAAAAGATAGTGTTGGCTGGTTCTGGAGGATCTCACATCTTCAGGGCTCAGTGTATAGGGATATTGAACTGCTCTATTGGGAGTCTTGATATCCTTCCACTTATCTTTTGCCGCAGGTGTAAGGCTCAGTAAGAAGTCAATCAAAACCATTGCTTGCACGAGCACATGCCTTCTAAACGTCAAGTCGCTAATCTATAGTTTATATGCATTTTAGCTCCAGTTATGGATAATACCAAACAAAAATAATTGCAAGTAATGGTTTGGTTACCTCTAGCTCAAACAGTTCGCGGCTAGTTAAATATTTAGGGTTAAACCCTTCTCCATGTGAATCATCTTCTTCGTCATCTCGTTTTCTTTTCTCCCCAGTAACCACTAGGCCGGCTTTCTTGTCCTCTGACCGCTTACTGTTACTTGCCTGGTTGTCCTTTTTTTCTGCTACACCACTACTCCTGATAGCTTCCTCGTCTGCTATTTGAAATCTCGCCATTGTTGCTGCAAGTCCTTTCTTGAATGTTTCCAAGGACCCCGGGGTCTGTAATAACCGTTGTGGATCTGCAAAATCGCGTTGCAGGGACCAGAAAATAGGGTATAGTGCATTGGTGCTTAGGACCTCGGGGGATGTTTTTGGCTCTTGTCCAGCAGTGAAGGAGACCGTTTTTGTGCCCCTTGTACCATCCTCGCTCTTTGCATCTCCCTCAGGAGCAGTAGTAGCTGATGTTGATTCGTCGGCTTTCAACTCTTCTTCCTTCGTATCAACTTCCATCTCCACGTCTAGAACGGACTCCTGAGGAGTATCATCATATACGGTCACATTTTGTGCGTTAAACTCTCCCCTCAGATTGACTCCCGATTTTTCGCCAATGGGGAAGCTCTTGCTTAGGAAGATCAATATCCGTCCACAGAAAATGGTGTCTTCAGTTTTTGATAACCTCCGGAGTAACTCGTTGAGCAAGCGCAACAAGATAAGGCCTTTCCCTTTACTCCCTTCAATGCCTGCCGTCACCCGTTCGATCCGGGACTCGAGATATTGGAATAGTAACTCGCAAGATGGGATTGTTTGAGAGTCGAATAGTTCCTCAATTAGAGCAAGAGGCAAGCCTGGTTCGGAGATTTCTATGTGGCTTGTGTAAGATAAAACGCATATAGGGGTTGTGTTATAGATGGTATACCAAGTTCCGCAAATACAAGGGCTAAGTCTAGTAGATTTCCGAACGCGATCAAGGTTTCGTTACTAACAGAAGTGTCTTTTGTCTAAACCTCATTAACAATTTTGACCAGACAGCTCTAAAGAGCACACATACAGCAAGTTCATATAATATGGTTTTAAACGCCGTCTCAAGCGATGACTTGTAGAGTTCATCGACAGGTTGTGTTGCAGGTTTGATTTGACCCAAAAGCTCGGCATTGAAATCCGGTTCGCCCAGTGGGGGTTCAAGAGAGCTCTTTTCGATCGTCGAAAGAATTTTCTTCAGGCATGATACAAAAGAGTCGACACCTCCTAGAGTAGAAGCACCACTAGCCAGGAGAGCTGGCGACATGGTGTGACTAAACGGTAAAAGCAGCAGAGGTATTTTTGAAAGCAGAAACAAAAGGGAGAAGACTTGAGGGGATGTTTAGACAGGGTTTGCGTGTGGTTCTCATTCACGCGTTAGGTTACCCGCCGCCTCGGTTAGTGAACCGAAACGCCAAGGGCTCTTTTATATGTGTTACCCTGCTCAAATTCTCATGGCAAACCTCTTTTGGCCCCTGGTTATCAAGCGCAATTTGTTTGTGCTACGAGAGGGGCCGCACAGGCACATGTGCGATGAAATTACAATCTGTCAGATAAACCCTAGTCCCCCCCCTCTCGGCTTCTTCGGAATCTACTCGTCGCTAGGGCGGCTTCACGAACCGTCTTCCACCTATCCATCCTAGATATTGATGACGGTATTTACCAGAGATCACCAATTAAAAGCCAGGAACGCTTTATAAATTCTGCCGATATTGGAGGAGGGATGCCTTCCAGCCGGGGCATCACCATCAAGGATGGTTAAGCTTTCTAGAAATTGTGCAGCCTTATGTAAAATTAACTTTGTCCGTGAATTGGATACTCGTGTTATATATTTGCACCACTACATATATCTTTATCCAGAGCGTACTTACATGGTCTCTACTATGTAGTTCTAGGGATTATGGGTGTTTTGGCTTGTTGACAGCGGCTATTAAGGCCAGGCCATGAAGGAAGTTGTCATCTTTGTGTTTTGGCGCTGCAAAGTTGTCTGTCCCTTGCAACCTGACCTCATTACGGAGTAATAGTAACCGAGTTTGTATTATGAAGGGGTGCCAAGGCTCGGGAGATTTACCGCTCCTAGACCGGGAGATGAATATGTACCTACATGTAGATCATGGTGTATCACTCGCTTATCTGGAGGTACTATCTTGCCGCCCCGAGCCAGTTCAAGGTATAACGTGCACGCCCCCAGGTGTAACTATAGCTTTGATAAAGCCGTTAGAAGAGAAAAACAGGTTTGATCATATAAATTAATACTACATGTATATTTAGGTTAACCGATACCCATCATCTTGGGAATCAAACCGACCACAAGTACAACCTTGCAAGCAAAGATGCAAAGCTCCAGATCACGTGTCGACTATTTCTCGTATCATGGTGGGAAGTAGTACTATAGTGCGGTCCGCAAGGCTACTCGAGGCGAGCAGAAGCAAATGCCTCGAGATGCCTCCGCCATTTAGGGGTGGGATTCCTTTTTTCTGCTCGAGCAACGAGATCTTATGCCTCGAGGTGTTTGAGGCAACCAAGGCAAATATGTACTATCCCAAGACAGGCCAAGGTGCTGATAATCTTATAATTGTTCTGAGGTCCTATATGTATATAATAATATTATTATTACCTAAACCTAAACCTCGAGCTGCTCGCCTCGTAGACTCCTGTGCCTTGGGTACCTCGGGGCGGGGCCTCGATCGAGCGGGAAAACCTCGTAGACTACACTAGAGCCTTAGACTATTACAAGTTGAATGACAAGAATCGAGTCTAATTAGTGACCTATGTAGTTGAGAATTAATTACTAATTACTTAGAGCGTCTATGATAGTCTTGTTTTTCCTATCTCATGATGCTATAGTCTTTAGCCTATTCCGGAATAGTGTGCATCATTTACCATCACTCGAAGATCTCATCATGTAGGCCGTTGTTGATATTGTTAAGTCATTATTTATGTATGGGGATTGCAATTGTTGGTAGCGTTCGCATTCGGGCGGCAAATGTGTCAGAAGTACGTGTAGTTATATTACTGGTAGTAAATTACATATACATGTATTTTACAGTGGTATAAACACTGGATCTTGGGCTTTTTTCTGCGCTATACCGCAGTAATTCGTCTCGGTGGACGGTTACACAGCGCGTATGGGGGAAGATTGTATATTGGGGGGGGGGGCGTTTGTAAGACAAACGACCAGAACAAGTAATTTCAGTGTCAATATGAGTGTCCGCTGAGACGAATTAACGCGGTACTACATAAGTAAATGTTCAATTATTTATATCAAAGCTTATGAAAGTTTCCCACGGGTGATGAAACACTTGCTGCTGGCGGACCATGTACATTATTGGCACATATACTGCGCGCCCTATATATACATGTATGTATAAAACATGCAATATATCTACTATACATGTATCTCGCCCAAAAGATGTCCCTATGTAATCGATATATACATGTACAGCCGCTCTACAAAAGTGTCCGTGGTTCCGATTTTGGGGCGAGACATTTCCCCACAAAAAACCCTAAGACCACACTTTCCTATAGCTAGTGACCAATAGCACCTAGAATTAATAAAAAGTAAGATCATAGCCTGCCTTCTTTTATATGAACTATATATTGGCATTATATAGCCCCTTTTGGCCAAAATATCTGTGCTTTTATCCATTTTAACGTATAAATATTGGTATTATATTCACCGCCGTTGGTAAAATTGCTTTTGACACATTTACACTTTTACTAAGGGGCTCTATATATGTATACATGTATAAGCGGTCCAATGTTTTATTTAACCAGCGACGAGGAGCTTGAATGATTGTTGGATCTTATAATTATGATCATAAAGTTTATAGTTCGACAAAGCCGTTAAAGTAAATGTCCTCACGCAACGTCCTCTGTTCCCCGTGAATTGATAGTTGAGATATAATCTACCGCCTTTTTTCGTTAAGGGATAGGGTAAGATCATAGATATATTCAACGGACGAAGAGGACCTGTGGGGATACGACTGAGTTTGATCAACTCTACCAGCGCAAAAAATGCATCACTTGATACATTTCCTATACTAGGATGGTGCATAAATGCATCGGTTGATGCATAAACGTGTCGAGGCCTCTGTAATGTCGTCTATTGATGACTTTATTAACGACTTTATTAACGACTTTATTAACGACTTTATTGACGACCTTATTGGTTACTTTATTGGTTACTTTATTGATTACTTTACTTGAACTTCTCTGTTTACTGGTGTAGTTCTTAGTTCTAGTATATCAACTAGTAGCTTAGGCAGTGGGCTGTGGGCTTGAAAAACATACATGTACATAATAGCACAGGTTCAAACCTGGAGCTGAGCTTTTGTATTTTTATTGATACATTACATTGAATTCTTGGCGAAATGAGACTGATGCATTTCTTGGGACGGTAGAGCAAGGTCTTGACACTCATTTTCAAGAACCCAAGAAAAAATACATCTACTGACCTACCACCAGTGTCCAAATGATTATTCGTAAAAATACAAGACCTCTGGCTGTTGTTTCTGGCTGATTCTTGCGTGTTATATAAAAAATGCGGTTTTACTTCGTGACGATGATCTATAGACATTAGCGAAATCTCTCTCATGCATGGAGGTCATGTGATCGTGTAAAATTAATACAGTACCAAAAAGAGGGGTGGGATCGCTACGGTATTCCCGTTGATACGCTAGCAATGCGGTAAGAATACAGTACACTTCCTCTAATGCCGGTTTAATTCGGTATTTGTCATTAAATTCCGTAGTGATTTCACCCCATTTTTTCGTGCTGTATGTATGTCCGGGTAAGTTGTTGCATTATCTTGTATCAGAAGGAAGGGAGGGGAAAAAAAAGAAGCCAGAGCTGGTTCGGAATACCATTACGAGATTGTACTCATGGTGCCAGAATTGAAATCCCGCCGATTAAGCATCATTTGGTGGTAAAACAAGTACATGTAAGTAAGCGGCATTTTAATTTTTGCAGAGTGGGTACTATAGGGATACATATAATATACTTGCGGTGAAATTAAATTATCTTTCGCGATAGCATGGTTGCCAGCGCGGTTGGGACAATACTTAATTTCACCCCAAGTACATGTACAAAAGAATCTCATGCCTTGGTTACTTGAGTGTTTATATATTTGTTAAAGCGTAATAAATTTGTGCAGGGAGGGCACAATGAACCAATAAGCTAACAAATTAGAGGATAGCCTACGGGCCGAGCACAGTTAGTGAATCAAACAAAACCAAAACAAAAGAAAAATATGCTTATTGAAGCGAGTGATACGTTATGACCCGTAAAAACATTGAATTGAACCCAAACGACTTATTTAACCGACTTAGATTTAGATAACCACTTGTTTTGTAAACTCCTACCATAACCCGATTTACTTTTCAAAGGAATACATTTACAAGTACTTTTGTCATCATACTAATTCATGATCGGATCGTAAATGAGACAATTATCTAAACACAAATAACGAACTAAGAGACAATAGGGGGGGGGGGGATAGAATATAATAAGAGGGAAACTGGGTTTAGTCCCTCAGAAATGCTTTCGTTAGGAAAAGAAAAAAAAGCTGTATTAATGTTCCTCCACAATCAAACTTTTATTTTATTGATGCCCATTGACTGGCATGCCGACAGATGCCATAGCATCAGCAGCCAACTTTTTTGCCTCAGCTTCGTGAACCACCCCCTTGATCACATTTTGTTCTTCTGGGCTCAGGCCCTTTGTAAGCCCTTCATAGATCTGAGGCTGCTGCTGTTGCAGTCCTGTAAAACAATCAGCAAAGGAAAGATCATCCAACTTAAGATGATGTTAAATACCTAACAGTGCGTTTCTGAACAATTGGTAGGGTTCAATATTGTCCAAAGGAGTCTCTAAGAGAGTCTCCTCCTCAAGATCATCATCATCATCATCCCAATTAGCAGATAAAACACCCCGAGCAGATGCTTCATTGTTCAAAAACTCCATATATGCACTGCTTTCATCTGGGATGTCAAGCTCATCGGCTAAGAGTTTTTTTATCAGCAAATTATTCAGGAGAATTGAACATTAAAGAAGCGTACCATCCTCACCCTCCTTGCCCCATGCTGCCTCGCCTTCCCACTCGTTATCGCTGTCAGTTCCGTAAGAATCTTCAAGTGTCAGACCCTCTTTCTGAATTTCCTCACGATTCTTCATAGCCAAGGGCAATGTCTGAAAGAGTGGTACGATCCCCTGCATCAGCTTCGGCCATCCAGGCTGGATACTCTGAGGAATCTGATCTGGCGTAAGTTGGATCAACGCCACAATTGCCACAATAGAAAGCTTCTTGTCGTGGACCCTATTAAAGTGCTCAATATTGGAAAACCAGAGGTTGAAGAACTTATTTGTCCAACCGTTCCTCTCGAGAATCTGTAAGGTAGCTGCAGGATTGTAGTAAATACAGTTAATAACCATTTCCATCAAATGGATACGATATGATTTGATCTCGTTAGGTGCTGTAAGGCATTGCATGGCAATCTCAACAAATTGAGGCAAGTATTGGTCAGCATGCCCCCGAAGATTTAGCATAACAGCCTCAGCCAGCTTACACCCGCAAATGCGGTCCATGGCCCCTAGACGCTCGTTCGTAAAGATCTGGAGAGTTTGTTAGAAGCGATAAATACTAGTTCAGTGGGATTGATTACAGTTGAAATAATGTCGAACATTGCTGCTAAGTATGTAGGGTTTTGGATTAACATGTCGGAGCCATAGGAGATGTAGTTATCTAACGCGGGAAGCATCTCTTCGATGTATATTTCCGCACGGTCCTTGAAAGACTTGTGAATAAGCTCAAACACAGCCCACATGGTCCCTGATATTGCCTTAGCAGAGAAAGTGCAGCTGTCAATGATCTCAAAGACTTCGTTGTACAAGTCTGTTTGTTTCTTAGTAAAGGAGCCTGAGATAGAGGTCTTTTTACACCTACCAAACAATTTATGCTCCAGGGTGACAGTGATAACTGGGACAAGTACTTGCTCTAGTTGCAGGAGGACCCCGGGAGAGCTCTCTAAAGTCAAAATTAGGGTCCCGATAGTTTGCAATACCCCAAGAGCTGTGATGCTCTTGTCATCCAGATAGTTATCAACATCGTCATCAATAGAGTTAGCACCCTTATCAATGACATCTTGGATGATCCTAAGATAAGTATCCCTCTAAATGTTGTCAGACTTAGTAACACAAAATAGAAGATGTGGTACCCACCAGTTGCTCCGTGAGCTGTACTGCAAATGGTGTCAATTCTGAAGCAAAGACCTCAACAAACTCTTCCATAACATTGGAAAGTGCATCCACATCGACCTCATTAGCAAGCTGCAATAGTTTCTGCATGATATCCGCAATGCTTTGTTGCATGGACGTACGAATGAAATCGTGCCGAATTAAAGGTTGTAAGGCCAACGCAGCTTCGACCCGTACAGGGAGTTCAGCGTCGTTGAGACATTGTAAGATGTTCTGGTAGATCACAACAACATTCTGAAAAGACAATTAGATCGGTATAGATCACTTGTATAGATTGAACTTACATTCTCATCCCTAAAATCAAGGTCGGAGAATTTCTCTAACACGTCGCACGCACGAGCTCGGAGAAATCCATGGCGGCTTCTAAATTCTGGGAAAACATGACGAACAAAGAAATATTCCACCTGATCGGCAATTGGACTGCCCTTTCCAAGAATAATGGTAGACAAGGTCCCAATCATTCTTAAGGCACCTTCCTTTTCCCTGTAGTTCTTCTGTTCTTCTGGAGCTGCCTCATATCGATTGACCACCTCATTGATGAACTTAAGAACTGTAAATGTCTGCTTTCGGCGGGCCTTGCTAAGCGTGTTCAAGAAGTTTGTGGCAGCAACATCTGGAGCTGATATTTCCTCGTATAAGTTGATTTTGCGGTTCAAGTATTCACCTGGGTCTGATTCGAAGGTCTCGAGGTCTTCGTCTGTTTGGCAAAGTAAGGGGAAGAGGACATGAGAGATTAAGTTCTCGACATGCGGGCTCAGGTGCTTCCATGTTGCTGATGGTTTGATGCTTTAAAGACTACTTAGCTCGTTTCTTTATTTCTGTTAAAGGGAACAAACCACTCATCCATAAAAGTAATAGTGCATGAAAGGCAGATCTTGCTCAACCATGCCTGTTTTGAAACCCACAACTCAATCTGCTGGAGGTATGCCTTGAGAATTTCTGGTGCAAAATGTTGGATAAAATGCTTAGAGAACTTCTCATAATTCTCCGAATTGTTTGTGGTGATGCTTGTAGGATTCCCATATCTTTCAAAAATGAGAAAGGGATTTGGCGAAAGAAAAAAAAGAAAGGAAAAAAGAAGTGGAAACACAAGGGAGAAGAAAAACATACCTCACAAAAAGCCTATTAAGATTTGAGTAGGCCCACTTTTTGGCCTTCCACCATGGATGAGCCTCTCGATCTTCAATATCTTCAGGCATAGACTCTGGCGGTGCTTGTTTCCCTACAACTTTGATAAATAAAGTTGCCCACGGAACAATTGAGGATTCCTCCCGAAGATGGGCCGCCAACTCAAACTATTCGCTCTAGTCATTAGACTTATACTAACTATTTCTCTAACAGGGGTTCAAAACTCACATATACAGCATGCTTGTATGTCTTAATAATCATTTTAAGCATGTCACCTGCATCAGTGCTAGTCTCGTCCACCAACCTGTTTCCGATGGCCAAAAGTGTGGGGAACGTCGCTTGGGTGACGCGATCTAACTCTTCTCTCTTGTCGTTGGCTTGCTTGAATCTGTATACGCGACAAAGCGAGAGCAAGCATTGCACACCCGCAAATACCGACTGGATATCATTTGAACCAAGGAGCTGCAGGGTAATGTCCATATAACCAGGCCACTTTTCGGGAAAGTCATAATGAAGGACTTTTCCAATCAACGGCATAAGCTGTTGTCGTATCGGCGAGGCTGCCGAAGCAAGGGTTGGCACGAGCCGTTCCCGGAATGCTACCTTCTCATCTTCAGAGATGGGTACGTTTTTCGGGAAATCTTCGTTGAACTCCCAGGACCTGATAACTTTATTTTTGAGGTACAAAACAGCTATCGGGGGTAAACAAAGTGGTCGTCAGCTAAACTACTAGGAACAGGTGCATATTCGGAGAAGAAGGTTTGAGTTTTGGTGCGATACCAGAAAGGCGAACCTGCGGTTCAGGATCTACCGCTACAATATCGAGAAGTGCACCGATAAAGCCAGGCGTTGCTTCCGCCTGGAGGTTTCGTGTTAGTAAAGAGGAAAACTTCCTATTGTAGAGAAGTAAAGGTGATCAAGAACCTGCTTCAGCTGCATCTCGGCTGCTCGTCGAGTATCTGCATTTGTATCTAACGCTGCCAGTGTACATCCACGGAGAGCTGCGAGATCCATGGCGTTTCCCTGATATCTTGTGTAGGGCAGAGTGGTGGGTTGTTTAGGGAGATGAGAAACAAGATTGGCTTATTGCGAGGAAAAAGATTTTCGAACGAAGGCCAGGGCGGGTGGGGGAGGTAAAGCCCAAGAGAAGATGGCACTTACTCGAAAGTGTGCAGAGAAGCGGCGGGGATGTGAAGAGAGGGGCAGTGGAGGGGCGAGGGGCACTCAAAGAGACCTCTTGAAGAAAAAAAGAGAGAGAGAGCGGAAAATGGTAAAAAAAGAAAAGAAAAAAAAGATTGAGTGAAAAAGAAAAATACAAGCTAGCGATAAGTAGTGCTCGATAGGATATGTGTAGTGTGCGACTAGCTAACGACCTTGTCAAGTGGAAAGGGAGTGGAGTAGGGTTGAGAAGCATCTTCTGATTATTTAAGAGCGCTAGCCTCAAACCCTACATAAATTACTGAAGTCCATCAAGCTCTACTCCTGTCGCTACCCAACACGGCCGTCTCTGAATTAGGCATGTTACAGAGAATATTTCTTTACCATGCCATGCTATGCCGGCAACCATTTCTTTCTTTTCTTCCTTTATGTCTACTCTAGCGGCTTCGCGGGGTAAAAAAAAAAAAAAAAAGAGCCTCCTGCATCGGGAACCTACACCAAACACGATCTAAACCTTGGCAAGATGGTACCCCAACATAAAACAGCATGTACTGAAGATGTTTCTTTCCAACTTTAGTACGAAATTATGCATAATTCCTAATGTATAGCGAATGATACATGTTTTGATTTCCCTGCATGCCAAAAAAAAATGCTGCATATTTACTAGATTAAACATGTAGTTAGCATTGTCTGTGGATTAGTGATATGTGAATATACAGATGGGTACTGACCAGATACAGCGAAGCGCAATGGCAAACGTCCCTCTTGATTAACTCCTGGCACTCCTGCATCTTTGCGAAAAGTGAAGGATCACCTATTATTCTCGCCGAGTTTTTGACCTCTCTACAAGTCTCGTCTAATCTAGTTATTACTCTAACGATTGTTCCCTCCAGGACATCTGTAAGCTCAGTAATTTGGTTGAAGGACATTCCTTTCGCCCATTCATAAACTACCTCCATGAGAGCGAAACGCGGTCTTGCCTCAAAGTCATCACTCTCAGCGTTTATCAGTACCTGGTGTTGTATCTGAATCGAGTTCACTTTTCTCGCAATTTCGATTATCCTGGCTTTACCCTTTTCGAGCTTTGGTGTGATTGTTGGGACAACGTCTGTTTTTTCGCTGAATACGAAGGCTGAAAGAAGTGCGACAATTTCTTCAGGTTCGTATTCTGCAAGAACGTTTTCCAGTACCAATTCTGTCAAAACAAGCTCACTTGTTGAGTTGACCTTCGAGAAACACTGTTAGCACTAGTCCAGATATCCAGACAGAAGGAGAAGGAACCAATTTACTTCACAAGCTACCCGTCCCTTCAGTAAGACATTTTGGTTTTCATCAATAAATCCCAGTTCCTTTAGCACTGAGACTCGTTGCCCGTAGTCGGGTAGTAGTTGTAAATTCTGGTCAGAGATCAGTTGTTTCAGCTTGGAGATATTATCCTGGAGCAAAAACTCTTCGTGCCGCATAGCAAACTAGAAGTTATTAGTAAAAACCCGTATCTAAACCCCAGAGGAATACTAACGTGGGTAATAAAGTTGGGACATGAAAGGCATGTACAGTTCAATATCGTTGCGGTTTCCTGTTGCTTCGATTGATAAAGTTCAATAAATGTCATATCATTGATCTTGCTCCAATCGCCTTCGGCCCATTCTGGCTTTTTCCAATCCCCAGAAAATTCTAAAAGTTGTGCCTGTAACTCCGCGATCGCTAACTTGTCTCCGCGACGAGCTGCTTGGAAATCAAACTTTATTATAGTTCTCGAAATCCACTCAATGCTGAATACCGGAATTGTAAACTCCCTAAGTTTCCACTCTTTTTTAGGAGTATTCGGCAAATCCAAAGAGGAGCATGCTGGGAACGGAACCAAATCACCTATTTATATGTAAGTAATTTAATTTATAAAGTATATTAGGGCTTGATTGCGCAGCCTACTGGATAGTTTTTTATTTGTGTCGGGTTTGAGCCATAATACCTGAAGCAGGGGGCGCGTGCCCTGAAGTATGCCATCATTTAGAAGTACGCCAACAGTCCTGGGGCCATTCTAAAGAAACTCAGTGAATATTGTACCATTCAGATAGCTGGGAGAGCAAACCTCTTCTTGTATGACAACTAGTCGTCCAGGAGCGAACAACCGTCTACCATGAATAGTAGCCAATGATCTTAATAATACATCTCCCGATAAAACCTTTAGTCTAATGCAAGCATTGTGACAAGCCTCAAGATCAACGCTACAAATGTCACAGTCCTCTTTTTTCAATTTTTTCAAACCTTCTTCAGACAAAGCAACCTGCCGCTCATGTTCAGGCATCATCGTTTGTGTGGTGTTCTCACTGAAGCTTCGCTTAATCATTTCCTCTATCTTTAAAGCTTCAACACGAAGAAGATTGAGGATCATGTTGTATGTCAAGCGGAATTGACTTTGCAATTTCGTTGGGTCACCAAGGATCATGTGGTTTAGCGTAGGATACTACAGGAGATCAGTATAAGTCGTCCCACCAGGACCTCTGTAGACTTACAGCCGGCGCTTCTTCCATTGGAGAAACAATAATAACAGTGCCCTGGGGGTCCAACCCTCGACGACCAGCTCGACCAGCCATCTGAATATATTCCCCAGGAAGAAGATCGCGGAATTGCTTCCCATCGTGTTTCCGGTATCCCGAAAATACAACAGTACGTGTAGGAAGGTTGAGACCCATGGCAAATGTTTCAGTCGCAAACAATACTTTGACTAATGTTTTTGCGAATAGAATTTCAACAATTTCCTTAACGATTGGCAATAATCCACCATGATGGACAGCTAGTCCCCGAGCCAAAAGCTCTCTCATCCTCCTGATTTGTGGTAGTTGTCGATCCTCAGGCTTCAATCTTGCAATACTCTTCTCGATTATCATATGGATAGCACTTTTCTCGGTTTGATTGCAGTAGTCGATGTTGCTCAAGGCATCAGCGTTCTCCTCACATCTCCTTTTCGAGAAGACGAAGATACAGGCTGGTAAAAGCTCCTCTTTTTTTAAATGTTGCACGAGATGAACCCAGATGTTTTTGTCTTGAGCAGCGGTATTACGACCTCCCCTCCCGCCTCTAGTGACGGTTCCGCTACTTTGGCCGCGTTGCTGAGCTCCTCCGCGGCCCCCACGCGGATTTGGGCCCCCACGTTGGTTCGGGCCTCCCCGTTGGTTTGGGCCTCTACGCTGATTGCCACCTCCCTGCTGATTAACTGTGGCTACTTGAGCCGGTGGTGGATCCTTCTTCCTCGACAATGCATTATTCGCATCTTTCCAACCTTGCATAAGGAATTTTTTGTCGGCGCTGACAATTTTATACATCGCTTTATTAGCCCAAAGGTAATGCTCTAGAGGTACCGGCCTTTTTGGTGTTGAAATAACGTAAATATCCTTTTTTTTCGTTCTACCAACCCAGCTTGCGAACTCCTTGGTATTTGGAACAGTTGCGGAGAGTAAAATTAGATTTACATGGTCGGGGAGCATTATTATTACCTCCTCCCAAACCACGCCCCTCTGCCACCATTATTAGTCTTGATAAATACGGAGAAGAATGTTTAGTTCCGCATACCTCAAGGTCGTTGACATAATGGACCTCGTCAAATATTACAAACTCAACGTCCCTTATGATATCTGCGCCCCTGTACAACATGCTTCTCAAGATCTCGGTGGTCATAATCAAACAGCTTGCCTCTGGATTGATTTGAACATCACCGGTTAAGATTCCAACATCATCAAAGACTTTTCTGAAGTCCCGAAATTTCTGATTACTCAAGGCCTTAATGGGTGAAGTATATATAGCCCTATTAATCGATAGGTTGATAGAGATTAGCCTAAAAATCACCTCACAAGAAAGCAAGTTGAGAATACTTACTTCGTCATATGTTTTGTAGCAAGAGCAATTGCATACTCGGCAACAACTGTCTTCCCCGCCGATGTGTGTGCGGCAACGAAGACCGAATCACCATTTTCTAGATGATAAACAGCCTCTTTTTGAAAGGTGTCTAACTCAAACGGCCACTGTGCAATGTTAGCTTGTGAATAAATTCTATAGAGGTCTTTACATACTTCTTTTGCCATATTTGGTACAAGTTCGTGGAAATTGGTGATTTCCTTGTTCACATCGACCATGTGTGCCCATTCTTTAGTCTTTGGCCTCGTCACAGCCAAAGGTAAGTTTCCTTTTGGTGCAAGCATTGGAAACTATCACTAGGGTTAGAATGATTAAGTTATGGTTTAGGGTGGGAGTTATACTTCAATTGGCAGCAAATCATCGATGATGTCCAACTCCGCTAAAGGTCTCTCAGCTTTCGTTATACCAGCACCCCCGGTCTCTTCTTCACGCTTTCTTTTTGGAGCAACATCGCCAAATTTGAAGCTCTCTTCTTCCACGTCCATTTTTTCCTCTGCATCATCCGCATCCTCCGCATCACCATTACCCCCATCGATACCTTTTCTGAGCCTAAGGCCCCTAGACATTCCTGGCGCAACTTTCAGTAATCCATCCTTACCAATTCTTTCTTCTACCAATAACTCTTGCAATTCCAACTCCTCGGGCCTTTCATTGGCAGTCCCAATATCAATACCCCCAGGGCTGAACGGAAAGAAGCCAGCTTTGCCTCTCACAAAGTCGGCTTTAGAAGCAGGTTTACGCAGAAGAGATGTAGAATTTTTAGCAGTGATTGAGTGGGCTGGGACAGTAACTTCTTTGTATCCTGTTACCCGTCCCTCGAGGCCTTCACGGGTAAATCGAATGATATTTCGGGACATTGTTGGGGCAAGTCCCATAAAAGAGACATAATCGGGAGGGTCATCCCAAGGTCTACGGTTTGTTAGTACATTTGTGAGTTAAACAGGGTTGAAAAGGAAACTTACTGCTGAAGCTGATTCAGCCATTTTGAAGAGAATGTATGGGAAGGCGCTAGGAAATCCGTTTGAGTTTGCTTGTGTAGATCGTCATCGTCAGGTCTAACTCTCTTGCGGGGTTGGCGTTCATCAAGAGTGCTATCAATCCAACCATCATCTTCCAAGGCTAACGAGGACAATGTTTGTATAGCATCAATTAGAGTAGTTGTAGATGACATCACTTCAAATGGTGTTCCAAAACTGTCTAGCAGAAATGTTGATGTCTGATTATACAAGCTCTCAGGCTGTCGCATATGTGCCGTGTGCTTATGTAACACGCCGGATCCCTTCTGTCCCGTACGTACATGTATACTGCAAAACAAATTCGCTATTCCATACGACTCGAGCGAGGTGTGATTGTATGTACTTACATGTACATAGAGTAGGTAAGATGCACTCTGGTGTCAAGGGTACATAAGTGAGTAGACACCGTAGTACATGCACTACATGTAGAGTAGTAGTAGGTACATGTAGTGCTGGAGGCAGCCTTATTAGGCAGCCTTATTAGGCAACCCTTTTAGAACAGGAGTGCCGAGTCAAACCAGTAAAGTACTTTTCTAAGCATGGTACAGCCTAGTCTCGTTCCCAGACCCAATCGGTATTTCTTTACGACGTTACCGGATCCACCACTATTGTATGCACCCTTGGCAACAAAAAAAAAAGATAGATCAGCACCGTACTCAGACAAACGCTGTTTACAGCTGTGCTCTTACCGTACCGGAGGCCTCTGTGGGCGGCGTTGAAAGTATCATACCTACTATCTATGGCTAATAGATGCTGATCTTCCCTATGTCTTTTTTCAGTTTGGCTTCAAGGTTACAGTGCCTACATGTACTAATGCGGAACAACACATTTGAATGGATACATTAATTATATATGTATATGTAATCGTACAGCATAAGGCATGTGTATTTTGTCTACCAGCCTGGCGGCGGCCCCAAACCTGCCATGACCTCCATTTCATCTTCAAAATCATCTCCCAGTGATTTGTTTGCCGCGTGAGCGGTACTCAGTGAATCATTGGTTTTATCTTTTCCTGGTCCTCCCGAAACCCCTCCCGAAACCCCTCCCGAAACCCCTCCCGAAGCCTCTGCAGAGGCTGCGGCACCTTCGGTACTCATCAAGGCATCTAACTCTTCATCATCTGGGCCGGCGCCAAAATCCTCACCACTGCTGTCGTCTGCCCCTCCTGGCAAGAACAAGGCGCCAGATGGGCTTGCATGGGCTTGCACATCGGAAAGGTCTTGAGTCGCTATCCCTGTTACTCGCGGTTGAGGGAAGCTATAGAGGTCACTGTCGTCTTGATTACCTTGGCCGTTATCCCGTGGTTCGTTCTCAGTAATTTCGCCCCCGTCTTCTGCCCCCTCCCGAAGATATTTTTCCTTTTGTTTATTTTCTTCGATCAAACTTAGTCGTTGGGCTCTCATATTTCGTGAATGCCCTAATTTCTCGATAATTTTGAGAGTGTCACGGAATTTTGCTTTTTTGTAGAGGTCATCTGCCCAAAACTGATAATATGAGAGAAGTCTGGCGGTATCACGGTACTGGAGCTTAGAGTTAGAAGAGGCTTTTATAGAGGATTTGGTAATATGAAATACCTCATGACCTTTACCCTTGAATTTGAGTTTTTTCGGAGCATCTTGCCTCAATTTTGGTATTCCGAGGCTTGACATAAGCCTTGAACTGGTTAGCAACTTTTATAAAAAAGAAAAAAAGAAAAAGAAGTGGTTTTTAGGATATATATACCTTTCCTCGTCTAATTTTACCGCAACTCTCCTTCTCCTAATCTTGACCTCTTCGTCAATGCCCAATGTGTCTTTTGTTTCTGCAGGAGGAGTGGGCGCCTTAGTTGATATATCAATATCAGGAATCTCGGCATTATAGTCAAAGAGATCATCTTCCATGTAATCATCGCCAAAGTCTGCTGATGCATTTGAGTCTACTGTAGGCATGTTGTTGTTGATACTCGATAGTTGGATGAAATTCAGTGTGGCAGATGACGCGTAGAAAAGGAAAGACGCGTCTCTAGAGTAGCATCGTTAATTGGACTGGACATAACACGTGACGCAGGTAACCCAAGGCACGCTATCCCTGATGGGGTTGCGGGGGTCTCAACGTCAACTGATAATTACAGCTTTTAAAACACCTCAACATCTCTACTCATAATGGCTATCCCTCCGAAGCAGCTCAACACTGACTATCCGGTATATTTTTCTCCCTATATCTTTATACTGTTTCAATGGCTTGTGGGTTTTCTTTGGCTAATAACTTGCTTAGGTCATTGACACGGATCCGTAAGCTGCTCAATCACAACCCAAATCTTAAACATATGACTGAAATGCGGTTCATAGTCACTTTTGGCGTGTTATTCGCTATGCTCGCCCATCTGATTATGCCATAGGAGCTGGTACCGCGGCTGCTGGGCCGGCCCTTTTCTGGCTGTGGGAGAAAAAGTCCCCAGCAATGCTTCCTAAGGGTGCATTCGCACAGAGCATGCGTGTCGCCGGAGCCCTCGGTCTAACAGCTGGTTTCTTAAGATTCTACCTTGGATCATCCCGTATGCCCATTCCGGATATCCACGGTCTTTGAAAATAAGACCTAAAAACAGAATAAAAACTGATATGCTTTGAACCGGCAGTGCGTTTTTGGGGCTGGACAGAGAACCAACGGGAGGTGGACATGGATATGAAGGAAATGGTAGAAAAAGTCAAGAGAAAAGAGCCACTTTACGGAGAGTCCATCTTGACCCCGTACATGCAGGGGGTCGCCGCCCGAAACTCCCGATACTCCCAGGTCTTTTTCCATGTTATGCCATGGTTCAATGTTGTTAATCATAATCAGGTAAGGCTGTTCAGTATCCGTCTTGATGGTGCAATTCTGCCTAACAAAATTTATAGCACGGCGTTGACACGACCAAGTACTTTCTTGCTGCTGAAGAGGAACTTGAGAAAGAGCGTGTCCTCCGAGAAGGAAAATAGATACTCAAGCAACGAAAGACCATTTCTCAGTCGGTACAGGAATATACATACTCGCAATACTGTAAAGAATATCATCCTTCCTTATTTAGAACTCTTTCAGTAAATCTTGTAAGCTTTTACCCGCCTCGCTACCATCCCAAACAAACCTAGTGTCTATTCCACCAACTGCTCCTGTAATAATGGATAACCCTACTCTGGTTACCTCCACTCGGATTTTTCTTGTCTGTTTTTCAACATTCCTCATCTCATTTCCCTGGGCTATTTGTTGCCACTTATCGCCCATACATCGAATTTCGTTTACAACGCTTCGCTCCAAACACCAGCAAAGATACAGTTCCATCTCTTCTACAGAGCTAAACTTATTCTCACCCATTAACCGCGCAGACACCCCGTCATGCGATGTATTGATGGTGAATCCAGTTCCATATAACGGGTGCCCTAACATTGTCGACATCTGAATCTCAACTTTCCAACCACCCGGTAACACAAGTGTAGCCTCGCTTTCTAGCCTCCCCATAAAAGCATCCACAGCAGTCTCCACGTCCCTAATTTCGGGTTGTCGGCAGTTTTGTAAAGGTTTTAATGAGTATTCGCCATGTAGACCCGCAGACTTTGTGATGCCAATCAGAGTCTTAAGCAGATCTTGCAAATGACTAAGGTGTTGGTGGTGAATGAGATGTGTTGCAATCGGTCTCACCAAGAGAAGTGGAGGCACAGGTTGCTTTTTCTGGCTTAGCGCAGGTGGAGGCTTGCTTCTCTTCTTGAGGCTCAATCTATGATTATATGATAGTAGTATCCTAAAGGCCATTGCTACTCCTTGTGCCAATGCGCTTTCTGGACTGCGAACATCGAGCGTCGTATCATCATCAAGAGGGGCCTATATATCTATCTATTAGTGATTTTTCTCCCCCCCCCTCCTCCGTGGGTGATAGATTTAGTAAACTTACCATATCTATTATGATGCTTCGATGCTCCCCGAGCTGAAGTGTTACACCATCCTCGGTGGTTCTTATTCCTTGATTCGCCATAATTCTTGCCTCTCTCATGATTTCGAAGAAAAGCTCGTCCTCGTAAACAAAGTTTCGAGCGCGTTCAATCACATCCTTAACTGATGTAGATTTCTTTTTTCCACTCTGGATACTGACTCCCTTAATATCCCCGTTCTCCATCACACGCACTCTAAGCATCGCCTTCCCAAGAGATCCAGTGGTAGCCACATCGTCCATTACAACACTTCCATCTTCATCTCTTCTTAACGCTCCTATGCCCTTACTCTTGTATTCCGTAGCCGATTCCGCGAATCCATATCTAACGCCTAAGGTCTGTCGTTCTCGAGGCATACGTGTTATTACCCAGCCCTCGTCTCGAATAGCCAGAACTTGCTCCCAGTATCTACTTTCCTTCTCGACCTCTCGCCCAAGTTTCTCAGACGCACTCAGTAAGGCGTCTGCCGCCGAGTTTAATCCTTCCATCTTCCAAGCTCTTGAAACAATTTCGTCATCCTTGATTGCTTTCGGATCGGGTTTGCGCTGAATCTTATCGAAACCTAAGCTTCCAGCGGGTACAGCTTCCTTAAGAGCCGGGGAGAAGGTCAACGTGCCTATTTCCGGATTATGCAAAGATACAAGAACAGAGATATAATCAAGCCCAAAGAGAGCTTCATTTAAGGCATGCCTATTTCAGGTTTGTTCGCTGTTAGCGACCTTTGGTAGCATCCGGAGCGAGAAGCACCAAATATGCACATACCCTACCAACGCTGCCATCTCCGCCTTTGCCTTGATCTTCAGTTCCATGGAATTCTCCTGATCACTGACCACCTTGTCCGTAATACCTCCATTTTCTTGATTTTCGGAATCCACGTGAAGCTCATCGTCTTGTGGCTCGTCTTTCCCAGCAGCTATCTCTTCCTCGAGCAGGCTTTCGTTGACATCGCGGAAATGGCCACGTTGGGCTTGTATTCTACTAATGAGAGACGAGACTGAGGTTTCTTCGAGGTTCTCCTCAGGCCAGGACTTTAAGGAGAGTAAAAGTTGATTTGTATTCATCGTTACCGGTATTTTGGTTTTCGTTGGACCGCTGATGGGAGTGAAGGGTTGAAGGTCTACCATAAGCGCAATGTTACACAGTTGATACAACGGCTTGCTCCGTGAACCAGAACTCGACTTTGACTTGACTAGCTGTCAGTCCCGCCCTCGTATATTAATGGGCGAAATATTTTGTATGGAGTTAAATTATTTGATAAGGGCTGTTAGCAAAAGGCAGCAACTTTTGCTTTTTCCTGGGCGTTAGCATTTTACTAACCGCTTGGGTAGTACATACTTCTTGTGTTTTTGCCAAGACCGGTAATTTGTAGTTCTTGGCGGAATTGGCACTCTAAAGCTTACTACACCACTCACAAGTGATAATGCAAGATTTACAGGTGGTACCATGATGCCTTCTGAGCCTAGTTATATCCTAAATCACAATGTCTATCATTTGGCGGTGATGCCTGGGGAGTGCTGCAAAAAGTCCATATCTCAGTGTCCCCAGACTTTTGAACATACAATCTACCTCTGCTATACGAATGCCAATAAAGCCACAAACCATTACGGACATGTTTTGGTGATCCGGATTTCAATTTCACATAGAAAATGGTGGGATTTTATCTGTTGTATCGAACGAAATCTTTTGGAATATGCAGGTTTGTTATAGTGGAGGGAGACTGACTTTACTTAGACGTTATGGCGTAGTCAAGTATATACGTAATAGGGCAAAAAAATGGCAAAAGGACAAGGACACGGGTCAGGGAAAAGGTCAAGACAACACCGTAGCTAGGTTGCGACTTTACTTGTCGGTATTTTCTTTCCTTCTCTTTCTTAGATACATCATCACAATAAGAGCTTATTTGATAGGGCACGAGCAGTTCTTATCAAGTAGGCGCAAATCTATAAACTACTCCCTCGGTCTCAAAACGTTCAGTGAGGAATTGCCCCGTTGCACGCCAGTCTTCGCGACCTTTTACTAAATGCCCAAGTAGTCCTAAGAAAATATGTAGCTAAGAATGGGAATCTAGCCCGATAGATAGGATTAGAGTAAAGTGATTCATTATACTAGGACTGAGCTTTGATGGTGTAAATACATGTATTAATGGTATTTTATGTTCGTCAGAAAACCACCTTGGAGAGGGGTTCGCAATTTCTTGCTAGCTACACCTTTGCCTTTCAAACACTTTTCCTTATTCACGACATCTGCGGCCAGGGATTGTATCATGTAGATATATACATGTAAGTACATGTATGTATATATGTAGGTACGACTTGTACACCATGAAAACTTTTTTACATGAATGCACACCACCCAATATACCTAAATAGTCTTTGTCAGTATAATCCAAAAAATAAACCCACAAGTCTAACTTACATTGCACAAAGATTACCCGGGTCGACAGCTGATCTTAATAATTCCTGAACTTGCCCCTCTACCGACAGTGGAACAGTTTCGCCTTGAAACAGGCCTCGGAGTTTATTCTGAATGTTCTTTAAGACATCTTTAGGCGTCTCAGGAATTTTCGGGTTTGCTTTCTTCTATAATTGGGTAAGACACTCAACGCGTACGAGTCTCCACTTAATATTCAACGTTGACTTTGCTTACCTTCTTGACCATATCAACGGCCGGATCATGTAGAAAGGTTTCTAGGACTGTCATAAGTGTATCTTCGTTGTTCCTCAACACTCTAATTGCTGTTTCACAGGTTCTCCGGAAGGTGCCTATGGTCAAAGTATCATTATAAATGCCGGTATCAAAGTGTCCTTGATAATAGGCCGTACCTTCATATCCTGTCACACCAAGTGCATCGACCATGTTGTGTGTGAGACGGAAAGGTACTTTTTCTGGTTTCTCAAATCCTAGCCCCTGTAGAAGTTTCTTGAGAAAGAGATAAATCACCTAAAATTATGTCAACACTCACCTTGTCAAATAGGCAATTGAAATCGACGTGAAGAGTATCGCCGTTTGTTTCATCGAAGAGAATGTTCTCTCCGTGGCGGTCACCGAGTCTATACCAATCAGAGAACTATTATATCTAGGAATAAATAAATCATTTAAAGATTATCATCACATACCCTAATATGTGTCCAACCATCGACATAACTGCCGAGGTTCTCGAGTAACCGATCCTACTAGCGAACCAAGCAGCTGGACCTGAAAACATTTCAACAAACCATTCATGAAATACGGGAGGATATCTAAGGTGAATTAATATTTTTTCATCGCTTGAGACTAAAGGATGATTCACGGGGTTACCTTGGAAGCACCTCATCCGTAAATATATGATAGTTTGAGGGTTCTTTGCACGCTTGATCGAGAAGAGTACGAATTTCGGTGTACTGATATATGCATGACTATATTAGAGCCTACTCTTCTCCCCCCCCCCCCAAAAAAAAAAAAAAAAAAAAAAAAAAAGACCAGAATCGACCGATGACTTACCTGAATAATAATTCCCTTTGTCTTATAGGATTTTAAAAGGATGTCCCGAAGTGTACGTACGTTATTAACCCACTCAATAAGACCGCATTCTTCGTTCAAAGGGGTGACCATATATGTTCGAATATCTTGTAAATAATTAGCAAGTCGAGAGCTCTTGCTTAGAAGGGGTCACATATTGTATCCTACATAAACGCCTCCGACTAGAATCGGCGTCTTTCTTCAAGAAACGATTGATCATATTATTGAATTCCATTAAACGAGCGTCCTTACGTAGATCATCCTTTGGCTTACATAAAAATGGATAAAGTTTACCATCGGATCCACGCATCTTGATTTTTCGAGGCTTCTGCAGAGAAGACATGATGTCCGCATCGTCGGCGAACCCTAGAAGAATTTCAGTCACCTGCGCCTGTAGGGGGAACAAGTCTTAAAGACTTTGCTCACAAAGAATAAAAGTATACGTACCTGCAATTGTAGGTGCAGATAGACTGAACGGAACATTTTTTATAGATCCGGGAGTTGGAGGAAGTGTCACTGTAAGAACTGTTTGTAAAGGTATCACAAGCATGCAAGGTGCTACGGGATGATGAAATCCAAGGTCCTTCGTTAAGCTGACAGTGACTGCTTTTGAAGGCAAATCTGCGTCACAGAGACGTAGCAGCTGGTCTGTGAGCTTTTGTGCTTGCAATATCAGGTTCTTCAACTCAATATCTGCTTCTTTCCGCGCCTTAGAGCCAGCTGAACAGTTTTCTTTTATCTTGTTGATTATCCTCGTGCCACGACTAGATCTTTCTCTTGATGTTGACTTGCACACCGCTGTGAGCGACCAGAGGGCCTGTCTGGGATGGGTCGAAACAACCTTAACAATGATATTCTGAAGATGTATGTAGACCTCTTGACTAGGATGGACAAGCCTAGAAATTATTTGGGGAAATGCGGTATAAAACATCCACGCGGGTAGTTTATCGCTATATCTTTGTACCGAAGCATGTAGTTGGGTTGAATGCTTCGACTTTTCTTTTAGAATGTGATTTCTAAAATCCGCGTTTCCGTGGACCTCTTCCAATTGCTGGTTCTCGCCTAAATCTAACCAAAGGGTTAGTACTCTAGGCATTGTCTGAAAGATATATTTTGTTCCAAATGCAAGAGCACGAAGGTAAGACTGGCAGACTAATTTTGCCATTTCTCCGTTTAAGAAGGACTGGCTTTGATTGAGTGGTGCAATTCCCTTTTCGGCTTCATAAAGCTTATTATAATGCCGTCCGAGAAAGTAATGGCCTTGTTCCCATCTGACAAAGTATGCTGATGCTTTAACGTATTTCGAGATGATCTCTTTTGAATGGGTTTGTCCTGCCCCATCCAGCCACCTTGCCAGCAAAAGCATTGCCTTTGCTGGAACAATATCTTGGGGATAATTCTTTCCAGATTGAACAGTTGCAGTGATAGGGTCGTTGGTTTGTATCATATTTGAAGAAATCGCTCCCTCAAGAGTTTGTATTGCTTTTCGATGCTGGCCTTCGTGCCATAGTAGTTTCGCATGTTCCACAGTCGCGAATGGTGCACCGAGTCTTGAGGCATGGAGAACAGAATTGAATGACTGATGTATTTGGCCTGCCTTCCTTGCAAACCGAGCACTGGCGAGCCAAGTGGACGCAATATTTTCCTGAGCCGATTTGGCACTATACCAATCAGTTTTGCTCAAATGTCTTTTTAGGGGTAGTTTTTCATACCCGGAGAGCTGGAATGCAGCTCGCCGAAGAGCTAGAATGTACTGCTTATGGTTGGAATAGGTTCCCATCACATCAAGACGTCTCTCTAGGTTGGCGGAGAAACCAGCTTTATCAAAAGTTCCTTGCTGCAATGTCAAGCTAATTTCTTCAAGCTCTGATAACGAATGAAGTTTGACCATTGAATCATGGCATTGGCGTAAAGACCCAGTTAGAGGTTCCGACAATCTACTTACGACACTTCCCCGCGCCCCAGCTATTTCTCTTATAAAGGTATCTATGTCCTGCTTTCGCAGCGCGGATAAGGCGCTGCCTATTTTGATCTCATAAGACGATTCTGTCAAACCCTCTGACCTTGTGAGATAATTATCTAGCACATCCCATTTTCCAGAAATCCAAGAAGCTTCAATCGCAAATTCTAATATCCTAGGGTGTAGATTTTGAGAGTCGGCCATCATTCCATCGGCATAGTTTAGTAGTACTTCTAAATATTGTGTTAGAAGACCAATAAACGATGTGGATGAAAAATAACCATACCGTGTTGCCCGGACTCTTTTAAACAGGTTAATAGATTTGTCTGAATTTCCAAATCATCTGGCTTCTCGCATAAGAGAAGCTCGTACCAGCTCTGGGCAGCTGTCCATCTTCCAGCCTTCCGATATTCGAGGATCTGTTGGTCGTGATTGAGAACAGGCAGTTTGTTCGAAATGCCCTCAATACCGTCCGGTTCGTCAATCTGGGTATAAATATGCTGTAACCTCTCATACAAAGGCGTCATCTCAGCTTCAGATATGGTGTCTCTCTTCTGGCGAATGTGTTGTTCCCAGTAAAAAAGGGCTCTTGCATATGATTGGCACTCAAATGAACGTATACCCATCATATCCGGAGGTATTACAGAAAGGACCGACTCGACTCGCTGAACAGCAATATCCTTCCCAGTCTCATCTTCTAAAGCAACATGACGATTTTGTTGCCTTGCTCGTTGAGCCTGAAGCGATGAGTTTAGTTTTTTCTTGTCGCGCAGCCACCTTGTTAAATGGTCTATGAGAAGAAACACCGTCTATAAACACCCATCAGTTTCCCCCTGGCGTTAGAGTGATTCAAAACAAACCTCGCTGCATTGCTTAAGATTCTCTGAAGCCATGATACTTTCTGGACCTTCAGCAGGTCGTAGCACGGCCAATATTTCGCTAGCAATGTTACTCCGATCACTATCCTCCCCTCCTATAATAACATTCAAAGTGACAAATGGTAGCAAAAATATGGATATGGAGATATCTTGGCCTTTTAAAATCCGGCCGCAAATTGAAAAAATAGCTTCGGCGTTTGCTCCCCTTGCCTTCGACAACAAGTCCATAAGTAATAAATGAAGCCAGTTACGGTGTGTCTTGTTTAAAGAGAAAACGGGATATGTACAAGCTGGAGTCTGGGCGTTTTGCTGCAGGATATACTTAGAACCCAAAAACGGCGTCAAAGCACTCCGGGCCGTGGTACTAAAGGACGCCCACCTCTCAGCTGCTACTGTAGAGTGAGGAATTCGCGCGCCGCGGGTGCGGCTAACATCAACTCCTACTTCGATAAATCTCAGTAGCTCTTGCATTCCAAATGCGAGGAAAGCCTGGACTTTCGTATTGGTAGCTGAAAGAAATGCCTTCACAACCTTTTCCTCTAGAAAAAAAACAACAAACTCAACACTCTCGTCCGCCTTCTCAAAATTATGCAGGACCATCATATCGCGTGTTTCACGGGCTGCTTCAACACGATTTGGATCCACGGCTCCTACCAAACCGAGCGACTCAGCGCAAAGACGTTGAATATTCAACTGAACCCTTGGGTTGGAGTTTGAATCCACATGTCCGAATGCAACAATGACATCCAAAAGTGTTCTTATTAGCTGAGGAACCACTTCGTCAGGCTGTTCGTTTATTGCAGCTGTATGTATGAATTCCTGGTTCTCCCTAATAAACCCCGTTAACTCAATCAGTGCCTGCTCTACAACGGCTACATTTTCGTGACGGCATCGCCGTGAAAGAAGGTCGAAACGCTGTTTCACACCAATAGAACATCTCCATTCTTTTAGTTGTGCTTCGAAATGTGAAGATGATGGTATTAACGCCAAAGAAGGGATTATGCCAACATCCTTTTCGATAGTTTGAGAATATTTGTTAAAAAAGTGTGTGATAATTCCCTGGGCTCTCTTCCTAGCATCTTCCTGAAAATCATTCCAGTATTGTAATATCACTGAAAAGGTCTGGACTATCAGTGGGCTGATCACTTCTGCGGGTAAGGTTGTTATAATTGCAGTCCATGCATATAAAGCGCTTGTCCGCAATTGCTCAGTTTCCAGTGCGGATTGTAAACAAGCGCATATCTAGACATAGTTAGGGTGGTTTTTAAGGCTTAATGGGCGAATCCCGAAGAGCAACGAAGTAAATTTACCTGCGGTAGTGCGCCGCTTATATACCCCCCCGCTAATATAACCATCTCCTCAATGGCTTTTATTATCCGAATTTTATCTACCATATGGGTATTGGTCTCTTTCAATGATGTCATAAATTCGGTAAATATTCCGAGAACATTCAACTTGAAAAACTCATCGAGAGGCGCTTCATTGTTCTCGGTGGGTTTCGTTCTGCTTAGCTCGGCTACCAACGCTAGTGCTCTATATATCTATTTGACTTAGTATATATATTCCCTAAGCCAGGAATTCTTTCAAGGTACAAACCGGTTCCTTATTCTCCTTGTCCGCATCCCCAGCGGCTTTTAATAGTTCAGTTGCAAGAGGAATTTTCTCAGGTCTCACCAACTCTCTCAATGAGCAGGTTCTAAAATTCTCCGAAGCGTTTATAAGTAGAGCCATTGTCGTTTGCTCTGCCCCCACCCCTTGGGCAAGAAGAAGAGCAAGAATGAAGGTCATGTTCTCATGGCATATAACCCAAGAGCTCTTACCACATGCTTGAGCAATCCGCTCAACTATTTCTACCCGTTTCCACAATATCATGTACGGTAATGTATAGGTTTGAGTGGCCCCCAGGAAGTCGTCTACAGTGATCCCTAAAATATCCGAAAGGTAAACTGCAATCTGTGGTTTAGATTGTAACTGTTTAACAACACTTGCGCTAATGCTACGCCAATATGGTGTAAGTAACTGCTTGGGAGTTACATCATGTATTTCTGCAAGGAATTGGATCTAGCACAGTAAGTATTTAGATACAAAATAATCAACCAGATATGGATATCCTACTTCGTTGTAAGCAACCCCAATTATGAACGAATTTGCATGTCCAAGGTATTCCACTAGCCGAATGAGCGAAAAGTTTAGCTCCGGACCTGCCGATACTCTTGAAAATTATCAGCACAAAACCTTACTGAGTGATCGCACACCAAGCTTACCGCCCTATTTGGCTCCAGGCCAAAACAAAGGTCTCTTGATATTGTGGCTCATCACTCATCGACTTTGCCCGTAAATAACGGAGAATTTCTATCCTGTTTTCTTTCAAAAGTGCTTCATCATGATTAAACCCAATAAATGACGGTATCGTTCGTCTACGAGAAACTTCATTAGCTCGCATTTATCGCAAGAATATTTGGTAAAGTATACCCAGCAGCAATCCTAATCTCCCTTCTTGAACTCTTCAGTGATTCGAAACAACATCTTCCAAAGGCCTCGGATAAGCTTAGATGCTTCAAATTTCTTGTGTGATTCAAAATTCGTCTTATACTCATCAAGCCCCATACACGCACTCTTGAAGAACCCTGGAATTTATCCAGTTTTTGAAGAATCTCTAAACTCGTAAATAGCACATCGTTGCGTTCATCGGCATAGGATCTAGCTGCTGAAGATAACCTCGTGGCTTCAACATCACAATAGGAGCAGTGATATTGGGTAGGTTGCAAGTTCTTTTGATCAAGCTCTAAGCTTTCTCTCAGATTACCAGCCAAGATACAAGAGATGAGCCCAAGAGATTGAACAACAGTGCATTGCTCATTCTCGTTGTTTTTCTTGAAAGCGTCACCTAGACCCACTGTGTCCAACCCCTTTAGACAAGGTAATCCTTGGTATCCCAGTAAACGAAATGTTTCTAATACCAACGGGTGGGTTTCCACACTGGGCAATTCGCCTCTTGTCATGAGTCTAGGGCGTTTCCTGCGCCCGCTGTCATTATCTTTCTGCTCCAAAAACTCTGATGTTTCAATAACCCTGAGGCGATCGGCCTCCTCCTGCAGTCTTTTATTCTTAAAATCCCATGCCCCTTCTGTGGTTGATTGTAGGATAGATCTCGCTTTTTCGATGATCTCGGGGTTTTTAGAAATGTCCAGAACGAGTCGTATTATTGCCATCTATGAAACAACCAGTCAATATTTCCATATCGGGTGATAAACTATTTGGGGATGTACCTGAAGGCCATGATCCAGAATTTTCCATGTCCTATCATTACTCAAAGCTTTGAACGCCACAGGAAGAGCCTCCTCCCTCAAAAATTCTTCAATCACCAGTGCGTTTTCCGCGACTAATAAGATTCCAAGAAACACACTTGCCAGAATATGGCCAGTAGGTCGGTTTTCTTGCTCCACCAGTTGACCTAAAGTCTCACTAGCACATCGTATTATGAAAAGGCATAAATTATTGCATTTCATGCCCCCATATTGCGATCTCGGTATTTGGCTCAGAGCACTCTCCAACGCCTCCAAAATATTGATGCGGATTCCAGAAACCTTTGTATTTAACATCGGAATGGGCTCCCAAATCCGCATACTTTTCCATAGCTTTGAAATTTTTTGTAAGAACCACGTGAAATTGTCAGCCGCAGCCCTTAGTGTGGGAACATGATCGCTAGAAGTAGAGATTCTTGAAAGTATGACAAACATGTGGATTGCTATGCAGGCTGCGTTTTCGGGATCCTTAATAACAAATCTGAGGGACTGAGGCTTCACTGGGGGGGAATTTGTAGGTAGTTGTGATGGACCGATTGAAAAGTCTTCGTCTGGAAGCACCAGTCTAAAGGAATTGGACATAGCAGCTGTGATTTTCGTGGTGCTATGGAATGAATCGACGATACCTTTGTGATTAAAATTCAACATCTCTATCAGCATCTCTTAGAAATATCATCATTACCAACGAAAGGTGCCAAAAAAGCGTACAAGTAATACAGCTCCGACAGTACCCCATTACCATTGTCAAATATTTCCACGCCTCAAACTCCTTTGCTGCAGCTATGAAGATAGCCTCTATTGTCTGTATTAGCTCTAGCTTTATGCTTTCCGCGACTTTGTGCCCAAGAAGTGGAAATAATCTTGGCAGTAGCCATAAGAATAGTATTGGTCGGTTCGGTTCGGTGACATGCTCGACGGATGGTTGACAGAATAGCACCTGTGGTGATCTTTGAATTGTCAATCTCACCACAAGCAAGCTATTCGTTGCCTGGAGCAACAAATCGCTAGTAGAAGCGAAGGGGTCCCCATTTAATAGAATGCTGATTCCAGCTTCCATAACCACTTCTACAACTTTGTAGTTTATCCTCACATTGTCTTCAAGGCTTGCGTCTGAAGGGTCCCCATCTGTTCCCATTACTTCCGCTAATAACTGCTGGAAAGTGTCGCGATCAACCATCCGAGGCGAACTCCCATTTTTTGATAAATTCTGGACAATAACTGCGACAGAGGAGGGTGGAGGCTGATCTCCATGCTGAGAGCCCGGTAATTGTAGAGGCGGTGGCGGCATAGAGCCAGTCACCGCAGTTAATGTTTTTCTCCTAGTAGACATTAACGGACACAGATTCTTCTCTGTTGGGTGGTGATGAGAGAAAGGCGGCGAAAACGTGGTGATACCAGGAAGACGCGTAGGACTAGGATAACGGTATGGGTTAGGGTTTCTCGTGTTTTATCAGAATAGCTTGAGGAGCTATGGAGTGTTCTTAAATCAATCCATATAAGTACTAGCCTAACCAAAAACTTCTCCGAAGCTGGCACATACCTCTAAGCCATAGCAAGTAAGTATTTTTCACGTGACTCTCCACGTCGAGTGACCAATTATGATTAAAGTGTATCACACCACATGCACAAGCTTTAACACAGTGAGCCACCATAAGAGTTTGGGTTTTTAAGAAGTAAACATTTTCACATACAGTCATGTACCCGCACTTATGATTGGGGGCTGCATGCAGTAAATACATGTAGTCGTCCCTAGCCCTATTGTGGTGGTGGTAGTGACAGATAGGGTTTCTGGATAACCCGGTCAGACTTACATGTATTTTTGGAAAATCCGGACATTTGGCATAGCAGCCAGGCAAAAAAAAAAAAAAAAAAAGAAAAAAAAGAAAAAAAAAAGAAAAAAAAAAGGACTGTACAAACCCTTTGGGCTTCCAGTTTGTTAAAATACTACGTATAATTTCAACCACGAACCGGTTGGGTCTGGGAACGGGACATGTATGTACTACGGGGGTAGGGGAAAGTCTCCAGAACTACATGTATGGCCTGTGGAAACTACATGTATTAGAGACTTTCCCCTACCCCCGTAGTATATGCATCTACTATAAGCACATTCAAGTACTAGAGTTTGTCCCAGGTACATGTATTATCCCTGGCCTGGTGATACAAGCAGACTCGAGACCTCTGATGCCCTAGGAGATTTATTTTTCTTCATTTAGAAATTGGCCTTCTAGCTACGGTCTTTCCAAATTACAGCAAAAAGCTTGCTATAACAGTGTCTTTTATAAGGGTGCCCCCTCTATAACGGCAGCACTTCCCTGTCCTTTTTGCCCGGCCTTCAGCACTAGCACTTTTTTATATAAGGGTAACCTCTCTATAACGGTACCAAATTCTGGTTCTGAGCGCACCGTTATAGTAAGCTTTCGCTGTAACAAGGAAAAGGGAAAGGAAACAGACAGGTGTTATTCATTCAATCCTTAATAGATGGTTTGTAGAATTTGATGTACAGCGGTAGGTGATAAGTGATAGAACACAGTGATGCCTGTTTTGGTAAAACGCCACAAACATTTGGTGTTTGTACTATAGGTGTAGGGGTAAGTGAGAAGACACCACTCTTCCAAGGTTGCGTGAAGCCTGACTTCTCACTTACCCCTACACCCGAGTTACATCAGGGCGCTTCATCACTTATTACTTACCTGTCGCTGTATATGCGACCATTTCTACATAATCATTTCACCCACTTTGGAGACAGTACAGTACCAAAAAGGAGGGTGGGATCACTACTGTATCTCCATCAATATTCTAGAAATGCGGTAAGAATACGTATTGGTACAGTACTCTTCATCCAATGGCAGTTCAATTCAGTATTCATTACTAAATTCCGTCCTAGGGTAGTGATTTTCACCCTCGTTTTTCATACTGTATATATATAATTAAATGCAGTAGAAACGAACATATTACATGTATATGCATGTATTTAAGTACATGCCAAGTACACATTAAAAATTATCGGCCTCAAGCTTGGCTAACAAAGGCATAAATTTCGTTAGGGAGTTGGTATATTAGAACAGACGACCGTGAGACACCAGGTGTAACCATGCATTATTCTTGCGTGCGCATTTCTAAAAAAGAAGAAGAAAAAAGAAAAGGCATATAGTCTCTAAATCTTAGTGCCACCGAGAATATCCGCAAGTTCATCAACAACGGCATCCTTTCGCTGGGGCACTTTCTTCTGCTCCTCGTCTTCTGCATCCTTAACAATATCCTCTTTCTCCTCATCCTCATCCTCATCTTCATCCGACCCTTCTTCATCCTCGTCCGACTCTTCTTCCAACTCGTCAAGTTCATCCAGCTCTCCAAATCCTCTATCCTCGAAGATTTCCCTCAATCCACTAATAGCGGCATCATCCTCTGAGAACTTATTTCCATTGAGTTCCACCAGTTTCAGTGCAGGAAGTGACTTCTTAACAGAGCGTTCGAGAGCTTCAACGCCCTTAGCATCGATATCGTTGAACTGCAATCTCAATGTTTGAATCGCCTTGTTCTTTCCCTGGCCTAATGCTTCAGCCAATAGAACTCCTCCCCTCGCACCCAACAAACAGTCACCGACTGCCAACTCCACCATATCTGACCAACCGGTTACAACCGCGGCCAAAGCAGTGGCGCCATGAGACACGAACGTATTATCCTGCAGGTCGATTGTCTCAAGCCCGGAACATTTTGAGAGCCCATCTCTCAATAGCTTGTTGATTCCCTCTTGCCTGATACCATTTTGTGCCATTTTTACCGTTTTGAGTGTCTTGTGCGCGGCATACGCAGCAGCCCACGCATCCATGGACCCGTTTTCAAGCCTGTTACGACCGCAAACAATCGTTTCAAGCGGGGGGAATGAGGAGTTTGTAGCCTTGAGAGAGGCAAGGTCCCTGATGGCATTGGCGACTATAGTACCGCCAATAGGACCGAGTCCGTTGTTATTCAACAGCAGATGGCGTAAGGGCCCCGCTTTAGAGTAGAAATCGCGCAGGGGCTCTGCCAGACGGCCGCCGAAGGCATTGTCTGATAGATCTACAGTATGAAGATGTGGTAGGTCCAGGAGGGGAGTGAGGAGGGCTGTGAGGGCATCTGGGATCTCGGAGATAAGGCGGCCAGTGAAAATGTCATCTGCTTTGAATACCTGAGAAAGTTAGAGTGGTTAATGAGTACAAAGTGGTATATGAGAGATGGACCTTCAGATTTTTGTTTGACTTGAGAATTCCACCAAGAGCTCTGCAGGCTTCGATCCCAAGGGTGTTTCCACCGAGCCTTATCTCTTCCACAGTAGTGTTTCCTTTGAGAGATGAAATGTAAGGTTCGACGTCAGCCTAGAATGGTGGTAAGAGAACCATTAGCACTCCAATTCATGTTATTCCAAGTTTCCGCCCATGAAGGTAGTTTAACTGACTGCAGTGTCAAGCTTAAGTGGCTTGCCATCTTTGGATTTGAGAATGAATATCTTGTTACTCATATCGATATATCTCCAGCTTAACCTTGTAGTCAAGTGGCTAGGGCAGTGGCGTTTGCTTGTTTATAGAATGTTTAAAGGGAAAAAGGGTTTAATAACGGTGGGGTATGTATTTTTTTGGGTGGGGTTGTTTTTTCCCACGTGCTCGTTGCCTCCTTCCAATTACCCGGTCTGGTGCCAAGATTTGAGGCTTAAATCTTTAATTTCACTTCAGGGCTACATTAATTCAGTCCGGAGGATCGGGGGTTCTCGGAGAATGTTAACGGAACACAGCATACATCAGTTACCGATGTTCGGAAGCCCCCCCCTCCATCTCACGGGTCAATGTTGTAGGTGATCCTCGATCCCTCTGAATCTCGATCTCTTTCCCGAAATATCGAGTTCGGAGGATCTACAAATACAAAATACATACATGTAATTACCTACGGTTGGGGGTGGGGGGGGGGCGAGTTCTTGGTTACTCGGGTCGGAAAAGCCTTTGGACACGGATGTCCGTCGCGTCATCGGTCGTCGTCAATTTGAAGCTGCCCTTTTGGGGGGACCGTGTGGCTACTAGTTCTGATCCCACTCATAATAGTAGAACGAACACAGATACCAGTCCCAGCAGAGCACGTACATGTAGTTGGCACAAAACACGTACACAGTATCACCCAGGTATCATGATCAGTAAGAGTACTTCTTAGGTAAATAAAAATCGGCGTCTACTCAGGTGCTGTAAAACCGATGCTCATGCAAAAACAAAGTCGCAACACCTAATCTTAATCCAACCCGATAACAGGTACGAAACCAAAATTAATCAGTTCTAAATAGTACTTGTAGGTACATGTAAATTTGATTGCGCTTTTGGTTGTGAACGTCTTTGAGCGCTGAACCAAATGTTTTCTCCGCGGGTTGCGTTATAATTTAGGGCAACAGGAGTTTTCACCCTTGTAAACTCCCTTTTTGTTAGGTCTTGATCCTTGGAAACTCCATTTTGTCTGGTTGCCAAACGGGCCCTTAGTAGTTTCATGGCCTTTACTGAACGCCAAAGCTTAGTACCTTCATTGATAAGTGTAATCTCAGAGTAATCCAAAGAACTCTTCAGTCTGAACCTAGCGTCGGAACTCGACCCTGTAAGGCTAGCCCAAGACTAATTCCAACCCCATCCCTTGCAGCAACTACCCGAGGACACAGCCATGAATACATGTAGATCTCACGTACTGGCACTAGTGTCTCGTACGAGTAATATCGAGTAATATACTCCGTAACTTCAGTGATGCTATAACATTCGACTAATGATGTGGTTGATCATGACCACAGGCAGTTCTTTCAAAGAGAATGAGGAACATTAAGATCGAGGCACGAACAGGAGGGTTTCTTGCGTAGAATCGATGCAGGCACCTCCGACCTACCAATCAGAGCACCCAAGGGGAACAACATTCTGTGCACATATACAAGTATGTACCTACATGTATCAGCACTACATGTAATTATAAGGTTTCCCCGAAAGCCAGCTCTATAATATCAATACTAAGCATAAGCACTGCAAGGCTAGAAACCGTTAGGTGAGGATCGACGACGTTATGTACGTGTTCCGTGTGTTTGCTTGCTTGCACATCCGGTCGCTTGCTTACTTCGGCAGGCAGGCAGGCAGGGGGGGGGGGGTTCCAGGACCTATCGATGATGAGAAGACGCGTGCATACTTGTATCACCATTCTATATAAGAGAGTATGTACTCTACATGTAGGTGCAAATGCTACAGTGAAGGGTAGTTTACAGGGATCTAAAAAACGGGTTAGGTGGCTGACTCGGCCAATTGGACTCTCCATCAAAGTTGTAGTGCAAGGGGTATATCATATGGACGGATGTGCCCAACCAGTCAGTAAGTCAGTTCAAGAGAGAATAAAAACGCGACATCCCGCGAACGCCTGGTTCTTATATATATGTAGCATTGAGAAGAATTACCCCTTTCGTTTCGAAACATTTCTTCCTTGGTTTTTTTTTTTCGTCCATCTGCATGATACGCAGGTGTCATACGCTCCACATTCTGCATAATCCTAAGCTACATACAACATACATCATAACAATAGCTTTAGAGTTCCGTCTAAGACAATTAGGAGGATCAAAGACTCTTCTACCTATCTGTGCTAAGTAGTCCATCCATCACACAGTGCCTACTTACCCTACATACAACCACCACCACCCCTATCATTCCCCTTAACATCATTCCCCTCCCCTCCCCCACCCCACCGGTCCCGAATAATAATCCATTCACAATGGCACCCAATGGAATTCCTCACCTTCAACTGCCCACACTGGCTCCTTTAGAACCCCTCACTTCTGGCACTAACCTGCCCCACGTCCCCGCTGGAGAGCTGACCCCTACCGAGAACATCGCAAAAGACTCAAGGCCTCCACCAACGCCTACGTCTCTCGATGCCTCCACCACCACCCCGCCACAGTCCCCAGGACGTCCTACATCTATGCGTCGTTTTCTCTCTCGTGTTTCCTTGAACTCTTCATACACTCACGAAGACGATGACAAATCCTCCATTCTCTCAGGGCCCCTATCTCCAACAGCATCAGTCATGTCACGCGACAGTAAAAGAAAGGTTTCTGGCGGCAAGAAAGGATCATGGTGGAAAAAATCGAAGAAAGAAGATAAAACCCAGAACCTTCCTAGGCTTCCACCTGTCGCCGCCGCCGCAGCGACTATGATTGCTGCTCAGGTTGCCGCCCCAGCTCATACCGAAAGCTCTCCGGGTAGCTCCCCCACAAACCTAACCCGCACAAAGACGGTACAATCCATTGCACCACCACCGAGATTGCCGGACGATCTCTTTGATAGTGGGTTTTCGAGCTTGGATAGCGATATGTTCAAGAACTTCAAATAGAACATCAACAACAACGATAAGCGGGTACATGGGATTTCGAACCACGAGAAGTGGAGGCCTATTTCCTTGTTTTTTGTTCTTTCCTTTCTTTTTCTACAATATGTCCCCCCCCCCCTATTTCTTCGTAATCGAAAAAAGGGAGCACAGTCAGTACTATCGGTGCCCTTGTTGAAGTGGTTTCAAGGTTTAGCGAATAGTTCATACGAAAGTTCTTGGACAAATGGTCCTCTCTGCTGCGTTGCGTTCTCTCCTTCCTATATCTTTTTTAACAGCCTCGTTATTGCACCTCTTTTGAAAAGATCTTTTATCATTTAGCAGGGGTCGCGGAAAGAAATTTGCTTCTGGGGATATTGTGGGAAAATCGTCGGGTACGGCGTTCTCTCGGGGATTCGGCTTAGTTTTTCTTTCTTTCCTTCCTCTTCTCCTTCTCCTTCTTCTCTTTATATATTCTTATCGGGTATGGTATGGAAGGGCAGTACTTCTCTTTTCTTCTACTTCTGTAAACACCTAATCATGTATTGCTTCCTCCTATAACGGAGGCTTATTTCCTGCATTAGCTTCTGTTATTTGTTTATGATGAAGCATCGTCTCATTTTTCTACTACTTGTTGTGCTCCGTTCCTAAGCTGCATATCTAGTTTTATACCTTATCAGTCTTTTTTCTTTTTTCTTTTTTTGTTCCTCACTTCACTCTAATCACTTGACTCAGATTAGGTCCTTATATAACGGCTTGATTTGTTTGTATCACTTTATTTTCTATGGTCCGTACCCTCATTTACCTCTATTTAACCAATCAGATCATAAGAGGATACAAGGGCAGTCCTTTTGTACTCCATTGTTGTCTATAAGTTTAAATGACATTGTGATGTTTTATGTTCGTGAACCAGAGGGGGACTATACCGGTTAGGGTTATTCTAGTCTAGATGGGTACATATATTCAATGAAAGTTGCTAGCATGATCATTTCCGTTGATAACATAAGTACATGCAGGTGTGGCAAGGATGTGCTCCCAATGTTGCAACCAATGCCGCTTTCATGGGACTGGCGAATCGGGTATTATTATTTCAGCCCAGGTCATGTAGGGGCTTGTATTTTTTTTCAGAAGGTTGCGCCTACATTTGTCATTTACAGATTGAACACAACCGAGGCCTGAGTGTACCTTAAAAAGTGACGCGATATGGCTATAGTTACATGTACAATACATAGTTTTCCTATTGTCTTTATTTTCGATCTAGCTGTACGGTCGAGTGATGTGTGGTGACTTCACCCATCGATACCAGCCACACGAAGCGATCATCTTTCCTTAGCTAGCTGACTAGAAAAGGGCGTTATTTATTTGTTGGGGGGTTGCTGTTATAATCTGACATAGGGGGGGAAACAATTCAACCTAAGGCCTTTTGACTTAGTGTTCGTCGCACGAGTAATCACTCGCATACCTACCTCAATTGATAAAGGCGCAGTCGGAATCCACCCCTTGCTGCTCGGGAAATAAGCTTTGAGCCATGCACGATACTACATAGTCTCGCTCCGGTTATTCGTGACACAAGTCTGAAATCGACAATCAAATGGTATCTATCACATGTAAATCCTAATACCCTAGAGTAGGTACGATACCCTAGAGTAGGTACACTCGCTCACTGGGTCTTCCTGTAATGGCGGTCCACTGGGGTCTCAGACCAATAGTAGAGTTCACTCTGGTGCCGCCAAGTTCAATTATAATGCAGGAAACTACCAAACAGGAACCGCCTTCAGGTCATGGTCGGCTGTAGAGTAATAGAGTACCTACCTAAAGTACTCCCCATTTCACAACGTTTCGAAGATAACCCGAGGTTTGTGATATTTACCATTGCGTATTTGAGGCTTTCAAATCAATTACTATAAAATGCTGTGTTGGTAACTGAAAAAAATGGCAGATGAACCAATTGCGCACTTCGAATCGAAAAGGGTTTAATCAAGAAAAAAAAAGTTATATATGACTTAAAAGAACACTTAGTTCTTCTCTCACGGGAGAAAGCACTAGCAAAGCTCAGATAGGGCTAGAAGGTGAAACAAAACTCCTGGTATCGGGAAACGTAGATGCAAAACCATCATTCTCCACTCCAATCGCTCCTAAATGCTAGAGAAATAAACTTGGCATGGTCTCATAATTTAAATGAGAGATACCACAGGCAAGAGAGTGAAGGGAGTGAACTCATTAGCTCTTTTGTATCAGACAGGGATGCCAATGATTTAGGAATCAGCTGGCATGCCATTTTCCAATAAGTCTTTTAATTCATCCAAACTGCTGACAGTTTCGGCTGGGTTTGCAACCCACACAGTAGTTCCGGCCATGCGTGCCTTGAAGTCGTTATGCCCTGCGCTCAGGAATTGGTCCCCGATGTGCAAAGTTTCGCTCCCCTTGATTTCACCAAAGAATCTCTGGCAACATAGCACGCCCAGTCTCTTGTCACCTATGTCGACAAACACATCATTACCGCCATTGAAGGCACAGAATGGCAACCTCCGCCCAACTTCACTAAGCTCTAATGTCTTTTGAACAGCAAGCACAGCTTCCTCGAGTTGCTCCCGCTCAAACTTAGCACCAGGAACAATTGGGACAATGCCTACGGCGCGGGGCTTACGCAGGATAGTGGCTTTTAGTGACATAGTTGATACTGACTCTAAAAGAGCGGTCTCAGCGATGTCAAGAAGCTTTTGAATATCCTCCTCTGTCCAAAGGCGCATTTCATCGAGTGCCCATACATCACGAGAGACACTTGAGAGGAGGGTATCTGAGGTTGCATCAAATTTGAACAGGTACGACGATTCACCACCGAGAATAATAAGATTTTGACGCTGTTCATCTGTAAGGAGTGGAGATGTATTGATGGCTTCAAGAAGGCCATAGAGACGCTCCTTGTACCGGGCGCTGTCAGTGTAGCCTGCCGCCGTTACGATTCCAACACAGAGGCCTTTGGACATGAGGTGAATTATCCGCGGGATCACTGGGTTTTGGGGGGAGAGGCAATGTCCGTCATCATAGAGGGTTACATCTCCGTCAAAGGTGACAAGTTTGAGGGGTCCATTTTGGGTGGTAAGCGACATTATTTGTGCCGTGTTGAGAATTAGTCGGATATCATTGAACGACGGCGCTACAAATCTACGGCACGAAATTGCACGTCGAGAGTCTTGGGCCACAAAAGCAGCTTCGAGGAATAGTGGTGTGAAGAAGGTTCCGACTGAAGGTACGAGAAAGCGAAGTTTAGAACGCTCGGGAGCCCCGGCACGTTCATTATTGACTGAGGTAGTGTGAGATCAGCAAGTGATAGAATTGCGATAGATTTAGAGGCTTTGGTGGGTTACTGTGGTCGTTGATAAGCTCTTCTACATCCTTCATAATTTCCCGGTAGCGACGACGGGCCTCAATGGCCATATTAGGGAGAGAGGTATCCCCGGCTACGGCAGTAGGCTGAGAGTGGAGAACGAAGGGGACTGCGAGTAGCCCCTTGATGAATTCGATAAGAGCATCTCGACGGTGAGCCTAGGTGTTATTTGATTAGGATCACGAATTGAGTCCAATGAGCTGATGCTGATGTATCAATGGGGTACCTTGAGAGCGTATTCGACGCGGTATCTGGGGGTGAAGAGCGAAATTAGAACACGATTACGAGTTGGGATTGCAGGCAGGGTTCTTGCTGCTTACCTAGTTGTCATTTCGAGGCTTCTAAACAGGGCAATGGATGGGTGTAGCAGCAAAGCTATATACACGATAGTTATAGATGGATTATTGTTTGATATTTGAAACCTTTATTTGGAGATCCTGAAGCATTAAGAGGGGGGGGGGGGGTCTGTGTTAAATACTGTAGACGGATGCCCTTACACATGTGAACCTATTGAAACTGGTGACAACTTTACTCAGCTCCACTGCGTTTAGGTGCTGAGTACATAGTTTGGCTGGGAATATGTAGGACCCCGGTCGATGATGTGTAAGCAGTGTTATCTATGACCTGGTAGGCGAAGAGGATGGAGATCATGAATGCAGTGTGCAGATGCGACAAATGACGGCACGGGCTCGAGGGACCTCTGGTACCTCCCCCGGGAAACCGACTGGTCCCGCCCGACAAGTTGATTCGCGGGTCACCGCCAGGGCGGAGGGACGCGTTGCATCCTTCACCAACGGCATGATCACGCGGTACCTGGATCTCACCTTCCCATAAAGTAGAAAGTCATGTGTCTAAGAATGAATTCCCCCAACACGACGTTCTTTCACAGATAGTCTTTAGATATCTTTGTTGCTACATATGAGTTCACCTATGGAAACACAAATCTCGAAATCCTACTGAACTGAACTCCTGTTTTATCAATAATTTGCTTATATTGTTGCTAGGAGGTATCATGGTGAAGTACATGTAGTAATAAAGCTTCGCCTCGGCTTGTACCGCGAGCAGTTCAATATCTGAGCGCTTTAGGTCTAGGATAAACGCCTATCGGTGCCCTGAAGTTTGAGAGGCATGCTCTGTGGTTAGTAATTAACCTTTCCTAATATAAAGACTCTATCGTTACACCCTAACTCTGCGCATACCATATAACCCCTTGTTCCAAACACGCATTTGACAGTGAGCTACATACCCCCCCCCCCCCCGGGGTCCACCTCATACGTGGGTAGGAAATAGGTAGATATGTACCTACATGTATTTGATGTTTTTGCTTACTCACCATGCATTGAGCAAATTTACCCAATCATTATCAGCTCTGCGTTCTCTAATTTACGGATTGATATCCTAGTAATCTTTCGTGTTCGGATTCGCAAATGGCCGTTTTCGGATTCGCATACCGCCCCTTTGCTGGAGGCTAGCTCGGGCCAATTGTCAAACTGCCACAGGCTTGGCTTCGGATAATTGAGTTTCCACCAAGGTATTCCGGAGCTTAGCCGTAACAGACGATTTTTAGTTGCATTCAAGCCTCACCCCTTTTATCATTGAACCCTTTTAAATTTGTTCAACATCCACTTTTTGTTATCTTCATTCTTCACCACCTTCACTCACTCACGACTACATCCTTCGATTTTCTGCTTCGTTATTTATCCAATTCAATACTCCCTTTAATTACATAACCTTCCATATCGGATTCGAAATGACCCCTGGCAGACTAGAGAACGAAGACCACAGCCGTGATGCTGCCTTTAACAAGGCAATGCACGGAAAGTCTTCAGAGCTCAAGGGTGGTCTCTCTGCCATGCTTGGAAAGGACAAAGAGGCCCAGAACGCGGCGGTTGATGAGTACTTCAAGTTCTGGGACGGGAAGGGTGCCGGGAAAGAAACCGAGCAAGATATGAAGGAGCGTGTTGATAGCTATGCCACATTGACAAGACAGTATGTTCTTCCAATTTTGAAATAATCTGTAACGAATAAATGCTAGAGGAAATTCTTACATGTAACCCTAGTTACTACAATCTTGCCACAGATCTCTATGAGAATGGTTGGTGCCAATGCTTCCACTTCTGCCGTTTTTACGAGGGTGAGAACTTCTACCAGGCCATTGCCCGTCATGAGCACTACCTTGCCCACATGATGGGTCTCCGCGAAGGGATGACCGTCCTTGATGTTGGCTGTGGTGTTGGTGGACCTGCTAGGGAAATCACCAGGTTCTCAGGAGTCAACATTGTTGGATTGAACAACAATGATTACCAGATCGACCGTGCGACCAACTATGCCAAAATGGGCGGTTTGGCCGATAAGCACAAGTTTGTCAAGGGTGACTTCATGCAGATGTCGTTCGAGCCTAACACATTCGATGCCGTGTAAGTATTTACGCTATCGTCTCATGCCTGGAATAGCAAGCTAATGCCATACTCCCAACTAAAAGCTACGCAATTGAGGCCACTGTCCATGCTCCTTCGCTTGAAGGTGTCTATGGCCAGATCTACAAGGTCCTCAAGCCCGGTGGTGTTTTCGGTGTCTATGAATGGTTGATGACCGAAAACTACGATGCAACAAACCCCCGCCACCGTGAAATCTGCCACGGAATTGAAGTTGGTGATGGTATTTCCCAAATGGTCAAGATATCTGAGGCCATCCGTGCTATCAAGGCTTGTGGATTTGAGTTAGAGTTCCACGAGGATCTCGCGCAGAGGCCTGATGCGATCCCATGGTGGTACCCAATTGGTAAGAAGCTTGATCCTTTTTTCACCTCAAACGTTGTAATTGACAGTTATTATAGCTGGTGATCTGAAATATGTTCGCTCGATGGGCGACTTCCTAACTGTTCTTCGCATGACCAAGGTTGGCCGTGGTCTCATGCACAAGTTTATCGGTGGTCTCGAAACCGTTGGTATTGCTCCTTCTGGTACACAGAAGACCGCCGATGCTCTTGCAGTGGCTGCGGACTCATTGGTGGCTGGTGCTAAGGAGAATCTATTCACTCCCATGTACCTTATGATTGCTAGGAAGCCCTTGAATGCTTAAATGTAATTTATGGGTTTGAAATTCCGGCAGCCAAGTAATTAGTTCTTCGGATGGTATAGGGACAGGGGTTTCGGGGAAAATTATACGTTTAGCTATGTAATCTAGTAATAATTTGATTTGGAGGAGTTTCTCGTGTATCTATTAGATCTTGTACATTTTAAACTGGAAGCCGAAGTGAATTAAATTGGCCGTGTTGGCCTTTCGTATCGGATAAGGCCGGGATTTCGATAACGATTTGCTAAAATAGGAGGATAAGCCTCCACCAACCTGCAGTTCTAAGGGCTAATATCAAGTGCATGTACTAAGCCATAATGAGCCTACAGTTTCAAAACATTAGATTGCTCCAACACATACCTTGTTCATAGATATACTTATGCACATGGAGGGGTAGTGAATGATTCTCAGTATATGAAGTACTTTAAGTCTGCATTGTCAGACTACATAGCTCAAGTTTGTGGGGCATTCTCATATGATTCTACTATAGAATATAGCTCGCCAGAATTAGGTACTATATAAGATTGTAATCGCAATGATTAGGAAAGGTAATTCCCCTGATATTCCCGCAGCCTATCTCTTACATCAAACACTAAGCTGTGATATACGCATGACAAAAATATCTCGCTTTTTGTATCATCTTAGCCCTAACTAGCAGTACAAGCCGATCTATGTAGTATTGCCCAACCCGTCTATCCTAATCATTCAAGCAGGTGTCAAAGTTTTCAAGTCTTCAACATTGAACAGTCCCTTCTTAACCATTGCCGCAGCTTGTTCATTATAAGCAGCCTTGACCGCATCTACCGATTTGTCCTTCTGTAGGCGTGCAGCAAACCCACTGAGGTCCTCGGCGTCGATCTTTGAAATGATCAAGTCAACGTCAGAGAGAAGATCATCAATGACCTTGGGAGAGGCATCACCAGACACGAAGTAGTTTGTGTCCTTGACAGCACCCTTGAGTACTCGCCTATTCTTCTTGACAGCATTCTTAGCAGCCTCCTTAGCCTTCTTAGAGTCGGCCTGCTTGAGCTTTGCTGCAGCCTCCTCTTCCTCCTTGCGCTTCCTTTCCTCCTCCTCTCTAATACGCTTCTCCTCCGCTGCACGCTTTTCTTCAGCATCACGAGCATCGCGCTTAGCATGACGCTGCTTCTTCTCCTCGTCCTTGAACTTCTTAATTCTAGTATCGAGAGCCTGGACGTCGTCAACAAGCTTGCGGAGACGGGCGGTGTCCTCTGTCTTTCTCTTTGCACGAGAAGCCTTGTTCTTTCGTTCAACAAATCGCTTCTGGTCACGGTTTTCGTTGTCGTCCGGGATATCTTCGTCAAGGTATTCAAATGTACGCCATGAATCAAAGTTGTACCAGAAGTTGTAAAATTCGTTGACGTCCTCCTTGGTTGATGATTCGTCGCCGAACTTGGGAACTGGTTGCTTCTTTGAAAAGCGAGCCTCAGACTCGAAAACGGCGGACCAGAGCTTGTAGAAATTTCCTTTCGCCTTCTTTGATGGTGGTTCGCGATTGGCACCCTCATCAACGGAATCAAACTGACGACGTCTGATGGGGTCAGAAAGAACCTCCATGGCTAAGCTTGTTGTCAGTATTGTTCCGACCCTGGATAACATCGGATTATAGCATACCTTTCTGGATACACTTGAAGAAAGAATCGTCTTCAGTAGCACCGCTGGCAGCCTTTTTGTCGGGATGGTGCTTGAGGACCTTTCTGCGGTGGGCCTTCTTGATCTGTTCGTCTGTCGCTTTGTAACGGTATTTTGTAAGACCAAGGACGGCATAGTGATCTTGGTTCTATATTCGCGGGTTGATTAGCGCAATACTACCATTAATGAGGTCTGTACATACCTTCCAGTCTTTGGGATCTCTCTGGAGAAGCATTGCGTCTTCAGGTTCGTCTACCTCGTCGGCGTCGTCGTCTTCGATGTTCTTTACATTTTGTGAGGCTTGGATGCGATCATCTTCAGAGAAGGTGCGCGAGTGACGCTTCTATTATTTTTGGTTCATTTTAGTTTATGGGAAAGTAAGTACGAGGAAAATAGGTTTAGGGCTTACTCTTCGGGCATGAGCGAGAAAGTGAGGCCCGACAGGCTCAAGTTTTCGGTTGACTGAAGAAGAGAGCGGGGCATGTACAACAAAATTTGATTCGGTTGACCATCCCTCAGGAAGGGGGGGGAGAGGCTTGATTGACTTGACTGAGGCCATCTTTACTATCGATGGTTGCTTTGGACTGAAATATATGGTAGGGTTCACAAAATGTTGAAGAACTTCTCGGACGAGGGGTTGCGGGTTGTACGTGGGCGGAAAATAAAAACCTTTATTAGTGTGGTGGCCCACTAGTGGGTGCGGGTGCTGTCACGTGTGGCTGTGTTGTGTTTAGCGTACCAAGGTTAAAGATTGTTAAAATTTAAACGTTTTCAGTGGACCGGCTTCGGCGTATCAGTATTTATCTCTTGCCTTTTACCAGAGATAACCATGCGTACGAGCACTAGCGGTCCCTAAATAATCTTTGGAAACCCTCAGCGAAAGCGACGCTCGTTCGAACCCTGCTCCTTTCACTATTTTATTTTTTGCTGCAATGTCTTGGCGTTTCCAAGTTCGGTATCTGCACCCTGCAGGGCGGGGAGTCCCGTGTGCTACCCATCCAGGTAACTGAAGGCAGCTCCACGCAGATAAAGGGACAAACCTCCCACCCGAAACCATCCTCACAACAAGCACCATGAAGAAGGTTCATTTGTTACTCCCCGTGTTGGTACAGTTTGCGACAGCTATACAACCTTCTGCGCGCGACCCACTGCCTAATCAGCAATTCCGCGATCTGAAATGGGGGCAACTTAACTTCTTGCACACTACCGATAAGTCAGCTTCTTCGTCCCCTTAGCTATCTCTTAGAAACTAACGCAAATAACAGCCACGGTTGGCATGCAGGGCATCTCCAGGAACCGCAGTACTCGGCTGATTTCGGGGACTACATCTCGTTTGTTAAGCATATGCGGCGGCTCGCTGACGATAAGGGGGCAGATCTTGTAGTGGTCGACACTGGCGACCGTGCTGAGGGTAAGGAAGCGACCGTTCAACCCCTCTGACAGGGATTAGAGCTATAACTTATTGCCTGCGTTTCTTGATTATAGGCAACGGTTTATGGGATGCGTCGGATCCAAAGGGGAACTACACAAGGAACTTCTACCATAAGCTCGACATAGATGTCCTCACGAATGGTAACCACGAGCTGTACAATAAAACTACAGCCCAGAATGAGTACGATGAGATGATTCCATATTATAACGGGAAATACGTCGCGTCAAACGTTGATATCGACGTAGAAGGAAGGTGGGAGCCTTTTGCAAACCGGTCCCACAAGCTAGTCACGAAAAACTTGGGGTTGAAAATTACGTCTTTTGGTTTTCTTTTTAACTTTACTGGAAACTACAACAACACTCGCGTTAAGGCTCCCAGTGAAGTTATCAAAGAAGATTGGTTCCACGAGGCCATTTCTGACAAGGATGTTGACCTGTTCATGGTTATCGGGCACATTGATGTTGAGGACCGCGAACTCAGCAGAGTCCTGGCGGCTATTCGGGAGATAAATCCGGATATTCCAGTTCAGATATTTGGGGGCCACAGCCATCTCAGGAAGTTTGTTCAGTACGATCCCAAGTCAACCGCGCTTGAGTCTGGACGTTACTTCGAGACTATTGGGTTTCTGAGTATTGATGGCCTTGTGACGAAGGCAAAGAAAGCTGCGTCAAAACTGAACTTCTTTAGAAGATACATCGATGCAAATAGAGCTGGATATCAACACCATACCGGGACAAATGAAGACACCTTTGATACCCCCGAAGGCCTACAGATGTCAGCAGAGCTCACCCAGTACCGTGCAGAATTGGGCCTTGATCGTCTCATTGGCTGTGCTCCTCAAGATTGGTCCCTCAACAAGGACATGTATGGTAGTCCTAATAACTGGTATACCTTCCTTGAGGAAACCGTTCTTCCAAAGGTTGTCATCAACGAAGACCGCCGAGATATCCCACGTATAATCTTTATAAATACTGGTTCTCAGCGATTTGATGTCTTCAAGGGCCCATTTACATATGATACTAGCTTCCTTGTCTCTCCATTCACCAGCAAGTTCCAGTTTACCCCGAATGTGCCGTGGGAATATGCCTCACAGCTCCGTGAATATTTTGAAAGCGACTCGGACCCGTACTTCCACGCCCTCGGTGTCCCCGAACGTGAAGGCCCGCGACCACAAACCTACAAATCAAATTCTTTCCGAGTGAACCAGAGGCAGCGGAATTTCCTCTCCAACAATGATCACCCACCAACCATAGTCCCAGGGTATACCACCAGAGACGATTTTGGCGATGATGGCGACGACACAGTTCACTCCCAGGTCATTTGGCACTTCTCCCCTAAGGTCATTCAGGGGAATGCTTCTTTCCCCGATGGCTGGGAGACTAGCCCTCCCGAGACCGTGGATGTAGTGTTTATGGATTTCATTGGGTGGAATGTTGCAGCAGGATTGAACGAGCTTTCAGGGGAGGATTCGTACAAAGCTGTTGATTTCCAACCCTACATGGGCGAGGAAGATACCATGACAAAGTTGTTGTTGGATTATATAGAGAAGGAATGGCGACATGATTGTGTTTAAGCTTTTAGGTTTAGGGTTATGTTCTTGGGCGATCTGTAATGTTTTATGCGCTGCTTTATATTCGGGTGTACTAGCAATACTTTGTATACATGCAAACTCTGATATGTCGAATTATATATCTTTATACGTGTATATCCCGCGCAAATCAGCAACATATAGCGACTCTTGTTCTTTCAGGCAGAAAAGATGATCCAAGAGTTAATGGTCTTTCTGGTTCACAGGCCAGCCCTAATAGTATGGTTTTTGAAGCGTCGAAAGTTCAAGATCGGAGGGGCCCAGTACGTGTAGTTAGAGGCCACGCCAAAGGGCAATGTCATACAGTGGCCCTGAAAATATTTGAAAAGAGAGAAGAATGGGGGGGGGGGGGGTAGCCTGGATTATAGCCGAGCTAAGATTAAACAAATGATACCCCCCCCTAAGGGTCTGCTGCCTACGAAAAGTCCGTGGTAGCACTTATTTTAAGGCACATATATGTAGAGAATAGTATACTGGGCCTCGATATCCAGTAAGGCATCATTTCTAAACCCACAAATCTAAGTGTAGTTTTACGATTAATGAATTAACAACAGAGAGCTACATGTACATGTAGTTTGGCACATTGGAGTCGAATCATAATCCATGACGCACCCAAACTCCTGGTTGATGGCAATGACCAAATTGTCAGTTTTTTCTTCTTCTTTGAATCTACTTTTGGCGCCCTACGGTATTAGCAAGACGTCTATATACACAGCGAAATTTAGATATTCGCCGCCCCCGCCCAGATGTCTGACGCCGCCGTCTTGGAATTCTTAAATCGGGCATTCATAGAGGCCAAGATAGTGTACATGGACCTACACAATCGATTACACCAAAGTCAGCACAGCACAACCTAAATTATAGCCACCTAGGGGGGGGGAGGGGGGGGGGGAATAGTGGGGAATCCATCTCCGTACTTGATACACGGCACCTCCACACCCACGCTCTCCGCAATCCTCCACACATTCCCACAGTACGCCTCGACCTCCATCTGTATACCCTTCCTCGCATCCTGCAGCATACTCGGCACGATCGGCGGCGCCTTCAGCGTCCACCCCATCCTGTCCTTCACCAGCGTATCCTCATCGATCTTTACCCCCACCGCATTCGCCGTCTTGGCCACCTCCCGGATGATTTTCTCCACTAGCTCCACCGCCTGCGGCGAGCTCGCGAGGAAGGACTGCGTGTCGAGGTTGGTCACAGCACACACGACATTCCACGACCCGTTCCACCCAAGCTTGCCCCAGCGGTCGACGTGTATCGTGTCGGTGGCGCTGCAAGGGAGGCCGGAGGCGTCAAAAAGGCCTGCGAGGCGCTGGATCCTTGCGCGGTCGGCCCCGATGTCGGCCCGGTCGTAGAGGCCAACGGCCATTTTGGGGGTGACGCCGGTCTGGACAATGTGGCCGGGCGCGGGCTGGCTGGCGGTGATGTAGGCGACGCCCGAGGCGATCGGGTTCTGCGGGAAGGCATCGCGGTAGGGCTTCTCGATGCCGACGCCGTTCTGGATCAGGACTATGGGGACGTTGGGGGCGATGGGGAAGCTGGAGAGCGGGAGGGTGGCTTCCGGGGGGAGGACCTTGGTGGTCACAATCACGTAGTCGTAGGTTTCGCCGGCAATCTCGGAGGGGCCGGAGACGACGCGGTGGGGGCGGCAGACGTGGGTGCCCCAGCTGCTGGTGGACAGCTTGAAGCCGGACTGGGAGACGGTGGGGTAATTTCCGCGGCAGGCCATGGTGATTTGGACATTGGCGGGTTCTGAGGCGGAGAGGAGATGTGCGAAGATGCCTCCGAGTGCTAGTTATATTGATATATATTGTTAGTGAGCCCGAGCTTTTCTTTTTTAGTTTCTCTTTGGTAATTGGGTAGGTTTGTGCTTACTGCCGCCCCCAAAGATGAAGATTTTGAGTGGTCTCTGGTTTGTTGTGGATTCCATCATTTCCGGTGGGCGAGGATTAGTTGTAGATGTGTGTATGTAGTAGATTGGCGCAGCCGGGGGCCCAATATCTCACATCAGAGATCATACATACATGTAGCCGCGGGTAAACAGCGGTGCTCCGAGTTAAAGAGGCATACACGCAGTCAGCCAGTCATTATTACCGCAGAGACTTGAGTTTAGTTTTTGATTGGGATGGAATATATATCTGCATATGCATCTTTACCCCGCCATATGGAGGAGTCTGTGCCCATGAGATCGGGGACCGGCCAATAAATAGTAGATGGTCAATACTCCTGTATCAAATGCAATCATTGGCTCACAGGTACATACGCGGGGCATGGACCAGCGGTACACACGGTTCTAAATAAAATGGGATTGTAGAGTAATTGCAGGCTGGGGTTAACCCAATATTACTATTCTTCCTCTTCTGTCATGCATGGAGGGCGGAGGACGGGCGCGGGGAACCGCGAAGGGATCCCGCCAAGTGTCTCACCTCACTCACCCCGCCATTCACCCCATTCGCAAAGCACATGTATGTACCGGGTGCATTACTTGAATATAATTCTCTGATCCCATCCCTCGCATCCCTCATCCCATCCCATCCCATCCCATCCCACCCCATCCCATCCTATCTGATCCAATCTGATCCCAGCAGCAACAACATAACTAAACACACCCGGACCTCTGTGGCTCAGAAACCTGAGGTTGGGGTCATCCGAATATACCGAAGCAGCTGCTGGTCGCGTGGCGGGTCATACCAGTACAGTGCAGTACAGTAGTCAATAATATATCCTCCCCGCCCCGCTTTGCCAAACAACCTTTCTCCAGAAATATCGATTGCAATGGCAGCTACCACTACTACTACACACGATGTCGAGGCCCGAGGCGATACCAACAAGTCAGTCGGCATCATTGGTATGGGCGACATGGGCAAGATGTATGCGCGCTGCATCGCCGGCGCCGGCTGGAGGTATCTACGTTCTGTCCATTCTGCTTCTGCCCTACCAGTGGGCGAATATAAATACTGAAAAATAGCTTTTCCCCCCCCTCCCACTAGAGTCAACGCTTGTGACCGCGAAGAGAAATATGAAGCACTGAAGGAGGAGTTTTCAGGTATACCCCCCCCCCCCTTCCATTGCAGGAGCTCAGCAGTGTTTATTGATGATGGCCCCTTTCGTTGACGCTCCAGAGAGATTGAAAATATCCACATCTACGTGAACGGGCACTTTGTCGCGCGCCAGAGCGACTACATCATCTACTGCGTCGAGGCGGAGCTCATTGACGCCGTCGTCGCCACATACGGGCCTTGTAAGTCCAAGTTCCCCCCCCCCCCCCCCATTCCAGCCCACCTGGACTCGTTGTACCAGGGAGCGGGATGGAGGCTGACGGGTAGACAGCGACAAAGCTCGGCGCTATTGTCGGCGGGCAGACGTCATGCAAGGCACCAGAGATCAAGGCGTTTGAAAAGCATCTGCCGGAGGATGTCGAAATTGTGTCTTGTCACTCGTTACACGGGCCGAGTGTGAACCCGGCCGGACAGCCGCTAGTTAGTATTTCCCCCTGGGGTGCTGAGGATGGGGAGGAGGCTGACGCGGGGAGTTAGGTGTTGATTCGGCACCGGGCATCGGATGAGAGCTTTGCGCTGGTGGAACGGATACTGTCGTGCTTTAGGTCAAAGTTTGTCTATCTGACGGCCGAGGAGCATGATCGTATCACAGCTGATACGCAGGCGGTTACACATGCGGCGTTCTTGAGGTGCGCAATCTTTCTATACCAGATACCTGCCTCTATAATGATATCAAGTATCGCATCATACTGAAAATTGTGGCGGTAGCATGGGCACGGCGTGGCACGCAAATAGCCAGTTCCCCTGGGAAGTCACGAAATGGCGGAGCGGCATCGAGAATATCAAAATCAACATTACATTGCGCATCTACAGCAATAAATGGCACGTCTACGCAGGTTTTCCCCCCCCCCCCCATATCTCCACTCCCCCCTCCATATCCCCACTCCCCCCTCACTACACAGCACCTAACCTCCCCATCAGGTCTTGCAATCCTCAACCCAGCCGCCCAGAAACAGATCCGTCAATACGCCGCCTCCGTCACCGAGCTCTTCAAGCTGATCCTCGAGGGCAAGCGTCAAGAGTTCGAGACGCGCATCCGCACCGCCGGCGAGTTCGTATTTGGCAAGCAGCGCGACTCGCTGCTGCTGCGCGACGACATCCTCGACCAGTTCTCGCTCAGCGGTGTGCCGAAGGCTGAGCGCAAGCCAAACAGTCACCTCTCGCTGCTGGGGATGGTCGACTGCTGGTGGAAGTGCAATATTGTGCCGTATGATCACATGATATGCTCCACGCCTGTAAGCTGCCCTACTTCCTGTTGCCTAGTCACTGTTGCCCTGGTGCGCTAGTATTTCTTACTGTATTTCAGCCGCGATAACCGGCCATGTATATAGTTTGTTTTTATTTGTTTGTGATTGATGCGGTGATTATATCACCAGGAAATGGAGTTGGCTGGCTGACTGGTGTCTATCTTATGTAGCTGTTCCGGCTGTGGCTGGGTGCTACAGAGTATCTTTTCCGACAGCCAGATCTGCTGGACGACTGTATACGCTTTGCGCTCGACGACGATTCCTTCCGGTCCGACGATCTAGAGTTTACGTTTGCTGCTCGGGTATGTCTTCTTCCTCTCCCCGGGGTCCCGCACCACACGGTCACATCACCCCGATATCACTTCATCATCTACTACCCCCTTTACCTCCCCCCCCCCCTAGGCCTACCGCTAAATTGTCACCCCAACTCACAGGGCTGGAGCGACGCCGTCTCCTTCGGCGACTTCAATTCGTACCGCTTGCGCTTCGAGAAGCCCCAGGCCTACTTTGCGCCGCGCTTCCCCGAGGCCACAAAACTGGGCAACGAGATGATCAAAACCATACTACAGAAGATCAAGTCTGCCGAGAAGGCTGCAGCCGCCACAAAGGTTCCTTCTCCTTTATAGAGGGAGAGAGGGTGGTAATGATCGTTTTTACATGTTTTTTTGTGCGGGTGGAAAATACCTTTTTTCTTTCCTTTTTTTTGCGCGAATGGATGAAATGGAATGAAGTGCGGTCATTGAGCTGCACGGGGGCTGGTTGGTTGGTTGGTAAAATTATGGTAATAGCCGTGACATGACATGAAGGAAACGCCTTTCGTGAGGAATGGATGGACATGCATGTCTCAAGTGAACATGACAGCGCAACGTAAAAACAAAAACAACAAAGAGGCCACGAAAAAAAATACAAATGAATGAACTGGGCAAAAAAAAAAAAAAAAAAAAAAACTCCTAACCCCTAAATCCATCATCATCATAAACAGTCCAGACAGTAGATCCAAACCCGATTATACCCTAACAAAGTAGGAAAAAAATAATAAAAATTTAGTTCCACCCCCGCTTATTTTGCGGGTTGTGGTTGTGGTTGTAGTTGTGGTTTTGGTTTTGGTGGTTACTGTTAGGGTTAGAGCTGACGCCGTACGCTGGGGAATATTCGTTTTTGCTATTCTACAAATGCTCCACGGACCCATCAAGTCGCCCGCCCCAGTAATGTAAGCCAGATGTAACCCTCTCTCTATATAGTTGGGGGAAGGAAAAAAAATGCAAGAAATAGATATGAATAATCAATGAATGAATAAATCATCCCCCTCCTCCTTGTGTTTAAAAAGAACGGCATTACAAAAAAAAAATAAAGGAAAAAAAAGGGGAAAGAAGGAAGGGAGAGGGAAAGGCGCAAAACAAGAGAACCACATCCCCGAGCCGAGTTACCACATTCATCATTCACATAACTTCTTTCAACGGGATAGACTTCTGCCTCCTTACCTCTCTCGAGCGCTCCTTGATCAGATAGAAGAGCGCATACAGTGACGCCATGACAGCCACAACCACCAGGTACGTGATTACCCAACCCTTGCTCGCGTTGGCCAGCTCGGGGCCCAGCCCGATACCGCCGTTGACGATGCCGAGGATGATGACGATGCGGCCGAACCAGATATGTGCGTAGGACCAGGCCGAGCGTGTGCCGGTGATGAGGAACTGGCGGTGGTGTAGTTGGCCGAGCATGCCCTGCACGGGTAGCAGGCACACGATGATAATGCCCATCACTTGATGGTAGCTGCGCCATTGCTATTTGAGGTGATGGATTAGTTCTCTTTGTACAAACGTACAGCCTTTTTTTTTTTCCAAATTGGGGCTGGTGGGTAAAATATATGGATGGGTAGAAGGAGGGGGGGGGGGGGGGGAAAACGGTAGATGGAGTGAAATAGGAAGGTGAGATTAGAAGAATGAGGTTTGGGAACGCTAGAGGCAATTAATTATATTAGGACTGGAAGACCTACGGTTCCTGTCATGCTGCTCCTCCACACACCCATGATCATGCCAATGAACACCAAGATCACATTGAAGATCTGCAGGCCGCGGTGCAGTGCCAGCGCGTTCGAGACCCGGTTGTTTAGCAGTCGGATTATCGCTGCGCCGAATGGGAAGAGAAGCACGAATGTGATGCCCATTATAACACCTAAGAAGCACCAAACCAAATATAAGAATCTGCACGTACAACTTGTAGAAAAATGTATAGCTAATAACGCAAGAACAAAACAAAATTATACAGGGCCACACGCCCCAAAAATGTAGCAGCAGGAATAAAGATACGATAAGAAAAACAAGTATTTCCAATGCGGCGCAGGTTGACGGCTGCCCTGCAGCTTGTCCTCCGGGGGTGTTTGTATGTGTATCATGGGTATATATATATGCAGATTGAAACTCGCCAGGGATATCAAAAGTGTGCAACATATATATTCGAATCGCCGCCTCTTCTTTTTTCTGTCGCCTTGGGGCTAGAATGTATGTCTTCCATGCTACATAAAATGACATAAGGAAACCGCCGCAAGGCTCAATACCATACCATGTGCAATCAATACTCTATCCGCCTTTGTTCTCGGAGCTGCAATCGAGCTCCCCGTCGACACTACCGCCGAAGTGCTATTTGTAAACGGGTTCGTATAGTTCCCTCCGGTAGCCGCTACCATGTTGAGGGCTGCGAAGCCGTATAGCCTGTGCTGGTGAATTGTTACGGTCTTATCTGGAGTTGCGACCTGCTCGTTGTTGCCCACGGACCATATCAAGCTCTGAGAGGTGCTGTTGACATCGAGAGATCCACCGCTCCACTCGCGACAGTTAGAACCTGTAATGCTACAGTTAGAAGCTACTTAGGGCAGAGGCTAGAATTAAGTTGAGGTTTACATCTGATATTGGCGGTCATGATACCATTGGCGATACCGCTCCCGTCCAGCGTCTCGTACTGGATCGATTCCTCAAATAGAGGCTCGAATTCACCACTATAAATTTCACCAGATCAGACACCGGTTTCCTCTTCCCTCTCCTGCGAAAGTCCAGGGGGTCCATACAGTCCAAGCCTCGCCGAAGCTGTAACCCCTCCGTTCCCGTCCGAATAGATGACAAATATCAATGCGCCCCCCATCCCCGTACCAATTCCCATACCAACCCAGCCAGCAGACGATGGTCCGGTGACTTGAATAAATGTGTCATTGCCTGACGCGGGGAGGTTGAAGCTCGCAGTGTAGCCTCCGACCTGTCGGTTGGCGTACGTTGAGATCTGGGCATTGCTTGTAGTGGCTGTTTGGTAGCGGAAAACTATATAAGTTGTCTTGTTTTTTTAAGTAGGGTTGATGGTGGGTGGTACAGACCAAGTGCTAATACTGCTGAGAGAGCTTTTATTGTTGATTTGAATGAAACCATTTTATGTATAGATCTTCTTCGCGCCGTTTTATGTCGACTTGCGCTTACCGGAAGTTCTTTCCTTTCTTTCTTTCTTTTTTTTTTTTTTATTATTTGGCGAAAGTATTGGTAGTAGTAACGAACGGCTAGAGAACGTCGAAATATACGTTGCTTGGGTCGTTAAACTCCACCTGCACTCTCACGGCGAAGAGAGGGACTTGACGTACGAACAAGAGGAGAAGGGGAGTAAAATGCCAGAAACAAAAAAAAGTGCGGATACACTTCAACTTGTACTGGTAGGGGGTGTGTGTGTGGTAAGGCAAAAGTATATGCATAGTAAGATTCGGCTGGATTCATAATATCCTCCAATAGGCAGCCACCATCTCTCTAAATTCCCATACTGACTGAGACATTGTTCCCAAAAACATAGTCAGCACGGGGCAGCGCGCCGCAGCACTGGTAGATAAAAGGTTATCCCACCCCACGAGTCACGACTGCTTTGCCAAAAAAAGAAATATTGGGGCTTGAATGCAACTCTGTTTCAGCTAGGTCGGTTTCCTTTTTTTGACGGGGGAAGCGAACGGCGTGTGCTGCCCTGCGAGATGTGCTGGAGTGAAGCACTGTAGAGTACTATGGTTGGGGACACCTTGAGACGGAGTATCAAAGTTGCCTAACTTTGAGGCTTAATGGCCAACCACCACAACACATTAAAATTAGAATAGATCTGTAGGATGATATAGGAGGTAGTCAATAGCACTGTAACAGAGCCCAATTAATTTTATCTGTTGTGGTTGTTGAGCTATTGAATTTCTAAAAGTTGGGTTTTTGGTGAGAGGCCGACTGAATGTCGCACATTAATTACCTTCTAGGTCAATAATTACCCGATTGGGAATACATTACCGATTGATGGTTGGTGTCTTGGTATAAACTCGCTGTCTTGGCAATCTTCGGGTAGTTTTGTGCCAAGTGATTACTAGATTAGGAAGGTGATCTCCACTGGGGACCGATCCCTCCGTCTCAAGGTGTCCCCAACCATATACTCTACGAGTCTAGGGTACATAATGATAGATTAGGGAATAGGCTCCTAAATAGGAGATGCGATTATTCAAAAAGGTAGTGAATTGATTCTATGATAGATTATCCAAAGTGGATATCGTCTTTTCCTTTATAGTAATCGAAACAAAGAAAAATGACTGTATACGGAAAGAAACGTCTATAAAGAGAATATAAAGAAAGCATCATCCCGATAAGGAATAAAGAGACCAAATAAGGAAATAAAGAAACGGCTGGTTCGTCAGCTTCTTTATATGGAGCATAATCCAGCACATAGTAGTAGGACATGCAGTACTGGCTATGATGATGATGATGTTGTTGATGATGTTGGTGACGAATTGGTGAATTGGTGAATTGGTGAATTGTTATTGTTGCCGTGGAGAATGTTATATTCTACTTTATAGCCGCATATATAAGTACATACATGTAGCTACGTAGACACCGGGGTACTCTCTGACAAGGCCCCACTGTCAGAACATACATGTAGAGTATGTACCTACTCTATATTGGGATTACCCACCTCCGTACAGGCCCCATGAATTTCATGATGCTCTAGAAATACATACTTATCTACACATTCCCAGCTGAGTGTAAAAAACATGTCTGAATGCGCGTTAACTACATCTCTAGGCGCTTCCAAGTGCACAAAAAAAAAAGTAGGGGGGGCTGAGTCGCTTGTGGTCCATTTTGGCTCTCGAGGGCCCTGAGAGGGGCTACAACAACTCATCCCTGTTTGGGGCTAGTGGGTTTCTCAGGCGAAATGCTTGTTCAAGCTAAGCTCTCTAGCTTTGTGGCCGAAATATGGCTGTAGAGCCAATCGCTAAATAGCTGATTTAAATCACGTCCGTGATACATACGCAAGCTTTTGTTCAATGCTCCACACACACTCTCTAGAATATCCGACACAGAGTAGGTATACAACTCCGTTCCAATGTCACCAGAAACCGATGCTTGATGTTGCTGATGCCTAATCTTGGGAGTGTCAGGGAAAGAGTAAAAGTGCTGAATCGAGTTGTCTCCAATGCGTTTCAATATCACCACCACAAGCAACAGCAAAAGCAGCAGCAGAGGATAGCGGCTGTAATCCTGGTTTGCTGTGCTGGAGTTGAAGGGTAGCCACCATCACTACCATTGAATCCTGCACCACGGAATGCCCCTTGGATCAGGCTCTACTAAACGAGCAAATAGGGAAAATGAGACGTTTTTACTGGCTACCGACAACCGAGAAACAGTGCCTGCATATAGTTTCATAACACTAGAGTATAGTCGTTCATGGGGTGAAGATGGACACTAGGTGTTGACGGACAGGCATTATAACTATGAGGAACGCCCAGGCTTCTTTTTAATATTTCTTATTCGTTGAAATCCCCCTGTTCGTCAACACCCAGTGCCCGTCTTTACCCCGTGAACGACTGTACCAACGTGGGAACACGTTGGCCCAGGTACGACACTCTGCGGCCGATCGAGCTGATAATGTGCTTAACCCGTACCGAGACATCCTTGGAATTGACTGGCGGTCGCCAATTTACTTGACCTCTATGTAAATTCCGCGCACGAGTAACGGCCACTAGGCTCCCGCAACATCATATCTACTCTACATTAAGCATTGTCACTAATAGTGTGCACATGGTTGATAGCTAGACTGCCCCAACGATAGATCTCCCTCAAATATAAGCCTTCTAGAAATAGAACTCGTCATCGGCGGCTAGCCGCCCTTTTCTATCAAATTTCACAGACCGGAGGCCTTCCTGCGTAACAAGAATACATTGCCTGTAATATTTGTTCATATAGGAGATTGATCAGAGAGGAGGAACTCCAAGAAAAAAGAATGAAAAAACTTCGCATGTAGATCCTTCCAACGATATCCTACCCTCAATCCTGTCCGGATAATGAAAGATACTTAAGGAAACCCTTCTCACACTTATGTCCACATCTAGTAGCGGCCACACAAGATAATACCTTTTTTCACAGTCTTTACAGGAATTGTTACAAAGAAATAACTTAAAAATCTAATAAAATAGTCAGTCTTAAAACTTTCTCGCAGTAGCTTGATAAGAACATACAAAAGTCGAAAAATACTCGATCTTCCTTCAGTTTTGGGAGTCTTTCTTCTTCTCGTGCCTGCTTGTATGCTTCCGTAAACTTGGAATGATCACATACATCCTTATCGCAATCCTTGAACGACATAGGTTCGATACGGCAACGCTCTAACGAATGAAAATTGGAACCTTTCCAAAAGTCTCCGCAGATACGATAAGGTTTCCAGCAAAGATATGAAACATTAGTGCAATAGTCTCTGATTGTTGTGCAGAGATGCGACCTCGCAGGATACATCTCATCAGGCGTGGATTTCCCAAAGGGATCAACCCAAACAAAGTAGATAAGGCGGGTGATCTGACTCGGGTCAGGCAGTTTTTCGATCGCACGCGCGAGCCCTGCCAAATCATTAGTCATATACGGTCATGGATATACTTTGAAGCTCGAAAGACTACCTCCAGAAGTAACTAATTTACAATCCACAATTACCAGGGTCGTCAGGTTTTTGAGTTTCGGGGAAAGAGCTATTAAACTCCTATCAGAAAGTTCCGGGCATCGCTCCATCGTAAGCGCCTTTAAAATAATTTCATTAGTCCTCCTTAGTTGGAAGAACTTCGGAGCAATCTTGAGGGTATCGAAATTTGTTGCAACGTTCTCCTGGGAATGAAAAATCCTAAGGTTCTCCAGGTTTGGATAGTTATTCGACAGATTGATCCAAATATTTTGGGCCACAACACCCTTGCTCCTGTCATCCTTGATTTGAATTTCTCTCATCATCGGAAATTTTTCAAAAACAAGGTTGAACCCCATGATAGCACCATGCATATTCACCGACAATACTTGAAGTTGCGGGCAACTCTGCATCATCCGAGTAAAGAGCTGTGCTAAATCACTGACTTTTGGCATCTCCACTATCGTATGCTTTGAAAGACGTCTGTCATGGGCCGTGTATGACGCCCCACCATGTATATTTACTTTGATGGCACGTACCATGTTACCCAATTCCTCGTCTTCGCTAATTGTTCGAACAAACCTCCTAAAGCTCTGAAGTTTGGTCAGATTGATATACTTACAGACGATCTGTTGGCCTAGATAACGCCAGTAGTGGCAAGAGCGAAGTACTGCTCCGAGGCGGCGGTATCTGGTCGTGGTAAAGCTGCTGTCAAACCTGAAGCTATTTCCAATGTGGACATTTTTCGTCTCCATCTGGTCCTCTGGCATGAGGCCGTCAGCGAGATAACTGAAAATGGTCGTCAAGACACCTTCAGGTAATATTCTAATGCCACCGTCTCCTCCCTCAAAGTAACATCCGGAATGGTTCCTGTCAGCTCTAACCATTACTGATCGTAGTCTGGGCTTTGATGCTTCAAGGAACTCCTCGGGGAACTCTTCGGGTACCGGCTCCTCTCCTCCCAAACTTTCACCCAAAGAAACCCCTTCCTTAAGAGTCTTCTTCCTCTCTCTCTTCTTTGAACACGGCTTTGTAGACTGAGCAGTTTCTGCCCCCATGAATTTGCCAAGAGGTACTCCTCCATTATCATCTTGATCTAGAAAATCCCTAACGGCATGTGCTTTTCGACCCTTATTCTTTTTAGACCCTTTAGTCATCTGTTTCTCGATAAACTCATCATCGGACCAATGTTTGCTAATCCCTTGGTAATCCCATGTACCCCCATCACCATTGACCTGCTTTCGCCTGGTTTTTGAGCTTACAAGACCATCTGCTTCACAAGGACCTTCATGATGACCCTCACAAAGCCAGCAAGTCTTTTTCTGCGGAATTGTATGAGGCCTAACCACAATTCTTTCTTTTGCACCCCACGGGTCGTGGGACGAGATCACCTTTCTATTTTGTTCTACCCGCTCTGGAGAGGGAGCCGGGGCAGGAATATTCTCAGAAACATGAGCAGGAATAGAAACGGAGACGCCCGCAGAAATAGCGACAGGGGCAGAAGGTTTCGCCTTCGAATTTCGCTTTTTGCACCTAGGATAGAGTTTAGAACCGCTGACTGCGGCAGAGGCGGACGGCGGTGGGGATGGCAATCGGAATAAAGATGATACCGGAGCTGTTAGAGACGGTTTAGGTGATGGGGATGACAGTGGAGATAAAGATGATGCCGGCGCTGTCGGAGAGGGCCCCGGTGATGCCGGTGGTGTTAAGGAGGGCGTCGGCGGTACCGCCGCCGGCAAAGACGGTGTCGGTGGTGCCGCCGCTGGCAAAGATGGCGTCGGTGCCAGCGGCGTTGGTAGTGGCGGCGTTTGAGGCTTAAACCCCTTTTCGATAGACCCTTCTTCAGAAACATGGGCATTGCCCCTGGAGAAGTGTCTGGGCTTCTGTAAATTGGCGGCCAGAATAAGTTTGTCTTCGCTGGGTGTACGCTCCTTTTTAATTATACCCTATGTAAGAAAAGGGTCACATTATAAAACGCTGCATCAATACTTACGTGGTTTCTTACAGGGACTCTTTTCTTAGGCAATTCTTCTTTCTCCAACAAAGCATCTGCAAGTCATTAGTGATCAAACTTTAATATATGGGATGGAATATTACTAGCGCGGTTCGGATTCATTTCGTAATTCTTTATCCTTTTGTCCTCATAATGTCTCCTCGATACACTCGGGTCGACACCAGGCCCGGGGGAATAACGAATAGGGAGGTCTGCTGACTGAACCGGCTCGGGTGTGTACCCGCGCGGATGCTGAGATTCCGAGTCTGAACTATCAACCGGTTCATGAAGTATTCCCGGTTCGTGCACACCCATGTCGCTCCCAGACCGAGGCTGTCTCCTTAGCACAGGATACACTCCATCATTAAAATTTCTTGTACTTCTATATTTAACAGTTTGATTATCATCTTGTAGGTTCGAGGGCCCCGCAAAAGACTGCTTTCCTGTATACTCTGTCTGCTTATTATTGACCGGGGCATGACCATCTTCAGCCTTTCGATCTGGAGGAGTTTGATCTACTAGAGCTACCGTAGTATCGCCATTGGCAACTGGATAAAGGGAATTCTCATCCTGTGGGTTGTTTTTCCTCTCACTTTGGTAGTTCATCCCACCCCTTGTATTCAGATCAGAGGCCCGGTTGTGGTCTTGGAGGCTCATTATTGCCGTGTCGTTCGATGGAGGATTACTACCGACTAATGAATACCTCAGGTACTCAGCCACCATATCAAAGGGACTTTCTGGCACGAAGTTAGGCATACCACTGTTATTTCCAGATATTGAGTATTGTGGATGATAGTCATAGTCAACCGGAAACCCTGTATAGCCATTGGTACTCGTGTCAGTCTCAAAAGATCCGTGAAATCTGCCTGGGGGGGTCGTAAAATGCTGCCGAGCCGTAGTCCCTCTACCGCCGGTATATCCTCTAGCATTTAAGAGTCCACCTCTAAACCTATTGTCTATGTGGGGGTGATTATAGTTGATTTGTCCTTGCCGTGAATCAAATCCGGGCCTCATGGCTATCCGGCCCCGCCCACGTGGATTTCCTGTTCCCCTCTCCGATGAAAATTGATGCGGAGCGCCGGGGTTGCCTGCCCCCCACCCCAATGAAAATTGATGCGGAGCACCGGGGTTGCCTGCTTCCTGGTTATTTGGAAGGTTGGGTCTACCAAGGGTCCGAAAGGGCTCTCTCCCCCCCCTTCGGGACACCACATCGCGTGGGGTCGCGAAGTTTCCGCCTGCACCCCTCATAACACGAACTATCTGACTCTGGATAATAGGGGCTGATCTTGATCCATTTCGGTTCGGGGGAGCAGGATCCATTTGAGAGGCACTAACAGGAAAAATACCACCGATAGGTACTGAGTTGGCACTACTCTGTCCATTAGGCCCAAAATATTGCTGACTGCCCCCGGTATTATTTGCGTAGGATAAAGTAGTATTGCTATTGAAGGCCCGGTTTTGGTACTGGAAACCGCTCTCATTGTGGCGAAGTGAGCTATCCCGCCTGTTTTGATAGTTCGACCTAGGAGGATAATAGTTTGTTGGCTGTGGCTGTTGATCATAATTCATCACTCGTTGTTGGTGCATGACGTCATTTTGATATAAAGGAGGACGGGGTGCCTCTCTTCCCATCCCGTACGAAGTCTGCCTATAAGGGCTTGGATTGAACGACGGACGATCCGGAATAGGTCTATTGTTCACGGAGACACCCCAAGACAATTGGCTATGGTTCACTGCCGGCGTAGCACCTTCCCGTGGATTATTAACACAGTTATCTTGCCCATATTGGAGAGTTTTGCCTGAGTCAAAATATCTAGGTTCCATGGCATCAAAATTATCATAAGTGCCAGCATTTCTAGTAGCGCCTTTATCTGGCCTTCCAACCGTGATGTTGGGATCAGCAGAATGCCTAGGTGAAGGGGTATTGTAGTCCACAGGTCCTTCTGTTTCTGGTAGATCTGTTTCGCTAGCCAACAATACACCGCCGTTCATCACTGGATTCTGCGCCTCTGACGCGCTTTTGGCCTTGTTAGCACCTCGGTTCTCAGCCCTTGCCTTTATAAATGAGGCCATGGCATCGTCCCTTTGCTGTTTTGAAACAAGCTGCCTTCCAATACTATCACCGCCGGCGCCCGAACTAGGCCTCGATATCTGGCTCAAAGAACTTCTTGATTCTCCCACTTGAGCCTCTGTCAAGACGTTGGATGGCAAGTTGCCTAATTGTACGTGGACCAACGGACAAGCACCCATTCGAGGGCAAACACCTAAGATACTTTTAGTCATCCCCTGCGTATCCAGTTTACTATATTCCAAAAGAGCATCATCTGCGATTAATACTTTTCCTCAAGAAATGATCTCTGCACAAGGGGGGGAAATCGCCCGGTTCAATATTGTGCTTCCAGGGGCAATCTTCTCCTGAACATTTCCCTGTAAATGGTTAGCTTTATGCGACATAAGTAGTATAAATAATGGAAATGGAATACGAAAGGAATTGAGCAAGGTATCCTTACCAAAAATCAACTGCTTGCGACACAAAGTAGAGCCATTGCTCCGCTCGAACTTTTCTTGTTCGTATTGTTCGTATTCTTCTACCTCAGTCATAGTGATGGAGGCTTAGGTCTGATGATTAGTTTTCCAGATTAGCCAAGTGATTAGAAGGCAGAAAGCTGGAGCCGGCTTCAGATGCGGCAGAACGGCTTAACGATGAGATATTAAGAGGATTGGGTAGGGGGTGAAATTGAGTGAGTATAGAAGCATAAGAGAGAATCGCCTGAATTTGAATTGGCGAATATGATGCGGGGGAAGGTCAAAGTGGGGGGGGGGGGGGGGTTGGTGGTAAGGAGGAGGAGGAGGTGGTGGTGGTGGTGGAAGAGGAGGGATGATGAGGGAATGAATTTCAAAGGAGCGACGCAATGGAAGAGGAAATAAAGCAAGCAGGGAAGCATCTCATGGAAACAACCGATAATGAGTGAATTTGAAGCTATAGTATGGCAGGATGTGAGTACCGCACTAACTAGGTGCGCAGATGGAACCAGCAAAGTGAGGGCGGCTTTGCAATTTCAGGCGAGCGGGGTACAGGAAAAATGAAATGCTTGCAAGCAAATCGTAAGGTAGGTATATCGTGTGTTGTAGTCCTCAATACGACAATTTCGTGAGGTTGTGGGGGATCGGTGTGTCGGTTGCCTGAATCTTGCACGGGCCACACATAAACCGCTCTGTCTTGTTTCATCATTCTACTCACATGTATGTATGTATGTAGACTATTACGCACCGCGCGCATGCTCCCGCCGACCCCATGTTATCGCTTAATTGCATCCCATGCAATCTGCGCCTAAGCATAAAGGAGGGCTTGATATGTACCAACCAAATCACTCATTGATAGTAGGCCGCCTACAATCTACCGCCAAAACTCGAAAAATTGGCTATCAAACTTACTATAAACGGATACTTCTGGCGCTAATTAATACCTTTAGCTAATCGATGTAGAGATAATCCCCGGACGGAGATAGCCAATCCTTAGTATAGTACATACATGTACATGTAGCTATAGGTAATATATCAGTTTCTATCTACCAACAACAATTAGCCAAAGATAGAATAGTGATTTTGGTTTCAATCGTGCCTTTTAGAGAGCCCATTCGTCCACTAGGTGTTTTTTTTTTTTGCTTTTTTGCTTTTTTTGGTGTGGTTTTACTTTGCGACGGTGATTTATGATCAGACGCTATACCATAAACATAAGCACATGTACCTACATGTAGGTACATGTATATACATACATGTACATGTGGGCATGTAAAGTGCATGTAATTGTGTACATGTATTCCCGCCGATGGTTCTTCGAGCATACAGTACAAAAAGGGGGGTGTAATAGATACTACCGTAGCAATACGGTATCGTGAAAAAACTTCAGGATTAAATTGGAACTTCAGCCATTATACTGTAGAAATACTGCGGTGGCATCGCGATCGTATTCTGGCAGACAAGGATACCCGCGCTATACATGTATATATACATGTACATGTACTTAGGCAGTGAGATTCGTGGATACATCTAATCACTTTCTAAAACTACATGTAACCCACCCTGGCTTTTGAAATTTTGTTACCTGAAAACCTGCCTTAATTATAGTTATAGTACTACAGGTATGTAGGGTATGCAGAATAAAAGACGATGGAACCTACATCCACTTAGAAAGTACAATCTTGTGAATCAGCTAGTGGGGTAAGTGTGGCCGTTTCCAATTCCCTGGGGCATCTCGACATACATATATGTTCTTCAAAGCACACGCACTCCTCTTCATCATTTCCCCAGATTACACGTACTCAAGTCCGAATGATAGCATGTCTGCATTCCATGTAGCAGATATTACAACTCACAATTTGATGTACAAGTACATACATACTTTATAATCAATTACATATAGGCATATAGAAATGTATTGGTTCCCTATATGTGTGTATAAAATAGCGCAGTTTATTCATGATAATGATAAAGGATATGCCAAAGAACATGTCTGGGTGGGTGGGTTAGCCAGAGATGCTGTGGGTTCGCCACTAGGGATTGGTGCTAGTACGGTACATATTTGTAATATCCTAAATTCTGTGGTTTTATGCTGGTACGTTGTTTCATCCTCATTCTTTCGTACTACAAAACACATTTGGTGTATGTGGTCATACATGTATGCAACGAATGAAATTATGATGGGAAAAAAAAATAACATGTATGCCCGCACAGGTGGAGCTAAGTCACCTATTGTGATTCAATGATACGCTTCAAGAATGCTTACCCTATCACCTCAGCTAGATCATAGTCAGTTGAATTTTGTCCACATCAGACCATTCCTCGGCCAACATTCTCCTTCCTTTCGTCCCAAATAGTTTTCCCTGAGCAGGAGCAAACCTAGATAACATCGTTAGCAATCCACGTATGAATCGCACGATTTCTAAATACTACTTCTGTATCCAAAACATGGCTATTCATGTATTGATATCGGCGTGCGGGTATGGTTGGTAAAACCAGGAAACGTGGTACATACCGTCTTCTCATTCTCCCACACACCAGCACTCCTTGCGATCACGCCAACAACTGTGTCTGGGTCGTTCTTGGTGAAATTCCCTTCCTCCTTGTGTCTAGAAACCACAATACTTCTTCCAATCAACTCCCAGATCTCTACAGGCTTATCTAACAGCACGCTACCGATACCGGTCAAGCCTACTTCCACTGTCCCGAGCCGGCCTCGCGGCGGCTCATTATCTTTGGCCTTGTCATCTCCCCAAATACAGCCCGTTGAGGCTGCCCCCTTCGAGATATCCCCGGTAGCCCGTACCGTGGCATGATAAGTCCCCGGTGATAACCCACGAACAGTGAGATCGAGGATTGTAAGCTTTGGTGAAACTTGAACCATACGTATGAGGCCGCGGATGGGATTTGCGACGCCCGGGGTATGTGTTTCCAGGATAGCTACGGCAGCACCTGTATCCAAGTTAACTACGCTCTGTGTGTACGTACCAGAAAGAGAAAATGGAAACATACTGTTAGGGCTACCGCTCCCGCGCAGAATTGCATCTCTTCCAGTGTCTTGAATTGCTGCTACTATTGCTGAAGGTGCCACTTGATGAAAATCAGATTTATTTCTATTTTCACGCTGGTAGACAGAAACAGCAGAGACTCGTGTTGCATACCAGTTCCCTCGACCGAAACCAATTGCTTCACAAGATCTGCATCAATATTTAAGATGCCTTTTTTTCCGACCAAGTAAGTCACTGCATAACTGAGAAAGATATCGAGGCTGGGAAGTTACCGGGAAGCTTCTGAAGTGATTTCGTAACATCATTAATGCATGACTCACATTCTAATGGAACTGCAAAAAGAGTCTGTCAATTCATATCTTTTGGTTAGTTTATCGAGCTCGTGTTTATGGATACATTAGATAAGGAATTTAGACCTTGAACGGGTGAATCATGGCTGGGGGTTCTAAAACAGTCATCAAGTAAACATGAAGAAATATAATAAGTATGTATGGAGGAGTCAGTGTAGGCCTATCGATAAGAGTTAAAGTGGGGTGAGCATTATATTTTGGGATGCTTGCTTGGTAATCCTAACGTATGAAGTAGGTATTGTACATGTACTTCGGGTGTAGGGGTAAGTGGGGAGACACCCTTCATGCAACCTTGGCAGAGTGGGTCTTCTCACTACCCCTACACCCGAAGTACATGTGAGTTGGTTACATTCACGGCCCGGTTTAGAATCTACATAGTTTGCCAAATCTTCAACAATCAACCACCACGAACCTCATCCGCGATGTCAGCCAACATTGGTAGGGTGAGCGCTCCCCTCCTAACCTCTTACCCATTCTTTTTCTTGCGATTATATAAACTAACTGAGCCAGACTTCCCTCGCTTACAGCCGCGCATGGCACCATGTCGATATGGGCCACGATCAGCGGGCCTTCGGACGTATCGCAACACAAATTGCAATTACCTTGATGGGTAAACATAAACCTATCTACGACCCGAGTAGTCAGTCTCCCTCATTCCCTCCGGGGTAGAGTTTCAACTTGTTCTAACGCATATGCGGGGAATTCAGCGGATTGCGGGGACTATGTCGTAGCGACGGGGTGTGCATACCTCAAGACTACCGGTGACAAGCGCAAATTGAAGAAATACTATTCCCACTCGACCAGGCCTGGTTCGTTGAAGGAGATTAGTATGGATAGAATGATTGCAAAGTATGGCGGTGCTGAGGTGCTGAGAAGGGCTGTTTCGGGAATGCTACCGAAGAATCGGCTGAGGAGTGTACGGCTAGAGAGGTTAAAGGGTAAGATATTGGCCTTGTTTCTACTCTTTGGTCTCTTGCTATATGTGGCACCGGAGTTCTGCTCGCTAATACACTCTTGGACAGCTTTTGACGGATTTGGTCATCCGTACAAGAAAAACTTAGTGAAGTTTCTTGACCCTTCACATCCTGGGCATGCCTCTAAGTCCAAAACACCAGTTACAGATGCCCTCGAAAAATTGTCACAACTAGAGGGGGCAACACCGGCGATCCCATAAAGCCCTTGTTAAATAGAGGCTGTATATATAAAAAAATACCTCTGCTAATTTATGAAAAGGCGCAACATCCAATTTAAAATACAGCAAGTAAATTCATGGCATTACACTCCGAATAAAAATAACTTGCGAATCATTTCCGTACCGTGTAGAAATAAAATACAGCGCTTATCACAGCCCTCCAGAGAAATACACTTATAAAAAATGAATCTAGAGTTTTGAGAGAACCTTTGAGGCACCAGGCCTTGAAACCGTACATGTAATGAGTCCGTTGGGGTTAGATTGTGGAGCATAAACCTCCGCATCTTTTCCTGTATTCTTTAGTCCATTGAACCATTCGAGATCTGTGCGTTACTCGTCAGCCATGCACAGTCCAAATAAAGCAACAAGTAGCTTATACAGCCCAAAGCAAGGCTTGTAGCGCCTAATTCTGATACTTGCTACCCTACTTGAAATAACTTTATTGGTGGACTTACTGATTTCGAAATAATGTTTGTTTGGGAGCGAATAATCCACATGGTTCACCTGCGGGACTGCAGCAAGGATCTGATCTGCCATTTTGTACATGGTAGCTTGGACGCTAGCACTTTTATCCTCTGCAAAGGTCTTTAAAGTGATGTCTCGAGCCTTCTGCCATGCGGCATCAAAATTAGGAATAAGCTTCCTGACGTCATCGAGGGTCTTGAACAAGCTCCATTCCCAGGTAGAGTCAACCTCGGTGCTCAATATCCGATCCCGGGTTTCGCCCAAAGTTGTATATTCATCCCGTACAAAGCCATGGAACGCGGACCCTGTGCTCTTTAAAACCAAGAGCCCTTGAAGTCCAGACCTAATGGTAATACCGGTCCCCCTCTTGCACGTAACCTCTACGTTTCTGGTTTCTGCGCCATCACGAAGGAAGGAATGTGGATGTGGCTTTCCATCAATGTCCATACGTGTCCACCGGTGGGTGATAACCTTGACATGGGCGGCGTGAATATGGGGATATCTTGCTGGAAAGTGCGCGGCCACGATGGAACCGAAGAGTTCTGGTGGCGTTACCGGATTTTGTTTTGCAAGAACTATATCCCTGAGTTAGCGGGCTATGACATTACTAGAAAGAGCTCTCTACTCACCATAAACAGTGTTCTTCATTGAGTCAGTTGCGACCACAACACTATTATCTGCCTTTGTGTATCTGTAATGTTCATTCATTAGTATATATAACATAACGCTACTGGTTGGAGGGGGGGGGGTAAACCCAAGGGAACATACGATGTTTGGATATCACCCTCAAGCAAGACACAAACCGTCATCTCTGTGACAGTATGAGTCTTTGTGGCCTCATCCCGATGCACTTTGTATAGACGGATGTTGTCCTAATCTCAAAGTCAGAAAGTGTACTCACGCGTTTAAAATGACGTTGATCACGCGTACCTTTCCATAGCGAGCTGCGGAGACCTCTGATGCCATTGCTGTAGTTATTTTAAGGATATAATGTATAGACGCTTGCAAAGCGCTGTGGGATTGATATTTGATAGTTCCTGTGTGCTGTCTCCCAAAGAAGATGGCTCGGGGGAATCCAGGGTGTTATATAGCTGCGAGAGCCTTGTACTAGAGGTATCCATAGGCTTGTTCCAGCCCCCAACCTGTTATGAGACTAGCATTCATGTACTATTATCTTGGGCTTTTCAGGGACAGAATAAATCAAGTGATCAGCGGTGATAGCCTACATTGACAATTGAAAGAGTAGTAAAAGTTAAGCTATAAGGTGTGATTACTTCCGTTTCTAGGCGTTGGGTGTTTTTTCCTGCACGTTGATTGGTTTCCAAATCTTTGCTGCATCTCCTTTTGTCCATTTCTAATATTTATCAAGAGGCGGACCGGTACGCTCGGCTCGGAACCTCTGTACCTTAGAGAGGGCATCATCGTACGGCAACCGCGTTCGACACTTCTGCCAATCTAGCGGAGGTAGCCGCACGGCGATCCCCGCCATGCCAAACTCCCGTCTCCGCTGGTAGAATACATCTAGTGTAGAATACATCTTGTATGGTCGGCTATCCCCCATTCATAGAAAAACGCTTGACTCCTTTCTTATCTGCTGCGTACATGATCTCACACAAGGTGTCTGCCCTTACAGAGGAGAGAATGAGTCTCGGCCATATGCGATAGCTACCATAGTAGACCAACCTTAGCATACCCCCCGTTTATTAAGTACATGTAGATACATGTATATCTACATGTTGTGATGCAGAGCAACACCACAGGCTGGGCACGAGACTATCTACATGTATGTATCTATGGGTGTGGAAAGCCCCGAGTGAAGAAGTGAATCGGGCGGTCAACTCGAACACTCTGCCACATTAGGGATCGGATCAGCCACATATGCAGAGACTTGGGTTCGGAATTGCAAGAAGCACCTGTACCTTTTATGATGCCTTATCTTTGTAGGCTGAGGATACTTGAGCGGAATGAGCGATTTCACTTTGTAGAAGGTTTCCGTGTCAGATATGCTGTTGGAAGCGTTGTTTTCATGTTTTGAGAACTTCAGTGTTGTCCTAAACTTGTCTTCCCAGCCCCAACCTACAGTACTGTAGCCTTAGCCCCCCCTCCCCCCCGCCATACCCCCTCCGATCTGCCCAACAATCGACCCCGCGTCACCAAAAGCTTTGGCGTATCCAAGCTTTGGAGTGTCGTCTCATTTGCCCCGTGAACATCGCCGTTTCGTGACTGCCCATAAACCTCTGGAAGCTCGGGCTACCACAACGCGACTTGTCTCCGCCGTCACGGAAAACCGGGGCGTCATACATCTCTCCCGCCATCTCCCACGTTATCTCGTATATCCATGTTCAAGCTTCAATCGGAAGCTTGACCCGACCCTGATTAGAACAGGTGCTTCATGGGAGTGCAAACCATGTCCAACGTCTTCACTCCATCCCCAAAGTCGGTGTCTGGAACTGCATCCCCCATACCCCGTCTTCGAGGTGCCAGCGGAGGTGATAGGGAGGTCCTACTCCAACCTCGTACCAATGGCATTAGGCCAAGTGCTAGCTACGGCGGTGTTGCTGGTATGAGTGTTGGAGGTACCACTGTGAACGGGCCGGGAAGCTTCAGTACAAGTCTAAGGAGTGCGACTACCACTGTACCGACCCCAAGTGGCCTTTCAGGAGTTGTTGATACTCCGAGCTCGACGAGTCCCTTAACTTCGGAGAGATTGGTTGAAGAACTTACCGATCAACTAAACAGAGCTATCAAATACAAGGAAGGGGCTGAAAACCTGCTGCAAGTTCTGGATTCAAAAAAGATCAAAGAAGCAAAGCAGGCACGAAACCAGGCGGAGAAGGAGTACAATGCTAGAAATCAAGAGATTACACAACTTAAAACCCAGATTGAAGCGATAACGAAGCCAAAAGATATTCCACGGAGGCCACGAGAAGGAAACAAGTTTCAAGGGACACCTATAAGGCCTGACGAGGCAAATGGGCTTGCTATCTTAGGTACATCGGAATGGGATCCCGGGAGCGAATCGCCGACAATAACGCTCACAGAGCTGTTGGGTGATTTGGAAGAAAAAGATAAGAAACCGGAGTATTATGTTGATAAGGCTAATAGCTTGGTCATGCTGTTTAAGCGGCATCCAAATCTCAAGTATGAGTTGTCGTGGTCCACTTTTGGGCTTAGGGTCCAGTTTATGCTTCTTCATGAGGCCAAAGAAGTAGTTGCGGCTGGTTACCGTATAACGAGATATGCTATTACTGATCTTCACTCGCTCAAAAGCATCAGGAGCTTGCATACTGACTATATTACTATTGGGTAAGAAGATTTTATAATCAGCCCTTACAACATTGTATACTGATATTCCTCGTATAGCTCCTTGATTAAAGACTCGAGAGCAAATGTGGAACGTGAACAAGCATTGAAATTTGTACGTGCATTCATAGAAATTCCTGGAGGGGTCAAGGAGATTTCTAGAGGAATTGTTCGAGGCATCGTTGCATGTGCAGAGCAAACTGATGATAGGCTACGAGGAATTTCTATGGAGACCTTGGCAGAAATTTGTAAGTCTGTTCCTTCGGGGCTTCACAAACGTTTGTTAATTTCCCCACAGTGATCTTGGACCCTTCGCTTGTTGTTGCTGCTGGGGGTGTTAGAATACTTACCCAAGTTCTTTCGGATGGGCCTTACGAACTTTCAGATACAATATCTTTGGCGTTTTTGTATTTATTGGACATGCCTTCTTCGAGAAAATATATACGGCCAGGGAACGATATAGAGGTTAGTTATATACCATGTTGTTCTCCAGGGTACTTGGCTCTGATATTCCTGGACTTAAGGTTGTTTTTTCGGTGTTCACGGATTGCCATTCAGTAAAAGTTCCAGTACCAGAAGAAAAATTGAAGTCTAGCGCAAAGGTGATCAGTTGTATGCTCAAATCATGGCCAGGTATGCAGCGCTGAAGTCCTGTTAGAGGGATCTATTCTAATCCAATTTGTAGGCCTCTTGGCATTAACAATGTACAATCTGCGTGCCCCTCGGTCCCTAGTTGATGCACTATTTATACCATCTCCTAGTGTCAGAGTATATGACCCTTCTACCAACCATGAACCAGAGACCTGCTAATGCTTTCAAGGATACAATACTTGAATTGTTTTTTGACATTTTTAAAATCAAACCTCCTTCGTGGTCCTCTAGTTTCCTTGCTGGTCGTCGGCTTACTAGTAAGTGCCAACAACACCTTGCAGAGGGTAAGCTATAAGAATACACTTCTAACTAGGTTACCAGCCTATGGAAGGGTTGCAAATCTTAAATCTGAAGCCTCTTCAAAGCCTTCAAGATCTGAAGGAGATAGCAATCATGGTAATCTGGTTGATCATTTCACTGCGCTGCTACTCGCAGTATTCTTTGAAGCAGGTCTATTAAAAGTTCGTATCTAGACCCATCACAGTGATCTATTACTAATGCAGAAACTCAGGCTTTAATGGCCTTAGTAGAAGATAGCAGCGATCCGGCAATAGTCCGAAAAACAACCCTTCTCCTTGGGGAGGTTTTAAAGTTGGCCAGCCGTCTACTTCCAAGCACTTACAGCGCACACCAACAGCTTCTTCCTGATCTCTTTCAGTCCGCGGCAAAGTTCGGCATCGATGGCCGGTTTGCTGCTTCTTCGGCTGTCTACCAGATCGATAGCCTAAACAGGACGTTACATCGCTCTTTGGCAACCCAGACTGCCCAACGTACCTCTCTCGACGAAGAGAAAAGGGGTCAGAGACAGGTAGAATTAAAATTGAAGATAAATATGACAATTGATGAAAAGCACTTTTCGCAACTGATCGTTGACAGTGGGGTATAAAACACTTTACTTTACAAATTGGTTTATAGCTTGTGGCTGACTAAAATTCACAGGTTTTGAATACCAAAAGTTACATCAAGTGGAATTGGGATTCCCTAAATGAGATGATCCAAGGCCCATTGCTCAACCCCAAGAGGCTTGAAGAAGCGATCAAGGGAACTAAGTTCATGAAGAGGTTGATGTCATTCTACCGGCCCTTCAAGTACAAGTTTTCGGATGTCAAAAATACAAAACCCAACCAGCGATATGTTAGGATAGGGTGTGCTTTGTTCCAAACTCTTTTAAAGACTGCCGAAGGTGTCAAATATTTGAGTGAAAACAAGATATTAAGGCAGATGGCCGAGTGCTTGGCACAGTTAGACCGAGTGAGTTCACAGGACTCAACAATATACCATCGCCAGAAATTAACAGCTACTAGATGAGTGGAATTACCTCCCCCGAACCGCTCTTCTCTACATCGAGGTTGGCAGACACTCTGAGCAGCGGCTATTTTGCTATGCTTGGAACACTAAGCAGTGATCCGAAGGGTCTTCAGTATGTTGCCCTTATCTGTATCCTCTATTGTAGCTAATTCTCTTGCAGAATGATGGAGCGTTGGCGCATGTTTAACATGTTTTACCACATTAGTGACTTACCAGATAGACCAGATCTCATGGAACTCTTTGTTTTAAACATGGATTTTACTTTGTATGGAACCAGTGAAATAATGTACACCCATCTATCCCCTGCTAAAATATTCTAACCCATCACTAGGGAGGGCCACCCTCGGATCATCCTCGGGAAAGTTTTGACTGCAGGTCCAAAGGTAGCTTCTTCTTTTCCCTAGCTTCTGCGGACGACGGAAAGAGGCCTGACATTCCCTTAGACTGCGCGGCTGTTTGCCACAAATCATCTTCGAAGCCTTATCTCAACCACATCTGCCGTGAAAACACCCTCACAAACTCAGCAAAGCAACGAGACGGCAGAATGGGCAATAGGACTTCTTATGACTCAACTTTATGATCCTGATGTCGAGGTTTGTGAGACTGCCGTGAAAATTTTAGAAGAGGCTTGCAATGCGACACATAACCTAGAATATGTGGTTAAACGCCGGCCACAACTCGATCATTTAGGGGAAATCGGTGCACCTCTACTATTGAGGTTTGTGTTTTCCTTAATGTATACAACATTGGTTAACGGTTTTATAAGATTTTTGTCGACCTCCGTTGGTTACCATTACCTGAATGAGCTTGATTACATTAATAGAGAAATGGATGATTGGTTCCATGTAATTCATTCCTAGTGATCCCTTTTTTCCGGTCATGGCAAACTGACCTTTAGCTAGGGGCGTAACGATTCGTACGTTCTGACTGTTGAGGCGTCACTTGCGAGGGCTTTTGCCGATGAGGAGCCTGCAAAGAAACGCCCAGGAGATATCAACGCGATAGATCGAGACATGATGGGCATAGTACCCCCACACTTTTATCGAGAACTAGCCAGAACAAGCGAAGGGTGTGTCCTGCTGAGAGAAAAGGGCCATTTTGACCAATTTGCATGGTTTATCCAAAAGCATGGCTTGGAGGATGACGACTTGGAGATCGTCACTAAGGTCAAGGGGTGCCTATGGGCCGTGGGAAATATTGGATCAATGCCCTTTGGAGCTCCGTTTTTGGACGAAGCAAACATTGTCGAGTCGATAGTTAAGATAGCGGAGCAATCTCCAGTGCTCACTCTCAAGGGCACTGCATTTTTTGTTTTGGGCTTAATCTCAAAAACTATGCAAGGCTTAGAAATTCTTCTCGAACATGGGTGGGATGGTACGACGTCTACTATGGGTGATTCTCTAGGCTTTTGCGTGCCACTGGAACTTGGGCGCTTGTTCTCGGTAAGTCCTATTCCTGTGCACCAAGCCCCACATATACAGACTAGCAAGCTAAGCTATATCCAGCTCCGACCATGGATACATACGGGTGATGAGACCAACGCAGTCAACCGGCCGTCACCATTATCGTCTGTGATTGGCGACGATCCGCTTGACGCAAAGATACTTACGGCCATCGCAAATCTGAATAACCACATTATGGAGGGCACATCTACGAAGGAATTGAACAGGTCAGAAGCTTATGTCCCCTTGCTTATAGACTGAGCTAAGTGGAGAAAAACTACAGGCTGAAAGCGAACCACATGTCCCATTTTCAGAACTCTGATCTATATCGTCGAGTCATGATGTTGTTAGAATCATATCGCTATCGACAGCATGTCCGGCGGTATATTATTGACCTTTTTGACAAGTCAGTCGTGGAACAGATAGTAAGGGATGGAAGAGCAGAACAAGATTCTACAGAATCGCCGCAGACACCCGAACATATGCGGTAGCCTTTTGAGCATTTCCTATTGTTCTTCTCAGACATCCCTTTATCTATTTTTGAGCTTGTAAAATACGAGATGCTTGTACTTTTAGAGACCGCGTTTTATGTGGCTGGTTGGGTTAGCAGGTTTGGCAAAAAGAGGGTTCCCATTTTTTTTTTGGGGGGGGGGGCGTAAAGTACCTACATAGCTCAATTTCATCGTGTCACGTTTCTTATACTACATATATAGACTTTGAGCATAATGCCAAGTCAATACATGTACTTGTTATTTTAACAATTAGACAGACATGCAAGTGTGACTTACACTTACCTATTGCGTAGTTACTTATTAAGCTACGAAGCGACCTACATGTAGCTTCATAAATCGCAAGTCGTTAGATTCGTACCCAGGAATCTTGACAGCTCTAAATCTCTGCATCGAAAAAAAAAAAAAACAATGCGATGGAGGACGATGGACGATGGACGATGCCTTGTGAATGACGGGACGATTTCGGGACACTTACATTAAAGGAAATTTGCCTCTCTTTCTCTCTCTCTCTCCCACCTACATGGGTAAAGAGCAGAGAACCGAGGAATGCGTCTTCTGGATCAAGGATAGATGCTCTGCTGAGAGGTTGAACAAAGATGAAGAAAAAGAAAGATCGACGCATGCTGTATTAAGCGAGCTGTCGCCCAATCCCCAGGGCTGGTGGCTGAATGTATGACGCGCAGACCGCGTTCACACATTCACACATTACATACCCTGTTTCATGCAGGACGTACATACATACATTGCACATGTGTATTTAATACGCAGGTCTTCTAGATACCGATAGAGTACATACATGTACTGCTCTACGCTAGGATTCACCTTTTTCCCCTTTCCTTTTGATAATCTCCTATGTACTTGAGGGCTGGGTTTTCTGAAGTACCACACACACACTTCGGACTATTCACAGGGCCCATCTACGTAACTTTAATCTGTGAGGAAAGAAGGGGTGGTCCTTTTGAAGTGTTTGATTCCCGAACGTGTCACGAGTATGAGGTTGTGTAGCCTGATACATCTAATACCCTGTAATATATTGTGCGTTACAAGTGCGTGGTAACGCATGTCAATACGTTATCTGTAGGAACAGCCGGTGATCCGTGGAAATGGGCTATAAAGTAAAGCAACATCCAGTGACAAGAGTAAATAAAATGTGAAGAATAAATGATAGGACACTCGGGCTGAAGGTATGTCTTGCTGTGCCGTTCAAAGTAGCTACTCTATGTGTGTATGTATGTTATATGTATGTAGGTGTGTATTTTTCATTTTTTTTCCTTCTAAGTACTAATCTACCAGGTGTTGTTGAGTGTTTATGTAGACTACCATAAACGTAGTAGCGTATGCACGCTAGGTGTGGTACCTGAGCCTGTTTTGGGATATTGATTATTGATGAGTCGTGTGTGTGGTCTAACGAGTTAGGTCTGGCGACGAGGGTAAGAAAGTCTCGATCGCAGCACAGAGTCCTGATCTGTGAAAACACATCGAACTCTTAATCCGAGATCACGCTTACTGGGCATCGCTCACTTCTTTCCTTCCTTCCTTCCTTCCCTACCTCTTCGTCTGCTTTGTGAATGGTCAACTAACTGCCACTGTCCAGGACAAATGCCTCTCCCCAGAAGGTGCAGCCGGCTGTGGTCCTCTGGGGAAGATAAAACAGGACAGGTACAGCACGTAGTTCGCGGGGCCCATGAGGACAAAGGAACTGGGGAAACAAGGATTCCTCTTGTGCTCTTTTGTGCTCCTGAGACAACCCCCCAAGGAAGATATACTGGAATGGGAGAGTATAAGTGAATGGGAGTGGAATGGAGGTGAAGAGAGGGGGTGAGGTGATAATTAATGATGTGAGATGGTCCTAGGAATACGGGGGGGCTATAATACATGTAAGTACCTCCAACAATTGTAACATTGATTTGCTCGTGATGGTCTTTACCGGTTCATCACCCTCCTACCAACCACATATTAAATAATAATAAAAAATGTATCGTCCTGCTAGATATATCCTCCTGTCAATATTATCCCTTGTTCGTGGCCTCACTCTTCTTTCCTTGCTGGTCCAACAACAGCCTCTTCTCATCGGAGAGCCCAGTACCAGTGGTCGATCCCCAATCGAGATCGAAGACTTCAATCGGCTTCCCCCCAGTAAATCCACACCCCCTCCGCCCTTCTCTTTTCCGCTCATGCTGCCCTCTCTCCCCTCACCCTTACTCGTCCCACTAAGATACTTCAGACCAAAACATTGGTTTGAATAAAATAAAATACATTTCCAGTTCCCAAATTGACTAGATACGCCTCGCAACGGTAGACGGCATTTTTTCCAAGAACAGTCCGTCACGTCTCGAAACTGCTAAAAGGAACTCACTTCTCCCTCCTTTCATCCTTCAAAAATACGCACCTCCCCCCACCCCCCAATAACTGTGGCAAAGATCTTTTTTTTGTGAGGTTTATTACGAGCCACTACCTCATTGTCTGTTTTGCTTTTCTTAACATCGTCAGAGTCCCGAGGATCATTCCTTCTGTCATCTTTTTTATTACCGCAAACCAGCACTACTATACTACCACAACTACTATTACCATCAGCACAATAACCACCACCACCACCACCACCGTCACAACAACCAGCATCACTACTACAATAGCATATTTACTTCCGAAATCCTTTAAAGACACGTCCTTTCTCGCAATTGTCCCCACCCTCACCCCCTTCTTATATCCTCGACTCCCCCTCATTGCTTGACCGCTACCTTTCTCCCGTGCATCCACCCTTCTTGCATGCTGGTCAGCAGGGACTGCTGCATTCCTAATAAATAGGTCTGGAATAGCTATCTCCGTTAAATGCACCGGGCCTAATATAGGGCAAAGGGCACTTAACTAGCCTGACGGTAATATATACGATTCTTTGCAATGGAGAAAATTACGGTTTTGGGGGGATATTCTGAGGAACTGGCCTGTGACGGGTTTCATGATGCTCGGGCCATTGTACGGCTTGCGCAATGCTCAGTTTGCTCGCTCCCTCTCCAACAACCCCGAACACTTCCTTGTGGAAACTCGATATGCCTTCCGTGTCTTCCCCGATTCTACTTGCGACAAAACATAACTTATCCACCATTACCAGGCCGACTGCAAGGATTTGAGTGCCCGTTCATAGAATGTGGGAAAGAGCATTCGGTTGCAGACATTGCGTTGGACGTGACCTTGTCGAAGGTGATGGATATCCTTGAGAAGGATCTGGGTTGCAATCGTTCGGAAGCGTTCCCTGTGGAGGTCAAAGAAATTCTAGATTTTGAAATATCGGATGTCGAATCAGATGGGGGCGAGAATGTGGAACGGAAATGGGTAGTGAGTGGTGGGCGCTTGATGGCTATTTACACACTTGTGATGAAGGCCGAACTTCCATACGACACAGAGGTCACCTGCATGACACTTCACCCGGATGGTTGCGACTCTGCTGCCTTTGACCGGGAGCTTGTGCAAACTTTAAGGACAAAAATCATGTCGGAAATGGAGTGCCAGGTTTGCTATGGGCTTCTTCTAGATCCTGTCACTACATATTGTGGACATACATTCTGCCGGAAGTGTTTGGAGCGCGTACTTGACCATTCGCAGCATTGTCCTGCCTGTCGACGCCAGTTACATCTTCCAAATGTTCTCCCGGCGCAAGCAAGTAACAAGCGCTTAACAGATATATTGGTCGGTCTATGTTCTGAGGCCTTGGCGCATAGGGCGACAGCTGTAATGGAGGAACTCTCTGCTTCGGAAGATGACGATTTGAACACACCAATCTTCGTATGCACCGCTTCCTATCCTGGTATGCCGACACCTCTGCATGTTTTTGAACCTCGCTACCGATTGATGATACGACGAGTGTGCGAGAATGGCACCAGAAGGTTTGGCATGTTGCTACCAAATAGGACCGGTCAGCCGCAAGGGGAACTTGGCGTTGTGCCATTCATGCAATATGGTACAATGCTCCAAATTGAGGGCGCCAATATGTACCCGGATGGCCGCAGCGATATCTGGACTGTAGGAATCTCGAAGTTTAGGGTCAAAAGATGGGGAATTCGGGATGATTACATGGTTTCGGATGTAGAGCGGGTGGATGACATCCCGCACATTGATGAGGAGGCTTTGGAGGCGTCTGATACTTCGTTGCGCATAAACATATCTCCGGATCTCTCACCTCCGTGGACACGACTTTCGACCGAAGCTCTTTTGCAGATTGGGCACAGCTTTGTCGATCAGATGCAAGCAATTTCCGCCCCATGGCTTCACGAAAACAACATTCTTGCTTTCGGGAACCGCCCCGACGATGCAGCAATGTTCCCATATTGGCTTGCGAGTGTTCTTCCAGTTGCGGAGGATGAGAAATATCGTCTTTTGGTGTGCACTAGTGTAAGGGAGAGGCTCAAGATAGTGGTTGGATGGATTAAAAAGATTGAGAGCCATCGATGGTTAGTTTTGCCAATTCAGCATTAAACTGGGTAATTGAAGCTGATTCTCAATTGCAGGTTTTCTCCATCTACCTGTGCGATTGTTTGAGATCTTGACTACATTTTGTCCGGATATATAGACCAGCGCGGCTGTTCCGATAGTTTAATCACTTGTTGTCCTACGTTTCTTTATGTCTTCATGGTCGGATATCTGCCTTTTTTTCCCCCCCCTCTCCTTCTTTCTTTCTTTTTCTTTTCTTTACTTCTTAGGCGCATTCTGGAGCATCTTGCGTTAAATTTCACTTGCTACTTGGGGCATAGTTCGGGTTTTTCCTACTTGGGTTCACTTTTACGGTATCTTATGATCTTTATTTTGTTTTGTCCTTTTATTTAGTGGGGTTTTAAAAAACTATCTGTAACAAAATTCTAAAGATAAAAATTTCTGACCTGTAATAGTTAAACTGTTCCTGTTTATTCCACCTTGTGGTTTCGACCTCAAGTTACACTGGTGTGGTTGTTTATCTGTACTTTTCTTGGTTTGGGTTTTTTAGAATGATATCAAGAATCATGCACATGAGCGACTGATATTCTATGATTGATTTACACCGTTAGTATGGTCTTCAACACATGTATAGTTCTTGTTCAAAAGTCCTGGGACAACGCAACCACTAGTTGCTACGGGGCTTGTCCCGGTATTTTTGACATGGAGGTATACCTACCTACACTCACCACGTTCAGGAACTAGACCGTTCTCTATATAAGATGACACAGCTCTCGACCTCGCTTGGTCAGAATGAGGCTGAAGGTAGGCTTCACTGCCTCAAGTACATGCACTTTATCTCGTAGTCGATACCCGCATGCACGGGCGAACACTGCATAAAACTCTGTTTTTTTTTTAAAAAAAAAAAAAACTCAGAACTTAAAAACTATAATCCGCACAATATACATGTCCCTGATCAATTGAGGGATGCCGCGGTGATGCCTCCTTACTATATAACCTAATGACGACTATTTCCCTTCTCACACGCTGTGTTCTATTGGCTGATGGAAATCATACATGCAGTTATGCCCTTTTTGGGCAGAGTAGAGACATGTGATGCATTAGGAATATTGAAGGCTGATAACGGCCCTGCATGAATACGTAAGTATGTAGCCCAACTAGCTGGAGACCAAGTCGATTTACCCTTGTGAGTTCTGATCTCTTCTCATGGGCCCGATGCCCTTGAATCGCAGGATTCTGATTTTCGGAACGGTTAAGTATGAATACAATAGTGGGATGGTTTCAATTATAGATTCCGGATTATTTACCACGAAACTTTCTGTCTCAGATATGCCCGGGGGAGTACTGGAGTGTGCTTGTATTCCTCGGCGCCTTAATGCGCCTCTAGCTCTATCCTTACACGTACCATACCATCGCCAACTATTTTCCTGAGGCAATTTAATAATTAACAACTGGCCCATATATAATAAAATGTTGATAATATTCCAACCTTTAATAACTTCACCTTCTGTGTCATATTGCGCCTCATGACCAGTGAGCTCTCCTATTCTCATGCTGTTATATCTTATCGATAACGGGTTTTTTTCTTTCCTCAAAAAGAAAATACGTTACATGCATGCGTGATGCCTTCAAATTCCCAGGCCAAATCTCAACCTGCAAGCCAAGCCGAAAAATCTAAATCCCTAGCGACAATTAAGGGTCCAATATAAACTGGTGGACTTGTTCACCTTGAGTATGGCTACTGAGGTGCCTAACCACCCTGGCCCTGATCCACGGATTGTGATTCAGGACCGATCTCGGATCGTAAATGCATTAAGAACTTGTCTAAATAGGCATGTTTATAGTACCATCTCTTTTCCTTTTCAGCACCTGTTCCGAGCCGAAGTGGAACGGATAAGGCATACCCCGTTCTAACATGTCACGACCGAGCTGCCGAAATAATGTGGCAGTTTGTTGTGATAGCTGTCAGATTTTGGCTATGATTTCGTAATCATTCCAGGTTCAAGACGACGACCTTATCTACTTCGAGGCACACCTACGGAGGAGACACTTGGGTTAGCGAGTGATAGATGATGACTTGCCTACCTTGCTCGGGTGCAGGACATGGTTCGGTTTGTAATAATTGTTTACGCTTCGTCCAGTTTTAAACTTGCGACTCGAAAACCGGTCCCTGTCCAGAATATCCTCCAGCTAGGCCACTTAGGGACTAGGCTTGAAATCCAACCATGTTGCAACGTCCTGGAATTTGCTTGTAAAAAGAAAATACCTGATAATTAGATATGTCAGCTGCAGTTAAAAACCATGCAGGGCTGTTTCTGTGGGAGCATCAATATTTGAGAAGTATAAAAGTTCTCACTTGTATATATATAAGTGTTAGGTGTCGTCCACAGGTGAAACTTGGGGCCACGAGGCTACAAACCATGGGCAGATAACAAAGGTTTAATAAGTGAAACAATCTGGGAGGGCGTTTTTCCGGATAACACGCCATGACAGTTCCGTCTTCGGTCCCCAACATCTTATAAAAAGTAGGTTGGGAGCTGTTCGGTTCTGTGTTATGGTGGGCTTCCTTTTATATGTCGTGTAAGAAAAAAAAATCAAAAATTCGAACGGGCGCCAGTGGCTAACCCCCACATTAGCATTGGCCGCATGCAACGAGAGTTGAACTCCTTTAAGTAGCATCGTCAATCTAATGTGGAGATTAAACCACTAGGCCATATGCCCGTTATATAGTTGGGAACTGACACAAGACATCATTATGAAAAAAAATACACAATGATCGGTTTTCTGTGATGTCCCAAGTTGGGGCTTTATAATTATATCAATAGTGGTTTAACTGTATCTATCTCCATAGAATGGTTAGTCTTAAGGTATTAAAATTCTCATCACTGTACATCACACTGTTGGCGGTTCTGCCTATGGGGTGTGGACTCAAATTGTCCCAAACATATGATTACCTACTTTAGTAACTTTAGGAATATGCCTAGGGCGTTAAGACATTCTATGATTCGATATGTTAGGGCGTGTTGATAACACCAGCGGTAAGGTTTGAGGTTTATTCTCTCCCTCGTTTACCTTAACGTGTCATTCGTTCACGAAACGTGTCGTCTGTGCAATACTTTTTGTGTAATTATAAAGTATGTCGTTGGCTATGATACATGTAGGTACATATAGGCACTATACATGTACATAGTTAAGACCAACAGAGTAAAGTGTCATACATGTAGCTACTCATAAACCACATTTGTTAACAAAGATTGGCACCCGAAGCACACCAATTAAATGGGCCTTTAAATGTTGATGATCGAACCAATATATTTATGTCTTTGAACCGGTAAGCGGCATGTACATACCCTATATTTACTTAACCTAGTATTAATTCCTTGAGTGACTCGAGTCCAATGCCAGACTCTATATCGAAAGATGATCCGAGTAAAGAGATAATATATATATAATAATATATTATAATTAAATTATAAAGGTAACGGTGAGTTTTTTGGACGCCGCGAGCTATCGAAAATTTCAAAACCATCAGTGAAAAAGGCTTAGGTATACGTAAAAATATACATCTAGGTGCAACCACTCTTCAAGAGTGTTCGTGATTCATACTTGTGTATAAGATGGTCAGTGCCCAATGTGGCTTACAGAGTTGAAACCAAGAACTCAAATATATCCATAACATTATAAAAACCTGATAACAAGGAGTAAAAACATGCACCATGAACATCTTATATTGACTTTAGCTACCATTAAGTACTGGTGGCTTGAGATTAATCTCAAACATTTCAATGCACAGTTTGGTAACTGACTTGAACCAGACATGCCATATTAAATCCGGATCAGGAACACTTTTGGTGGGTGGCCGTAGCTAGGTACATGTTAGTACATGTACATACATGTATTTACGTATAAGATTTTTCTTCCCCAACTTAGCGGCACATAATGCTCCGTAACTAAAATTTTAAATAGCCTTTGGCCTCCAGTATAATTCATTACTAGAGAAAATTTAGGAGGGGTATAGCTGCTATATATACCATACACGCACACACGTACATATACATATGTCATAGCAGAAGTTTTTAAGATTCAAGTGCTACATGTACATACATACGTGTATGTATATACTTACAGTCTCGGAAATGGGGTAAAAATGTAACCATGGGGCTACGGTATTAAGTCAGGGATACCAATTTAAACCAGCATCTTAAGTAGAATACCATATCGATATATACCGTATCAATATATACCGTATTCTTACAGATTACTATCTATTTCCGGTACTGTAGTAAGTACATATAGGTCATGGGTGGCTAAGCTATGGACTACGTGTCCGAAGACAAAGACATTTCGCCAAAAACACCTACAAGATTGAAAATGACAGTTTGTGTAGGAGTGGTTCAGTCTTCGTTATTCTCTGGGGAGGAGAAGGGAGGTAATTCCAATCTTTTAATATGAAATACTGACGTACCTTTCAATGACCATGGCCGGACTCGACTGAGTTCTTGTGAGTAACCTTCGTCCGGCCTTTGCCCTATATAAAATAGATACATCACGGAGGACAAAGCGCAAATACACCAGCAGATACTACCCAAGTATCATCAAACCCCATTTACACATATTTCTCAATTGTACAAGCCTCGAAATCATGGGTAGAACGATAACGCAGACAGGCGTTATACGTTACTAAGTGTGTGAGGATGGATTGTGGCCGAGGTTAATGAGGTAAATATGTAATTCAACCCAAAATGTCTTAACTGAAAGTGTAAATGGGTGTCGGGGATATCTTATCAAGGTTCTGTCTTGTCGTTGGTTCTTCGAATTCCATATTTGCGATTAATTAGACATAGGCCCTTGGTAGACCCAGACGCACATGTTGGCTCGGATCTATTGTTACACGTATACTTACATCATATTTCGCGTAATCGGTACCGACGAGCGCATATATACGCTATCTTAGCTACTAATAAATCGCGGTTTGAGGTTAATTTAGCCGAATTGGCCCCACACCCTCGAATATGCATAATAATCATAGTATCTCACTCGGAACAACCGCTGTCCTTAAGTTGACCCTAGAATAGGGGGAGCATTCAATATCAAAATTAACTGTTGCTTTTTTTTTTGAAGGGTCAGTACCCACCGACAGCTTAAGGGATAAAGGATCGTGACTAGTGTAAACGTAGAGGTACAGTTGACTCTATTAAGTGGTACTCTTGTCTAGATCTATACGCCATTAATTTGGGGGGTTTATAAGATCGAAAACACTTGCTGGTGGAGGTTCCAAAATTCCGCGAACAACACCATGTGGCACATTAGCACGAAATCTCTGATATTTTATTACTCGAGCGCTTTCGACCGTTTTTAGACTGGTAAAGGGGCCCGCGGGTAACCTCGGGTCAATTAGATAATGATGCCTTTGCTTCGTGTTACAGCTATATAATTACAATAAGACACAAGTTATATCCCCACCTATAAACCACAATCTCCCCCCAAACAGACCATAGCGTTAACAAACATCCGAGTACATAAAGGGCTGAAGATCTATATTCTTATAAGATAAACAGCACTACAAGAATTGAGGAGGTGACTATACTAATAAAAGTAATACCTTAGGACTACCAATGCTATCCTTATATATAATCACTTAGCGATTAGAGTCAGCTGTATCCTAACGTGCATAAGCTTTGAGCGGCCGGAGGTACGTACCCATCTGCAAAATAGAACCTTCTTCAGCTTATAGAACTTAAAGGTCTGACTTTTCTCAGCTAGCCTGACTCTAAGGTTTGAACTATCAAAAAACTATAACCTCCTGTCGTACATAGTATGCTCCGTTCACTTTGGTGTCTTGTAGTTAGCCATAGGTTCAATATCGGTAATATTTCACAGGCACGAAAAATATTTATACCGTCGAGGCGGTTTGATTAAGCATATAGGACACACGGTACGACGAACACCAGAAGAAGGATCCCCAAAGCGATTATATGCAATGGAGTGTATATCAGCCCAAACATCCTTTGCGAAGCCATATACTTACTTACCTAAACAAATGCCGTATTAATCCCTTTTAACGGCCGGCTACACAGGACGTCGACAGCATTAGGGGGGACTAGGGGCGTGTTCAAGACAAATAACCATATATATATATAGGGGAATTTCAACGTCCTGTGTGACGGCCGCCGAGACGAATTAATGTAGTACGTGGTCCAGACATGCCCAGCTGCAGAATGTTATTCCTATCACGGGCTTTTACTGGCTACATGTATACATGTATGACCCCGATAACACCCCTTAGGTCCTGGGCATGGCCGGAACTCGGCCTACCCCCCCCCCCCTTTTTTTTTTCTTTGGGCATATGATTTAACAACAATTCTCGGATGTGCGGGTTGCATGCATAATGAGTTATAAATCAATCAATCAACCAACAACATTTTAGGGCGCATTATATTAGTACCGAGTGATGATCTGTGAATGAGATAATCACTTATCAGAAAGAACACTCATCAGCTAGCTGCCACATACCATATGTTTAACTTACGTGTGATTAAGTACTATGACTTTCTCATTCATAGCATTGTCTACACTTGCAGTACGCTTCTTAGCCAGCCCTGCCTATTGATGAGTATGGTGGCGGACACGACAACGAGGTCGATCTTAGCAGAAGTAACAAAGTTCCTAGCGCTGATCAGTCCCTTTTAGGGAAGTGGTTAAGACTAATAAGGATAGACCGAGTGCTGACTCGTGAGCATTTCAATTTGGCCTTAACAAATTTGTATGGTAAACTTTTGTCCTGCCTAACAAAATTGAAAACCTTTTTTCTCAACAACAACACAACCTACTCGCGCAGCCGAATTCTAACTAAATCACGTGGTGCTGATTGGCAGGTTTCTTGCGCCGCTCACAGGTCATGTAATTCAGTTAAAACTCGGTCGCGCGAGTAATTTAATTTGCAGGCCGTACTTTGATTCTCCTACTGATTCTCTACAGAATTACTGTGGCTGAATTCAAAAGTCATTGATTTGTGGTTCTGCTTTTACCTACCCCGTTGTCGTGTCCACCACCATACTATAATAAATGTAAGGGTTTCGATAGTGGTGTATGCCGATTGATTGTTCTTCATGATTTATCACTCGCATGTCTCATTCAGCTATTATGCCCGTACCCACCAAACGTACTAGGGTGTAGCGAAAAGTGGTCAGAATCTGGTAAGACAATTACACGTATTCACCGCAACATTCACTTATCAGATTCTGATTGCAAAATAGGAAATGAGTACAGAGCCTATATATAATTCTCTATAATTCCCTTTGACTGTGCGTGCTTTCCGCTTACCCTCAACACCCGGTACTACTAGCCCCCCGGGGGTTTTCTCTATTGATTCTCCAGTCGTCATGCACCATTAGTAGGGGTTATGCTTTAAGATTACCTTCTGGATATGTAAGTACATATATACGGGTTACTATCCTCCAGGCTAAAAAGTGAGGTGATTTCAAAATCAACTGCCTCCACAATTAGAACCCAGCAGCATCATGATCTCGACCTTTTCTTTCTCTCTTTTTGGGCCTGATCCTCCAAGCTAATACAAGACTGCCATGTCTTAGATATCTCTCGTATATGAAAATCTTCAGACATTCCTAAATGTTTTAATGCTCCTACTAATATATAATCTACAGGGAAAACACCAACACAGCTGGTTATTTGTATCCCTCAGATCTTACCTGCAGAGTCCTTAAGCCACTCTTCGCGATTGACACTTTAAACATACGTGGAACAGCGGTTTGGTAATGACATGTTTGGTAAGGTCGTGGTTTGAAGCGTTAATTAAACATCGGCCGCGGTGATAGGTTGGGTTTAAGCATAGAATTGGAAGCTCTTAAGAAACCCAATTAGATTGAGTTTTCCTTCTTTCTACCCCGCGTATCGATGCAGGTAGGCACATAATTGTGGGATCAATAAGGAAGTGGGAGCTCTAGGAATCTCCTGTTTCCAAGCAGAGGTGGTACTGCACCAACATCAAGTTTTATGAAGTGTAGAAAAACACCCAAACGATCAACTGTAGTAAAGTTTGGGCTCGTATGTCGTCCCAAAGTTTTGGGGTCTGGGGACCAAGGTGCCGAACCGCTTTTGAGACAAACTAGGCCTCGGCGGCCTGAAGTATCTGTGTTTTGGGCTCAGAGCTATGGATCGATTAACTGGATTTCCTGGCTCACGGAACGCATGAATACTATATGATTTTCGCTGCAGGAGCATCGCGTAGTTCCTACTATGTAGACGAGTTTATTGGGAAGGGGTTTGTGCATGTAGGTGAAGCTAGTAGAAGTCCTGGGGAGGGGCAAAGTGCTGAAGAGGCGTTTTAGAGTGGAACGAATTCGTCCCAACCGCCGATCAGAGGCGCTGATTTTTGTGACATTTGGCGCTGGATATCAGTTTCAAGATACCAGGTTCGCCCATCAAAACCTCGTGCCGCCCTGTTTCGGGTTTTGACCACTACTTTATGTACGACACAGCTTATTTGAAGCTTGAACTACTAAGCATTCAACGCTAAATAACACCTGGGGCAGCTGTATCGTTATCACGACATCACTATCTCTGTTTGCCCAGATTTATCAAACAAAAAAAAGAAGCATGCATATCGGTGCATATAACTTGACACCATGTTCCACCCAGTAAGCGCGGTACAGTTGATTAAATGTACCTACATGTAAGTATGTAATTGATTTTGCTTGCCTTTCTACGGTATTTACGGCCATAGTAGAGTTCTGAAATGGGTTTGAAGAGGACAACGATACTTACATACATGTAGTTAGCTGCCGAAGTAACCGTGAGGACGCGTGGGAAATGCATGGTATTATGTGGGTTTTAGCACCATTTCACTCTCACTCTCTCTACCCGAAGAGGTGACGGCTTCTAAGTCCCGAATGATAATTTCATTTTGCAAGCGTCGTGCGTAAGTACTTGTATCTAACTACATGTATGCCAGTCAAACCAAACTACTGGCCAGAAGGCCAGCAAGCCATCAATCATATCATTGGCACAGACTACATGTATTGAACTCGCTCAACAACACACCCCCTCTTCTTCTTCCTTTCCATCGCCGCCTCTCTACTTTGTCTTTGACTTCAGCTTCAGTATCGACTCTGCGTTACAATCAGAAACACTGCCTCCCTAACTAACAGGGCTCACTCTCTTGGGCTCTGCTGCTGCTGCTGCTGCTGCTGTTACCACTACTTCTCTGGGGGCTCCTTGTTGTAATCTCCACCCCACCTTCCTCGATCTCACCAGGAGGAGGCTGTTGCACTGTGGACGGCCCTGCAAGCGCCTGTTATCGCGTGGTAACTGCTCCTCCATCTCGCATTCAAATTGGTCCCTGTTCCCACCGGCTGAGTTGTTGGACCCTTCTCTGCGTTCCCCGGACCAATTCCGTTGCCGTTCTCTCTGATCTGGGACACCAGCAACTGTATACTGGCCCCAACGCACTCGCCTTTCGACAGCTTATTATTTTTTGCTTTCGCCTCACCTTCATTTCCTCTTTCTTGCCTTACCATTAATTCCTATTCATTAATCCAGTTTCCCCCAATTCAAGTTTCTTTGTCGTTTTGCTCGACCCGAGTACTTTGAACTTTCGTTTCTTCTGGATTTGCCTTAATTTACGCCACCCTAATACAGTACTTTTACCGTAGTACTCATCAATATCATATCAGCATACCCCACATACAAAAAAAAAAAAAAAAAAAAAAAAAAAGGAACCGAAGTGCATAACGAATACTCTCGGAATAAAATACACAGACCCTGGCGGCACTTTATTAAATCATCTGATTCTGATAACCTTTTACGAACATTCTAATCAATAGCTACTCTCCGGCTGGCTGGCCAGCAGCATTCGTTCGACTTATTTGTTAATTCCCCCAACCACCCCTCTTGGCCCCTGGGTCGACCGTTGCAACCCCCCTTTACACATCCATCTTTGACGTTCATCGACATTTTTCCCACCATCCGCGTCAGGTCCCACAGAACAACCTACCAACCATCGGGAAAAAGCTGTAAGGAAACTTGTATCTTTTGTAGTCTACTTGTTAGAAGTCATGTCTCTCAAACAGGTAAGTTGTGCCCGGACTACTATATGTACTGAGCTGCGGTGGTGTGGGCATAGGCCGCAGAGGTTCAAGGGGCTTCCCGCTAAAAGGAACCTTTGGGACTGGGGTTTGTAGGAAATCGAGAGCTGGGTGGAGGCTCTAAACTGTTACGACTCACAAGACTACGATGGTGCTTTGAGGATATTCGAACAAAATGCCGACACCTCAAAGATATATTTCAATATCGGAATGATCCATGCAACACTCGGCGAGCACGAGAAAGCTGTGAGTTGACGATATTTCTTTTATATATACATGTATTATATATATTCTTACATATATTCCTCCCTAATAATGATGGTCTCATAACTCGTTCTTCATACTAACAGATGAATGCTCTGCAGGTTGAAGCATATCAAAGAGCAACAAAGCTCGACCAATTCCTCGCCGTTGCTTACTTTCAGCAAGGGGTCTCGAATTTCCTGTTAGGGGAGTTTACGGAAGCTATGGCTAATTTCAATGAGGCACTTTTATATCTGCGAGGGAACACCTTGATCGACTACGAACAACTAGGGCTCAAATTTAAGCTATTTTCCTGCGAGGTTTTGTTCAACAGGGGGTTGTGCTACATATATGATCAGCAGATCGAGCTTGGGATGAAGGATTTGGAGTATGCGGCCAAGGAGAAGCAGGTGGAGGATCACAGTGTCATTGATGACGCTATTAGGGAGCAAGCGGAGGTACTATTGCCCCTTGGTACCGAGGGTCTGGGTATTAATTATCTCTTTTAGAGGTATACTGTATTTTCTGTAGGAGTCGGCGTTCTCTACCGCCCCAACGAAGCCAAGGTCCGAAACGTTAAGGCAAAGGATTACTTGGGCAAAGCCCGGTTGGTCGCAGCCTCCGACGTTCAGAATGCCTTCACCGGATTTGCCGGAACGGAAGTTAAGAAGGTGAGACCTGGAGAAGTGCCTTTACCTAACAGCAGAGACTAACCGGCGCGCAGCAAATGAATTCCGAGAACTCCGCGACCGATGACCGCGCACCGACCGAGATTTCATTCGCGGCAACAAATCTTGTAAATCCTGATCTTACCTCTACGCGCCGGAAGTCAGATACCGCACCCTCGAAGGAGGGATCCGCCGCCGCCAGCATACGGGGCGCAGATCGTCAAGTATTTCCCCCAACACCTCCACCAGAAAACGAGTTCTCATCATCGAAGCCAATACGAAGCAATACCGTTGCCGGAGTTCCGTCGAGCGGCAGCAGTAGTAGATCACTTTCAGTCCGTGGTGCTCCCCCTCGAGCGAGAAGCCGTGACGGAGGTCGAGACGATCGGGGTGTGATGGATGACGACGAAAGGTATCTACAGCAGCAGCGAAGGCCACCTCCAGGTCATCTCCGTGGTCAATCGGTAGAGCCTCGTCGTGCGTACTCCACTCGTGCTCCAGCTCCAGCACAACCAGCGACCGCCCAACGATCACGAACGGTCCGTGAGCGCGGCGATCGGCATCAGGATGTTGAGGAGAACCAGAGCCAGTACTCGGAGGATATCTATACCGCATATAGCCATGAGCGTGATTTAGCTAGGCGCGGCGGCGGCGGCGGCTCTATTAGGCGCGGCCTCACCCGCCGGGGAACGAATAGCGGGCGGGAGCGCTTTGTGGATGATGAAGAATACGCTAGTGACGCTTATGAAGGGTCATCATTTGATGAGGATGATTTTGAGATGGTTGACAATCGTAGTATTCGCAGTGGTGCTTCCCGCCGCCCTCCGGAGATAAAAAAAGTATGTTATATCCCAGTCCTAAATCCGGGAAGCTGTTTTTTTTTTTTTTTTTTTTTTTTTAAAAAAAAAAAAAAAAGAAAAAAGAAAAAAAAAGGGGGTTCCTTGAAACAAATTCTGACCGTTTTCGTCAACTAGATCAAAGTTAAGGCTCATGGCGAAGATACGCGGATGATCATGATAAACGCCAATATTGATTTCGATGAGTTCATTACTCGTCTCCAAGACAAATTTGGTTATCGTCGCAAGACTAGGTGTAAAATTAGGGACGAGGACGGTGACGGTTTTATCAGTGTCTCTGATCAGGAGGATCTCGATATGGCGATCGCTTCGGCCAAGAAGAATGCAAGGCGTGAGCGCTCCGAGTTTGGAAAGCTTGAGGTTGGTTCTCCCGGATTTTTTGTGAAGTTCCGAAACGGTTTATTTTCGGGTTACGTCATGCGGATCTATTGCTAACTTCCTCCCCCGATCATAGATTTGGGTCCACGAAATGTAAATGATCTGAGACCTGGATCACCGGAAACTCCGGCAGCCGTCGTGTCCCTGTTTTGCGTCAGCCTTCCTTGCCCTATCACTAATCCTTTCCCTGGCGAAACCCGACCATCCAAAACTCAGCCCTATGGATTATTGTTAATCTTCATTTGATCTGGCTTTTAGATTGATATACTAGTTATGCTTTTCTTCCTCTCACTGGACCACGACAGCTTGAAAAACTTGTGCCGGAAACAGCTGCTCCTCACTGATATGCACCACCATACCCTTATTATTTTTATTCTGAGTCTTTATTTCCTTTTGCATTGGTTTGGTAGTTGGTCTTTGGTTACATACTTTGGTAGTTGGTGTTTGTTTTGTAATGTTATCTACGGGCGATGTGAGCGAGCTCGAGAAAGGGGAGGGAAGGGAGAATATGCTGGAGGGAGTTTATCAATGGACGATATTTTGTTTCTCTTGATTTTTTTTATGAGCATACTCTGATGTTACCATGATATAAAAAAATGCTTCTTTTAAGTATTATAGAGTATAAGTTTAGTGGCTGGCCGGTTTCAAGCTTGGTGCTGGGCTAGATATACCGTTGATAAGCGTGATGTTTCTTTTGAGATAATAGTTCCTGGTATCCTTGTTATGTGCTGCGATGGAGTGTGGTTGATTGAGAAAGATAAAGAGAGAGAAATATAGGGTGATGAGCGAGTGACGGAGCTTCTTTGTCATAATGGTGATTGAACCCGAATCCTTATATCCAGTATGAGTCATGGACTCAAGTAGAGAAGATCGGCCTCCGGTGTTTACGAATACCATTCTACTCTACCGTGGATACGAGTTTGTAGCTATCTCTCTTCTGATGGCGACTTACCCCCGAACCAATCGCCAAGCTTCTTCACAACCGCAATTGCGCAACGGTCCTGGCAGCGAGGCTCTGTTACGAATAAATTCCGGGCCTTAACTCCCCTCAGGGGACTGACAAATGTTCAAGTCACACCAAACAAAACTGCTGGGTTTGAGATACAAAACCCTCCGTCGGTGAGTCTTACATCCGACTCTTGGTCACTCACTCACTTGTTTGAGGTCCCATGAGTAATAATAACTGTACCTAGGTAGTACATACAATACCCATGTTTGCATTCCGCAGTTGCGTGCGTGAAGCTGTCAAACAAGAAACTCACACACACACACACAAAAAGGACTCGCCAATCTCAACCCCCGATCCTGGTGCTCGCTCGCTAGGTACATACCATGTCACTGCTGTCTATTGTCTGTAGTTGGGTAGGACTCATCCTTACATGCTGGTACATACTGCTGCTATGTGTCAGCACCATAGCTTAGCCCAGAAGCTTAGATATACATACATACTCGTATCTAATTAAACAAAACACACACCATGCACTCGGCAAGGGGGGGAAGGGGGGGGCTGTGGAATGGAATGGAGCAGACACATGGCACAGGAAAACGTTAATGTTAAAACAGGCGGACTATGGATTTCCGGTTTGGGGAATGTAAACGTTAACTTTGCCTCGTAAAGTACATGTACATATCTACATACCTACCAGGACCTCAGGGTGGTCCGTTCATGGTCGGTATCCAGTAGTTAATTGGGGTTGCGGTAGATGTTACGATGAAGTGATATCGTGGCTCACAATAACTACAGTACCCATTGTAGCTACATGTATATTGTGTGCCCTCATCAGCCCTAGCCTCACGGGTCACAAACGAGGTATGTAAGTTGAGGTAATCCACACCCGTAAGAGGTAAACAAAACGAATTATCCATCTACCGGCTCCCGCATTCGCTTCGGAGTGAAACAGTGGGGTAATTTCGCTCAATGCTTTGCTGATGGTGATGACGATGATGACAGTACGGGGATGGGGCGGAGATAGGAAAGCGGAAAGAAGAAGCTTCTTCCCTTCTAGAAAAACTCGGAAAGGGTAGCGTAAGCGGCCGCTGTCTGTAGGCACTCTACCCGCCGCCATGCCTGTGGCCGTCGTCTCCGCATTTGAGTAATTATCCATCGGATGGAACTGAAGATTATGTGAGTGAGGGTGGGCAGGGCATACGGATATGTAAGCCCCGTCGGATGGGTAAATTCAATGATGATGGATGGGTCACAGAGGTGGAAAAAAAAACACGCACATTCACAGATTCACAAATTCACATTTAGAGTATGGGTATCATATATCATGTACCAGTGGTAAAAGTACATGTAGAGAACCTACCATGCCCGGTAACATAGGGCCGAATTGAGCTTCTTCTCCACTCCTTCCTTCCTTCCTTCCCTGCCCTACACTCCCCGCTGGGGAGTCTGGGACTCGACTCCCCACCTCGCCGCATAGATTAAAAGAAAGAAGTGATGGTGGTTCTCCCACTTGCACTTGCCCAACACAGTAGGCGTAGACGTCGCGCAGGGCTGCTCACCGATTCTGGGGATGGGAAGAAGCGGACGTATCGAAATCGTCGGCCCATGTCTATCTTGATGCTGTGCAGCAGATATTTATGCTTCTTTGCGCTGGTCCGGGCTTGTTAGAGGTTGAGACCGCAGTGTGCTGCAGTAAGAGTAAGCAAGAGTTCCTGTCTGCCTTTCGGCACGACCACCACGAATCGAGTAGGTTGATCAAATTCGGTAGCAGTGTAGGTAAGTACAGCGCAGCAGAGTAGCATTCATCCCACCACCACCACCCCGGCCGGGAGAGAGAGCCCAGCACTCGGTTACTGCTACAAGTAAGGAAGGTGAGGTTATCATACTTTATCGTAGAGTGCTATTATTACTCTTTTACGGGAGTTTCACGGAGTGCCTTAGGTTACGTGTGGCTGTGATGTGTGCTGTGCTGGTGATGCTGTGCTCAAGTTACATATGGCGCGCACACACATATCACGAACGCTACCAAATCGAGATTCACAAGCGAGAGGAGAAAGGCCCCCCCTCCATCTCCCTAAAGAGGGAGCTCGTAGCCGGTGCAGAGAGAGAGGGAGAGTGGGAAGAAAAAAAAGTTTTGCTTTTGCGTAAAACGATGGATGGGACTTGTGATGGGGATCGACAAGAGCCCGATGGTTTACCTTACCGTGATGGATGGATGGATGGCCGTATGGGGGTTTTACTTCACTTTAGGCTTCTCGCTTATGGCGGTGAGGCTCCTTCCGCTTCTGCTTCTGCTTCTGCTTCTGCTGCACGTGTGTGTTGCTTCTGTCTGTGTCTGTCTTGTCTGCCTGCCTGCCTGACTGTAGACCTGTAGTAATTACATGTAACAATAGTCGTAATGGTAGCAGTAATAAATTAGTAGAGAGTATTGTTTGTTTGGTTGATTCATGTCTAGGACCCCCAATAAAATAGGATAGAAAATCCCAAATAGTAAAGTCTAAAGCCGTACATTTATTAATAATAATACCTATCATCAAAAGATCCGAATTCGTGGGCCTTTTCGTCTACTTCATTTGCCGCCGCCGCCGCCGCCGTCGGTTGCTGTTGCTGTTGCTGTCTGTTATATGCCCTTTGAAGCTTTTTTTTTTTTGTTTATTTACATACAAGCGACATGAGAGGGTCAACAGATCACCACCACCACACCACACCACCACCCTTCACCAATTCACCGCTTGACCAGTCCTATGCCAACAACAGTCAGTCGCTTGTGACTTTTTTTTTTTTTTTTTTGTTACACTGATCCAGTTACCGAAGGCGAGGGATCAACGGATCTGCGCACACGATAAAACTTTAAGCCCCCTCCCCCCCTTCCAAGACCAGCCCTAAAACCCAGCCAACCAAGTTCCATCTCGCTTCGAGGATAGGGAAAACAAACCAGCAACGACGGTCAGTGCTCGGTAACATCGGAGCCCGTGACATTGTGGATGGAGATGGGGGGCGGCCGGTAGGTGACTCGTGCGAGAGACAAAGGGAGAGTATTAAGATGGGCTTTTATGGAGGATGATGATGGTGATGATGGGTGCTACGCGCGTCCGCGTTAGAGGCAGCCAATGGCCCGGAAGCGCCTTCCCGGTTTATCCGAAAACAGGCAGCAAAGGCGGGGACGGCCACGGCGAAAAGTCGGCATTCATCATGGTTGGCGACGATTTGAAATCTCTATCATTGGCTTCAGGTGACAAATCCTGCTTTCAACTTTACCTGTATCTTATCGTATCGCATCGTATCGCATCCATGCTTGTTGTGGCTACATTTAGACGAGGTACAATACTCTGGACAAGTGTAGGCGTCATGACCTCGAGTATTTGGCATCGAATCAAATCAGATATGTTGGATTTTAGTACTTTAGCTTGGTTAACTGCCTTTACTCCAGATTTTTTAATTGATCGCCGAGATGAAGTTGCCAGAAATAGCAAGCGCCTGGGGGTGGTTTAATAATTGGCATCAATGATAGTTGAGCAAGTACCAACAGCTCTAAATACAAATAAAGAAAGGGGCGATCACAACCATGGTCAATGATCGTCTGGATCCCTATCGCTAATTGACCAAAATGGTTCCCTTCAGGCTTCAGGCTTCAGGCTTCAGGCAAGGGAAGGGGGGGAAAAATAATAAGAAAAATAAGGCACCAGCACCTAAAAGGCAAGTACCCTATTTAATTGTAGCCCTGCGGATATCGATATCGCCGTGCATAATAAAACTGAAGCGGGGGAGGGGGGAGGCGGGGGGAGTTTTGCACGAACGAACCTTTGGGACGGTTCTAGCGGTTGGTGTTTCTCGTTTGTTCTGCTAGACATGCTCAACAGGGGAAATGATTTCCCTGTTTTTATTTTTACTACAACCGTCGTGCCATTATTTCCCCGGAATGCCGTCAGCCTCACGAATATGTGATGTGTGGCCGTATGAATTGGCACAGCAGCTTCGTCGGATAATAATGGCTGTTTGGTGAAGCACGAGCGGAGCAGGCAGGCAGGCAGGCAGGCAGGCAAGCAAGCACCGAAATGAGGGTTGTTTTGCATTCCGACGTGGTCTTCTCTTCTGTCTCTATCACACACACAGGATATTTCATTTCTACATGATCTTCTTGCGCGCGCGGCACATGGGGGCAGCTTCAACAACTTCCGTGGGAACAACAGGTCGGTATGTAGACGAATAGAGTATCTGGACGAGAGTTAACCTCGCTCGGGTTCGGTCCCTGTCGGTGCCAGCGGACAAACTGAAAGCCCTATCCCACCCCTGTCGGATAGGACGGACCAGACGAGGGAGATCTGCCTGTCTTCCAAGGAGAGAAACAGGACCTGTTCAGAGGGGGGCTCCGATTTGTCAGTGGTGGGGGGGGGGACCCTGTCAACTCACAAAAATTAAGAGGTCCAGCGTCCTTTTGGGTCTCGGTTGTGAGCTTGTGAGTTGGGAAGAGGGCCAAAGTATCCGTGCACTTCCTCCAGTTGATCACAGAGATTCACCTCAGATCACACACCCGCATATTTCAAACTCCCATTCGGAACTCCCACACAGCCTGAGCCCTCGGATACTCGTGGGGGACAGGGGTTTGGTTTGTTCTTTTTTGGAGAGGGTGGATGGATGGCTCGCCAGGAAGGAAAGTGAGAGAACAAGAGACTGGAAATAAGGAAATGGAGCTCGGTACTTCCGTGTTCCCGTAATCCGAATATGGACATAACAGTCATCCCGACTGCGTGGATTCAAACCTTGTGATGATGCACTCGTAGTTAACAATTATCTGCGAACAAGTCCATGGATCCCGCGCCCGTTCATCAAAGCGTGAATCGTAAGGCGGATGTGTGTGTGGGTGGGATTTACAATTTGTGAATGAGAGAGACTAAGGTCAGTTAGTTATGTTATGTGTGGGATAGACGAGACTGGGGGGGAGTGGGAGAGTCCCCCCCCCCCCCCCCCCTCTCCCCCCCGTTCCATATTAAAGACCGGCGTCTGCCTCCCCACTCAGTGTTCCTTCTCTCCCCCATAAGATCAATAAGCATAAGCATCATCATCAATATCCTACTTATCTATCGACCTATCTCTCCGCCATTTTACCTATCTATACATCGAAGACCTCCCCCCAACACCACCACCACCACCACCACCACCTATTACCATTACCACCACCCCTTTCTCGATCTCATACAGACAGACACTTGCTCCTGGCACTTCCAACACAGCACAGTTGCAACATACATTACAGATATTGTACACGAGTCATAGCGTCCGCCTACCCAGCCAACCGGATCTCTGAACCCGCCAAATCCCCCAAAGCAAGGTATGTAAATAATTATGCGGCTCGCTGCCAGCCAGCCAGCCAGCCTGCCTGCCTACTGCTCCTTCTTCTCAAGCTCCTGCAATTCTGCACTTTACCCTCCCAGCAGGAAGAAAAATAAAATAAAAATTGCTCCATTTGTGCACGGCCAACAACTGACTCACGCATAATAGTTAGACTCAGAAGCCTACATTAGCTAGTAGATAGCAAAGGAAAATAAATACCCACGCACTACCACCTCCGCACTTAAATATGTCGACACAATCCATCTACCCTACCACCTCATCGTTACAATATCAATCATCATCATCACATCCTTCACTACAACTTAGACAAACCACACAGAAGATGAGCATCACACAAACATTTTATCTGGCACACAAGGCCAGAGGTAAGCTCTCATCAGAGGCTGCCCGATCAGACCACAACCTCCGTCTTCTAGTCGGTTAGTAAATTACCTTCCTATCTCTCTTTCAATGACAATTGTTTCTCACAATTACTAACTCTTACACTATAGGCCACGCAAACCTCTTGGACACATTGATGATTCACTTGTCAGAAGCCGAGCGGGATCAGGAGAACTGGTACAACAACATGGTTCGCGGAAACGAAGAGTCAAGGGAATCAGTACAGCAATGGCCCGAGACAATCCCAGAGGAGACAGAGGAGTATGGATCATTGGCCGCCGACTACGAGTCAGACTCCGAGTCGAGTGAGGAAGAGGATGAAGACGAGGAGATGATGGATCTTGACATGGATTACGACCTTACTCTTACCCGCGAGACATCACAATCACCAGTCTACAGCAAGTACTACCAGACACGCGGAACCGTCATTGGCATATCAGAGGTTGCCGAGGATGACTACGAAGAGGATGAGGACGACTGCGACGAGGACGGCATGTTCTCACTCACTCGGACAACATCGCACCGCCCGCCTTCGCTCTGCTCAGATGTTTCGGACGACGAGGAGGAAGACTCGAATCCGCCTTCGCCGCCTCAGCCCACAATGTCGCATCCGCCCCTGTCGCAAAAGGAACAAGAACAAGCCCGCGCCTTCTTTGAACACAATGATACACCAGGTCTAAGCGAAGAACGGGGATCATTATTCGAACACGATTACTTCGTACCCGATCGATCATCACCGACAATGATAAGCACGTTTTAATGTGTTGTCATTGTCTTTATTATGGTCACGATTCTTGTATATTGATTGGACTTGTATATTTTTTTTTACTAGTTACTTTTCTTTTTGTTAAGCGTGGGGCTTTTTCTTTTTTATTCATGAGCGAGCGGGTATTGGCGTTGTTACCTTTTTTTTTTTTTTGACATAGTAATTTTTTATTGGGTAATCCAGGCGGTTGCCTCAGTTGTATATCTTCACAACTCACTTCATATCTTTTTTTTGTAATATTTTTCTGCATATCTGTGGGGTTCACATTTTGGGACTTTCTCTTGTCATCATTTCATTGCGTGGCTGGCTGGCTTTTTATTTTATTTTTCTTATTTTATGGGTTTTTTTGTTTTCTTATTACGAGGTCATATGGTTGTCCTCAAGACATAAGAGAAAGAACATGAAGATTGTATGGGGCTACGTCATAGCAATAGCAAATGTATATCCTGTTCTCCTACCCCCCCTACTATAGGAGGGGAGTGGGAGTACACGGAAAAATAACAATCTTGCTACATACATACAAAACTTAAAATGTTTTCCGTCCACTATTTATTACATATCACCATGTCTGTTTGAAACGGTCTACTAGCTGGTGATCTGAACCATGCTATGCATCTACATAGGTGCGTGTGTTATTTATCACGGGGGGGGGGGGGGGGGTAAGAGGTGTCTGGTGATTGTGGGGTAGAGGTAGGATGACTGTAACCAAATGACTACAGCGAGGTCCAAATCACAGACATATGTCTAGAGGCAAGAGACAAAAAAAAGGTAGAGGAGAAAAGAAACCAGTCATTTCCCATGAGATGAAGCGTTGATGCGGATGGCCGGATGTTCCGTTCTATTACGGGGGGGGCTTAAACAATAATAAGAATAAAAATAAAGTACGCCGGTTAACGTAAAGTACCTCTGTTGTTATTGTTGCCGTACTCTGGCTCCGGCGCGCGGCCGGAAGTAGTTCGTTGTCGTGTGACAGATTCTCAAGTTCCTAAGTGGAAATGATTTCGACGACTCTGTTCCGAGGTTCCTACTAGTAGTAACACTCAACTTCACTGCGAAACCTCTACCCCCCCCCAGGTTACACAGGGAGGGATAAAGGTAGATACATTTGTTTGGAAATACGGAGCCGCGTAACAATTGAGTCAACAATTTCCGCAGCAGCGCTTGTTTGGAAATTGGATAGGGTCTAAATGTAGGTACCTAGAGTAGGAACCTAGAGTACGTATTTGTGTTTACGTTCTATAATCTGTATGAGGGAGGAAGCATGTGCAGAGAGGGGTAGTGCCAAATTGCATCATTGTTCACAGTCGTGCAGTTGAAATGTGCGAATAAAATTTTCCGCGCCCAACGCTCAACAAATTGTGAATATTCTACTCTACCTACTCTATAGAGTAGCCCCGCACAGGCACGAGATGGGAGGAGCGGGGAGGGGGAGGGGAAACAATATCGTCACTGAATGACCTAGTGCATCGTAGGTCATTGTCGGATTGCTTTTGAAATGAGGTCTTCATACCTATGAGGCCATATAGAAAGGGGGGTGGTTATAAACGGCGAAGGAAGTTTTTCCCTTTTTTTCTTTTTTTTTCTTTTCTTCCTCCATGATAGCATTAGCATAGCATGGGGCAGAAGGAGACTTGTCTTCTTTCTTTCTTTTTGGCAGGTTTAAGTGGTTGTGTTAAACCCTTCTTAAAGCCGGTTGTTTGTTGTAGTAGTTTCGTTTACGTTTGTTCACTTCTTGTTCAGGGTCCGGACCCTCGTTTTCACTGGGCCCTTGCTTTTAACCTTTCTCCATTATGATATCGTGCGTTACAAACCAAACAAGCGAGGTGTTTGTTCTTTTTTTTTCCCTCGTTTTTTTTTTTTGCCCTCAAAGGAAAAGAAGGGGCAGTAACAAATTCATTTGCCGGGGTCTTTTTTGTATTTTTGTTTTTCCCTCCCCTCTTCTCCCCTCCTTTCTCTAGCTCTCCCCATCACCCCTCTCCGTCTGTCCGTCATGTCACGTCAGTTCGCTACCGGAACTTTGTTTACAGTGGAATTTGGCCTGGTTGGTTGGAGGGTTTCGTCGGTGTTGCATGAGGAAATCAAGATGCGTCGTTGGTCCGACTTTAATGGCTCTAAAGTAACTCTACCAACCAAGCTATCGTTCCCCTCATGTCCATCCTGCATGGAAGAGTTTGAAATCCAGCAGCAGCAGCCGCAACAGCAGTAGCAGCACCTCCTCCTTCACGATACAGTGCAAGAGTAGTTTCCAATGTCTCCGTAGATAGAGGTGTAGGACCCTACCGAAAAGAGGCCCTTCCCCACCTTCATGGTGTGCAAGCCTACCCAGCGCGCTGGAGGCTTTCACGATCATTCGTGATGGTTTTTCCAGTGGATGCAGGGTGTGAAACGTTATCGGCATCGTTCCTTGGCAATGAGATAAGCTGTCAGGGATAGGTACTACTAGGAGAGAACTCAGATTTAAGGTGACCTATGGTCTGGCTCATAGCTGTTCTGGGTTGACACCACATGGTTGTGGATGTAGGCAGGCTGTCGTGCTCCACATAACCTGGGCGTACATCATTTCCAGATGGCTGGAACTACAGCTCATGGCTCAGTGTTCACACGATGATGATAACCCTAGTGGTCCAGTGCTAAGTTCTGTAAGCTAGTTTGTTGGATGCATAGCATCAGAACCAGAATCTGAAAGGGGGGGAAGAAAGAAAGGTATATCTGCATTTTTTTTTTTCCCTTGCGTCGGTATGCAGCTGCTGGAGTAATGTAATGAGTGTATCAGAGTTTTCCCACGGAAAGCATACGTGGTTGACAGACACTGCACTGTCCTGCTGTTGCTGCTGAAGAGTTGCCTGCTTCGACTTTTTGTCTTTGATACTCTCTAAGGCTACTCTGGTTTCTGATATTGCGTCCTCCTCTCTCTCAACTCCCCACTCCCCCCCCCCTGATGTGATCGAGAATTCAAATCAGACAGACATCAGATTCAATGTTTTCGGGCCGGGTCTCACAAAAAGTGTTGAAAGCATAATCTCCACCTGTCTTGATCCTGCCGAACCGGCCGATTGGGAGTGTGTCTTGGTCTCTCGTGGCAAGATTTTTTCCTTTGCTTTTTTCACATTTCTTTCTAACGGGACTTGTACGCTCTGTGTTGTGAATACATGACGCTCATACCTGTGTCGTAGATCTCAAAGGGTGGTTATATCACCAGGCGTCAGGCTATCTGTACTCAACTGTCTGCTGTCGATGGAAATGAAACCCATTTGCGGCAACTAACTAACGTAGGGGTTTTTTTTAAAATGCATATTATGATACAAATATTTGTTTCGGAGGTTCTTGAATATGCTAGTAATTCTGCATCTGATGAATTGCATAAAAGAGCTGTCTGTATGTCTATATGTCAGTCCGTACGTCTGTTCTGTCGTGGGACCCAAAAGTTTGTTGTGACCTTGATGTCCTGAAGTTAGCCTCGGGCTTGCGGCAGGCTCCATCATCTAGATCTCTGGGCCGGTGCCGATGATCAATCCGAGCTCATACGTGCGTCCTCTCAGACGTTTCGCTCCGCCTTGCAATTTGGAAGGTTCCGTTTCGTTCCTCCGTGCTCTGTTTGGGGAGTCCCACAGGACGTTTCCGTCCCTATTTTCCGAGGGAGACAACTTGTCAACGGAATCCGCTAGCTTCCTCCGAGAGCTGCACTAAACCACTCTCTAGCTAAGGCTGAGTGGCATGATCCGTGAAAGATGTCTTTTGAGATGCTCTAAAAAAATTTAAACAACTACTAGCAACCAATCGGAATCCACGGCTGGAAGATTAAGAAGCTGCCTTCCATCTCCGGCCTTGGACCTACATTCTAGTCATTAGGGACTAGGACTTTTACCCTTTTGAAGCCCCAGCTTTACTCTAGACTCGGTACTTTACAGGCCCAAACAAGTCTCGGGTGGGAAGGACGTTTTCTCTCGGGGACCGTTGTTTCTGATGCCCAGAAAGGGAAGTGCGCTTGTTATCCATTTGATAGTCGTAGCCGGACCGCAGCCGGGGCCCTTATCTAAATTTCGTTTGGACTAGCGCCAAGATCTCCCGCTTCTGAGGCTCTCAAAAAGCTTGTTTCTCCACAGTCGCAGCAGCAGCATCACGTGGTGACTAGCTGGTTGGAGCGAGTCCTCCCCAACCATAGGTTATGGATGGGGGGAGGAGCCTGAGAATTCCTTAAAGGAGAGCAAATAACAGAAGTTATGGGCTATGGCTGTGTGCGGTGAGGTCTAGCGCGGCTAAGACCCTATATATCTCCTCGGCTCTCTTCGCAGGAAGCTGATCCCAGACTCCCATGTAGGTACATGTAGGTACATGTAGGTATGTCCGTATGTCTTCAACTGCCGCGACAGTCGATCTCTGAGCGCTCGGGTTGAAGACTCCCTTTTTGCCGTCGTGAAGTGAGTTGTCTTTTACACACTTTTCAACCCCCATAACCATAACCCAGTACATAACGCCTCCCTACGATAATGAGGCCCTCTTTCGGTAATCAGCGAGGGAGGAGTACGTCCGTATCGGTTTCATGTTTTCTTCTCCACATTTCAAATTTGTAACAGCAGCAGCAGCAGCTGTGCAGTTTAAAAGTCTGTCTACTCTTTGTGTATCCTTAAGCTGAATTGTACTACCCTCCTCTACAGTGTGGGAGGAGTGGCTCGGCGAATTCCATGTAGGGATGCTTGGCTCTCTTGGTATTGGACCTCCACGCGTCCCTTGGGGGGTGAAAGTATCAATCACCTCGGAAAGTAAGGAAAACATCTACCCAAAAAGGGTTTTTTTTGTCTAATAAACACTATCCGTGCTTTTCACACTCAGATCAGTGTTCGCACAGGCCCCGAAGGGGAAAAAGAAATGGATCATATCTCAGAGCACCAGCACCATACGATCTGGGCGGCCGCGTGGACTGCTAACTCTAGTTCTATATACGGATTGACATGACACTTGGGTTCATTGCTGGCAGTGGCAGTGGCCAGAACCCGATTGGGGGTCATCGTCTGTGGGACGGGATATCTCTTCGTGAACCGATATCGGAGCCCGACCAAGAAGAGCTTATACCTAGCCGATAATGCTTTTTCCATTGATGCACTGCACAGCTATCCGAACGTCGTGATCAGGCATTGCATCCCACCTGACCCAACGGATTGTCGTTCCCTATTCTCGTTCCCCATCACTGCGTCCTATTTATCCCCACTGTTAAAGCCGAATGGACCGAATGGTATGTACTCGTGAGATTATTCGCCCGCCTGACTAAAGATATACTCACGGCGGTTACCCATAAGAGAGGTTACGCGTACAGATGCACGTTACCGTTATCCTACATGTCAAGTACCCAAGTTTATAGTAATTGTAGAACTAACATTGCAGTGCTTACAGCTTTCCTGGGCATCGCCGAGAGCTTGTAGAATACCAGCGTGACCCCACAATTATGTCATCTACGATGTCTCCCTCATTGCACCGCCTCCCAATCAATTCAGAGACTGGGGCTTCTCCAGCAATGAGGATCTGAGCCAGAGTTACTACAAAACCGTTGATTTGACACAGAAAAAAAGTACATTGCAGGAAAGACTCCCTATATCTCCCCTATGCTCCATCACCGCCGAATTTTCCCGTGATATCCCCTCGTCGTCAAAAGCTGTAACCTTTGTACACCTACATACATAACATACATAACATACAGAAAGCTTTTATTGTGTGTGCTCCGCGGTCCCACCTCCGTCTTTACATACCACACATCTAAATCGTTCCCGCTCCGCCTTTTGCTTTCGGCCCACAATTCCCGTCTCCACCTCCATCTACTGCCTCTTGCGTCACGTTCAGACTTCTTGGACACCTTCCAAACCCCAGAGCTTAATCACTTCGTATTGAGGCATTATCCCCACGTCCACCTACATACATCAATCATCCTTTCGCTATCAGGTCCACTCTTATATCCTTCTAGGCGGCCAAAACATCATTACCCCCACCCCCCACCTGAAACCCCGAAGAAGGAAAGGGCCCCCTGGCTCTTTGTTTTTGGCTGGTTGTCCTGATAGCCGGTGAGCCTAAGCTTCTCGGCTATCTTTCTCAGATCGTGCACCCTTTCTTCGGAACTTGGGAGGTTATCGAACTACCCTCTGTTCAGGGCAAGGTAAAAAAAAAAAAAAGAAGAAGAAAAGGGGGGAGGGGATCAATTCTATAATTTCCAATAAACAAAGAGGCAAAGGAAGGGAAAGCAAGAAAGGAAAGCAACAAGTGAACAATAATAATTATTAGCTCCAACAAAATTCAATTACCAGCCTAGGTTTACTTTTTCTTTCTCTTTTGGATGACTTCCCCTCCTAAACAAGCGGCAGCAGCAGGAGAACTCGTCGAGAAGAACGGAGCTCGCCCAGCTTCCATATCCTGGGCAAACGTCCCGGTCCCTGAAACAACTTTCTCTGAGGGTCGACGACGTCGTCAATCGTCCTTAGCCTCAAGTACAGGCAGTGGAAGCGTGGGAAGTGTGGGAAGCTTAGGTGGTGTATTACCGAGCGCATCCGGGGGTTCTAGGGCTACTCGCCAGAGATCGCTATCGTCTCCGCCTCCGCCTCCGTTCGTCTAACCCTCCCCCTCACTCGTCATTTTTTTACCTCACCTTACCCCCCCGCATTCTCCACCCCCCCTTGGCATTCCCTTCATTTCCCCTCAGTCATATACCCAATAATCGCGAAGCTATGTCTGCGAGTGACGTCGGACTAACACATATCAACCTGCCCGTGGACAATAGTACCTTTTTGAAACGAGTCTCTTTCGACACCTTCGATAACAAGGATGCCTCTGATTTTTCGCTCACGCTGAAATCAAAGCACAAGGACTATGCCTACACCCGACGATCGCGCACCTTCCTCTGCGGTACAGATCAGAATGATTATTCGGAATTCGCGCTCGAGTGGCTCATCGACGAGCTTGTCGATGACGGGGACGAAATCGTCTGCTTGCGTGTCGTCGATAAGGACAGTAAAATGAGCAGCGATTCTGCATTGCAGGAAAAGCAGTACCAACAAGAGGCCAAGAAACTCTTGGGTCAAATCATAGAGAAGAATGAGGAGGACAAGACAATTTCCATCATCTTAGAGTTCGCCGTCGGGAAAGTACACGAGACGATCCAGAAAATGGTACGACCTTCTGATACCCCCGCACATAACGTTGTGTGTTGTGTTGCGTGACTTGGCATTCTAAACACTAAAAAAAAAATTCTGTAGATTCATATTTATGAGCCCGTTATTTTGATTGTGGGCACTCGTGGTCGATCACTTGGCGGTCTACAAGGCCTCCTCCCAGGTTCCGTCTCAAAATACTGTCTCCAGCATTCACCGGTTCCTGTTATCGTCGTGCGACCATCATCGAAACGGGAGAAGAAGAAGGAAAAACGAAAGGCCGATCCGGGTAGAAAGGTCTACCAAGAGATATTGCAAAGCTCGGGTGAATTCATGACACACAACAACTTCAGTCATGGCGGTGTCTCTGCGATTTCAGGAATCACAGAGGGGATGTCAAACACGTCGATTAGCTCACTCGGTGAAATTAGCCCGGGAACGCAAAATGACCCAGAAGTGTCCCCAAAGACCTCGACATTTATTACCTCAGACTCTCCCTCACCACAATCGCTCACACCAAATCCTGAGGCGACGCCTATTAACACACCGACGGAGGAGAAGCAGGAGGATGGAAGCAAATAATTGGCATTGGGATATCATACGTTAAAGATTTCCCGGGTGGCATCTATGGAGTTTTTCTTATTATTATGAGTTTCTTTCTTTCTGTTACTGTTTTTTACTATTCCTTTTCTTTCCCTCTAAATCGGAAGGATACGGATAAGTGACATTACATGACAAAAGACTTCCTCTTCTTTTTTTTTTTTTAGCTACTGTACTGCTTTGTTTTAGCTGTTTTCTTTTTCTCTTTTCTTTTCTTCCTTTTTTATAGTTTTCACCTTCAATTGTAATCACTAAGACGCTGGTTTATGCGTTGCTTTCCTGGGAATTTGCTGTAAAGTATCATAAATGGAGTTTTTAGAAGCTTCATCATTAGAGCTAGGTGTTACTTTTGGTTTCTGAGTCCTGTCCTAGTCGGATCTAACGGACTGGGATGTACGCAACCCCGGAAACCTCTTAACCCAATGCATAGTGAACTGTACTTTGGATTCGGAGACGAAAGTGCATACAGCTACATCTTGCTATAAGAAACACAAGGGCTCTCTTATGTATGCAGCTTTCACCCGCACCCCAACCATTGGCCGTGTCATGTGACCTTGAACTATATCAGCCTTTTACTTCACCCTCATCCAAAGCCTGGGTCACATCCTAGTTTCAATCGAAAACTGTCGGAAGTTAACCCCGGATATCCCGCAGTACTAGCCCGGAAACCCCACAATTCAGCCTCTTTTTCCAGGGAAAATTCTTATCCCCCTTCATATTCCCCGGCTGTTTCCAAAGAGGCTCAATTGTGGAACAGCAGAGCGGAACCGCAAGCAAAACCAGACGATAACGAACGGGGAGCGGGGCGGTAAGAACGACAAGCAAATGCACAATGCGCTTTGCGGTATGATAAGCGAGAAAGGCCGGCGGGAGAGACCGTTGTAAACTTGTGTGGATCATGCAGGTTATGTTGGGGCACAGAGCGAATGCTGATCTGGGTCCTGCGCAAGCTGTACGGCCTGCCTGGAGCTATTGGGAACTAGCTTTGTGAACTGTTAGCTGATTAGATATGTCACGCAGTGAGCGGTGCTGTGTGGGGAACCGGACGAATAATATCTGAACGCAATATGAGGAACCAAGGGACCTTGTGTATTGCATTGGTGCTCGCAGTCACACACTATCACTATGGGAAAAGAACTCTATGGTCATAGGAGCTTTAAGCAACTTTGAAGATCATCCGGAGTGTTACATATCGTTATTCCCGGGGGTGTTTGGTCCGTGCCAGTGTTTGAGTGACCGTGTCGATCACAGCACATCACTCGTTATAACTGAGATCTGGAGCAGAAATATGTGAGACTGTGTTATAGCGGTAGTCATCAGGCCTTTGTTATATTTTGGCGCCGACTATGTACTTTTAAAGGCTTTGGATAGTTGGCACAAACGAAAGGTATTATGCGCTTCCATAAGTGCCACACCGTTTATATAACCCAGCTAGGGGGTTTGTGGCTTACTTAGACGCCGGTTTGGGGGGGGGGGGGGGGCATTTTACGCATGTACTTCGATCTTGGTAAACGACGGATTTAGGTCATGCAAGACACCCAATTGCATCATACAACCAATAGGTAGTCACTAGTTAATGATTACGCCCTTTGACAGGGCAGTTGACTCGTTTCCACGAATAGTTTGACCTCGATCCAATTTAATTCTAATATCCCTTGCGTCGTTGACCTGGCGGAGTGGGAGGAAGACCTTTGTGGTTTAAAAGAAACCAACGTGAGTTCTCGCATTTCTGCAGGTAACAACAGAAAGCAGGTTTTCGACCGGGTTATATTGAACGTGGACTACTTTAGAAAAACCTGACCCGTAATGCACTCATGGGGGGTGGAACTAGAAGCAGGTGAATCGATGTATTATGGCGATCTAATTGGATTAGATAGGTGAACCCTTTGACACTAGGAATACCCACCTCTCTTTCCAGGTAGTCGGGCGGTCAATCGGTAAACAACTGTGATTTTAATCCATGTAGTTAAATATCCCGATGGGAGCTTTTATGTCCTGCAAAAGCTCGCGGACAGATAACACGTATAACTAGCTGATATATATAGAGGGTAATGTTTGATAACTTCGGGAAATGATCGTCGTGTATAGGTTATCAGAATTGAGGAGTGGAAGGGGCGCATACACGTTAAAGGGCTGGAGTTAGGGGGGTGGTGGGAGAGACCCGTTGAGATTGATGGGGAGCTGGGAACTGAAATATAAGAAGTAAATGAAGCCTAATGGGAAGAAATTGCGTTCATAAGACATGAACTTTCTAGAAGATAGACAATAAGCCCGCCGGGGGGTTGGTTTCGTTTATTTGGAAAGATGTTAAAGGCATTAAAAAATACAGTATGACAAAACGGAGTGAAGTTATAGGACTATAGAATTTAGTGACGAATACCAAATTAAGCCGGCGTCCCCGGTGGTACCGTACTCTTACCGCATTACTAGATGCACTCCTGGGGGTATGGCTATCCTAAATCCTGAAAACAAAACAATGCTCTTGGTGGATCCTGACTTTCTTACAAAGATTATCATACCCCTAGGAGTTCGTCTAGCTATCGAGAGTACCGTAGTGACCCCACCCCCCTTTTTGGTACTGTAGTAGGCAGAACATGCCAGGAAAGCCTCCATGCTTACGTAAGTGTAGCATATGGGATATTAGTCTTCATGGCCATCGCAACTGTACTGTATTTAGTACTGCATGGATATGACGCCTGGCCCGTGGTAGTGGTTAGGTCTTTCTACTTGTTGCTAACTGCGTGTATATCTGATTGTTAATAGCTTAATTGGGCAATCCGTTAAAGATTCTTTTAGACATAGAAATCTAAGGTCTTAGATAGAGTAGAACGTGAGCTGCAGTTGAAGTTGGAGATTACGATGTAAACTGCCTCTTTGTTTGTAATTAGTAAATTAACAACAATAGCAATTTTATTCATAACTTATCACTCGGTATTAAACTAAGACTTTATTTTCTGTTTAATCTATGCATTGTAAAATTTGTTAATCCGTGGGGGAGCTGGTTGGTCGATCGATTGATTCATAAGCAAAAGTCATGTCAATCTAGACTAAGAATATATAAAATCTTTATATAGAACAATCTGTATACTGACAAGATTAGTCTATCATCGAGTGATATTGTGTGAAGTATGAACCTGTTAGCTTGATCACGACCGATATCCACATCCCGTAGGCTAGCGGGGTGGTTGGTCAAGCAATGGCTCGGCCCCTATTGTCAAATAAGGACATTTTTTTGCATATATATGTTTTGGATCTATCGCCACTACTGGACAAACCACAGATACAACCGAAACCAGGGAAGAAAATATCCAAAAGAAAACCAAAAATCTACTCCGTATGAGGCCGCATTGAAATAAGTTATTACTAGGTGATAAAGTAGTTAACAGAGAAAACGAGCATAAATGTTAGGCTTTAGAAGCAAACAACCGAAGAAGTGTGGACAAGGATTTAATGGATACCAGCCTACATGCAGACTTCATGATATGGTGCCCAAACTTTCTCCTTCTTCTTCCCCTTCTTCTTCCCTCCTATGCCCACACCCGCACTACTAGCAGGTTCATCTATCTCAACGAGTATCGTATCTCTATTCCGGACCACAGGTAATTCTACCTTACTGCCTGCTGTCATTTTCCCGCACTTTTTGCAGGGTGCGGAATATATAGTTGTGTAGGTTGTGAGCATTTCCTATAGAATTATTAGATAATACGCCCACTGTATAAGACACTAGACAAGGCTACCAAAAGGAGTTGGAGATTCCCAGCGTTTGGCCTTGTAGTGATACTGCGGAGAATAGAGGTATATAGGTGGGGTGTTGCTTGCTCGGGCTTTTTCGCGTTGGTTACAGAAGAGACGATGAATCGTCTTGCAGCCGAGGATGGGTCCGAAATATCATGGGTGGGTGAACATGATGGGATGTCAATGGTGAATAGTAGATCGGCTGGTGATGGTAGTGTAATCTAAAAAGGCCACTAAAGCTTAGAGATCAAATAATCGGCTATAATCCAAGTCTCAATTACCTTGACCGTTCTTCCTAGGTCTTTCACCTCGATGTCAATCTTGAGCCCAGCACCGTTTCCCTTAAATGCTTCAAGTAATCCTTCGACGTCCTCCTCTTTCGTATCTTCCACGACCTCTTCTTCCTCAGCCTCTTCTTCGTCACCTTCTTTCATTTCCGTGTCTTCGTCCTTCTCCTTTGTCTCTTCGATAGCTGCTTCTTCATCTGCATCGTCTGGATAGAACATGTCGTATACCGATACAGCTTGAATACCCTGGGGGTTCTTTGCTCGCGATTGGTTGGCATGTTCGAATAAGCTCGCCGAATCGACGAATAGTTTGTTGAACGCGAGAACTTCCTCGGACGCGCCTCGGGCGCGGGTCGAAAGATCTTCATATAGTTCTGCGGCTGTGAGCACCGAGGTCAGTGGCTGTTACTTTGTCGCAACGAGGTACTATGAGATCCCTCTGGGATTAAAGATTGTGGGGTAGTAGTTAAGAGCCAGAGGCGGGAGGAGGGGGTCGGCTCACGGGAAGGATGGCTCGTCGACAATGGCAACGTCAGCCGCGGGATCACAGTGCGAAGGCTAATCAACTACAAGTCGTTAGCTCCGCAGTTGACGAAATTTTTTTTTATCGAGGACGCGGAGGAGGGGGAGAAATGTGGATACGAGCCTTAGAATGGAGGTCATCAAGACGCTTCAGCGCGTCTACTAATTTCTCGTCTGTCCATTCTTTAGATTCTTGGCTCTGCTGGTTTTGATTCGGATTCTGGTTTTTCTGAGGGTTCTTCTTTTGTTGAAGATGTTGCTGCTGTTGAAGCTGTTGTTGCTGGATTGGGGGGGGGACCGCAACATTTACAGGTGGCTTCGACATTATTATTATTACCGTTGTTTTGTGTTGAGGCGAGTGCAGATCAGTTGAACAGGTGGTAGAGCTCTGAGTTTAGCGGCGGGAAGGAGGGTTGGTGGGATGTTGTTCCTGGATCCTTGGCAGTCACCCAAAGATACTGGTTAACCTACTCACATACATGTAGTTCACAGGAAGGGTAGATGTGGTTGGGGGTATTGAAAATATGTCTAGGGATCTGATATAATTTCTTATCGAATATCAATTACGTCTGTGCATTGCAACTTTTATTCACCCTACGACTGTCGGTATAAAGAAACCCTAACCCTTTCCGGTGCTCTGAGCGGCGATAGCCGCGATAGAATGACATCAACTATATTTACGGCTGTGCGTTTATTTATTTATTCCCCAGTCCATTGAGGCTTCTTCTTCTCAGCAAAAGCTGACATGCCTGAACATTATCATTGATAGCGTTAGCGCCAGACCCCAAAAAATCATTCGAAATCTTACCAATCTTCTGGTCCCTTGTGGCAAATAGAGAATGAAACACCCTCCTCTCGTACTTTATACCCTCGCCCAGCCCATTCTCCATGCTCTGGTTGACCACTTCCTTTGCTGCCTTTATTGCCAGTCTCCCATAGCTTGCAATAGTTTCCGCAGTATCTAAGGCACCCTCTACACACGCCTCTGGGGTTTCAAACACTCTTGCAGCAAGACCCCAACGATCTGCCTCCTCTGCTGAGAATGTTCTTCCTGTGAGGATAATCTCCATAGCTCTAGCCTTTCCAATTGCCCATGTAAGCCTTTGAGAACCGCCGGCACCAGGGATGACGCCGAGCTTGATCTCCGGTTGTCCGAATGTGGCCTTGGGACCACAATAAAGGATATCTGCCATCATTGCGAGCTCACAGCCCCCTCCGAGGGCATATCCATTAACAGCAGCAATAATAGGGATACTGATCTGGGTGAGTTCAGACCAGTTCTTGATGAAGTCGTTTCCGAAGGCACTGGAGAAGGTGAGGTCTTTCATCTCTTTGATATCAGCACCAGCAGCAAAAGCCTTCTCACTACCAGTGATAACGACAGCCCCAGCTTCTTTTGAAGCCTCAAAGGCTCTGAGAGCAGCATTGAGCTCAGTCATGAGAGGAGTGGAGAGAGCGTTCAAGGCTTTTGGGCGATTTAGCGTGACTGGGAAATGCTTAGTAATAGATCATTCATTGTTGCGATGGGGTCGTTTACCCTGGCCAACTCCTGGCCTGGGAGTAGAAACAATGATATGTTCATAACTAGCTTCTGCTGGCGTAGTAGACATTTGACGAACGGCTATGATACGGGGAATGGTAAATCGAAGGGTGAAAATAGGCCTGAGGGAATGAGCAAACATGATGGAGGGCTAAGATAAAAAGTTGGGAGGGATTAATAGCAGAGATGTGAATATGAGGAGGTGGTGCATACACCTTTCCATGGCATCTACAAATATTAGTGGGATTCAAAGCTAACCCCCCCCCCCCCCGGTGACTCGGCGAAGGCTGCGGGGAACCGTAGGAAGCCGAGGGGAGAAGGGACAGAGTTTATTAACTAAGTACATACATGTTCCTACATTAGACCCTGGTGTTTACTGGAGTTCATGCAAGGTTGCGTTGCCTGGGCAATATCGATTGCGTCACAAAGCTATTGCGGGACGGGAACTATAAAAATACAATCCCCTTGTTTTCTGGACAGGGCTGTGCAACATTATGTCTCTGAAGACGTTGCCTCCCACGGGAAGACTGTTCCACCTAAAATTGCTTTCCCGACATTCTTTACCTACAGCCTCGTCGCTCTTTTCCTTCACAAAGAAACATCAAACAGAAGAATAATAAGTCGTATCATCATGGACTCTCAACCTCCGGATAGCGCTTTCCCAGCTGCTTTCAGCGCCCATACATCACGTATAACTAGGGTTTGCATCCCCTGAGGCTCAAATAGCGACGCTCTCTCTGGTCAATAATGCTAACGTGGCGACATCTCGACTGTACAGACATACCAAACATATCTAGACAAGGCAACCCCATTTGTGACTTACAGATGGGCCGGAACAATCTTTTTGCTGCTGGTCTTTATGGCGAGGATTTTGGTAGCCCAGGGGTGGTATATTGGTGATTAAACCCTTTTTTTTTTCGTATTTTACCGCATTCTTATATTTCAATTATATAAACTTTCATCACTACAATGACACACCTTGGGTCTTTCTAACGTGCTAAACAGTTTGTTACTCACTTGGGATCTACCTCCTGAACCTTTTCCTTGCATTCTTAACCCCTAAATTCGACCCTTCACTTGAACAGGATGAAGAGCTTGAGTCTGGTGGGCCGAGTTCTCTCCCGACTAAGCAAGACGAAGAGTTCAGGCCTTTCATTCGCCGCCTCCCAGAATTCAAATTTTGGCATTCGGCGACTAGGGCTATTGCAATCGGGTTTTTTTGCACCTGGTTCAGCGTGTTTGACGTTCCAGTGTTTTGGCCTGTATTGGTCGTTTACTGGGTCGTCCTGTTTGCGCTCACAAGTAAGCCCTATCTGGGGATTGTGGTAATTTATTGAGGATAACGTCTGACAATTTGTAGTGAGGAGGCAAATCCAGCACATGATAAAATACCGCTACATTCCTTTTAGTCTTGGAAAGACCCGGTACTCTAGGTCTTGAGAGACACGCGTATCCACGATGAGACGGCACTTAGGCTTGTATGTTTTAGGAATGCTAGGGAATGACGGAAAAGGTGTTTGTTAAAGGCGTTTGGCTAACAAGCCACACTTAGTTCGAAAGCCATCATCAACTTGTTAGTATCCTCGAGGGACAATAATGGGATATGGTGTATATCTAAATATTCTTATAATGTTTACTGGGATGTTAGGAGCTTATCTGTCCTGGTCTATTATTTTATTTCTGTTTTCCATGTCTCGAAAAACAAACTGTCTGAGCTTATTGGTATAAGTTATGAACATGATAGCGGGTCTTTATCTCATTTGTATTCATTGCTGTTCCATTTAAATTTTTATTTTTCTTAGTGGGAATGTAATTGAAATGAGGATAGGGATGTGATGGAAATCTATGGTCAAATTTGGTCGAAAGATCACAGGTAGGCGAAATCCAGGCAAAGACGTATCTATTGCTATGTGTGTGATAACTACATTGGGCCTCAAAAGCTATCATGGATGGAGTACATATCACAACAAGAAAGATCGCCCCCATATTCTTTTGTCGATCGATCTGGTAAGTGTCTTAGCTAAATTCTACATTAATAAGATCTGCAACGTTTTTCCATTAGACCCATGTCGATACGAATTAGTAGGCTGGCGCCACAAATATAAACCAATCCAATGAGATGCCCTACGCAAAATCTCCGACTATGGGTGCAATTGAACTGAGATCTCGGCTACAGAAATCTGATAAAGACGCAGGTATCCTCCAGGTGCTGAAGGAGACCAGATCAAGGTGCAACAAGTTCGGACTCGACGGAGCAGTATCGTATGGTATGAGTTTGATATCCGGCACCCGCACCCTATAGACAGTCACTCTACGAGTAAGAAAAAGACCGCTTCGGTAGTTAGCTGGCGTCGGGGATCGTTTGATATAAAGAATTTTACTGACTGGGTTCGTAGTTAGAGGCTGTTAAGAAGGCACAACGGGCCGAATGCCTCTCACCCAGATAAGCTTCAGTAATTTTGTGCACGCACGTATCCTTTAATTGTACCCCCCGAGTTATGTAGTCATTCATTTCCGACGAGTCGCAGGTACCCTTTCCCCCTCTGTTATACATGTATCCCACACAAAGATTGTTCCGATTGGTAACTCCGGAGCTTTATTGTGGAAGCGAGACACAGGTACGTATGTCGTTGTATGTATTGACTTATTCAGCCTTGGGAAGCGGGGGTGTGTCCTTTAATAGTAGCATTTCAACTGTCAGGAACGAAGAAAGTTTGTAAAAATAGTACCAGTTCCACCCATGAAATACTCAAAAGTAGGGCATGCGGCGATCTGGCATCTCTGGGAGAGTATATACATGTATTGGCATTCCATGGACACGGAGGGGTCGGGTCTTCCGGCACTCGTGCGGGCAGATTAAAGGTCAGTGATTTTCAGTAAAATTCCCCAAATTACAAAATTACCATCATTTACATGTCAACAACAACCAGCTTTTGAGGGGTGGACCCAGTCCTAAACTACATGTAGTTCTTTTTTTAAGAAAAAAAAAAGAATTGGCTGTTGGGTAATGCCGATACCTTGGATGATGAACAGCAGAACATTTTGATTATCGTTATTAACGTCACGAATCAGCAATCCTTGCTCAGTGAGTGTGTACCTACATCATGTAGGCACTTTAACTACGGTACAATACACGAATAGCTATTTTTTTTATCAAACAGTAGGGAGACGTGGATGCACTTAGACAGGAAGACAGGAATGCGAGATTCATAAAGAAGTGGGTGCCCGCCGTTGTGCTTACATGTAGCCCTCGTGAGCCTGTCTTGTATGCACAGCCGATCCCAAAGTGGCATCAGAAGCTTCCAATGATCCCACTTTCTCAAGGTATATAGCAATCAGCAATCAGCAAGGTGAAGAAAACAAATAGATCACCACCTCCCATTCCTTTACGAGTTGTGGCTTGACAATCGATCACTTATCACTCTGCAGTTGAAGTGGGTAGACGTACTGCGGCGTTAAAAGGGCCCTCGATCGCTCCTCTCCTGAAATAACCACTGCTACATTCATTGACCCCGGCACCCTGGTCTGCCTGACACTTCCACGATAACATCATTCCCTAATCTTACTTGCTTGCATCCTTTTGCTTTTGTTCTTTCTCTCTCCCTTTTCTTTCCTCTTTCCCCCCCTTCCCTCCTCCTCCAACCAACGCCGGTTATCTTCTCTACAATCTCCTATAATCTTACAAGTTATTTACCCCCGACTTTCTACCGGCTCTTCTTTCCTCAAGTCCAGTCTCGATTAAATAGCGTTCAAAATGCCACTCTGCGGCTCAAACAAGGTTGCGAGTTCTATTCCTTCGCTTCTCACTCTCGATCATTTGCCTCGTTCTGCGTAACAGGCATATTCTTGTGCTCTATCAGGTTATAATTTGCTAACAGTAGACCCTTTTCGCGTGTACAGACGACCCAGCGGAAGATTGTGTTATTAGGTATACAAATAAACACTCTTTCACCTCGAAGATTTGACGCTAACAATGACATAGGAGATGGTGCCTGTGGAAAGACCTCACTATTGAATGTCTTTACGAGAGGGTATATCACCCTTGATGAAAAGGGATATCAAGTGACTTTGAGTTAGGAACTAAGAGCTAATGTTATGGGTAAATATTAGTTATTTCCCGCAAGTCTACGAACCCACGGTTTTCGAAAACTATGTTCATGGTATACACATACATCCCAAGCCCAAGCGACCTATTTCGCTAATAATTTAACGTGTAGACATCTATGTTGACAACACACATATCGAACTCTCACTCTGGGACACGGCCGGTCAGGAGGAATTCGACAGGCTGCGATCACTCTCATATAGCGACACTCATACCATTATGCTCTGCTTCAGTGTAGACTCCCGCGACTCACTTGAGAATGTTGAGTCGAAATGGGTTGGCGAGATTGCGGACCAATGTCAAGGTGTCAAGTTGGTACTGGTTGCGTTAAAATGCGATTTAAGGGAGGCTGGGGATGGAGATGGCCCGGAGAAGAATGTTCCCGGAGGATTCATTCAATATCCGGAGGGGCTTGCTGTTGCTGAGAGGATAAAAGCATTGCGTTACCTTGGTAGGGGTTCCCGCGGGGCAGGAAATTATTGTTTCTCAAGGGCAGGGTTCGCTCAGAGCACCAGGCTAACTCGTTTCGGTGATTAGAGTGCTCCGCCAAAATGAACCGTGGTGTTAATGAAGCTTTTACGGAGGCCGCCAGAGTCGCATTGAGCGCGAACGCAAAGGGCAGCAAAGATTCACGAGGGTCGGGATGTGTTATACAGTAAATAATCAACATACACCATCGACACGAACATTACCCTAGTAAAGCTTAGGGTTGGAGGCAAGGCTGTTTTTCGGTGGCTCGGAAAAGTGAGCTTAGGACGAGCGACGAAGGCTATGGTAGCTTCATCCAAGGGTGGTTATACCGTTAAAGTTTTTTTGGTCTTCTTTTTGGTCGGTTTTGTTTATTAACTTTACTGGCGCTTATTTGCTTGGTTGATTGCGCCGCTTTTTTTTCGACTTATTTTTGGTTTGGTGAAGTCCTGGTGTTCTATTCTTTTCGGAGCGTTCGATGATACTATGTACAGTATTAGTATTAGTTTATTTTATTCTCTCCTTTGTCGCCATTGTTTGGTTCTGGGAAGCCCAGCATTCGGTTTATTTTGTGATAATGCTTCTGCGCTTCCGAATGGTGGGCACTGTTGTCCATGTTTTGTATCTACACAGTACGGCACAGAAAGGCATAGTGGTCGCATGTTGCGGGTTGCGCAGGGTACCTTAAAATATCAGACTACATGTAGTAGCATAGAATTCTTGAGTAATTCAGTACCATAGTTGTCACTAAAGTTTAGGTTGCATGTACCTGTTGTGAGGCCCCTTTACTTTTCCAGAAACATACTTGACATATAATCACTTAGTCGCCAGGTGTCGCAACAAGTTCAAGTTACGACCTATCAGCCGTTCCATCCCTAGCCATATCGCGGCAGGTATCAGTTACTGATCTGCTTCCTTCCCTCTTCCTTTTCTTTGATCTTTAGATAGATTTTTCGCTAACATGTATATCTAGAAAATGTGCTTTCTATGCTTTCTATTAAGCCCTGAACTCGAGTCCTACAACCCAACGCTTATACTTATAGGCTTGTTGTGGAATCTTCTGTTTGTCGTCGTAGGTAGGTATTATGGGCCAGCTCTATTTCATCAGCATCACCTAGAGTCTGACAGCTTTTAGTATGCACTCTCGTTTTGATACTCGGCTCCGTTACAGTCGACTATCTTGAAGATCATGAACCATTGGGTATGGAAGGGCTGTAGGACCCCGGGGTAGAGGGAATACCAGAGGCATATCACGGCTTTACTAAGGTTTTAGGTATAAACGCACATGCTGCTAAGGACTTGGACTACAAGAGTTACGCATGTTGGTATGTTGATGTCTGGGGTTCCCCTTGTGCCACTGTTTGATGCCAATGATGTTTGAGAGGATAGTTCAAGGCGGTATACTGCGGTATAGCAATACTAGAGAGTTGTCCTGCAATACCTATTTAGTATCGGGCGAACCTGCATTGAGAAGCGTGCCATGACATGAGGGGTTCACGTGGTACATAGGGGTAGTATGCACGGGGGTGTCTCGGAGACATGCCATAGCTTATAGGTAGTACTGAGTGCTAGGGTTTTAAAAAGACATGCGCACATAACAACCTTCATCAAGTCAATAATAAAGATGGTTGAGGACGCTTGTTTAGCAATAGACGACCCCCCGGGCCACTCGGACACCCCCCTCACTCGGATAGTCAATCATGATTGGTTGAATAGAGGAACTGAAGTCACTTGAAACGTTGATCTTTCCTTTTCTACGTTAACTGCCCGAGTGAGGGGGATGTCCGAATGGCCCTGGAGGTCGTCTATATCAACGACTTATCGTGTTGTAATATTGGCTGCCTCCGAGCATAGCCAACCAAAGTGTCTAGGACTACGTGTATTTGTCCGGTAACCACATATGTCACTGTTTTATATAAGTACATGTATATAGATATCTACATGTAATTTTGTACATACTGTAGTCAGTTATGTCAAGTCTCGTACTGTCCAGTCCTCTCTCCAGTTGATTTATCAAATAAAGATCTAGCAGGGGCGTAAGTGATAATCTAGGTAGAGGTAGGTTGGTTATTGGATGAAGATCTCTATTTCTGGACGCCTATAATTATGTGGGTGTTTCACCGCGCCATTAGGTAACCTTAGACTCAGGGGTAGAGGCCAAGATACCGAGTGATACGCCATGACCTGATTCTTATTGTAATAGCTGGTGCCTACATGTGCATAGTTAAATCCCTATGTATCTAATTAGATGATATACAGGAAACAAATAAATTTTGGTGCGAAGTGCAATATGCAGGTACCTGTCTGCGCCCGCATAGTAGCTCCGCGGAAGGAATCCCTGAGACATAGGGCTGAATATCTATCCTAATTGACCTTGGGTACTCTTTGAGTACTCGGAGCAGTTAACAGTATAGCCCTGCGAACAATAGTGTAATCGAGAGCTTCGGGGGGGGGTTGGTTGTCAAAGAGAGGCCGTATTCTGGCCAATGCGGAACCATCGTGAAGAATGATAGTGTAGATTGCCGCTCACCATCCCATCCCCTAATCCAGCCACTGTTCGCAAAAAAAAAAAAAAAAAAAAAGCCCCCCCTTCTATTCTTCCATGGGCGCAGCTCTCGATTAGGTCTGCCTACTTAGGCATAGCTGCATGGCCTTGACGGACATGGATTATATATGCGTGACAGTGGCTGGATGGTGGGTTTATTCGTTTATTCATAATAGTAGGAGTAGCTGATATGGTTAGGCGGTACATGAACATGTGTTCCTTCTGCCTTCTGCCCACCCGGAGGATCAGAGGACAAGAATCTTCTGGATACCAAGTTTACGCGCCGACACTTAGTCGCCTTAACAGGTAAACAGGTTTGGATTACGGGACCCCTGTCCCTGGTAAATCCAGTTGTTCTGTTGCCTCTATAGAAATATTATGGGCAGGGCTTCACCAGGCTCCTTCAAGATAGAAATAGTTTATCTTGCAATTGTTGAAACTCCAGTGGATCGAAGATCGGCTTGTACTATTAAGGAGAGATTTGATGAACTGGTGGGGAGAGTTGTGTAACTAGTAGAATTTGTCAATCTACTTTGGTAAATTAGGCCTGGGGGTTCTACTCGGTTCTCCCTATTTCCTGCCTCAGTCTTTTTAGGATTGTTACGATCTGTTGCCTAGAAGCCATGTAATTAGCACAATTATGCAAACAAAGTAAGATTCGACAAAGCCCCCAGACGTACCTTCAAGGGGAGATTGTCCTTTTTGTTTGGAAAAAGACTGGTAAGTTGATGTCACCTGATGAGTCAATCAATAATTACATGTAGCTACTACATACATGTAAGTAGGTATGGGGGGCCTTTCTGGCGTAGTACCTTCTCAATTAAGCGATTTTCCAGAAAGCCTTGGGGAAGTTTCTTCACCGGAGATTTCTCGTGTGTAACTGCTGCCTTGCATGTTTTGACCAGGTTCCTGGGGCTGGGACGTCGATGTGAATCTCTAACGTCAGTTCATCCGTCGGCTGCTTCCGAAACCTAGCCCCTCCTGTTTTGATATATGTAGATGCTACATGTACTTTTTTAGATGGTAGATGCGCTTATCTCTAGTTCAGGGAAATTGCTCATAAGTGCTCGAGGACTTATTGAGAAAGGTATATTTAAAGGGTTGTATTTTTAAATATGTAGTTGCAGTCTCGATTTCGCTGTGTGCGAAGTATACCAGATATCTCATCAATTCCGTAGAGACTTGTTTTGTTTACATTGCATGTTGCACGATACCGATGCTCAACTAAGTAGCGAGTGAATAATGACCGTAGATATTGCGAAGATATGGAAGGGTTAACTACGCAAAATTTTCACAGTACCGTCTAAGCGAAAAAGTAAATCCGAATCCAGATCAAATATATGGGGTGGACTGAGGCAGTACCTACAGGCAGTAACGCATCTTAATCGGAGCCACCGGCATCAACAACTTTTATGATCCCTGCACATTCCGCAGTCATCAGTTGATCACTCGGTGGCAAATATCTGACAAGTGGAAATTATATATGCAGGAACAAAGCATAAACTATCATTGGATTGGTAATAAATGGACTGGGCATCAGAATAACTTTTAATTTTTATATATAACAAAAGAACTAGACGATATTCCAGCAACAAAAGAAAATGGCGACAGCCCGGTAATACTAGTAACACATGACCCCCAAAATGCTACACCATATATAACCCACCACATAACCATTATCACCACTTAGATCTAGCATAAGCCTACTGCCCAAAACACCTTATTTTAAGCCAGAAAAACAACCTCCCGAAAGCTCTCAAACCCGTAGCCATGACCCTATTTCTTGACACAGAGATATCCATCATATCGATCCGCCAATTTCCTCAAATGTTCAATCAAGGATATATTTCTATCACAAGGTATATGAAGAAGTGGTTGTTGTGTGGAGGGAAAGTACTCCATGAGCGTATCGCTATCTTCATGTGTAATGATATCGCAAAGTGAGTCTGGTTCGGTGAGGCGAGCGGGTGGTTTGGCTTGCTTATTGTCGGGGAGTTGTCCTAAGATGCTGTCGGTGGTAACAAAGGTATATCGCACAATATCCTTCGCAGACATAGGAATCAGGTCTTGCGAATTTCGGCGATTTCGAGGGATGCCGCGATAGTATTCTTGTGTTGGTGGTTTTGGCGGCTTTCCTTGCCAGCATGACGGTGCAATACTTTACCGCACATGATGCACATACCGTGAATGTCAGGGTTGTGAGGACCATAACCACACTCCTTGCAGTATCCTACGTCTTTGCCCATGTTTGCGGTTTGAAAGTTGTAATGTGTGAGAAGAGTAGATTATTGTGGAGGAAGGTTGGGTAGATCAATAAGCTCTGTAAAAACTTAGAGTTGTAAAGCGGGAGGAAGGAGGAAGTGGTATAGAAGCTTAATCTCACGATTGCAGGAATGGGGACGCTGATATGCTGCTGGATGAAGAGTGATTGAAAGCCGGGAGTATGTCTTTATATAAAAAACACATATATGGTGTGATAAAGATATGGCCAAGGGCCCGGTTTTCCTAGAGCAACTCTATACACTGCCTAGTATGTTACAATACCAAACACCAGGAATCAAACGCCCTTCCTGACCTATCATTGATTCATCAAATCTCCGACCAGGCTCTTACAAGTATAGTTCGCAGAGCAAGTCTTGGGTGATTGTTAGGCAGCGAACCTGACCCCTTGAGGTCTAAGAGTGAATGACTGGTAGACCCATGGAGGCACTACAAAAGAAAAAAACACAATAAGTGAGCAAACTTTTTTCGTCATTGCCGCGGTTCGAGAATGAGTTTCCAAATCTAATGTGTGCCTTTAAGTTCGCGAATTTTAGTTAGTAGCCAGTAAAAAGTGCCGCAACAGTAGAATCCACACAAAGGCTTGTTGCAGGCTTGTGCTAACAGCCCTATGTTTATGTGCGAAGTGTGATATATATTGATCGCCATGCTGTACATGCACAGAACAGGGCAGTCGATGTTGCTAGCGGATGGCTGTGGATGCAGCGTACAAACGGGATGATATTATAATCTGGTTTAAAGCAAATGTCACGCTCTGATTTAGTTAGCTTATGAGCCAGGGTCGTTGTTTCGCGGACTCATTTCTTGAGATCTCTCTCCGTTTGACGGATTCTAGAGAACCCTATTAGCTAGTCGCCCCGCACGAAAGGGTAAGGCCTAGGATGCGAATCCGCGGTCAGTAAGTCATGTCGTTGAGCCCGCATGTCAGCGGGGGAAGGAGCTGTTTAAGTCACAGTAACTGGGTGTAACACATCTACCACAATCGTCACACCGCCTCTCCCACCTCCAAGTACACTACCAGTGTCGATTTAATTACAGTAGCTAGCCAATCGTCAAGTGGAGAAGGAGAGGCCGGTCCAGGACTCTAGGTAGCAAGGGGGGATGAGATTTCAGCCGCAGGTAACGGGGGGTGACTGAGTGTGTATCAACCCCGAGACGCTCTAGATATAAAGTGGAGCGCACTTGGCAGTGGGGAGGAAAAACGTAGATTAACCGAGAAACTAGGACTCTAGAACAGTGGCTGAGCCATGGAAATTCAGTGAAATACTTGAATTCCTATATTTCTTTCGTTGAGTTTCTGACCTACAGACCCAGAGCCACATACCGGTGAATGACCATGTAATTAAGCTGGGGTTTCCGGAGGCGATCCCATAGAAGACGTCATAACCGATAGATTGTGGTGACCTGAGTGAAGGTCCATCATGGCTAGGTGTCGTTTTGTGATTTTCCGAGGCATTTCCTCGCAGATTTTCAACAAGGCATAAAGTGAAGCTGCTCTTGGGGTCTTGCTCAAAGACGCTGGATGTCGAGGCTACTGGGGTGCTTGTGGTTGCACATGATACCTGGATGGTTGTTGAGCCTCCAGGCCGTCGATAAGCGCATATGCGCATCTCCCTTCGACGGGCATCGATATGGGAAGAAACAACAGAAAATACCAGCGGTTTAGTGTTAGATATATATACTAAGAGAATAGAGATATCTATAGATGCTACTTGCCACCATATATTTTCGTGTAGTGAGTGACCTGCTGAACGCACGCGTTTAATATTGCTTCAGCTGGCCAGACGACGTTGGCCTGGTAATTTGCTGCCAAATGCACATCTAGAAACCAGAAATTAGGGTCGGATTTGTGGCCGTGGCGTTAAATGCTTTTGGCGTCTAAAATACCTATAGTCTAGGCGCCTGCGATTTAGTGGCAAATTAATCAAGCTGCATGCAGTATAATAACTGCGCTCTGATCGAGCGGACATGATATCTAATGCTGTGGCAAATTCCCACCGTCCCTTGAGTATTGCCCAATTGCCGGGGTGTTCGGAGCGAAAATTACTGCGTGCGTACGAGGCAACCAGGGAAAATAAAATTAAACCCCGAGGCATCTATTGAAACCATGATATCCCGTGCGTAGTTGTCTTGCCTAATTATAAGTCGTGTCTATATACTGTGCGTACTCTCATATTTCAGTTCGGCGTCATGTGCATCATGGTATCTCACTCGAAGGGATCATTGTTAGAAGGGGTTGCCCAAGTACCGTATTAATTCGAATAGAAGGCCCGTCACACAAGACGTTGAAATTCCCATATTTGGTTGCCTAATCTCCCCTCACTCTGGCTTGAAAAGGCAACTTCGACGTCTTGTGTGACGGGCCTTCTATTCGAATTAATAGCCCTAGATAATGCGGGTATTAACAAAAGTTCAACGAGATATATGTTATGTTTGGGCGAGGTTACAGTTATTGTATGTGGAGGTGTTTGTCAGAACCACGGTATTTTGTACTTGCAGCTTGTGAGGTTTTTGTAGTATTAAAGCCGAGGGTTCGAACCTTCTGAATATGGTGCGGTAAATTACTGATATGTCAAAAGTAATTTTACCAACGGTGGTGAATTATTTTATCATCGGTGTATAGGCGTTGGATTTCAGTTCTTGTTCCAGTATAAAAGCTGAATTTCAGTCTTTATGCCAGTGCGCTATCATTATTACCAGTGGACAATAGGGCTCATATATTGGCATTATATAGCCTCTTTCGGCCGGGGTGTCTATACTTATACTATAAAGGGTAACATTATAAGTGTAAATCATAGTATTATTTTCACCACCGGTAGTAAAATAATTTGCTACCGTTTGGTACTTTTGACACATTTGACACTCCATATTTGAACACTTGCACTTTAGCGGAAGCAATTGTTGCTGTTAGTGAAAAGCTGTATTATATAGGGAGAGCTTCTCCCCCCTTTGTTTCAAAATCATCAGTTCGATCAAGCCCCACAGTTCACACAAATTAAATCTTACAAGTGTTCTTCTAAACAAGAGTACACGTACATAGTTTAGCGACAATCTGCCAGACTACACAACACGAAACCATTAATTGCTAAGCTAACAATTAACTTTACATACCTTCATGTTCGGGGCCCATGGTATTGACGTCCGTCCGAATAGAGCCATAGCTGTTTGGGCTTTAGTGTTTCCTTGGGGGCAGTAATTTGTGGCGAAAAGACTATGCATTTGCCGGCCTAGGGGGCTAAAAGTTATATATATATATGTACTTGTAGGTATATCGTTTCGAATATATAATATGAACCTACCACAGTGTTATTGGCTAAAGGGGGGCGGCCTATGTATTTGAAAAAAAAAAACATATACATACTAGTCGCATCCGTCTCAATAATATCCATATGATGCCAGTATGTATTAAGATAAATTTCTTAACTGCTAGGTCATAAATAAAAAAAATCTCAATATTGATCATGAAGCTATGTAAACTTTACATGGACCATTATATAAACCCGATAATATTTTACGGCTCTGTGCAGTCAAGCTAAACCATTGCACTATTCAAGCTAAACCATTGCACTATTTTTTTTTTCTTTTTTTTTCTTTTTTTTCCTTTCTCTGTGGTAAAGGACTTGTGCGCATTGCGAAGTTGAATCACAATCTCGAACTATTTGCTCTGAAGGCTGGTGACATGGTCTTTGACCTGGCTGGATAACCGTTATCCTAAACTTTACTATGGTAAGAGGTCACCACACGTAGTCTTATGCAGCTTAATATGCCTAAATATGAGAAACTGAGTCATTTGGAAAGAGACTCTTTGAGTAACACCAGGTTCAAACTAGTTCATACCGAAACAAGAGAAACAACCCCCACCGTGAGGATCTTATCCATAGGCGATAAGGCGTGGGTCCATATTTCATGTGCCCAGGTTGTCACACCTAAGTAACTATACCGTAGGTACATGGGCGTAGTAGGTACATGAGTTACAGGGGGATTCATAGTCATATGTTACATGTAGTGTTGAGTGTCACACCTGCGCCATCTCAATTACTTGCATAATGTGTTTCTTCGGCGTAGATAGATACTGTAAACATGCTATATAAAAAAAATTCACACGAATGATTCACAATGTGTTTTCATGATCATCAAAAAATTTTAGAGTAATGACTCGCAGAAAACTTCGAGTGATTCCTCGTGAGCGACCAACGGTTGCGGCTCAGTGTCCCACCATCGGCGCGTATCCGAGCCCAATCTCCCAAAGAAAAACGTCCCCTCAATCCACTATCAGAACAGACCTTCACAGGAACCCCCCCCCACGATGTCCACGCCCGAATTCCCTGAAATATCTACCCCCGGACAACCTTTAGCACCGACAGCATCATATACTCCAGGCACTGGTGTCCACATATTCAACGACCAGATTTGCGCGTCAGTTGTTGGACAACCTTCGCTCTCTGCTCCCACAGCGAAGGGTGAGTCGAAGCAGGTACTCTCGGTCCTTCGACCGAGTCAATCTGGAAGTTGTGGGAAGAAGGAGGATGTAGCTTTGACGAATCTGCTACCACAGGTGGGGAACAATGTACTGGCGAGAGTCACCAGAATCAACCCAAGGCAGGCGACTGTGGCTATCTTTGTGGTGGGGGATACGGTTTGCAATGATGAGTTCCAGGGAATCATCAGGTTTGGAACTCTAGATAGGTAGTGGATAGGGTCCGTAACTAATTGTTTCGGGGGTGGATAGACAGCAAGATGTCAGGGCGACGGAAAAGGACAAGGTCAAGATATTTTCGAGCTTTAGGCCTGGGGATATCGTGAGGGCTCAAGTTGTACGTTTTCCCTCCTAATGAAATTCCTCTAAAACAAGTACTAAACATATATCTCAGATATCTCTTGGGGATCAGTCAAATTACTACCTCTCAACAGCCAGCAACAGCCTAGGGGTCGTAGTCGCTCATTCTGGTAGAGACCCACCAGCTCCTTAATTCTTTGTAGTTGTGTTAATTTACTAACTGTGTTCTAGACTCGGGCGACCCATTACATCCCCTTAATTGGCGCCAGATGGCTTCATCGCGTACAGGTGCCGTGGAGGAGCGAAAAGTGGCTAAGCCAATATAAACAAGCAATAAAAAGTATTGAATATTTAGGTTTTTGAGTTGTAAGATAGTATATATTGTGGGAAACGGACAAAGAATCCATAGAAAGGTATCTGGTTGGGGATATGATACTCCCCATATATAGGATAATCGTAATATCTCCCGCTACGGGCACGATCGATGTTTAGGGCTTCGACTGGGGTGGTGGGTGAATAACACCGCGCTATACATATACTATGAGAGAGATGACGCCGTAGCTTTAGCTATATTTTTATGGAGGTAGTTGGGAATCCCCACGAGCATGGGTAATCTCAGACCGATAATGTGGTTTCTAGATCCAAAATGTAACTTCTGGGCTTAAGAGAACGGAAGCTACAAACCTAGAGACATGAAGCCCAATAGCAAATAGTGGAGGAAGCTATCTAATAGTAAGGGTAACACCGGGAGGTTCGGTATTGATCAATTTTGAAGAGCCCCCATGATCGATCAGGCATCACCGTCAACGACTGCCAGTAGGCTCCCTGTAATTCTGAGGCCTTTAGATAATACCAACCCTCAAGCTTCATATTATGTCCAAATTCCAGACGAATGGCTTAAAGGAAATCATTTCGAGTACCGTGATATAATAAAACTCAAACCAACCTTTTTTGATTAATTGAGATTGATTCACCACTTATCACTCTGTTATGGATAAACTTATTCCATTAGGATCAATAATGTAGTTAGTGTACTCCTCGGAGGGAGGAAGACTACGCCTGGGGCTACCAAGTTGATCATTGGCCTTTGAGATTGAGATTGGCTGGCATGTGAGCTCTGTGGTAGGTAGGAAAACGTGCTGCTGTACCCAAGCAAGCAATCGACCTCGTACTACTTCAGCTAATGCACACGTGTGGCGGTATCGTCCGGCGCGATCCAGATCCTCAAGTTTATTGTCCACACACATTACAGATTAAGCATCCCCTACATGTAGCACCATTCCCGAAAACGAAAATAAACTGATACCTTACCTTCTAAACGTGCCTAAGAAGATAGGAAATATGTAGATTGTAGCCCATTGAATACCTTGTATAATATGTATATGTGAACGTCCCTCCCAGATAAAAACAGAAACAGAGATAAAGGGGATAAGATAAAACAAGCCAATAAAAACATTCCTACAATAAAGTTGAAAAGGACTCGCAGAAAAATAAAATAAAAAGTAAAGTAAAAATAAACATACCGCCATATTTGTCGCCGTGAAATAAAAAAGCGAACAAGCGCCAAGAATTTATATAAAAAAATGAAAGAAAGGAGATAAAGACAACCCTAGGCATAAAACAACCTTCTTTTGTTCGTAAGTCCCATTTTTTTTTTCATGAACACAATGCCAAAATCTTTTGCGCAAGACTCCCCACTCAACACCGCCATGTACAATAAACCGAAAATAAGTAAAATGCAAGACTGAACTATGCCTTCCTCTTTCCCGAATCAATCGGATTCTGTCTTACTGACCACTCCAGGACTGTCTCGTAACATAGTACAAACTGCCTCAAACTTTGTACCATAGACAGTCTTTGGTCTCTAAAATCTGCAACTGCCTTGGAAATCAAGTCCTCGTCATCTTTCAATAACCAATCTCCATTTTTCTCCTCGGAGTCGCTGAGTCCTAGTCTCCCCATCCTCCCATGACCTTCTCCGTCAGAACAGGAATCCCCCCCATCACGTAGCAGTCGTTTTTGTTTCAAACGTTGGCTCTGTAGCATGCTTATAACTGAATCTATCGCGCAAAAGGCACCTGTCCGCCCGCAACCAGCGCTGCAATGTACAAGGACAGGTCTACGTGTCGGTGAAGAGGAAGAGTCTGTGGACCCACTAGACCTGACCACGGCATCGGTATGTTCGATTAGCCCCAGAATATGAGCCGGGTGTGCTGGGGCTCCGAAATCTGGCCAAGAAGAATACTGAAGCTGAGTAATCTCACGCATTGGAGAGAATGGATGTGACATGTGCTCAAGAGTGAACTTCCTGACGATGACGAAAGGAATATTCGAATCCAGAGGTGGTGGCCCATTTGCATGGCTCTCAGTTGAGCGTCTTTTCGGGCTAGTCTTCAAATATGAAGGGTCAAGCGAAACACGAACTTCCGACAGCGATGCTAGTTTTAAAGGCCCATATTCTTTAGATCCCCAATATCTGTGGCTCTTGACTTGCCCCCCCTCTTCTTCGGCAGTCAACATAACAATGACTCGAACATCTTGCTCCCAAACCATGCTCCAAAAGTCCTATATCCTATTAGAACAGCACCCCAAAAGTATATTAACTAGCCTTTGAACTCACCCTAAAAGTAGTGGGTAAGGGAGCTTGAGATGCAATGTATCTCTTCGAGCTGTTCTTTGCTGATATATGACTTGCGTTGACATAATCACATTCCTGATCTGGGTAATCCTGTAACTTTACTCGGGCATGGTCATATGGCCAAATATTGTTATATCGATTCTTGTTTCCTTTTTCCACACCGGCAAGAACATGTGGCTTCACAGCCGTTGACAAAGGAGAATCATATACCACCGAAACGTTAAGAGCATCCTGCATTCGCCGTTGCTCTGCCTTTTCCAAACCCAAAAACTTATCCGCTATGATTTTTGAAGCATTCTCATCCAAGGCAATGTTCCTTAACCACGTCGGTAAAGAGTTGATAGTTTCTTTCCCCATATTCTGTGGCAGCGTTATTTGTATTTCGCCAACACCGCCAATTAGATCCATATTTTGGCGAATGTTTGAAAAAAATGGGTTCGCAACGGTTTGTTGAGATGTCGGCATAGGACAGTATAGTGGAACACCCCCCCGAGCACCAGGAAACCTTCCGCTCAATGATAGACTCTTCGGGGAAGTTGCACCAATAAGTTGTGATTTATCAATTTTTTCGGGATGCTGTACGGAAAATTCGTTGAATCCACCTAAAATAAAAAGGTGTTAACTATTTGCAATCCCTATTTCAGGATTATCTTATCCACAAACCCTTTAAAATAAAGGCTTGCCCCTTCCAGCCTTCCCTGACAAACTTATTCAGCGTGTGTAAAGGTGCAGATGCCGCGGCATCCCTATCATTCTGCGATTCACTGTCATATACAATGATATATTTCATGTCCTTCCATCTTGCAAATCTTTCTTTATCCTCTTCTTTTGCAAAAGTCTCGGATAGCTTAGTGACATTGAAGGATTGTCGTTTCAACAATGTAGTAGGGATACAGAGGTTCACGGCCTTTGTAATTCGTGATTCTGCAAAAGCCTTGTACGCCCGGACGTCCAACAATAGCAAACTTGAAGTTTTCTTCTCTAGTAGGTCTGAAAGTGCTGAGGATGTTACAAATGGAGGCTGCCCCTCATTTGTAGGGTTTGGTAGGGCTGCTGACCATCCGTTTCGTTGCAATACAGCGTCGGGGAGTGTCGGTGATAAGCTGGGAGGTTGGGGGCTTGAAGGTGCCGATAATCGGGAGAGACTGCTATCACTTGGTCGTGTAAAAGCACTTAAACCCCCCCCAAACGATACCGGAGATACCACATGGATTCCATTGAAGATACTTGGTCTCGTTGATGAGTTGGCATTATGGCCCAGCCCACCCAAAATGCTGAACGGGTCGTTATCGATCCTGCTGACATCGGGAGTAGGGGGAACATTTAGAGGATGGACATAGGATCCAGGTGCTAGAGGTGAGAAACTACTCCTGTCGTCGAAGTGGCCACTAGAGGCATAATCAGCGTCGTTGACATGTGGCATACTGTTTGTCCGATTGAGCTGAAGATTCATGGCTATCGCCTCTGACTGTCTTTGGAATAACGCGGATACATTGTCAAGCTGGACTGGACGAGGTGATCGCGCTGCTGTTGACCTAACAGATGAGCCAGAGGAAGACCAATTATTCTTTGCATTAGGTTGGTTGTCGGTGGAATCTATCACCAGTCCGAAATATCCACCACCTCCACCCGAACTTGGAGTGTTATGGTTCTGTGTCTGTGACTTGGTAAGTTTTGGTCTAGTACGTGAAAGGGATGCGGGGGGGGGGGGGGGGTGTACTGATGCTGGAACCGGTGCTGCCGCTGGATGCGATGTTGGTTGTACAGGAGTGGGCACAGGGTGTTGCGGACGGATATGAGATTGGGCGCTATTGGTATTATTGATGGAGAACTCGAGTGACGAACGTGGTGACGGCCGAGAAGTGGTGACAGACATTTGCGGAGTGCTTGGTTGCCCAATATCCGTCTCGATCTTTTTTCGATCCAGCTGGGTAAATTTTACTTTTAATCTATGGGAAGGATTGAATGTAATTCTAGCGAGATACTTGCGAAGGATATTTGCAAGAGAGAGGGGGGGGGGGTGCCTTCCTTTTAGGGGAGTATTTCGGGGGAGAGGAAGATATGACGACAGATGGCGGCGAAGGCGGGCAGGGCAGGGCAGGATGACGGCGGAAGGCAGGACGTGCGTTAGGTAGTGTCAGAGAACCCTTAAGTTGTGCCTAATGCTCATGATCACGGGATATCACAGGGAATTTGAAATGGAAGGGGAAGAAAGAAGTTGGGAGTGGCGTTTGGGATCCGGTTTTTCTGACCGGCTTCCAGAAAATTGATTATGTGGCGCAACAATCTCAGGAACAATTGTTTCCCTTACTTTCCAAATTTCCCTTTCCCGTCCCCTTTCGATCTCGTTCGTATGATATCCTTCGAGCTTCCTTTTTACCGCTCTCACGCCAATAGATTGCCAGATAGTCCTCCCAACGTCACCAGTGCACAAGTTTTCTATTAATTTTTCTTGTGGAAAGAATCAATTGCGTGACGTCGTCGCCGTCGCCCAATTCCCTCCTGTTCTCCTTACTTCCCTTTTCTTTGTAGGGGAGATATACAGCAGTTGGGTTGGGAATGGCAGCAGAGGGACAATGGCGATGGCGGTGGAGGTCAAGGATAGGTAAATGGGGGCCTTGAATGATACCTAAATCTAGGTACAGGCGGCGGATAAGGGCCCACGTAGTGGATAAGAGAGGTGAGGGGGAGGGGGGAGGGAGGGGTGAAGGGGAGGCGGCGAGAAAAGGGTCCTATTTCAACTATTTTAATAATGGGCGGGCAGGAAGGGGATTTTGAGGGTTCTATTAAAGGTTGATCAACCACCTCTACTGGCAACCTCAGTGGAGAGGGGATCAAGTACAGGGCAGGTCAAGTAGGGCCTAGATCGTTTCCCTTTTTAATTTTGTTCCTTTATCCCTGGCCCTGCCTGTACGAGTTTGGTGGAGTTTTCTTCTTTTTTATCACTATATTTTATTCTTGTGGTGGTGTGGAGCGGGGAATTACCACCGTGGAGGAGGGAGTGGATGGATGCAGGGAGCCAAGCAAGTAGCCAAGCAGGGCAGCATGGGAGTGCAGGATTCTTCTAAACCACCCAGCAAATTGCCACTCCCTTAAGGTATGAAGGGACAACGACAGGTACCACCTACAGTCCTAGGTACTCGCAAACTCCTGACGTTTGTAAAATGGACCGCTATTGCATGCCATACAAATTCGCGCCAAGTCCAAAATTTACTATGGTATGCAATAGTGGCCCATTTCACAAACGCCAGGAATTTGCGAGTACTCACACTCGCTTGTCAAGACATACTCCCGGCCCTTCGATATACGCAAAAAGGAAAACAGGCCCAGGATGCGCAGTATATTCTACATGGTACGCTAAGTCAGGCAGGTAGCGAGCAGACATTGCCTTACTCTCTAAGCACGTGCATACTCTACATCCTCACTAGAGTAGACGCCTCTGCTTAATTTAAATTGCTTTCTTGTATGCTATTATGCTGTGCTTGTATGTTGTGCTCTACCAACATGCTAGCATCTCTACCTACAATCATCAATATCTGCCCAAGAGTAGAAAGTTCACATATCGTCTCTTCTCTAGAAGGAACAAGCCTTATCTCAGCCCTATTTACCTTGATTCCTATCCAATTTCCGACTTTTTACCTACTTAACCTCGAGCTCACTAAGGCCTATATCTGATCCTACCTATGATATACCTCTACATTCGTTACATCTAATTTATCATCTATGGCTCCGCTGTTGTTCTTGGCAAACACGCCCGCAAGCCATGCTTGAAAAAAAAAAAAATTGTCCGCTGTGCCCAGTCGCGTGGCTGTTGCCGGTCGGTGAGAGCTAAAACAGCCCACCGATGACGCTATTCGGGTCTCAGTCGCTCAAAGTTATCGTAAAAGTAAGACCTGTGAACCCCCATCGTCATCGTGTTACGGAACACACACAAGTCAATCTTAAACGCAAATAGATACATTACCTGGAATCAGGAAACGGTGGATCGGAACATCTATCTAACCGTAGATACTCTTTGGGGAGAAACAGCTCCCCATGGTTGGAATTCACTAATTCCTCTTTTTGGAAACATGACTCCCTGGAAGACGTGTCTCGAAATAAGGCGACAAGGAGGAGGACAACTCCTTCCCCTTTTTAGGCCTGGGCCACTTCTTGCAAGGTTTCCAAGAAGCCTCCCAAAGTCCAGGCCAACGGGATCGTCACCGCGACCACGCATTTTACGACAAAAAGCAAAAGAATGTTCTGCTTGGCTTGGAATAACCGAAGATCCAAGCCAGAAAGGGTTCCAAAAAACCATCTGCCAAGACACATGCCATGCCAGTTCAACAACCACCTTCAACAATTTTATGGGGATCATTGATACTGTGGATGGCATTGTTAACTTCTCGACGTTCCTTATGATCATAGTTTTTGGAAATCATGCATGCTCTTTGCTTACATATACTTCAAGGAATAAAAAAGCAAACAAGTTTTTATTACTTTGACATCATCCGCCACCGTCATTGTCAAGGACAACGCCGTGTCAAATACAGCCATGTAGTAAGCTAAATGGCACCAACATTCTGATGGTGGTTTGGCTCTCGTAATCTAATTGTTGAATTCGATATGTGCGAGGATCAAGAGCAATTCTAGGCATATACCTAGCGCCATACGACTGCAATGGCGGAACCTGAAACTGACTGCCGCAATGGCAGGCGATCCCGACTGGACATAGACTTTCAGATCTCCCCGCCTTGCCCGCACCTGGCTTCCGGTTATGAGAACCAAATCATGAATGCGGCTCCTATCAGGCGAACAACCAGAGACACACCCCGTCGCATTTTCCCGCACTATGGGAAAGTATGACCGGAGCGCCCCGCATGAATCATGGAGAGCAAAAAAGGAACTACACCGCCCTATTAAACCAAGTGCTAGCCAAGGACGGGTTTTCATCGACGATCAACAAGATGTTTAAAACCTAAGTATCGATTTGAACTAAGGGTAATTGTTTGGATTGAAATTCCCTATAAGTATCAGGGGCAAAGCCCTAGCACGACTAGCTGCCGGAAAAAAATTATACTCTCTATTAGGGTTTGGGTCGATGATTTCAAGTTGGCTAGACTAGTGAGCACTTATACGTGCATATGTTAAATACCAGCCAATTAGAAGAGCGCATTTGATAGTTTGATCATGGGCTATCACTCGGTACATTTTGACTCTGGAGGAAAATGATTGCTTAGTGCTCCATATGTTAAAAAGAATGTTAGTGGCACCGGAATATCTTTTAGAACTTAATGTCTAAACATTAACGGTCTTTCGATATTATATGTGCCTTGAAATCAGTATATGGAAGCGGGGATTTCATTCTTCGCCTTGCTAAAGGACCCGCACTCCAACGTGCGGCGCATTATTTTTCTGTGTTTCTACTGGCTCAGTCGTTAAATGCTGCTTTATCCTCATGTGCAGTAAGCCGAAGAAAGCTTGTTCTTTCTATAAAAAGAAGATGCCCGGTTATTAACTCATTCAAAGGAGACATGAACTCATTACCCTTCCGAACCCAACTTGGTCCGCATACCATTTAAATCAGGTGCACCATGCAAGATTTGCTTATATTGCTTATATGCAGACCCAGTTGTGTTCGGGAACGTTATGGAGTAACAAGTATGTATGTTTCCTGCAGTTCCAGGCGATACAGACACCCCCCAAACCAGGGTATCATGGGTATCATGGGTATCATGGGTATCATGGGTATCATGGGTATCATTGAATTCATTCTTATTATTAAATCAACCCAGTGTCAAAAGTCTGATAATCACCCCACTAAGTTATAGAAAGTCTTATAGATGACACACGGACCCTAGAGTGTGGAATTTGTTCCCAAACATTCGTTTTGCGCCTAGATCGACCATATACATACAAGGCTAAAGCTACAAGTTGTATCACAATAATCCTCGCAGGTCTTACGATATTTGCCTAACTATATCGCAACCAAGGCTTGGGGTTACACTTTAGTGAGCTCAGAGGATCCAAATGCGTCACACGGTGAAATGGGCCTACAGAGAGAGCCTTTGAGGCCGCATCCATAGGACCCCCCCGTGATACTGCTAGTGCTGCCCGTATCATAGAACCACAGTTACATACTAAGTGTTTGGTGGGTGCACAAATATAAATATATGCAGGCACCGAGATATATTACAGGGCAAGACCATGGTCTAATAAATCCAAGGGGAGGCATCCTGGAATTGAACGCGGGGGTCTTGCGCGTGACAGTTCGAAGATCAGGGTCTGAACACACGGAGGATTCCAATACATACATGTAGAGTTACACTCTATACATGTATGCGGGGAAATGAAGTTTGGGGGACAGAAAGGAACAGAAGAAAGGAAGAGCTGAACATACCGAGCGGCGTACGTCCGCGACTCCCGCATGGTGACGCGATATGAAACTGATAAGAAAAGAAGGTTTTATTTTTCTGAGGGTAGAGTAGGTAAGTACATGTAGGTACATGTAGTAGCAAACTAGCGGGCCCCAATGTAGTTGCAAGCCTGTCGGAATGTTCATCCGGATATATCTGGTGGTGATTTATTTTTATTTCAACTTTAATTCTGATAGGTAGCACTCTTTTTTTCTTTTCTTTTCCCTCCCTGGTCATTCAAATCGGTTGCATGTTACTTGGGCTGAACATGAGGACGACGGAGGGAGGGGCTGGAGGGCTATGTAGGTACTTTCTTTCTTTCGTTCCCGCCCCGCCTTTCTCGCTCTCGCCCTCTCTACTGCGGACCGTGCCGGGTAGAACTAGACAGCTGTATCCCGCGTGCGGGGGGTTACGGGTACCAACCGGTGTCTGATATTGGTGGTTTGGACAACTGGCATTACATGACGACGACGACAGCAACTAATACGCCGACGCAAAAGAAATTAAAAGAATCACCCTCCCAGTTAGCCCGCCGCTCGATCAATGCTTTATCATACCGAAAAAGAAAAAGAAAGAAACCAGCTTCTAGCTTTCTCCACCTATCGTTTCTTTTGATTTACATTACAATCATTAAAGGCTAGAAACGACAACCTCTCCGACAAATGCTTCATCCATGATCAATTAAAAGGGTAAATGCCAGTGCAGTTCCCAGATACTTATCGCTGATCATGCTTGACGAAATCGCAATCATCAAAGGCCACCAGGGAACCAGGGAAGGGGAAGAAGAAGAAAGAAAAAAAAGACCAATATACGAATGCGCACGCACAATTACATGTGCCTACTACTATTAAGGGCAAATAAGGCCGTCAGATACATGTAAGTAACTACCTACATCTAAGTGTATGGTTTGCATCGAGGCTACGCTGCCTACATACTTTCTCTACTATACACGTGGAGATTGTTTGCATAAGGGTACATGTAGCTAGAGTACAGCTAGAGACAGACACATACAGCTTGCCCCACCAGTATGAACCAGTCGGCCAACACCTAACGACGTTGCACTGCCTAAGAAACAAAAAACAAAAAGTCTATAAACGAAACGTGTATCCAGAGGATTAAACGGCCACCGTTCTTCCCCCCCCCCCCCCCAAACAACAAGTACAATCGACAACGGTAAAAGATTCGCAATCAGCACTTTGTTCAGCTTCGATCCTTCCTGTCGCCATCGGCGCTCCCTCTAGCTGTATGAACGCACGATAGAGGGACGCCTTAATGCGCACCTAAGATGCGATAACTGATAGTTCTATCCAGCGCTGGCTTCGCGGGCTATAAGATTAAGACTAGAATAAGATAGGAGGGACCCCTTTGTTGATTCCAAAGACATTCCTTACTACTAGCTGTGGATTCAGGGCCGAGGACAAAGAAAATAATACTTTATATATAATAACACCCCTCAGGTATATTCTAAAGTCCAAAAAAAAGAAAAAAAGAAAAAATGTCTTCCTCCGCCTCCTCCTCCTCTCTCCAGCTGATACTTCTGAACATCCTCGTCCTCTCTTACATTTCTACCTTCTGCGCCGACTCGATATTGGCCAGGATCGTCAATGCGTGGATCCTCCTCTCTAGCATTTTGGCCTTCCTGGTATCATATCCGTCGTATTTTTCACCCAGCACTTGCTTTAGAGGTCTTACCACCGGGTTATGAAGTGTCTTCTCAGTAGGTGGATATACTTGATCTGATATCGGAGCTTGAAACTAACAGGGCGAGAAGGCAGCGCTTGGATTGTAAATAATGATAGACAAAGAAGATATACCTACGACGCCTCTTTGACCGGGGCTTTTCTTTGCTTGAGGCTAAGGATGGGGTCGTCCTGATGATACAGAGCGGGGTTTGGCCGCGAGCCAAGTCAAAAAAACCCGAGTGACTGTCTATGAGCCTGGCTGGCTGGCTGGCTGGCTGGCTGGCTGGAGTGACCCGGGGTTTCCGGTTTGGGATTACAGTTGTAGATGTACATGTACTTAGCTATAGACAAGGGCGCTACAGGTGTCCTTTTCTTTTTCTTTCCTTCTCCTGACGAAATCTTGCATGCTGTACTTTAGAGTATAATAATATGACGAGTATTGTATTATGCTATCTTCGATGTGATCGTAAGGGAATAGTAGAGCAATGATTTATTATCGATGTGCTTCTTCAATATTTTTTCCTTCCTCCAATTGGTGGCTAAGATAATCAGTTAAGACTTTGGTTGGTAGAATCGGCTAATGATTATACATAGATGTAGATAAGGGCATTATACTTTGCCCCCCTCTTTCTTTAGCATAAGATCTTAGGCGTAATAAATCATAGTAAGGTGAGATATATTGCACTATGTGGTCTACGGGGGAGTGGAATGGTAATCGAAGTATAATATAAGTTGCCTAGAAACATCATGACATGTGTAAATACCATGCCATAGTCAGATCACACACATGCTGCACTGCATTGCAGATCTTTGACCGTTGAACTGTGAGTGGCAAATTCAAAAGCCAAAAGGTAGTAAATCGATCGAAAAATAAATGCCTGTAGATATTGCTAGCTGGATAATTAAAAGCCGCCGGTTTGGAATTGCAGATAATTTGTTGGTATGTAATAATTTCCTTGGTTTGCTTGTTTTTTTTTTTTTGCTGCTGCACGAATCAAAAAAAAAATCCTGCTTATGCCGTGCATTAATTTAGATATTCTAATCGTGGAGAAAATAAGTAGCAGGTTAAGTACACATAACCTACCCTACTGGTGCCGGCGGATATCCCATCCAGATTATGATGTACCTGTGTTGATCAGAGAAAGGTACCTACGTTGGCTGCGCTCAGCCAACCATCTACATAGTATAGATTTTGTAGCATCTCGATGCTCGAGTCAACGCTCGTGGGAAGTTGATCGGACTTAAAGGCTATAGCAAATTAAGGAAGGTACGCACGTACGTAAGTCGATTAAAATCGAGGATCTACACGGCGGCGTATGCACGTAAATAATTGGTATATATACTCATGCGTTTAATTAAATCCTGAGAATTCTTGGTAGCAACGTGCTCACAAAATTTCCCAGGACTTGATTAACGCGCAAGTACATGCATGTATATATTCAAGTATATATATGGTACGTTTAAGGAACATGCGTGGAAACGCACACACATGTTCCGTTTCAATTTTCCTAGTATGATAATAGTAATCAATGACTTGTATAGAAGCATTTATCTCTGAGGAAATATTATAATCACCACGTAAGGAGGCGTGGGGCCGCTGGCTGATAAGGCGCGCGCGGTCAAGAACCACAGGTTAGTATCAAATATTTTGGTCAGGGGTCTTACGATCTATGTGTTACATTCCCTTCTAAATAGAGTACTAGAAATCAGGAGAGAAGTCTAGAAGTTAACTAGAAAGATCGATGATCGGAGTTTTTTTTTTTTTTTTTTTTTTTTTTTACTTTTTTCTTCCTCTACCTTTCTTTATATTTTATTTTATTTTATTTTATTTATTATACGGAACCCATACGGTCAAGCTTACATTTTATCCTAGCCCCCCGTAATTAGAAGAATTTTCGGGAGTAAATCTCCTACCCGCTTGCCCGCGAGGGATAGGTAATCGAATCCGGCCGCAATTGCGAGATCAATCGCACTCGGTTTAGGCCTCAACCTAGAGGAGAGTAAGAGTACGAGAACAAGCGAGAGAATCAGTTACTCGGTTAAAACTCCCCAAACTAAACTGGACCCTGAGCCTAGAGTGCATATGTGCCTTGGGTAAATTCGATCCGGCGGTCTGGAATCTCTAGGATGAGTGAGTGCTGGGCTTGTTTCGGTTCATCTGACATGCCCAAGATTTCAAGGTTCCCGGCTCGGCATTTGGGAATGTATTATGACCACTGCCGGTGCTTTACAAAGAGCAGAATACTAACAGCTCTTTCGTATGTGGGCTGTACCTACTATATAGCTACAATACCGGTATTGTATAGCTATTCGTATTGCATAGAAATGCATAAAACCGTTTAGTAGGGGTGAAGAGACAGCGAATCGATATGTAGTGAGAACGTTACTAGGCCCTTAGTAATATTACAACGGGGAAAAAAAAAATAGAGTTTGAGGAAGCACTTTGGCTCCCGTCGTCGATAACTAGCCCCCTCTATTGTGACTACACACTGGTCCATCAGTGCACCGGGCCAGTATCTGTGGAATCAATTCTGGAGACACTTAATCTCAGTCTCCAAACCGGCCCGTGTCTTTGACGGTTTCAGGGTCAACAAGATCGAGATATCCCAATAGGACCGGATGTTTATTCCAGCGGTATTCTGAGGATTTGTGCTTTTCAGAAAAGCAAAATATCAACGCTAGCTCGCATTACATCGTCCGTGACGTCAATGCAGGACCGGAAAGGGCTTTCAAGTTGGAACATGGACCCTTAACGTACCTCGGTATGATTTTTATTACAGAAACAACCCTGCTAAAGGAATAAAATGGTCAATTTAAGAATGGTTAGCTCCCCCTATTTTCAGTTGGATAAAGGGATCTCTGCTCTAACTACGAGGGATATATATCATAGGGGTTAATGCAGTGGTGGTCGTTTATCCCTGCCGGAGACGCCGTGTCCAGGCAGAAGGCGAGAATCGACCAAGTCTCATATGGCGAATTTTTATTTTATCTGCATCTAGTGTACCGCTGCATCCATCTGAATCATGAGTAAGCTGGGAAGCCCTTGCTAAGTGGGTCATGGGGTGTTTAAGACGTGGGGGAAGGGTGAAAGAAGGAGTGGAAATTCGGAACTTATTGAGCTGACCATGCATATGGTAGGAGTTGATATCGGATAAAACATCGATTTGTTTGGCCAATAGTCGGATCGAGTGACATTTTATGAAAGAAAAAAAAAAACGGTTACCGACCATGTACAGTAATTGACGGCGGGAGGAGAAGGGGGTTCAGTTATATGCAAGCAGCCGGCTCATCGGATGAACGCAAGGCAACCAACAAGATGGGAGCATCAAGCAAACCCGGGGTATAGGGATAAGTATCGGTACCTGTGCCTGGTGGGCCCTTACGTCTATCTTGGGGTACTCTACATATGCAGTATCAAGGTTAAGATCGCATCTAGATATGCTAGTGTGATTAGTAGCACCATTGGTCAGGATATGAAATATCCTCAAGTTGGCGGCCAGTAATATTGGACGTGGAACATATATATATTCATATATATATATAAATTCGTTGCAGCTGGGGAAAGCCCTTCTCCTCCTTATACGGCAGTGAAAAAATTCGGCATATTGAATTCACATATAGGTGTGTGCACTGTGGATACGGTAGGTATATCACTGGTAATAATTCATACTTCCACCACCATTAATTAGCAACATATACCGCCACACTCGCGAGGCAGCCAAACGTTGAATGGCTAGATTCCAGTCAGCAGATCGGCGAATATTCCGCGAGTGTTGAAAAACGTGGCTTGAGCCGCATTATTCTTTTCTTTTTTGACTTACTACATACCTCTAAGCTACATGGTGCAGCGGGTGAGAGATGTAGGGCATCAGACCACCTTCCTACATAGTATTCTGGGTGCAACAACAACAGTATGGACCATCTCTCACTCCAAAAAGCCCCTGGGACTTGCATGTTTGGGCGCTCCGAGGACATTGCCACTGCTTCCCAGGTTGGGGGACTCGGAGTTATGTGTGTGTGTGTGCGAGTAAGAAGGTGGTGAGAGTACCATACTTGGTGGTGGTGTCTGGTGGACAATATTTTTTCCACCCTCTTTTACTGGCATCGAGTGGTCAAATATTTAGGCGATGTCACGTTCGGGAACCCTAGCTCTCGTCACTTTTGTTTTGCTTTCGCTCTCCCCCGCAAGTTAAGTGTGGCTGCCCTTCAGTTAATTGTGGTCATAATTGCCGTTACTCTACTAAACTTTTCGGAATTGCTTCCAGTTTGAGTCTGCGAGGATTATATCCGTTCTGCTGTGTTTCTGGACAAGTGCCTGGACTCCAAAGAAAAAGGCCACCCCCTGGTCGCTGCCGATTGGCCAATCTCCCCAATGAGCACCGGCTTCTTCATCTTGAGTATACATAACATATATCGCACCGGCTTTCTGGGCCTGCCATGGTCCGTACCCGGGTTGGGATTTCTTTTTTTTTTTTCTGTGTGTGCTTATATATATATAAAGACCATATGGCACCACTTTTTTCTTCCTGGGTTATCCGTCTGTGATTGTTGCTGCTGCCTTTTCGCCAGCTTGATCCTTTGATCTTGGGCCTGCGCCGCTTTTCGTCCCCCCCCCCCCCCCCCCCCCGCGCCTAGAGCTGGCCTGCAAAAGCTACGGCCACCTAATTGATATTGTTCAATCCCCCACTCACGTTATTTACCGTAATCATAATATCAGCTACGATGTCTGCTACTTCCGTTGATGTTGTAATTGTAGGGGCCGGTGTGTGGTATTTTTTTTTTCTCTGTTACTGTTCTTTCTGATATTTTATTATGCACCCCCCCCCCTTGGCCCCATCGGCCTCATATTCATTTGACAACTTGCACTCCTATAATCCAAGGAGAATAGAAATGCTTTTTCCTACCCTATTTTCTTTATTGCATATGCAAGAAAGGACCGTACTGAACAAAGATGCGGGCTCCCGTGGCCCAACCCCGGGCATGAAATAGGACCCTTTGGAATCATTGCCGCAAAAACATATCTCGAACTCAACCCCACGGCTCTACTGACGATCCTCGAGACTGACACTTCCTTGGGAGGTGCATGGAGCAAGACTCGAATCTACTCAGGGATGTACTCACAGTCTCCCCTGGGGATGATCGAGTTCAGTGATGCGCCAATGAGACCAACAAAAGACCAGTTCCATGGATATGTCCCAGCACACCATGTCTACGAATATCTAGAAGAGTACACAAGGACACACGTCTACAACGGTCGTGACATCAAGAGTCGGATACGCCTCGATAGTCGTGTCACAAGCATCAAGAAGATACGAAATACAAACTCTACAAGGAACTCTTGGGTCGTGTGTACCGACAAGGGCGATGTTATTACGAGCGAAAAACTTATGCTTGCAACCGGTATTACCTCGAAGCCAAATATTCCGGTATTTGACAATGAGGGCTTCACACCACCAATGCTGCACACCAAGGATCTGGCACGACTGGCGCCGTCGTTCGTGGAGTCGGAGGGCGTCAGGAATGTGGTGGTACTAGGAGGTTCAAAGTCTGCGTTCGATGCGGTTCATATGTTTCTGTCGGCAGGGAAGAATTTGCAATGGGTGATTAGAGATAAAGGCTCTGGGCCCGCAGGGATGAGTGCGCCAGATAGTGCACCAGTGTATTATGATAATGCACACCAAATATTGGCAACCAGGCTGATGTCGAAGCTCAGCCCATGCATTTTTGAACCGAGGGATTCATGGATGAAGTTTTTTCATCAGACAAAGGTGGGAAGATGGATTACAGACAGGGTATGGAGTAGCATGCAGTCGAGGTGGATAAGGGCGGCGAGGTACGAGCGAAGTGATAACATGAGTAGACTGAGGCCTCAACTCCCGTAGGTTTTCCTTTATCTTGCAGGCCAACAATTCTATCCTAAGGATAATACTATCAAGGTCACATACTAAATATTTAATATCGCATAGGATATTCTGGAGTTCCGACAATGTCGGCGTCTCCAACACACCCGGCTTCTGGGACACCATATCCCATGCCAAAGTACACCGAACCTCGATATCAAAACTCGTCGACTCCTCCATTCTCCTCCAAAACGGCGAATCCCTTCCCTGTGACCTCTTGGTAATGTCAACAGGGTGGGATATAACCTTCCCCTTCTTCACCCCCGAGGACTCGGCCGCCCTCGGCCTCCCCGTCCCCATCTCCTTCCAGTCCATGGTCGATGCCAAAAAATGGGAGCATCTCGAGGCTGCCGCCGACGAGAATATCATATCAATGTTCCCGCGCCTGCGCACGCCACCAGATTACTACCGGCAACCGCCAAGCACGACACAGTTCTACCTGTACCGCGGGATGGTCTCGCCACATGAAGTAGCGTCAGGCGATAACTCAATCGTCTTCCTGGGACAGGTGGGCGCCGCGCAGTCGTTCCAGATTGCGGAGACGCAGAGTATATGGGCTGCTGCGTATCTCATGGGGGATATGCAGCTACCAGATGTACACGAAATTGAGAACGATATTGCACTGACGAATGTATGGAGGCGGAGAAGGTATCTCTCAGTTGGAGAGAGGAAACCAACTTTTATGCATGATGAGCTTGCGGTTTGGACCCCCTCCCCCTCAAGAAAAAAAAAAAAAAATAAGGTTGGCGTCGAGTGATAGCTAATGATTCTGGTTTAAATTTTTTTTTTTAGTATGTAAGCATGCTGCTTCGAGACCTCGGTGTAAACCACCTCAGGAAGGGTGGATGGAGGGAGATGGTACAACCATACTGCAACAAGGATTACCGGGGGATGCTCGACGAGTACAGGAGGGTTCGGTCAAAACAGGAGGACTATGATAGTAATATCAAGCTGAATATGGACGTGTAAGTTTTGTGTGGGATATGTGGGAGATATAATAACACCTTTATGATATTATGCCTAGCCTAAAAATGGCACGAAAAAATGGCACGAAAAACAGAAAAACAAAATTATCTTTACTTCCCTCAGGTCTAGCTGCTCTCGTGATGTCCACTTGTGTGCGTATGTTTGTGTTCTAGGGTTCGTTATAGTTCGGGCACCACTGAAGACCAGACTCTGGTTAGCTAGTAAAACTTGACTATCTAGCTTTTCCTCCCCAAAACACAAAGATTGAGACCTCCTTCCAAAAGCACTGGGCACCCAAACCTGTACACCACTTGGCCACCGTCAAGAGCCAGGAACGGGAGCCACCGTCCTACCAAACACAACCCAACCATCACCACCTACTGCTTTATTTACTTACCACTAGAGCCGCTAGTTATCCAACGCACAGACTCGTAGCTATTTCGTATTAAGGAGCTGGTCACAAATACCTCAGGCTTCCACGGATTGGCGCCAAATCCAATCCCAAAACGCTACTACCAGGCACGACAGGATTCTAAACACGTAGATCATACCAGACAGAAGCATGATTACACCACACAATATGCTGTGCTATATACCATGCACATTAGGTGTATAATAGGCACAATATCGCTGTACATGTCTCTCCCCTTCCCCATTTTTGAAGCAGGATGGTGGTGGTGGTGGTGGTTTAAGGTTTTGGTGTCTATCTTGTTCAGTGTAGCTTATGCGGGTCCCTCACGACATATGTTTGACGGGAGCCGTTCCCCGAGAGAGAAAAAAAAAACACATAATACATGCAGTAGACCGGCTTCTCTATGGGCGAGCGGGTGCATCCATTCAGCCATCCCATACATATCCAGCAAGTCGAGTCCTGGGGGCGGGGGCGTATGTGTGGTTGCACTACATGTAGGTTGGAACCTAAATAAAATAGCTGGTCAGATGCCCGGGGGCGTGTCTCCCTGATGAGGGATTTGGAGATGGGCTTTTAACTAACATTGTGGAGGATATATACATGTCGGTATACATGTAAGTATGTAGCAAATGGTCCCTAACGCCGGCCATCGGCCGTGACATCCTCTGGATCTTCATCTAGCCGGCCACGTTATGATGTGACGTCCCATAGCTGTGGTATATGATGATGATGGGTTGATTCTGCCCATGACGGGGTTGGGTGGTGATCAGTTTATTGTTATCGATATCGACGAGGGTTCGGTATGGTCCCGCTAATAACCCTAACCCAATGTCCTCTTCTATACGTGTAGTACTGGCCAGTTGAACAGATTCCTCTACAACAGGTGGCACATACATATACAAGTACATGTATGTATATACGAAGATTGAAATCCAGGTTATATACAAGTAAGTTGCGCACATGCACTGCTTGAATACTTATAAGGACACATGTATATGCTCTGGCCCACTGGCTAAATCTCCCGGTACACACTAAATAGCTGTTTTCATTAGCGTGCAGATCTTCTGGTATGGGGAGTCGCCGTTGGAAAAAGCTATCCATATGCAAGCCCTCCTATACTCTCCCCAAAAGCAAACCGACCGACTCCCATCTGCGTTCTTAAGTAGGGACAGGGTTATATGGAGTGTACACTTCCAAGCCAGCCATGGCCGGACTGGGCTCGTTCTGAAGTACTGGTATGGGTCCCCTGGGTAGGCTAGGTCAGCCCATTGGCGGGATATACCTGAACGGGCAATCTGGTTCGTTAATTAGAACACATTATATGTATCGTATATGTACCCACTGGCCCAAGGGCGAAGCAACTCGCCTACTAACAATCAACGTGCCTATACATATATACATCTCCACACGACGAAGATATCTAGACTAGCTACCAAAATCTCAAAGACCAAAGTCTAGTACCTAAAATAACCCCCCCCCCCCCCAAGCCTGCATATCCGTCATGTTCCGTTAATTTCCACCAGAATCACCAAAACTCACTCGATTCCCGCCCCACGCAACCACCCCACCCCAATGCCCCACACATTGCAATCTACGGGCGTACATACTTCGGCATCGCACTTATGCACTGAATCTCAGATATCCCCCGCCTCGCGAGCTAGACTTAGCTCAGAAGTATCTACACTCATTCTCCTCCGAGACCCCTAGCCTCTCTGCTGCCCAGCCATGCCATGCGTTGGCTAAACACACCGTCAACTAATCAGCTCCGAGGAGACCCCACTCGTTGATGAATGCCCCCCCCCGCGCCCTCTCCCCCCTTTGAATCCTGTCCACATGTTCCCTACCCACCCCTGGCCCTCCCCCCCCAAACATCGGCAACTACCCCCGGTCCCAGATTATAACCCTAACCCACGACCACGTGGGCCAAACATGGCATGTCCTGTTTTTTTTCTCTCTTTCTTTACTTTCACTGGATGGGGGAAGTTTGTAGTTGGCCTGTAACTTCGCATGAGAGATGGGGAACAGTAGCGTAAGGCCTGGTCTGCCTACACGGCGATAGAGTGGGCGGAGGGGAGCGGGGAAGAGGGTGAGTGATGATGTGTGAAGCTGGGGGCGGGCGGGCAGGTTTGTGGAATTTATTGTGATCATTGCCAGCGGTGGGGAGCCGCACTCACTTTTGAAGGGGGAGGGGCGAGGAGTAATAGGACGGGTATGATAGGTGTGTCATGTCATGTCATGTCATGTAGAGATGCGATAGCCATTGATTTTTTTTTTGTGTCCGCAAAATGAAATATCTGCGGTTTCCCCACCAAAAACAAAACAAAAAACTCCATAAGAAAGGGATAATAAAAGATAATTAATGGAAAAAAAAGATGTTAATAGCGCTGGTCTCTTGCCCCTCCCCCAACCCCAATATACCACTGAAAAACAAAGTGGGAACAAAAAACAAGTAGAAAAGACGAATAAAAATCATTTCCCCCTTTGACTTTGGCCTGTTGATGTTTAAACGTTGGGAATGCCGGTTGCGAAAGAAAAGGATAATAAATGATAATAAAAATTATTACAGAATATGGACAAGTTTCTCTCTTCCCCTACGGGCGCGGTCGTAGAATCTCTTCACGAGCCAAAAAAAATAAAAATAAAAGGAAGAAAGGAAAAGAAAAGGAAAAAAAAGAAAAACATAAAATCTGCCCTGGCCCCTCCCATTCAAATCCCGCGCTATTTCCAGTTCTCTCTCTTTAAACCGATGAACTGATGGTCGCGAGTTCGCGTTGGTGCTGATCATCATACGTGCGGACTCTTCGCCCGGAGCCTTTTCAGCCGGCCTGCCGGCCCCGTGTAGCTCTTGTACACCTCCTTCCTGAACTCGCCTGGATTCTTGACCGCCATGGCAGGCGAGCGCTTGCGACCACCACCAGCAGGCGCAGGGGAAACTACGGCTGGCTGCTGTTGCTGCTGTTGCTTCTTCTTTTGCCTCTGCCTCTGCCTTTTCTCCTTCCCCTTACTACCACCACCAATGTCCGCGGGCTCCTCGCCATAAAATGATTCAGGCGTAAGCGGCTCAGCGGCGAAGCCAGCCAGACTGGAGCTTGTTGCACTTCCTGGCGATAGCTCACGGCCTAGCGGCGGCGGGGGGGACAGTGACATTCCACGCTCGAAGAACGCGGATGCTTCTTCCGAGTCTTGTTCTTGCTGCGCTGAGCACACGGGGAGATTGACGGCGGCGCCGAGGAGGACAGATGCATATTTTGCTATGAGCGCGCGGATGCGCTTGATGTCTGCGTCGACCTCTGCGGGCGTAGCGCCGGCGGGGAGTGCGCTGAAGGGGCCGCTCTGAAACCAGTGGTCGATTTCGGTGGTGGTTGGGGGGGTTAGAGTTTTGGGGGGGGGCTTGGTGCGACGGCGGCGTTTAGAGGGTTGGGGAGTGGTTGTTGTGCTGTTGGTTGTTGTGCTGGGTGTTGTAGTTGTGGTGGTGGTAGGTTTTGTCATAGCTTAATTTTTTTTTTTTTAATTTTTGGTTGTAGCTGTGGTTGTGGTGATGCTGGCTGGTGGTTGTGAGTTGGGTTGTGGTGTGCAGTGCAGTGCAGTACAGCGCAGTGCAGAGTGCACTGGATAAGCACGAAAAGAAATGTTAGCTGCCGGTGGTAAATTCGGTTTAGTTTGGCCTTGGGTGCTTAGAGGAAGTGATTGACCTTCTCCTATGAATAAGCGATGGCGTGGGTGAATGTGGGGGAGGGAGGATTGAGTGAGCGAAGAGGGTGTGGGGAGAGAGGGAGGTGGGAATGGGAGTGGGGAGGGTGGGAGGGTGGAGGGGGATTAGAACATACCAATGGGGGCGAGGGGGGGGGGGTATCGAGAGGATCTTTGATCAGTGATTGTTGTTTGCCTCGCGAGTCTCAGAATGGATTGTGGATTGGGGCGGAAGGAAGGGGTTTGTGTAGGTATGGAAGTGTAGTAATAGTGGTAGTAGTGGTAGTAGTAGTAATAGTAAGACTCGACTTGAGGCGAAGCAAGTGACTCGGGACTCGAGACTCACTCGATGATTCAAGAGTTGAAACCAAGGAAGAGGGAGAGAGAGAGAGAGAGAGAGCTATTTGGTACTAACAAGAAGTAGTAGAAGAAGAAGAAGAAGGTCCGTGATGCACGGAAGGTTCCCCTGTGTTGGGAGAGAGAGAGAGAGAAAGAAAGAGAGAAAATAGTTAACGGGTGTAACAACAAGTATTTCTTCTTCTTCTTCTTCTTCTTCTTCCTGTCCTTCTTCCTCTTTGGTATCAGTGGCAGTGACAGTGGCAGCAGTAGTAGAAAAATAGTAGTAATAGTAGCAATAGCTAACCCAGTTGTCTCTGTTCTGTCTGCTGTGGCTTGGTTGTCTTGAGAGGGAAAGAGCGAGAGCGAGAGGGAAAGAGAGAGAAGATCGGGACCAAGTCAGAGACCCCCCCCCAAAAAAAGATTTACTAAAACAACCACCCAAGAAGAACGTCCTTTTTTTTTTTTATTTGCACGCTCTCTTCTTTTTTTTTAAAATAACGAGGGGCCCCAAAAGCGACTGGCGGGGTTTGCCGTTTTTTTTTTTTTTTTTTTCCCTCTTTTCCCCTTCTCTAATAAGCTACCCACAACGCACCCACTACGTCCCGATTCTTACTGGCAACCGGTCGGGGCACCAAGAAGAAACTCGGGGAAAAAACAGAGAAAAAGATGGGTCAAGTTGTTGTTGTGTTGCGCCCTGTACACGTAATCGAGTGATTACCGATGACTCGGGGTAGGTCTGCGGTTGATTGCTGGTGATGAAGGGTCGCCGCGGCTCCCCAAAGGTTCTTTTTTCTTCTTTTCCTTTCTCTCCACAGCAGTTTATATTGTTTTTTCTTTTAGAATTTGGTAATTTTTGGTAAAGATGGAGAGGGTTTGGACCGTTTTAAAAAATAAAAACAAAAAGGAGAAAAAGGGAGGGGAGGGGAGGGCAATAGTAGAGAAGGGGGGGGCAGCCTTTATAACAACTAATTTCTTATCTGCTGTTTTTTTCCGGAGCGACCGATCCGAGCCGCATTTGCTTACGGGGTTTGAAGCCGCAATCCATTCGTGCATTGAATGGATACATTGGGTGATGACTTAACCCTAACATCTTTTGGCCATAACACTTCACAATCATTTATCACTTCCACATCACATGTATATGCTGAGGCATTCCAACACAGATCATTCCCCTCCATAAAGCATAGAGTCTCCTGATCTTCGACACCACCCACCAATAATATCGTGATGTTTTGTAGTTCCCGGCACAGCCGGCCATGTGCAATGGAAGCCGAAGCCGGGATTCTAGCTCAACAAGCGACAATTATTTGAGGATCCTCCTTCGAATTCCTACTGTCTATTTTATGGCCTCTTTTTTTTTTTCCTCTCGTAAGTGCCCAACCACCACATACCAATTACTTCTCAAATGTGACAAAGCACTCGCTCAAAGAGAGAGAACCCACTTGATGCCACATCCTCGTAGATCTTAACAAAGTACAGTCTACTGTACGCACATGGGGGAGGGAGGGGGCGGTAATCCCTACTACCCAGCTTTCCCTTGGTCATGAAATGTGCCTCAACACAGAAGGCAGTGAGTAAGGGTCATCGCAACGCACTTCTCCCACGACTGCTGAAAGACACTCAGGCTTCATTCCCCATACCCATCGCTAATACTGTCTCTCTTCGAATTCACCCACTACCCAAGGCGCCCAACACAGGGTTAGGGCTAACTTCTTTAGGTCTCGCCACTGACTCATGAGCTCGCCGAAAGCACCACATCGCTTCTTACAAGCATAAGAAGAATTGCAATGGGAAACTAGGATAACTGTACTGCGTTGTTTCTGGGGAGAAAATAGACACTTTGTCTTTGTGCCAGGTCGGGATCATGGGTTATCACTCGCTTCAACGATCACATGCTAGAAATGCCCGTTTGGGGTTGGGGGCAAAAGGGCAAAAAAATAAAAATAAAAATCTTTTTTTGTGGAATTCTTTCGTTCGTTACGACCTGGATTCTGGATGGAGCATCGCGAGTGAGTAAGTGAATCAACCATAACACACCACAGAAACAGTCAACCCTGGATGGGATTCCCGGGAGGGGGGGGGGTAGTAACGGCACCTTATTTGGGTGCCCATAGGAGAGGGGTAGGCTGGGGGGAGGGGGGTATATTATGCGGTGCGCCGCTTGATAACTTGTGGGGAGAACTTGGGGTGTGTGGAAATCGCTTATCTCCCCAGATCTAATAATGTATGGTTGTTGGTTCCATGGTGTAATGCTTGTTTCAGGCCCCCTCTCTTAGGGGGGGGGGGGTGGTCGAACAAACTTAAGGTCCTCAAGCGTACATGTAGTGTAGGGCTTGTATATTTGGCACTAGCTTGGACGACTTGGCCATAAGTCCTTGGTATTGGTGTGGAAGGCGATTTGTGGTCTTGACAGGAAATCGTAATCTGGCATTTCAGTTGTGGACAACGTATATATCATGCAATAGTGTCCTCAGCACGTCGTCGCTTGCTTGTACATGTGGCTCCAAACAGTTTTATGACATCTCGTGCTTTATCGTGGAAGTGCAATTGTTTTTTTGACTGTCACTATAAGTAGAACACGCTCCTCCCCTCGACTTTCTTCGGCTTACGCTGTATGTAGTTCATCGGTACCTACTATTAGGCGTCGCATGCACTACAACTCTGGGATCCGGAGTTCTGGGGGAACTTCTACTAATTTAAACAACTGTTGGTAACTACAGCCTAACTACCATCGAGCGACTCTGATAATACATCGCTGACCAGTACCGAATTTGAATCCCTACTGTAGCCTATCTATCGGGGGACATAGCTTGAGGGGCTTGATCGTGGATACTTTAAGCTACCGATAGTAGATATGGGTGACTTGGGCCGCAGCCCAGAGTTCCCCTTCGGCCCGGCTTGGCCCGGCCTGTGTGCGTGGGCTTTGGTGGACTCCGTTTCCTCTCCAGGGCTCACTCCTGATAAAAGGCAGCGTACAAGCTAAAGATAGTAAGCTATCTTTAAAAGATGGTAAGGAGCAGCAACAACTTCTCGATACGGCCTGGCTAAGCTTTGCTACATTTTTCTATCTTTAAAGAAGGCTGGGGCTTAGCACATATGGTGCTACTATCAATATTAGGCAAGGAAGGCCAAAAACCGGGTTCCAATTTTTGAACGACGATTCATTTCAACTGTTACATGATTAGTCGTGTTAATGGGGGAACATATGAGGGTTAAAAAGTTAAAATATTCCTGATCATTGCAGAGGCTGGGTGAGGTAGCCCCAAAATTGGCTAGCCTAGGTAAGTGAACTTGAAAGTCTTCTGGCCTCGGCCAGAAAAGTTAACCGGATCAATTATTTGCTGACCGGATCAGCTAAACTAGTTAAATTTCACTTACTCTGGCCGGGAAATAAAAAACACGATCCTGGGGATAGTATGTTCTGCCCCACTGGCGAAAGCCTCCTATCCGCGGACCCCCGCCTCGCTCGAGTGGTCTAGTCGGTAGGCCGACTGCCCCACGAGTTATCTTCGACGAAGGGATAGACCTCTTCCCTAGCGGGTGTTCGAGTGGCTAGAGGATTTATCTAATCCTATGAGGGGGTGTCATTAGTGTAGGTTCGTAAATAGGCAACTTGACTTATATGGATTTTTTGGGTAGGCAACCTATCGGCGTAATTAACTGAATGGTGCACCCATTCATGGACTGAAAATATATTGACTATATGGCAGTTGTAGGTGAAGAGTGGCACCCGGCTGCATGTGAACATAGATCACGAGAAAAGGGATCGTATCACGCGACGATGTGCATGTAATAAATATCTAATATCTTGTACAATTTATTGTGCATCCGTTACCAAAGCTATTCTCCTTACGACCAATAGTGAGTTGTCCAAATTTTTATACTTATTCCCAACTCATCTTCTTTATACAATCTATCCATATATACCGCCCCCTTCTAGAACTCCTAGTCTTGCGATGTCTATAGTCCTGAGATGTTGCCCATATGCATCTATACGACCAATAGCTTACCACCCAAACTTGCGCCGATCGATGAGGATTTTAAACCCGCACCCGCTATCATTCTATATGCTACTAACCTATCGAACAGGTGGCACGGCATACGCTATAATACCGAAGCTTGGTGGTCAATGAACCTCAAGAGTTCTAGGTGGTATAATACCTAGTGGCTATCCGCCTCACCATTTTCAGTTACTTAAAACAAAGTCCGATGGCCCAAAGAGAAGGAAAAGGACACAAAGTGGTTGATTGTAGAGTTCTTCGGAGAGACTGTTAAACAGTGCTTAATTGCGGGCTTGAAATTAGTGAGAGTTCTGAGATAGGTTGGGGAATAGGCGCACGAGTATATCGGTTTGGTTTTGAAGAGGTGTATACTGACACAGTTCTCGGTAACGTCTGATACTTAAGGGCCCCGTTTGGGAGCTGGCCTCGTAGAAAAAACGTTTCATAATCCTCCTTTAGTGGATGGGGAACGGAGAAATTTCGAAACGGAGTCTTAAGCAAAAAAGTAGATCCAGGTTGCTTTTTGGAAATCTGAGTTGATGTTGTTTTCTAGTCCGCAAAATAGGTCGCCAAACACAACACATTTTCCCAGAATAGAGTTTCCACCAGAACGAAGTTTTAAGCCTCCATAACTCCGTCTTGGATGGCTCCCAAACGGGCCCTAAATAACATAGAGTCCGAAATGACACAGGTCATTACATGATTCAAAATGACAGAGAGTCTCTCCTATTCTATTCGTACTACCTCCTGACCAGTATACTGGCTCGGTCTGCTCCATATTATAATGGTATAGCAAGTAGGAATCGTCCTGTTATGTCTAGGCTCCATATACCGGGCACCTCCCCGAGCTTTCTTAACAGGAGGTGTCTTGCTGGTATTGGGAGCCTCTTGAATCCAATAAATACCTAGTATAACCCGTCTCCTAGGAGCTCTGGCTAATACGGAACGAGCATGAGATGGTTTAAAAGTGCTCAGGATTACGGGCTCTTTTGATTTTGACCAACATACCCGTAGATAGAATGGCTAGCCGAAACTTGGGTGCTTGAGATGGTAGACTACCCGATATTTATCAGCCCGACATATCTTTCGTGGATATACGGCTCAATCAAAAACGCGTCCTTAAGTTACCTTGATTTGAGTAAATATTGGCTTTCGTAAAGCACTTCTGCCTGTACTAGAGAGGTCAGAACGTACTAGGTTAAAGTAATTAAGTGAAAGTGATTAGATGAAAGTCAAAACGTGCAAATCGAAATCTTTAGGTCATGAAGGACAGGAAAACTAGCTAGATCGTAAAGGACAAGAAAGAGTAAACTAGGCCATGATGATTAGAAAGCACAACTGGCTCATGAACCAAGTCGTGAAAGACAGAGCCCGTGGTAAACAGTAACTTGGTGAACTGTGTCATTTCCAGTGCCATCTCGAAATATGCGTTATTTGGTTATATCAGACGTTACAGATCAGACCGTGTTACTCGAGTTAGGCCATCTCCGCTTATTTTACCTGTTTTATTTCATTCCATCCGATCCTACCCGACCTGGTTTTGTCTGGCTTGGTTTGATTTGATTTAATTTAATTTCATTATTGATTTACCAAAATGGAAATAAAAGGAGCACGGCTCGAATAAATGTCGTTTTGGCTGGTAGCTTTCAAATAGGGACGGCTAGTACCTATACACCTGGTTAACCCTAGTAAAAGACAAGAGGTAAGTACATGTGATACTACGCTGAAGTCGGTCCACCACGCATTAGCCCAGACTGTAAAGGGCTGGGGCTACGTGAGGGCTAGGAGCCCTACCCGAATGAGGTATATATATTCAATTAAGCAGGGACCCTTTGCACGCAATGTCTCCTTCACCTTGGGTAAGATTTATCTCTGAGATAACTGACAACATACTAATCGGTCCAAATTCCGTAGACTACATGTCAGTAAACTATATATCCAGCAGCATCATGACTACCATACCAGATGTAGTTAACTGATATTACCAGCTAGCCGTCAAGAGTTGCAGCTCTAGATTCTAGGAGCTAGCCCCATACTATAGATGCCTAGAAAGTATATGACAAAGTAAGAAGTTTCATGTTATATTGAAGGGTCACTACACGGCATACACATACCCATGATAGTTTGAGTATTTGGTTATTGTGCCTTATTTCAACGGGTGAGTTTCCAGGGACAGGTTTGAACCTATCTTGGGTATAAAGTAAGCTACTAGATAGGATACGCCCTGTAGTTCTAGGTAGCACGTTAGAGAAAGCCACCAAAGTGAAGTTATATAGCCTCTAGGCTCTAGCTAGCTCGACCTCTCGAAAACTGTGTTTGATACACGATGGCTTGTCTCGAGAATATCAAGCCAGTTACCAGCTGCAGGTCGGTCAATGATGGAGCTACGGCTCATACCCCGCGAAGATGATGTTTCTACTCCTGGAGCGAGCGTAGGCGGGTTAGGTAACTGGGAAGATTGATCCACGCATTAGAACCCTTTGACTAGGGAAAAGGAACCAGAACTTCCACTCGGGCCTAACCCAACGTTTGTCCCCCCGTTTTCGAAAGAGCTGTCTCTTTCTTGTGGAGTAGCTAGAGATCCTGTATACGAATGGTAATCAATTGAGCCTTTAGTTGTAGTTACCAGCCATGCTCTAGAGGACTTTTTTTTTTAAAAAAAAAAAAAACAATCAAGCAGCTCGTATATACTACCTATCTCCCATAGTTAATAACGCTCCTGTATGGTGCGTCCTAGACAGGTACAGATCTTCGTTAGTTTGGCACATCTTCAAGTCCCGGCCGCATTCGAGCGCGGCTTTCTTCTTCTGTCTTTGGCGTTAGCTAGGCTGACTACATGTTGTTGGTAATTGATAGGTTATTACGTGGGGCATGAAAGCCAAAAGATTCAAATGCGTAGGTAACCTCCGGGGGGTAGCTTGTCGAAAGCTGAGGAGGCTACCTGCTGATAACTTCTAGGCAGCCTGTCCATAGCTCAGATAGCTTGTCGATAGCTCAGATAGCCTATTGAATTGCTTACAGTAGCTGCAGGGCAAGGGTGAACAATGTTTCGGCGATGATCACAGGGCACACCACTCTCAAACATTAACGACTGGCGATGCGGTGTGTAACCCCCCACTAGCCCCGAAACCCAACCCCAACCAACCCCTACCCACGGCCACGACCCGAACCCAGACCCAGAACCAGTCCAAGATCATCATATACATGAGAGTACATAACGTGTAAGCTCGATTCCACCCCACACCATACTTACAGGTATGTACCTACACCCGCGTGAAAAAAAGAATGTGAGGGCGCCCACAACTTAGGTTAGGCAATACAAGGCCTACTAGTACTTAATAACCATGCTTTTGACAGGTCTGGCAAGCGAAGGGAATGGGAAGGTGGAGATTATTGAAGAAGGGCTTTCCCAAAAAGTTTGGGAGAAGTGGGGGTGGGGGGGGGGGTTAGATTGAGACAAGGTATTGATGGTATGCCAAAGAGGATGGCGACAGTAGGAAAGAATATAGAGGGCCATACAAAGTGGTAAATACATTTCAGATGCCGTAGTGTCTACTCATTTCTTTATTCATGTCCATGTCCAGGCGTTGTTTCGTCACTTTTTTCACGTGGGTGTACAATGTACTTACATGTACTTACCTGGCTGGCCGCCTTCTCAAGGTCAAGCCCTGGGCAGAGAGAGATCGCCGGCTCCAGTACAAACTACCGAATGGACATATTGCCTAGGTATCTCCGAAACACCACTCCCACAACCATCATCATCACCATCATACGCCAAGCATCTACAGAAACAACCCTTGCTTGGCCTGGCCTGCCTTACCCACAACGGGCCCGGATGTAAACGGGACCGATACTGTCACATTGCACCAGCCGCCACGACCAGTCATCCCGCCTTGCGAAACACAACAATCCCTTCGGGGGTTGCGGGTTTTGTCGGTTATCGTGCCGTGCTGTCGGATCAGGACTTAGGGCTATGGATGGCAAGTGCCCATTACTAGTGATGATGGCGCCCTGACAGGAACCAGGCTGCCTGCCAGTGGGCTAGGCCCACATTCACAAAACTATAAAACACCAGGCACGGCCTAGGGCTGCTTACACGGGAAAGCCCGACTATGAGAGGCCCTAGGCAAAAAAAGGCATTGGTGGTAGATGTGCCCTAGATGTACTATGGAACGCCTGGTTAATAAGGATGGCCGTACGCCAGACTTCAGTGAAAACACAGAGATACCCTGAGAGGAATCAATATTGAAAATCCTATGAGGAGAACAAGACTTCCGTTAGGAATAGCCAATAGACGGGGGTGTTTCCGAGCACCTAATTCCACCAAGCGAAAGCAGCCCACTCAAAACCTCTAGGCCAAAGCCAATTGACGCCCTTGCCAGGCCCCGGTAGTAGGCTTGTAGCAAAGGAAAACCACAACTGTGGCCCGAGAGAAAGCCCCCGAGATGCATTACTAGCCCCATGGAACCTACTTTGTGCCGAGTATTACGGGAAATAAGGACGAGTGATAGCTGGTGATTCTGCCTCTAATGGGGATATTGGTCTACTTACCGGGGACAGCTATGATTTCTGGTAGTACCATTGAGTGGGGGCCCTGCTGGAGTAGGAAACAGGGAGGGCCAGTGTGTTTAGCCTAGACTGTGCTCATGGAATAGGAATTGACTCCAGATTGTTAGCCCTAGTACATGGCTAACGACGGTCAATGATCGTGATTCCAATCTTATATCAGACAATTTAAATAGCTTTTTTTTGGCAAAGTCCAACTTCTAGAAGCACCACCACAACATAAATATGACTGATGCATGCTCAATGATATCAATTACTAGCATTACTATCCGTTTCGCCATAGTCATGGCCACAAAGCACAAAACTATCTACTCCCCACCACCACCACCCTACTTCTCTACTCCGCGCCGCCGCTCGTCATAATCAACAGTGTCGCTCCCAGCAACACCCACCAGTACCTAGGTGCTCACAATTCACATTAGTAACCCTTAACAACGCCAACCACGGCCCAAGAGGAGGAAAAACTCACTTCTGCAAAAACGTCTTCTCCACCTCCGGTACCGGAATCTTCCCGTCCGCCGTTAATACAACTGGTTTGTTCAGGGCGGGTTGCGGGCCCTGCGCCTGCGTCACGATGCGCACCGTGGGAGTTGAGGACTACATATACCGATTAGCCAGCTATTCACTCACACAACCAGTCCCCTAGGAGGGGAACATACACTTCCATCCCCGCCCCTATACTGCACATGCCACGCCCTCCCCTCCCCATCAACCCTCACCGTCACCTCCGCACCCTCCGGATTCCTCAACGTTTTCTACCCCCATCCCCATAACCAATTAGCACATCCACTCCCACCCACCCCCAACCCAACCTCCAATCCGGATAACTACTACTACTCACCCTTTTCACCACACCCCCAAACCACTTCTCCCCCTCCAGCACCCCAACCCGTACCTCCCCATCCCCATCCTCCCCATCCTCATGCCGCACAGCAGCAGCAACAAACTCGCCCTCACCCGTGGCGGGATCATACGCAACGGTTCCCAGGGGCGTGGGCGCCGCCGCGCCGAGCGGCCACTGCTGCAGTGTCACGGTGTGGGTGCGGGTCGTGGCCGCGGCGGCGGTGGCGGTGGCGGTGGCAGAGAGCAGCGATAGCGCTGCTGGTAGCAGCAGCAGAAGGTTGAGTGTGCGCATCTTTGTCTTGTCTTGTCGTGTGTTTGTTTGTAAACGGTGTGTCTGGTGGGTGGGGGTGATGGTGGGTGTTTTCCGTCAATCGTGAATATTATTAGTAGTGAGGTGTGATATGGATGCGAGTGAAGGGTCTTGTGGCGCTTATCGCGGCTGTGGGGAAGATACGTGGCTGTTTGAGGCCTCGTTCTTTTTTTTTTTCGGCAGGCTGTGGTGCTGAAAGTATTGAAAGGGCAAATGTCTACTAGTCTACTATGCTAAAGCCCTGAGTAGCATTAAAAAAACTCGCATTTCCATAGCACTCTACATAGATCTATTGCATATGGTAAAAGCCCTTTCCGGAGAGCTTTAAATTCCGTTCCTCGTAGAGTAGAAACGGGGCCAAAACAGCTCCCAAGATGCTATCACATATTCACATCAAAGAGGGAAAAAAAAAGTTCTGTAATAGTCCTTCTATAATGGAAGCACTTGCGCTGCCACCTATTTGCTATTCATTCTGTTTCGTCTCTATCAAAGGTATCTCCTCCTTCTTCGATCTTCCCACTTCTTATGCACCTCCTGAAAGAAGCAAGTTGGTGTAACATGACTGCTTCTTGTCCACCGCCCGCGCACAAATCCAATCCAGCGACAAAACTAAAAGTAGCAGAGGAACAAGTCCCGTAAAAAAAGACACCTGCCATCATCATGCAAAAGAAACGCAACAAAACACCGTCCCTGGCTCGCCCGCCATGCCAAACCGAAAGAAACCATCGAGAAAAAGGTGTAAAATACTCAACTCCCTTTGCAAACTCCCTTTGCACTAAGCAGTATATCCCCGATACCCCGCCGAAAGAAAAAAGGGTCAGGAAGGGGGAAAAAAACCAGGATAAAACACAAACAAAAACTCCACTTGCAGATCCACAGATATAAAAGAAAATACTAATGACACAAACATAACAAGAAACTAATTAAACAGCCTAACCGCAGAACAAGAAGGATAACCATCTCAAACGCGAAGAAAGGAATAAAAAAAAAAAAAAAAGAACACCGCGCTGGCGGAAACTCGGCAGGACTGTTCGACATGCTATTAAGCTGAACATGTCCCCGCACGAACAAAAAACTACGTCGCTAGATATTACGTAGCCGTTCCGAGCAATACCAACGAGAGCTCGAGCTTTAAATCAGCTCAAACTCCTCGTCAGAGTCCTCATAATCAACAACCTCATATTCATTCTTAATCAGAGTTGTCAACTCCTTGTGTTCGAATTTCTTAACAGCCTCTGTTACTGCATGGCTAAGGGTGTCGGTTCCGGCACGTGGTCCTGACTGATCATAGGAGTATGCGACACCATCAATAGAGTCGTTATCCGACGATGAATCTTCCCAGCGGTCCAGCGCCGCCGAAGGGGTCAGAGGGCCACTTCGGGCATTATAAATCTCATCATCAAGGTACAACTTGCGGAGGGCCCTCTTCTTGGCAATATTACTCCCAGTATAGGAACGACAGCTGTTGCAGTGACAGAGCTTCACAAGGCTAGGGTCACGATCCATCTTGAATCTACGAGGGGGGAAATGAGTCAGAATTTTTCAACTCCTGAACACACAAAGAACGGATATTGTTTCGGTCGGGTGTTTATGGGGGGTGCTACTTACTTGTTCTTGTCATTCCAGCACAGAGCACCCACTTTACTCGGAAACGGTCGCTGTGGCTGGCCGAGGAGGTTTACATTAACATATCGGTACTTAACACGACGCTGGATCAGGATGTTTATCAGCATAATGGCTCATTTGTTGACCTCCGGGGGGGGGGGGGGGTGGAGTGACTAGGATGTGACTCACCTCTTTGCTGCGGCGCTGTTCAACGGCTGCGCTCCTGAGGTCACCAGTAGACTGAACGATGGAGTTGTTGAGAGACATAGTGTTTAATTTAGAGGATGAACTTGGAATTGAGGGGAGGGTATTGCGGCTGGTTGAATAACGGGGGGGGGAGGAAGACGACTGGCGACAACGATGACAACGAGCGAATTAAGTTGTGAAGGAGAGGAGGAGGAGGAGGTAACTGGGTGATGGCGAGTACGAGTATAAGCAGTGAGAGTGAGTAGCTGTGGACAGCAGGGGGAGTAGTCGAGGATAGAAGGGAGAGGGGAGAAAGAAGAGTTGTGGGAGGGTTTCGGGAAGGGCCAGATATATAGGGATCAGTTGTTGCGGGAAGGGTTGTACCTAACACGATAGCTCTTTATAGCTCAGGCAAGATAGGATGTGGTGGTGGTGGTGGGAGCAGTTGCAGCTGGTACATTCAAAGGGTAGCTTGACCTGGAGCTAGCGTTTCCGGAGAGTCAGTCAGTCAGAGTCCTTCCTTCAGTCACAGGAGCCTTACCTGGGGGGGTGGTGTTCTCATCATCATCACCACCACCACCACCACCGAACCAAGCTGTATCATACATTTAATGCTTACTTCATACATCGCTCACTCTTACACTCTTACACTCTTACAATCATTTAATCATACTTTGTTCCCCCCCCAAATCACCTGTAACTGTAAATAGTAATTCGCATTCATCTCTGTCTCTCTCTCCCCCACACACACCCCCCACCACAACCATCCACGGTACAACCATCTTTTGTAAACATTCTGTTTTATTTATTTGGAAATCATACAATTACATTGCTCAGTACTTGGGTAGCAGCAGTAGTAGTACATACATGTACCTTGGTAGACCCTCTGTTCCATTGCGTTTGGGGGAGGGGGGGGGGGGTAGTTCGTTGCTCCCTTGCGCGCTGCCTTTGTCTCGCTCGCTCGTTCGCTCGTTCGTTCATTCGTTCGTTGCAACAGCCTCAGCGAGCCAGTTAGCAAAGCAAAGCAAATGACGCCTAGAGACAGCACTTGGCTGGCTGAGTTGCTCCCATCTATTACCGTGGATACCCAGCCTTGCCTACCACAGCTACAATAACAACAACCCAGCGCTCACTGCTGAGTAGAGAGTAACTATGTACATATTAGATACATGTCACTAACACTCCCCACCATACAAACACTCTACTCACCCCCCTCTCCCCCAGTATACTAGTAGAGTCCCCATGCACTCTAGCAAAGTAAAAGTAAAGTAGCTGTGCACGTCCCCCTACCTTCTCCCCCTTCCACCTAAACCGAGGAGGAGCCGAGAGAAAGAGAGAGAGAGCGAGCTATCTCGTCTCGTTCAATCCAATCTCCCACCACCACCACCCCCCCTAAACCAACAAATGGAAAAAATAGGTTTAGTTTAAGGGGGGGCGGGGATGGGGATGGAGCGAGCGGCCGAAGAAACCGTGGTTATCAATCCACGCCTTTCTTTTCTACATGTATATCCCTGAGTGAGTGTTTTTCGTTATCACAGTCTGTGGTTACGCTACATATTAGATACAGAAACCTCAACCCCAAGCTTAGGTTAGGTTGGAAGGGAATGGAAGGAAGCGGTATCGCCCGTGCCTCTTGAGGGCTGATAAACACCCGTCGTCTCCGGGCTAGAGGAGATAGGTAGTCCGAATCCATATGTGGTTGTTCTATATGGGGGTATCAGTATACCAGGGGGTAGGATCGAGGGGGGCGCGTAGATAACTCTCTACTACTACTGCTGCTACTACTATGTGCTCTAAAGTAGATTAGATAGATAGGTGAATGTATGTATGTACTCAGGTACAACAATAGTATCTCTATCAAAACTTACCTCCGTACTTACTCCGGCTGGATAGTAGATACGAGACTTGGAATGCACATCCCCCCCTCCCCCCCAAAACCTGGAACTCGCTCTTCAGATGCTTATCGGTGGCTGTCGAACGTTTCACGCCCGGTGATAGTGGTGGAAACAAATAATCCGTGCCTGCCTACATGTACCGTACTCTATGTGCATGTATGTACCCCTAATCTACATCTACATGGAGCAGGTGACGTAGAACCCAAAGGAAACTAAATTAACCGAGCCTCACTGTGGCTCATCCAGGGTTTGTGCCTGTCGGGTACACGCGCATCATCCACAATGTGGACCATCAAATTGCAAAGCAGCCAGTCATAGAGTGAGCCTGCGCCTTGTTTTATGAAATACATGTAACCATCCAGTCACAGCTCCCATTATTGACTCCCTCCCCCCCCCATAGTTTACTCTATCTACTCTGTTCCCCCCCTTCCCCCGGTCCATGAACAATCACCACCACTGAAGTACATACCATGACTCTCTGTCTTAGTAGTCATCGCCGTCACCAGCGTCACCGTTAAACTTGGCCCTCGGCTTCAGAGGGCAGGATGCCAGGAAACCACCCAAAGCCACCCAGGTCCACGTGAAGCGCTCCCCCTGCCCGTGTCGTCACAGTTACTCCCTCGCTGCGCAGAGCCTGTGCATGACGTGCTGCGGCGGTAGGGTCATCCCTTTTCCGAACGAACCTGTTGTCAATCACTCAAAAACAAAGAAACAGTAACAGCAACAGCAATAGCAACAACAGCAATGATGATCATACAAAACGGATAAAAACAGAGCAGAGACAGACAGATAGACAGAGAGGTCCGGGAAAAACATGTAGCCCTTGGACGAAGGAGACAGTGGAAAATCTCTCTCATGCATTAGCGCCAGTTGCAGTCCTTAGAATACTACCAATGTACCATAAAGTTCGCATGTTTATGCATGAGAGAGATTCTTATACGTCCAGGACATAGCAGCTCTAATGAGGCTGTATTGTAATTGTAGCGTAGTATAGATAGACACAGAGAGAGAGTTTTACCTGATAGGAATTATCCCATTCGACGATATGACCCTCTGCCACGGAACATTGCCGCTGTGGAAGACGACGGTATTACCCTGAGCGTTGTCGTCGTCGCCGTTGGGGAGGTGCTTGAGAGCCTGTCCAACCTGCCTGTGACCGGTTAGATAGGTTAGCCACTTTCTATGTAGGTACTCTCTACTCGTATTTTCGCGACGTTTGTGAAAATGACCGCTATTGCATACCATACTAAATTGTAGACTTGGCGCGTATTTATATGGTATGCAATAGCGGTCATTTTCACAAACGTCAGGAAAATACGAGTACTCTAACCGGCGGTGTGTGCGTGTGGAAGCTTTCAAGATGCTTCCTTCCTTCCTTCCTTCCTTCCGGGTTTCCAGAATTAGGGAGGGGTTGGTATCTTTTGTTACCTTGGACATTGGGCTATTGGTGTGGAGCTACAGTCAGCTATCTTTATCTACCTATTGTAGGTACCTACATGAAACCAGGGGGGCCTGCCAAACAATGATACATGATAGATACATACATGATACCCATCCCCTTTGCTGCAACTACTGTAGAAACACAACAGAGGGAAATAGAAGGACTTTCTTACGCTTTCCTATCAGGTACGCAATGTGACCATAGGAGGTGACTTTACCGTGCGGGATTTCCTATTCAGCCATCTCATCTCAGCTCAGCTAGCTGAAAGCTGATTCATACTGGAAATCGATCTAAAAGGAACGACATACCTGGACGGCCATATAAACACCCACAATGAAGGCCTCTGCCTCGTCTGTTCGTGGCATTATCGTGAGATGTGTGGATTCTGTATGCGGGTTTAGGGTGGGTGGATTGGTGGGGTGGTAGGTTGTGAATATAAGTGTAGGTACTTGTAGACTACATGTAATGTAGATACTACATAACTGACCTAGTGTACTTCTTTAAAGTGATATTTATACTTACTTAATTGTCCATGGTATATCTATATTGTGAGCAAGTGAATGGAATTGTCTCTGAGAGCTCTCTCTCTCTCTCTCCACTCTCTCTCCACACTCTCACACTCTCACACTCTCATTCTCAATCCCCTTCTATTTTCTCTCTCTCTTGATCTTGCCATGGGAGGTCTTGGCGGCAACCTCACCGTTCAATCACGTGCCAGCACTCGTAGTACGGCCCCAACGCAGGGTACGTGTATTGTGTGGTTATCTAAATCCAACCACTTGAGTCCAACTATTCGACTTCTATCGTGAGAATTGACAACTTCAACACGGCTTCTTTCACTTTCACTCTCTCCCTCTCCCTCTCCCACTCTCCACCCCCTTTAACAACCAAAATCTAATCTAGTCCTCCCCCTTTCACCCCCCACGCCAAATAATGTCGCTCTCAACATATCTCGCCCAGAAATATCTCACCAAGGACGAGCCCGACAGGAAAAAGTCTAAAAAACGTAAAAGAAAGGCTCAGCAAGAGGGTGGTGTGATAATCGCCGACGACGATGCCCTTGGCTGGGACCAGCCCAAGGACGACGACGACGATGATGGTCCTGTGACCAGTATGTCCAAACCCAACCCAACCCAACCCAACCCAAACCCAACCCCCAAAAAACCTGGTTTTCATTTTCAAGCAATTGAAGCAATACTGACCTCATTCACCACTCCCCCTTACAGTTGGCGAAACAACCAAAGCATTCCGCCGCACCACAAAATCCAACTGGACTTCCGTCTCCTCCGATGCAGCCGAGACCGCTGCCGCCGATGCCATCATCTCCCAGCCTGCCCCACAATCCACCGACACCTCCGCGGACCCTACGGTTGTGGGTGCCGACGATGCCTCGCTCCAGAAGATGTCCAGCGGCGCGCATGCGGGCCTCCAGACCGCCGCGCAGGTAACCGCGCAGCTCGAGCGACAGCGCCAATCCGAGCTCGCGCGCTTCGCCGCTCAGGACCCCCGCGAGACCGGCAAGGGTCAAGAAACAATCTACCGTGACGCCTCGGGGCGCATAATCAACATCGCAATGGCACGGCAGGAGGCGCGCAAGAAGCTCGAGGAGGAGGCCGCCAAGCAGCGGGCGGTGACCGAGCAGAACAAGGGCGAGCTGCAGGCGGTGCAGAAGGAGGAGCGACGGAAAGAGCTCGAGGACGCAAAGTATATGACGTTGGCGCGATACGCGGACGACAAGGAGTTGAACGAGGAGCTGCGGGAGAAGGAGCTGTGGAATGATCCAGCGGCGGCCTTCCTGACGAGTAGGAAGAAGGGGGTGAGTAAGACGGGGAAGCCACTGTATAAGGGAGCAGCCCCACCGAACCGGTATCATATATTACCGGGACATAGGTGGGATGGTGTGGATAGGGGGAATGGGTTTGAGAAGAAGTGGTTCCAGGCGCAGAATGCGAAGAAGAATAGGGCGCAGTTGGAGCATGACTGGCAGACTGATATGTAGTATCAGTCGTGCCTCTCTCCTCTCCTCCTTCTCTTCTTCTCTCCTTTTTATACCTTCTTCTTAGTTTAATGATTTGTAAATATATGCATTGTAGCTAGCTAATGATCAAAAGTCCACCTTTTTTCATATTTATGCAACCTCTCTACTTCATCGGTCCACAATAATTACTTTTTACGCCGAGAGCTCCTGTTACTAAGCGCGCTTCTCTAAATACTTTATTTATGTATCTACCTCTTAATTGCACTAGTATTTGTCCCCCCTGCACAACACTCGAGAGCCCTCGTCCGTCTACCAATCGATATCAATACCGATATCAATACCGATACCCGCGCACCACCACCACCACCAACCACCAACCACCACCCCACAATAATGGAAAAGCTCACGCCCATTGCCGACGTCCTCGCCCCCAGCTTCCTCCCTGGCCACACCCCGCCGCAAAAGATCTCGCCAAGGCCATATGTCTATCTCAAGCTCGTGCGGCTGCGGCCCGTGGCGGGCGTGGACGTTAGCTTCCGCATGAGGCTGTCGGACGGCGTGGGGTTTGTGCATGGTGAGTAACGTAGCGTTGGGGATTTCGATTTGTTGCTTGTAATTGGGGGGGGGGGGTGGTCTTGTTCTTTGGGGGAGGGGGAGGGGTAAACATGCCGCGGCCTACTATCACTATCACTATCAGAAGAATATGTAGAATAGCTACACAGCGCCCACCCACCTCAAGCCATAATACATAACACACATCACACAAGACCTTTATGCACACACACAAACACACACAAAAAAAGACGCTGTTACGCTTGCTAACCAAGCCATGTATATATGCGTGCATGCAGCCTACTTCGGCAGCACCGCGTTCGACCGCTTCGTCCACGACGGGTCCATCAGGGTCGGACAGGTCCTCGAGATCCGCATATACAAAATTGGCGTGCACGGCGGCGACCGCGGACACCCCTTTGTTGGCCTGGTGTGGATATATCCTGTCCCGCTTGTGGTTGCTGTTGCTGGTTTGGATGTTGGTGGTGGTGGTGGTGAGGATGTCAATGATCGGGCAGGTGCGGTCAATGATAATGCTGCTGCCGACGGTGTTGACGGCCAGGATAGGGCCACCACCACCAACAACGACTTACAAGCTGTAGACCCGGCCCCAGAACCAGAAGCTCCTTTGCACGGGGGCAGAAAGATATCTCCGTCTGTAGCTATAGATATAGGGGATATCGGTGGGAACGGGGCTACCGTCAACTCACCACAACCACCACAACCACAACCACAAATACCACAACTATCACAACTACCACAGCCTGCCCTCCAAAGAGCACCGCTCCCCGTGCTGCCTGTTCAAAATATATGGCTCCTGGACCGCTCCAGCCCAAAGCTGACGGACGAAATGCTCAAGATGAACCGCACAATGCTCAACAACCTCTCAAACAAGAACATGCGCAACGCCAGTATGCCTCCCCCCTCCCCCCGTCTAGCTAGTGTAACTATACATGTACATGTAGTTTTTTATATATATATTATTATTTTGGGAGAGTGAAAAACCACTCACAACACACCCCTGCAGACTTCCTCGCCGTAGTCCTCGACCGCCGCCGCCGTCCGGACAGTCACACGATCGTAAGCCCTCCCCCAATCCCCTCTTCCCACACCAACACCCCATCCTAACCGTGCCACAACAGCCCAAGCAAGACTGGTACCTCTGGGACGAGTCGTCCTCCACGCGCAAAACGATCCTCAGCGTGTGGGGCGACCTGTGCGCCGAGTTCCAGCCCCTCCCGGGCACCGTCGTGGCCCTCTGGAACGTCCAGATCAACACACGCTACGAAGACAACCCTGCCTCGGCGCGGCTGCTGCGCCTGCCACGGAGCGGCCTGGGCCATCTGAACGCGTACAGGAATAAGCATCCGAAGGGCATGCTGGACCCGCGGGACGTGCAGGGGTACCGCGAGCTGAGGGAGGCGGGGGGGAGGCGGGGGCCGGGGGTGAGGGGAGGGGAGGGGGGAGGGGAGGGGAGGGGAGGGGAGGGGAGGGGAGGGGAGGCGGTGCTGTGACGGACGTGTGTAGCGTAAGGTACAATCTCTTTAATTTCATTCGTTTGTAATTTATTGAGTGGTGTTTATTATGTGGTCGGCGGGCAGCCGGCGGTTTTAATCATTTAGCTAGCTACATGTAGTTCTTGTTACAGTAAAAAAAAAAAAAAAACGGACATCCTGAGCATTATATATATCTACTTATCTTCCTGAACATGCCTAGCTGCTTCATACATTGCGGGGGTGGGGGGAACGGTGTTTTGGTTGTGTCACCAGATATCACTCGTATACTTTTTTTCCCCCCTCTTTCTCAATCGTAACCTGTCGATAAGTACTGGATGACGAAAAAGCAGGATCGCGGACATTTATTTGGCACAGAAAATGGCCTTGTATATGGAAAGTATGAGATTCAGGACTAAGTAGATCCATGTATATATTGTTTAGGACGGAACGTTTGAGGAAGCCTTGATTGGCCAAGCATAGATGTCTATACGTTAACCGGAAAGGATGGCCACGATAAAAGAGTAGATAAGAGCTTACTCGCCCATCAAAATGGACATACCCCCGAGGGATTCTACATACATAGAGGAGGTTGAACGTTCGATAGCGTCGTTGGAATGGTCGAGTGATATTTTGTGACTAAAAAACTCTACTTTTGATTAAGGCGCTATTGTAGTTTACTTCTCCTGATATTCGAGGAATAAGTACATGTAGTCTTTCAAAGTTAAAGCATGTATAAAAATGAGAATTCCTGATTCCATACATATATTGGAAGTGAGGTAATTGAACCTTAGTAACTCCTGCTTTTCCATTTTTAACTAAAAATACAAAAAACGTTTCAAATCGCCGATTCACGGTTAATTTAGTTAGACAGGAATATGCGGTCTAGATGTCATGTTTTTCTCGAACCCATAATCTGACCTTAATGTAACCGTAGGGAAGAAGAAAAAAAAATCATTCCTAGCTTCCAAGCCTGTGTCCCTGCCCACGATGTGTCCATTGACTATTGGACGGCGCAAAGATCCCCCTACCAGAGGCAGCTGTGCCCGGTGCAGTTGGTACTGGTCTGACAGAGGGGCCTGTTGGGGCCCTCGGCCTTGGTCCTGAAGCATTATCGCCTGGAGCGTCAAAAAGCGCATGTATCCAGTTGGGAGTCCTGATAAAGTTTCGTCCTCCACCGACTCTGGGGTAGATATCCGTAAGGAAGAGGTAAAGATGGGCTGCAACAATACCAGTTGCTTCGACAAGTGCTGCACCAGTGCCCGCCTGGACGAAAGTCATGGCGAGCATGACAAGAGGGAGGAACTTGACAGGGAAGGTTGCAATGAAGAAGCTGACTTTTTTGCTACTGTCCTCAAGAGCTGTCCAATAATATGCGAGAGCTAGGATAAGAGCTTGGCAGAACACCATGCCGCCGACGAAGACGGAGTTGAGAGCCTTTCCCAAGCATTAGGCACTAGATCTCTAGTAGAGGAAGTTGAAACGCGAGTCTACTTACCACTATCACTGACCCACAAAATATCAGGAACACTAGGAAGTCGCCCGGTCGTGTGAATTTAGTTCTTTCGCAGCTGTATGAAACTTCAGTATACATTCTCGGGGTTTGTGTGGTTCAGCAGGAATACCCACTCGCTAGCATATCTAAAAACTGAAAATCCCCCCAGGTCCCAAAGTCAGATTACGAAACCCAATAGTCTTCCGAAGTTCTGTATTCAAACATGATAGTAGCTACTCACGGAAAAATGTATCCATAATTATTCCCTAAGCCTGAGTCAGTACATACGTTTATAGCTAAACTCCTAGATCGAGAACCTCCATACCAGTTTCGGGCTCGTCAAGAAGAACGAAGTTAACGGCCGCCATAGCTCAGGCCTCGATAGTTTCCATACCAATGGCGCATGGTATATAAGAAATCTAGGGTGTATCAGACCCAGTGCCTGAGAGGCAAACGAGAGGAGGAAAGCTGCCCCGGCGAGGGTTCTAGGATCAAATTAATGTGAGCTTTGATCCACTTGCGCCGACGCGACGTAGACGCAGGAAAACGACAAGTTTGCAAACTTACCTGCTGACCGGTGGAGCTTGTTGAATAAATGCTGATATATTATCTGACATGGTCGCTCTCTTTTTATTCTCCTGGGAATGGATGGCTAGAGGCAGTTCAGCTCACATACATGTAGCCTTCACGACCTTGGAGTTCAAGGTGTCATTAAGGTGGTCAGATCGCGCGTGGATTACTCAGCTGCCGCGGTTCTTCAGTCACATGATAGGGAGGAGCGTGGGCATGTAAGCAATTGCATAAAGCAAACAAAATATGCAAATTCCTTTACATAAATGAGTGTGTTATTTTTTGGGCTGACTTCATTTCAAGTTGTTATACTAGATTGCGATGAGAATCATACTCTAGAAGCCTACATTGTAGCTACTCTAGCTAGCTATAATCCTTTGCTCTATTTACAGATTCAGACACCATTCCCCAATAAAGCGTAATCAACACTTGCCTTTGCAAAATACCATCGTATTTCTTTTGACCGTTGTCCACTCTGCAATATAGGAGATACATGTGGGGGTGGCCGTGGTAAACGGTCTTTTCTAAGGCAGAAATATGCCAAGCCTGATCTTGAGCCCCTTCCGGGAGCATCTTGCGGGGCATACGGGAGTGCGATTAATCAATTTAGAGGCAAAGTTAACATCGTAGAACCTAGAAAAATTAATTATAAGAATCAGCCTATTTCCGTGACCAATGAAAATAGGTTACACGAGCTTCCAAGGGGCATTAGGAATTATCTCAGAATGCCTACCTCATTTAAAAATTCAAGATCTCCGAGAGGAGCTAGGGGGGGAGCTAGAAGGGGATGGACGGTGATGTTCCTAGCTAGATACTCATATGTAGTTAATAATCATGATATTGTGAGCTGACATGTCAGTGGGAAAGTAGAGGCATGATCCGGCTTCTAGAAAGTGATGGTATTGTCGGCCAATCATTGTCAAGTTAGACCGTGTACTGCCCCTTAAGCACAGATGAGCTTGTCCCCTGAGAAAACAATGAATTTCACGGATAACAACTCCGCCTTTTGTAATATATGTTGAAATGTACTCGAGGTCGGGTTTTCTAACTATGCGATCCCCTCTGCTTCGCGGTCTTGCCCGTCTAAAGGCGCCTAAATATGTACCTACTGAGATTCTATCATGGTCTAGGACAGTCACTGGGAACTGGGAGGCTTTGTGTCCCTCCCGGAATAGTCCCTCCGTTGGTAGAATACATGTAATTATAACTTATCGCAATCTCAACATCTCGAACATGGATATATCGATTGGTAGAGTGTGTGCATGTAATCAGGTCTCTCTATACCGTTAGAAGAACACAGAGGCATAGAACATTCGAGGGTTTTTCGAGAACTATCAGGCAGATGTTTCTCAACTTTACTAATAGTTAAACCTGATAGGGCAACTACGCCAAGCACATCGGAGGCTGAAAATCCCACAGATATTCCTGTGCAGCGAGTGCACAGTGCACGGTGCGTGACAAGCTCTCAACGGCAAGCGCTCTGGCTGGGTCTTACTCGGGGGTTAAGGTAGGAAAAGGAAAGAAAGAAGCGAAATGAAAACGTCCGTTTAGGACAAAGACATATGTTGCTGGTCATCCTATGCGCTAGAGGTAGAGTACTCATAGAGACTGTATGTAACTTGGTAGTGACAAGTTACAGCCGCGCGGTTGCTCGAGTCTATGAATTTTGTTATGGTGATAATTCTGCATACGCGAGGGGAAGAAAAATTTCCGTTGTTTGCCCTTGGATCACCTAGATAGACTGTTTACATATCTCACTCAATCGGATGTCGACTCGGACACGGGCACGGGCACATTCCCCGCTTGCGACATCTTTGGTCCGGTAATTACTCTAAATTATCTGTGGCAGCGAGGCGAATGTTGTCGATCTGATCGAGGGACCACATCTTCGTTAATTGGTTTCTAGGCAAACACATGTAAAGTAGGCATTTGATTCAGCGTGTGATTGATCGATAGGGGTGAGGTTCTGGCACATTGAGATTTGAGAAATCCATGCCTACCATATATTCTTACATAGCGACAGTTGAGTACCATGGACTGGGCTGTGGGCGACAGACCTCTTCCACACACCCACCCAACGTTTTTTTTTTTTTCCCTCCTTCCTTTCGAGAATGTGCGACATCTGGGTTCCACAGGGGTGGAAGCATTGGAGAAGGGAGTTTTTTTTTTGACATGCATCTCGGTCTGCTTTGCTTTTCCTTTCCAGAGAAAGAGAGAGAGAGAGAGAGAGAACCTAGCAAGTAATGCCATGGGTTGCTGACATTTTTTTCGTTTTTTTCCTCTTTCATTTCTTTTTTTCACTGTTTTCCCCTGTCGTAGAAGGAGTAAGAGAGATTCCGCACGGACACTCCGCCAGTGTCTGCAAGATGAGTTTTTTTTTTGATACACATTTGCTGAACATCGAACTTTGGCTTTTTAAACCTCGCTCTTGAACACGACTACAGGAAAGTACCTACTATCTTGAGCTGCATACATGGCACTTGGGACTGGTACTGGATCAGACAGTAGAAGGCGATCGCAAGCTTGGTGTCCTCAGGCAGTAGGCGATATGGCTTTCGAGTCTCGTCGCAAAATACCGGGTGATTAGGGATTTATGTGGTAGGAACGGCGGGACGAACAAGGATTGAAAAGAAGCAGAAAGCTGCATGGACTCACTCTTAGAGCAACTAATCGAGTGAGGAAGGGAGAACTTCACCAGATCTGCGTCAAAAGTTCCCATTTGTAAACTAGCCAGCCCAACCCAACCCACTTTTTTTTTTTTTTTTTTTTTTTTTTTGGCTTCATCAGCATCCCTTCCCCCATCCATCATCGATCAATCCATCCCATACCTACTACTTGTACCGTATGTACTTACATGTACCATTCCCAATTGCCTCCGGATCCCCCATCCCATCATAATCATCATCCAACCGTTCATCCAGCGCCGCCGCCGTTTGACCCGTTTATTTTGTAGTAGGTAGTAGTAAATAAGACTCCACATGGCGCCAACTACACGCATTCGTTGCAATTACCTTGTTGCTCAAGATTTGCGCCTTAACATTCTTTGGGCAATAGAAAATAATAATGTCAATCCAAATGATAATGAGATACCATGTGAGGCCAAAAGCATTTACCTATCGTCTATCCTCTACCAACGGGTTTATTAAATATGAGTACCTCCTTCTCTCGTTACTGATAATGTGTGCCTCTCCGTCCCTCCTTTCTCCTTCTCCTTTCTCACTATTATCTTTCTCTCGCTCTCTTTAAATTTCACTGCCTTGCGCTCTCGTCATCGGTCTGTGGAAGCTGTCAGCAACGTCTGCAGAAAGGGAAACAGAAGACGGGGAAGGGAAAAAACAAGAAGAAGTGAACAAGAAGAAGAAGGACAGCGTCGGCCTGCCTTTAAAAGAGAAGGACGAGGTTCTCTGGTGCATTATCTTCTTCATAATATTATTCCCTGTGATACGGGCATCGAATCCTCTTCGTCGCACCTTCGTTCCTTCTACAATCCCTGGAGCCTTTTTTTTTTTTTTTTGCTTTCTTCCTTAGGAAGATATTTTATCCTTCCATAGGCTGTCCCCCCCGCATACGTACTCTAAATACTGACGGCGCGGAAGTACATTGCATTTTCTAGCTCAGTTCTCCACTACCACCGGCGCGCCTCAAACACTTGTGTCGAACGCCCCCCCCCTACCTTGCCAACCCTTACCACACCCCCCCCCCCAAAACTTTCATCTCCCCGAGGAATATCACAGCCTGTCAGGTAATCAGTATCCAGAATACCACCAGACAGCTTTTCACCGCCGCTGCTCCTCTCGCCCTTTATATATTTTTCTTTTGTTTATCGGTCTCCTCCGTTATTCAATTGTTCTGCCCCGGCTGACGACGACGATACTCTCCTGCCTTGCTGCGGCTACATAGCTACTAGTGCTTGCTACCATTGATTTCCGTACCCGAGTAGCTCGCCCATATTGTATATCTCAGATCCCGCCATTACTTTTAGTGCCCCTGCATACATATACCCAAGGCTCTCTTCCTTGAACGACGACAACGACAGAAGGGAGGAGAAGAAAAGAAAAACCTCCAACTGCTGTTCTTGAGAAGCTCTCTCTTGTTCCCTCCCATCCGAGATCGCCCCCATCCACCCGTCGAGCAACACCAGCTTCCAGGGATTAGAAAGAGACAAAGAACACTTGCTGGATTTAGTTATTTTATTTTCGAAGAATTATCAAAAGAAAGAAAAAAAGAAAAGGAGGAGGGGAAAAAATTGCTTTGGTGAAAGAAGAAGAAAGGAAAGAAAGGAAGGGGAGAAAAAAAGTGGGTTTGTAACAGGAACGAAAGGCTCTCCTACTGTCGTTTACGGATCTTCGCAACACGCACGTCGCCGCCTTCTCTCCGCTTCTGCCCCTTTGATCCATCTGTCGTTACCCGCGAAGACAACGGGATACCGAAGAATTGCTTGTGGAGCCTCAGTCATATCTGCAAGAAGGCTTTGAAATCGCAATTGGTCTATTTAGGCCACTCCCGTCACCCTGTCGACCGCAACAGCGCTGTCTAGGCCCTCCATAACAAGATCTGGCCTATCTACCATAGCGCGCCCCGGGTTACAAACTGTACTTGAGATCAGATCACCAAGTAGTACCCAGAGGCCTGGGTCTAGCTTCTCAGGCTCAGATCTGATGGAGCAACAGCTCCCGAGTGAGCCGAACCCGAGAACTCCCTTCTCCGGCGAGGCAGGGCAACAGATCCCACCACTGAATACAGCTGATTCAAAGAACGAAAACACAAGCAGTCCAGAGATGGATGGTATGACGCTTTCAGGCACAATGGACACCCCGATGGGAAATACACCTAATTCAGGGCCAGGAATGGCGCTCGGGGGTGCTGCAGGGATACAACAGCCAAAGGTCCAGACGGCATTTATTCACAAACTTTACAAGTACTGAATCTTTTGGTCTAATATTATTTGAGTTAACCTAAATTACTGTTGGCTGACTTGTGGGGAATAGTATGCTTGAAGACGCAAATATTCAACACTTGATCTCCTGGTCGCCTTCAAATGATAGTTTTGTGGTGCAACCAACAGGAGAATTTTCGAAAGTTTTAAGGTGCGAGTTAAAGCAACTACAACTTGATATATAAAACTAACCAGAAAACTTATAGTCAATATTTCAAGCATACCAACATATCATCATTTGTCCGCCAACTCAACATGTATGGTTTTCATAAAGGTAACTCCTGCATGTGCTACTGGCGGGAGACCATTACTGACTCTTTCTGAAGTAAATGACGTGTTCCATACCGGTTCTCCAGACTCAACATTATGGGAGTTTAAGCATGGGAACGGAAGTTTCAAACGTGGGGATCTAGTTGGCCTAAGGGACATAAAGCGACGGGCTTCGAGACACGCTTTAATACACCGAGATTCGTTCCCTGGGTCCAAGAGCGCTGGCCCATCAGTACCTGGGACTCCCAACGAACAAATGGGAGATTCTATAGAAAACCGAGTTAGTGTGTTTGAGCACACGTTACAAGATTTCGCATTCAGACTCAGCCGGACAGAAGAGAACAACACCATTCTGTTAAGTCGTTGTCAAACTGCGATTGAGGGGCTTACGAGATGCCATCAGGTGAGCCTCCAGATTCAAGGCTTTCCCTATCTAATTCGAGCCTTTTAATCCCCTCCTCTCCCCTCCCCCTCCCTGCCCCGTGTAACCTAGTTTACCTTTCTTTCTTTACTCCTGTTTATTGCACCCTCCCCTCCTTCCTTCTAGCCTATTCAGATGCGCGGCTCGCTCATACGTATATAGTGGACAATTGACCTGTCGCAATTCATGACGAACCTATTTCCTGCTGATGCGCCAATTCTGCGTGAAAGTAAGAAAGATTGAGCAATTCCTATTAAGCAAGCTATTGAACTAACATAATTTCAAGTTAACTCCATGCAAAAGGAAATTGAACGCCATACCCAGCTTTTAGAGGAACCGCAAGATTTAATACTTCGTGAAAGGCAGCCTATGTTCACATCATCATTAGGTATGGACAACTCTGCGCCTTTATCGCCGAGGCAAAGACCTATAGACGATGATTCCCGACGATCTTCTATAACCGGGCCGCTACGACCGGGCGGCTACTTCCGGACCCCGGCACCGCCGCACATGCCGAACCCGTCCAGACGGTTTGCTCCCGGGGCTCTTGCAGGATCATCCTCTCCGAATTCGCTCCGACCTCAACAACCCCCTCAACAGCCCCCTCAGCAGCATCCCCTCGCCTCTTTCCAATCACCGCCCAATCATCTGTCCCGGCGCCATACCTCGGCGGACATCCGACTTCAGGGCTGGCAAGCAAATTCGCCTTTCAGCGGCCTCCCCCAGAGCGGCGGTCCAGCACAATGGCCACCCTCACCAAACAGACACCCTCACTCTCAGCATGACAACACTAGAGAAATACTGGCAAATTATGACATCCAACAGCATAGGGCGCCTATCTTCTCCTCGCAAACCACGCCACCACTCAGTGAGACCACATCCACTAATGGCGTCCAAGAGAACTCATGGAACTTCAGTGGTCCGCCAAAGTTCAATCCACGAGAGGCGGCCCACACGGCACCCCCAACAAGGCGCTCAAGCCTTGCATCTAGCAGTGTACATGCTTTACTGAACCCCACAGATAATTCTTCCGGTGATAATGATAGAGATCGGAGGGAGGGGATGTCTGACGGCGAGCCGGAAGATAGAAATAAGCGGAAAAGAACGCAATAAGGAGAAGGGATGAGGGGGAAGGGGCGGATAAATAGGTGACACTGATTTTGATTGGTGGAGATTTTTTTTTTGAAACATGTTATGGCGTTTTAAGAGCTTCACTTCTTGTATTATTTTGATTATTTTGAATATTCCTAATATCCGCGACGCCTGTTGCTGGGTGAGAGGCACGGGAAGGGAGATGTAAGTGTAACGGAAGGAAATTTGGTACTCATAGCTAAACGTATATCCATGAGATGGAAGCGCAGTTTGCCCACTTCTTCTCTTCAACTGGAAGATACCTATTGATTTATTGTTTCATTTCGTTTATCTTTCTTCTCTTTCTTTATTTGGCGTTTAGGGAAGAACAAGTTTACGATGTTCACAACCTGTGTACGTTAATACCATTGAAGGAATGATGATCGTAAGATACTGTGGGTAGCTAACGCAATCTATCGAGTTGTGTGTGTGAGACAAAATTTTATTATTATAGTACAATTGAAGGTATCATGAGATATCTAGTCCAGAATTTGTTGGTTGTTTTTAACTGGTGAGTTGTTTCCTTTTCTTCTTTTTCTTCCTTGCCTTTTCAGCTTTGTGCACATCGAGATATGTCCCAAATCGAACAGGGCCTTTGGGAGAAGTCTTTGTCGTCTCTTCTTTGTCGCCGGAGCTGTGAGATTTGGCGCCCTCTTCACCATCTACCGTTCTATTCTTGGTTTCTTCCTCCTTGGTGGTTGCCTTGGATTCCTCCTTTATCTTTCCCTTCTTTTTCCCAGTCTTCTGTCGCTTTGGTTTTCCTAGGGACGACCGACCTTCCTCATCATCATCTTCATCGTCGTATTTTGTGTTCGAGTGATCATTACCGCTTCGTGGGCGAGGTTTAGAAGCTTCTTGATAACTGGAAGATGGTTTTGTCTTTCCCATAATTTTCCGCTTTATGTGCTCATTGGTTGATATTGCTTGTCGCCGGGCCTTGGGGTCGGCGCTATCAAGGAAGTCTTTAGGAATTGGTGCACCAAGCCCTAGTCTATAAGGAATTAACTATGAGATTAGCTAAATATTCTCACTGGCCATATTTAAGACACTAAAATTAAAGGGGTTTGAGGTGTTGGAATGTGCACAACAGCTGGAATCTACCTAGGAGGCATGGGCTTAAATAATTCTGCGTCTTCCTTGGCTAGCTGCTCCTCAGTTTTCTGCTCCGCAATTTCTTGTGGTGTTGGGGCGGGAAGCCATGTCGAGATCAGGCGGCGGGATTGGGCTACTGAAACATTTATTGTAGCTTGAATCGCGTCCCCAGAAGGATCTATAGATGTTGACATCGGTGAATTATGGCAACCTTCTGCAGATGCATTTCTCTACTTTATGTATGTGACCAAGACCAGTAAAAGCTTGGGTGGCCGGGTAACGAGGTAGCGTGACCGGCCCCCTCCAACGTTACTCCCTGACTCTCCCGACTCCCGAGGCGCTGGAGATAGATAAAAAAAAACCCATCTTCACATCAGACCACAACTGCAGCTTGTAGTAATCACCTACGTTATATTCCTCCCGGTCTCCGCTCCTCTCCATCATGTTCAGGCTTGCCAGAAGTAGGCCCGTTTTGGCAGCTTTCAACGCTGTTAAGGTATGTTTCACGTTTCGTTTATTTCCCTGTTATAGCCGGGAATCCTCTGTTTGATATTGAAATTCATCATGCTAATTTTAGTAGAATTCTCCAATCAAGGGCAATCTTTTACAGCCCCAGAAGCGAAACCTGTCAATCCACGAATATCTCTCGGCCAACCTTTTGAAATCCGTGAGTGAGCTCCACAAATGGCCATATAATATATGATATTATATATTACTATATGATAAATATATATGTATATATTGGGCTACCATCGTGCTGATGGGCAGTGTTTAATTGCGTTGCTCGTTTTTTGCGAGAAATAGTATGGTATTGGAGTGCCTAAAGGTGCATATGCGAAAAATGCCGAAGAGGCAGAGGCAGTTGCAAAGGAGATCGGTTCGTGAGCATCTTTCTCGGGTGCGAAAACAGACTGGGATTACTGATGTTAAAATACAGGAGGCGATGATATGGTTATCAAAGCACAGGTGCTCGCTGGCGGACGTGGAAAGGGAACTTTCAGTAACGGACTCAAGGGCGGTGTGCGTGTGATATACTCGTATGTTATCCAATATTTTGATTTCCATACTTTAAGATTTATGTACTAATTATTTTTAGACCAACAGAGGCCAAGATGTTCGCTGAGCAGATGATCGGCCAAAACCTCATCACTAAGCAGACTGGTGCTGCTGGAAAGCTTTGCACGGGTGTCTACATTTGTGAGCGTAAATTCGCTCGCCGCGAGTTCTACCTTGCAATCCTGATGGACCGTGCTACTCAGGGGCCAATCATTGTTTCCTCCTCTCAGGGAGGTATGGACATTGAGGGTGTTGCTAAGGAGAACCCCGAGGCTATCATTACCACCCCTGTTGACATCCATAAGGGTGTTACCGATGCCGTGGCTACTAAAATTGCTACTGATCTGGGATTCTCCGAGCAGTGCATTGAGGAGGCGGCCGATACCATCAAGAAACTTTACAAGGTCTTTGTTGAAAAGGATGCTACCCAGATTGAAATTAACCCATTGAGTGAGACCAGTGATCACAAGGTCATGGCTATGGACGCAAAGTTGGGTTTTGATGACAACGCCGAGTTTAGGCAAGAGGAGATCTTTTCTTGGAGGGATAAGTCCCAGGAGGACCCTGATGAAGTCAAGGCTGCTGAGTATGTAATTTCCTTGAGCACAAGCTCTGCTATTCTAATTTACTGACCTGAGCAATAGTCACGGCTTGAACTTCATCAAGCTTGATGGTGATATTGGATGTTTGGTCAATGGTGCTGGTCTTGCTATGGCCACCATGGATATCATAAAGTTGAACGGTGGCCAGCCCGCCAACTTCTTGGATTGCGGTGGTGGAGCTACCGCTCAGGCTATTGAGCAGGCTTTCAAGCTCATCACTAGCGACCCTAAGGTCACTGCTATCTTTGTCAATATCTTTGGTGGTATTGTACGATGTGACGCTATTGCCCAGGGCTTGATCGCCACTGTATCAAACATGAACCTTAGGATCCCAATTGTTGCTCGTCTCCAAGGCACTAACATGCAGGAGGCTCAAAGATTGGTAATACTTCAGTCATCTCCGGAGAATCTGATTAGGACCTGCGGCTGATTCGGGGGGGATTCTAGATTAACGATTCTGGGTTGAAGATTTTCTCATTTGAGGACCTGCAGGATGCTGCTGAGAAGGCAGTGCAGTTCTCAAAGGTCGTTAAGATGGGTAAGCTTCAATTTATATAACCAAGACCAGCTGTATAGTGTGCTAACCAAGCCCAGCGCGTGATATCGATGTTGGTGTTGAATTCACTCTTGGGATCTAGTTATAAATATGGTATGTATTTAGTGCTATGTGCTGGATGCTCTGATTAGAGAGGCTTTGATTGTTATTGATTCTAGTTGTTGGCATTCTTTGTACAGCTTACTGGGTTTTCCTTTTCTCTCTGTCTGTCTTTCGTATTTTTTATTCCCAATTTTCCTCTCTAACAAACAGTCCACACTACGATAGCCCCGTTAATAGCCCACATACGTGCCATAGCCTACGTACGTGCCCTAAGGTTTACTTCATAGTGAAGCAGAAGCGCAAATAGATTCCTACATCTAGTAAAGGCACATGAATTTCAGTGCGGCCTTGGTATAGCCCTGTAAATACTAACGCCAAGACCTAAGAAGTATTTGGCTGAGCGAGCGTGATGAGTAAGTTAGGATACAATGAGTCCTCATATGTACCTGAAACCATTGGCAGTAGAAAAAATTGCTCAGCACCTCTTACATTTTGCAAACCTTACTCCCGCGGAAACATTCCCATCGCGAGTTGTTTCCGGACCCATAAGACTTGATGGGGTATAACACCCAACACCAAAAAAAAAAAAAAAAAAAAAAAAAAAGGGATCCGGATTCCGTCGATGTGCTAGATGGTATCCTAAAATTCGTAGCAAGTTTTGTCAGGAAATCGCACCAAAGCAGCTACATGTAGTTTTATGAATTTTGCTAAAGCCTATTCCATTAAGCCTACATGTACCTACTTACAAATCCACTAAGATGGACCCCATTGGGTTTTGATCCTCCGTTTTTCTTTTTCGTCCCTCCAACGGTCACAACCGCGGGCCCCCATACCATCTTAGGAAAAGCTTTTCTACACTTCACCCCACCAAAGAGCCTCACGCTCTCATGTATGATACCTGTGAACCCACAAAGTTAGATGAGGGGAAACCGCCTGCACCAAGAGAGGATATCTTACTTGAACAGACAAGAAGTATATTTGAAATGCCAACAGAACTTGTGAGGTTATCCTCTCGTCATGTTTTTGACCCCCCAAATGATTGCTAATCGAATCTACGGAGTTTAGGAAGAGCTTGTAGGATTTTTGGGATCTCCGCGACCGGAAATCAGACAAATAGGTATGGACGGGATGCCGCTTCATTCTTACAAAACAAAAGACTTATAAAACCACTTTTTGAAGCACTCGAGAACTTGGTCGGATACAGCAAAGGCCCGCAGTCCGCAATTTTCAAGCCGGAGGGCCTCGCGCCAATAAAAAATCTTAAACTTCTTGTCGGCGATGTCTCAGTAAGAGCTATACCAAAAACAAAGCAATAGTGGATTAGTACTAATGATAGCCGCCCACTAGGCACGAGCAGCGCATGCTTTAAAAATTCTCATAAATATTTCCGATGACGCAGCTGTCCTCAAGGACATCGCAAACGATGATCTCTTCCTCGAGCTGTTGCTGTCAAAGATCACAAACCCAGAAACCGCGCATGCCGACCTAATCGCTATGCTCCTAGCCAACATGGCAAAGAGCGACTTAATCCAACGAATTTTGGACTTGAAACGCGCTGCCCCTGGAAAGGGAGTTAGTGACAGTCATAATGCCCTCGATCAGCTCATGGACTGCTTCGTAAAGGGCGCCGAGAAGAAGCTTAATAAGGATGCCGACTTCAACTATCTAGCTTACTTCTTCGCAGATTTGAGCAGACTGCCACAGGGCAGAAAATATTTTATCGCGAGACAGGCATATGATGATGTCATTCCGATATCAAAATTGGTTGTGTTCACGGAGCACCATAGTAATGTTAGAAGGAAGGGTGTTGCATCCACCATCAAGTAATAAATATTTAACCTTTGCCGTTTCCCCGTACAAATTCTAACGTAATTTGTTAATAGAAACTCATGCTTCGATGTACCTTCGCATCCAGCGTTCTTAAGTGAGGATGAGGTGAATCTTTTGCCGTATATTCTACTGCCATTATGTGGACCAGAGGAATTCCCAGAAGATGTAGGCCATCTCTTAATTCTCATTACATTATTAAGGACAAAATACTGACTAAGCTTCATTTGATAGGAAATGCTGGAAATGCCATCTGATCTTCAGATGCTTCCTCCAGACAAGAAGCGTGACACTGATATGTCAATCATTGTTACACACCTTGAAACACTTTTGCTTCTCACCACCACCAGGCCAGCACGAGAGTACATGAGAAAGGTCAACGTGTATACTGTGATCAAGGAGTGTCATCTGGCAGTTGATGACGATGATGTTCAGGATGCATGTGACAGACTTGTTCAAGTCCTGATGAGAGATGAGGCTAATGGTGATGAGGGAGGGTTCGTAGAGACGGCCGAAGAGGAGGATGAAGACGACGATAAGATAGTTGAGATATTGTGAGGGAGCCATTTTTTTCATTTCTTTTCTCTGTACAAATGGTATAATTTAGATTAGAGCTCGAGGGCCGAGCTAGAGGTTTCCGGTTACACCCAGTTTTGAATAAAGAAAAGTTCGGTATCAGGCTGGTTCTTTTATCCAAGGGGCTTTCCATTCGCCTTCAAATATCCTCGTATAGGAACAGGTACAAACTTGGTGGACTGATACTGAGTTCGCACATGCAGCTTTGTCTACCTGCATACCGTATAGTCAAAGAGAATACTACCTATTACTTCCGCAACCAATATTCTCCGGTATTCTGGAGGGGGGGGGGGTTATAGAATTCTATATAGGCAGGGGTAGCCCGCGACCTGTGAGGTTAGACATAAACTCTTTGTGTTTAGAATAAATAACCTGTAAATACTTACACTCATGTATATCTACATTTTCAAATAACTTTACAGCAGGCCCTTAATACTAGACTTAGCGGGTATATTCCACATGCAGCGAGAGTCATTGAAACCATAAATCCGTAGCCCCATTAGACTATCAAAAATGCTACTACGCTATTCAAACTACATATTTGCCCAATAGAGTAACTCTTTTATGGGACTGTAAATCACGATCTGCAAATTAAAGGAAGCTTAGTTCCTCTGGAAATGGAAACAGTAAAGTTCGAGATTGCCTAGGATCAAGTCCTGAAACCCCTACAAAAGTCAGGTAGCTTACTTTTAAGCTTTATAGTATTACACTACCAGATTAACGATGTTGACTGTGCATACAATTAGCCAATACGAACTGTCTTAGTCGGTTTCAACTACATATACGCAAATCATAGCGCAATTAAACCAAACTACGTTAGTGCGCTTCTTGACGTAACGGAGTAAGCTACAGCCATTGTAGGAAAGAGTATTAGGACTACCGGGATGTAACAATCCAACCTTCCAAAGCTATATATCGATCAATCACTGTTGCCGGTATCTAATTGTTTCATCCTTCAGGTAGTACCACAAGGGCAATTCCTAGTATATCTATAAGGTGTTAACATATATATATAAAAAGGCACCTAAAAGGCTCCAACTACATGCACAAAATAGCCAAACAGGCAGCTCGGTGTTTCTGGGTAATCATTCCTAGTTACCCTGCCGTCTCAACTGTTCCTGCATGTGGCATCATCGAGGCCAGATTCCCAGAAACAACCGGATTAACCCCAGTCCAAAAGCCGGTTCAGCGCTCCGTTCAACCTGTTCCCACGATAAAGTAGATCTGTCATCATCAATACCCACACCCCAGCGTCCCTAAAACTTCTCAGAAATGCAGCGCTCCGGTTATCTCCCAACATCTGGCGCATCACCTCCTCTTCACCATCCCGTTCCCCAGCACCATGTACCTATTCCTGTGATGCATTCTCCACCACCTCCACACACTGCTACGGCGTACAGCTCGCCGTACGCCCAACAGCCAATGCAGAGCACAATGGGAAATCAACAGCCGAACCAGGGCATGCACCCTGCGTATGGTGATTTCTTTAGCGATCCCAGGGCTGCGATGGCTTTCCAGGTCGGAGGAAGAGCTACTGAAGCTGCTGGTGCTTATGTGGAGCAAAACGTAGGTTCCCCCCGCCTTAGATTTCAACCAATGAGAGGACACCTGCAGGTATTTAAGTAAATTATCCTCTAGTTTGGAAAATATTTGCAAGTAGGCGCATTAAAACATTATTTCAACGTCTCCAACAGCTACGTCCTCCGGAAACTATACCTTGTGCTTTTCCCATGGCGACATAAGCCATGGTCCCGTAGCGGTTCCCAGAGAGCTGGGGCAAATGGCCAGGTCGATACCTATTTTCTCCCGCCCAGAGATGATATCAATTCGCCAGATATGTATATTCCAGGTTAGTTGGTGTTCCCCAAGTGGCATTGTCCATAGCTTACCTAGCTCCATGAACAGTCATGGCGTTCGTCACTTATATTCTTCTATCTACCCTTCTCTACGGTATTGCCGGTAATTTTAACCCCGAACAACTTGGTTACACTGCGTCCTTTGCATTCACTATTGTGATCCTTGAGATCGGCATCATCAAGATCGGATGTTATCTCTTGAGTATTAATAATGACAGCCAATTGATGGATCTCGTTGCGTATTCCGGATATAAGTTCGTGGGTATTATCGTTACCCTAGCGATGACAACCTTCGGGTCGAAATGGTTAGAATATTTGGTATTTGGTTATACTTTCAATGCAAATGCATTCTTCTTAGTATGTGCCAGTTGTCTCTCCTCGATCATGCATACACCATTATCTAACCTCAAACAGTTACGAAGCTTGAAATATGTTCTCCTTCCGGATAACACAGCGGACAATCCACGAGGCACTATGTACGCCGTCAACCGTACCCAGAAGAACCGACGTACACAGTTCTTGTTCTTGTACAGCTATATTATCCAGATCGTTTTTATGTGGGCGCTCTCGTCGGGATTCAATGGCGCAACCTCCGGAAAGAAGTAAGCACTTAGCTTGCTTTCGGGAATTGTTTAAAAAAATGAGTGTAGCTGGTGCAAGGGAATTTCTTTTGTTTAATTCGCATTGCTCCCCGGGAATGACATTTACATATACTGGCGCATAGCATTTGTTAGCTGTAAATACATATATCAAAGTTTGGTTTGTTTACGATGATACCAATGCAACAATGTATATCATTCGTTTAAAGTTAAAGCAAGGGACTATACTAACCTCCTAATATGGTCAAACTTGGTTACTTATGTAGGTTGATGGTTTGCTGCATGGTTCATCACTCGCGTGCCCTGCCACTACATGTTCACCCTGGAGCGTCAAGTTTTTGGCGCTTTCAAGTTTCCTCTTTAATAAGTACAGCCACAAAACTGTCTTATATACTTTAACTCTCACACCTGCACTCCGAAGTAGAATTAGCACGTGAACACCTCACGTCAACATGTCCCCGGCCACAAAACCCTCCCCAAATAGCCAGAACCTCAGGGACAGCGCCTACCCAATTCCTCGAGACTCCTCTAAAAGCACTACCTATTGGCGACACAGGCACCATAGCGTCCCCCCAAACCCAATGATAAGCCTCGCAAGCCCCTATTGCGCACCAAATAGAAACATAAACCACGCCTCTCCCAGCCCTGTCAGGGCAGTGGGGTGTGAAACCGCTGGTTATAAAGGTCCAATGGATACCTATGGGCGTGGCGAGAGGGCTTACGGGTTGTCAAATTTGAAAGTTTGGACCCCGGAGGACAGGAAGGCTGGGTGTTTATAGTAGTGAGCGTGGATGCTGCTCTAGTATTTAGGCGCAGGCCGCGGGGGGGCGAACTGTCAGTCTATGATGTCGAGATAGATGGTGGGGGAGTGGAGTCTGATAGAGACGGTGTTGGCTGCGTGGTGTTTCTGTATTTGCTTTTTATGTTGCAATTCGATCATTTCCAGGGGCTTGTAGCGAATGCTTCTTTTTTCTTTCCTTTTCCTCCTTTCCTCCTCCTTCGACCCCTTTAGCTAGATTGAAATTACTAAAGTGTCGTGATAGAAAATAAATAAAGATAGGTTCAGATACCAAATATATACTTGGGGGAGCTCGGGGGTGATGGTCTTTGAGGGCCATTCTCGTAGGTGTTGAATGGCAGGTGCACGTTGTGACTTGGCACCGGGTTGGGAATCTGTCTGTAGGGTCTAACCACCAACCGGCCCATCTCTGGCTTCTGAGGTGATAGTAGCCTCTGGGTAAGGAGTTAAAAACTTACATGTAGCTAATCATGTTCTAGCCCAGTTCCCAAGAGCCAACTGACTGCACCGGGGGGAGATGGGCCCTGGCCCTTCGAAGCGGTTGAGCATGCGGTAAGATGCTACTTGGATGAGGATGGATTTGCACTGCAATGCTTCACACCCTCGGCAGATGCATGGCCGCTTAGTCGGTGTTTATGACCATGTTTACCGGCACCTAAAGATAGGTGGGGAATCAAAACTGGGGGCAAAACCCACCTTCCCCTGGGGTGCTGCGGGGGTGCATACATGCAGTCCTGCACCAGTCTACGGAACTCTGAGGGTTAGGGCTGATGGGCCAGGTGTTGAGGGCTAGGGGAGCTGTGCCCTAACTGAGAATTTAAACATGAATCCTCGTAGCGATTGATCAATCCGTAGGGGGATCTGCTCAACGTCTGGGTTCATTGAGGCTATGAAGTATGTCACTGATCGACCCACCTACCACCTGCACAGGCACATACAGATCCTAATTGACGCCTCTCCTTACACCTCTTAGTGGGAGCAAAGAGTTCCGTGCTTCAGACCTCCTCCGATATGGCGTACTATATGTCCCCCGAATGGGCCAGATCTCTACATGATATGCCCAGCCAGTGACTCCGGGAAACACATATCCAGTGTCCATGGCTGTTCAACGTCTGGTCTCAATTTTCAGATATTCCCGGGGCAACACGAAATCGGCCGGACCTGGTTGGTCACTGTATCAACCGCTTTATCCATTAGGGCGTCGTCTCACCCCTAATATCACTAGCGTTCTGATTGACGGAAGTTGATGGGCACTTTACACCAGACCGACCGTTAATTGGTACCATAATCCGCAACAAGCTCGGGAACATCTATTATATTCATTGCCATCATATATTGGTGGATATCGGGTAACTCACACTCTATTTATTTACCAGATTCAACATGCACTTTCCGGTGGACTTATCCATGGATTAGCGGCCATAGAATATCACTATATATACCCAGTATAAATGTCAATGATTGTCACTACCAGTTTCTACAACTCAATTTATATCATTTAAAAGGGGGCCAAGAGATCCTTCTAAAAAAACAAATTAAATATAACAATATAACTACACCTACTATGTTTTTATCATTGAATCAACACACATATAGCTAAATAGCAATACCCAAATGCTGTCGGGGGCACTCAATACTACGACTTACTATTAATTGCAACCCTGGTTACCCGGATCGTATTCACACAAATTTGTCTTTTGATCATTTACCCCACCATCACCGCCGCCGTCTAAGTCCCCCTACCACCATCGCACCCCCAACAGTCCAACATGACGACTCCCGCGAAATCCCTCGAGGTGTCTGTACTCTCCCTCCTCGCCCTAATATCACACAGCCGCAACCTCCTCTCAACCGGCGGTATCTCCCCCGCCACCAAGCCCCCGACCGACAACCCCCTCGACATCCTCCACGACATTGGCTCCCTCACGCGCGCGCACACCACCAAGCTCTCCATCGCCATCCGCCCCCCCAACATCATCCACGAGGCCGCCGCCCGCTGCGTCCAGGACATCACACAATTCGTTGTCCCCCCACTGCTAGCCACAATCGAGCTGATGTCGCCCAAGGAGCACGGGAGCACGCTGTACACAGCGGTGCTCAGGGCCGCCGATAATGTCCTGGCAGCGCTGGAGGAATTTGCCAGGGAGATCCCCGAGATCTGTAGAGCGGGGAAGAGCGCGGGGGCTAGGGATCGACTGGCGAGTACGGGAGTGGTTTGGCAGGCTGCGGATAGGCTAGTAGCGCTGAGAACGAAGGGACTCACCGGTGTAGTCCAGGATGTAGTAGAGTCGCATATGGCGATGCTGAAGGATGCCGCGGCGGAGCTCAAGGAGTGGCTTGAGACTAACGATGAAGATGAGGACGATGAGGTGGATGGGGACAAGGACGAGGGCGGAGATGCGTTCTGGGACTCACCAAAGAAGGGCCTGGCAAAGGACGACACCGAGGCAAGGGAAAAGGTGGACGCATCGTTAAAAAAGATGAAGCTGGCCACTATTCTCCTCGGCGCCGTGGTAAAACGGAGATTAACGGGCGAGGGGAAATTGCATAATGCCCAGCAATTGGATAAGGTCGCGGAATTAGCAAAGAGTTTGGCAAGCTTAGGCGATGATATCGGCATGGGGTACTATGAGGATGGTGTAGATGATGCTGTGAGAATCCCCCCTTTTCCTTCTACTAATTTATGGAAGTTACTGATTGGGACTATTGACAGACCGAAGCACAGAAAGAATTTGAGAAAAGAGCTACCGAGCTGGCAGAGCTGGTAACTCTTGCAAACGATGGCAATGATGACCAGTTCAGCAAATGGTTCCGAAATTGCAAAGACGCAATTTCAAAAAACGGCTGATCAAAAAAAAAAAACTAGGAATAAAAAAAATAGACAAATACCCCCCAATCATGAAAAGCGATATTCCGGTTGTAGGATCACGGACAATCACTCGCCTACGGTCGGAGACATTAGACGGCTAATATCCCCCTCCACTGTCACGCATATCTGCGACAATTCGTGTAAATATAGATATCCCAAGCCAAAGCTTAAATGCAAACTACATAAGTACATGTGCCCCCTCCGATCTCATTCTATGCACTTTGCCACCCGCTCTCTCAATCTATACAGCAAAACCAAACCAAACCAAACCACATGCTAAGTATGCTCATATGCAAATATGCAATTCGCCAGCCAGACCAGATACCTCCAACAGCAATAAAAACATAAAAGAAATCCGCACGCCAAAGGAATGACAAAAAAAACCAAAACCCAAGCCATCAAACTATCCTATCCACCTTTTCCACGTCAAAAAATAACCAATGCAAAAAAAGGAAAAGCAGGAAGAGAAAAAACAAGCTATATATACATTCCCCAAGCCAAAAGAAGCCAAAGCCCGCCGCTTACGTGAATGGATAAGATAGAAATAGAAGTAGAGAGTAATACTAGAACTCAAGCTTTTTAAATCAATTGATCAAGACCTTGCATTGTCTTATCGCTGACTGCTATCGCTAAGAGCTGCAGGAGCAGGTCTCTGCACAACGCCGGCACTACTAATCGTCGTCAATCCCCCTGCTGTCCCAGTTCCCGCCACCTCAGACGCCGGCCCATTCACCGTGATCGACGAGCTCGCTCTGCCCCCACTCATGCGCCGGTTAAGGACCCTCCTCAGTCTACTAATACCCAGCTCTGGTGCTCGACTTCTTGGTGGTCTGGTACCATTCTCTTCCCGCAGTTGTCGTAAGGCGGCCATGCGTTCGTCGCTTGAAGAGCTACCGCGTGCAATATCTAGATAGCGCATTATGCGGTTGCCACTACTCTGAGCTGGCTCTGGGGCTGACGGAGGGGCAACTTCAAGGGATTGGCGTTGGTCTTCAGGGCGAAGGTCGATCCGGCTATTTTGGTGTTAGTCACGGCCCTCCTTCCAGATAAGAACGACAGCGGGGTTATATATCTACCATAATGGACATGATCCAGCAACGTTAAGTAGCCATGGATCTATACAATCTGGATGAAAGCTGTGATGGCACGGCAGGACACGCAGATCCACTCCAGACTCAAAATCTTCCATACAAACCGGGCACCTCAACTGGGACGGATCAATTTCTGACGTTGACATTGCCGCCGGCTCGGCACCATCCTCACCAGCAGCCGGTGCGGTCCCACTCGCGTTCGGTGGGGACTGCGATGCCACTGAAGGCACCGCAGACCTTCTACGATCCTCTTCGGACGTCCTGGATGTGATAGAGTCAGGTGCCATCTCCAGATCGGTCGGTTTAACAATCCCATCATTGGCACCCTCCGGAGCCGGCTGGTCTCCGAAACGGACGATAGGCAGGGTATCCAAGACTGCTCTTGCGAGGCCTTTGGCTCGTGATTGGCGAGGGCGACCAAACCGGGGCGCTCGCGGGCCGTAACGTTCCGGATGCCGATGGGCCCGGATTGCACCGATCAGAATTATCAGTAGGAACAAGGCTGTGATAACTCCAGTGATGCTGTAGAGGATTATCAACGCCACACTGGTAGAGGGCGAAGGTCCCAAGACGCTGTTGTTCTGGTTGGCAGCCAAGCCGTTTGGGTCCTGTATAGTCGAGGTATCCTCGACACTACGGTCGTAGCTAATTGTGACATCTAGCTGCCCATCGGTAGTATCCATAAGGAGCTGGAAGTCGTTTGCGATTTCTCTGTCGAGGGTTGTAAATACGAGGTCGTAGTTATAATCGACTTGTGGGTTGAGGTCACAATAGTCGTGCTCGACACTATAAAATATCACGCAGGATGGTTGGGGTCTCTGGGAGATTGCTTGAAGGAAAGCTGCGGAGGCATTATTTCCGTTGGAGGAGTCGCAGGATATGAATGCCAAGTTACCAGTGGAGAATTCCCGGTCCGTACCGGAAGAGTACAGGACTAGGGTGTTGACAAAATTCCTTACTTTCTAGGGTCGCTCAATTAGTAAGATGTTCATACACCCCCCCCCCCCCCATACTAATGTTTTCACAACCAATATTCCCTCTCAAAACGAATAGTAACCAGGCAAAATAAGAAGCACAGTTAAACTCTCTGATCTCTATCTCATGCAGAACGGATGATGATGATGGTGATGATGATAATGATGATGCTTGCAACATACCCTTGTAGTAGCTTGATCATGATTGACACCTAGTGGTAGTTGGTTTATTGGGACTGAGAATGTCCGATTTCCGGTATTTGTGGACATAACAAGCCCACCACGATTTATTATGTCCCCATTATCCCCTGTTTCTACCAATTCTCCCATCGTCTTCCCGGACAACATCGCGACCACGACGAGGATAATAGCAACTGCAGACAATGACCATGACTGAAACGGCAGACCCCGGCTAAGACGATATCGGTGCGAGCGGCTATATCTCGCAGGAGTCTCCATCTCGGCAGCAGAGTAATGATGAACGATGCAGCGAGTGCTTATGCGGTACCCTAAGCAGCGGGGGGGGGAATATTAAAAGGAATCTCTAGAGGGGATGGGGTACTACAGTATTTTGTACCTTTGGAGGGGGAGGGGGTGCAGCTGAGGCTCGACCGCAGACTACGGGTAAGCTTACAGGGGGAGGGGGGGGGGTTTGAATTTTGGAGGGGGCGAGAGTGGAGGATTGTGGAGGTGGAAGAAGAAGATTTTTATTAATACTCACAGGCGCCGTGTTACTACTTAGTGAATCCCGCAATTTCTCCCTTGGTTGTGTTGTTGTTGTTTTTGTTTGGATATCAGGCAAATAGTACTTTGTTTGGCCGAAGTGTGCCCATGAATTGTGGAATGGGGACCTTGGCTGGTGGTACGTATCTCGTGTGTATTTACAATATCCTTCTTACTATAGATACATGTAACCAAACAAAAACATTATAAGGTCCTGAATTAATATCTGGATGCATGTATTACGCAGCATGGTCTATCTCCTGTTGGTCAATCAAATTCAGCCTTGCCTGCTAGGTTTTTATTATAACAAATCTTTCATGGTACCTCTACACATAATGAAAAACCCACCTACTATGTACCACCACAATGTACCACCACAACCACAACCACAACCACCTCCCTCGACCTGGGACCTTGAAAACTCGATGTGGGGGTACCGTCTCATAGCCTCGGGGGAATGCGATACGGTATGAGCTTCAATATGCGATCGCCCAGACATACCGATTGGAGGGTTTAAGGCCATCAGGGGTTAGTTCTGGGATCCCCATCATGCCCATAATTGATTGAGACAAATAGCCTACCACCTCCGCAGTTAGAACTTGTCCAACTCTTCGTCATCTTGTTCACGATGATAGAGAGGGGTATGCAATACCTTGAATCTCTGGTAGCCGGGATTGCCGAGGATATGCCCAGAGACCGGAATAATAGAGTAGGTACTAGGTACTAGGTACATAGCTGGTCATCAACTGCGCGGTGAATATAAATGCCCCTAGCTTCCAACTTTTTGCCCCTCGCGATTCGGAAATTCTAGTATACCTTTGGCCAGTAATCCAAATAGTAATTCTGCACTTACACATACTTCCTAGGCGCTTGTGTCCAAGACTTGCTGCCAGAGAAATCATCGTCCCTTACGTTACCAAGGTCAACTATAAGCGAACAAAAAAATTGTCATGTTCCTGACTAAGTACTAATAATGGAGACGTCTTTGATCAATCAAATAGACACTTGAACATTGTCATCCAATTTATCCAGGTGTATACACCCGATTTGTATGACCAACATTCGGTCAAATTTGTTTCCGCTCCGATAACAATTGCGATCCCTCTTAAGCCAGCTGTCGACGTATCACTAGGATATTTCTGTGCGGGGTGTGCGTGTGGGGCATAGCGCTACTGCTGATGAGATTTGTGGGGAGGAAAGGCGCAATGTGTGGGGTCCTTCGGAATCGGGTCCAGCGATGTATCCGGGAAGGTGCTTCCACCACCGAAACCCAGGAAGAACCCTGGGTCGAGGAGCTCGAGAGGGAAGGGATCTCTCTCGTCTCGGTGCTCAAAGAACCAATTCGCCACTCCCTCTGATCGGAATCGGGGCCATAGTATTCTACATGAGAATCGTAAATTAACAGCAGACCTTTTGAGAGACAACGTGTCGGAGGTTCCGTTCGTTAAGTATTTATTGAGGTGAAGTGACATGCACGTGGCATAGATAGAGTTGTGGAGAGTGTGTTTCACGACAAACCCCTTCTTCGGATTGACTTGGGATCTTGCCCGGGCACCGGCCCTAGCGTCCCTCCGGAAAAATGGAAAAAATGGAAAGTCCGGCCGTGCCTGGCCATCTCCCCCGGTTTTTCCCCTTCTTCTTTTCTTTTCCCTTCTTTATTGTATTTTGTACCCCATGTTTATTCCCCACAGTGAGAAAAGGGCAATATAAGTTCACTTTAATTCTTGCAGGTACCTTTGGGTCATCGGCTACGCATGAACGGGGATAGCTAAACTATCGAAGATCCCTCTTCGGCCATTGCGGCCTCTTATTCGTATCCCCTAATGATTGTGGCGACAGTTGCGGGAACTACATGTACTGTGTATGTAGTAAATAATACATATAGTTCTTGAACTTATGCTTGAAGCCGGTCCGCTGGCTGGAACTGGGGCCTTTAAGTGACATTTTGTGATCCAAAAAACATATGTAGAAACCAACTCTGGTGAGTCTTGACGGTACCTTAGGTACTTTAACAAAGTCCATAAAAGAATACCCCGGAAGTCTGCACGCCGCTGTAACACGTGTGACAAGACTCTGGAATTCCGGATAAAATAAAACAAAAAAAATCCAGTGGAATTCCGAGAAACACCTTCCCCACAATGCATGTCCTTAATATCTTTGTACCTAACATCTGGTTAATCTCGAACGTTTCTCCACAGTCTAGGATGGAAGACAGACTCTGGGGAAATTAGGCCTGACTGGGAACGTTAGCTAAAGGATATTTTTTTGATAGCGAAGAACACACTTTCTATACTTACCAGCACTCAACAGGGGAGGCCAAGGGGATACTAATTAACTCAGACACAGTAAAAATACATGTATCTATGAGTCTCAGAGGTACGGTGGACTTCGATGGTACTATGTGTATGCTTATTACGGCGGGCTTTTAGAGATAAAAATTAAGAGAGAAGGTTATGCTAGTAAAAGCGATGTTTAACACTAGCTTGGAGGCTCTTATGCGTATGAACTATGGCCATTCCTACGCTCGCTCCTATTATCGTCTACTTCGCTTGTTTTTCGGATATATAGACGAGATTTATGGTTTGGTAACTTAGACAGTGTTACCAATGCCCTAGGTTCTCCACACTAACCCTACATGCCCGCCTTTTCTTTCCCCTTTCCCTCAAACTTATGTAGAAGGGTCATTATTTAGCGAGGTGAGAAAGCGCATGGATCAAAATTGGGCGGCCTTGGAGGCTTGCAAAGTAATATAAGGGCACGGGCTTCAGCCACGACAATTCTAGCTAGGTTAGTTATATCTTCTCTCTAAATACTTTACTATCTACATCTAGGCACCAACGGTAGTACCCTACCATTAAATCCACCGTTGCTGAGTTGATTAAGGACCCCGGATATTAGGTATATATGTAACCACAGGCTTTGCACCGACCCTAACAGGGTGGTGGGTTGAATAAATTCGAGTGATGTAACGTGAACGGGATGTGTTTATTATACGTCTAACATTCCCCGCCCATATTTTTCAGATAGGTGTAAACCTTATTATTATCTAGAGTATTGCAAAAGCTAAAGATTTAACTTTACTAATGGGTAAGATTACCACGGGACTAACAACGTTATCAAATAGAATATGCATTGTATTTGGTGTTAATTATGTATGTAGATATGGTACTGAGGTTTAGTTCCCATTTAATAAACAGGACCAAGAGAGTATTTACCGATCGACCGCTTACGCCCTGGAAAAGAGTTCCGCCATGGCTCCTTCTTTCGTTGGTGTTGATCGCCCCGCTTCCATCTTCTTTGGCTTCCACCTTCCCTACGGATACCCCGCCATTTTTTCTTTTACCACAACCCCACCCTTATCACAACCACAATGGTGATCCAATCGGTATCTCGCCCTGTCAAATAGCCCTGTGCTTCAATGGCCCATCATCTCTTGTTGGTTGACCTTTCTAGAATAGGCATAGACGTATTCCGTAACATAAGACACTGCCATATGCAGATGTGATTGACCGTGAATAGTAATTTGTGCATATGCACTCCATGATTTTCCGAACTTTCAGCCCTCCGGATAGTGTTCTAGAGCTTTTCGATTTGGCATCTAACCCGTCTCCAGAGCTGCAGGGAACCTCCTTTAATTCGTCGGTTTATAATGCTTGTGAATATGCCCCAGTTACTACTCCCTGGTAATTTGGGGTTCTAGAAAGAAAAAAGACGTTAATCTTGAATGGCTGGCTTCATAGGGTAATGTTTTGCTGCTGTGGGCCATCTCATAATGATAAGCAGCCCCGATCGTTACTCGCATATTCGACCAACTAGATATGCGAGACAATAAGTAAATAGCCGCGTATTAGCCTCTGCTAGCTAACCGCAGAACTTCTTATTAGAGCTAAGGCGTGAAGCTTTACTCTATCTGAGCGAGTTGGGTAGAAGGATCATTCATACTTTGCTCCACTCTAGAATAATTACTCTAGCTCCCATGCAACCTGCAAGCATGTATGTAGAGTACACGGAAAAACTGAGCGGCTAGGACACTCTGGTAAGGGCCCCGTACAGCTTCCAAAGCTCCTCAACATCGAGTGTTGAATTGTGTTTCCCGACGGTAGGTAATTTTGTGAAAACGTGACATCACGAGAACTATCGTTCGCGCAGAATTTTTTTGTTGATGCATGATAGTAAAGAATTTTTCAAAACGCTAGCGTGCTGTCAGATGTAAAGTCTGATGCAGGGGGTTCATCCTCACATCCACATGTCGCAGACGACATACTCTAAATCCCCCTAGAGTATGTACTCTAGGTATAGTGTTGACGTCGATTGTTTCAGTGCGCACTGGGGCTGCATTGATTAACCGCTACCACTGCATCTATGGTATCATTGTGTACCAAGATTCCCGTTTCCGTTGCCACTGATCTGCCCCGCGCGTTGATTGTTTTGAAGAAAACGATTGTTGAAAGTGCTGGTTGTACTCGGGTATGGGTGTTTTGTGGGCCAGACAGACCTGAAGGAGATTCCAATTTTCTAGCGGCTATGTTGGTCACCATCCCTTCCGATTGGTGACACGTACATACGGTAAGTAAGCACTTTTGGAGCCTTCTTTCATAAAAAGTTTTCGACCTTCTCTGACGGTGAGGCCGGTTGAAACCATGACAGCTGTTACCCCAGAATTCTGAAACTTGCGCCGAAAAAACTCACATAGTCCCAAAACCACGCCGCCGGCTGCTAAACTGGTAGATAGATATCGCTCCTGGGGGTGAAATCGCGTAGAGCTCCTCCCAAGTTTCACGAACGCAACCCACATTTAACTGGGGGCCGGAAGTTGTGAATTCTATTGCAGCACCCAGAATACCAGCCGATGGGGCACCGAAACTGAGACAGGCATCGAATCGGAAAAGATGGAGGAGGAGCAATATGGATATGCAAATACTCTAAGGAAGCCGATGTAATCAGATAACTGATACTTCATGAGTACCTGATAGCCAGTGGATAGGTGCCGAACCCCTCGTGGAAACTAGTTCCGATGCGGGGGGTTGGGGTTCGGACTTGTTGCTGCCCTCATTGGCGGTCGTAATCCTCACATTGGTGGTCTTGGTTCTTTGGGGAGAAACTCGAGTGATGTTGGGTGATGGTGGCTGGCCAGGATAACAAAAGATTCGAGATTCTAGTTGCTATTGTTGCCTCTTCAGGGTTGAGGTAATGTACCATGCACACCCAGCTCAGAGGTGCAGAACTAGTGTCTTGAGGAGAGCATTGGTATCATTGTGGAATTTGTGCGGTGAGGTTATGTAGAACAGACATTAGCTTGCGTTAGAAACCTAGAAAAAGGTGGTGTCTTTTAATTGTCGGAAGATGTGTGTGCACGACGCCTCTGGGGGTTTGTGCGGGGAGGGGGGAAGTCCGGGTGGTGGTGGTGGACGTCTAAATAAACATCGACAAGTCAATGATGGGGAATGTATCTTTTGGTAAACGTAACACACCAAGATGGATTGCATGATTGCAGTTGGTAAGGGAGAATTCTAGAAGCAAGCAAGTAAGCGTGCTAAAGGGCTTAGAAGATGGCAGTGAAACAAAAAGCAAGATCGGAAGCGAATCGAAACATTATCACAATCTAAATATAATAGCAGGGAACACATTGAGGCTGAAGACGAATAGAATGTTTGAATTTGCGTAAGAAATCCCAGCTAGACGACAACGCGAACGGACTGATTCAGGGGAGTGCTTACGAACACAATGCGTTATGCGTGCCATGCGTGCCACATCAGAGAAGAAGGTTCACTGTGTGCACTGTGCAGCAGCAACAGCAGGGAGAAATTGTGTAAAAAAGATTTCTCTCATATGCACATATCTGCACATGCTCTAGGTACATGTAGGTACATGTACCCATACACTATGATTCTCACTGTGTGGTTGTGGGTTGTGGAGTGGTACAGCCAGGCCCTTGGTACATTGAGCAAAGATGCTTGTTAGAGTGTGCCTGGAGTACCTAGGTACAAAGTGAGAATTTACACCATCGCCCAACGGGATGACGGGAAAGAAGTGTGTGTAGAATAAAGTGCTTCCCTAGGCATGTCGGCCCTGGTCCTGAAGAAAACCCGGGAGTTGATGGAGGGGGTGCCTGTCGTGTTGCGAACACTTTATTTAGCGGAGAGTCCAGCCGGCGAACGGCGTGGGACTTGTGCCGCGCCGAAACCAGCATGCACAAGACTCCCCCCAGTCCAGTTTCGAACGGGGCTGGGAACTTCCCATGTGGGAATGGGAACTGCCCAAAGAGCAGGATCCCTTTGTATTACGGCGATCTTAGCTTAATCCGTCACCGTAAGGTTGAGGAAGGGGAGGTCAGCTCAAGACTTCTCACATAAAGAGACCACGCTGTCCTCAGTGTCCCTGGTTTCCTCTTTCCTCTCCAACACACCAGTCTCCGCCCATCCAGCTGAGTTCTCGATGAAGTGGCCTATTCAAGGAGACGCTGTTCGTTAGCCAGCGATCTATACTAGGGAATTGTTTCTGTGACTCTTCTCTGACTCTTCCTCCTCTGACTCCGAGTCACGTTTACACTCACTCTTTTACTTCGACTTACTTGTCCTCAAACCTTTTGTTTCCACATTTCATCTTCCCGTCCTGCACAAGTCTGCAGCAGACGGAAGAGAATCCTATCTGCTTGTTACAAACCCCCCTCCCCTCCCCTTACTAAAACAACCACCTCATCCAAAATTGATCCTGCATACAACTGCATCTCATCACTCCCTCATCACTCTCATATCATCAGATTCATTGTATTTTGAGCCCTTTTCCTCATTACGTCATGCCTTCTCAGTTTGTCGATTCTTTCACACCAATGGAATCTTCTATCGACTCCCCTACCGTTACAAAGGATGAACCACTCGACTTTGATGACTTCAGTGGTCTCGGTATGTTGATGAATGGGCCCATTACCCCTGCTTCAACAGCTCCGAGCGATCTCTATCTCGGGACCCCATGTGGGAACTCTCCAGCTTCCAACTACACGGAAAGCCCTGGACCCTCACCAACTCCGGCTCCAGGCGAAACCCCAAAGGAAGGCGAAAAGAAGCCAGTCAAGAAACGAAAGTCATGGGGACAAGTTCTTCCTACACCAACAACCAATTTACCCCCTCGGTATGTTTAATCATTTCCCAAACTTTAAATGATTTATTTACTAACCCTAATCATAGCAAACGTGCCAAGACTGAACCTGAAAAGGAACAGCGTAGAATTGAGCGTGTCATTCGAAACCGCCAAGCAGCACAAACTTCCCGTGAACGTAAACGGTTAGAGTACGAGGCCCTCGAGAAAGCTAAAGCAGCCCTCGAGGTTGACAATAACGAACTCAAGAGTAAGCTGAGTATCACCGAGAGGGAGAATATCGAGCTTGCTCAACGCCTCTCCAACCTTGAACAACAAGTCAAGATGTTTCAAGACACCATGAACGTTGCTAGGCAGATTGCCGACAAAGTCAATTATTCACAGTCTGGTGTACCAGTACCAACCGATATCCCATCACCTGTCGGCTCTGATGACGTTCCCTCCAGACTGACCTTTGTCGATAACACCCTTGACCCAAACACCCTTTTCTCCAATGAAGCGAGTAATGCATCATCCCCGGCGTTGGATCTCAACGTTGAAGCTCTCTACGAGACACAACAAACTGCTGTTTTGTTGTGTGACCTGCCGTGTCTGCAGAGAGCTTCGCGTCCTTCCCCGGAAATTTTGACTATTTGGATGATGCAGTACCTACTGTTGGCAACAATGACATCGACGATCTATTCGATTCAGATGCCTTTTCTACAACTTTTCTTGAGTCTCAAACGGGGGACCAAGATTCCGGATACTCAACTAGCACACTTTTTTCCCTTGATTCACTGGTTGATTACGACCAAACCGACCAAGCAGCTTTGGCGACGACTTCTGACCTGCAACCCGGCCTGCGCGCTCCTATTGGTAGCGACGGACGAGCGACTGCAATCGGAGTCGAGTAAGCTGTTTGGAAAGTTTGGCTTGTTATCAGGCGGGGATGATGGGGGAGTTGGTTTGTTGGGCGGGAATCCGGCCAGTGAACTTCGGAGATTAGTGGAAAGTTTGGAATTGGACAGGCAATGTGATGAAATTGACTATGGACCCGTGAAACGGTCCCCAACATGGAACATCTCAAGGCGTCCTGGCAGTCCAGGGTGTGGGGGGTTTGTTTGATTCTGTCGGCGAATATTTGGGTCATAGGGTTTAGTTTAATCTTTTTCCTTTGTTCCTTTCCTTTTTAACGTATCTCGTGCCTCTAATGCCTTTTCTTTGTTTGGGAGTGGGTGGATGTGGTTTCATCCAAAAAAAAAAAATTTATGCAGGAAAATGGGAGGAGGAGGAACTCAGGGAGCCTTCTTCTGTTCTTGTTTTCTTATGAGGGTTTTTCTTTACGGTGTTAGAAGGGGCTTGCTCAAATTTTTTACTTTCGCTTTCTGTTGTGGGGTGTGATTTTCTTCCATGGTTTTTTTCTTTTTTATATTCTAGCGTTTATATCGCGTGAATAATCTGGTACACAAGACTGTTCGTATTGTGGTTTATATTAGCTAGTGAGAGGGTTAGAAAAGAAGCCCGCCTACAAATACCAGACAAAGCCTCAGGCTTAAAATAAACATTCAACGCTCTCGCCGTAGCTACATAAGGTGACTTCCAAATTTTGATTCCGAATTTGACTGGTCTAGATGAGATGAGATGGAATTTCGAAGCTTGAACTTCTTCCATACATCCGCAATAGAGTAGTGTGTTGGCTTTTTCGAAATTTATGATATCACACCATTGGTCTCATCAGCCCTATCAATTACATACACAAAATTTTCAGCAGCATACATGCAGCCAGTAAAAACTATTTCCTTAAGTCTCGAGAAGAGATTCTGTTCGTGCCAGCGTGCAGTGGCGGCTTGCCTATAAGCAGCCTTGAATGTAAAGTTCCCTCTGCAGGGGAACGGATTGCTTTTCCTCATCGAGTGATGGCACCAATCAAAGACTCTGGGGTCTTTTGCGTAAAGGGCCTATTGAGTGGGCTTAACTTGATATTGTTCCCTGCAATATTTGTGGGTTCTGGAGTGATGAACAAAGTATTTTACTGCCGAGCCCTCCAACGGGATCTCCCCACACGGGGCACACTTAGGGCAATCAGTTGCTTGTATAGATATTCGTGAAAAGAAAAAAAATGATAGTGAAAAAGCAAGCTTTAGAGTAGTCAAAAATTGATTTGTGAGCCAAAAAGTATTCTTAAACGGGAAACCCGTACAATATAGCAAGATTTTCGTGCGACACATGCAATTTATTCCCCGCAGCTATTTTTCCTCATCTGAGGCCATCTCTGTTACTCCCGGATCAATTGTATTTCTGATACTAAGAGGAGAAAGGTACCTTCAGATTAGTACACATGCGAAACAAACTCCGTGTGGTCGGGATGCTGGATGATCCTCTGAATTTATCCATTAGAGCTGCAGTGCATTTTCACCCCGCTCTAGCCAGCCCGGTTCATGAGCTCCGCGTACATGTTTCATGCTCACCATGTTTACCAGGCTACTCAAATAGGCCCTTGTGATAGTTGTCTGCCATCAATCCCTTATCCTTTTTTTTTCCTCTTATCAAACCCCTCATCTCAACTTCTCTATATATATCTATAGGAGTACGTAGGCATTGCCCATCAAGCTCCTCCGTGCCAAAGAACAGCATCAATTTTATATAATTATCAACAATGGCTTCAGAAAGCTATTTCCTCGGCGTCGACGTCGGGACTGGTAGCGCCCGGGTCTGCATCATTGACAGTACTGGTGAAATCAAAGGCGTCGAGTCCAAAGAGATTCAAACATGGAACCCTAGAGCAAATTACTATGTGAGTAGGTATCTTAGTTATTAGGACTCACAATAGCTAATGAGCACATAGGAGCAATCGACAGCAGATATCTGGTTCGCAATTTGCTACTGCAGTCGTCTTGTCCTCCAGAAATCAGGCGTAGACCCGGAATTGGTGAAGGGAATTGGGTTCGATGCTACCTGCTCGTTGGCTGTCATGTCTGAGAATACAAACGAGCCGATTTCTGTGGCTGGACCGGATTTCACAGAGACGGCGAGAAATGTTATTTGTATGTTGTGATAATGCTTTTTTAGATTGAACCCTGACTAATAAATGTTGTCTAGTATGGATGGACCATGTAAGAGCAATGACTTCATTGATCATTATCGTGGACCACATCTAATGCTTGAACGTTATAGCGCCCTGTCAAGGAAACTGCAAAAATCAATGCAACTCAACACAATCTTCTCCAATATGTTGGAGGCTCGATGTCAATCGAGATGGAAATCCCGAAAGTCCTTTGGCTGAAAAATAACATGCCCAAAGAGCTCTTTGAAAGGTGCAAGTTCTACGATCTGGCGGATGTTCTGACACATCTCGCAACTGGGAAGGAGACTAGATCTTTCTGCAGCGCTGTATGCAAGCAGGGCTTCGTTCCTGTTGGTATCGATGGAAGTGTTAAAGGTTGGCAAGACGACTTTTTAAACGCCATCGGGCTGCCAGAGCTTTGTGAAGACAATTTTAGAAGAATGGGTGGTGTCCATGGACAGGTACAAAATTTGTTATGTTTCTAAGTTTGCAGTCTCTAACCCGATTGGCCTCTACAGAATGGAACAATGCTTTCCGCCGGAGAGCTAGTGGGTGAACTGAGTGAGAGAGCCGCAAAGGAGCTTGGCCTCAAACCCGGTACTAAGATCGGTAGTGGTGTCATTGATGCCTACGCAGGATGGATCGGAACTGTGGGAGCAAAGGTTAAGATGAGCGAGGACTTGCTGGATCAAGACCACGCAAAAAGTGATATCGAGCAATGTTTCAAGCGTTTGGCAGCCGTGGCAGGTACAAGTACTTGTCATTTGGTCATGTCCAGAGATCCGGTCTTTGTACCTGGAGTATGGTAAGCCAACAATCCAAAGCCACATCGCTCCAGACCCAGTAATTAACCAATAAACGTATCTAGGGGCCCCTACCGTGATGTTCTCCTCCCCGGTTTTTGGATGGCCGAAGGTGGCCAATCTTCCACCGGCAGTCTCCTCCATAACGTCCTTACCACCCACCCCTCCCATGACAAAGCCCTTGAAGAGGCCAAAATTGCGGGTACAAACATCTTTGACTATCTTAACGCCCATCTCGAGGACATGCGTAAAGCCCAGAATGCTCCCACAATCGCCTATATTGCTCGCAATCTCTTCTTTTACGGTGATAAGCATGGAAACCGTTCACCCATTGCTGACCCTGAGATGCGTGGCTCCATTGTTGGGCTGAGTATGGATTCCAGCATCGATGATTTGGCGTTACAGTACTTTGCTGCTATGGAGTTTATCGCTCAACAGACAAGGCATATCATTGAAGCACTGAATAACAGTGGGCACGCTATTACTAGTATTTTTATGAGTGGTGGACAGTGCAAGAATAAGCTCTTAATGCACCTCATTGCTGACGCAACTGGCTACCCTGTATCTATCCCAAGATACATTGACGCGGCAGTTGTTCTTGGTGCTGCAATGCTCGGTGCTAAGGCTGCTAGTGTAAATGCTCAAGGAAACACTGAGAACCTCTGGACTATCATGGATAGGATGAGCAAGCCAGGCACTATCATTGAATCCACCACAAACGAGAAGGAGAAAAAGCTTTTGGACGCCAAATACAAAGTGAGTAACTGCACTATCTACGAATCCCTGTGGATAGCCTTCCTCTAATCATTTCTACAGATATTCCTCGAGATGGCAAAGGCACAGCAGGCGTACCGCAAGAGTATCGATGAGGCTGTTGGTGATTGGTCTGCCTAAGTTAGTTCCAGCAGATCTGGGTATGGTCTTTTTCTTTTTTTGGATTGCCCTTGTGATATAGGATTGTTTTTGTTTTTGTTATCCCACACAAAATGAAAATCAGATATGATCATAAAGGTGGTGCACATACATGTATTTTGTGTAAGAATCTGGAGGAAAGCCCAAAATATGTGTAGAGATGGTTGGCTACAAGAAGGTGCTCTCTGATGCATGAATAACCATCACATCACATCACAGCATAAGCGCATAATTGCCCCTCATAATACGAGCATGAAAAAGTGTAAATTTTGTTTCAAATTACCCTTACGCCCCAAATAAACAAACAATGCCGCTTATCAAGAACCAGAAATGAACCGAAAAAACAAAAAACCCCGAATCTAGAGTTCTAGCTCTGTATCAATAACATATCTCACATCCTATCGTTGCATCACCATTTATCACTCGCTACAAACCGCTCACAGCTTTGCCTTTTCTCTGAACGGTGGCGCACACAAAACATCATACGCCGAGTTTGATAGCGTATCTGGAGCAGTAGAGACAGTGTGGGTAAACAGCCCTCTCGTGTCGACCATGGATGGGTTCAAATCCTCAACCTTGTTAGCGCCGATCAAACGCATGTTCATCACAAATTCATCCTATTCAATATTAGTTCCTATACAGGAAAAGGCTAAGACAAAAGGGGGGTGGGGATTTGCCTTCAACAACTGCATGGCCCTGTTAACACCAGCCTCGCCATACGCACTCATCGCGTACAGGAATGGCCTTCCAATACCGACACCCTTGGCACCCAAACAAAGTGCCTTGATGATATCAGTCGCACGCCTGATACCACCGTCAATATAAATCTCAATCTTGTTCTCCATGCCCCTCTTCCTGAGTTCTGGCATAACCTCTGCAAGAACTTCAATTCCTGAGGGCGCGGTATCAAGTTGTCTTCCACCATGGTTGGAAAGGACTACACCAGCGCAGCCATGCTCGACGGCTAAGATGACATCTTCGACGCGCTGCACGCCTTTGAGGACGATTGGCATCTTGGTAATGGAATGGAAGTAGGCTATGTCTTTCCATGAGAGTGAAGGGTCAATGAAAGAGGAGATTGCGCGCGCGGCGCCTTGAGAGCGGTCAACGTTGTCATTTTCGACCTTTTGCACACTAGTGCCGACATCCTCGAATTTAGAGCGCATATCCTTCTCTCGTCGCCCGAGCTGGGGCGCGTCAACGGTTATGAAAAGCCCCTTGCACCCACGCTTTTCGGCGTGCTCCACTATGCGGCGGGTAACATCACGGTTCTTGTTGACGTAGAGCTGGAGCCACTGGATCTGGTCCCCCTTCTTTGCGTCCACTATCTCATCGAAAGAGCACGACGCAAGCGTAGGAATCATTTGGATAACATCGTGCTTGTGTGCCGCCCTGGTCAAGACAACCTCACCCTCGGGGTTTCCAAGCTTTCCCAATGCCGTTGCAGTAACGTAGAATGGAATCGAACACTTATCGCCCAACATTGTTGTGCTAGTGTCCACATGTTCCACATCAATTAAGATTCTCGGGCGGAACCATATCTTGTGGAACGCTGAGTGATTTTCCCGCATTGTGATTTCGTCGTCAGCACCCGAGGAGTAGTAAGCCCACGCCGTACGTTTCATGACATGTTTTGCAACGGCTTCAAAGTCGAGGAGATTGTAGCATTGCTCAAGAATTGGCATATTTGCAATGCGCTCCTGGCGGGCAGCTTCTTCAGGGTCTTCGGCTTTGACTTCAGCTTCGACAGTGGTCATATCGACTGGTCCAAGGTGTTTGGATTTGTCCAGGTACTGAATCTAACGTTAGCTCATTCACTTTATAAGAACCTTGGGACGCAAAAAGCCCACCTTGTCAAGGGTGTCTGGGGGGTGAATAGGGTCGAATTCTTCTGTTGCGTCCTTTCCGGCATACTTCAGAATGATTTTTGAGCCACCTGGGTGCTCCGGAAGGAAATCTGTGACATCGTAGGCTTTCCCGTGTACGATAACCCAGCATGAGTCCTTATTATTGTGCTTTGCCACGTCTTGGCCGGTCAATTTAGCGTGCATTTTTTTTACAATTGAGAAGCCAAAGAGCAGAGAGAGAAAAGTCCGATGGAGAAGGGGAAGTCTGGAGGAATAAGAGTAAGTTAAGTAGATTTCAAAAACGAAAGAAGTTGCTCGGGTTTAAGACGGGGGAGAACAGATCGCGCGACGCTAACAAGCATTTGTCGGCATTGCTCGGGCTCGGCTGAATAGTTTGCGAAATGTGGGGTGCCAAGAAAGCCTATTTATCCCAGCCCAACGAAGAAAGCCACGCCGGGAGTTCCGTACATACCTAGAACTATTGATACGGCCGCCTACCGCCTACCACTTATCAGAACCTGGGGACAATTCCATTGCGACTCTATATTCTACACAAGAGGATCTACTTAGAAAGGCATCTACCAAATGCTAGATAACTACTACGCGTAGTATATGGTTTATGCTAGACCAATTCTTGATTATTAAACCTTTAACAATCGACTTAATATCATAGGTCCCAGGAGCTCACGGGGAAGATGTCGGTACGGCCACTTTTCGTGAACAACCACAGCTCAAGGGGTGGGTACATAGCAGTACCAAAGAATGGAATGTGATTGCTACAAAATGCAGAATTCCCGCAGCTGGCCGTTGTTGATTTTTTGTGGCATGAAATCTTGGCAAATAGTCGCCAAGCATGTCACAAAAAAGTTTCCTATCGAAATAGAGGCCCCCGATTGGAGAAAGGGAGTCTAGCGATTGTCAAACATACCAATTATGGTATTTTAGACATCCCACACGAAAGATTATTTAACAGATCTGGGGAGATAGTCATTCGAAGAGTCGGGAGATCGATTAGTGGACCTTCTTAATCGATTTCTTGCTGACGTCCAGTAGTCAGCTGCATACATGAGCAAGTAAAAATACATCATACATACCTACAATTACTGAGGCGCCTTGGTGTTCTCGTGATATGTAGTATCTGACTCGGCCTCAAGACGAAGATGTGGCAGAGAAAGAGCTAATCCAAGTTGACTATTTCTGTGACCCAGACTCGCCAGTAGTTGTGACACGCGCCTAACCTCTGGTTATACTGTTAGTGCCATTACGATAGGCCTACAGAATAATTATCCGTTATGGAAATACAATACCCGTGTAGTGGCGGCGGCGGCTGTTTCAAGTGTTGTTTCAGGTTGTTGGAAAAACTCTGCAACTGGTGCTCATCTTAAAGAGAAATGAAGTGAGTGAAGATCCAAGATTTAATTTGAAGTGTGGCTGTGATTGTGATATCCACATATCATTCAGCTGCAGATGACTGGTGACTGGTCGTTGGGATCGTCCTATGATGATGCTGAGCGGCGCAGGATGTCGCACCAAACGAAACAACCGTGCACCCAACCAATCACGGGTGTAAACATGAGACACCTTGTCGACTGGGGCTCCTTCCTGGGTTTGTATTCTTCCCTTCACCCAGGGACGGGTTTCTGGCGTTGGGTGTATTAGTATATCCTCAATAGTACATGGTACCTACAGTAGGTAAGGAAGGAGGGCAGAATATTGCTGTTTTGCCTGCGTAGGTATGTGTTGATATATGTACCCCCTAGGTAAGGTGCTTTGCGTATTGGTTTTGTGTATTGTCCCCTGGGTCCTGCTCCACATATCTTTACACAGTATCGTAGGTTCACTTCAGCAAACCACCGCCGCCGGCCCACCGCGTGGCCCGTTCTGTTCCATCTTCTGCCCACATAATTATCTCTCTTACCCACATACTCATAGTTACCCTGCACCATATTGTAGACGAGGCTTAGCTAGGCGTCCCCCCCCCCCCACCACCACCACTACGACCGCGGCGGCGGCGGCAGTCTGTTTATCATCTCTACTACGTATACAGAGTCCCCCCTACCCAATATATCATACCTTTCCTCCCTCCTCCCAATACGTCTGGGTCCCTACGTTATCTGCACTTTACCATTCCAGGCCAGTCCAGAGCAGTCGCTCGATATAACCGTTCCACTACTCTTTCTACAAAAACTATCTTCACATGAACGATCGCCAGGATATGAGCGAGAGTCTCGAGGCAAAGCTGGTAGTGCTAGGCACTCAAGGTTGGTTTTGAGTTTTTTTTTTTACTCTTGTTGCTCGTTGCGTCCGGATGTCCGCGGACTGGTCCGGGCGCTTGTAGGAGGAGGAGGGGCACCTAGCTAGAGTGATTAGAAGAGAGGAGGGATCTGTGGAATCTAACAGCGATGGTTGAGGAGGAATAAAGCTATTCAAAGGGGATATGATAGCTAACAGTCCATCCTGATCGGAACAAATAGGCGTGGGCAAGACTTCGCTCGTCGTTAGGTATAACCTACGTTACCCCTAGCTAGATAATGAGAAATCTGTATCTGCGCATTCAACGGAACAGTATTAGTAACGGTCAGCTTGTGGGAGAATTAATTAGATATGTCAAGAACACCTTTGATCCCGCGTCGGCGTCAACGATAGGCGCTTCGTTTCTTGCCAAGAAGGTTGTGGTCGATGATTGCCTTGTGCGGCTACAAGTAAGCTTTTCCCTTCCCCGGAGAGACTGATAATAGACTCCAATGAGCTAATCAATGACAAATAATAGATATGGGTAAAAAATACATTACCACCTACCTCAATAACAGGACTCCCGGGGCTTATATATCAAAAAATTTAGGACACTGCTGGTCAAGAACGCTACCGCTCCATCTCAAAACTCTACTACCGCTCCGCAAATTGCGGAATTCTCTGCTATGACATAACCTCTGAAGCGTCATTCCTCGCAATGCATTCATGGTATGTTCATCTCTATAAGAACCCCCTCCCATATATTTCATTATGTTTCAATATCTCTTTTTTTCTTCCGCCAACTTAAATAAACCACTCCTTCGATGCTACTTCTAAAGGCTTCTCGAACTTAAGAAGAACGTAAACAACGAAAACATCATCATCCACATCGTAGGCACCAAGGCCGATCTCGTCAACGCTGATCCATCGAAGCGAGAGGTACCGTTTGAGCGTTGCGTTGCATATGCCGCGGAACATCTAGGTGATGATGAGGCTGCATCATGGGTAGGCATGGATACATGCCATGAGATATCAGCGCGAGATGACCAAGGTTAGTAATGCAGCCATTCGCAGCGGCATTGTACATTTTCTAAAGAAACACAGGTGTCGATGAGGTATTCCAAGTAATCGCGCGAAAGCTTGTTGAGCGCCGCGCTGAAATTGAGCGAGCAAGGGGTTATGCTGGTGGGGAATACGGGGATGGCGGAGGTACTAGAGACGGCATGAGGTTCGATGCGTCATTGGACTCGAATGAAAAGAAGAAGGGCGGGAGATGTTGTTAGATATCTGCTAGTATTGATGGGTGGAAAGGATACATGTGACCATAACGACCATTGCCCACTCTCTCTTGGGTAACCTATTGATGTACTGCTTTTATGGTTTTGTCATTTTTTTTATTTTTATTTTTTTGTGTGGTGTTTTGTGGTTTTTTCCCTTCTTTTTCGAACCTTTCTATTTCTATACCAGTGTAATTGGTTCTAGTCTTTTACAGCGGATTCTTCATATTTCCAAACTATTCGGCAGATGCTATTTATTAAGATAGCCAGTCAAATTTATCACGCACATCTTGCCCCTGCACGTGAAGAGATCGCTGATTTGGTCCTAAATAACGCCACTACCAGGGTTGTCTTGAGGGTACGCAAATCGACTGGATGATGAAGCACATCTATGCAGGTACCCATACCTAAAAGTTCGATTATTGCAAGGGCATGGATCTCAGTTACACAGTTGTTTCCAGTCGAGTGACATCATGTGACCGAGAGCATGACCCGTGATCAACCCCGATCTTGAGGGTTGGTAAGGTACCAATCATGGAGAAATCTGGGCACATGTAAATGAACAAGAACTAAGAGAACGTAGAATTTCAACCTAAAATCGGTATTTTAATCAAATGGCCGCTAGTTGGTTGAAAGTAGGAGTCGAGTGAGAATCTATGTCTTCAAATAAGGCATTAGTTGATTGGTAGTTCATACATACATGTATATGCGACCCGCAGGTTATGATAAACCTTACCCCTTCGTCACTGCGGCAGAGCACACTCCGAATAAGACATTTTTATCGTTGTTATTGGTTTATGAACTCAAATGGGATATTACTTTTGTCAAACCTACGATTACAATGAGGACACGACAATCATTACTCATTGCGTCTTGCCTTGCATGGTTAATTTCGTTCTGTATTCTCTTGTGTGTGAGTAAATAAGCCCTGAGTTAACTATTTGATGGAGACTACTTGGTATTAGTTCTCCCGAGTCTGAAATGTACTGTTTGCAGGCCTATGTCAAACACCCTTTATATTATAAAGCAAATATTCGGTCAGTAGTCTGGCTGAAATTAAATCAGGATGTATTCGTTCATTCCAAGTAACAATTGCTTCTTGAAGCCCAAATATAGCTCTCGCGGTATTTCCAATTATATGAATTATGAAGGCGGAAAAGTCCGTACGCATGGAGGGCGGCTAATACAATATCGGTTTTGGGTGAGGAGAGTAAGCGTAAGTCGCATATACAACTACTGTAATACGAAGTTTCTTGGGGCCAAAATACATCTTTATTATGGGGTAAACATGTTAAAAGTAATCTTACCACTGGTGATGAAAATAATGCCAACCTCTAAGATAAAAGCACAGATCTAGACACTTTGGGCCAGAACGCGAAGTGTAGCTTATACATATATATAGAGAAAGATATCTTTGCATTAATACTGTAGATATAGATTATACTTTCCAACTACAACCGAAAGCTGCCCCCCCGAAAAAAACATCACACAAACCACGCGCCAAGGCGCCCCCAAGGAAATACGCTAGCCTTGGGGGGTCCCCGAGCCACCGGCCAAAGCCCAGAGACAAGCAGAAAAGCTAGAGAGATATGGGGGCAGGAAGAACGCCTCTGGGCGTATCTTGGGTATCAACCCTGGCGGGTGGAGGGAGAAATCGCTGTAGAATTAATTATCCGCCACTAATCACTAATCTGTAGCTAAGAGCTATCTTATAGCTATATAACCTCTCTTTAGGCATCTAGAAACGATGGGAGTGGGTGTTTGTTTCAAGATATAAATATTATATTGTCCCACTAAAGGATACTAGAACTATTACGGCGCCCCTTGAAATCCCCGTATGATAATTGAGAAATTTCTCTAAACCATAGAAACCCCTTGGTGGTGACGGTATTAAGTTTTTTAATATCTAGATCTTGCAAATATTATCATTGTCGTTGCTTACTAATCACGAATGGGATGGGGGCCTACAGAGTTTGTGGACGTAAAGCCGTCACAGGCTTGCTTTACTGTAGGGTTCTTAATTTAATGGGTGACGCTACAGAAGGTATTTATCAAACTGAAGCCCCAAGAAAATTGGGTATATATTAAAAAGTGATCCAAACCCGATGGCGATAGATACATGTAGTTTATATAAGAAGTACAAATATCAAGTCCTCATTTACATATGCATCGTATGATCAAGCGTGACCAAACTCCCCGTTATCGTAACTACATGTATCTAGGGGCCGTTGTTATTATCATTTATGCGTGAGAGAAGGTTTTGTTGTTTTACATACTACATGTAAGTAGTAAGTTGGCTAAACTTTTTACGTGTTATGAACATACGTCATGTAGGTACATGAGGCAAGTCCCCGTTCAACGATGCGGCGAATATATATCGGCCTCGATACCGGAAGGAGAAGAAATGCAGTTTAAGGCCTTAGTGATAGCAGTAGTATTAGCATTAGTTCTAAAGAGTTCATACTCGTATAAACGCTGTGAGACAAACCCTGGTCTGGTTGTAATTGGGAAGCTTAATTTTTCACTTCCCGAGTCTGTCAACCGGTGATCGAGACATGGACAACTTACATTACTATGGGCAGTTTCTGACCCGAGCACTAATATATTAACTTTTATCACTGTCCTGCATTAGGTTTTCCGTCATCGTGCAGAAAATGTCCTTTCTCACTAATGCAGGGACCACGTGGGAACTCATTCCAGATTTACTCTAGTAGTAGCGGGTTTTTTTTTTGTTTACATCATTAATTACATCCATAGTAGTAGCGGGTGAAATGGGAGGTAAGAAATAAATTTTTATCCTACAGCGGCTCCTTCCGCCGGTTGTTATTGCGATATTGCTTACTCTTTCAGGCCAACTAACTAACCATCACGAAGAAATGGGTAGGTTGATTTTACATAGTGGTTTGAAGAAATATGGCAAAAGAAAACCCAAACCCGTACAAAAAAAAAAAAAAGACTACAAGTTACACGAATACTGGTAAGTTAATGAGTAAGTTTCATTGAGTTTTTGGAGATTTCTTCCTTAAACTACACGCCCTCAAAAACTCTAGTTACCGTTCTGCTTTGTGGAAGCTTCCGCTAATTTGTCATGGGCATCAATATCACTGCGTTTGATGTTAGTTTGTGCACGGTACGGACAAAAACAAACGCAAGGGATACGTACGTAGCCTCCCACGGGTAGCAACACCAAACATTTCCGACAGTCTCAGCAGCAAGGTATCGACCCTCATCCATCATGTCCTGAGGAAGAGCTCCTCTCTTGGGTTTATCCTTATTCTGTAACATACCTCAATGTGAGCCGCTGATCAACTTAATTGGTTTTCTCTCTGAAAACGCACATGGAGGACAAAGATATAGAAGTTGGTCTTCTCGTTAGAGCCCAGCTTCTTGGCTTGAGCCTCAACATCCTTACTCAACTCTTGGACAGCATACTGCAATGTAGTCCTGGTATCGTCGACCTCATCTACAATGAGAACGTTCTTTCCGATCAAGTCCGTGCCTTTGAGAGAAGAGAAATCGAGCCACTGTGTCCTGGTAACCTTGGTACCGGGCTCCTCCTCCGGACCATCCTCTGAAACGAGTTTCTCGTACAACGAAAGTCCGATGGCTTGAATCGGGATGTTGGGGGATCCAGGAGTCTTCAAAAACGATCTAACCACTGGTGTCAGTACTAGACAACAGCGAGGAAAAGACTTGAGAGACCAACCTAAGAATTCTAGCAGGTACATATCCACCGCCGCCAATACTTGGAAAAGTCAGCAAATAAAGACCTGCGATGTTCAGTTTTGAAACAAGCATACGCGATCATAAGATTTGGTTTGAACTCCGCGAGTATCTTTGTAGCTGATGCCTGGCAGAGCTTGTGGACCTGGTTATAGGTGATGTACTTCCTTTCGACGGCCATTTTTTTTGATGCTTTTGGAGATGAGATGAGGTGAATGAGATGAGATGAGGTGGGAGTGCGTTTTAAAGGTGAAAAAAAAAAGGTTTGAAGCAGGACAAAGCAGAAGACGTGGGGATTTAGAGGCCTACTATCAGAAATATACGACGTCAAAGTACCTAGTAGAGCACAGGGCACACCCTGGGCATTTTCCGCACTTTCAAAAAAAAAAAAAGAGCCCCGCGATCATGGTTTCAAGCTAGACCTAATCTAATTGTTGGCTTGGCTCTAATCCCGCCAGGGCAAAGCGCGTGGTGAACGTTGAGTGGGGGCTGTCGGCGAGATCCGCTCGCCGGGACCCCGAATCCTTGGGTGAAACCTTCGGAGCTCTCCTCATGCGCGATCCAGCCTCGGTTGCCGATTGTGGGGCTGGGCTAGGGTTTTTTGAGAGAGTTATAAGTCATATGACGTTGTAATCATATGATGTCACTCGTTCATCTAATGATATACATGTTTACTATACTTTTTTTTTTTGTTTACATCATACTCGCATCCCATGTTTACTATACGAGCTGAACGAACCACATCCCGACTATAAAACCCCGTCAATATCTAGACTAGTAATTTACCTTAGAGAACCACCTATTATGCCATTACTATGCCAAGTCAATTATTGTATATATAAGGCTACTGAAAATAATAGTAAGACAAGGTCAGAGGATACATGTACCCCGCTATACTACATGTATATAGTTGCTATTTTACTGTACAATAAACCTTGTCTACAGCATAATTATAATGTAAAGATGGAGAAATATAGCTATTAAATTCAGAGGAAAGAGCCTCCGAATACCTAAACGCTGAGGCTTTGTGGTAGATGCCTTGTAAAGGACATCTAGACAATGACATAGGCTCTTGAGTATGGTCTTGACCATATACCCATCCCAACCATGGCTGGCGCTACGGTCGCACTGTACTAACAGAGATATGCATCAATTTTACCGAACAAACTACTAATTCCAAATATATTTACTTTCAACGGACTATTATATATATAAGAGGTGATGCGAATGGGGATTATCACGCTTGAGCCTCTGCTGACTTTTGGGCGCAATGCCCAGAATTCCAAGAGGGGCTATTTTGCGCCAGGCGATATATATCTCTATTCTCACTGACTCTGTATCTGACCTTTAGCCATAGACTTTAGTCCAATTAGCTAAGAATTAAGAGGGGAATTTGTTAGATTAGGCTTCAGTACTCCTAGTTTCTACCTTTGCAGATATTGATCAGGGGATGGGAGTCATAGTCAAGCACTCCGTGCGGTCTGAGGGTCAAATTTGAAGACTTATGATACCACACGTTTACCTAGGTTCTTTCTGTCATATGCTCATTTCTTGTATTCAGATATTACAATAATATGATCTAGCTACGTGTTGGTATATGCTCGAGGTTTATTGCATCATACCACAGACAATCTCAATCAATTAGTGCCGTGGTTAATATGGTAAAATATCTTAAATTCAGCATGCAGGGAAAAGAATTGTGACGGAGATCTTGGGTTTGAATCCTTATAACAATCTGGGACTTATCAACTCTTTTCTTGTTTCCTTTTTTAATTTTGCGCTTATGTATAGATTTTTGATATGTTTGATTAGCGCTGTATAATAGGATGCCGGAACCGCATATCTCTATATCAGTGTCTATCGATATATACATGTATATTTTTGACTCCTATTCTCTGCTGATAAGAAAATAAGCGGCATTGTACACAGTATTGGCTTTACCGCTCATTCTTAGCCTTCTAGAATAAGAATCAAGAGTAGTAAAGCGAGTATTACTCGAGGTTAGGTGCAATGCACCCAACTCAGGAATCTCAGTTTTCCAGCATCATACAATATCACTCACTTGCCAAGAATACACACCTTATTTATTTTTTACTTGTGCTTCATACTGCATGCAACCCTTAGGCTATGGCAACCAAATACACCCAGAATACACGCCTTGCTTGGTACTGGTTTGAGCTTAAAACATAGCGGCCCCTGACGGGGCTGCGCGATTGCATGCAAGTATGTACAGTCGCGCTCAACAAGTTTTGGCCGTTGGGAGGACTTAGCGACGGCGCGACACACCACAAACATCAATGGAAAAATCAAATGATAATATATTTAATAAATAGGAGATAGCAGTGTTTAATAGTGTATAGGTAAATTAAATATGTGACCAGAGTTTAAAATATCCACTGTTTGCAATCAGAAACTCTCCATTTCCTTTTAGTAATAAATCCGGTATTTCATTCACTTTCAATAGGAAATATATGCTCCGACTCTAATATGGCTATAATTTAAAACATATGTTTAATATAACGTACGTTCTGGCTACAACTTAATACTATTTTAAGAGTTTGTTGCATGATTTTCATATATGAGCTACAGAATAAACATCAGTTGATCTGATACCAAGGTTTCTTTCTTCTTGATTGTCCAAGTATTTCTGGGAATAAATTGAGAATATATAGAGATATATTAATATACTTGGTTAAATTATAGATTAGCAAGCCTTAATATATATTTCCAATTAAATATATTGATGTTTGATTTTACGGTGTTGTTTTTAGTATTTTGATATAGATGTCACAAAACGATAAAAGCTAATCACTATTTTTCAACATTATGCTGCACATATAGAAACACCTACGAGCACCATTAAAATATTAAAAAGTTATATATAGGAAGTATCTTATAATGGATATAAACTCTTTATTACAGTCCTAAATAATGAAGGCTAATTTTTTTATACAAAGGTAAATAATTTGGTAAATTCCTTACCAAAAATAAATGTCTTATTTCTGGTATTAGTTGGAGGGTACAGCAAGTTCTAGTCACATATTTAATTTCCTGATATTTTATCAAATACTACTATGTATTCTCTATCAAAAATATTGTCAGTTGACTTTTTTGTTGATGTCCGGGCATGGTCCATGGTTGTCAAGTGAGTGAAACGGCCAAAACTTGTTGAGCGCGACTGTACCATAAGCGCTAATAGACTGCTTGTAGTTCACTGATTTTACCTGTGAAACTACACCGCTTATTAAAATGCAACAATTTTATCGATTGCTAGCTAAGAAAATCCACGATATGGTTTAGTGAAGCTTATGACCATACAACTTCGCTGATGAGTTTGACCAGAGCCCACCAGAAAATGCTTCTTCCCACATTTCATGATATGATAAATTCCGCTTATTCGCCCTCATGGTATGATCACAGGATCCGAACCAAATTCCGTAGTAACCATAAAGGTCAATCCACTCACCACCATAGCCCTATATGTGAAATGACATGTATCGGACTACACATAATTAGCACGAAGGACGCCAGCGCCCCCAGCAGCCAACTTTTCAAGCCTGGCGTTTATGAATCATCCAACCTCCTTTTCTTATGACTTCTACTCTCCTTCACCTCCGTAGTTTTGGTCTCACTACCACTTACAGCTTCCCCGGCCATTTTCTTGGCACACCACGCGGCCCCATACTCTAGATACTCCGCCCTTGTAACCTGCCTTCTCTTCATCTCTGGTTTATCTAATGCCAGTGCTACGCCGCCCTGCCAGGCGTATGTGACCGGATCCTCTGGCTTCGCAATTCTTAGGACCGCATCTGAGGGTGCAAGAGGTTGTAGCTCGGTTTGCAGTCGCTCCAAGAAGCCGGGGATATTAGCATTACCGCCCACGACTACAACATTTGCTAGTAACAGGTTCCGATAACGCTCCGGCACACAATCAAGAGACTGCATGACAGTTTCTGGAATGCCAGATTGTTTAAGTTCTACATCAGTCGGCGAGAAGAGTAACTCTGGCACAGTAAATCGTTCGTTCCCCAACACCATAACCTGTTCGTCATCTCTAGCAGGTCCAAGTTTTTTGGGAATATGGGCGCGTCGGTGCCCAAGTTTACCAGAGTTATAATCAGGAAGAACATAGTCCACTACGATCGGGTTTGCTGAGTTTTTGAGGGCCTTGCATTTTTCAAGATCTCCCGAGAAGTCGGTGGAAATGTAGCAGACGGACTCCTTGACCTGGTTAACCAGATAGGGCTCCTCCATCATGTTATAGGTTCGTAGGGAAACCATTTCTTTAAGGTAGTTGGTTAAGAACTTCCCGCCAATGTCGATGCGACGTACAGCCGAATTCCAGAGCTGGCCGTTGATTACCGGGGCTACATGAGTATGAGAAAAACCGGAGTCGATGACAAGGCACGCTTCGGCGGGGGGATTGAAGGAGGGGCTGTGGTTGGGTGAGTGTAAAGCGCTGATATTATTCCAGGGTATTAAGGTTGGGCCTGGGTGTGGAGGGTTAGTGGGTCAAAATGGGGGGAGGACTGGCGGGAGATAGACCTACGCAACGATAGTAGGCGTTGAATTCATACTCCTCAAATACCATCTGGTCACAGTTTGACTGCAGGGCTGATGGGGCATTCGGTGCCTCTGTGAGTATGAGAGTTGTCTCCCTGGGATCGCACTTTTTGGAGGTTAGAACTAATCGGTTTAGACTGAAGCTGTAAGATCTACGTACTTGTAACTTTGAATCTGAATCTAGAAAGGTTCTGTCCCATATTTCCTTCTCTGCCTCCCAGTTCACCAGATAGCCCTTTTGTGAATATAATTAGACCCCGATTAGATCATGGATAGTAGAGGGGGGAAACCTACCTTTTCGACAGGTCTCCGGAATGACATAGACCCAAAGTCTTGACAACTATCCAACTGCTGACCAACCAGCACGCGCTTGTCTCTTGCACGGGCGAGACAGTTTGGGACCTGAGAGCAATCCCCTGGTACCGCATTTTGTATGGCGAATCCAGCCTTGATTGTGTACGAACCGTTATCCACTACAAGAGTTCTTGTAGGTTTCGGAGGCATATTGTATACGGGCTGAGTTGCGAGGCTGAGGTTTCGTCGTCGTTTAATGTTGATGTATGTTCTTCGTGCTTACCTGTGCTGTTTGAGATTCCAGGCAGGTCCATGACACCGCAACAGAGGCTCAAGTGCGCACCCAAACCCAGACACCCGCCAAACCCCTTCTGTCACCCCTACATGATAGGAATTGGCCAGGATGTTTTTCTTTGCTGATTCAAGAATGGTTTAAAAAGACCGCGAACGTCCCATTTTTTATAAAAATACCACCCCGCGTCTCCCCCCCTCCGATCCCCTCCACACACCCCGATATAAAAAGCTTAGATAAACTATTTATCGAATTACCAACGCGTCCTCTCCCATAACTACGCCACAGGCCTTAAAGAACCTTTCCAATAATGTCAGATCGTGAATTCGGAGGAGGTATGTTGCTGCATCCTATCCCTTTGGTTTTTGTCTGATTTGCTACTTCCCCTTCCCATCTCCCCCCCTCCCCCCCACAGCTACATGTACCTCTCTATAGCTTTAGCACTACAAACTAACAGCTATATTACTCTTGCATCTATCAGCGGACGACCTATCCCTCCCCAAAGCCACTGTCCAGAAGATTATCTCTGAGATCCTCCCAAACGATCTCGCCTTCGCCAAGGATGCGCGCGACCTCCTAATCGACTGCTGTGTCGAATTTATCACTCTTATTTCATCGGAAGCCAACGAGATTGCCGAGCGCGAGGCGAAAAAGACTATTGCGGCTGAGCATGTCATTCGAGCTCTTAAAGACCTCGGCTTTGAGGAGTACATTGATCAAATTCAGAACGTGGCACAGGAGCATAAGGAGCATCAGAAAGTATTACCCCGGCGGTTTGCGTGCATGTGGATATAAGACCGCACTCAGATGATGCTGACTGGTACGAGCAACAGTCCCGCGAAAAGAAACAGACGAAGCTCGAGCAGTCGGGCCTGTCGCAGGAGGAGCTCCTGAGGCAGCAGGAGGAACTGTTCGGGTCGGCTAGGGCCAAATTTAACCAGCAAGGCCCTGGCCAGGAATAGTCGCCATCACCCACTCGACATTAGTATCGGAGTAATAAAGTCTAGGTTGGTGGATTGATAGAGCAGAATGGGCTGTATCGTGCGGAAAGGATCTTGTTAAGGATCTATTCTTCTGTCCTATAATTTTACCAAAGAAGCAGGAAGGTGGATCTTCATGTTAATAACGGTTTTTCTTTTCTTTTCCCGTGCTTTTGTTTCTTTTCGGAATTTAACGGCGCAGTATTGTTATGCGGTCTTCGGATTTTGGTTAACTTGGTCTTTTCTGGGTTACCGGTTACCCTTTATTACTATTATTTCTTTTAAACTGGGGATATGGGGGGAGTATAGGGTGATGGATATTTCTTGTTGGGAAGGGCCTTGGTGTCCCTAATTCCTTGTACAAAGAAAGATGAAGCGTTTATTATAATATCACACTCTGACAAGAGAAATAACATAATTCATCGAATAGATTAGGTGTACGAGTGATATACTATGATGAACCGTGTCTCACATAGCCAAACCACGCCGTTAACTAACCTCCTAGATGGGAACACCTAACTACGCACCAGCGCCGGGTAAATTATATCTAACCTCATCGAAACCCATTCTCTGCCAAACACCACCGATCATCTCAAGAAGCTTCAGGAATTCATCATCGTGGATGGCGTTTATGATGAAGTCTTCAACTTTCTTGAATTCTTCCTCTTCATATATAGGGATGTCCTCCTTTCGCTTTTTCGGTTCTTGTTCCTCTTTATCGTCATCATCGTCTTGCTTCCGTTTTCTTCCCCCCGTATTGGGGTCTCTGGTGCTTTTAGTGGGTGGTGGGGCTGTAGTGCTTCCGGCGGCTTTCTGTCCTTCATGTGGAATTGCCTGTGGAGGATTTCCGGGCCTAGGTTCCGGCTTTTTATATCCGTGAGGAGACACAGGAAATCTTCCGCCATCTTTTGTGCCGTTCACTCCAGCATGCTCTTCAGCAACCTCGGGCAACCCGGCCCTATAGCTTCCAACTCTACCTTTAGTGATCAGACCCTGTTTATCACTTTGCTGCTGAAAGTTAACTGCCCCAAACCCAGGTCTAGAGGGGTTATTGAGGTCAGGTCCACGATACGCAGGTATATCATTATTAAGGAAAGCTATAGGAAGCATTTTATTTACTGGCGTTGGTTTCGGTAGCGGTGGGAGACTGCCAATTGGATCCACTGGGGCTCTATTGTTTGTGATCGTTGGATTTTGCACCGTTTGTTTTCTAGAGAGAAAGCTAGATGGCGGGCGGGGCGGCGGAATATCATTCTCCAGAAATATATCGGATGGTTCTACTGCACCAGGGTGTGGGCTTTGGAGGGTAAGATATGAAGGTGCTGAGTAGGCATCGTTTGTCTGATAGAAGTTACTGGGGACACTGATGATTGTAATGGTCAGCACAAGTTTATGAGAATTGGTTCATAGAATGGAATCAACTTCCTAGGAGATAGAATCACAATGAGACCTTTGAGAAACAGACCTTGGTGTGTATCCTGAAGAAGACCCAGGTGGGGTACGCAACACCTGGATAGTGTTATTACGGAGGAGGGCTGGTGGGCCTGCCTGGGAAACCTGGGTTTGAGATGATGGCTCGCGTTTATCTGCTGGAGGTATGCCAACTGGACAGTTTGCTTGCTCGAGTAGTGCTGTGGCCGATTGATAGGCAGCGTCCGATTGAAATCTGACTTGAAACCTACGAACCTAAAGCACAGATCAAATTTAGTATAACTAGCCCCCCCATAAAGAACTCTCAAAGTTTATTACTAACGGTTTGGTCTTCTGCTTTATAGTATTTTATGGCTAGGGATGGTGAGCGCCCAAGGGCTATGAAAGCTGGTACGTGTTTATGGAACTGCAATGAATCACGAGAAGGAATTGTCTGTTTAGTTAGATTTGTCAGGTCTAGACTTTCCTATTTCAAGTATTAGGTCCCATTTATTGGTAGATATGCTCTAGGCTTCAACTAGGAATGGATCTCACCATTGTCTCGAGACCCCACACAACCTTTAGTCTCGTATGCTTATCAATAAACTTTCCATCGCTGTGGATGTATCCAGGGACACGATGAGTATCGATCACTAGAAATACATTGTCTCTGTGAGGAAAATGTGACCACGGGGACTGGGCCGAGTCTGGAATTGAGGAGACAGAGGATGAGTACTTTAAGAGTGGCCAACTAGATAACGAAAGAGGGGAGTTGACTGCCGACAAAGGGAGTTTCTGAGAGCCCATGCTGACATGTATGACCGTAGGAAAGGCTAAGAGTAACGAAGTTCCTAGAGTTTTACAGGACTACATGTACTTGCGCGCGAGTAGCGTAGGAAATCTCCGTGCCATATTTAGAGTTTTCCCGACCAAAACTGAGCTGAGTACATTGGGATTACCAAGCAAAGAAACACTTTATGTCTCCAAAGACATAACGCATAAACACACTTCGAGCTAAGACGAGATTCGCTTCACAGATACTTACACAACCTGTATATTATGTACTAGACTCGCACGATGTAAATGCATGTACTGTCTTGTCTGTGACAGTGACGAGCCATGTTCAATGATGAATTGGCCAGCCAAATACAATAAAAGTCAACAAAAGCACACCGACCCCTTTACCTCTAACCTTATGATTGGCTGGAAACTCATCGTCCCGGAAAGTACAGTACATGTATGTACTCCTTATATTGATCCTGGCGATCATAGTAGATCACTCGACAACAATACTACAGGTGGTATGGGGGATACCTGACAAGGCTACTTGGATGCACCGCATATGTATATATCAGTAAGGAGGGTTGAGCCTTAGGATTTGGTCACTTCATTCATGTAGTTATCCCTTCGACTCCTGCGCATGTCACGTGGTGTGAACACACAAAACGAGTTGTTTCATCCTTTAAAACACCACTATTTAGACTCTGAATGTTGTGTAAGGCACGCAGCTCTTTTCTTAGGAAGTTGCAACCCCCAGTTTCTTGGCAAGGCCCCCCCGGACCTGATAAGGCTGGATGCATGTATTTACTTGTTCGTCCACCTATGTATGTCTATTTTGTGGTATGCAGCTGGCATGCAATGTGAAAGGCTCGGCGTTAAGCAACCTCAATTCAACTCAACTCGGGAAAGGAGCCTCAATCTGGACGCGTTTTCTTGTCGACTCTGAAAGCGTCGCGGTCTTGCTCGTGTTTTCTTGTCCAGTGAACTCTTTAAAACCTACCGCTGTTCCATAGGGTCGCGTTTCCCCCCTGCCATTCATACCCAGTCCAAGCGTGTCGATCGATATAACGCAAGTTCAGAAAAGCGAAGAAAGGGAAAAAAAAAACAGGGGAAAAAGAAAAGAAAGGGAAAAAGGAAAGAAAAGAAAACATTTAGTAGAAGAACGAGGGAGAGAGACGAGAAGAAAGGGGATAATCTAAATGTCAGAAAGCTCAATGGCAGCGCCAACACCCGAGCGCGAGCGCAAAGGGCCATGGGCAAACAGAGTTCTCAGTACCGACATCGAAAAGACGCCCGAATACGACGACTTCATCAGAAAGCTATCCGAGTACCACGAGAAGCGAGGGTTGGTTGCTCCTTAGGTCCATTTTGGGGTAGAAAACATTTTGGTTTGGTTTGGTGTCCTTACTAACTCTTTCGCGACTGAACCTCTTATTAGGACAACACTTACCATCGAGCCCGAACTCGGACGGAAGCTACTCGACTTGCGAAAACTTTATGAAAAGGTCACAGCTCTAGGGGGTTACGACAAAGTTACTGAGGAAAAGGGTAAGAAGACATTGGATCCACAGCCGCGGAAACGGAGCGGGGAGCGGACAATTGAGGTTGACGATTTTCGCAAAACCACAGGTGCCTGGAGAGATCTTGCGCTACAGTATAAGCTTGCTGCGAACAACACCAACGCAGGTTACCTCTTAAAGACGATCTACTACAAGAATCTCGCGTGAGTCCCTCTTCATCTGGTCTCTTTGTTGCCAAAAGCCGTGATAGCTAAAGTGCAGAGCCCCACAGCGCCTACGAAATTTCAAATTTCTTCGGGAAAGAGCCTCCACCAAAGGAGTGGTTGGAGGAGCGATCCGCCGCCGGGGGATCAATCATGACGAGAACAGCAGAGGATTTTCAGGCGCCTTCGCCAAAGTCCGAATCAAAAGTAGAGAAGTCGCCTACCCCACCACCGACGGAGAAGCGAAGTATGTTATCATGATTATTATATCCTATTTCGTGTCATCTTGCCTAATCTTTAATGTCGGGATTATCCCACAGGTCTACGTCAAGCACCGACACCAAGAACGTTCTACAACCCGGACACGACCTCACAGCGCCATAATCCACCCAGAGCTACAAGCATGCAGCATCAGCAGCAGAATTCGCAACAATCCCAACAGCAACAACAGAATCATCAGGTATCACCTGGTAACCAGTGGAATGGGAGCGCCATGAATTTCCCCAGTTTTTCATCCAACACGATCAATGCGCCCATCGGAATGCCTGTACCAACTCCTAGGAATGCTCCGCACGAGTTCATCACTCAGAAAAGGAAGGCCGAACAGTATGCCGCAACAGCAAATATGGCTAGGTTTGGAGGTAACCGTTCCTATTTCTGTGATTATAATGATGCATATGCTAATAGAGAGAGCATTTTAGTCGGCCACACCGGCCCTAACATCATGACACGCATTGCAATGGGGCTGAGATCCGGCTTGAAAGTAGAAGTTGATTTTGCGTTGAGTCAACTTGTCAAAACTTCATTTGAAGCCGGCGATGACCTTCGCGCCGAACAATTCCCTGGTTTAGCTGAGGCGCTGTTTGATAAACTAGATTCCATCAGCTCGCTGATAAAACTGCACTCCTTCAACGGTATCGAGGAAACCCTGGAGGATCCTTCATTCATAAGGCATCTCGAGAAGATCAATGAAGCGGCTTTGGTATTACGCAATATGTCCTTCCAGATGGACAACGCCAAGTACTTTTCACGCCTTGAGAACGCTAGGTCTATAATAGTTACCGGTCTGAATCTTCCAAATCAATCCATTTTCATGGAGTTGAAACATTATATCCTCGATATGGTCGAGTCAATGGCTACCCACCTCGTGCTTTCAACGCATGACAATATGTTTGAGGCGCTAGTGTCGAATCTGGTATCGGATGACCGTGGGCTACTCTTAGGATCGCTCAAGTCAATCTGTAGATTCGTCATGGGTCGTGATGAAAGTAACCGCCTGGGAGAAATTGGCATGGATGCCATCAACAGAATACGTTGCCTATTGATGCTCGAGGATGAGGATTTGGTTTCTGCTTGTTTGGACTTCTTGTACCAATACACTACCAACGAAGAGAATGTTGAGAAGCTCATGCAGCCTCCGGATGGCATCGAATTGATAAAACAGTTGATGAGACTGTTACTCTACCAAGCCATCCCCGGAGAACAGACTGTGTGGCTGAAGACCAGGTTGCCTCGTCCAACCCCACCAAGAGAGATCCCGAATCTTCCGCAGGAGATCGTTAACGATCTGCTAACTTACATGGAGCCAGAAAGGGCAACTAAATGGTGAGTTTCATTGATAGTTACGGAGCCTGAATCACACCTGCCTAACCTTCATACTAGGATGAGATGCTGCTTTGAAGAAGATCCAAACTCAGACATCACTCAAATTGCGCTTTGGCAAGCCTACCAAGCCCGCTTTAACGACTACGTTCCGGCCGGCCGTAACCTTCTTCCCGCCGCAGAATTCATTAAGAATGTTAGCATTGCGTTTTCTGTTGCTTCCGCAATGGTCTTGACTCTCCCTACGGGTGGTCAGAAGTTTATTATCAAAGGTATTAGAGCTAGGGAGACTCCAATGTCACTCAAAGGTCAGATCTATGTTGCTTGCAAATGGATCGACACCACCGGTAACGGCGCTAGATGCCATGCACAGCTTCCGACGCCACAGGATCTGTGGGTTCATGTATTGAATGATCATATTGGGCCTCCGACAGATCAGGGGAGAAAACTTCACTGTAATTGGGGAGGGTGTGGCAAATATAATCACCAAGCTGGAGAAGAAGACCGGAGGAAGGTCATTGGACATGTCCGGACTCACATTCCAGACTTGAATGATCTTCGTGCTGCTCGAATCGCTGGAATGGAGGATGCCGACGGCGGGATCGGGGGTGATGAAGAACCCAACTCGAAGGTTATCATCAGGAGAAATCAAACTGGAATTGACGATCGCGGAGAGGCGGCAGGAATCCCGTTAACTGCGGCTTTGGTATTAAGGAACATGGCTAGGAGGGGTATGAGCGATGTTAGGGAAATCTTGGGAGCAGAGAGGGGCTCATTATTTGAAGTCATGGCAGTCAATAAGCCTCTCGCAGCTTATGTTGCTGATCTGTTAGTGGAGGATGGCGTGGTTATTGAAGATTAGTTTACTTTTTTACTGTAGAAAGATATTTATGCGGAACGAGGGCCACAGTATAGAATGGATTGGGGCGCCTTAAGTGGTTTTGAAACGTTGGCCGTGAAAGTATTTATCACTGTCTGCTGAGCCATTAATCGACTGTATAATACATTTACTTTTCTTGTTCTGCTTTATTATTCTTCCATTTTTCTTCCAATTTTTCTTTATTTATTAAAAGTATCGGTTCCCCCCACCTTGTCATCTGTTTCGTCTCAATGGTAACATTTTGTCGAGTGATGGCCCATGAGGATAGTCGTACATGTGTTCACTTGGGTTTGAATATCATTTACCCTGTCATGGCTGAAAGCAGAAGCTTAAATAGTCTCAATAACGTTTACCCGGATACAAGTAAGCCTGGGGAATTGTGGGGTCAGCAACTGTTCCCTGGGAATCACATGCATAAAAGAATCTCATGGGTACATGTAATAAAGTGACGCTGGGTCGAGAGTCAACTGGACGACCCCCTTCCAAGCTACATGTATGTACCTAGGCACCTACATGTACTTACATAGTACATGGTTGGAAAGCCTTTGTTTATAGGCCCACGCAACCCTCGCTCGTGATCACTGCAAGTGAACTGGTTATTATTAGCTAGATGCAGAAACCAGAACGGTATTTTAAATCGAGCGTTGGGGGTGACCTTGTAGTAGTAGTTAACATTCGTTGTTTGGTGCAAACTACATTACATGTATGCACCTACATGGTTACATCTGCAGCCTGAGGTTGAGTGCACGAGAACATTGTGGCACAGTCACTTTGCCACCGTATTTGTTTTTTCCGTTGTACGGTTACATGTGTGGTTTTCTAGAAAGTCCGAGTACGAGACCGTCACCAACAAGGCTGATACCAAGTGGTAGAATTTCTAACTAGGGCGGTTATAATTTTTTGTTTTCTTTTTCTTTGTGCGTAGTTAATTGAGCAATATTAATGGTAATTGTTTCACCGACAGTAACTTTAATAACGGGTAAATGATGTGTTTGGACATGGCCATCGAGAAAGAAAGCTCGATGGCCAACGCAACATCAGGCAGGCAGACTGTTAAAGTACTCGTACCCATACTTTAGACCTACATCATGTACCATACGGGGAGGGGGGGGGGGATTTTATATCCACCCAGGCCAGGACGAACGCCTCAGCTTTGGTCCTTTGCTGGTCTAAGCGTAGTGTAAAGGGGAGAGGCGTTTTATTTTTGGTTAGCCCTTAATTCACGGATAGCTGCCCTTTTTTTTTCTTTCTTTTTTTCTTTTTTCTTCTTCTCTTGTCTCTGCAAACTTGAGGGAGAAAGAAATCGAGTGAGTGTATAAACACTGCCTGCATAAAGTGAACGTGTATCAACAATCTGCACGAACGAGGGAACAATTCTTTCTCTGACATTCTCTACTGTACTCTCATCTAAGGACGACGAGTCCCGTTCGTTCTCCCCCCATCCAATCCCATTCTTGTCCAACCTTTCTTCTTCCTACCAAGTCCATCTTTCGTGTCTATCTCATCTGTTCCATTCATCACCATCATAATCATCATCACCACCCACTCCATCACACATCAACATACCTCCCCACCCATATCCCCCACGGTCCACCCCTTCCCCACCCCCCCGATCTAGGATAGAGGCTTTGCTGCTGCTGCTGCTGTCTATCGATCATCTAGTCATCTGCCATTCCCTACTCGCCAGTCCCTACTTTTCACCCCCCCCCCCCTCACAACATTACTTATCCCGCTGTTGCATCTGCTTCTGCTGCTGCTGCCGCCGCCAGATACTACTTCAGACTAGACCGGTGTAGTTACTTTATACTTACAGCCTGTCTCATCACCAGCTCACATTTACCTACAACTTACCATTCCATTCCTCCCCCCCCCCGGCCCTCCCCCCCCCAAATCCTTCCCCCTAGTCCGCTATTAAACAACAAATACACATCACATATCTTTCCCCACTAAAAGGGGACAATGTCAGATCAACAACGGCCGCTATTCGACAAGAGGAGCTCTTCGACCTCGTCCGTCCCAAGCGGAGGTAATGGAAATGACAATTCTAATACCACCACCGACCGAGACACGTCTTCAAACGACGAACAAGCCCAGACCACTCACCAGCCCTCTCGGCACCACCATCCCAAGAAGCACCAATTCGTCGTCGGCGGCGCACACGCTCGTCATCACATCCGTGTCCCGTCCTATGGACGTAATTTGAATAAGCTGGGGAAATTGGCCCCGCTTGCGACATCCCCGGGCAACGGTAAAGCGCGTGGGGAGGAGAAGGGCAGGTCCTCGGCGAAGCGGGCGACGTTCGAGCTCGGCGGAGACAACCGCCAGAATAGTAATGGGAACAGCAGACCAAGCAGCTACAAGGAAGAAGGAGGGTACACAAACGGAAACGCAACGAACGTGAGCAACGGAACGCCGCCGCTCACCACTGTTGCTACAAACAAGGGTACAAACGGCTTGGTCAAGTCATCGAGCACAAAGTCTCTTGATCGCAAACCACGAGACGGCGCACGAAGACTAAAACGAGAAGAGAAGCGCGAACGATCACAATCAAAATCCCGCGACACTGTACCCCCTCCTGAAAACCGTCAGCACTCTACTGAAGTCATAATCGAGATGAACAACAAACGCCAGTCTGAAGCGCAGCCACAGACGCAGACACAATTTCAGCTTCCTACCCCACCGCAACCAAAGGTTGAACCACCACCACCACCACCGCCACCACCACCACCACCGCCGCAACATCCGAATCAGCACTTTCAGTCTCAAGTTCCATCGCATGCTCCGACGCATCTGCTTGCGCATACAAAATCTAGCGGGGCTGCACCCCCCAAAGTCAGTGTCGAGTCTGTGCAGGCCGCCACCCAGCCAACCATATCGACCAAGATCCGGCGCACAACTGCGCAGCAGAATGGGGCATATGTAACACCTGCACATTCCCTACCGGACTCGCATGAGCAACCCCTGACATCGCGGTTCATCGATTCTTCACTGGGAAACTCAAATTCGATATCCCCCTCATCTGCAGCAAAGGCATATGGGTTGTCCCCATCGTATCGAGAGGGCCTGCCAGCAATAGCATCGACCCCACCCAACAAAGAACGTACTACGCCTACAATATCATCACCTAATCCTCCATCGACAACAACACATGTACCATCACGCACGCAGCAGAAGCTATGGCTTCAACGTCAATCATCACAGCACGAACCCCCCCCGCACGTTCAGAATCAAACAAGGATGGGGCCTGGATCGGAATGGTACGCACTCCAGCCACGGGCGCAAAAGGAGTTTGAGCGCGTGAATAGAGAATATATGAACACGCGGCGGTTCAAGAATCCGGCAGCACAGAGCATTGAAAGGATTCGGGATAAACATGCTGAGCGACGAATCCCAAAGCGCAAGGAAGGGCAAAGTGCGGATGGGGCGGGGACGATGGGATTGAGCCAGTCTTTGAAGGAGACCGGGGGAACCAAGTCTATGCGGAAGGAGTTGAAGATAGGCTCAAAGGACGACTCTGGCGTGAAACAGACAGCGACGGGGAATGGAAGAGAACGAGACAGGGTAGAAGAGTTGCAGGCAATATTGATGAAGTTATGGACCGCATCAGAGATGCTTCCATCCAATGAATAGCTTTCCCCATCATCTTATCCATCTACCCTGTACTCTCCCTTGTTTTTTTATTCTTATTCCATAATGGGTTGTTTTTGCACAAAGGGGATTTTATTTTCCTTATTTTCCCTTTTTTTATTCCATTTCAAATGCATTTATTTGCTTTGTAATTTATTGTTTTTTTTTCCCTTCTCTTTTTTCTTTTTACTTTTTAAGCCTTGAGCTTTGTGCATCTGCGGTACTGCGCACATAACGAGCCCTGCGGTGGGGGAGGCCCGCCGTTTTGCTTGAGGAGTCTGTTTTTTCATTTTTTTTCTCTACTTTCTCTCTTTTCTCTCCTTTTTTTTTTATTTTTTTATTCGCTTTTAAGGGTACGGCGTGTAAGATTAACATCAAGAATCCCGGGGCTGCAGACAGGAAGGGCAGTCGGTTGAGGGGTTGCTGGGACGTAGGACGACAACGACTGTTAGGTGTCCATGACATTCTATATTTATATCATCATTTCCATCTTTCTACGTTTTTGGATATTGGGGGAGGGAAGAAAAAGCAGAAGGAGAGAAAAAAAAGGAAGAAAAAAAAGAAAAAAAACACCAATATAAGGGTATCAGTCACCCATGGGATTAAATGAAATGTACCTAATGTACCTGCGCTGCCCCCCCAAAGCTTTCATCCCACCGTACCATATACCACGGCAGCCGTGCCCGCAGAGAGAGAGAGAGAGAGAGGAAGAAAGAGCAGCAGCTCGCTCACAACAAGGCAGTGATATACTCATCCAGCTCCTTGAAGGCCGTGTCCAGATCGTCATTGACAATAATCTTATCGTGCGCGCCGGGCTCTGCCGCATACTCGAGCTCCTTCTGTGCCTGCGTCAAGCGCTTCTGCAGCGAGTCGGGGGTCTCAGTGCCGCGGCCCTCGAGGCGGGCCCTGAGCGCCTCCATGCTGGGGGGCTTGAGGAAGACGAAGCTTGCGTTGAGGTCCGTCTTTTTGACCTGCTTTACGCCCTGTTTGATATATCCGTTAGTACCACCCTCCCCGGCTTAGCTAGCAAGTAATAGAAGTGTATATTTATATATATACCTCCATCTCGATATCAAGAATGCACACGAGCCCCTTTGCAGCCACGTCCTTGACGGCGGCAACGCTGGTGCCATAGCAGTTTCCGGAGAACTGGGCGTGCTCGATGAAGGCGCGCTGGGCCACGAGGGCCTCGAAGGCCTCGCGCGTGGTGAAGTGGTACTCGACGCCGTCTGTCTCGCCGGCACGGGGGAGGCGGGTCGTGTCTGTTTTCTGTTTGTGAGAAAGATGCAAGTGGTGGTGGGGGGGAGGTACGTACGAGAGACTGAGAAGCCGAATGTGTTCGGGTGGGCGGCGAAGAGGCGCTTGAGGAGGGTTGATTTCCCGGTGCCTGAGGGGCCTGAGATGACGATTGGGGGCTTTGTGGTAACTGCAGTTTAGGTGTGAGCATTTTCATTCTTTCATTCTAATTGTATTTTTGCATCGAGATGCTCACCGGGTGCCATTTTTGATACGGGGGCGGCGGTGACTGTTGCGAGGGTGCGGGTGAGGAGGAGGAGATTTGAGAGCTGCTGCTGCTGCTGAGAGATGAAGCAGAGGCGGCGGCTCAAGAACAGCATGGCAGAGGGGGTGTTGGTGTTGTTGGTGTTGTTACTGCACTTTGCTTCTCCGCCAATCACCAGTCGATTTCAATTGCAGGGAGGGGTAGAGCGTATTTTCACCTGTATCTACTTTACAAGTACATATAACTAAGAGAGTATTCCATCTACATACATCATACAAGTATCTGTCTCATGGAAGTGCATGTGGGGCCGTGATTGAAAAAAACCTGTCCGCGCATCCATTGGCCCCACCCGCAAAGCGACAGAGCGATGAGGCGGGCCCTGCCAAGGAACCCCGCAGAGCCCCGCCATAGAGAAGAAGAAAAAGAGGAAAACGTCAATTGTGCCCTCTCGCACGCCAAACCGCATTTTTCTTTTTCTTTTTCTTTTTCTTTTTTCAATTCTTCTTTTTCCTTGCAGACATAAAAAGGTTCCCCTCCCACTGCTGCCATCTTTGTATAAGTTAGTAGTAGTCTAGTAGAATAGCTTGTAGCTGATCAATTCCAATTGCCCTATATCAAGTTTTCGTCAACAGTGTCTAAACTACTGCTCCTCCGTCTCCGTCTCCGTCTCCGCCTCCGCCCCCTCCTCCGCCCTCTCCACCACCACAGACAAATCACTACAATGGCTACTACTGCTGCCGCCGCATATGCCACTGAACGCCGCATCGCCGAGCTCGCTGTCCAGCGTGCCTGCCTCCTCACCGACAAAGTCTACCATTCGCGTGTCAAGGGCACCGTAACCAAAGGAGACAAGTCTCCCGTCACCAGTAAGCACTCACCCCCCCCCCCCCAACTTCACCACCCATCACTCACAATCATAGTCGCGGACTTTGGGGCCCAGGCCCTCGTCATTGGCGCCGTCCACACGGCCTTCCCGTCCGACGCTATCGTCGGCGAAGAGGACGCCGAGGTCCTCCGCTCCGAGCCCGACAAGCGTGAGGCCGTCTGGAGCCTTGTCAGCGCCGCCGTCGCCGAGACCCCCTCCCTGACGGGGGAGATTGGGGGAGTTGTAGACGCGCAGGAAATGATGGGACTGATCGATCTGGGGAACCATGCGGGGGGCTCTGTTGGACGTGAGTAGTAGTAGTAGTAGTAGTTGGACTGCAGCAGCACAATCTGTCACTCGATGCATCATTTATCATTGACCCCCTTGGATGCTAACTTGGGCGAAATGTGGGAGGTGCGGGGAGATAGGGATATGGGCGCTTGACCCGATCGATGGGACAAAGGGATTCCTGAGAGGCGACCAGTACGCCGTCTGTCTGGCGCTGATTGTCGATGGCGTCGTGCAGGTCGGCGCGCTGGGGTGCCCGAACCTCCCCGTGGACCCGTCCCAGCCGCAGGGCGAGAAGGGGATCATGCTATCTGCCGTACGCGGGCAGGGAGCCACCATCGTATGTCTCTCTCTCTCTCTCCCTCCCCACCCATTATCCACCCGCTGTCCCTAACAGCAAGATACAGAGACCCCTCTCCAACCCCTCTGCGACCCCCACGACAATCACAATGCGCCCAATCACCTCCCTCGCCGCCGCCTCCTTCTGCGAAGGCGTCGAGGCCGGACACTCGTCGCACTCGCAGCAGGCCACCATCGCCGCGGCGCTGGGCATCACAAACCTCAGTGTCAAGATGGACTCGCAGGCGAAATACGCCACCATCGCCCGCGGCGTGGCAGACATCTATCTGCGCCTGCCGACTAGCGCGACATACGAGGAGAAGATTTGGGTATGTACACTACACACACAGTAAAGATAAAAGCTAAAACGAGAATCGGTGTAGGACCATGCAGCCGGATCCCTCATTGTCGAAGAGGCCGGCGGCATCGTGAGCGACGCGCACGGGAACGCTCTCAACTTTGGCATCGGGAGGACCCTGAGGGAGAATAAGGGCATCGTGGCGGCGACGAGGAATATCCACGCCGAGGTTATCGCCGCTGTCAAGGCGGAGCTGGGGAGGGCGCAGCTGTAGATAGATAGCTAGGGGCCAATGATTATTTGGCCATGAAAAGAAAAAATTCTAGATATTAGACCTGCAGCAGTATCAGTAAGTACACGAATGTATCCACATAGCTAGTTTCTCTCTCTCTTTTTCCTCCCAGGGCCCAGTTCAGGAACGAGTTCCCATACCGGCGGCAGCCACACCGAGTGATATCCCATGAAGCACGCAAGTACTCTACAGCTAATAAGTAGTAACCACATGAGTAATCATCCCGAGATTGATTTATTAACGCACCCCCTTTTGAATATCCAATTCATATAATTGGGGGCGCCAATCGACCACCGTAAGCAAGGCCCTTCGACAGCATTTGGAGCCGCAGCTGTGCCGTGATGTCATCATGACATCAAGAGCTCTATCTACTACTCGATCCAAGCATGTAGTAGGTAATTGCTACCTACAGCTATTTGAGCCAATATATACCACCACACATCACGACCTCACCTCCACCCCCTCAATTCCAATTCCAACAGAAAAATAAAAACAAAAATGTACACCCCACGCCTCGCCCGCCTCCTCCTCCTCCCGCGCGCCGCCGCGCCGCGCATGAGCACGAACATGATGAGCACACAACACGGCCGCCCTCTCCCCTCAAAAGACGAAATCAACACATCCTCTAAGGAGTCCACCCGCAGCGGCACAAACGACGAGGTCGCACACGCGAACGAGGCTGCATACGGTAGCGCCACGAACCCCGTCGAGGAGCGCAAGGTCGCGGATATGGAGGTACGTCTTTTTTTCTTCTCACTCTCTCCCCCTTCTTTCTTTTCCTCTAGTGGCTCTTTTTTTTTTTTTTTTTTTTTTTTTGGGGGGTGGAGGAGGAGAATGGACGGCTGATGTGGGATGGGTAGGGGGAGAAGACGTCGAGGCCGGGGAGTCTGGAGTATTCGCCCGCCAACCCGCAGGTGAGCCATCAAGGCGAGGAGGATAAGAGCCCGACGAAGGGCACCAAGGATGCCAGGAAGACGTCGGGCGGGAGTAGGAATGCTACGTAGGGAGGTTTTTTCTTTTTTTCTTTCCCTATCTTTCTGGTTATTGGTTATTTGTTTGTTGGTGGGTCGATTGTATAAATTGCATATGTGAGAGTTATATGTTTGGGTACGTACAGAGAGGTATATAATAAAAGAGAATTGACTATTAGAAAGGGGCAGGTCAAAAGTCTCCGGTTATATATAAATCAAATACAACATTTAATGGAGTTGTCTAAAGCTAGACCTTGGTTGACTGGACATTGAGCCTGGAACCTTAAGGCTGTGATATTCACAAATATTTAACATGTCATTTACTACAATTAACCATAATCGGCTATCTTTATATATAAAAAAACGTAGCCCTACGCCTCCCTCTCAAAACCACCCTAGGTCTTCATCCTCAGGGTCTTCCAAAACCTCTTCATCTTCACTTCCCTCTTCGGGAATGAACCCACCACCACCACCTTGGTCCCCATCGTTGTCATCAGCGATAAATCCACCACCCTGATCATTATTATCAACGACAAACCCCCCACCGGTGCCCTCAAGATTACTAGAGGCGTGATCTTTAGCTTCGGCGAAAAATCCACCACCCGTGTCCACGTTCTCGCCATCTTTAGTCCCACCACCAACATCATCACCAGTTTTGGCCCCAGCTCCCACATCGTTTATCGTCCCTTCGTCCTGGTAAATGCCCAATCTCTCTCTGATCCTGAGCCTAATTAAAAACCTTCTCCATCTCTTCAATGCCTCTATGCTCCTCTTGAACTCTTCTGCTTCGTTTTTTTCGTCCAAAAAGGCTTCCATAATAGCCTCTACCGCTTCTCGGTATTCCTGGGCGACAACAATGCCGTTCATGATCGGCATAACCTGGCGGTTTTTAAAATCGAAACCAGTCTAAATTGGCGTCTCTGTCAGTACAAGATTATCCAGCCAATCAAGGAGGAGAGAGGTCCTTACAACTGCCTCGGCATAATCAATGCCCAGTAGCTGGGCAACCTTCACAATCCCCTTATCTGCAAGGTCTGTAAGTCCTGGACACAAGGGCATTGAAAAGGGTGGGAAACCCACAAGGCAAGTGAACTGCTCCCTTCGGCACCATGGAGGGAACAAATATGTCCAAGTTACCAAAGCTATTCTTCGGCACTCTCCCATAGACTACACTCGGCGGTACATAGAGCTCCGTTTGAAACTCGGCATACATTGCCGACTGCCGTGGCCCGTCATCTCCATCATCTCCTTCAGGTTCACTATCCAAATAATCATTACTTTTACCTTTTACGTGGCGACGGACAGTGACATATTTGAGTGGCTGTTCTCCTGCTTTGATATCACGTCCCATTCTGTACCATTGCTCGCTAGTCTTGACAACCTTTACGTCCTGCCTTCTAAAGATTGTTTCTGTTGCTTTCTTGCTCCCGGAGCCTATTGTGATTGATCCAACCTTTCTCTCTGGGTGAATTATTTCGCCTCGTTTTAGGTGTCTCTTGAGGGCAAACCTGGGCATTGAGATCAGCAGGTATTTTCAATAAATCAAGATTTCCATATCTTACAAAGGATGACCTTTTAGGTCCTGGATGTTATTAGGTATGGGCTCAGCGACTTCCCTTTCCATTAGCTCCGCAGCTTCTAGCTGATCTCGGTCCTAGTATGGTTTAGATTCTGATATTTGGTACGATGATTGAAAAACATACCATTGCCCAACCTCTTTCAAATACTTGGAGAACGCGGCCCCACCACTCTAACCCGCCCTTTGTGGATGAGGCTCTTAGCTTCCTGGTCCGTCCATTGTAGCTCTTTGCATATCGCCTTGTTACATCCGTAGCTTGACCCTCTAGTTCGGTTTCAAAGAGCGTTAGCGCGACAGCCTACCAAGCTATTGCATGACAGTCTTATACAAACCCTCCTCAAAAGCAACTACATAAGACATGGTATTTTCTCCGTCTGCCATGGGTGGCTCAAGTTTACTTGGCTTTCCAACAGTAGTTGTTACCAGTGGATCCACCGCAATCCACTTCTGCGATGCCGTATTCCATGCTTCAACCCAGTAGACTGGGTACGAGGATTCTTGGATTTGAGTACGGGTTGCGGGCTTTTCTGGTGTGGGAGGTTTAAGAATTGGCCCTCGAAATCCCGGTCTTCTTAAGCCCCTTCTAATTCCTGCTGGTGATGGCCTGGCCGACTCAGGACCGCCGGATTGGTTATTAGCCTGTATCTCGTTACCGACATTGCTGGTAGTATCTCCTTTAAGAGCGTCGCTCGGAGTAGTTGGTGTCGATCTGGATGGGGCCGGCTTATCTTGGAAAGAGAATGATAAGGGTTGAAGAGAGCACACCAGTCTGCAAGTCACACCAACAGAGCGAAGTAATGCACAGAAAAGTTGAGCCCCAAGGTCTCTTGACCCTGTAAGGCCTGCTGAAGCGGCGAGAAAATCATCTCGCTTGATGGGGGGGTCTCCGCTCTTTGGAGGGTGGAGGAGTATACCAATCACTGTTTCATTATCATGCCATCGTGGTTTCGAAATTCCCCTGCGTGTTATTCGAAACCTTTTTTGCCACATATCAGATACCTTTTTCAATCCTTCTAGAAAACTGTATGAGCGTCTAAACTGTTGGTCATTTGGATTCGGGTTAAGCAACGAATTTATTTCCTTCGATACAAGCGGTCTTAGATTATTCTATAAGAAAAAGGATTCTTAGTGTGTCAGTACTAATTAAGGATTTATTGACATAGATTACCTTTACAGTGGAGATATTGCACCACCGGCTCCTCTGATATACATGCATGAGAAGGCACAGAATGTGCATTTTATGAACCTCGAGCCGGATGCGACGATCGACAGCTGTTACTACTCGTCTTACTGGGCCGGGCTTTCGTTTTTCTTTTGCATCTAGGATGAGCTCTAGAGTACGTGGTTTAGGGGGTTCCTCAGTTCTTATAATCGCTGCACAAACTGTTAGCAAAGGTGTATATCAGATCGATGAACTACAAGACAGACGTTTACTAAGATCGACGTCTTCCCAATCTTCCCCTTCACTGTCATCTTCGTCTGTTGTGGAAACTTCATCTTCCTGGGTATCTAAATTATCCTGATCTTCTAAGGGATCATCTAGTAACTCCTCCGAATCTTCACGAAGAACACCTTTCCCCTTATCTTTATTGCTTGATGAATCTGTTTCATTTATTGAACTCTCTATTGCTTTCCGCCTCTTAGAAGGCCTTGCCTCTGAATCCGAGAGCTCTTGCTGCCGGTTTCTTGAAGGGCCGACTACTTCGGCTAACATCTCCTGGTAAACATCTGGTACTTTGCCCTTTGCCTTGGAACCCTTTCGCGTTCCTCTAGTTTGAGGAGGGGTGTTCCCTCTAGTACTTCGTTTGTTAGATCTTGTGCGATTGGTTGAGACACCTTCCTCTGCCCCAGCTGCAGACCCAGTGGCTTGTGTTGTGGGGCGAGATCTCGTGCCGCTTCGCGTTTCTCGAGTACCACTACCGCGTCGTTTTGGCGGCATTATTCAATAGAGACGTCGTAGCCCGCTATTGACATGCTCGAGGGACGAAAGGTGGGAAGACGCGGCGTTATGACTCTACTGCATCCTTGTTAATGACGACATGGTGCAACCACAACCTTATGTAAGCTGTAAGTAGTAGTAGGTACATGTAGTTAGGAGAGCGAGTGATGGTGAGTGACGCCAGGGTTCCACAAAAGTTTAAATCCCCCGCCTTTATTTTTCTGCCTAATAAATCATAATCTCTCACTCTAGTCGATGATTGTGATAAACGAAGAAAATCCGAAAAGACACATCTCCTAAACATCAAATACTTTCTGAAATGAAGATCACTCCAAACCCCACCAAATCTCTGTATCTTACTTTAGTTTCTATGACATTTTTACCCAGCTCACTCGCCTTCTCTTTTTCGCTCTCTCGCGCTCAAGGAAAACCTCTCTCTATCTTAGAGACCCAGACTGCGAGCCACGAGGAAGATGTTCTATCCGAAGCTCTCTCTCGTGCATTTCCATCCTCATTTGAGGACAATCCAGCTTATGTAGCAGCTCTTGCAGTTTTCCGTGAACTTGAATCAAAAACATCCTGTCACAGGACTGCCGCAGCATCCTTAGTCTCTGATTGCAGTGCCATCGAAGGTAAAAACAATGTCCTCAAAATCACTTATGCAGCCCAATTGGCTGTTTGCGAGTTTGAGGCTACTGGAATCAAGTTTCCACAGGAGTGTCAGAGCACAAGCGGCAGTCCGCTACATGAGGCCCGGGCTATGGAGTGCGTTAAAAGATTGGGGGAACGTCCACAGTGGTGGACCACCCTTAGTAATAACATCCAAAGTGCTGTTGTAATGTGTTCCGCGGTTAGGCACGAGGTTGAAAAAGGCATGGTAATCTTAGTTCCCTCACTCGTCATGATCTTGCTAATTGTAAAATTGTCACGCAGATGAAATTCTGATCCTCCACAAGAACATTACCAAGACTCAGGAATCTCTATTCTCAGCATTATCCACGACTTTAGGGGAGGTGTGGGAGTCCATAATGGCACAAAAAAGATTTGAGGGAGCCTGGAGGACTGCATTGAACAGCCTGTTAGATGATTTAGCCGAGATTAAAGGGAACGTTATGGACGTATTGAAAAACGCCGAAGCGAACGCTACTGGTATCATTAGAAATTTGGCTCAAGAAATAGAGATCAGAGGAAAAGAACAGATCCATACGGCCAATAAGCTGGATCAGGTAAAAGCATCCCGAGAAAACTCCGAATTATGTATCTGACTGATGGGGTATATTAATTCGCTCTTCAGATGGCGGACGAATTGGAAAAGCTAGAAGAGTGGTCGGACAAGATGACTGAAGTGGTTGAGGGGGCAATGGTAGATCTATCGACGGATGTTAGCGTACAGAGAGAGGCTATCAAACATAATCTACACCTGATTCATCAAGTACGAATCATTCCTCTAAACGAATATGATAGTATCAAATTTGACGGTTTTTCAACAGATTAATTCTCGGCTTGAGGATGACCTCAAGCCATCTATTGATAGTATGATACTCACGGCTGACACTCTCTCGAATAAAATAGTATATATACCTTCAGATTACCTATAATAACTAAATCCACTAACGTGCTCTCGAAAACAAAGGAAGATTCATCGGTGAAGATTGAAACTCTTGAAAATACGTTTAAGTTACATTCCTCTGTGAGTGTATGAAATTAATAAATGTGGGTAGAGACGTAACTGACTAAGTTGCAACCTACAGCATTTTGATTCAATCTCAAATTCTTATATTGAACTTGCAAATACCCACTTAGCTCTCACAGTATCCTTCAACAAACAGGAAGAGGAACAACAGCGCCTATTTTCTTGGTTTGAAGTGGCGCATGATCGAGCCAATATTAAGTTCGAAAACCTATCGAAAAAGATGGATAATCTTAGCCAAATTCTGGATCAAACGAGTACAAAGCTTCACTCGTGGCGGATAAACGGGTCAGACTGGGCTGGAATCCCAATAAGCTCCATCATGTTTATATCCGGGATACTATTCGGAAAGAGATGGGAGAAAGATGTTTTAATTTCCCTCGGCGCTTTAGGTTTATTAAGTATTTCTTCCTTCCTTCCTTTCTTCCTTCCTTTCTCCCTTTTTTAGAATAAAAAACAAAAAACAAGAAACTCTTCATCTTGCTAACTACAGCAACTAGTTATTGTAGCGATAATTCTTTTTATCGGGTTTGCTCAAGCTCAGCTTAGAGGTTTCTTCGGTATATTCGGCCATAGGGTTTTTAACAAATTACCCTTTGATGTGGAACCCTTTGTCGGCGGGAGCCTCGACAATAAGGACCGTGTTCTATTGTCATCGCATTGGCTTTGGTTTGGCTGTTTGGTAGCAACCACTGTGGCAATATGCGGGGTATATTTCTTCTCAGTATCTCGCCGCCTTCCATGAATTTGGTTAAAGACATCGATTAGCTTGATCGATGCAGGAGTTTTAAACACCTATATTGATTGCATAAAACATGTACCGACCTCTAAGGTCAGCTAAGGGGAATAGAATTTGCTAGAGCTGATAAAAACGGAACGCAGTCTAAAAACACTGTGGGAAGAAAACCGTTTTTTCTCGGACAGTTACATGTGACTATGTCCTAGGACACCTAGGAGTCAGTTCGCTGAGAATATAGATTATATTCTGAGATGTTATTAATCCGCATAGGAAGTCTACAACCCAGGAGATTCCCAACTCGTTCATGAAGTATCAAATCCAGTCAACAATTCCAGTCATGGGATACTCGTGAGGGTCTCATGATAGATATGGCAAAGAAATATCCTAGTGTTTCCTCGAATTTGGGCTGTGTTAGATTCTGATCGGTTAGTAGCCGCCAGTGTTTGATTAAATGCGCATACATACATGGTAACAGGATGGATTATCCTTGTATGCTTCGTAACATTGAGACAGTAGAACATAGTAAAGGTACATTCAATTAATGAATTAACAGCTACACAGAAAAGACTTTCTGATTGAGTTGACTCACTCACAAACCCCCCTGGGTGGGTTAGGACAACCTTACTAATATATATCAATCAGGCAGAACCAACACCGAGTGGCAACATATGATGAGAAATCTACATGCATATGGTTGTTATTGTTAATTCATTACTACGTGCACAATGATTGATTCATTAGGGGTATTCACTTCTAGGAATATGTGCTTTGTAGCCGCCTGCGTACGCAGCAGCCAGTAAATCCTCTGTCTAGCATCTTTGGTATGAGTCTACTGGATACGGATAAGTGGTATTTCAACCCGCGTAATATCCGTTGGATGACTGCAGTTCTAGGGACCAGTAGTAAAATTACTGTTCAAGGAATGATAGTATGAACAGTGTCATGCCTGAAAACTTGAACTCAAAACATGATATTATATAACTCTATTATTCCGGTAACTAGGAAATTGAGAGCTCCAGAAAGGTCCTCTACTAACTTTATAAGCCGTCTTTCCCGCCTTCATGACTTTCTACGTCATACTCGTCGGGATACTCTTCAATGATATTCTTGAGCTGTTTTATCTGCTCGTTTAAATCTTCACTGGGTTGCTTAAAGATATCAAGAAATAGATTCTTGATAGCTGGCTTCTTTTCTTTCTCAGCACGCGCAAAGGCTTGTAACACCTCTTTACGTAGGTCTGTCCGAAGATGAGTCTCTTCATCAGCTGACCACCAGGATCTATGCTCAAGCCATTTTCGCATTCTTGTAATTGGGTTGTCCCGTCGTTTCCAGTCTATATCGAAAAGGAAAAAAAATGTTAGTAAACATGAATCTTGGGTCATCCTAAGAAGAAAAAAGAGACATACCCTCAACCTCCACTTTCGCTCTATAAGCAAACGAATCATCACTTGTCGAGTGATGAGAAACACGATATGACATAGCCTCAATAAGGACCGGCTTTTGCTGGGTCACGGCAATATTTCTCGCTTGCTTGGTCACTTCCATTACCGCCATGATCTAACAACTGTCAACAAATAATGCATCATCATCCTTGATAGAATAGAACTTACATCATTTCCATCAACTCTAATCGTATCAATACCATAGCCCACGCCTCTGCTTGCAATCCCGTCTCCCTTATATTGTTCTAATGTTGGCGTGCTAATAGCGTATCCGTTATTTCGGCATATGAAAACAACTGGGCAAGATCTCGTTGCAGCAATGTTGAGTGCTGCATGGAAATCTCCTTCTGAGGCAGCGCCTTCGCCAAAATAGCAAACAGCTATGCGATTTTCACCAGAAAGTTTCAAAGCATATCTATTTTTCAGGGTTGATATAAGTATAATTCATAACAAAGAAAGGTGATATCCTGATTTCCTTACGCTGCGCCTACTGAATGTGGGATTTGGGTTGCCAGCGGAGAAGAGATTGAGTGCTTAATAATATCTTGTTAACAATTATTTACGTGAATAGAAAAGTTTGGCCCTTACCAGGTGTAACCTCTCGCTCATGTAATGGACGGGCATATTCCTTCCTTTACCATAATCAAACCTATTCGAAAATAGCTGATTCATAAACTATTGGGCGCGAGGGTTTCTATCAGTGTTGTCGAGGATTTTATATGGAAAACCCTCTTAAATGAATTTCATACCTCGTCTAGTGTAAAACCCCTGTACATCATTACACCCTGTTCCCTGTATTGCGAGAAAATTATATCGTTGTCTGCCAGTGCAGCAGCGGATCCAACTGCTATACCTTCTTCACCTGCGGAAACCTATGTAATTTGTTAAAAACGAATTGATAGATTCGCTCAAGGCTTAAGGAGTGTTGCACCATGTAGAAACTTATTCTTCCCTGCCGTTGAGATTCATACCTACGAATAACCCTGGTAAGAAGCTGATTTTAGTACAACTTAATCGTAGAAAGACTCACATGAGTAGATCCATAACACTAGCTATATATAACATTTTTGTGAGTAATGTTGTTTTCCATGTCCTACTGAACTCAAGGGAGTCTTACTAGCAACCATATCTCTGTACATCTTCAAAGCTTTCTCTTTGCTCAAGTCCGGCTCTCTGCTGGTATCCAAAAGAGTTCCATTGGTGTCGATCAGTCTGTACGTTGGTATCGCTGGTGTATCTCCCGACTTATGGATCTTCAGTGTATTCGAGAACTTCGAATTGAGGGCGCCAGGGAAATGAACACTATTTTATGAAAAAAAGTTTGAGACAGTTAGCATTTGATAGTAAGCTCAATAATTAGGGCGTGAACCTGTCGGAATGGGGCGGCTGGCGTACGCCTGCACTTTGCAAAGCTCGGCTTGAGGATACAAAAGGGCGTCCAAAAGCTACTTTAGAGGGCCGTGTAAAGACCCGAATTGAGGTTGAACGAACACATGCCTTCAAAGGGGTCGTTAACATTATTACAATATTCTGAAGCTAACGTTGTATCTAGGTGTTGTGATGGAGCTGCAGGGAGTTGGGGTCACAGTAATACTTCAAGCAGTGAAATCCGGGGTTCGGTTATTGCCGGCGTGACATGGGCCCCGTGACGCCGCCCCGCCATTTGGCTCGGGAGTCGAGCCACAGGAGTTGTGCAACCAATGTGTTCCTTCGCTTGGGCTAGGGTACGCATGCTGTGTAACGTCTAGCATGAACTTTAGCAGTTCTTATGTCAATTACATAACAATTGTATTGCCCAATGCTACGTGATCATTCATGGTCCAACATTATTGAACCCATATTAGAGCAATTTGGCCAATCCCTGTTTCTCAAATCTTGAGATCTTGGCGGGATTCTTACACTAAAAACTATTGCCAAGAATTAAATATTTAGATTCAGAGGTTGTTGGCCAAATCACTCTATAGTTACCCCTTCCGTGCCAAAAGTGGGAATACTCGTCTATAACAACCATCCGAGATAACATAAGCCCTATAGGTCTATCGAGATACCAACTGTTACTATTACATGAATGAAGCCCAATAAATACCAGTGTAGGTACAACACGTACTATATACATAAGCTAGAGACATCCGCAAGGTCCTTAGGGCAATCCACGATCTTCGGGCCCTGGTATTTTCCCGACCTCCCCACCTTCGTCCTCCTTTTTGATAATGTGCCCCAGAAGTCCCTTTTTGCTCACAACCTTTGCCCTCTCAATTAGAGCCTCCTCCTCCCTGAGTATGTCCTTTGCTTTTTGTTCTTCTCCCCGAAGCTTCCATTGCTCTCTTCTAACAGTCGCTTCTCTATCTCTTATAGCTCGTTGTTTCCGCTCCCGTTCCTCTTTGGCCTTCTTTTCAGCCTCATTCATTGGAACTTCTGGGAGGGTAGCAAGATGATCTTTGACTATTGCATCGCGAATTTTCTCGGGGGTAGTAACATAGCGCACATCTATTAAGATTGACTCCGGAAGGTCCTCGAGCGGTGTCAAGCGAGACAACTCAGAATTAGATCTAAGAAGCTTTTTTAGGTCATTTTCACGAAGTGACTCGGAAATTTTTATATCTAATAGAAATCAGCCCACGATACGTCAAAGATGAGCTTAGGGCAACTCACGTGAAATATAGTCCCTATACATCTTTTCCTTCTCTTTATCGGTAAGCTTTGAGTCTTTCATTTCTGGCAATTTCTTGAGTTTCCTTTTGAATTCCGGCCAATAAAGCTTTGAGCTTGCATTTTCTTTCAAAAACGCCCAAAATGGGATTTTGGGGTCCACTTTTTTTTGTTTGGCCTTTTCGGCCTTAATCTCCATTATACGATCCCTACACCACTCTGTAAAAACCTCTTTGCGGCGTTTTGTGGTTGTTACGAGGACATAACGATTATCCTCGACGATCCTTGGCATCTCAGCATCCCATGTGCTATAAGGATTGATTTTATAATCGTTTAGCATTTCCTAGGTAGCAAGTTAGAAACTCAAACTTTAGTACTGGGCTTTGATCATACCTTGAACAAATTAATATTATCCTCCTCTGTCATGTCTTCCCCTTCTTCAAAATCCTCTTCGCCTAAGCCATATTCTTCAGCCATAGCCTCCAGTTGCCATGCTACATCGTCTTCTGTAAACTCCACTGTTTCTCCAGTCTTCAGCCTTTTATTCCCATGAGCATCGTCCTCGTCCTCGCTCCCTTCCTCCTCCCCCTCCTCCTCCCCATCTTCCCCCTCCTCCTCCTCCTCCTCATCTTCCCCTTCCTCGCCAATCGCTGCAGTTTTTATTCCTGCATTACCCTCAATTTCTGAAGCAGCTAGCGCCAGCCTTTTAGTTCCCCGAGGCTCTAGGTCCTCTTGCTTGATGCTATGGACCCCAGAAGCAAGTTTTTTCCCCTTCAATTCCTTTGTCGCCTCATCCTCAGGCGGCATGGTATCTATAGCAGCCTGTACATCTTCTGGGACCTTCCATAGCGATACTTTTGATTCCGGATTATGTACAAAGGTTCTGCCTAATTTTGTTGTTACAAGAACCCATGGTGTCGCGCCTGGGATAGTACGTCTAAAAATCACCAGTAAGCAACTGAACAATCAGTCATTCAAACGGGACATGATATTACTTTGACTTTGGACGATCTGGTTTCTCCTCCGGCTTCTGACGGTGCTGGCGTTGATTATTGAATCTTCCGCCTCTATCCGTACCCCCTCGACCACGATTTTGGCCATAGCCGAACTGCTGGTTCGGAAACTGCTGTTGGTTGAATTGGCCGCCTCTAGGAGGGTAAGAAGACTTGGGATAAGGACCTGGGGCTGAGTAAGGATATTGATTTGTACCAACTGCGAAAGGGGTTGGTGCGGGCGTTGGCGCGACGGGGCGGGTGTAAGTCGATATCTTCGTGGCAGCGTTATAGTAATAAGGGTGACCTGCAAGTATTTAGATATCTGAGGAATTTCGAACTAGCGCTAATCAAAATCACAGAATAACTAAAGAGATTTACCTGTAGGAGATTTATGTTCGGTCCATCCAGGCGCAAGCGTCGGAGGTCTGGGTGGAGGAGGAGGCCGATTGAAGGACCCCGGGTTTGGAGAACGGTTAGGAAGATTGAAAGATGCCATAAGGAGATGTTGATTGTGCACCGGACTGTTGTATAACGGGCAGGACGTAGAAGTAGTTTATAGGACCTGGGGATTCCGGGGGTTGTGTTATTTATCTGGCACGGACACTTTTTAGGATCGAGGTCGAGCTGAGACATTCGTATGTCTTGGCACTACCACACCTCGCCGCAACCCCCCCACGCGTCCCACCAAACAACGTTCATCTGCCCCTCAGTCATCACCCTTTTCTCCATTTCAACAAGTCGAGAATCAATAAAGATCCTTCAAAATGTCCAGACGCTATGATTCCCGAGTACGTTCTTTACATACCCTTCAAATCATCTGTGATAGGATCTAACTGATTGACATCCTTCCATAGACAACAATATTCTCCCCCGAAGGTCGACTTTATCAGGTCGAATATGCTCTAGAGGCCATTTCCCATGCCGGAACTGCATTAGGGATCTTAGCAAAAGATGGAATCGTCCTTGCTGCTGAAAGGAAGGTAACGAGTAAGCTATTGGAGCAAGATACCAGCGCTGAGAAGCTGTACATCTTGAACGAGTTAGTAACACATCCAGCCCATATACTCCATCAGAGAATCTTAAGCTCCAAGAGCTTATGATTATATGTGGTAAAAAGTGATGAGAGACTTTGAAACTCTAACCAACCGATAATCGGTTCACCATCTTAGTAACATGATCTGTGCTGTTGCCGGAATGACTGCGGATGCCAATATTCTCATCAACTATGCTCGTCAGGCTGCTCAAAACTATCTCCTTACATACAACGAAGACATTCCATGCGAACAGCTTGTTAGGAGATTATGCGATCTTAAGCAGGGCTATACACAGCACGGAGGTAATAATTTCGGCAAACCAACCCCGCACCCCGCCTTACCCCACATCAATCTAAGCCCCTTTATTGTCACTATCAACTGATTCATAATTTCTTCTTGAAACCAGGTCTGCGTCCTTTCGGTGTTTCGTTCATCTATGCGGGTTACGACTCGCAACGTGAATTTCAGCTCTACCAATCCAATCCTTCTGGCAACTACGGCGGCTGGAAAGCCACTTCTGTAGGTGCGAATAACGCCTCGGCACAGAGTTTACTAAAGCAGGATTACAAGGAGGACTGCGACTTGAAGGAAGCATGTGGGATTGCTGTCAAGGTGCTTAGTAAGACTATGGACAGTACCTCTTTAAGTAGCGAGAAGAGTAAGACATCAAACTCGAACTGTTATGTAAGCACTTTACTGATGCCTAATATCAATTCTTACAGTCGAATTTGCAACCGTTGGTAAAACAGCTGAGGGCAGGGTGTATCATCACCTATGGACTGCGGACGAGATTCAATCCCTCCTAAAAGAGCAGGGCTTGGCGAAGCAAGAGACCGAGGAATAATAGACTAGACAAAATTCGTGGTTCGATAGTCTGCCAATGAGTAATGAGATTCTTGGCGCAGAACGTTAAACTTTGCTGCTACTGTATCGTTGCCTGATGGTACCCCTCCCGGCTTTGGAAATATAACACCCACCGGCTCATAAAACCTCTCCCGATCTTACATCCATTCATTATAGGGTCAAGGATATCTTAACCGTGTTTTCGAGCACCAATACACAAAGAGCCAGTATCCCACTACAATTTTTGGATAAGCAAAGCTATGGAGGGATACAGATCACATAACAAAGAGAAGGTAGGAGTGTAGTATAATAACGCAAGAAAAATTTCATAGAGAATCAACGCAAACAAATGATAGTGATAGCATCAAAGATCGTCTAAGTAAAACATGTAGAATATCTCAAAAATAGCAACAAATTAGACAGAGCTTATCAATCTCTCGTAATAGGTTCTCAGTCCCAAAACGTGCGCCCTGGGTGGGTCATTTCTCAGAACTCTGCCCTTCCCCCAGAGTGAAGTCTGCTTTTGACTTCCACCGATACATCGTTTTGTAAATCTCGTCGCCATGTCCCTCACTTTTGGTCTTTCTTCTTCTAGGTATGCCTTCTCGACCCAGCCTACTCGCTCAGCATCCGCCAAAGATGGCCTTTTATTACCAACCCAACCCCTCAATACATCTTTTAATCGCTCCTTCTCTAAATCTTTTGCGGCGCCCAGAAGCACCGGTGAAATTCTGACGGGTTGCCACATTGCCGTACTATCTGCCGATTTGTGATAATACGGTGCGGGAAGAACGCCGCGTTCAATTAGGGACGGTATTGATGGCCTGTTGGATAACTTATGCTTCAAGCGAATAAGTACCAATGAGCGAGCGAGGGACCTTTGAACCACTTGTCGACGAGTCAGGTATATTTGGCCACTCCTCCGGACATCATCCAAAGAGGGCCTGTGAGAAAGCGAGATTTTGAGCGTCTGCTTTGCTGTCTTGAGACGTGTGAGGTGCAGGAGAGGGTCCGTGGAAAGTGTCCTAAGGTGGCGGGAAGTCTACACAATGGGGTATGATTAAATTAGAAAGTTGATTCATCATTGACAGTCTGCCAATAAAATAAAATAAAGAAATATTAAATAATAAAAAAAAACTCCTTAGACATCATCCCTCTCCCCTTCTTTTTTCTTTTTTTTTTCTTTTCTCGGTGATTTGTCCTCTGTAAACCAATTTAACCCAAATCCCCCGGAAATCCCCATGGTCACAGATCGTAGACGATGATGTAAGGTATATATATATATATATATATATAACACAAAATAAAGACAACAGGCGAAACAGAGGGCCAAGATGTATGAAAATAAGGTGACACAGCGATTTGATTGACAATTGCGAGGGGTCCACTCCCTACTCAAACGTAGGTATATGCGTTCCTTAGTAACATGATCAACAACTAACGATGTTTTGGATTGCGATAGGCATATGGAATCATAAATTAGACGAAATGCGGGGAGTGGTACTAACTCTCGCTAACACGTAGAGCTCGGGAACATCCAGGAATTCCAAAATATAAAGGATGAGCTCTTCCGGGAGCGTTAGCAGTCCCACCTGCGCCGACGCCGATGATATTGCGGCAGGGGCAGAGAAAGATGATATGGAAACAGGTGCTGTTGCTGCTGCAGCCAGCTGCAGGATACCGAAACATGTAGTTGGGGTTGAGTCCACCATCATGAGTATGAAGAAAATCAAACAAGCAAGTTGTTAACTCTGCGTTGGCGATGTCCTCGAAAATCTCGAGAAGAGCTGCTGCTGCTCACAAAGTGGGCGTCGTTCAAACAAGGCGCTCAGCCGGGACCTTACCTAGTGACCGATGACGACAGCCACTAGCAAATTAAGTTAAAAGTACATGTACTTGTACCACAATCGTCAACCACAATAATTCGAGACATTGTCTAGTAGCAAGTAGTAACAACCTCTACATCCGGATATTAATAGGAAAAAGAAATGAGAAACAAATTATAACCACGCCGACCCAAGACATACACGTACACCTACATATATTACAAATGCACAACCCTTTTGTTAAAGGCACCTGTACGTATGTTGCACATCAAGTAATAAAGTGAATTCGGTCAGGAACGTTACAAGCATGTGTTTATCCCTTTCCGGTGCGATGAAAAAAAATTTTTTTTTTATCCAAGAGATGAATTAAGGAAAAATTAAGGGAAAGAGGAAAAAAATCCCAGCTATCCTCGAGGTCTCTATCATTGGCTCGTCGCCGACCCGCAGGCTGACAGTATCACCTGCACAAAATCAAGCCAGTGAAGGACAAAACAATCGTAAATGCAACATACTTAGAGTATGGCGAACGTATGGCGTGTACATGCATACATGTGGGATCCATCGTGCTTATTTTTCCCTGTCCCTTTTGGTTATCAATTTCCTTAGGTGTTCATTTCGTTCCCTGTACAAACACTGATGTATCTACATAAATGTACCTACTCTACTCACAGACGGCACAGGGATTGACGATACTGCTGCCTTACATATGTCTACATACATCTCATGGTTCAACCCCATCCCATCAGCCCTCTTTTCTTTCCTGGCCACCTTCCCTCACCCCGCTTTCCATCTCCTGTAACCTGCGTAAGTGCCTATAATTTACCCCCATAAATGCATATTTGCCTTCGGCTTCAAAGGCGAATAACAGCCTGCCTGAAGAAATGAGTCCCGAGTGGGACCCCAGATTGTCTCAGGCATATGGCAAGTCTCACATGAGACACCAAAGCCCGAGCAAAGAATGCCAGCCATCCTTGGCATGCAGCAATAGCATAATGTTCCATGAAACATTCTAGAAGGTCGCAACGCTTTAACCACATGCAATGTGGGTTAAACTCTTAACTGAACTCAAAGGAAACATAACGGCTCCGGAAACCTTCTGGGACTCTGGCTTTGGGGAGCAGAGCACAAGTACTAACCATCAAGGGTGACCGGAATAAACCCTCATAAACGGTAGTTTATTCTGCGTTATGTGCCATAAATCAAGTCTATCAGCAAAAAAGAATTGGAGGGGTCGGGAAACAGGGCTGATTGAACAGTAACAATCAAATTGAACGCTGGCAAACTAGCGTAACAGTGAATAAGAGTAGTCTTCGTCTCCAGCTTCCCTCAGTTAGTCCAACCTAACCTTTAACCCCTCCCTTCTCTCTTTCAAACTTCCTGACAAGTGCATTTGATAAATGCCGCGCTTAAAGTTTTCCCAAGTATCGAAATGGTGCTTGACTGCTGCCTTGCTTTCACTGCCCCCCCTTTCCTCTGCTGTGTGACTATGTATCTTCTTCATTTCCATCGCTGTATATCGCCGGGCAGGCCAATATGATGTCTTTGGCAATTGCTGCGCCGCTCACAAAAGAAAGTATGCCGTTTAACGACATACTATGTCTACTGAAGGAGTTTCCTTTGCCACTTAGGGTATCAAAGCTAGCTTCAGGGACAATCAATGGGCCAAATCGGCGGTCTCCAAGGATGTTCTTCTAGAGCACGGCTGATCTGATGCAGTTCACTGCAATCTACCTAGGCCAGTTTTCCATAACATAATATGGCCACCGCCTCTCAGATCCAAGACGTAATTGAACTCAGCCATAAGAACAGCCCATCAATTGAGCCTCCTCTCTCAAAGTGACAGCCATACCCTGTTTGCCACGTCAGTTTGGATAAACTCTCGATCGTAGCGCCTGCCTCATTTACATGGAGGGGGGGGGGGTTACAATGAGGCAAGAAAGAAAGTGATGGGCGAAAAGAACCTATCCGAGTCATTCATGCATTGCTTTCCTTATCTGAATGCTCTGGAAGAGCGGAGCACAGAAGAGGCAAAGCCGCCGGGCCGTAATTCTGGGAGTGGTGCAAGGTTCGTAGGAGGGGTGCAGGAGAATGATAATCAGCTGAACGATTATAATCCCAAAAAAAGATGTAAGTGTTTTATGGAAACCAATCCAAGTCCTCAATTGAGCAATTATGAAAATAAAGACCGAGGTAGATACAGTCTTGTGACTGGAGGTGCATTTTAGGAAACACCGGGTTTGCGGATAGTTGAAGGATTCAAGGCAACAAATGTTCTTGAAACAAAACATGTTTACCTGCAGTATAGTTCAAGTGAATTCAAAAAGCTGAGATAAGACCCCGGCCAACCCGGATGACGAGGCTGTAACTGAGGAAAGGTGTGGAGCCATAGTGTAAGAGAAAAAAAAAGGCGAAAGCAAGCGGCGTTGGAGGGGGTAGGGAGGGGTTTGAAATGTCTACTTTCCTTGGTTGTCTTGTTGGTGTACTAATTTGGAGCAGTGGGAAGCACGATCATCTTGATAGCCGGAATTTTGGCGTAAAAAGAAACAAAATTCATGCGTTGAATTGCGCCAAAAGAATCCTAGTCCTAGAGGAGGCAAATCCCAAGATACTTCATCCTTCATCCTAGTTCAGATATCTCGTGCCACAGAGTAAAGGGACTCCGTGAAACCCCCGTAAATAACGACCATTCAACAGACTCTCAATGCATTGACCCCATAGTGCATGCACCCACGTCCCGTTCATCACATACACACGTGATGAACAAGCTTGTAGCCCAATCTATGGGCTTCTGCAAACAAGGGGCAGTATAGAGAGTTGTGAAAAAACCACAACACCATAAAGCATCTGATTTAGCAGCACGGGACGGGTGAGACAAGTGAAATGGGAGCCAGGAGTGCATACCCAAAGGCCCCCGTGAGGGGTTAAACAGGGAGATAGTAGATAGTTGGTCAATTGATCGAATGGGAGGAGGAATTACTGTTTCCGGGAGACGGAGTTGGAAGCGAAGGGGACACGCCTGCTCAATGGAAACAGTTGAAGAGGGTGTGGGAGCAGGGGTGAATGTCCAGAAGGAACGATGATCGTTGTGATTGCGTGCCTCCGTTATGCTTCGCAATTGTGTGTTGTTCGAAAGGCGGTTGAAAAGAACCATGAGCTGACTAGCGTGATCGGAAATAGTTGAAGATTCTGTAACTGTTGGTAGTATCAAGTCTTGACGGAGGTGTTAGGATATACATGTTGTATCAATATCTATCAGCCATAAATACCCCCCCATCATCACCCTCAATTGCTTCCTCATCATCACCATTCCTCTCGAGAAGCACAGACTAGAGCCTGAACCCGTTCTCAGACATAAAACATATCCTGCATTCTTTGCCGCCCTCAAGCAGCTTCCCCACAATATCTAAATCAATCCTCACCAAATAGTCCCCGAATTTTTCAACCCCCCCCCCCCCTCACCAGATATCAATCGTTTCTGAAACACCGAACAAAACAAAAACCAAACCAAAAAGCCATGTGTTTCTACGATCAGCAAATCTTCTCCTGCAACGACCACAAATGGGGACGATTCCGTGCCCATTGCAACAAGGAGTACCGAACCGGCGAAACCTGTGGCATGAAATTGATATACGAGGCTACTCGCGTCAACGGAAAATGCCAGAACTGCAAGAAGTATGAAGTGACCTGGCGCAAAATTGTTCAGGCCACTGAGAGAGTGGCCCGATGGGAAGCCGAAGGAATCAACCCCGTGTCGACCGATAAGGAAAGGGTCAACATTGCCGCGTGGCAAAAGGAGTTAAAGGATATGGAGCTTCTGAAGCAAACTAAAATGCGAACGATATAATCCGGTGTCGACTGGCGCTTGGTAGCGAGGAATTTGTTTGAGGCTTGTACCGGTGTTTATTTTTATTGTTTTCTTATGTGTTGACGATCGTTTGTTTTCTATTTTTTGGTGTTTTCATTGTGTTTTGTTAGGAGCGGAAGAGTGTTGAGGTGAGAACACTGAGGTGACGTCGTGGTAACGGGATCTTCCGACAGCCCTGATCGGACAGGGGTTACTATTCCGGGGATCTAAAACAGTTTCATTTTTTTCTTTTCTTCGTCGTTCGCTGCAATTTTCGTTTATCTTGTACACAGAATGTCTGTGATATCTCAATATACTCTTCGGAAAATCTGCAACCGCGCTACTACTGAGTCGTTAATGATACCATTTGATGTTTGGTGTTTTTGTTTATGTTTCGGGAGCCAATTGAGAGCGAGATGGTCCCTGGGCTGTGATCCATAAATAGAATCGAGACAAGCGACTCCTGATACCATTGTCCAGGACCGGCGATCCCGTTTAGAGGCTCTGCTCATAGTTGACCAGCTAAACAAAAACACCACATAAAAACAAGTCCCAAAGTAGTGCGACGAGGGCACTGAGAATAGTCATTCAGGCGATGCGCCTGTCTTCCCGTTGCGTCAGAGAGATTATTATCCCTTGATTCTCACACGGTTGATGAACGTTGAAGCGCCCAGACGAATGGGCGTTAAGAATAGGCCTCGCTCTGGTACCCATCCTGAGTATTAAAACAACACGTGTTGTCATGATAATCTGCTGTGGTTTATAGGGAAGTGAATGCTTCCTCAAGCTACTGCCGTCAAGTGTTGAAAGATGGGTGTCCTTCAGGTAAAGCGGGGTCTGAGGTTGAACTCGCGATCCAAGCCGACTTAGCGCGGCCGGTCTGGAGTACACACAGCTACAATAGTTAATACCTCAGGAAGTTCATCATCCCCCTCCCTCCCCTCTCCTCCAGAAAGTCGTGTGTTGGTATGGGACGAGTATGTGTTCTCTGGACCGGAATGATAACAAAAAGTGCGAGACAGAACATGATTGTGGCCGTCTTCGGTGATTATAACGTTGCTGACGGCCCTGGCAAGGTGGAGATGAAAGAGTGGGGTACATGTAGCCATTATGCAGCTATGGTTGACGCCTCCCAACAACGGTATGAATGACATAGATAAAGCGCCAAAGATCTGAAAAAACATAAAAGCCTTCAATATCTGACTCCGGGTGTGCCCATTATATGTATTTCTTCCCTTAACACTGCCAACGCGTCCACGATTCATATATACTAACAATCATCCATACAGAAACAACAGAGAACGTGGCAGGTACTTTTCGAGACGCACGCATGAAACGTTCCTCCAAAACAGGAACAACGCAGCAAACTCAGCCCGTCAATTACAATCCTCAGCTTGCACGAAGTAGACTGCAAGTAGGGTCTTTTGCCGGATTCTGAAAGTGCTTGGCGATCTTTTTGTAGGTACAGAAATGTATCTTATCGCCCTTTTAGGGTCGGTCATATAACCTGCCAAAATGCACGCGACTTCTTCGGGTGTTCTGTTAGGATCATTGTTGCGATGTGATTGGCTGGATTTGTCGACAAGGTACTGTTTTTTGTGACCATATGCCATTGTCACGCGTATTCACACTACCAGGTATTTATGCCCTCACACACATATCGAGGGAATCTATATATGAAAATTCTAATTACAGGAAAATTATTGGCTGCGGCGACTCGCAAAATTACTTGCGCTATCAACTCAAAACTTAAGACATGCGTTTAAACCCGGCCTGTTTTGCTAATAGCTGCTGCAACTTACATGGGTCAGGTTTCCTGCAGTCAACTCGCAATGATATTTTTGACGAGTTTTTAGGAAACCTTTACACCACTTCGCATTTTAATTCTAGTATCGCTCCCGACAAGATGCATTATGCAGGAGTAATTTCCGCGCTTCATGTGCTCAAATATACATTAGTACCCTAAAATTGAGTGGGAACTGGAAATGATATTCTCTCCAAATTTCTGACCCAAATCGGGTTTTCTCTTGGCTTTATCTCAATGGCAGTACGAGGAAATTCTTTCCAGTATCCTTGGAAAATACTAGGCCTCTCATGCCAGCAGTGCTTAATTGATAATCTGGCCAACTGATCATACGTCACAAAACCTGGGGCGAAAAAAACCCACCCTTGATTAACTGAGTGTGTTTCGTGTTTCATGTGTTTATGTAAACTGCCAGTCCATTGGTCCTACGCCTGCCAGCTTGGCTGAGTAAAAAGTAGACTAGTCTCAAGGCGTCCCCCTTGCATTGACGTGCGCTTGTCTCCCCCAATTATTCCAATGATTCCAACACCACTTCTGGCTCGAATTTATGCCACCCTGTTGCAAACACAGTTTGTCCAGAAGAAAGCCCCAATATATCGCGTAAAGATGGTAACGTTTTCGAATATTACTCGTTGATCCGATTGCCGCCGGTACCGATATATATGCCTTTTTTTATATATATACTTGTATATGCACTTAGTAAGAATTTCACCATAATGCTATTTTTACGAAAGTATTTCTATCAAAACCCTTCACTTTCCGTAAAGAGCAAGAGGAGTTCCCTCTTTGTATTAAAACCGCCCCTGTTAAGGCTATAGCCCACATTACAATTTACAATTCATTGTTCCATATATATATAAAAGCATATAATCCTCACCGTCCAGATCAGCAGTAGTATCTCCCAAAGAAACACTTGCAGAATGACCCCACGGCAAGGCCACGATCACCGAGCTGAAGTCCCTAGATAGGAGATTCCCCTCAAACTTACGTCTCCAATACGTGTTGGCCTTTTCATAATAGTAGCCATTGGAAGGCGCTTATAACCAATCCAGCTTACGGAACCTAGGTTTAGTGGCCGATTGAAAACAGGTTTTCTGCATGTCTGACTGCATGACTGAGCGAGAAAAGTTTTGCTGTAAGCAATATTGCCATTAGCTTTCTGCCGGGCCCATGTAGCTCGAGCAGCACGTGTCGTTGGATTTTATGCATTTCCAGTCAAGTCCAATCATACATGTAGATTGTGCTAAAGCCTTTCGTACTCCACGAGGGATCAAGGTGGTAGGTATCATATGATGGCGCTTGAAAGTTAATCTTATGGCTTTTGGGTAACTAGAGCCGTTCTCATAGCCCTCGTGATAGGCTTCAGCTTACTGTGGTAAAGAAAAATCACCCATAACGCCAAAGGATCTTCGTGCTGTTTGGTCCAGTTGGAGCGTGCCAGTATTCGTGTCTATTGCAGCGGGCCCTTATCCAAGAGAGTTGACTTCATTACGCAGCATTCTCAAGAGCCAAACCTCCTCCAAGAAGGTTATTGAACTGCACTCATGGGTTGGGGTGCCGTCTTCCCAGGAAAGCCCCGCCTTCTTATTGTCTCAATTTTCTTTTCAAGCCCCCTTAGTAGAGCCTTGTATGCTTAGTGGACATTGTCTTGATCGAATTATAAATAGTTTTGCATCTAGCCGGAAATGGGAAGCTATATATGTATATATAATAAGTTGAACTGAGCTTACCAGAGCTTGGATGAGCATCTAGGAAGATATATGTATATCAGCCAAGAAGAAGGGTCTCGGGAGGGGCTTGCTAACATAATACCCCCACCAGAGATACCTCGACCGGCTTTCTATCTCCCAGGCCCAGCGGTGCCTGCGTTTGGTGTTGTGGTGTTGCCCATATAACCCCAATAGACCCAGCTACCAACGCACTATCCCACTTACCACAAAAAGATAGATCGAGAGTGCTTATTAGATCTGTATGCGGAATCATGCATGACGTTGATTTGGGTTGGTGTTTATGCGAGCTAGAGAATTTAAACAGAAGGCCCTGCAGTCCTACATGTAGTCAAGCTTAGAGTGCGGCGTGGCATAGTGGTACAACCCTCAGAGCCTAGCAATGGTTAGGGTTAGGGTTCGTCTTTGGGAGGAAGTGGCTAAAACTTCCAGTGTCTCAAAAAACAATGGTATTATACCACTGCATGTTCTGTCTACTACCTTAATAGTAGCGTATGATTTCTAGCCCGTTCCCATCGCAAAAATTCCTTTAGGGACCAACGGACTGTCGGGTTACGTATAACCCACTCTTACAGTAAATCTACCAGACCCAGCAAACTCGAGAATAAGTATCCACTTACAGAAAGCCAAAGCGTGCCCCCCCCCCCAAACAGCATATTATAGGGTATACGTATAAAATACTTGATTGCCCGGGCACTACCTAGGGCCAGAAAGACTAAGACGGGAGCTCTATATATATAGTGGTTTGACTTCTGCTGGAGGTTAATACCCTTTGACACAGGAAACCGAGGCATGGGCGGGCAGCGGCTTCCTACATCGGTATGAGGGCCTAGAATGCTTAGATCCGTTATGCAGGACCTCTCTTGGCATAGAGGCTCCGCATCACTATCAATCACTCGATCATTTTGTGCCAAGATACCTTCTCGCGAGAATGCGTTTTATAATATCCTTTTTTTCTATTGAATGTGTTTATCGGGATGCTCTTGGGTAAGATCTCCCTTGCCAATCTATCCCTAATAGCATCAATCGCGACAAATCCTTTATATATATATAGCTACGGCGCCCGGAGTGTAAAAACCCACATTTCGTTTTAAATCCCCAAGGCTTTTCACCACAACACAAGAGTTAAAACAAAAACTACATGCAGATTCTCATGAAGATGACTTATGCTTAGATGGGGTATTTTTTTTTCTCGATCTAGGGGTGTGTTAATTTTGGGGGGACCAGCCTGTCAATTTATCGCCGCCAAGACCATTTGACTCGTCGAGGTTCTGGGCCCGAGAGGAAGGTTTGTTGACGGCAACACAGGCTTTATTTACTTTTTGGCTCAAGAATACTCGGCAGTTCCTTCCCCACACGATAACCGAGCATATAAAAAACAATTTTCCCAGAAAGGTTGGTTACAGATGCCGCTTCTCTTCACGATGCGTTCTGCATATATCAGCCGTGGTCGTTGCTAGCTGGCATAATTCTTACTACGTATTGTAGGGATGCGGCTAGAGTAGACCTGATTCGCGGCGGGTAGGTTGTAGGTATGTAGTAGTACAACTCATGTCAGAGATTTTGAAATGCCCATTTGTGGTTCCATTAGTTGGCAGGTTTCCAAGAGTATGTTTATGTTTAGTAAGTACTTGTAGTAAAGTACATATATAACGCTCGCTAACTGGTTATGTTTTACTAACCGCCTGGGGTGGTGGGGATGTGTGGCTTCCCGGGCCGGGTAGCTCCGGATCTGTTAATTGCCTGATAGGTGGGTGTCACACAAAACGCTGCAGAGAAGCCAGCACATGGCGCGCGAATCTTGTTGGCGTTTGTTTGGTGTTCTGGTCCCTGCAGATCGTGAATGCTTGTGCAGGTATGTCGAGACTTTTGTGCCTTTATACATTAATTACTTTATATAATTTATGTTTTGTTTTGTGACTGTAAGTGAAATGAATCTGAATCCTTTGGGATAGAGCCTATAGCTGGGCGGCTCTTTTCTTTGGGATAATTACATGTACTTGTGTATGATTACCTGTAAACAATCATATCTGCATTAAGCTCCCGCTGTTAATTCTCACACCTTTACCCCTGCAGCACTCTAAAGCCCTTGCTTCGGGGCAGCGTGGGGTTGGTGGGTGTCGTCAGTACAGACCACACACCACAGACCGCAAGTTATGCAAGGTCCCACCTCAAAAAAAAAAAAATTCATCTTCTTCTTTACCGCTACATAACCACCATCTTTATCCCTTTAGTTTCCGAAACCTCTTTAATCCTAGAAACCTCCGAACCCTTAACCCTCATCCCCAAACGATGCATTACACAACTATTCTTCTCGGTTTCCTGACCGGCCCTGTTTTAGCCGCCTTTACCTTCAATAGCACCATCACCCAAGGCTTCACCTTTGATGGCCGCATCCCAGCAGACGGGGTTTCGCCAGACTGTAGCGCTGCCTACTCGGCCCCTATCGACTGCGATGCTAGCTTGCTACAGTTGACTGACATGGGGGCTGGAACTAGCCTCTATACGCAAGCTGGACTTGAGAAGGTTTGCACAGTCGACTGCCTCAACGCCCTTAATGACTGGAACAAAAATATGCGCCAATCATGCACCGTCCAGGATAAGGTCTTTGCGGACCAAGAGAACCTTGGCTACCTCAGCTCTGTACTAAATGAGGAGGCCTACGTGATCCAAGAGAATATTTATTGGCCATTCTGTTTTAAGGACTCGTAAGTTTTTCATCTTCTGGAAATTGGCAACGAAAAAATCAACTCTTGGGTAGTGCTACAGGAACTTTTTGTTTGGCCGCCGAATCTCTCCCTGGGTGGCCCCCCATCTCTGGCCAGACCAATGAAGCCACCACATCTGCCTTCTGCAAAAGCGACTGCCGCATGCAGGAGTCGTTCCTCATGAACCGCTATTACAACGACTATGATCTCGTGGATGCTGAAGTCGAGTGCATGGGGATCAACTTCTCCCAGCTCCCCATGAATCTTAACATGAAGGAGGCCTTCGGGTATGCCTCGACCTCGCAGGAAGGAGTTGTTGGCCCGAATACAGTCGGTAAGCTCGTAGGCGGGAAAAGCAACTGGAAATCTATCTTGATGGGTTCTGTTGGTGCGGGTTCGTCTAGCTCTAGAGCTGGCTCTGCGGCGGCTGCGGGGGAGCAGCAGGGGGCGGCCGATAGGGTTAGGGTTTCTGGTATCTTTCTCGTTGCTGTTGTGGGGGTTGTCTTGATATAGAGGGTATATTTCTAGATGTGAATATCCCATTTGTAGGGCGAAAAAGCATGTTATGGCGTTTCGGTATTTTTAGTTTTTAGTTTATAGTTTTCATAATCCAGCTGTATGATACAAGTCGATGTCTGAATCTTGGGTCAACCACGCAGCCTATCAACTTCGAATCCTCATAGAGCTCATAGAGTTTAAGGAACCTTTGTATGAGGGCTCCGAATTAACTCTTCTGTCATTTGCCGGAGTCTGCAGATCTTTTTTTTTTTTTAGTGGACTGGTGAAGCTTTATTGCGTTGCTACACCGGGCCCCTTTACCGATATTATACCGATAGAAGAATACAAAGCACCTGTACGATTAGATATCCGTTATCTGTTTTTTTTTTCCTTTTTTTTTTTTCCTTTCCTTCTACGACCAGATCTGCAGAGGGGTTTTGAAGGCCATCATGGCCTCCACACCAGACAACCAGAACTCTTTAGCCTCAGCTGGAGGTGGTAGCAAAAATAGTATTATAGTAATTGTCGCGCTTTTCGTGTACTAGCAGAAGGTTCTGTTTTGTTTCTGCACACCCGAGGAGGATTGTTGGACGGAATTGTGATTGGAAGGGGAGAGCTCGCAAGGTTATGGCAGGAAATGAAGGAAATGATTGCGATGCAGCAAAAAACTCTATCTATGCCAAGCCGCGTAGAAGACCCTTAATTACAGATCTACAACCACCCCATGCCAAGCTTTATTGTAGGTGATAGGCTGTGTTAATGGACTCAACTCACGTCCTCATTATTCATAGCTATAGCCGCATACTTAGTACATGTAGTTATATCCCGTGTTAGTTGAATTCGGCATCAAATAAGATTCTACACAGTTGCGGTGAAAATTACAGAGTACATAAGAAAACAATTTCTTCCTAGCTTTATAATTACAGCACGTCCTCTAGTTTTGGTAGAACCCTCTCAAACATGATGTCTGTCCTCATCGTATACTTGACTCCTGCCGTCACTGGCTCTCCCGAATGTAACAACCCCTTGTGCTGGAATATCAAGACCCTTCCTACTTTTGGCTCGACATCTAGACATTGATCCGCCTCTGGGTTGCGAGATAGGTAGTTATATGGCAGAAAACGGGTGGAACCGCCTTTGAGGCCCTCGGCATCGTCGCCGGAGGAATTGAGGTAGAGGTGAAGTGTCAGAAAGGAGTGCTCTTTGTCGTCTGGGGTAACGTAGGACCCGTCGCCATGGGCTAATGGAGGAGTGTCAGTATATTCGTAAAAATTTGGTAGGATGGCTAATTAGTACACACTTACGTTTGAAGTACTGATCCTTGGTATATCTCAAGAACCGAAGCCGCTCATTAAGTCTATCCATCCGATTCGATCAGCAACCCTTTCGCTCACCACCCGGTACCACATACCTCGTCATCTTCCACTTATAACACTTCCCCGCATACCCTCCGATATCCCACCCCGTGCCCACCCCTATCTCTACCACCTCATCCAGGTAAGGCCTTACTCGCCCATATATCAACTCTGCGAGCTCGAAATCGTCAATCATAATCCTAGTGCAGTCGCGGATATCCTTCCGCAGCACCTGGCTGAAGCCCGAATTGATTAGTGCCTCCTGCCACCCACCGCCTGTCAACGCCACAAACTGCAGCAGGCTGTGGCACTCGTCAGGGGTGAACAGGTCGTCTATCACGAGCGCATAGCTCATGGGCTTCGAGTAGGAGCGCGCGAGAGGGGTTTTCGCGAAGTCAATCCGCTCGGCGTGGACGCCGGTTGGGGCGGAAGGGGTAGAGAGAAGCTTTGTTTTGATGATTTGGGCATCCATAGCTGGGTTGGTAGAGCGCGTATATATGTATATATATGCTGATTCGGGTTGAATGTAGATTTATTGGAAGGTCTTTCCTTAAAGCCTATGCAGGAGGAGGGGGGGGGGGGATTTATAGAGATGAGCTCTATCATCGCGGCAGTGCTACTAGGTCTTACTTGCGGGGTAGCTTCTGTAGAAGTGAGGCTGAGTCTACAATATCTCATGATCTACGTATACTACATGTAATTATACAGTATGAGTATGAGTACATATGAGTATGAGTACATATGAGTATGAGTACAAATATGCACTTCTAGAGAACACGTAACCGATTATATTACCTCTCTTTCTCACAAGGTATCTACATGTAGTTAGCTAGAGCTCTGTACCTGGGCATCTGATAAAAAATGCCCTGTGGCCGTGAGGCAATCCAGCACTGACTCAATGATCCCAGAATATATAGTGTAGATACCACCTTACTCTAGATGGACTGATGTTAGATTAGGGTTAGGCTCGCCTATTATCCCCCCCCCCCCCCCCCCCGCGCGGATCGAGGCTTGGTGTGTCCTGACAGGGTTACTGTATATATGTACTATCGATTATCATTGGTCGGATTGTTCAACCAATGAACTGTGAGGCATTCGCTACCTACTGTTATGTCCTGGGCGTATGAGACATTCACGAAATCTCTCTCATGCATGAAAGTCATGTGATATCCAATTTTTGCTGTAAGATATGTCCGGGTAAGCTGTTTGCTGCATTATCAGTCTTGAAATTACTTGTGAAATACCATAGACTTCGCTGAATGCTGCTTTATTCTAGTCAATCACTTCCTACAAAGGCGACGCTAATGCATGAGAGAGATTTCGCGAATGTCTCATACGCCCAGGACATAGCAAAACTTTTATTCCCCGAGTGTCTTAAGAGTTAAGGTACAAGTTACGAGTAACTATATAGTGCGTTGTGACCAACTATACCTCCACGTGTTGTGACACGGTTTCGTGACACACACTACTCTTTGCACCTTACATTTAACTAACATCGTCATGATCCTTCTATGTCATACTCGTCTACTATTGGGTTAAAGTTGATTAAGTAGGTATATGTACGTACGTACCCACATAGGTATTGGAAAGCTTAAGTGGCGCAGGTTTTGGCCTCAATATGACAAATCTTTTTTATTTCCTCGCTATCCCTTAGACGGTCAGTCCAAATTGAAATATAAAACTAACCGTATCTGCGCATTTGTGCTGTGTTGAACTCACTGAATGTTTATTCTAGCACTTGGTAACCCAGTGTAACACGTTGGGACATTCACAGCCTCAATGCCAGGATAAACATGAGCGGCGTTCAACTCAGAACAGATACCGGGTATGGTTAGTTTTATATTTCAATTTTGACTGACCGTCTAAGGGATAATCTGCATTTGCGGGGGTTACATTTTTACTATGTATATAGGTTACATCGAGTGGTCCACCACAATATTGTTCGCCCAAGTTAAAGTGTACCTACATCTAATGGGGATAGTCCAGTTAGGTGTGCTGCGACGTTTCGCACAGTATAAATATGAAGCCCGAGATGCCCTTTTAATCATGTACGTCATATAGTATTGATCATGGTCCGTTTTGTGAAGTAGGTATTTGGATGCATGGCTTGCAACTGTTCCCAGTCTTATTGAAGCAATTTTCATTACTCTGATACAACTCTGGCTTTTACGTAAAAAAAAGTTTAAAAAAAATCCAGTTTTTACTTTTAAAGTGAAGAATATTCCGTCTTGATACCTTTCACCTATGTAAGTACAGAGGTGAATGTGGTCGTGCGTTACTACATATAACTGCTCTGGCTGCTACCCATAGCGTTGATACAAACCCAACCAATGAAACACTGCGAGGAGCATGTCTGTATTTTACGTGCATATATATACCCGATATGTAGGTAAATCCCCTCCCAAAGGCCTGAACCTACCTAGCAACGGGGTTCTCTACTAAAAGATTTTATAATACCTTAACCACTCCCTTTTAACAATTCAAAAATGTGCAAAAGGCTTCTCCCAAGGGTCAATAGTTTACCCCTATTCATCATTATAATTAATTGTGTTGTGGTTCTACACTTGGAACCTGGTTCCACCTAGTTTGGGTGGTAGAGTAATTGGCCCTTTCACTTTACGTTGGCCTTTTCAACCCGCCTCACTGGTAATATCCCTGACCCCGACCTTGGATACGTATAAGCACAATGGAGCATAATAGTCATTCTCATCCTCCTCCCACCTCATTCCCACCCCCCATACTCGTTTAGGATTAACCTTAGCCCGGACCTCCTCATGTTCTGTTTTATTACAGGGAAAGAAAGACAGAAGTGAAAGAAAAGACATAAAAACGGCACCATGAATTCCGATTTTTGCTGCCCAAAAATAAAGGCCCCCAAAAATATGAATTGTGAAAAATAAAGAAAGAAAACCCTTTAAAAAAATCATATTGCGGATCCTCATCCCATTTCAGACCACCGCGCGCACACCTACCCCACATGAGCTAGCTCAAAAATGACCGCAAATGAGAACAAAGAAAAATTTACCACGATTAAGATGATGACCCAAAGGAAAGCGCATCTCTTGAATACAAATACACTTTAAGAGGACTCAACATAATAAGACACTATGGGCTATTGTGTTGCTGAATGACAAAAGATAAGAGTATCAGCAGGTACATGACGGACTAACGCAGACAGCAACATAAATCTTTATTTTTTCATGCCCAGTACCTCTTTTAAAAATAATAGTGGAGAGAAAAGGGGATTTTTCTTAAAAAAAAAAAAAAAAAAAGAAGGGGAAGAAAGGGGAGAAAGAAAGAAAGAAGAGAAAACGCCCTCCCAACCTAAATCCACGCCGAATCGGCTTTAAAGAAAGGGCGTTAAAATGTGGGCTAGACTGATAATACGGAATTCTTCATAAAGAATTGATATGCTTAAAGGAAAAGGGCTCCCTCATCCATGCTTAAGATCCTCCCATCTGCTTTTCAATTATTTTCGCCAGAGCATCGGGGTCGTTTTGTATCTCAGGGTTTTCGACAAGAATCTTATTGATCATCATGAGTTGATTGGCGTCCATGTCGGGGAAAATTTGAACAAGATTCTGGGTCATTTCTGCCAATGGTATAGGGAGCGACCCAGAGGCTGGTGAGGGTGCGTTGTGGGCAGGATTAGGAGGATACGGTCCTCCATTGTATGGGGTGTTGTATTGTTGGTGAACGTTGGGGACCGGATAGGTAAAGTTATGTTGCTGCGCCTGTTGAGGAGGTGTGTATGGTGTTCCTTGATGGTGCATAGCTGATGGGGTTGGGGCGATTGGGGTGAACGGAGATCCAGCATCTGAAGCACGATGGTGCATTTGCGTATAAGGAGACATTGACGCAGTGGGATGCGTTGGGGTTGCTGAGGATAGGCCCACAAGATTTCGAATAACGACAAAAATGACGATTAGGAGCTTTCCCGGACGGCCGTTTTGGGGGATACTTGAAGGCGGATCTAATACGTTGAACCAATCTGGAAGACTGTCCTTCTCATCGACGGGAACAATGTAAAGATCCTTAATACACTTTTGCAGGTGTTTTCCAACGACTGCGTACCTGTCCCTCTCCTTGAAATAGTCGAAGAGCTTTTTGAACTCTGTTTGGGCCATACTATCTGTGGGGGTGAGAGAAACCATAACAAGAGAGCTACTTTTCGAGAACTTCTGACCGCACAAATACTCAGTTGCGCGATCATGCTTGATGCGACCATCGATATGCAAAACGTCGGTTAACAAATCAGACCATTTAGTACTCGCAACATACTCTGGGCCTCCAACTAATGCAGCTGTAGCTGATAGACTTGCAATTCCATTCATTTCTACGCGCCCCTTCCATTCATCCTCTTCTTCTTCGTGGCGTGGGGAGTAATGGTCATCATCTGACATGGCACTTGCTGGGGAGTATGGTGGTGTGGCATCACCGTCATCATCTTTAAGAAGCATATCAATATCCTTATCAATCTTAGGGTCTGCGTCACGGGTCGTGGCCGGAACAGCTGGCCTCATCGCTCTAGGAATACGGTTTGTGTCCGGTGCCTCAATGTGATCCCAGACGTTCTCGATACTAAAATTCCGTCCTTTTTCGGGTTTAGCGTCAGAAACGGGAGGCCGCGACGGAGATCTCAAACCCTCTTCATGGTTCTCAGGCGCAGTGACCGGGCTCTCTGTAATTTCAACGGCGGCAGAAGGCGATTTGTCGGTCGCAGAGACTGGTGGGTCATCGGTGGAATCAGACCGGTGTAAAATCCCGCCGGATGGAACGAGACTATCGACGTCGTGATCTGTTGGTTCGGTGTCCTCGACTTCACCGACCAATTCCTCGCCTTTATGTGTCCTCCGAATTCGAGGCCCAGTTTCCGTGATCAAAGTGTTATGCTTCTCGGATTCTAGACGTATCCTCTGCATCAACTCCTTTAGCTCCTTCGACGCCATCTCATCTGTTGTCATGTGGGCCAGCCTAGAAGGCTCCAAATTCTCCTTCAACAGCTCCTCACTCAATGAAGGATTGGCGCGGAGGTTGTACGCAACAGACCTTACTTTCTTGGTGTATTCAGGAGGTAATTCGCCTCCTTTGAAGAAAAGTAGATAGACATGATGCTCCACCTGTAATGCAAGGTTTTCGCAGACTTTATTAACTGTTTGGCCTTGCGGCAAAACCAGTTCGTTTTCAGAGACAAGGGTATTGGCGCGCTCAATGAGTGGTACCATTAGAAAGCTCGCGACTTTCCGACGGCCTTCGTTTCGAAGCTCGTCAATGGTCTCAACAAGCTCTTTCTGGGGTGTGTTATCCTCTGTTTTCTGCCTCTTGATTGGCGGTTTTGCTATAGAAGCTCTTCTAGGCGATGGCTTCACATCCTTGGGACTAGCATCTACCGCGATCGCTGATACCCGGCGTATTCTCTTGTGTGGTTCCTAGAAAGATTTGTTTTTAGAAATAATACGGCATGCCTGCCTGGGTCACGGATATATACCTCATCCTCATGCTTGTATTCTCCATCCGAGTCGCCTGTAGGTTTCCGTTTGAGCGATTTGATCGATCTGATAGAATCTCGTCGAGCATCCTTCCTGCTGGGTTCCTCTTTTGTAGAGGAAATTGGGGTCTGTGGAGCCCAAAAAATCTCATAATATTAGTCTCTGCGGAGAGGGCAGCGACGGCGATCTTACCTGAGGCTCCATTGAATCCTCCATTGCTTCCTTCGAAACCCCATTCCCATTACTTTCGATGGATTCCTTGGTAAGAGACAACTCCATGGACTCTGTCCTTCCGCGATCTTCTGGCTCTTCTGGCCTTTCCTGCTCCTCTTGCGTGACTTGTTTTTCTACCCCTCCCGCTATTTCTGGCCCCTCTGGCCCCTCTGGCCCCTCTGGTTCCTCTGGTTCCTCTGGTTCCTCTGGCTCCTCTGGCCCCTCTGGTTCCTCTGGCCCCTCTGGCTCCTCTGGCTCCTCTGGCTCCTCTGGCTCCTCTGGCTCCTCTGGCTCCTCTGGCTCCTCTGGCTCCTCTGGCTCCTCTGGCTCCTCTGGCTCCTCTGGTTCCTCTGGTTCCTCTGGTTCCTCTGGCTCCTCTGGCTCCTCTGGCTCCTCTTCTAGCTTGCCTGGTTCTTCTGGATGTTTTAGCTGCTCTTCCTCTGTCTCCCCTGAATACTCTGGGGGCTTGTTTGGGATGTCTTCCTGCGTACCCTGCGCAATGTCGATATCCATTGGGTCATCCTGCTCCGCAACCGGAGGGGGGGTTCGTCTCGGCACCTCCACTTCCACTACAACCTGCTTCTTCTTCCTCCTTTGCATTGGCTTTTTTAGCACAGGTGTATCACTTGGCGCAGGTAACTCCGGAAACTCTGGGGCCGGGGCAGCTTCGCTTTTGGTGGGAGTTGGTTCATTCTTGAAATTCCTAGCAGACATTGAATCTTGTTTCTGACCTCTAGCCGGTGTTGAGTCTTTCTTTCCCCTTCTCCTTCCAGTTGGTTTCTTTTCCCAAGGCTTCCCACCCTTCTCCAATTGATTCAAAAGGACTTGGTGATTTTCCGGCCTGCAGACCTCGCAAAAGTACTGCTTTGGGATTTTCTTCTTGGGGATCCCCATACACTGGGTATGCTGCCAGGCTTCACACCCTTCACACTGGATCATCATCCTCGAATCATCCTCGTCCTCTTCTTTTGCTCCACAGACACATCGGATGATATCATCAGGCGATCCATTGGTGTTCTCCCCTTCCACAGTCTGCGACCTGTCTGGTGAGGCTCGCTCTTTCGCGGGGGTCTTTTTTTTCGCTTTCGACGCTTGACCTGAAGCGGGCGCAGGCGACGCGCTTTCGAGTCCGATATCGGAGAGGCGGTTGTTAACACCTTTCGTAGAACGAACGCTGCGTCGTGGCTCTGTCAGAAGCGCGCCAGTTAGCCATGTACATGTCTTTAATTGCGTGATTTAAACGTGGGGATGATAAACGTGATGGGAGGAAGCCTGAGGCGGCGGGGAGAGGGAAATTGTTTGACGGAGGCTTACCAGCCATGATCGATTTTTAAAGGGGTTTATTTATCGAAGTGCAATACTAAATCTGCTTGTCTTTCTCTCTTCCCTGGAGATATTTTGTCTAATGGTGGAGTTTGTTGTTGATGGCCCAACGGCCAAATTTTTACACGGACCAGGCTAGCGCGCGATATGGAACCCTCGGATGCAGTGGGATGGCAGGAAAGTGCATACACAGTTCAAGGAATACGAATCGGAGGGGGAGGGGGGAGAACGAAGGGAATAGAATCTCTAGGGTTTTCTTTCTAGTCGGACGGTGTAGATAGGCAATACCCAACAGTTCTGTGTCTCGTCTTCTTCTCTTTCTCACGGTGGTCTCTCACAAAATCTTAACTTTTTCTTTCTCCCCCGTGGTCTCGTGACAAGCGAACAGTCTCTCCTCTTTCTTGGTATCTTTATCACGAAATGCTGGCAGCGTGTTCCGTCTGTCTGTTCCTATGACGACACTTTTCTGGGCTTACTCTCACAGGCAATGATTTTGGTAACCTCCTTACTTGCAGATGTTGTTATGATAGGCGGTGAAGTTTTGGGCGAGGGAAAGTTAAGGTGGGGGAGGGGAGGGAAAAGCGGAGGAGATGACAGAACGTCGAGTCGGCGATCAAACGAAAAGGAAGGATGATGAAAGAAACAAGAGACTGTCTCGGCAACATACTCTATACGCACTTGACGCGTATATTAGGGTACAGATCACGGGAACTTAGTGGTGTGACCTAACATGCTTGGCAACGCGCTGCCCCTTCGGATTCCGCAGCCTGGTTGGATACATTCATACTGCGCTGTTCCGCGGTGAACTCAACCATCTCACAGTATTTCAAACATTCTTACCGCACCGAGCACTACTTCCACGCCGTAATATACCATTCTTACTCTCTTCTAGTCTCGTTACCTTCTTACCCAGATCATTTAAACTTCACAATGGCCGATGTACGCAAACTCCTCCAGGCTGAACGCAGACTCCGAGAAACAGCCAAATCCAAGCCCGACCGGCCAGCACCGGGCAATTCCCGCGCCTCAGCGAAACGATCCCTTGCTGAGCTCGATGGAGCTGTAGGAGAAGCCACAAAACGACCAAGAACCACAAAACCCACCAGCTCGGCTTTCTACGATGCAGATGATGCGGAGGCAGTCAACACAGCTAGGAATGACAACATATCCCCACAAAATCAAAGGAATACTGCAGAAACGGACGACGCATCTATGGCAGGAGCGCCGGACACTAACGCCAACTCGTCAACATTACCGTCCGACTTCTTTGGAGCAGGATCGGCGGTACCGAGTAATGCACAGGTCGAGGTGGATGAGGATGAGTGGGCCGCCTTTCAAGCTGATGTAGTGGAACCTGTCGTGCCCGTAACATCTTCAGTGGTTATTGAGGCAGCGCCGACGACAAATAATTCCACAGTAGCTGCTCCCGATGAACAGGACGATGTGGATGACTATGCCAGGGGAGAAGAAGAGGATGCAAAGCAGAAGCTTATAGATGAGTTTGAGGAGATGGAAGGGCTAGAGCAGCGAGTACTGCGCTTGAAGGAAAGGCGAGAAGCGCTGAAGAACAAAACCCCTGTAGGGATGGAGTTGGCGGTAGATCAGGACCACCAAGACGCCGAAGATGAAGATGAAGACGAAGATGAAGACGACGACGAAGACGATTTCTTCCGGGTTAGAGGGTCATAGGTTATATATGTAATCTGTGAAAAGCTTTCATTGTGGTCTTTCTTTTACTTCTCTTTCTTCCCCTAGGGTGGACAATGTGAACGAATCCCCTCCCCGTTCCGTTGTATACAAAAGTTGTTCTTTGTTCCTGTAATAGTAAATTATTGTAAAGTATGGCAAGTCTTATTGGTCGGCGGGTATACGTATATGCAATACCTAATATATTGTTGAAATATTCGGGCGGTATCGAAAAACTTACCTTGTATCAAACTCAGGGAAGGCTCTAGGCATAAAATTTGGTGAATGCTAGAAGTTGCCAAGCAAATGATGAGACAAGACGCTGTCAAGAAATCGTGCAGATCATGTGGGCTGTCACCAATAACATTTATACATGTGCTGGACGGATAATACCGGACAAGATCGAGATGATTGGTTTTCATTTCCCTGTGCCGGGAAGATAAACATCTTGATGTAGGCACCGTCACCAGCAGGTAGGTACATGTAGGTGGTTGCCTCGGCCACGTTAAGATTCAGTTCAGACCTCTTTTGAAGTCTTATCTACACAGGACGCATCCCAAGCCCCACATAACTACATGTACTGTAGGTACATGAGCACCCAGTACAGTTCAGTAACGGTAATAGGATAGAGGTATCTTGTAGATAAAGGCTTATCCAATGTTGACTAAACCCCCCAAAACCGAACCCTCCTCCTAATTTACCATGGCTATGACACCCCGATCAATTATATACAACCTCTTGAGCCCCCCGATTCCCAGGTTATCATAGCTGGTACTATTGCATACTTACTCCACAATGCCAGGACTTTCAGGTATGGTGCGCGCACCACCTTGGCCCAACCAAGCTTAGGCTGGTCTGGTTGAAATAACCCCCCGTCTGTCAGACTTCCCTGACCAGACCAGTAGGGGGTTTGAAGGCACTGAATACGGGGGGGAGGGGGCGGTCCTTACTACGAGTCCTTTTACCGATCGCTGCAAGCGCTGCATGTGAAGCACGCCGGTCTTGGCGATCTCCCTAGAGTGAGAACTGCAGGAACCCTTACGCTTAACAACCCCATGGCGGATCAATAAACCTTGGCTCTCACAACCTGCAGCTCAACGGGTTTATATTACCCCCTCTTTTGGAGGCTTTCCTTACTCCCCTTGCTGACGACGACCTGTACTCAGCGATCTCCATACCTCACCTCACCATGTAACCTGCAGAAGATAAAAAAAAACATATCGATTTCAATCTAGTGATTGCCATTTGTTTGCCCCGCACGGGAACGTACACAGCTGTAGCTGCTTCAAGATGAGATAGATAGGAGATCTTTTAAACATTGGTACAGGCATAAAAGTTAATGGAGCTTGATAAGCAGCAGCAGCATTTACAAAACATAAACTATGGGGGACTCACGGGGATCCCTAACCAGGTGAATGGTACACAACCTGGAGGTGGTATATTAATATATATATTTTCATACTCGGATAGCACAGCAATAGATATAACCGTGAGTGAATCAGGAAGGTCAAACAACCAAACCAAGAAACGGCTTCACTGTTTGGGCTAGAAAAACAAGGTATGTATAAACTGTGTTACTATAACTGTAAAACTCTTTTTGACTTTCAGAACTCTCAAGTGATCCATTTCACGACTGATGATAGAGCTGAAACGGGTGATCCTGCAGCTGCTATATCGGTCACTCGCGAGTATAAACTAACATACATGTAGTAAATTATTGAGCCTATCTTACAAAACCGCGATTGAGTGGCGTTTTGATATTGACTTAAGCCATGGCAACGGGAGATCCCAAGAGTACGCAAGTACATACATGTATGCACCCGGTACACTTAAGCCCCGAAGACTCAGGAGTTTACCGTGGTCCACGCTACTGTATGGGATCGATTCGGATAAACTTCTTACGCAGTGAGATCTAACAACAAAAACGGACTGAGCTCTCTGTACTATTTTTTCCCTCCCCTCCCCGCCTCTCTCTTTCTTTTTGTTGTCACATATTAGAGGAAATCAGCTCCTGGGTTTAAGTGCTGGTGTTAGCTCTGAGCATTTGAGCATGATTCACTGCCAGTCACATATAGATATCAATATTAAACCGAGCATGTCTTGTGGTCCATTGTTTTAGAAAATTAGGACCCCTCTAATCGCCATGGAACAAATAGAAAATAGACGCTGTGGACCGTTTGTTCCTAGCACAACGTATTTTATCCTCTTTAGCCTTGGGTCTGCGGGTCTGTCTAGCTGTTTTTCAGAGTGGCACTGTACGTTATGTACGGGATTCCCTCCCGGGATTAGTCGGAAAGACGCTTGATTGGGACTCAGGCGAGTGGGAACCGAAAAAGCGAAGAACAAGGAAACAAAACGATATGCGTGCTTGACGGTACGGGTACAGGGTGGAGATTTTAGTTACCCGTTGAAAGTGAGGAAACAAGCGAAATGGTTATGACCAGGGTCTACACTATCACCAGAGATCGTAGGGCAGAGAGACACAGCCCCATTTGCTTCTAAGACCATGATACTTAGGGTCCTTCTGTGTCCCCACATTGGCAATCACTCTTTAGGGCGGTTTGATATTTGACTTTGTCTTGTTCCTATTCGCTCTCTACTGGCTGGATTCCTGGCCCGGACAAGGCAACGACAACTGATTAGACTGCACAGGCCACGAAAGAAATGGTGGAGAGATAGTGAGAAAATCACACTCCGTACTCTATGTACCCACAATAATAAGGGTTTTCTACTCTACAGTCTTGCACGTGTATAACCCACTCCATCATCTAAGGGGGTTCAATCTCCAGACCACCCCCATAAAGCCCCCTCCTTTCAAACCCTGATTAGATCACCCTGAACTTATTTTCCGTGATTCTTACCGTCAGTGGTACCGGTGATTCTTCCAAATTCCCTGTATTCCTCTAAACCAATCAGAGATTAACCTCCCCAAAAAGGTCTCTGCCTTTCACCAATATAGCTACCCCGCTCCGAAAGAGAAAAAAAAGGTAAAAAAATACAAAACCCGAAAACCCAAACCACCTCTATAGTCTTTAAATTTCCCCATGTAGAAGTCCTTGTAGGAAACATAACTACGGACATCGAAAAGAGAAAAAGAAAAGAGAAAAGAAAAGAAAAGAGAAAAAGAAAGCACCATATAGGCACAATAAATATTGAACCTGCCAGGTGGAGAAAAAAAGAAAAGAATATGTAAAATAAACAGAAAACCCCTTAAAAACAAGAATATTCGACAACTCAAAATGGTCAGCAAGACAAAATCCTCGCTCCTTTTACAAAATACCTCCCTCGTCCCGCCATCGAACAGTTAAACTTTATCGATAGCTCAATTCTTCTCCATACATGTAAACGAAATAGATAAATAAAAAGAAAAATCATTAGCTAGTCCACGGTTGGTCAACCGGTGGGGGAGGCCCACTTTGTGCGTTGCCCGCCCACGGTGCCATCCATAGAAATTCACTGTCATCTATAGGAGCAATGCTCGGAAGAACATTAAGCTCCGCCGTCTTTGTAATCATGTCCTTCGAACTCAAAAAACCATCGCTATAACCTGCATATAATCCCATGCTTTGCGCCTCAGGTTCCAGTACCCCATCGACACTAGCTCCCAAACCCAATCCCGTGCTAAAAGAGTTTACTCGTGATGTCGGCCCAAGAGCCAACAGTTTCTCAACATTGAGATCGTCGAAGCTAGCGTTTGCGACCATTCCAACTTGCTGTAAACCGATGAACGACGAGGCCGCGCTTACACGATATCCGTCAGACTCGGCTTGATCTGAAGCGTCAGATGATGAAGATCGAGTGACAGTTCCATTCCCATTCAAGGGGCTCGGCCCACCCACCGGACCAATCAAGTCATCAATTTCATCTCCAGAAACAGACCCTGCCGCCAGCCCTGGCTGAAAGGGAAGAAACGATCCTAAATCCAATTGTGATGTGTCGTAAGATGCGCCCAAAGGATGTTCTTCAAATGCAGTATCGAATTGGCCATATGCTGGAGGCCACCCCGCCGACTGCGGAGGATATAAGCCAGCAGAAAATTGATAGCTGTCGGATTCTGCTGCTGATGGGAGAAGCTCTTGACTTGGAAAATCTTGAAGAGTAAACGGTGGATGATTTGTATTTACGACGAGCCCTGGTGGAATGCGGGAAGAAGCAGGCTTCAATGTTTGCTGTGCCAGCTGAGGAGTCAGTTCCAATGGGGTGATGCTTGTGGTTGTCATTTGGAGAGCCGGGTACGTCCGGAGGTCTGGCGATGATTGTTCGGATTTGATTCGCCGAGGTTTTTGTGATGCTACCGTTGAGGGCGCTGAAGCAGAAGCCGTTACTTTGGTACATCCGTTGACGTGTTCTCCAAAGGCATGCCCAGTGTGTCCCACGGGTGGGATCGTGTATGGCGATGATCCATGTATACTCCCATGGTGTTTGTGGGTTGGTCGGTGGTGTCCATTGGCGAAAGTGGTAAGTGAGCTTTCAGACTGGGTCATCTGTAGCCGGGGCTTTCGAACATCTGGTGGGGTGGTAGAAGTGCAGGATTCTGATGCAGAAAGCTCAGGGACTGGGTCCAAATGTGGCTCCTTCTTCAATGAACATGTACAGCGTCCTCCATGACAGCAGTTGCAAGACGCTCCATCTTATGAAAAGGTTTAGTGACAACTTCACCGTAAACTACACATAGGCAGAGTGCTCACTTTTTGCATCCCCATCCTCACTGGAAACATGACATGCTCCGGCCGGTGGAATAGATTTCCCACTCTTGGCCTGTTCTTTAAGGAATGCCAGTCGTTCTCCACAGTCACACTTGACATGAGCGGAACGGGATTTTCGCATGTGACGACAATGACTGCATTGAGATACCGGGCGTCCTTTTTTCGCAATAGGTAGAAGTTTACGATCTATCAAGTCCCGAAGATTAGTATTATCGTTCCAGGATGCAGCTTGGGTGTGGGTGGGGTGGGTGGGTTGGTGCGTGGATGGATGGATGTATGGTTGAGAAAGGCAAATATTGAGGATGACATCGTCAAAGCCATCGCCCCTCTAAATAGAATGGGTCGGAGGTGGAGGTAGAGGTGGAGGTGGGAGGATTGGGAACTGACCCGAATGATTGCACCCGCTTACTCTGTGGCCTCTAATGCAGGCCTCGCAGGCCATTTTGACCCCATCTATAATCATCGTGAATGCAAATGGAAAGCCACTCGAGCGGGGTGGGATCGGATCTCAAAATGTGACGACGGATTTCTGATTCTCCAGAAGCGGCCACAGGAGGACCACTTTTCTGAATCTATCTCGCCGAGTCTAGTCAAGATAGAGAAAGACGGGGAGAGATATGATACGGTGTGGATTCTTTTTTAAACAAGGTAGAAAAGTATGTAGCCCGAAGAACAAATAAACTTGGAAAGTACTTTCGAGGATATCTTCGTCGCCGGAGAAGTATGGTTATAGCGACTGACTGACTGACTTTGACGCCCCGCTGAACAGTACTGAAAGCAAAACACCCAAAAACGCCGCCACACACAAAAAAAAAACCAATTCAGCTGCTCTATAGGTTGATGGCCCCTCGCCTTGCACGGGCCGTATTGGCGCCGGCTTCGAAAGCGTTCACGCGGACGTCCGAGTGGAACACCAAAATCCGTAGAGTTTCTCAGTATCCAAGGGGCGGAAAAGGTGTAGGAATGAGAAGAAGAAGAGGAAAAGAGAAAAGAAGAGGAGGCCGGGAGCAGGGAGAAACGGGAGCTTTAACGGGAATCGCAAAAGGTGAAAGAGCAAGGATCGGTGAAGGATGGTGGACTCAGATTGGCGGAGAGGCCGCGCTGGCAAGCCTTATGCTGACTGGACGGCGTGCAGAAAGAAGCAACCTGATCCAGAAGAAGGAAGGGTCTGAAGATGGTAAAAGAACAGAATAAGCAACTAGCATGCAGTCTGTTCTACCTACGCCGTCTACTACCACCATTCACAACCACCACTATTACCATTCATTACCACCACTGCCATCATCTCCTCCACTCCTCCACTCTCCACTCCTCCACTCCTCCACTCCTCCACCACCTCCAGTCCAGTTCTAACAGACAAGATCTGAGCCAAGGCCGTCCATATGTCCCTATGGAGACCCCGGCAGGAAAAGCTGCGGCACGGCAGCACTACCTCCACTCCTGCTCCCACTACACTGTTACAGACGACCAGCTAGTTAGAGCAATGCAAAAAACTGAAACGAAAGCAAAATGTTCCAAAAGTAGCAATATTAAGGATATTATGAAACCCAGAAACCTAGACAAGGTGATTCATTCCAGATAAGGCAGGAATCACAGACCCCAACCAAACGTGGGATGGTGTCAAGAAACACAGCCAACACGACGCGTGGGGGATGGGTGGAAAAGAAAAGATGTCTGAAGGGTGAGAGACGGGCTATTATGGACACCTCTGGATCCACGTTGGCCAATCAATGAATGCAACCGCTGTTTTTTTTTCCCGACCGCAAAAACGCACGTCTGAGAAACCAAAGGAGAAAAAAATAAAATAAAAAAATAAAAAAAATAAAAATCACACACAGAGAGTTTTATTCGATGTTTACGCGACTGGCGACGACGACGGCAACGACAACAGGCTTGCTTTGTTTTGATCTCCAGTCAAGATCAAATGGCGGGGCCATGCCAGGCGAGACGGGCATGCCATTGTAGTTATGGTTCCCTTAAGAACCTTTCCAATCTAACCCCAAAAAAGAACAAAGCAACCATAATAGCAACCAGTGCCTGCTACTGGTGTCAGGACTCAGGAACAAACACATCGACACTTCTGGTGATCATTGATGCACTATACCTGTCTTAATGGTCTCTCGTGTACCAATACTACGTGTATACGGCACAGTACCGATGTCTAGCCCTATCTCTGAAAATTACAGTAGCACTGGTTCCTGCACCGGCATTCCCACTCTGGAGTGGGGTGACTTAGACTTTATTTTGCACAAATATGTGTGCGTACCTAGGTTAAGTTTATACCTAAAAGTCCTAAAAGTATACAGTAAGTACATCTTACCTCCAATACCTCTAAGGTAGAAGACAATGCTACTCTTTATCACGGAACGTATATGGGGCATGAGATATGTATCTGCTCTACATACATTCTTTATGCTGCACAGTTGCACCAGTGTGATACTGGTTGTTGGTCCGAAGAGGGCATGACAGTCTGCCAGAGTTGATCCGAAAGACGAGCGTGACGATGCCCCTCATTTTTAACTTCCTCGATCGCTGGGGGCCTCCGGACCCGTCGCCGGCTTCTCCGGAATTGATTATTCCGAGCTAGATATCCATCGGGTTAGGTCACAAAAAAAAACCTGAATGATTAACAACATTCAGGCTCTTCCTTGGTTGAAGTAAATAACCACTCCCTATAAATTCCTACAGATGTCTATTCGTTCCTACAAAAGGAGACGCCTCAAACAAAAACAGAAAGGCCTAGTTAGTAATAGCGGAATCTCAAGGCCAAATTTCCCCTCCCGGCTAAAATGCAAATCGATTTAGCAATTCTCTGTTCAGATGATCCGTTTCACTTGGAAACATGTGGGTGCTCTTCTAGGAACCCTCGTCGCCTCGAGTTGGCCATGGTCGGCCTCCAGCGGGGAAACGGCTTCTTGATGCTGACAGACCCCACTCTCTATGAAGGATCTGGGTGAAGCGGAAAATTCTTTTGCTGGAGCCTGGATCATGAGGATGGAAATTATTCGCGGGTGCAAGGAAGCAAGGGTATGGAGACACGAGTGACCTGTCAGATATTCCCTATTTAGGATAATGCGTAGGTTTATAGCTGTACTTTGAGACGAGAAATCCGTCGGTTTTTGCCCTTCGTTAAAGAAGAAAATAGCTTAACCAAACAACAGGTGCTCCGGAATTTTTACTCAGGAGTAGCTATATGGAGTTTTCGTTCCCCTCACGGCCTGAAATCAATGCCGGAAGTCGGCAGTGGATTCATCCGGTTGACTGGCAGAAAATCCGGTAGGAAATACAACCTCCAATGATTCCTCCCTCCCCGGCTTGGCGGTTCGGCCCCAGCCGAAGTTATATAGGACACTGCAAAATTACACTTAACCAATACCTGCTCGCATGGAGGTTAGATCAGGTGGTTGCTTGGTACAGATCGTCATACATAGCGTGTGTCGGTGATTCTCTTTTTCCCCACTACATACATGCCGGAAGCTGCCCTTTTTTTTTTTTTTTTTTCCTTTCTCGAATTGAGCCTCCCCGGAAGAACTCTTCTCCCAACCGTCGGCCAGGATGCAGAAGCTAAGCGGACCACAGTAAGCGTGTTAAGTAAAGGATCGACACACTGTATCGCAAGCCAAGGCTTTCCAGCACTGAGGTTTGGCTGTTGATTTTTGATTCGTAGAAGCCCATCCTCTGTTGACCGTTTGGCCGCGAAAATAGATTTCGACTGACAGGAAACAAGAAGGGTACAGCCGATTTTCACCGAGGTTAATTCCCGTGTCTTGCACTACGAAAACCCATTCACTTTTAACTTGTTTCCCTTCTCGTGTAACCCAAAACAACGAGGAGTGCATATGTATGCGGGCTGCATTTCACTTCCCCGTAGAGATTTTTGTGAGGGGTGTTAAGCAGCATGCGAGTTACCCCGGACTTCTGGGGCGGGAGGGGAACTCGATCCGCCTCTTGCAGAACCCCCAATGTCATGGAAAGCAGGAGTAATTTTTGAAGAAGCAATTTCTGCGAGGGTACCTGCTGATGTTTGTTTATTGTCCTAGTGGTCAAGTATCTCGGCTAGCGATGGCTTTCTTCTGGCTTGATGTTTCGTTTTTCTTTTCTTTTCTTCTTTCTCCATTAAGCTGTGGCCATGCCAACTTGACTTCGGAGGACAGAAAGAGGTCGTTAAAATACTGGGGAATACGGGGAAACCGGGACTCTGGGGGAGGTGAATGACATGAGGTTCATAAGCTGTAGTACGGTTACCTTATTAAGTGTGGCTCCCTTAGCACCCTTTTCAAGGGTCGTGTCAACTGGGACCAACAACCTTTTCTCCACACCCAACGACAACCGTAGTTCGAACCCCCGGATCCGAGAAAGTCCCTAGCCCCAACCCCACCTTCCCAGTGCTCCCACGCAACGACGTCCCAAGCCTTCGTCTAACTCGTCACCGTGCCCGCCATTTTCCTTTCAGCCTCCGCGTGTGTATGTACCGAGATTTCTCCATACCTCCTCACTTCTCCGTCCACATTCAACATATTTCTCATCCGATTACCGGAAAGACTCCGGTCCTGTTTGAGACAACGCCACGGGCTGTGCAGCAGAAGCAACCAGTTCCTCTTCCTCCTACTGTTTCTGGTAGCGAGTATTTATGGAATAACTGGCTGGAAATCCCAAGAGGGAACCAGAGACAAAAGAGAGACAGAGAAACGGTGACCCAGAGAGGGAGGTTGTAGGTACAGGGAGGATGAATACTGGACGTTGGGAATCTTTCCTTGGTGCTGCTGCTGCTGCTGCTGCTGCTGCTGCTCATCATCATCTACACATTTTATTCAGGGTCTCATAGTTGCTCCTGCATAAAACATCTTTTTTTTTTCTCCGGTGTCAGTCAATCGCAGTACCATTGTCTGTGCGCTAGTTGTTTGTTTAGGATTTTTCCGTTTAATCCTCTATCCCTTTTCTCCCTCTCTCTCCTCCACCAGTAGGTATTGATTTTCCAAAGAACCTGCGGCGGCTTCTCCCCCAGTATTCCCCCAGAAATTACCGTCCCCACACAATTCCCACACCCCTCCCCCTTCCCAGTACTCGGTCCATTTGACACAAGCAATCATCGGTCTTCCCGGCTCACGGGGTCACTTGGAACCTGCCCTCCTGCTTCTGGCTGCAGTAGTCTCTTCTCCCCATTCTCCCCATCGCAGACCCTGCGAGTTCTCCTGTGCTTGTTTTCGATTCGCGCCATTGGTACATGGCCACACTATATACGTGCTTGGTACTATTAAACAAGTAAGTAAGGCACGCGCGCATAACGAGCAGCGCGCAAGAGAAAGACCCTGTGAGGATTCTGGGGTCCATTCGCCCCGAAAAGACGTTTCCCCCCCCTCTTCCGGTCTCCCCATATTTTTTCCACGTTTTTCGCTTTCCCGAAACCCAAAAAAGCCCCCCCCGCACATTCTTGCATATTTGGCTTGTCAGATCTGTTCCCCTTCCATCTCTCCTCTTCTCCTTCTTCCGCCTTCATCTCCGCATTCAACCTTCTCCTACTTTTCTCTCCCATACACATCTTACCTTTTACTACCCACTGCTGTCCTCCCACTCCATCCTCCCCCCCTTTGAGAAGTCCGATCTGATACACCATACGCTATTCAGTACGCCTATCCTTCTCTATATTCTGACCATCTCATATAGCCATTCATATCCCCACGGGCAACCAAATATAAATCCACTATTCACCAAAATCCTATAAAACCAAAAAAAAAAAAATTTAAGAGGAAAGAAAAAAGAAAAAGAAAAAAAAAGAGGTCAAACAGTACATAAGGCAACACACACAGCGTACATACATACATACATACCCATTTCATTGCGTACAGTACATACAGACAGAGGCTTTTTATTGGGCTGTTTGGGGGTGAAGTAAGAAATAATATATATATATACACCTCGGCGAATTATGTTATTGCTCTGATCGAGTCCCGCATCTCTTTCACTGCTCTGTCATGGCAATGGCAGAAGTTGCAGCCACTCCATCACATACCTCGGCTGCCGGAGCCACGGTTCCTGCAGTTGCAGCCAGCTCTTCTCGGTCTAAAAGTCCGCTTCTGTTCGCCTCGTCGTCTTCTACTCCACGTGCGAACGTACATACGCATCAGCATCCACACTCGCAGGTTAATAACGACCAACGTCAACAACCCGTACAGTCACAGTACAACCCTACAAGTTCCCCAGGCGATGGGAGCTCATCCTCTTTCTTTTCGCATCACCAGCGACTATCCCCGCCAGGGTCGATGCTACTCTCTACATCAGAAAGAAACATACCCAGAGGTTTACCGCCAATTGTTTCACCAATGACTGGCGCAAGTCAATCAGGGCCTTCGGTGAACGATCCGCGGCAACCAATTTCACCAAGAACAGTGTCGATGGGGTTGAGTGACTCGGCGCAAGGGTTGGAGGGTATATCTGGTGATACAGCACCGCGAAAGAGATCTAAGGTGTCGCGCGCTTGCGATGAGTGTCGTCGTAAAAAGGTTTGAAATTTTCTGGAAGCCGCCTGCGTCACTGCGCAGCCCTGCTAAGCGATGTGTAGATTCGATGCGACGCGACTTCGGAGTCAGGGGTAGAACAATGTTCGAGTTGCAAGCGAGTAGGATCAAAATGTTCATTTAGTAGGGTACCTATGAAGCGAGGGCCAAGCAAAGGGTAAGAGGGAGCACTTTTTCTCGAACTTATCATTTCCTCTCTAATCAAAGATACGTCCTAGCTACATCAAAGAGTTGGCCGACAGATTAAACACCCTTGAGAATTCTATTTCTACAGGTGATCTACATTCGTACGGCTCGGGTATGACGGGTGAAGGAGACCATTCACCGGGGCCATCCGACTCTACGTCCCCACCACCGAATGGACCCCCCAGCGCGTCAAAAAACCGAAAGCGAGCGCTCTCTACTTCAAGCGATTTCCAAACCTCGATGCATCTTCAACCATTGTCGCAGCCCACGGGTAGGTCAAACGAAAGACTACCATCTATAGATTCTTTCCATCCCACAAACCAACATCAGCATCAACAAAGAGCCCAACACCTGCAGCACGAACCCCAGCCGCAGCGACAGCTGCCCCACCCCCAGCAGCCCCCGCCCCCGCCCCCTCTTCCACCTCCTCTCACTCACCCGCATCAACCACAACCTCACCAATCACCTCGCCAGCCCCCTTCGTCTACATCCGAGATGCCCTCAGGATATAGAACTATTTCCCCAACAAGTATGAGCCAATATTGGAAGGGAGGTTCAGATGTTGGTGGCCGACGCCAGAGTGTTAGTTTCCCCTTCGATGCACCGGACATGCAGCGATCAGCGGCGAGCTCAACACCAGTTGATCTATGTGGATTTGACTGGGATGACCAAGCTATTGATCAGTAAGTGCCTTCTTTGTTTAAATGAACAGTTCTCGTTGGGGTATCGTTGTAGTGTGAATATTAACGCTGCGTAGATACTATGAACTCATACATCCTACCTTTCCGTTACTACCACACTCAAAGGACCGCTTGCACCAACGCTTAGCTCACAGCTCTCTCTCCGTTCGGGAAGCCTTTCTGGAAGCACTTTATTCTACCGTGCGAGCAAGCTCATCTTCAACTCTTCGAGTAAACTCGAATGCAAAGAGGGTGTGTGAATTGACTGTAGCATCTCAGTTCGAAAACCCCGCTGTGAGAACCATGCCTACAAATCTTTTGTATCTGCAGACAATGATACTTATGGGCCTTGAAGCCGATAATCACGGGCCAGCAACCATACATGGGCAATTTGGGCCGCCGAAAGCAGCATGGCTTGGCGCAGCTGTAGGGCTGGCATACAACCTTAAATTACACAATAGCCAAAGCCGAGAACAGCCTTTGAATGGTGACCCTGACTCGGACGAAAAGCTTGGTAGGCGAGCATGGGTGGTATTGTTTGTGTTGGACCGTTGGCATGCGATAAGCACGTCAAGCCCATTATTCATACCAGATTCAAGCTTTGCCTTTGTGCCCGATGATCAAAAGTTACTTGGGCTAGCTCCATATTACATTGCACGTAAGTTTACAAATGAACGTAAAACTTGGCTACAGTTGGGTTGACCGACCGACAGGTCTCTCCTATATATTGGGGCATCTCGCAGAAGCATTTACTATCACAGTCGACTCCGCATCGGCAGCGCCATTTAAGCCTATCATTTCAAAAATTCTCCGCAGCGAGCTTGAGCTATTTCGGGAAAGTCTGGACGATATTTGGAGTTCCTTAAAACTTATCCATGTGGCCTACCATCATATCAAGCTTTTAACACTTCGACTCAACTCAGCAGAACCACACCAGCTTATAGGCCCTACTCAGCACATAGCAGTTATGTTGGCTAATCCCCAAACACCCGTCACACCACTCAACCATCATTTCATTGCATTTTCGCTCATGACTCTCGTGGAGTTGAGTGAGATTCCGGAAACAAGAGAAGAAGCTTGGAAAGGTATCCAGCAGCTTGCAGATACATTGGAGGACCACAAGAGTGTTACTACCAAGGAAGATGGTTTGGGATGGGATTTGACTCTCAAAGATTTGATAAATAAACGGAAACAGGAACGGTTTAGTAACTCTAATCCCGGTATGTCAGATTTACCGCCAGGACATGGCAGTCTACAACATTTGGCAGAGTTGGCCGTCGGTGAGAGGAGTCCAACTGGGACACCGACCAATCCACTGAACAAGCAGCTAGATACGGAGCATCTACAGAAACATGGATATCTGGGTTCGATACTGTTGTAATATTTCATGGGTACACCCCGAGTTTATGTTATTGGGCGTTAAGTGTGGTCTGGAGATGGAAAAAGGCTCTCTTTTTTTCCTTTCGAAACTTTGGTTTTTGCTTTAGTAATACTTTTATTCTTCCTATCATTTATTATATCTTATTCTTATTCAGTTTTCTTTCTCCTTCATCTGCATGGGAGGCTTTTTTCTTTTTATTTTGTCTTATGTTAGGATGCTTGCATTCTGGGCGAAACACTTTTTTGGTACTGCCCATATTCCACCTATATCATTGATTTCCCACACTTGACCTTTTATCTGCTAACCATTACTATATCTACTCAGCCGCTTCATTCTTCAACAGGGTACATCCCGTCTTATATCCCCTTCCCCTCGGATTTTTATTTGTACTTTCCCCCTGGAGGATCTAACGAGTGGACAAGGCAGTCATTGTATTTTATATTTTTCTCTTTGTACTTTCGGTTATTACTTATGAATAGGTGAGTATTTCGGCGCAGTGGTGGGATGGATTTAGGCCGAAAACGGAGCCTGTTGATATTTTTTCTTTCTTTTTCGGTATTAAGTAAAGATTGGAGAAGGGAGATAATACTGGTACATGTAGTTCTTGAACCTTTGGGTATCTTTAGAGCATGTCAATGAGGAGTCATTAGGATAGGCATGTTTTTCAAACCGATAGCCACTTATCTTAAGTGGCTAGGGCTGTGTTTCAACAAGTCAGTATTGGGTAGCGGTTGTTTGCGCGTTGTCGCCTACATCCTATCCGCACCAATGTGGCTTGCTATGGAAGACGAATGCCCGAGTGAGGGTGCATGATCCGGGTTTGTGACATACAAAACGGGAAAGATCCCCTTAATTCGTTACAAGGTGTAGGTAGATACACTGCTACCTACATCCTGCTCTACTCTTGACAGAACCGCAGTGAACCAGAGGCGGAGTCTCGAATTCACCCCAAAAGGGAATCAGTACTGCCAATAGCTACGCCGCTACAGGCTCCAGATCCAAAAGATCTGCCCGGATTGATCATGATGGTTTGCCTGTGGCCCCTCCCTACCTTGCTATCCAGCGGTCTAATTTGCAGATAACCGCCTTATGTACCTACATGTAGGTATGTGCCCAATATTTCCTCTTAACTCGCGTGGGCGGTTAGGGACTGGACCCATTCGGCCTGTTTTAGCTACAGCCCCCCAGCATGGGTTGTTGTGGTAGATACTTTTTTCTATAGGTACGACCTGATTTGTACCTACATGTAATTCGTAAGTAGGTATATCTTCCCGACGTTTTTAAACTAGGCCGTACTACAAAATCATGGGCTTGGCCATTTTTGTATGGCATCCACAAAGACCGAGGTGGAGTATCCCCCGCAGCGGCGACGTTTACCAGCGATCCACATGTCTTTGCCTAAATATGGCTCCTCCATCACCCTGATTCTCTCTCCTGTTTGTTAAAAGTAGAATATTGTGAACACAACTAGCATCGTATGGTACATGTATAGTACAACTAGTAAGGCGCGAAAGGGGATATCAGGTTCTTCCCGCACTCTGTTTCCCATTGGGGGACTCGACTGCAGCTGGTGTGGATATGAGTTGAAAGGTCAAAGCCGAACAGGAGGCAAGGCAGGAACAAGAACCAGAAGATCGCTGGAGTAGGTCCCATATACAAGGAAATCCACTCACCACTAGCAACCCCCGTCAGCAGATTGATTGATTTTGTCCCACCCAGTAGCAGAGGAGGGAGAGAGAGAGAAAAAAAGAAAGAAAGAAAGAAAAGAAAAAAAGAGAGGGAAGATCGCAGCCACAGCATCTGCCATCTGCCATCTGGAGTGCTTGACTCGCTTTCTTTTCCTTTGGTTCATCTTGCCCCTCCACATGCTTTGAGGAAACGTTTGGGTAAATGGCAAATACAACCTCCTTCACCAATACTACCTCGATACCTGTCTAGATACCAACGCCCAGCGCTAGCTACTCCCCAGTATTTCCCTCTTCCTCCTTCTCCTCCTCCACCTCCATTGTAGACAGTAACTCCCTCTGTTTATTTCTCCCAGGGCCTTTCGGTTCATCTACTTCCCCACTCAACTCATACCCCCCCTCCTCACCACCATACCCCACCACTCCCGCGCTATCTTGGGGCCCCCCTTTAAGCACACCCTCACCTTGGAACCTCGACCACGAGCACGCCAGCAACTGACGCAGGCAGAGGTATAGGCAGCAGCAGATGACCTGGGCCTGACCTTTGGGCACTGTCAGTTCAGACGCCCCGCGGCGGTCAGGCACTCGTTTTCTTGTCCTCAATATCTCGACTTCTACAATTACGCCGCTCGTCCATGAAGGTGCGTGCATGAGAAATAAAAGAGCAAGCAGCCACCAATACATGCCCCATGTGTAACTCTTTTATATACCCTCCATCATCAATTTTTTCCTTCTCTCCAAGAGCTTCTACCCGCTTAGAAACCCTTCAGCCCTTTTTTCGTGTTTTCCCCTAGGGTCCATTCTCTCATTCCGGCTTAGCACCCGTCTTGGTGATTGTCAGCGTGATGATCCGTGCTGATGTTTTAGCTTAGACTGCATCACGGGCACGCGACTCTAGAGGCTTCACCTCTAGTCATGGCTCAAGATTATCCATTGACCCTGATCATCATGTTACCGAAGCAATAGGGGATATGTATGGCGAGTACATAGATGAAGAAGGACGAAGACAAAGCTATAATCTACCATCGGACGCGCATCCAAACTCTTCACGAGGGGCTAAGAACAGGAACAGTTCCGTGTTTTCGGTAACAGGTGCAAGCGGGTCAGGGAGAGATCGGAGCGGCGGCCGGTCTCAGGGAAACGAACTGTTACCGGGCTCACCAGCATTGGTTCACCGTTCACCGTCCCCGTCAAGGTCACCCAGTGAGACCGCAAACCAATTCTTCCCTCTTCACGACACCGACTACGAATCCGATCCGGCTGCTGTGGCTCAGGAGATAAGCAACCTCCAGGCCCTTCGTCGGATGTCTATGGACGTCACCTCCACAGCTGACCCCGACTTGCCGTCGTTCAACTCTTTTATACCATCCACACCCCCGGAAGATGGTGGTGATCCGGGGAGCGTCTTTTGGGTTCCGGCGCGCCTTCATCCGGAACTTGCCCCAAAGGAATTTAGTGCCTACTTAGAAGCGAAGAAAAATGAGATTCGTAGGCCACAACGGGATGGGTCTTTATCGCCAGACGGAGCAGAGGTTAGTGGTGGGCCTGGATTAAGAAGGAAGAAATCAATGCTGTCGAAACAAATCGACCATTCAGATGGTGCAAAGGGATATCGGGATGGAACGGAAGCTCTTGGAAGGCGGCGATCTGGAAAAGAGGGGCCGCCTCAACTGCAACTGGAAGATTTAATGAACGATCCAAATACGCTTATGAGGAAATTGAGCGTTGAGAGAAGAAACGGGGAAGGTAGGATTGCTATGGATTTATGGATACCGGGACCGGGCTCTAATGGCTACTTAGGCGATATGCCGATATTACAAGCTCACCCAGCAGGAGCGGGGCTTCGGCGGTCGACTAGGACAACATATAGGAGAGGAAGTCTTCGAAAGGGGGAATCATTCACAAAAAGACAAGTAAAGGCTTCGGAAACCGATACCGAGGAATATGCATCCTCACCTGTAGTTGGGAGACCCCCAGGGTTTGGGTTGCAAAGGGTATCAACGGAGCCTATACCTTCAATACCGTCCCATTTCTCCGCCGGGAGCCAACCGGAGGGACAATCTTCAAAGCCGACTCGCTCTGCTAACAAGAAGGTGCCGGTTACAGAATCATCCGTTAACTCAATTGACGATCAATCCAATATTTCCACACTAACGCAGCCAAAGGTTTCTGCTGAAAGCAAGCATAAATCTGCACCACCGCCACAAAAGCAAAAGCGAAGGGCTTCGTCGCCGAAAGGGACAACTAGACCCCGGACAAGTGAACCCGCACCTCCGGTACCACGCATTGTTGAGACACCCCCACCATCGGAAGAACCTAAAAAGCCGGTGCACCCTGAGCGCCATTCTTCACTAGACCCCCCCCCACAAGCGAACAAGCCTCCAAAACAAGCACAGCCAGCTATGGTAAGGACATCTGGCGGGTCCGCGGCCGATTTGTCAAATGAACCCGCCCATGCACCGACAGCTTCAGCCTCAGCGCCCCCGCGGCCTGGAGAGCTCACAAAAGCAAGTCAGCTCATGACAGTTCCAGGCGCTAATGCAGCGGACGACAGTAAGGATAAGAAAAGGCCAGATTCTTCTGGGAGTGGCGAATCTTCAACGAGGAAATCAAGTTGGGGATGGTTATTAGGGGATTCGGAGCATAAAACCAGGGATAAACACGACAGGGAGAAGGAAGAGAGAAAGGAGAGAGAAGAGAAAGAGAAAGAGAAAGAGAAAGAGAAAGAGAAAGAGAAAGAGAAAGAGAAGGGCAGAGTGCGGAAGGAGAAGCGGCCCAAATCGTCGGATAAATCAACAGAAAAATCCACTAAAGACCATGATAACACTCGTCTTGATCTTCTTCAAAAATCCATAGACCTAGGTAATACCGGGAAGGTAATAACAGCCGATCCCATTGGTATCAAAACAGATGAAAAGGCCGATAAAGAATCCAGAAAATCCCGTGGAGAAGAAAGGAAGGACAAGGATAAGGAGTCAGGGGGCATTCTTTCGTTCTTTGGGAGCTCACGGAAGAAATCCGGAGGTGATACCACTAAGTCAAAGAATGGTTCATCCAGGAATCCGTCCCCGTCCCCTTCGCGTGAACAGCCACAGCAAAATTTCTATTACACTCGATTTCCGATACATATTGAGCGGGCTATTTATCGACTGTCTCATCTGAAGCTTGCAAATCCGCGGAGGCCTTTACAACAACAGGTGCTATTAAGTAACTTTATGTATTCGTACCTTGCAAAAGTACAGCAGACACAACCCCATCTAATACAACAAGCCACTACTGCACCTAGTCGAGAAGCACGCCAACGGGAGAAACAGGCTCAAGCTCAAGCCCAAGAGCAGCAGAATCAGCAGCAACAGCAACAGAATCACCACCACCAACAGAGTCATCAGCAGACAGACCCACAGGGGAATCAGTACTACCAATACGAAGATGTAAGCTTAACGACCTCACTAGTCTCTAGTGATCTGGAGAATATTTTCTAACCGTGGTAATCGAATTTAGGCCTCTTTAAAGGGCGGAACCGACTATGTGGACGATTCACAGATGTATGAATATGAAGATAGTGGGAATGAAAGTTCTGATAGTAAACCCCAATCACGAGCCTCGCGGCGTGACCGACAAGAAAAAAGTAATGGTCATTACGATAACTCTGGTTCAAATCGGCCAGAACACAGCAATGGTGGTAAGCACTCTCACCGAGCTGGAGGAGAGGGTTCTTCGAGCAGCCAAGACAAAATGGCAGGAAGTGATGACATGTGGTGATGAGGCACGTATGCTAGGGTGGCTTTTTTTCTTTTTCTTTTTCTTTTCCCCTCTTTTATTTGCAAATGACTTGCGTCTGGTGGAAGTTGGTTTCTTATTTCTTTTCCGGTTCGCATATTTGTATTGTTTGTTCCGCCTGTATGGTATTGCGGCGGTGGATCTCTGTACCAGCAGGCAGGTTGGTTGGTTGGTAGTGGAGTTGATTGATGGGCTGGGTTCTTATTTGTGTTTGAAAATAAACATATCAGCTCCTGGTGCAAGAAGCGTATACCCCTTAGCTTATTTGTCTCGCTGATACTTTCTTATTTATCCTATACTTTTTTCTTATCATTCGTTATCTCAACTTTGGTTCTACTATAACTTTTATTGCATTATCCCATCGGTCTTTTGTAAACTATGTATCGCCTTGTTTGTGGTTCTCTTCTTGGGTCTAGTAGTTTATAGATCTTCCGGGGGTTTTCATGGTAAATTGTACTACAAAGAATTTTGTGCCAATCCGGATATGACTTTTCGCTGTCGCTGGGTTGCTGCTGAGAAATGGGGTCCTCAAGACTCGGATAGTACAAGTACAGGCTTTAGGTTCCCTTTAAGTGCAGTTATTATTACATGTAGTATATGTTATAAATATGTACATGTATAGACTAGTAGTGGGCCGCCCCGCGGCCACAAGTTGCTGCAGGTTTGTTAAAGCTACATGTACGTAGGAATTGAGTGTATTTATGACCAAAGCAAATAATTACATATTTTCAAACCTATGTACCGGTATACTATCCTCCCCATTGCATTCCTTCCTCCAAGCCTACCCTTAAGCTGGCAATGATGGCCCCCCTATGATAGAGAGCCGGAATCTATATGGGAGATCAATTATTTGATAAGATAACAAGATCTGTGAGCAAATGCCACTAACCTTTGCTTCTTTCTGGGTGGTCATGAGCATTTATTACTAGCTTAAGGGATATACTGTTTTTGTTTTTCTCCATCTTCCTACTACACCACCTAGCTGACCACCAACCTCTTCGCCTCTTTTTTTTTACTTCCGTTACCTTGCCGTCAATTTCCTTGTTTTCCGATCACTCTTTCATGATCCAGTCCAATATAGATAATAGACATGTATCTAATTAACCGCATCTACGTTGCGAGATTACGAGACAATTTAACAATCTTAGCCTAGAGGTAGCGAGGCCGTTGAAATAGCGACAAAACACAATATTTGGCATAATCTTAAGCCCTTGTCCGTTTCTTTGTCTTTTTTCGTTTCTGGTATGTGTGAAGGCGGTGGAGGATTGAGGGGAGGAAGATTCATCTGCTCTGGGAAGAGGGAGGAGATGGTTGCTATAGCCTAAGGGCTGCAGCATGTATGGGGTGTAAGTAATTAAGTAAGTAAGCCCTTGTCCGTACAGAGATGCATTTGGGAGAAATAGGAGACTACTATTCAGTCTACCCATAGCCAGGATACATTGTCAGTGTATTGGTGAAAAAAGTGGCGGGATCATGCAGAGATAGATTGATTAGCAAGGAAGATGGACTGTGGGTCATGTGGTGTTTGTAGTGAAGGATGATATGTCTTTAACTCCGTGCATGTTTTTCCTTTTGTTATTATACTATTTGGGCCCAAAAACGTAACACGTTAGAGTAATCTGTTCATCATGGTGTATCACTCGGCCGCCAAGAAATAACATATATTATAACTCCATGCTCATTTAATCATGCACTAAAGACATGATTCTAGAAATGATGATCTCATAAAGTCTAGAGATTTTATTAGGGCATATAAGACTGTCTATCACAATATGAGGACCTTTACAGAGTGTCTATATTAACTTTGGGGTGAAATCGTTAACCAAGATAATATTAGCTCAATCCGCGAGCTTGAATTACTTCAAAAGCCCGCTGCGGGGTCTGATATTTGGTACTTTGTTATTATAAATGTTTAGATAGCATATATACTAGTTAAATGACGGATCTAGCTAGACGTTCTGATATACATCGCTTTCACGAGGTTTTCTTTTCTCCTTTTTAATTCAGTTGTATTTGTTCAAGGTACAAAACATTGCGTGCAGTAAAAACTATGGTATCGCTTTCACGAGGTTATACACTACATATATACATATATACAGTACGTATATTAGAGACCAGCTGTAAGTGTAGATGCTGTAAGTGTAGATTCCTTCTTTTAAAATCTGTATAGAGATTCTTCAAATAGGTCATTTAGTTATGAAAAATTGTGGGAACGGATATATGCAGAACTGGTGAGACACAGGTTAATTCAATTGATCAATCTGTAAAATTTAAAAACTTACCGTATTCCAAAATATTGGCGAAACTTTAAAAAATCTCCTATATTTGTTTACAACTATATATTCTTGAAGGAATGGCAGCGTTCCGACCATAATCCTCACCAATTTTATTCTGGGTGGTGCAAATTGAAGAGCGCTCAAATTTGAAAATGGAATTGGAGCAGTTTCGTGACTTCCTGTGGCTGAGCATAGGCGCTTACATAATATATGAACTAGAGGCTCGGCACATGTTGTTTTTGTTGTTACACAAAGGACAACAGCTTCTTTCTGCAGCCACAATTTCGGAGCTGTCCGCTAACTTCTGTGCGACTGTTTGCATCTTCAACATCCGTTTGGAAGCTACAGGGAGTTCTAAAAAGATGACAGATACCGTCCGAATAGTAGTCTGCGGAGATGAGGGTAATTTCTTTCCCCAGTGGAACCAAAGGATTACAGACTAAAGTATCCCCACAGGCACTGGGAAATCCTCGTTGATCACCTCGCTGGTTAAAGATATCTTTGTGATGAGCAAAATTCAGCCGGTTCTCCCTGCAATTACTATCGGAGCCCCTGAAAATGTCACTACAACAATCGTTGATACCACAGGTGCGTTCTTCGGTTTTGATAGGGGGCGGTCAAGGAAAGCAAAAGCTGAAGCAATTCTCTATATGAAGCCCTCCCTCATGAGCGAAATACTCTCCGTAAAGAGATACGACGCTCCAATGTTATATGCTTGGTTTACTCAGACCATTACGTCCGTCTATCCATGCCTCCCACTAATATTGAATGCCTTACTGATACCCTTTAGAGCTATGAGCGGGTCTCATTATTCTGGTTGGTTATATTCGGAACGTTTTGGTGCTTATAGCGACTTACTACTATAATCTTATTTAGGCTCCCATTTTTTCGTAGTCTAGGAGTGAACGTCCGTGGAATTACTCAGGTGGCCTGGGAACTAGAGCTAACGAACTAAACAGCTTCCAGTAGTGCTGTGTGCGAATAAAAGTGACCTCTCTCCAGATGTTGACCCGGAGGGGGAAATGATGCCAATAATGCTTGAATTCAAGGCTTGTGCCAATAAATCTCACTATATCGGGTTGCCTAATTAATCCTACTCTAGGAAATCGACTCCTGTATCAGAGCTAGTGCAAAGGAGCAGAAAAATATTAACGAGGTTGGTTTATACTAAAGAACAAAGAATAAAAGACGGATTGATACTAATGTCTAATAATTGGAGTGTAGCTGTTTTACCTTTGTCAAAAGGCTGTTACCCACCCTATTGCCCCACTTTATGACACTAAAGAACAAGTATTATCTCATACCATAGATGTTGATGGGTGGCCTTCTGACACTTCATCTAGAATCTCAAACCAGCCGCAACAGCGGCTCTTCAGCGTATTTTCTGTAAGTAGTGCCATCTGCCGGATGTTCGGACTCCTTATACTAAATTGTATTTGTAGTCTTGTGCGATAAGGACCAGGATGGCTTCTTGAACGATTTTGAAATCCGGGAATTTCAGGTAAATGGGAAAAATCTTGGTACCGGACCAATACTAATCAATTGGATCTACTTTTACAGAAAAAATGCTTCGATAAAACTTTAACAAATGAAGAATTAGAGGAAATAAAGGCTGTGATCGGGAAAGTTTCTCCCAGTTCAGCAACCGATGAAGGAATATCAGAAAGAGGGTTTATTGTGCTTAACAAAACTTTTGCAGAGAAGGGAAGACATGAAACAATATGGGCTATACTTCGAACTTTCAATTACACAGATAGTTTGAGTCTAAAAGATAGTTTTTTACACCCTAAGTAAGTCCCCATATATTTATAATGACTATGTTTTCCTCGAACCCCTTAGCACATATTTAACTGTTTCAGGTTTGAAGTCCCACCCAACTCTTCTGCGGAACTATCCGCCCTAGGCTATCGCTTCTTTGTAGATCTATTCCTTCTATTCGACAAGGATAATGATGGAGGTTTGAACGGCGACGAGCTATCTGCTCTTTTTGCGCCAACCCCTGGTCTTCCAGCATCTTGGGTTGATTCTTCGTTCCCCTCCTCTACTGTGCGGTCTGAAGCTGGCCATATAACTCTACAGGGGTGGCTGGCCCAATGGAGCATGACAACTTATCAAGATCCGAAAACGACGTTGGCCTATTTGGCATATCTCGGGTTTGAGAGTGGTGAAAAAGGAGGAACAACTGCAGCATTAAAGCTCACAAAACCAAGAAAGAAGAGGAGAAGACAGGGAAAGGTTGAAAGAAATGTGGTTTTGTGCTATGTTCTCGGGGCAAGTGGTAGCGGGAAAAGTTCGATCCTGAATGCCTTTTTGAACAAAACATTTAGCTCGACATACCACCCAACAATAAAACCACGCACAGCTGTTAATAGTGTGGAATTGCAAGGAGGAAAACAATGCTATTTAATCGTGCGTTTATTGTCATTATATATAATTCCTGATTCATCACTAATAAAACTGTAGCTTGAGGAGCTTGGGGAGCTGGAGCTAGCCATTTTGGAAAATCGGGCGAAGTTGAATGCATGCGACGTTGTCTGCTATACATATGATTCTTCAGATCCCGATAGCTTTGCACACATCGTGGACTTACGAGTAGGTTTGTAGTTTAGATACCTATGTCAAGACACTAACTAGTCCACAGAACCGATATCCTGAGCTTGATGAATTACCAGCGGTCTTTGCCGCTTTAAAAGCAGATCTAGACAAGACCACACAAAGGGCAGAAATACAGCCGGATATTTACACCCGAGAAATTGGGATGCCGGCTCCACTGCACGTCAGTGCGGCATGGACATCGATTTCAGAACTTTTTGTCACGGTTTGTCTTGAAAGGATTTTGATAAGTATTGCTACTGAAACTATCTTACAGATTGCGGAGGCTGCTTTATCTCCAAATACAGCCTCTCCTCGGACAGAGCCAGAGCCAGTTGATAAGACCAATATGTATATTGCAGTAGGGGTCACGAGTATGTTTAGTTTCTTACTTCCCCCGTTGATTCGTGTCGGGGAAATTCTAATAGAGATGTATACAGCCTGTACTATATTGACACTCTTATTCATGTGGAGGAGATCTAACCCATGATCAATGCTTAAAAACGTCTTAAGTGCATGGTACAGTATCTAAGTCAAGTCCATTCTTGATTATTAATGAGGTAATTCACGTTAAGTCTGTTAGCTTGTGCCTCGGTGGGTAGTCAAAAGATGTCTCACTAGATCTCTTTCTAAATCATGTAAATTTGGAGGTCGAGGGGCAGTTATAAGTACACGTATTCTTTACACTTTAACTTCTTAACAATGCATGAACTATAAGTGCGATAGATCTAGAGTGATCGGATGAACCTAACATAGAATTTCTGAAGATATAAGAGTCATTGGCGGGATGCTATATATATCTTAGCTCTCAATTTCACAGAATCACCTCGTGTCCTCCAGATATAGATTACTTGACCTCAATATGGTCAGGAATACTGGTTTTATCTGGTTTCCATATGTGGGTGAGCTGAAAGATAAATAAGGAATCACATATGTAGGTAAACACCACATACAATACTTATTTGTAGGGTTGGCGAGGAATTGGTTTAAAACAGGCCTAAAATCTAGAGCATGATCTCTAGAATTCGATATCTATTCCTTAGGGCAATGGCTATCGATCGGATATAACATCTAGCCATACGGTCGGTATTTGGTTCAATTCAGCAGCGATAAGTGACCGTTTTTGTCGCTACACAATACAATAGTATAATGTAAACACAGGGCTTTAATAAGGCAATGTTCTAATCTCCTATAGCAGAATGGAGAGTAATTAGAACTGGGCTCGCACGTGCAGAACAAAGAGCACTAAATGTACAATGTATTCATCTATGGCAAAGCAGATGTTTTGATAGCCCTTTACTGAGTGCCTACATGTACATATACTTACATATAAATGGTATAAAAGTAAATGTACTTCATGAGAGCGCAAAAATTATATAAAGAACAGTAAATGAGTCGATAATCAGATACTGAATACATATATATAACCCCTCAACATGTACTTGGGCACTTAGTAAAGATCTTGGGATCAAATAGGCCTGTGCGCATTTCGATTCACAAGTCTCAGAGGAACTCTGAAAGCTGTCAGGCACAATTGAGGGCTTACAGCCGCAATGCATCCCTGTTATGCACTCCACAACCCCACGAACTAGCACGCCCAGGTAATATCAGTGAGACCACACCACCTTCTTTCCCCGACCTTTTCCCCGACCTTTTACTCTGTTTCTCGGATTCTCTCTTATTTTTCTTTTCGCTCAGCCCTCATCCCAGTTTATACTCCTGCTCACTAGCCTAGAGTTTGATACTTGATGCTCATAAGCTATCAAACAAACCCAACGTCTAGCTAGATGTTCGTGTTACCTCCCCCTCCTCCGCGGTACCCAGGTACCGCTGGTGCTGGTCCATGGGGCACAGGAATTCCTGGATCTATGCCAGTGATTGAGACAAACAATACCATATCGCATCCCAAAGGCCCCGAGCACCGATTTTCTGTTGGTGAAGGTTTGTGATGCCGCTTTAAACTCCGGGCACAGGTCCGGACATGGCCTCATTGATATCATCGCTAACAGGTGCAGGGGAATACGTACTGAAGGAAGACATATTCCTTGCGACTCCCCCTCCCCATCCTTCTGAAGCTCCTATCATCAACCCAAATCCTTTGAGCACTGCGCCGCAACCCACGGTAGCTGGTACAAAGCTCTCACTCGTGTCCCTTAAAGATCGCAGCTCACAGCAATATCCCTACCGCAGCCAAACATTTCCCACTGGCAAAGAAAATCAAGAGAGTAGTTCAAGAACATCTGCCGAAACCGATGATCAAAGTTCTATCGGAAAGGCGGCTTCGGGGAGCAGTGCGTCTCGAAATGGGGATACTGTGATACAAACGCACCCCGAGAAATTCGGGGGAGGAAATTCATCCTTATCCCCGGTCACTGGGAAAGATCCAGCAAAGAGAAAAAAGCCAAAAAACAATATCGCGAAAAATAACTCGTCTTTTGTCTCAAGAATCATTCCGCATGAAAATCTAGTCAAAAGACTTTCCGAGAGGAATGATGAAGACCTATTCGTTTTTGCAAACATCAATAGGGCATTCAACTGGTTAGATATGGACTCCACGAATAAGGTTCAATATTTCTATCTTACCATAATTTTTAAAAACCCAAGGACTTATATCTTTTATTCTCTATAGCAAGAACCCTTGTCCAAGATCCTTTTCACCAAGGCGCATCCAATTTGCCATGATGTCAACCAGATTACCAGGAGTTCCAGCCATTTAGATGTGATTATTGGTTTTTCTACTGGAGACATAATCTGGTTTGATCCAATGTCAAACAAATACGCGAGGCTGAACAAGAATGTAGATCTTCACCTTTTGGAAGGAGAGAGAATCCGAGACACCTGCTAACTGAATATAACTTGCACGGGCTAGGGAATGATAAACTCGCATGCAGTTACTGATATCAAGTGGCTGCCGCGGTCAGAAAATCTATTTCTGGCTGCACATCAAGACGGTTCCTTGATAGTTTACGATAAAGAGAAGGAGGATGCGTTGTTTGTGCCTGAAGACACGCCAGACGCGTTTGGGGTGGCAGAAGACCCTGCGCCAACTAGTGGAACTGCGAACCTTATGAAGTACTTTGCAGTAAAAAAGTCCGTCGAATCAAAAAACCAGCGGACCAATCCTGTATCATATTGGTCAGTATCCAAGAGTGCAGTCACGGCTTTCTCCTTTTCGCCAGATTATGAACATATTGCAGTGGTTTCAGAAGATCAATGTTTACGGGTTATCAACTTCGTAAAAGAAAAGTAGGCCCCATAATCTTCATTGGTAAGAACATGACGTTTACATTGCGCAGGTTATTGGATGTCTATAGCAGTTACTATGGTGGCTTGATGTGCGTTTGTTGGTCTCCGGATGGAAAATACGTTGTTACTGGGGGTCAGGACGACTTGGTTTCCATCTGGTCCTTTAACGAGCGCCGCATCGTTGCACGTTGTGAGGGACACCACTCTTGGGTTTCTAGTGTCGCATTTGACCCCTGGCTATGCGATGACCGTACATATAGGTTTGGAAGTGTTGGCAACGATTGTAGGTTGTTATTGTGGGATTTCAGCGTTGCAATGCTTCACAAGCCAAAAGCGGTACGACCCTTGTTTCAAATGTAACTGTGAGAGGCTAAGCCCCTCTTGCAAGAGGGGTTTTCGTCTTGACATAAGGTTCTGACGTCTGTGGCTACGATATATAGGCAGCTGCTCAGCAACACCGAGGAAGCATGTCGTCGCATAATCACCAGTATCCTGCTGGTAGGATACAGACGGATAGCTTATCAGGCAGATTGAGATCAGATTCTAACATCGCTGCCTCAGTTCATGTTCATGATGAAAATGGCGACGGAATTTCAGTGCATGGTGTTCAGGAGCGTGCACGGACTGCCGTTCTTCCGCCGATCATGGTAAGTCCAAGCCCTTATCTTATCGCAGGTTTTTCCGAAGTAGGCACCCGCCTCGTTGAAACTTGTCCATACGGGTTGGTAGGCTCACCACACACAGTCGAAAGTGATCGATCCGGAACATCTCACCCAAGTTATTTTCCGGGAAGACTCAATTATAACAACATGCATAGATGGTAAGCAACCAGCCTTTCCTTAACCCAGTAGCTCGGCTCCAAATCTGCCCTGATTAGAGCTACAGGGATCTTTGACATAAGTAACCGAACTTGTTCGCAAAGAGGAGTCCCTTAGAAGGAAGGCTAATTTTTTGCGCGATAAAAATTTTTTCTCTGTGAATTAATAGGTCACTTGAAAACCTGGAATAGACCACACATCAATCAGGATAGCAACGGCAGCGAGGCGACTCTTTCCGCCGCCGGGAGTTGATTTCGGTGTTCTTGCAATCTCTGGGTTTTTCCCCTGCTATTTTCTTCCTTATTTCAAATTTCGACCATCGGCTTTGTAGTTGTTGGCTTCGTTTCGAGTTGTTGCAATGTTGGAGGACCCATCTGCCATGTGCCCATAGCTTTTTCTAGAAAATCTGTTGCAGATTGATCGTCCCACAAAGTATATCGGCTAAAAATCACTCTATGGTGGGCAATTAATAAAATCAGATGATATGATATTGGAATCTGAGTTTGCAACGAACGAAGGGAGGGGATTTTGGACATCGCCTATCAGCTGAGTTTTGACCCATTCTCGCTGCAGAAGGGCGATCCGGCGATAGCACCTCGACCATGGGTCAAGAAGACTCAACGTCTTTGTATGAACGAAAGAGTGGCGCTAAGGATCCCAGGGTGAGAAAGTGGGGCTCCCTATCTGAATCAGTTTGATACTCTACGCGTGTTGCTACTAATAGGGACTCGTGGCTCATTCTTGGATTTCCACTTGCTGCTGCTCTGTGTTCCTAAGATAAACGCCCAGAAAAGTAACTACATGTAGTCAAGATGGCGAGTGTGGGGGTCACAGATGCCGATGGAGGGTCAGATGTGGTAAACTTTTGCGTGGGCAGACAACCGCAGGAACGGGTAGGGTGAGGAAAGAGACCCACCTGGGCCCTTTGTTAACAGTTCTAGGAAACATTAGGCTGAATCTGTGAAGGTGGAATGAATGTGTAACTGAGATATATATCTTAATTGGAGCATGCTCACTCTAGGAACCAGGTACTTTGTGGTGTGTACTCACAAGTAAGAAGTAAAGTGCTACTACTACTACTACTACTTACAGTAGGTACTTGTAGACTTACTCACGATGGGGGGGGGGGGGGGCTCTGAAGATACAAACAATAATGCATGTGCTGTGTGCTACTATTCTACCTACCTACATAGGTACTGTACTCTTCAATGTGGCTGTCTACTTGTAATACTCTAGGTACATGTATGGGGCGCAGATGTATCAGATGCATGAGCTCGGGGTGGATATTCCGAGAGGGAAAGATGGTGCCTGGCGTGTGCCTTACATGCGCGTAGGCAGGGGAGTAAGACTTTGGGCACAGCCAACGGGATATTATTGCTGAGAGATGAGAATGAATCTCATCCTATGCTTCCTTATCCCGCCGTCAAACACCCTTGGACCCCTTATAGAAGGCGTTGAAACTTGATGTATGTATCTACCTACATACTTACTCTTCGATGCGGCAGTAGAGGCGGCAACTAGACAACTTTATTCCTAGGTTGTGCCTTGGAAGCCTTGGACTTTCCTGCCCTGATGTCTTTCGAAAGGGTAAGGGCTATTTATTACTGTTACATCTGTATGTATGTACCTACACTCGTCAATTAACAAGATCAGCGTTGCCGGAGCTAGATCCCGGGCGGCGGCGGCGGCGCGTCACTTGCTTGGAAGCCGGGATATTCTTTTATGTATTCTTTGTTGCTGGCACGAACTGGCGTTGGTGGAGCCCTACTCTAAGCAAGCAAGCCAAAATAACTGGTGGTGGTGGTGGTGCAATTGGTGAAGGTCGAAGAGTGGGATCGCGGACAACGGACGACGAAGTGCGATGATACATACGTCGATAGTACGATACGTACCTACATGTGTAGATACATGTATACATACATGTACTTACTGTCAAAGGGCTCGTGCGATAACTGCAGGGGCGGTTATGGAGGAAGACGGAGACCTCATGGGCGGGCCGGGGGTTTATGAAGAGGGTCCCGCACTGCCCGTCCGTTTATTTTTCTTCCATGCAGTTTCGCTCACTCTGCCTCACTTTCCCGACCAGATCTTCCATCCCATGATAGATAGCCTCCTTCTCCTCCGTGCGTACGGCAATTTATTCACGCATTCGTCCCAACACAGGCTGCTCAGCTGAACCTCCTCCCACTCGCTCTGCTGCAGAAGAATTACTAGCTACATTGCAAGTCGAACAGGGCCTGTGTTCCTTCAAAAGCCCCGCCGAACCCACTGCCTATCCAGTTTTTTTTTTTTTCTCTGAGACCTACTAATTAAGCTGTCCTAATAATCTTGTCGACTCAACCACTGATATTCGTGCGCCCTCAAAAATACACTTTCAACATGCCTCTTTTACAACGGAACCATAGCCATACGATTCCGTATTGCGACATCAGGTATGTCTTCCTGTCCTCTTCTTTTCTTTTTCTTTTCGCTCCCGCTGCGCTATTGATTTCGTGCACGTAAAGTCCCCTCCTAACATGAACTTTCTATAGGCTTGACGAAGATGTAGTCGTTTTTCGAGGACCTCCATCTGAGTCCGCAGGCGCTATACTCAAAGGCAAATTGGCCTTCTGCCTAACAGAACAGATACCTGTTCGTGGGATAACGTTGACTTTGGTTGGAATGAAGCGTCTACAGTACGTGGTGAACCCAGAACGAAAATAATGGGGGGGAAAAAACTAACAAATTTTTTTTTTGCGCAAACCTTAGTTGGCAAGAGAGAATGTCTACAGTGACTGGGATCACAATGAAAACCATTAAGCACGAGGAGCTCGTCTACGAAAAGAAATGGCAGTTTTTAGAATTTGACCATAAACATGCTGTGACTCTTAGGCCAGACAACTACGAGTATGAATTTGACGTAGCGTTACCTGGAGGTAAGCAGCCCCTTCCCTTTCGGCCATACATCCGAGCGGCAGTATTAACTAGGCATTCTTGTACCACACAGATCTGCCCGAGTCGATCGAAGGGCTGGAGAATGCACACATATTTTATAGGCTAAAGGCAGTTATTGATAGGCCGAGGTTTTCCCAGAACATCGTTGCTAAAAAGGTATGGGCTCCGCCTTAGCAACTATATAGTGTATTTTATTGACTGGGAAGTATTAGCATGTGAGGGTTGTCAGAACCCTAAATGCTGGCGCTTTGGAGTTATCACAAACCATGTCCGTGGAAAATCTCTGGCCGAACAAAGTTGAATACTCAATTAGTATTCCAAATAAAGCAGTTGTCTTCGGTAGTTCTATTCCTGTCGACATTGTTCTTGTACCGCTGCTTAAAGGCCTGTCTGTTGGTAAGGTAACATGCAGTTTAAAAGAATTGCACAATTTCTCAATACCGCACAAGGAAAACACTAGATCGGACATGAGGTCGATCATTACGCAAACCTTTGAAGGCGGTGATATGGTGCAGGAAGCGGATGAGGATGAGGATCTGGGGAGGTGGAATTTACATCAGCGCGTAGAGCTGCCGAAGACCCTTGCGCGGTGTGTGCAGGACTGTGAGGTCGACTCGATCAAAGTGCGACACAAGTAAGTACCAAAAGGGTTCGTTATTGCATAATCCGTACTGACAGTCTTTTTAGGCTCAAATTCACTATTCAACTTCATAATCCCGATGGGCACACCTCCGAGCTCCGTGCTTCGCTACCCGTCATGTTATTTATCTCACCAAACTTACTCATGGCTGAAGATAACATCATTCATAATAATGCTTGCATGGAGGACAGCGAGGACATTCATGGAGCTTATGCGCCTCCTCGTTATGATGACCATTACCTTGACCGGTTGTATGAAGGAATTCCTCATGATCGCTTTGAGACACCACTCCCATCTGGCGCAAACACCCCCGCAGTACTATCCCGAAACAATTCACATGAAAACCTGGCAGCTCTCTCAATGATGGACTCAGGAAGAATATCAGGGGCCGCCAGCCCATTACGAATTCCAGATGCAAATTCTGGGAGGTGGTCTGCCAATAGATCTAGGGTAGCCACCCCAGGCTTTCCATCACCTCCGACAGCCGCCGGAGGCTTTTCCGACGCCGAGCTTATTACTAGATTAAACAACCACCATCAAGATGGTGACTACTTCTCAGGTAGAACAGGGAGATCTACGACAAGCGGACCTAGCACCAGATCTCATTCACCTGAAGACCACTCACGTGGTGAGGAGGATGATCTAGACCTCAATGAACTATCTAAAGTCCCTTCATATACCACTGCTGTGCGACAAGGCATAAGGAATCTTTCTACAAGCTCTACTCTTCCACAATATGAGAGTGGGACCAGGAGCAATCCTGAGAGTACAACAAACACTCCTAGACACAGTCCTCCTACATCGTTTACAATGCCCGTTCCGAACTCGGGGAGGGGTGGTCACGAGGGAAGGGGGTCAAGGCTTTGGGGAAGAAGTTTAACTACAAATGACACGCATAGCACCGTTGAGGCCAATACCGGACATGGACATGGAAATGGACATAGAATTACGGGAGGGTTGGGTGGAATAAGTGCAGGTCTCGCCGATGCAGAGAGGAGGATCAGACTGCTTCAGTTGAGAGGACGATGATACGAGGATGAATTAAGACTTGCTGGGTATATATCTTATGACTAAACAATTGCGATGGCGGAAACATAATGACGTGACGGTCTTTATCCCCTTCTATTTTTGATTATGCATTTATTTGCGGTTGGTAGAGGGTTGGCGTTAGGGTTATTTTTTTTTCTAGACTAGATGGCATCACTTTCTTTCTTTTCCATTTCCCCTCATTAGTACCTCCCCTCATTCTGTCTCATAATTCATGTAGTTATGTATGTACATGGTATTCTGATAATACTCCAATGAACGTTTTTGGCAGTTCTAGCAGCGCAGGTTGAGTTTCGATTTCTTGCGTACTATTTTCTTACAGGTGTATCATTTTACAGGCGTACCTCGAGAAAATTGTGGCGCAAAGTTTATTAGTTTATACATACATGTACAGAGCCTAGTAGAATTATTACAGATATGGGTCTTGCATTGGCCCTTAAAGGAATCTCTGCTGTAAGCTCCATCTTTTTTTTCCCCCAAATATGCAAAGCAGGTTATCACCATCATGCGTTGAGAGGCTGTGGGCTAGGGGTAGGCTCGTACCCAGCCCTCCTACCGGAGGGGCTGGAGCATTATCGTTCCGACCTTTGGTGAGATCTTTTTGCGGGAGCATTGGGGGCTCTCCGACTGTCGGAGGGCTGTTTACATACAAAAATAAGGTTTTTTTAGCCCCCGGCGGGCATCATTTAGGTCTCCGACGGGAAAATTAGCTTTTTTTAACCTCCATCGGGCTTTATTTAACTTTCCGACACGGGAACTAACCACTTTTAGCACTGTCGGGCTTCATTTGGGTCACCGACATACCAAATTGGGAGTGTCGGGCTTCATTTAGGTCTCCGACGTACCAAATTGGGAGTGTCGGGCTTCATTTGGGTCTCCGACGTAGCAAATTGGGTGTGTCGGGCTTCATTTGGGTCACCGACACAGTAAATGATATTTTTGTCAGAAAGTTAATGCTCCAGACCCTACGGTGAGCAGCATGCTAGCTGCTGGTAGGGGATGGGTACGAGACTAGGCTAGGGGTTGTGTGGGATTGATATGGGGTGGCCGTGGAGGAGAGGTTCCCCAGCCGCGCATGGGGTGGGTTCAATCCTCACCCCCGGAGGACTAACTTTTTATTTTTTATTTTATCCTCCCCCCGTAAGGGCCTATACTTTAAATCGATCTCAGTACTAAAGTAGGCAACCACTTGCGGACTTTTTAAACTTTCTTGTCAACTGCTAGTGAGTTTTGAAAACAGACTAGTATGCAAGCAAACTTACCAGGTTACTGGCCCGGAGAATTTAAGCTAAATGGTTCCCGAATATTGCGTGCGGGTAAATATTTAGCCGCCATCACATTAGGTGAGGTGGGCTGATTAAGTTAGAGTACTAACCTTTACTAGATTAGCGATTTTCTGTCACACAATCAGATGCTGTAATAAATTAACAATAGCGATTTGCTATGGTCTGATATGCGCGAGTGATCCAACATGAAGGGTTGGCTAATTACATGTAGTGGTCTGAGGTCCTTGCACATGTATGTGAGAATAGCAATACGACCTCAGACGATTGTTCTCTAGCGAGAAATGTCCTCGCTGTTCGGACCGCGGCCAGCGCTTCGGTCCAAGATCTTCATGTTCACATCATTCGATTTTGGCTGTCAAAGGCTTCATTTCCAACAGAACTTGGTATATATACACGTGGCTAGTCTTGGCATTATCTACAGAGCAACCTGAAGAACTTTTGGTATCGTGAGGGTATTGTACATACAAGGAAAGTGTACGGTCTACTGTACATACACTAATATATGGCCTGACTAGCCAATGAGAATCATTAGTATTCCTTTTTAGGTTTTGGATTATTGTGGCGCCACAATAGATCCAGGTCACAGATTGTTATGACCACTTAGAATATTTTCCGAGATGCCGAGGCTTTGTGGCGGGTATGTAAGTATATATTAGGAATCTTCATACCGCATTAATTCGTCTCAGCGGACACTTATATTGACGTTGAAATTGTTTTAGTCATTTGTCTTACAAACGCTCCCCCAATCTTCCCTCATACGCGCTGTAAAAAGGCAACTTCGACGACTGTGTAGCCGTCCGCTGAGACGAATTACTGCACCATCAAAGAGCTGGAGTCTGCCTGACTTACGGCCAGTACACATAGTAGTAGAATACGGTATTGCTATGGTATAATGGTTAGGACTCGGGTCCGAACGACCCCGTATCGCTACATCGCCTATTGCATCCCTCTTTTTTGGTGCAATATATATACATGTTGCCTCCAGCCTCTGGTCAAAGCCAAAACCCCATTCTCCCAATCTACTTTGTTTTATTGCTTCCAACGTACAGGTGCGGGAGATCGGGCGTTTGTCATTGGTCTATCGTTACTAAAACGGCCAACTCAGGTTGTACTGATAAGCCTGGGGCGTAAGGTTTCTCGAAACAGCCAAGAATGGACAGGTTCATTATGTTAAACAATTCGAAATTATAAGTACATAGTTACTAGTTCGGGTTGAATAATTGAGCAGCCCTTGAAAACCCCGACACTTACAGGGGTGGAGTAGTCCAAAAATATATAAGGCTTTAATGGACGACTTCCCGTAGAAAATTTAGAACCTAGATTCTCTAGTCAGTGTGGCAAAGGCCCACGAACAACCAAACATATTACTGGTTTCCAGGTTCCCGAAGTCTAGAAATCTGAACCGACCCCTCCACCCCCCCTCAGTTCAGATTCAGATTCTGGAATCTAAATTCCCACGGGAAGTCATCCATAATCACGTGCAACACTAATAGTAATCGATACTCCTAATAGACCATAAACATCTAATAGTAAGCTCTGAAAATCCTGTAAGAGACTTGCAACTAGACCTTAGACAGGGCATTACTACGGTTTAAAGAAGCGCTATTAGTAGTATAATTGCGTACATATACCCCATCGCCGCATACAGTGCAACCCCGATAGTGGCATGTGATCCGGAATGGAAATATTCCTATGCTACTATCGCGAACACGGCCGTATCGAGGTTCCGCTGCAGTACCATAGTAAATACTACGTTACTAATCCCTGCCTCATTTTTAGTATTATAGTTATAACGTTAGTACAGTACAGTCCCGCTATAAGGATATGGGAATGTGACAATTCTACATCCAAAAATATCCTTATAAGAAGTGCCCAGTTCCCTGCTAAGACCCAAATTACATATCCTTAGAGGCCGAATATCCTTATAACGAGACTGTACTGTATCAAATGTACGCGTACAGCCAGTTAACTACTACACTCCATGTAAGCTTTGATAATGGACATTAAAATTGTGCGGTAGTTACTAGAGGAAGTAGGGAAGGGGGAGGAGGAGGAGGAGGAGGAGAGAGCCGGGAGATGTAGATGGGGCGCTGGGGGTTTAGATTGTGTTGTTTTAAATATATATATCTATGTACATACGTAGGTACCTACATGTATGTATACCTCCATGTCAAAAATCCTGGGACAAGCCCCGTAGCAACTCGCGGTTGCGTTGTCCCAGGACTTTTGAACAAGAACTATACTCGCCAAAATTTTAAGTCTGTCCCTTTTGGTACCTAACATTTGGCCGCAAAACCCAGTACAAAAAGGGACAGACTTAAAAATTTGGTGAGTATATATAAGTACATGTAGTGTCCAAGCACTGTTTTCTTTGGGGAACTAAGACATAGTCCCGACACTAGCTCAGGGTCTTGCGATATTTGAGTGCTGGGTCTAGGGCTCGGATCACTTGATTGCCATATTTTTCTAGAATCATGATCACAAAGTCGAAAGTGCATATGTACAGTCGCATCCAACAAGTTCGTGCGGTTTTGTCTGTGTCAACGCACCCACAACGCTCCCGCAACGCCCACCCCCTCCACCATCACAAGAACAGCCATGGGTTACAACCACCCTAAAGGGAACTATCAAGATATGACAAGAGACAAGCTGTTATTACCCTCCATAAGACAGGACTTACTGCTGTCCAAATATCAAGAGATACAGGGTATTCAGCTAGGACTGTTCTTAAGACCATCACCAATGAGGCTCAGAGAGGTCATACCCATGAACTCCCTAGATCTGGAAGACCACCCTCTTTAACAACTTGGGAGAAGAAAAGAATATTTAAAGTTGTTAAGGATGACCCAAGCTCCTCTTTGGCAAAAATTAAAGAGGTGGGAAAGATCAATTGCAGTTGTATCACTATCAGCAAATTTCTCAAGCAAGAGAAATTAACCCTCCATGCCAAAAGACCCAAACCCTGGCTCAAAAAGGATCACCCCCAACTGAGGAAGGAGTGGTGCAATAGGAGACGTCGGTGGAGAAAGCAGGAATGGAGAAAAAGAGTCTGGACAGATGAGTGCAAGATTGAGTATGATCCAAACCCAGCTGGTCAAAAGGTCAGATATAGGCCAGGGGAACAACTCAACGAAAAACACCTTAAACCCACCTTCAAAAGCGGCAGAACGTCAATCCAAGTTTGGTGTGCATTCCAGCATGGTAGCAGGTGCAACCTGGTGCGAATTCGGAAAAGAACACCTGCAGAAAGGACATCAAAAAAGGACAAACTGGGGATGGATACAAAACAGTACTGTGAGGAGATTATTGACAACAATTTGGCCCCATATTGGATGTCTTTAGAGGATCCTGCGGGGTCTTACATCAGCAAGACTTCATTTGTCTCCTGAGGTCTCCTGAGCCTCTGGAGACTCAAAAAATATCCAGGAGTCTCAGGAGACTCTCAGGAGACCCGGGAGACTGTTGGGAGACTGCATTCACAAGTAGTAGTTTGCTGATGTACCTCATTGAAGATAATCTCAAGGTTCATCAGGCAAAAATGGCAAAGGAGTACATCAGCAAGACTTCATTTGTCTCCTGATGTCTCCTGAGCCTCAGGAGATTCAAAAAATATCCAGGAGCCTCAGGAGATTCTCAGGAGACCTAGGAGACTGTTGGGAGACTGCATACACAAGTAGTAGTTTGCTAATGTATAGGGAGGCATATGGGATTGTTAAGGATGATTGGCCCTCAAATTCCCCAGATTTCAATGCTATTGAAAACGCATGGAAAATGCTCAAGACAGCCCTAAGAAAGAGATGGAGTTATACTCAGAGAAGGCCCCATAGTGAAGATGAACTTTTTACTGCAGCTCAAGAGGAGTGGGAGGCAATTCCTCAGGCAAAACTAGATAAGTTGGTGGATTCCTTACCAAAAAGAATTGAGGCATGTTTGGCAGCAAATGGAGGACACACAAAATGGTAGTCACATATTTAATTTCCTTATATTTTATTAAACACTACTATGTATTCTCTATCAAATAGCTTGTCAATTGATTTATTCGTTGATATTCGGGGGTGTCGCGCGTGGTTGACCCGGGCGAAACCGCACGAACTTGTTGGATGCGGCTGTACATAGCCATCATATTGATGTAGGTATGTAGCACCAGGCTCGGTGGTAAGCCTCCTCGTCACTACAGGCGTCATTGTTTCGGTGGTCGAGACTACGTCAGGGTCCAGTGGGGCTGCATGCAGGCGCAGATAGGCGAGTGCATGGATCAATCTACCCTGTTCTAGCCCCCCCGAGGCCTTGGCGCTAGCCATGATATATTCCCCGCGTTAGGACCCCAAACTTGAGCTATCAATAATACATCAAAATCTACACAGCAAAGCGTACAGATTTTATCAGAATCGATTGATACATCCATAAATACACATAATAAGCGCCCACAATGCTAGGTCTAGGTAAAAAAGAAAAGGCACCAATTGCTGAACCGGTGCCCGAACAGGCACCCCCACGTCACGAGACTATCGACTCGGTAGCCTCAGATGCTGCAATTCCAGTTGAGAAGGGTGATATCGGTGCACTACTTGTGGAGAGGCTACAAGCCTGGAAGCATGCTGTTGGATACCTAGAGGCATATGTCGAATCTACAGAAAAGATCCATAAAGAGCTTGCGAAGGAATACGAGAAGGTGTTAAAAGTAGGTTTCCCCCCCCCCCCTTTTTTTTGTTGTTGTACTACGGTATCAAGGGTAAGTAAGTAGAACGTAGCAACGTAAATCACACCGCCGCGTTCTACTCACTTACCCCTAACACTGGAGTACTTAGTTTTAGGAACCCTTGCTAATTACCTCTAGACTGTTTCTGAGCCATTGAGGGAGGGGAATCACTTTGGTATATAAAATATGTGAAATCTAAAATTTTGAAGGTACAACTGGCTAATCTTTGAAATGAGTAAAGACCAAGAGGTTGGCGGCATTGCTAGCTTTTTCGAAAACATTCGTACAAACACTCAGGCGATATCTCACTCCCATACCGAAACTGAAAAGGCTCTAAAGCTTGCGGTCCTTCCTATATTAGAAGGGCTCCACCGCGAAATCAAGGAAAGGGCCAAAGTAGTGCGTGCCGCCTCTGACAAAGGCTTAAAAGCCGTCACCAAGGCACGAAATAACACTCAAAACCATATTGAACTTCTTGGGCAACATGCCTCTTCTTTTGACTCTGTCGGCTCTCATGCGCAAACTTCTGGGGGGATGCATATCCATATCCCCGGAACCCACAGCCATAACTCCAGTGGCAAGCCAAAACCAGACAGCGATCCATATGTCCTCAAGAGGGGTATCCTGCACAGGCTGCACAAGCAAGTCCTTGAGGAGAATTCCAATCGACAAGAGCTCCTCTCTATACAGAACAACATGCAGCAGTTCGAGACGCACATTATACAAACTATCCAACAGGCCATGGCAGAATTTTATAAACATGTTGGGAATCAAGAAGACAAGCAAAAGGCGCTGTACGGTGATATAGTTGGTACGTTACCCGAATACTACGCTTCCATAATGGGAGGCCAAGAATTAATAATTATCAACAGGAGCTGTTCAGAAACTTCCCTTGGAACTTGAATGGAATGGTTTCGTGAAAAGGAATAGTGGTGTTCTGATAGACCCAAGTCTCCCGTCCAGATCAGTAGACCAGATTCAATTCCCAAATATGGACCACAAGAGCGCCAAGGCATTAATAGAAGGTCCCTTACAGAGGAAGGGGAAGATCATGAGAAGCTACAGCACTGGTTACTGGGTTGTTACTCCGAGTAAATATTTACATGAGTTTAAGGATAACGATGTAGGTATTAAATTTAAACAAACGACCACCACCCCAGATAGGCTAACCTTCCAAATGAAACAGAACTTTAGTAAGGAGCCGGAGGCGGAGACAAGTCTTTATTTACCTGATTGTACAATTGGCGCGTTGTCTAAGGAACCGGATGGTAAATTCATCATCTCTGGAAAGGAAATTGGAGGGGCTCTAAAGGTAACATCTATATTCCTTACTTAAGTGGCACCAATGCTTAATATCACCGGCTGGATAGGGATTTACCAAGCATGACTTTGCTTTCAAAGCTACTTCACACGCAGAGGTATTTTCATCTCTTCCTACGAGATAGAGTATTCAAAATAACTCAACCATCTAGGGCGCCAAATGGCACGAAATTATCTCGCAATGCGCTGGTCTAACAACTAATGAGACTCCAATTACGAGCCCTATCTCGCCCAGTGCTGCAGGAGCTAGTGAGGAATTGACTGGTATGCCACCACCAACCTATTCTCGCACGAGCTCTCAAGAGGCGGGCACTACAAAAACTGCAGACATGCCTGTTGGGAGTGGAGACGGAGCTGAATCTGCTGCCGCGGATGTACCAATTACTCCGGTAGCCACCAAAACTTGAAATTGAGTTGTTGGCAAACATGTGCGTGTGAAGAGTAGTTAGTCTAGCTGTATTAGAAATATTCCCTAGTAGTATATAGTGGATTTCTTTTTGGAATTAGCGCTAAGCTATCTATATGTAGTTCTAAATAATACTGTCCTTAAATAAATACAATCTCGCATATATATCAAATCCTCTCTTTCCCACTCATGGACAGTACACCTAGGGAAAGGTGTACTACTCAACTAACAATAGCCAGTGTTTACTTGGAATTCCATAAATGGTGCCAAGAAAAGACACAGGCTACCTCTACATGTAGTCTAGTGAACTCCAGTGGTATCGCCCATGATATAACCAATGAGTTTCTGGACATTCAACGCTTTATATCGCCTAATGATAACTTATAGAGCCAGCTCGGGCTGAAGCTAGTCATATCCTTGCGCATGGAAAGCGTGGGCATGCCGGCAAGTTATCAAGGGATGGTTCCAGCCCGATGTTTTTGAGCTATCAAGGTGCTAGATTACACACGCCCACCACACACCCCCTCCCCTAACTACCCCCACCTACCTCCTTATAATTAATGATTTTCCTGTAGTCCCCCTTCCCCAGATTACATTGTCAAAAGCATTTCCACATTCGCATCTTACGCTGCTAGAACGGCCAAGCAGTTTACAATCAATATTTATCACGTCTGGTATTCATCCATGGTCTATCACCCAATACAACAGCCCCATCTACTCACCTCAGCTAAGGCACTGACCATAAGTCCGGTGATGCCACAGATCAGACTTGGCGCATATATCAATCGAGACCAAGTCTCACCTGAAATACGTGTATGATAACATATACGGGATTATACATGCGCACGGTGGTGGGACATACATGTAGAGTAGTCGCAAACTTATATGTAGTTCTATTGGGAATCACGAGTGATCTCTCATGATGCGCTGAATACCAACACTATATCAACCAACCATTACATGGAGTCTTTGCCAAGCCGCAAGCGGCTGAGGAAATACATAATATCAGACAGCAGATTCCGGTTTTTGGAGTGAGGCACCGTACCCGTCCAAAGAGTGTCACCAGATTAAAGAGGAGAACTTCTCTACAGGTTAGAACTGGCATAGGTTCCTGTAGGTCCTGGGTATAGTGTTTCCCTGATAGAAGCTTCTATTATGTGAGTCTACTTTGATACTTACATGTATTCACAAGACATTCTAACGGGCCGATACTAGAAGGAATATATAATCCTTGACTAGTGCTCGGGATTAGTTCTTTCGCAGCTCCTATTGGTTTACTAAACAATGTGCACATCTAGAACAGCGCTCATTCCATCCTTCACTACTTCAACTGCCTCCACAAGTAACTTCTCCATTTCTTCAATGTTATGGGCAGTTCCTGCCCAAACCTGACCGCCTGCCGCTGCTTTTGCAATTCCGGCCTGTTGATATTATTGTTAGCGCCGCCCACCCTTAAATCTAGGAAGTATTCCTGGAAACATACATAATCTGGCGAAGGCCTAAAAGAAATGTTCAATTCTTCATTGGTTGCGTGAGCTGCATACCCATCGGGGTGTACGAGCTTTGCAGATCGCAGGGGAGCGTGCCAACCGTCATTGTTCAGCACAATGGTCAGGAAAGGAATGTTGTAGCGGCGGGAAATCCAATATACCGATGCTGGTACAGCGAAGAGGAAAGTTCCGTCACCAACAATGGCGACAACAAATTTGCCAGAGTTGTCTTTGCTGCTATCGAGCCCCAGCTTTGCCCCAATTGCTGCACCTCCAAACCACCCGACTGTTTCACTAGGTCAGCTCCGTTCATTTAAGTCCAAAGTAAGAAATGACTTACGACCGCCTGCGCCCGAGCCCAAGAAGCTACCCGGTTCTACACACTGCAGCTGATTTGCCACGGCTACTGTTTGGGTGACAGCTTCTAGGAGTACAACTGCATCCTTAGGCATGATATCTCTCATACGCTTTGTCATATACGCCGCCGAAACCATGCCATCCTCTCTAGGCTTTGCAAGTTCTACAAATTCATCCATCCGCTTCTTATGTTCATTTTCCAACGTTTTTAACCGGGATGCTGCATCTATTTGTTGGAGCTTCGAAGAGCTTGAGATTCGAGCATTGATCTGCTTCAAGGCAGTAGAGGCGTCAGCTCTGTATCTAGCATGCGCATTAATATAAAACACCGGCATTTGCTGCTTCAACGGATCGATATCAATGTGATAGATTTTTGCTGTAGACGAGGGTTTGCATCTTTGTTCACAGGTCAGTATGATTCTCCCATATTTTAGGGTAAAATTGGAGACCATACTGAGTTGGGATCCAAGGCACGTCGCAATCAATGACTAATATCATGTCTGATGTTCTGATACGTTCGTGTACGCCGTACCCAAGACCTAAAGAAGATACATGGTTTGCAGGGAAACACATATCGCTACCAAGAGTGTCAAGAACTCTTACTCCTGGTAAAACATCTGTGAGTTTCACTAGCTCTTTTACAGCCTCGTGATTACGCCCAGAATATCCTGTCAATACTAGCGGCTCTTTTGCTGTGAGAAAGGCTTCCGCAATGGTTTCTACGGCGTCTTCTGGAAGAGCAGAAGGCATGATGGGGTCCCAGACGCTCTGATCAAGGTGATATGGCTCGATATCTTCCTCCAGTACCTCTCGAGCTGCAGTAAGGTATACAGGGCCCTTTGGGTCTGACATAGCAAATGAGAGGGCACGGTTGATCATCTGCTTTATGTTTTTCCCTGTCTTAATCTCGGCTGTGTATCGGCAATACTGTGCAACGATTGCACGTTGATCTGGTACATCCTGGATGTAATGGATAAATTCGGTTCGGCTGCCACGCATTTCCCCTTCTTGAGTGAATGGGGATAGACCAGCAAATATCAAAACGGGAATGCGACCACAGGAAGCGTTGTGAACAGCAGCACCAAGACCTAGATTTTGTAAGCTTTAGCTATTATGATATAAGAAGGAATGGTTTAAGACCTTGTGTGCCAACATCCACATGGACAATGACGCATTGTGGCTTTCCAGTAACTTGGGCAAACCCGTGAGCTGCTGAAAGAGCTACCATCTACTCAAAGAGAACGTAATATTAAGCAAAAGTCCTTAAAAAGCTCATAGATGTCTATAAGTAAAGGCTACAATTCTCGCCTTCTTACCTCATTCGGGCACGTAATTATCTTAGGGAATCTATCTGGAGTCTCTCTTTGGCCCTTGACCATTGCTTCCAAGATACCTGGGGCACAATTAAATCCAATTGGCCTCCCACGCTGAAGTGGGCCATTACTTACTTGGATGATCAGAACCCAGGTTGACAAAGCAATGGGAGATCCCCGCTTCCCAGAGAGCTTCGAAGAAGGCAAATGAAGCGGTGTACCTAGAGTAGTTGAAGGATATCAGTAAGCATTATATTTATAGCCCTCATGAAAGAGATCAGTACTTACATGATTGGTGGATATAGTTTGGGCAGCTATGAGGGGAGATTGTGATAATTATCAAAAAGAATATCCAAAGGTTGCGGGGGAGGAGCTTTATAAGTGATCATGAAAGTAAATCGTGGGCCGCGCATAACCGAGACATATGCGTATGTACTACAAGAATAGAGTACATGTATGTAGGTAGCAGCTAGCGTGCCCTCAACGCCAATCAAATGCAAATGCGGCTTTATCAGCTTGACTACATGTATCTAGATAAACCTTAGCCCAGAAATAGTGTACTTGTATTGAGGTGCCGAAAAGTCTCTGGATCATACAATCGAATCTGGCGGTGACAACTAGCTTGAAGGATAGGCTGGAGCTATATGTATGTTGTAAAAGTAAGTACTGTTGTTGCAACCGGTATGCGTAGACATGCACATGTTTATAGGATTGTTGAACTCAACATCGAAATCGTGGGCCCCACACATAAAAGAAAGATGGAAACACAAGGGAACAAATTTGTACCTGCATCTAGAGGGAGGGAAATCACGCTTAATACTGTAGAGTATTTAGTTCTTGCAGAATCATTATTTGCCCAGCCCTATATATATGTAATCCTATGGGTTTCTAACACGTGACCTGAAGACTTCTTAGCGCCTCGTACTCTATTATAATTTAGACGACGCTATACCAAATGTGCTCATTGCGACTAAATACTACATAAGCACTCATCGCTACAACATGTACATGTAGGTACTAGGTACATGATACATGATACATGTCTATACATGTACCTTTGTTACATGTACTTTACCTACATGGTCATACTCCACTATACCATCTTTGAGATTCAAATAGTTACCTGCTTTCCATTGAGGATGGTTACAAGCGATTTAAAAAAAAAAAAGGAACGGCCAGAGTCTCTACCAATACAATAGTTACCAATAAGCAAATAAAACACCCGACCGGATTGCTTTTTCAAATAAGATCAATTCTCCCCGCGCGCGCATTTACTCCCGTCACCTAATACCGACAACAGCAATAGCCTCCAATCAACTACTATTTAAACTGAGGGAGAAAGAAAAAAATGTGGGTAGTAAGAATAAAAAGCTATTATTCCAATGATTGTTTCCTCCAAATCCAAAACATTTAGAGTCCTTCAATACAAATTTAAAACCCCTAGGCATTCAGTAACTCTTCTGTGAAACATGACAACACTAGAGGATAAACTATCTCAACTTTGTGCCCTACTTCCTGGAGGTAGGAAGAGCTCGTTTTGCTTGTAATAATCATGTGGGGCACTGACTGGGGCACCACCTAGTCCACTAGGTTGGGGTGGTGGTGGTGCAGGATGGTTAGGAGCAGGAGGATATTGTTGCTCTGCATAGTAACTTTGCGGAGGCCTTCCACCATTGGGTGAGGCATATGCTTGATAGGCCGAGCCGCCTGCGCCTGGAGGAGATGTCGGTCTTAGAGCTGGATATGCATGAGGGCCGCCATTATTTGCCGCAGTTTCTGTATACATTGATGGGTTGGATTGATTAGGTCCAGCTGACAAGGGACGCTGCTGAGGGGGTGGGTATGCTTGATATCCGCTATAAGGAGGTTGCCCGGGGGGCTGAGACGGTGAAGGGACCCTCTCTTGACCGCCAGGAACACCCATAGACTGCGGATATCCACTGTTTTGTGGTGGTCTGCCATCAAGTGGCGAATCATATATTGGCGTTGCAAGCTCCTGTGGTTGTATCTGCCCATCTACCGGGTGGCCGCCTGGGGGTGGCTGGTGGCTCTGAGGACGTTGGTTTTGATCCTGTTGCCGGCCTGGCATCTGAGTACCAGGCGGTGCCTGACCAACAACATAGAACGGCGCATTATTGCCATGCGGGGGGGGTGGTGCTGATTCATGACCCTCGGGTGGGGTATAGAAGTGGTTGCTTGTTCGGCGACCCGGCGGGTAAGGAAGTCCCGATGGTTTTTGCTGTTGTGGGGGTGGAGAAAAAGCACCGTGCTGAATTGATGGAGACACCGAGGGGTTCATCTGTGGGGCTGGAGTATAAAACCTACTGGGCTCTCCAGCAGGAGGGTATTGGTCACTTCCATAGTTATATGGTGGTTGGCCGGGTCGCCCATAATGTGAGGCACCTTGAGACATAGAGGACTCAAGCAAGCTTTCATAGTCTCGCCGTGCTTTGATAAACTTTTCATTCAATGCCACGAAGTCGTCTAACGGAGTGTCAGTCATGGTTACACCCAAAGTGCGATGGAAATATGTTACCTTTCTTCTGTGAGTACTTCCCGATTAACTCAATCAACTTTGGGCGAATTGCCAGTGTTTGGTGGTATAGTGTCTAATTTCTGGTTAGCAGAGATAAAGGGCATCTAACCATATGCTATGAACATACAGTAATCTCTTCATTCTCCTGGACATTTGATTCGACGTTGGAGGTGCTCAATAACGCCAAAAGTTTCTCCACATTTTTAATCTCCGCGAAGACCTCAGCCTCCATTTGCGCCTCCTTCATAACTTCCTCCTGGGTAGGGTCTGACAGTTTCTCCACATAGTTCAACGGAAAAATTCCTGTCTGGCCTCTCAAAGATCCTTTCCACCAATCTTTGTATACCGATTCAAGCACTGCGATGATATCGCCTTTCCTAAACGCAAGCTCCCCGTTTTCAGTTGGAACAAAGTCAAAAAGTGCGCGGACCCTAGATACTGTCGCAGCTGTTGTATGTGGCGCAGTTTCAACTGTACTTGTTGGGGCCTGTGATTGTTGGGTTGCTGGATTAGAGCTAGCAGATTGCTGCTGTGCCTTTGAGCCCGAGGCTTGCCCAGCTTGCGGCCTGTCTTTAAGAGATATTGCCAAAGCCATCTGAAGCTCTTCCTCCTCCTTCTGCCTATCAATATCTGTGATCTCTCTCTTGTGGGGCTTCGATGGGGGCTGTAGATTTGGATCTGCCAGGGATTAACAAATGGTGCGATTTTGTGTAACTTCTTGGTTGCTTACTTTGGGATTTTAGCTTATTATAGGCACCTTCCATTATACCAAGGTCCGGCTCCTTCGAGAACATCTCAGACCACTCAGCCATCCGTTCCAATATCTTAGCTTTCACGGTTGGGTGAGTATTCTAGGAAAGTTAGTTATCACAATTTAAAGCCTAAACAGGAAACTAATAACAAACCCGGTCACCGGCAAGCCGTAGCATGGCATCTGTGAAAGATCTTGAAGCAAGCTCCCGATGCATCTTTGGGCCGCAGTTTTGTGAAAAGGCATTTGCAAGCTAGAAACAAAAACGGCATTAGTTTATTCATATACCCATTGGTGATCGATTTCGATTATTTCAAGCTTGAAAACTCACTTCAAGGGTGTAAAGTTGAACATTAGCGTTCCGGTGAGCTAGCCTCTTGATCAATGCTGCGACAGCATTTTTAGGTCTTCGCACCGGATAAACAATTAGTTTCCGTTTGTACTTAAACCGGATAACCCCAGCGCTGGACGGTTGCGACAAAAGCTTACCCATTTTCCGGGGAATCATTAATCTTTTCCCATGCATCCATCATGTATTCCCAGTTCTCCGAAGTCAAGTTCTCATCCGTCGCCTTAGCTGCAAGGCACGAGCTTTGGGTTAGTGATTAATCCTATTTCCTCGAGTTCCGGAGCTTACCGATGACATCCTCAAACACGTTCTGCTGCTGTCGAAACATATTGCTCAGCGCAGCGTAAAAACAGCTCCTGTAGTAGATGTATTATTTGCGGAGATGACGGAAGTTGGACGTTCGTGTTTTGTGTTTCGGAGAGGTATATTTAGTTAACAGGTGTGCTGCGAAGAATATAAAAAAGAGGTATTTCCTATGAGAAGAGGATGGAGGAAAGAGAGGGGTGTGTGGGATGTCATAAAAACGGCAACTAGGTAGGTTTATCGACATGCGTAATGCCCAGGCGCCTCTTGCTCTTGGTTGTGGCTGTGGAGGCAACATGCAATCCTACTAGCGGGGTTGCAGCAACCACACCTAAAATATCAACAGATTTGTATTGTCGCTTTCACAGCTTCTCTTTGTGCACGCGGCTCTGGCTCATCTGCGGTGACGACGCATGCATTGTCAACGAAACCTGTTCACAAATAAGAATGGGTGAAACCACAATCATGTCTCTAGGTAAATAAAAATATTTAAAGTAATTGAGTAGACGAGTTAACCATTACTGTACCATCTTCGGGAAGCCCTCCCGCTATCACCTCTTTTTTTTTTTTTGGGGGGGGGGTCAATTAAAAGCTGAACCTTCACAAACATTTCCGTTCCAAACCCCACAGACAAAAAGAAAAAGAAAGAAAAAAGACTAAACTGATCATGAGGGGAATACAGCAGAGAAAGAAAAAAAAAAACTCGTGGCCGTTAGTCAAAAAGTAGTAAATCCACCTAAGATAAAAACATTTCACTCCTTCTCCAAAAAAAAGTAAGAAAGAAAGAAGGGAGAAAGGGAGAAACGAAAAACTATTCCGTGGCCAAAATAAAATAGGAAAAAAAGTACATTATCCCATACCACAAGATTCTATAAAATCAATCCCGCTTCAGATGCATCGTGACACTCGTCGTATTGACCCCTCCGTTAACCCCACTATTCTCGCGTTTCACCTCCGATTATTGAGAGTTTCTGTACAACTTTAATATCACCTTTGTCGTTCTTGAGCTCTAGCTTTCCGTGCCTCTTTTACCAGAGGGGCCAAGCTGGACAGAGGGTCTGCAGATTGAAGGAATGTATGCTATGCGTAGTTTAGTACGTGTTTATCTTAGCGAAGCAAGTCCTTTAAATCATACCTGAAGTAATTCTCCCGCTGACAATCTCTTATCTGGACTAACTTCTAAGGCTTTGTTCAAGAAATCCTTGAGCTGTCCAGACAATTGATCAGGTTCCTTCAGCTGTGGTGTTCCATTCGTCGCTATCAAATATAGGGCACGAAGCGGCGATTCTGTTAGGTAAGGCGGTTCTCCTTCGATCATCTCTATCGCCATAATTCCTAAACTCCAGATGTCGACTTTTCTCCCATATTCTTTCTTAGTCACCACTTCGGGTGCCATCCAGTATGGCGTCCCTACCATGGTGGTTCTTTTCATCATAGTCTCGTTTATCTGCGCGCAGAACCCGAAATCAGCTGTTCCTGGTTAGTTTTGCTATCTATGAAAAGTAACATAGCTTTTAGAACTTACTCAGCTTGATATGACCCTCGAGTGATAACAAGATATTGTCGGACTTGATGTCTCTATGAATGACGCCCTTGGAATGCAGATGCTGTAAACCTTGAAGAGTCTATTGATTGGAAATTAGCATTCCACCCGCCCGAGTCTAGTCCATGAAAATAACATGACAAACCTCTCTACAGACCGCTGCAATTTGTCCTTCGGTCATGATATTAAAAGTAACAACATCTGTCAGGCTCCCTCCCTCCATGTATTCCATTACAACCCACAAATCTCCTTTATGAAGGAAACTATCCATAAAGTTTACAATGTTCTTATGCTTGCTATCCTTCATGACTAAAATTTCATTGATAATCAGATCCTTTTTAGGTTGCTGCTCCAAGTTCATTTGTTTGATGGCCACTGAGCGGTTTGATCCAACCTGGTAAGCTGTATACACGCCGCCAGAAGCCCCCTGGCCAATTTTGTTCAAACTGCGATAAAGCTTTGTAGGGTCGGCGTTTGTACAAATAGCGTTCAGACGGGTTACGATATCGATGCTACTGCTAGGCTGCTTCCTGTTGTGACGTCGCTGTACCGGAACCGGTCCCACATTTCCTCCTTGAGCTTGATGTTGGTTCTGAGAGTGACTATGGCTAAGTTTCTGTTGGATTGAGGGCGCACGTTGGGGATGTTGAGATTCAGCGTACTCAGCATGGGGCGACCCATGTACTTGAGACGGATGGTGTTGCTGGAAATGAGCTTGAGTGAAAACAGGCGATTTTGTTGTCTTTGTTGCAGGATAAGCACCATTTGGTTGATGCCTGTATGGGTCTGCATTTCTTGGGGGTGATTCATCCCTATGAATCCGGGGGCTTTGATGTATTATGGGGGAGTTGGAGTTTTGTGCAGATACAAAATCATATTCCTCGTGAGGCTGATATGTATCCTGTTGTAATTGTTCAACTGGTGATTGCATATAAGTAATTTGCTGCAGCTGTTGGTGCAGCTGTTGCTGCAGGTTTTGCTGAGGCGTCAGTGCCGGTGTTACCGGTGGCCTTGGTTGTAAGCTATAGTGACCTGCTTTACTAATTTCCCGAGGTGGGGAAGCAGGCGGTCGAGGCGCCGGGCGGTTTGGGATAATCGAATTTGTTTCCCGTGGAAGAACGGGTGACATAGGTCCCGGGCCTCGAGACTTACTAGGGACTGGTGGAGGTGCTCGAGGGTTTTCAAAACTAAACTCATGATTCGCAGGAAATCGAGGGCTTATAGGAGGGCTCATCAAGGGTGGGCTGACCATCGTCGGTGTTTGTGCAGGGGTCGGGGATCCAACATGCGGAGGATGCTGCTGCTGCTGCTGCTGCTGCTGCATGTCATCTTCCAGCTGTTGGGGGATCTTCTTCCAAACTCCATCATCGCCTTTGCCCCTGACATCACTGTAGAATGCGACGATATCCATAACAGCCTGGGGATTCTGCTCCTGTTCCTTTTTGGTTATTCCGCTTTCTTGTAACAACCGCTGCCATTCTTTGGGTAGTCCCTGTATAAATAGGAAGCTGTGAGTCCGGTATTCATATATACCATCAAAGGTAAAGGGTAAGATGGGAGACTAGTGGTTTGCATACGGTAAACTCTCCCGTGACGAAATTGAACCCCACGTGAGTGACATGAACTGGATTTGTGGGATGTGAGATTTCTACTCTCTTTGACCCAAGCATACTGTTCATGAACTTTGAAAACCCTAGCTTTGTTTTCGCACTCGGTGGTGGCTTCACCTCATCCGAATTCCTCTTAGGGCTCATTGTGCCTGAGCTGGTGTAAGCTTTGGGTGGGCTTGGTGGACTGCCTTTCTCGCCCATGGTAAAGCTGGTTGACTGCCGTAGCTGGGGCCGTGATGTAGTTGTGGTCATTTCTGTGTTGGCGTGCAAGAGCGGAGGTGGTGGAGGCGCTCGCTGTAAAGTGTTCCGTTTGTTTGATTCGAGGGACGAACCTCCAGATGTTGATTCTTCGGACAGGTTTCCGGATACTGGGCGCGAACCTATCCCAAAAGAATTAAAGTACTGAGTCGGTGTGTCGCTTAGATTTCGAAACCCTTCTTGTTGAAGTTGAGGTGAGGGGTTTTGGGTTTGTTCTAGAGAGGAGTTGGAAGAGGAGAAGGCTTGAGGATTGGGAGAGGTGGGTGTCCGGTGATGTGATTTTCCATGTGTAGATCTAGGGAATACTGGTGCGGACGGGGTCCTCTGGATCGAGCCCGAGGACCAAGACTTGACGGAGGAACTCCCTTGTGATACAGATTGCGGCAACGTTCCAGTTTTGACGGGAGGGTTTTTCGTGAGACGTCGACCGTGAGGTTTGTCCCCCGACGAGTGGGATGAGGCGCTTGCCGAGTGCATGGCTAGTTCGAATGACAGGGCCAACGAGAGCTCAGAACGGCCCCCAACGGATGGTATTACGGGGTTTTTCTTAACTGATTGACCTAGCTAGATGCTTGTATGAACTATGTGAGGGGATTTGGAGGGGGGTTTGCAACGGAATAAATTGCGAGTGGGCAGGCAAAGAGAAGTGAGCGAGCGAGGGTCCGGGAGGGGAGAGCCTTGGGCAACAAACAGCAACAGGGTGCGCTGGAGAGTCGGTATGGTACTGTATGTAATAGGTAGATAGTATGGATGGATGGATATGGCTAGGTGAGCATATGTAGTAGCATGTACATGTAGTTGGATGGAGGTGGTTAGGTGGGGTGGGAGGCAGGCAGGCAGGCAGTAAGAGGTTGAAGCCGAGAATTGAATATGGGGAATTGATTTATTTCTTGAATTAGAGGAAGGATTATTTACTGAGACCCTTAAGGTTAACTAATTGAACTTGGATTAGGAGCTTCTTCAATTCTTGGGTGTGAGTTTTGAACTGGGATCTATGCGATCGAGAAATTAGAGGATCGCAGCTTCTCTCTTCTCGCGACAGAGTCGGACAAAAATTTTTTTTTTTGTTTTGGGAGATGAAGGATCCCTTAATTCCTTTCTTATTTCTACTTATTTCTGACTTCTCATTTCTTAGTAATTAATTATTGATACACGTAGAGCACTCGATCTGGATAACATTGTTTTTTAATTACTACTACATGTATGTACTTATTGTGTGTTCCTTACTCTCCCCACACACTCTCTCAATCCCTCCTCCTCTTTCCTTCCATCGTTCCTCACTTCTCTCGGTATCTATTCTCTCAATTCTTTCCTAAGCATTGTCCAGACCCTCCACTTTACTGCAGTACAAACAACAAAGTTAGAGTGTCGTATGTAGGACGAGTCCCATACTCTGAAACCCAGCTAAAATCAGGCACATGTAGAGTATTGTATGTACAGAAGCTCTTCATAGGTAACGTAATCTCGCCATGGCATAATTGCAAATACAAATGTGTTCTCAGTCAATTCTGGGCTGGACTACTGTATTAAATGCCGTGATGTGCTTGTTCAGCAATAATCATCGCTGCAGAACCTATGAAAAAGGAAAGGCAGGGGACTGCAGATGGGAGAAAGGCCCAGAGCTGTAAGACCACCGCAGAAGCTTCATTCTTGCACCGAAACAAGCGGGAGGATGGACGACAAAATCTGCAAACCTCCATTTTGCATGTTTCGCGGGTTGCATACATAAGACCCACAAGTTAGCCCTCCGTCCTTCTTTTTCTTCTCGTTCATATGAGGTCGAACTGTAGCAACTACAGGTAAACGACCAATTGACCTTCCTGTTGCGTGTTATATTTGGAGTAAGTAACTGCACTGCTAGCTACTACATGTACTTACCACTCTGGAAAAAGTGCCGAAAATATCAATGGTATTTTATTCAACATGTCCTTATTTCGTTTTTACAGTCTTTTGCCTTGTTTGCTATGTGGCGTAACATAATCTAATAGGAGACAAGAAGCACGCTGTCGTCCAAAGCACACGTGGGCATGATGATCCAGAGCTGAACCTTTAAAAACTTGAGAGACATTCTTTGACCAGCAAACACGCCAAGTCTCACACACAACAACAACAACAACATCGGTACTAACCTACGCTACATGTAGGTACATGTTACTGTACTACGGGTGTAGGGGTAAGTCTGTAGACACCTACTGCTGTTGCAACCACAACCACTGTCTACAGACTTACCCCTACACCCGTAGTACTTGTAGGGATTCAAACTTAGAACAGCAGAGCAACCGAACATTCTTTGGAATATCCCGGTTGCCTGGGATGGGAGCAAAGCGTTCCAACTTCCAACCTTCTAGTAGGTATGCCAAAACCCATGTCGCTACATGGGTGTATATTCTCTGCGCTGCTTGCTACCACCCCCCCACACCCCCATTTTAAAGCATCCGTGCCTAGATATCCGGATTATCACTCTTTCATAGGCAATGAGCAGTTGAGGAGGGCTAAATTATAGCCACCCCTCACATCACCATAGTAGCTATCGCGTTGGAAAAGGAGCAGAGCCCCGCACCTGACCCTTCATTTCGTTTATCTGGGGGTTGTCTCGCTCTTTATCGACGACGTCGCCCACCTTCGCTTGACGCCGGTCTCTTGTGCAATGAGCTTATTCTTGCTTGTGACCATGCTGGGCTTCTTTTACTGGCGGAGAGAGGCAGTGCTCCTGTTGGCTTGAACGCAGGCACTTTATGTACCTATGCTACTACATCAGTGCAGTAGTGACCACGCAAATTGTCCCGCGGTGGGAACCTTCCTTGTGTGTGCAGTTAGTTAGTTACATGTAGTTACGGGTTACGTGACAGCGCGTACCGATACTATCTATGTGGCTAATAGCGGTAACAAGACGCGCCGGACACGCGTCTTTCCTTTGAAAATCTTTCCTTATTCAACTGCCATTCACCGATTTGAATCGGTGACAGCTGAACTCTCCCCAAGTCTCCGATTAATTCCGCCCAGCGGCCCGTTATATCGGAAGTGGATCCTGCCTGGAACAGATATGCGTTCCCAGGGACACCTCCGAAGCCCATATATTTTTCTTGGCAATATGCACATATCATGGATTAACGTCACGAACCTAGTACTTGCTGACTGGCCGGCACTTACGAAGCCTACATCTCAATTAGGAATCTACAATATGTTCCTGTTGTAGACCCTAGCGGGCGTGGGCAATGAGTTCAGGTCACAGGATATCACTCGGATATAATACATCTGCTACAACCAGTCGCTTGGTTAAGATTTAACTAGATGTCACAACCATCGTTACAAGGATGGACAAACACAGTGGATACAGAACTTACTAGAATTAACCAACCCCATAACCTTAAAATTTCCCCTGGTTTACCTAGATTGGTTTTTAGTGCCGTGCAAATACCTCGGGCCTCAGCGCGGGTCCTATAAGATGACGGCCTGCACTCTGAGCCTTTAATGTACCTTAAACAAATACAAATGATTGAAAAAAAAAAAAAAAAAAACTCTGGGCCTTTTGTCATTCTCCTCAAACCCTTAATACCAAACAATCCCTGTGTATTCTTACATCCATAGGCATGGTATTCTGTGGGCAATAAGTACTAGAGCACACAGTAAACGTTTTGTTTGACGATTCAATTATTATTAGCTACTTGCATGAAAGGAAATATGGCTGGCCATCAGGACCGAGGGGACACTGTGTTTTTATGTCAATTACATGATGTGCATATCTATGTACCTTCATTATAATTTCCAAGTACTTAGCGACAAATATTTTAGCTCTTACCGGTGGGGAAGCATGGAGTCAGCTTCTGATACCACGCAAAACAAGCTTGAATTGGATTGAGGAACATAAACCAGCAAGTATACTAGGTTTAGTCTTAGGTTCAGATATAATATGGAGTTCAATTACGGTGGATGTGGCTGATAATTGGGCCGGTGATTATGGGGCTAAGAAGCCTCCCTCTATGGAAGCTCTCCCTCCCCTACAGGAAAGTACCTTGCATACGCAATACTAACGTATATACTACAATTAGATTATTAGTAGGAACATGTCTATTTCTTGGCTACACCATATTCTCTGGATCTAGAAATTGAAATATTGGGAGAGATATATTTATTCATTTATGGACGGTCCAGGGCAATCCTTAGTAAAGAGATATTTAGGGACCTACATGTACTTAACTATAAACAGGAGTCGTCATACTACACGTAGTAACTACATGTAAGGTTGAGCCCTGAAAATATTGATGAATGGTTGGTTACACTGATATTAATTGATCACGCTTTTATAGATTATGGATATGGTGGTTTTTATATACACTCCAATTAAGATCCCACCCTTCCTGACCCCAGAAACCCTATGCACGCAAACGTCTAGTCTATTTGACGGGCTTCCATCTGTTGTCATAATTACGGGAGAGTACATGTAGATAATGTCGTGGTAGCTGTACATGTACTTACAATGTATTTTATCCGCGGATGGGTTGGCTATTCCGATTATGCCACACACAACCCCATTCCTAGTGTGATGAGATTGCATATATGTGCATGGGTTCAAAGAGCCCTTCTTTGCGAGTATGTGCGTATGTTTATCGATCATTTATACATATATGTCCAATCAACATACTCTTCAAGAACCAGATTCCGCTCAAAAAAAAAAAAAAAAAAAAACCAACTCAAGATAAACTAGACCAGTGACGGACCGGACCGTCTTTGGAGACTTTTCCTGACAAGGTAAAGCTTTAATGGCGGCGGATAGGTACAGGGTTAGGTGAACCCTTTTTTTTTCTCCCCCCACCTCCTCTCCCCACATGACGCTGCACCCTTCTAGGCAAAGCTTCCACGAGATGGCGAACTACAGAAGTTCTGGTAAGTGATCCGATACTTGCATAATTGCAGATACATGTATGCATGAAGTAAGTGTGCGTACTCCACTCGTATCATATATATCGACTTTCGCAGTCCCGACTTTACTTATCCATATGAGAGATGGTATGATGGACAAGCGAGCATCAATCATCAAGTAGCATACATGTATCCTGTGGAGTGGAATGGAGTGGAGTAGAGTTACATATGTAGCTGGGTGTGGTGGGTGTTGGACGACTAGCGAACTCTAGATCTGGTGCCTGGATTTTAATTGTGCCGGGGGGGGGGAGGGGGTGCTATTCGTCTGTTCGTTATGTGCATCAATGATCCCCAAGCAAGGATCCCCCCCCCCCCGGGGATCGATCCGAGTTCTTTTGAGACAGCATTCTTCTTCGAAGCTTCCACAGGAGCTTCGAGAAAATAAAATGTGCCAGGGGGGTGGGGGGTTCTACTCTATGTAGCTTTCGGCTTTTAATTAGGGCCTGCGGCCGTTTCAAGTATTTTTTTTAATGGCGCAACAAACTTACACACCACACGCAAAGCCCCCGAGATGTAGATGTCGCAAACAATCTATGTGAGATTCACCGGAAGCCCTATATCTCTCGCCGATACACTTGCATGATCCTCCAACTCACTCACTCACTCTGAGTACATACTCACTCGGGAGTGAGTGCTTGGCGTCACATCTAATCACTCGATACAGATCTTTCGAGATCGGGCCTGTACCAGAGTTAAAAGCACTCACTCCAAAAGGAGATCTCCACGATGAGACACCCTTTTTTTTTTTTTTTTTCTCTCGAAATAAGCTTTTTTTCTTCTTTTGTGCTTCTCTCCCAGCACAGCACAGCACGCAGCACACACGTGACCTTCCATGTATGTATCTCGAACACCGGAGAGGCTCAGGCTTGTGGCGAGTGCGACGCACCCACTTGGCGCCCTTCCGACTGGTACTCTACATGTAGCTACAACTGCAACTACAAGCTGTAGTTAGCGCCCAGCCACAATCTCATCTCTCAGTCACCTCCCTCCAACGTCAACTTCCTTTTCCTTGATTTCTTCCCACTCTCCCACCCGCAAACTACTCTATTTTACCCCACGCTTTGCGAAAAGGAAAAAAAAGAATGTCTGAAGCTTACGAACGAGAAAGGTTTGGCGAATACCCTTTGAATTTCTGCATGGAGAGAGATGTTGTACTCTATCTATACCCGCTCGGCTAACCGTACTGTACGTAAAAGGCAGAACAACGCCCGCCTGGACGAGCTGGCCTCCAAGGTGACCTCTCTGCGCGACGTCACAATAAACATCTACGACAATGCCCGCGACCAACACATCATCGATGACTCCGTACGTTTTCCTCCGTCCGTCTGGATTACTTTTTAATTAAACGGGAGGGAGGGGGGAGAGAGGGGGAGAGAGGGGGAGCTGTCCGGAGAGAATAAATAAATAAATAAAAAATCTAATAGTATTGGGTGCGCGTAGAGCGATCTGTTTGAGAACTTTAGCTCGAGCTTGAAGCAGTCCACGGCTAGGATCACGCGCATGGCCACGAGCGGAACAAAGACACAGACACTGAAGATGGCGGCGATCGCTACGGGGACCATAGTCATGCTCTACCTAGTATGGGGCTGGTTCTTCTGAAAATATGAGCGAAGCATAATACGCGGGGGGCGTATGGGATAACAATTAGCGATAACTTGGAGTCCGTAAGGGGGGCTCGTCCTGGGGATATTAGGTGTACCACTAATCTCAAGTGTCTGTAGAAAGACCCGTGAGCAGGTCCTCCCCTATATATAGGTGCTTGAAGCTGGTGAATATCTAGAGCTGCCTATAAATTGGGTGCCCTTGAATTTCGGAGTTTGTTATTATTATCATTTTTGGTTTGTTGGGCCATAATAAAGTAAATCATGTACTTGTCAAATGTCCTTATTTCTCAATTTCTCTCTCGTTCTCTCGAACTCACCTTTTGCATCATTAGTCACTTAGCTTCAAGCTTCAAAGCATGGTTGGGCCATTTGCTAAGAATCGCTAGACTGTAACAGTTATCCATCTTGAAACGTGTCTTTATGGTCTCACTCTGATATTGATCGGGAAAAAGACAACTATGGCCCTCGGGTGTATGTTCTAGATATCACGCATTTCTCTACGCTCCACATGCATTTCCAAAGGGGAAAAAAAGGACCCACATTATACACAACCCAAAGTCTCATCTATCTCTGAGCACCCCTGCCACCACCAATGTCTATCAAAAAAGTTAGCACTACCCTCCCCTATACACAGGGCTCATCTATCCGGAAAAGACCCACCTTGACCCAGCCTGTAGCTGCCAATCTTATCCCAATCAATCTTCTGTCTCGTGATCGGCAGCTGCCTCCTCAAGTTCTTAAAAGCACCCTCACTCAGAGCACCAAAGGCCTTGTTCAGCTCCTCCTGGTACTTCTTCTCGATGCCGGCGATCGTCTTTACGACCTCCGCGGCTGAGCCAGAGCTCAGAGACACCTGCACGGGCTTGTTGGTCAGAAGACGCACGTTCCCGTCCTCGTAGTAGTGGACGTCGACCTGCACGTCCCCACTGAGCTCGGAGCTTGCCGGGTTGAAGACGTAGGTGGAGCGCCAGCGGCCATTCCAGTAGTTTGAGGGACTGTACTTGTTACCGACGATAACGAGGGCGACGGCGGAGTCGTCTTCGATTGGGTAAACGCCAAAGGCTGGGAGAGAGGGGTAATGCTCTTTGACATGGGGTTCGACGTCGCGGAGGAGAGATTTTCTGGCGCATGGTTTAGCAGTTAGATTTTTTTTCCCCTCTTATTTATCATGGACCGAGTGAGCTCTTGTGGCGCGGTTACATCAAATCGGCGTTCTGGGACTCGAGAACGTAGGATTGAACATTTGAAGCTTTCTACAACCACCACCATCCCCAAGTACCCATTAGTAACTCATTACAATCTCATATTCACATATTTGATCTTGGGGAAATCATACCTGCTTCGTGTGATCAAAGTCAAACGAGCTCTGACTGCCCACATCAAAGTACCTCCCATCCGGCAGCTCATTGTACTCGCTAATAATAACCTACAACCACCACCATCCTGAGCACATATACCCCCCTAATCCAGCCCAATCTACAATCCATACCTGCTGGCTACCACCTGGCAGCTTTGTGGACACAAGCTGCTCCTTGTTGTACCGCTCTACCGCCGGCGAGATGGCGTCTAGAACGTCCTTGTCATCACCGACGAGGATCTTGATATCTATGGCGGCAAATAATCAGTCTCTACTCCCTCGGCAATAGTTTCGGACGGTGCTAAAGGGTACCAGTGATCACGTCTTGGAGCTGTTGTGGATGAGGTTAGTTTTTCTGTAGCTAAGTTGTGGGGGGGGGGGGGGGGAGTAATCACCTCGCCCGGAGGGGCATCGAGGACAAAGTTTGATACAGTTTCAATTGTCTCGGCGGCTGACATTGTTGATGGGGGAAGTATCTGGGGCGTGAACGGAGATGATAGGGGGGGATGGGGGAAGCTTATGGGGGGGTGTAAGTGAGAGGGGTGAATGAGAGAGAGAGAGCCCCACTACTTTACATGAGCCATGCGTGGGTTTTCTTGGCAGCAACACAGCAGCAACAAGCTTGCAAGCTCTATGAAGTACACAACTCGATCAAAGCTCGTTTCACATAATATTTTGACTGTTTCCTCCGGGCAATATAATATGTAGCTGCGCGTAGTCTATAGATGTTAAACCAGCCAAGGCCTTCCCCCCCCCCCCTCCTTTGGCTTGGTGTGGACTACAGGATGCAATGTATTATAGTCACAGTTGTAGGTTGAGTAAAGTTTTTATTCATGAAGCCATCAGCTTAAGATGTATTGTGGGAAACCCCCGCAGTTGATACTATGTATAGTAGTAGTAGTAGTAGTAGTAGTAGTAGTAGTAGTAGTAGTAGCAAGTAGTAGCAAGTACATATGTAAATAAATAATACAGAAGGAACGCGTGATATTCTGTGACTGAGAACCTCATGTGTCCCGTTTAGTCCATGCTAATGCCAATGATATAAAAGCCAATGATAATGGTAACCCCCCCCCCCCCCCCCCAATACGCCTGATGATAGTTTTTACAGCTGCCGTGAAAGTAAAACAAGAAGAGAAGAAGAAAATAAGCAAAGAAGCAAAAAATAAGCAAATAAAATAAAAAATAAGAAAAGATATTTATACATATATACACCCCAAGAGCAAGGGGACAAGTAAAAAAAAAAAAAGCAGAAAAAAAACCACCCTACTCCGTCTCACTCCCAAAACTCATGTCCCCATACCCATAACTCGAATACTGCGACAGCGGCGGCGGCATCGGAAACGTCGCCATCAACTCGCTCGGCAGCAGCTGGCTCGTCGCAATCGTGATATCCTCCTCCTCCTCCTCCTCCTCCTCCCCCTCCTGGGGCACCTCCGGGAGGACCTGAGAAGCCTGCTGCTCGTCGTCACCGTCCCTCGCCGCAGGCAGCAGCACAATCTCTGGCGCCTTCCACTGCGACGGGTCGTTCGCGGGATCGTACCTCGTCCGCACCGCATCCGGGACCCACTGCGACTCCTGCTCCTGCTCCTGCTCCTGCTCCTGCTCCTGCTCCTGCGGGTACGGGTATGTACCTGCCGTGTGCAGGAAGCTAGAGGGGAGCTGCTGCGTGCGGTACGGTCTGTAGTGTGGCGCGTCGTCCACGTCCGAGGGGTCCTCCTCGCTGGCGGTATCCTCGATGATCTGCTGTTGGGATGCGGGGAGCGGTGGTGATGGTAGCAGCTCAGGCCCGGGGGTGGAGTCGCGGAAGGCGGGCGGCAGCGGGTATGTCATGCTGTGGAAGGAGCCCTGCGACTCGGGCTCGGGCTCGGGCTCGGGCTCGGGGGTGTCGCGCGGGAGGTCCTTCTTGTATGTCAAGTCCACGCGGAACGTTTCTTGGTCCTCCACCGCCGCTTCCCCGGCGGTGGAGGAGGAGGAGTGTTGGTGTCGCTGCGGGTGCGAGAGTATCACGGTGGCGATGCTCTCTTGGGATTCCGTCCCTGTATCTGTATCCGCTTCCTCTTCTGAGGCGGGCCGGCTCTGCGTGGCCTGCGTGGAGAGCGGAGCTTCCTCTTCGACCTCCCACCATTGGCTGCTGTTGATTTTCCTGCTGGCGCCAGTGGCCGGTGTCGGCGCGTGTGTGTATGGACCTGTAGTAGTAGTGGTAGTAGCGGTAGTAGTAGCAGCAGCAAAATTACTGCTCCTCCGTCCTGGACTGGCCCTAAACAACCTCCGCTCCGTCCTCTGCCCGTCCCCGTCCTCCACCTCCGCCTCCTTCTTGAGCGACAGTCTCCCCGTCCCCAACCTCGACGTCGGCGAGAACTGCGGTGGCGGCGGCGGTAAGCTCTGCCCCCGCTGAAACGGCGAGAACGGCGTCGTCGGCGGCGACTTTGAGTCCGGGATCTCGACCAGCACCCTCCGCCGCTTCGGCGTCGCCGGCGGCGGCGGCATTGCAACCGCAGAGCTCACCGATGTCTGCGACCCTTGCTCCTGCCCTTTCTCCTCCGGGAGTGGTGGCGGCGACGATAACGGTGACGACGACGAGGATCCTGCGCCGGAAAAGACGCTGCCCACGCCGTCAAGGTCAAATGCAGGCGACTGCGTGACCTGCGCGAACTGCGTCTCGGGGACCTCCTCCACCACCGGGTCAGGATCGGGGGATGGTGGCTGCCGCCTCCTACGCTTCCTGGGCTGCTGGGCAGGTGCTGGTGCGGGTGCGGGTGAGAAGCCGAAGGAGGCGAGACCGGCCTGGCGCTTCTCGGAGGAGGGCTGGTGGCGGCGGCGGATGCATTTGAGGTTTTCGGAGGGTCCGGCGAGGCGTGTCTGGGTGAGGGAGGGGGGGCGGTGGCGGGTGCTGGCGGGGACGGTCACTGGTTTTGGGGAGGCGGGGGTCTTGCGTTTGGCCATTGGTGCGGTGCGGTGCGGTGCGGTGCGTGGGAGGAGGAGGAGGAGGAGGAGGAGGAGGAGGAGAAGGAGGATTTGTATTGGGGAGACGCGCTTGCCAACAGCAGCGCCCGGACCCAACACGCACGCACACCCGGCAAATCAAATCGTCCATGCAGGTCCGCTCATGCCGTGACTGCACAAGTGAACCCGGCCGCAGATCACGATTCCATACCTTGCAGGAATTGAAACCGCGCCCTTCCCCAGTTATGCAGACGGCATTAAAACCAACACCTGCACGCGGTGATTCATTATCTCTATAATATTACATTCTCTATTGCTGCGCTGGCGGCGGATCAACGGACGGACCGGACCGACGACGACGACGAACGAACGGACTTTGAAACCGGGCTGCGTGCGCTGTAACCGGGTGGTTGGATTCGTTGGTGGCACAGACCGCAGGATGCGAGTGATGGGCTGTGATTTCTCGGTGCGGTGCGGTGCGGTGCGATGCGGGTGGTCTGGTTTTGTGCATTTCAATCATTGCCCCGACTCTACAGTACCCAAAGGTAAATAGTAATGATAACAACAACAACAACAATAATAATAATACTCAAACTCATCTCCTCAAGCTCTACAATTAATTGATCCGCTCTCTCCCTCTATCTCTCGAGACCTCCCCCCCCCCCCCTAATCAACATAATGCCCCACAAACCCACACGCAACCGCCAGCAGCCCGCAGCACCCCAACAGCATCTCCTCCCCCCGCACCCTCCCCACCGCTCCCAGCGCCCCCACGACCAGCACCCCCACCGGCATCCTCATGAGCGCATACACCCCCGCCCTATTCGCATCGCCCACCACGCGGCCCTTGAGCGTGCCCATGGCCGGGAAATACACGCCCACGCACACCTCAAACACGCAGAACCCGTAGAACACGGCCTGCTCGCTGCCCGCCCCATACACGACCGTGTACAGCGCCGCGCCGCCCGCCGCGAACGTGCACACGAGCAGCCGCGAGTGGCCCATGGTGGACGAGAGGGCAAAGAGGTGGGAGCCCAGGTTCATGCACGCCATGAAGTTGGCAAAGATGATCCCGTAGGGGAGCGGAGTGGCGGTGGTGGACTGGAGCGTGGGCGACCACAGAAAGACAAAGATGTACATTGATGCCTCGAGGCAGCAGGATGAGACTGCGAGGGCGAGGATGCGCGGGTCTGTGAGGTGAGTACTTTGCATTATAATTATTATGATAGGGGGGGGAGCTATATATATCAAAAACTCAACGTACCATTGACCACCACAGCGACTGCATTCCGCGATGTCACCGCACCCCCGGGCATACCAGTCCTGGCCCCATAATTCTCATTCTACCTCACCGTACTGTCAGTCCAGTCCAGCCCAGTCCGGTCCGCCCGGGGATCGATTAATTCCCACACGCACCCAAGTGACCCCCACCACCGCAAACGCCAGAATCAGCATCCCCGCCGCCGCAACAAACGGCCCCTCCCTCGTCCCCGTCCCCCACACCAGCCACTCGGCGACCACGCCCGCCGCCACGGCCACCACCGAGTTGACCGCTGTCAGCGCGCCAAACAGCTTTCCGAGCGCGTCGGGATCGCGCCGCGCCAGCCCCCGCGCGCAAAACTCTGTCACCATCCACGACTCGAAGCAGCTGTACAGGATGGCCGTGGACACGCCGCCGAGCAGCCGTCCAGCGTAGAGCACGGGTGTGTGCCGGGAGAGCGTCGACAGGCAGGAGAGCGCGTAGAGGACGCAGTAGCTCTGGCATAGGAGGCGCCGGCCGAATCTATATGTATATATTCACATTGCAATTAAAATTATGTAGCGTTCTAGTGAGCTATATATACATTTAATTCAATTGTATATATATACGCAAAGTATATACGAACCTGTCCGCAAGACTACCGACGAAATACGCGCTGACGGCGCCAGAGAGGAAGCCGGCCGTAAACAGCCTCGCCACTGTCTCCTCCGAGAAACCCATCTGGTCGCGGTAGAGCGCATAGATATGCGCGCCCTTTTCAATCACTCGGGGCAGTCAGTTAGCTTGTGTATTAAATACATGTAGCTATTCGTCCCAAAGACAGACCTGGAGCCAGTCCGCGCCCATGACAAGGACGTATACGATAATGTAGAGGCGTCTGAAGCTCGATGTCGCATCCTTCAGCGTGCCCACGTCGTCGGGGGCGGCGGCGGCGGCGGCGGCGGAGTGGTTTCCTTCTGCACTGCCCAGTCCTCTGGCGGCTTTCGAGCGCTGGCGGAAGAAGAGGAAGCCGCAGACCGTCCCCAGCGTTATGAAGTTTGCCGTGTAAAACATCGTTGGGGTATTTTCCATGCGTGTATTGTGTGTTATTTTTATTTATTTATGGAGAATGAATGGGCAGGCGCTGCAATGGTGAATAAATATACAACTGAATATCACATATGCTCGCTCTATGCGCGGTTGGATAGAATAAGTGACCCTCTACGGCTTGGTGAATCTCTCATTCAGAGTCTTGTGGATTCGGTCATCAACCTTTTTTGTTTTATTCATTTGGCTGTGGGCAAAAAGCAATTGTTCAATGACATTACTGCAGTACAAAGCGCTAGACAGAACGGATTCCTTTTTTGACCTCATGCAATTCACTGAATACACATGAAAAAAAAATGATGAAACAGGAGAAAAAAAAAAAAAAAAAGAGAAAAAATGAATAAACCACGCTTTTTTGTACATGGAGGATCACAAACAACGCCTGGCATCTCTAAATCCAAACATGATATCCCGCTTACAACTCGTCGTGATTGGTTGGCTCTTCGTCAGATCCACCGGCACCAGCATACACTATAAGAAGAACCGTTAGTCAACCAATTCCACACAACAATAAAACGGATCTGATGGAATGAAACTTACTCTTGCTAGTGATCGGGTAGGCGACCTGGCTGAGTTTCTCCTTCTGTTCGTCAAAGTCCTCAGTGGTGGCAGTGGAAGCGTTCTCCTCAAGCCACTCGGTGGTTTCCTTAACGGCAGCCAAAAGAGTCTCCTTGTCATCTTCATCAAGCTTGCCACCAAGACCCTCCTCGTCGTTGACCTGGTTCTTCAAAGAGAAGGCGTAGTTCTCCAGGCCGTTTCTAGCCTCAACTCTTTCTCTGTTGGCCTTGTCCTCGTCGGCGAATTTCTCAGCCTCGGCAACCATGCGGTCAATCTCTTCTTGGCTCAAACGGCCGCGCTCGTTGGTGATGGTGATGCTCTCGGCCTTTCCGGTAGCCTTGTCAGCGGCTGAAACCTTGAGGATACCGTTGGCATCGAGTTCGAAAGAAACCTCGATTTGGGGAACGCCACGAGGAGCGGGGGGAATGCCAGTGAGCTCGAATTTGCCCAAAAGGTTGTTGTCCTTGGTCATAGAACGTTCACCCTCAAAGACCTGAATCAAGACTACAGGCTGATTATCGGCAGCAGTGGAGAAGATCTGAGACTTGCGAGTGGGGATGATAGTGTTGCGGGTAATGAGCTTGGTCATGACACCACCGGTAGTCTCGATACCAAGAGTCAATGGGTTGACATCCATGAGAACAATCTCATCGGTTCCCTCCTCTCCAGACAAGACACCACCCTGAACAGCGGCACCGTAGGCAACAGCTTCATCGGGGTTGATACCCTTGGAGGCTTGCTTCCCAAAGTATTCCTCCAAGAGGGCCTGAACCTTGGGAATACGGGTAGATCCACCAACAAGAACGATGTCGTCAACTTCGCCCTTCTTGACTTTAGCGTCCTTGAGGACCTGCTCAACAGGCTTGAGGGTCTTCTTGAACAGATCGAGATTGAGCTCTTCAAACTTGGCACGGGTAAGGGTCTCAGAGAAGTCCTTGCCTTCGTGGAAAGCCTCAATTTCGATACGAACTGACATCTGGGAAGAAAGAGTACGCTTGGCCTTCTCAACCTCACGCTTCAGTTTACCCATGGTCTTGAGGTCCTTAGTGATCTCAACACCGTGCTTCTTGTTGTAGATCTTGGTAAAGTGCTGGATAACGCGGTGGTCGAAATCCTCTCCTCCGAGGTGGGTATCACCGGCGGTAGCCAAGACCTCAAAAACACCCTGATCAATGGATAGAAGGGAAACATCGAAAGTACCACCACCAAGATCATAGACAATAATTTGGCGCTCACCACCCTGCTTATCAAGTCCATAGGCGATGGCGGCAGCGGTAGGCTCGTTGACAACACGAAGAACGTTAAGACCGGCGATGGCTCCCGCATCCTTAGTGGCTTGACGCTGAGCGTCATTGAAGTAAGCTGGGACAGTGACAACGGCGTGGGTAACAGTCTTCATGAGGTATCCCTCAGCAATCTCCTTCATCTTGCCAAGAATCATGGCTGAGATCTCCTCGGGAGTGAAGATTCTCTCGGCACCGTTGACTTTAACCTCAACGACAGGGTTTCCGTTCTTGTTGATGACATTGAAGGGGAAGTGCTTGATGTCAGTCTGAACGTCCTTGTCATTGAACCTTCGCCCAATCAAACGCCTAAAAAGAGTTATTAGCACCAGTAACCAATTATTGAGGTATCAAGGAAGCAACATACTTGACGTCGAATATGGTGTTGGTGGGGTTGGCCGCATATTGGTTCTTAGCGGCGTCACCAACCAAACGTTCATCATCGGTGAAGGCGACATATGATGGAGTGATACGGTTTCCCTGGTCGTTTACCAAAATCTCGACACGACCAGATTTCATTACACCAACACAGCTAATTATCGGATTGTAAAAGTTAGATCTAATTCCTCTCATAAAGATTCTATATAGATTAGACTTACGAGTATGTAGTTCCTAGATCAATACCAATGACAGTGCCATAGTTCTCAGCTTCACTATCTGAAGCGGCCGAGGCAGGTGAAAGGAAAAGAAGAGGCGCCAGGAAAATGAAGAAGAGGTAGAGGACCGCAGTCCATGCTACCGGTTTGCCCTTGTTATCGATCATGGGGGCGACCGTTTTCGTAGAGAACGTAGAGTATGGATTACAAACCAATCAAGGCTGTTTATGAATCGGATGAAGGGAAATTTATCTGTTGTTGTGTAGAAAGCGTGATGGTTGATGGAAGGAATTGGACGAGGTGGGGGGAGAAGATGGATTCCTTTATAACAGTCCTGGGAGAAAAAGCCACCTTTCGTAGTTGAGGACACTTTTCAAACTTCCAGGTTCCCTCAAGCTTTCTGCCTACGGCGGTTTCCTAGAGGCCCAAGCTTAGTCACACACCCTACCGCAGCCCGCCACCCCCGGGATCTGCGCCAAGTCAGGGGAAAGAACACGGTGGTAACTTAGGGCTAGAGGTGCAGTAGTAAATGCTGCTGCGCTACTTTATCTGAACCCACGAGCTATAGAAGTTTCTAGTTTCCGTTTCACCATCGCATTCTATTTAGATCCAGGAGGCGTAGAATTGAGCATTCGGAGATGACTGTATCTACCACAAAAGCCTAGCGATTACACTCTATGATATGTACTTTGCCTTCAATTTGTATTGAGGTATAGGATGCGTTAGTGCTAGTGGGTACTCTTTATTGCAGATATCATTTTCCCCAGGCTCTAATTCGGTCCTCCAAGCTTATAACTAAGTGTACTTAATCACCAACTAGGTCTGCCTTTTGTAAGGTTAAAAGGGTTTGTTATGCCGACTAAAGTAGACTACATATATGTAAATTCCTATTATACCCATGCATCTGACGACCAATTAGATTCAGTGATGAAGGTAATGTATGTATTATAGGTATATTAATCACATTGTGGGGAAAGTTCTGTGGCTGGTATCTGCTTTTTCCAAAGAAATGGAGAAACTGCATAACTAGTCGGGCGGAACACTTAGGTCGTTGAAATCCACCTGGCGTTTCCGCGGTGTTGGCAACTACAAATAACAACTACAGAAATTTTTGTATATATACCTAGGTATACTCCAATGACGGGCCTTAAATAGAACTAAAGACCTAGGACTGATAACCACCCTAATGAAGTCTTTGAGTTGGATGCAGCACTATCGGGGGAGAGTTCCATTATAGAATGTTCCTTTACATCCTGTGCCCAGCCCAGAGGCGAAAAAACTCAACGGCTCCGGGTCGGTTATCATATCGTTTAATTACATGTACTTGTCGTTACTCGGTCGAGCCATAATCAGTCTATGACTGTTGGTGGTACATGTATGTAGACATCCTAGTAATTTCTTCCTGCCTAAAATAGTAATCATCCTAAATGCACAAGAAAATTTATTAGGCAACGTGGCTGTCCAACTAGTATATATTATTCAACAATTCCAGCGGCAATAGTTTGCCCGCCGCTTCGCAATACCACCCTGTAGCCCGATTCCAGTGGGATCGAGTTACCCATAAGCTCTACCTTCACAGTCGCTAGAGATCCGGCAGTAATATGCCTTGGCTTCTTCTTTAAGACAACACCGGTTGCTTTATCCAGTGTTGCAAGTAGATAAACAATTTTTCCTGGCGCGTGAAGTCGTCCTCTGTGGACATCAACCATCATAGGCGTGAGGCCTTCGAATGCAAGTATTTTTATCGTAAATGAAGCTTTGGGTGTGACACGGTTTGTTGGATCGCAGATGATATCCCCCTCCCTGCGGAAACTGTTAGCATAAATTCATACAAGCAAATATATGTATTATGATGATACCTTAAATGCACCATATCAATATTAGATAGGTGGAGGACGACATTGTGGCCAGCAACCGCCCAAACAGTAGGCTCTTCATCAACCTCAACTGCCTTTATAATTCCACTTTCGCCGCTGGGCACGGCAATAATATTATCTCCAACCTGAAGACTCCCGGCCTCTATTCGGCCGGAAATGGAAACTGGGTTCATAATTCCACCTTTGAAAACATCCGAGATTGTGAGCCGCAACGGTTTTTCGATCGCGCGTGTTAACGGCTTCGTTTTTTCTGTTTACATGTAATGCGATCAGCATAATGATTTCACAGTTGGGATCAAGAGTGGATCTTCTACCAAGTTCTTCTACTAAGGTTGGCCCCGAGTACCAAGGGATGAGACCGGATTCCGGTTTCTTCACAATGTTTCCACCTGTTAATCCACTACAGGGTATGAAGCTGATGTTTTTCGACGCAAATCCGGCCTGTGTAAGGAATTGCGTCATCTGCTGCTCAATCTCCTCGAATCGCCCATGAGACCACTCGATTGAATCAAGTTTGTTTACGGCTACAATTATCCGTTGCACCCCCATGCTTCTGACGAGTAGTGTATGTTCCTTGGTTTGCCCTTTTAGATGAAATCCAGCCTCAAAGGCCCCTGTTGAAGAATCAATCACAAGCACTGCAAAGTCGGCTTGAGATGCGCCAGCAATCATATTTGGGATAAAGTCGCGATGACCTGGGGCGTCTAAAATCGTGAATCGAGCCTTTTCGGTTTCAAATTTGTTTACGGCAATATCCATTGTGACCCCCCTGACAAGAAACCAAAGTTAGCGTTCAATATAATTCAGGATATCAAGCTACGATACCTGCTTCGTTCCTCTTCTGTTTGGTCCAGCACCCAAGCGAGCGCAAAAGATGATTTTCCGATCTTCTCTGCCTCCTGTTTGAACTTTTCAACCGTTCGTTGATCTACTACACCGGTGTCTAAAAGAAGTCTCCCCATGAGAGTACTCTTCCCAGCATCAACGTGTCCTACAATAGGATAAATGTAAGTGATTCCATTCTCGAGCTCCATGGACGAATATTGCAAACCTATCACTACGAAGTTTGCATTTTCTTTCGCGGTTGAATTTTTGTATTCTTGGAGAACATCGATCTTTTTTCGTTGTTTCACTGGTGTACTATCAATATTCACTGCTTGTATAGCTGCTTCGACTTTCTTAAGTGCTTTGGCGTCTGCCACGGCTTTTGGGTCATTCTTGGAAACTGCTTTCCCGTTCAAGCCTGAGGGTAATATCTATACGTTAGGCCAACCTTAGATGATACCCGTTGAATTTCCAGAACATAATTTATTACCTTTACTCGAACTTTGAGCGGCAACAACCACATCGTCTGGGCTTGGCCCAGAAAAGGCACTTGTGGGGGCTCCTGGTAACGAGAACATGCGTCTGTCAGTTATTTCAATCTCATACGCAGATGAAAGTCTATCCCCAAACATAGACAATGCAAATTTTGATGGCCCAGCTCTTAAATCTAAAGCAGGAACAGAACCCTCTTGTTCCTGGGCAGGGAAAGACCGCTCTTCTGGCTCTTTTCTTGCCGATTGGTCAAGGCTCTGGCAAGGCTGATGTACGGGGCTCGGTACGAGTGGTCGTAGTGGTAGTGAAGTGGTGATATTTGGGTTTTCGATGGAATTTTTTAGCTGGACATCGATCTCCGCTGTTACTGAAGAAGGTGTCGCGTTAACAGGTGAAGATGATTGCTTTGCCGAGAGGCGCGACAACATAGACACCGCCGAGCTTTTTTCTCCATCGGAGGATTTTTGCTGAAGCTTTTTTTGGGCGTCCGCTTTTTCCTTTCTAGCTTTCGCCAAGGCTGCAAGTTTCGACATCTTTCCCCCAGCCGGTCCGCCCGAACCTCCAAGGAGTCCACCGGGAGGGTTTATAGGTTGGACAAAGATAGATCCCTTTCGATCCTCCGGAATCATCCCCCATGGTGCATCCGCGAAAAGCCCATAAGCCATCGCAGAGAGTTTGGGCGCCTCGTAATCTCCGAAAAAGCCTTGACCTTGACCTTGACCTTGACCAATCCCTTAGATGAGCTCTGAGCATCCTGTACAATCAGTGTAGGAGTGATGTACCGCTTGCAGATGGTACCTTAACGAAGAAATTGGGCTGAGGGTAGGAAAATTGTAAACAGGAAAGTTAAACTACCTTTGCTGGCTTGAGGCTTCTTCTTTTTGGTAGATTTCCCGTGTTGGTCTATTCAAGCTGTCAGTAATCTTTCATTTCAGTAGGGGCGAGAGATGAATTACTCAGGATATAATTAACGGTCTTTTCGACATCGAAAAAATAGTACCACAAAGACTCCTGAATTTCCCTGTCTGTTGCTATGTCACTACCGAGTATCTCTCTCACTTTCCGTAGGCCCACGTTTAATTGATCTATTACGCGCGCATTTTTTTATTGAGCTATTAGCGATGCGCACCTCCCTGGCAAGAGAGTTTAAGAAAGAAAGGGCTGTAATACGTTTATCGCTGTCACTCATTTCTGTTTTGATACTACGTTAGAAGTTTCGCAAGAGTTGAGAGCATTTGTTAGGGTACATACCACCCGAGCCGTCATCGTAATCTTCCCCATCGTAGTCGTATAATTCTATAGTGCTATTAGAGGCGCAGAGTTGGTGTTAATTAGGTTTTCAAGAACATGCCTTCAGCTAAATCCAAGTTCCTAATGTTCTTATGTCTCGACATGGTGAGTAACGAGTGGATAACTATTGCGTGTGTGTGTGGGGAGATGGCGGGGTTGGTTGCAGTGAAGCTACTCAAGAGCCGTTGTTATCGCTCATTTGTCGAACGCAGGCGTATCCGACAGGGTAAGCTCCACTTAGGCGTTCGTCCGTTGCGGCGCCAGTCTTCACGACCTTTTACTAAACGACCAAGTGATGTAACAATTTAGTAACATAATTTTTCTGGGGTAGGTAAGCCACTATGGCCGAGTGGTCCAAGGCGGCACATTTAAGTTCTACAAAACTGAACTGTGCTATCGAAAGATGCGTGCGTTCGAACCGCACTGGTGGCAACAACAGGTTAGGTTAACCTTTTGCGGTTTTACTTACTTACCCTCAAATACTTTAACGCCCGATCGGATATTCCTATAAGCCTTAGTCAAAAGTTGGTCTAATAAAGACCTTATATTTATATATTCCTCAAATCACTCTTGAAAATTCTTGAATAAGGTCTTTATTAGACTAACTTTTCACTAAGCCCTTTTTAAGGCTGAAATCAGGCCCATAGGAATATCCGATCGGGCGTTAAAGTAGCCACTAGAGTGCTATTTTGGCTATGGGGATATTGTCTATTCCTTTTTTAGGTATTAATTGAGTGTATACCGGAAAATTTATGTATGTAGTTTTCCTCAAGAAAGGAAAAGAGGAAAAGGAAGTGATTATGTACTCGTCTCAAGTGGGATTGATACTAAGGGGACTTGTAGTTGAATCAAAGTTAACGGGCGTTATCTAGCGTTATCGATAGGCATATGCACGAGGTCGTCATACAGGCCTAGGGGCTGGCCTAAGACCGGGTAACATCCATCACAGTAGAAAATACATGTGATATTTATTTTACCGTACATGAAGTTATTCAATATTTAAACTACAGTAGGCCCGGCCACGTCCCCAAACCAACTAACATAATAATCATTATCCAAGGGGTTGAAAGGACCCATGAAAAACTATTTCGTAAGAGCATCATGAGCAAAAAAGAAAAAGAAGACATGCACAGGGCAATCTACAGATCAATCAAGCTCTCTTCTACAACTTTTGGTTGTGATTGTGGTGGCGGGTTTTGAACAGGGGTAGAAGCCGAAGCTTCGCTTACACCATGAGGAGGAGGATATGTATATTGACCGCCACCGGGAGGTGCACTAGACCCTTGTTGCCAAGGTATTTGTTGCTGTGAATGAGGTGAATATGGGTACTGGTATCCAGGCTCCTGCCCGGTTTTAGGATATTGCCAGTAAGAATTTTCTGGGAGAGGCTGTGAGGTTGGCATGGACTGTTGATGTTGTGCCGAGGGCCCCGTATGCTGCTGGTGGAGGGGCTGTTGTCTCGATACTGGTGCTGAAGGGGGTTCTGAAGGCTGTTGGGCAGGGGATGCGGTAGAATCATTTTGCGGTGGAGGATTGGAGTTGTCGTATCCATTATACTGGTATGGCGCTTGAGAAGGTGTTTGTTGATACTGTGCCTGTGGATTTGGCTGTGGTTCGGGTTGTCCAGGAAATGACCCTTGTTTGTCAAAGGTATGCGGCTGAGTGTAGTAATTCTGATAGTTCGTCTGAGGAGGAGGGTAGTTCGTCTGAGGAACAGATGGATCGCTTCTACCATAATAGTTTTCCGCCGATGGCAACGTTGGGTACGCGTTACTGCTAGATGAGGGTTGTTGATATGGCGATGGCGATGATACACCGTGCCGGCCATAGGTGTAGCTAAGCCGCTCCTCCAACATCCTATCATAATAGCGGACAACGGTTCCCAATTTCGCGTGTAGATCACACAATGCCTCTGTAGTTTTCGGGATACATTAGTTAAAGTCGGTGATTTGAGGAGTAGTTATATTACCATATTTGCTCATAGTTTCGCCGAACGTCCTAGCTAGCTTTGGCCTTAACGCCCCAATGCTCTCATATAATTCTTGGATTTGCGGCTCCCTCAATATCGTTCCCGGTGGCTGCGTCTGCAAGCGATCTACTAATGTTGCGAATAGGTTGATGTTCTCGGCCTCTCCAGGGCTCAACTCATGGTCCGGTCTGCGGACTATACTAGCCTGAGAGCCCGTAGATTTTGCAGCTGCACTGGGGTTCGACCAGGCTGATTTGGCCTTCTGCTCCTCCATGTCCCTTAAACTTGCGGCAATCGCAGCCTTTAGCTCCTCGTCCTCGTCCTCTTCGGGGGGGTTCCCCTGTCGGGTGGGTTGGACGGACTTTGAAGGCTGAGCTTCGGGATACGAAGCCGCCGAGGTAGCTTGGGTAACTAGCTTTTGGGCCTGCAGCTGTTGTTGCGAAACATAACCGGCGCTTGGTTTGCCCGTAGCCTCCTCGAGTGACATTTTCAAAGCCATTTTAAGATCTTCATCGTCATCATCTTCAACTCTAGCATTTCTTGGCTGCATCGGGGTAGATTGTGCTTTTGGTTTTGAAGTCGTATGCCTTTGACTATGACTCCCATGATGTTTCGGAGAACCCAGCGGAGTCACAGGAGCCCGCCGCTCTGTTAATTTAGTATGGCATCCATCACAAACACGCACGGCCTGAACTATTCCGATATGTGGCAATGGTATTGATTTTGAAGAACAAGTACCGCAGAAAGTATTTCCACAGTTACGACAGTGGTGCTTCCTGTTTGTGAAAGTGAAAGGGGTCCGACAGCGCATGCAAACATCCGAATCAGTCCAATCAGGTGGCTGATCAATTTTATTAGCATTAGTCCAGGTTTAACCGGATATCTAGGTAACATACCGCTGAAGAGTCTACAAAAGTTGACGAAACTTTAGTTGGGGGAGGGAAACGAAAGTTTTCTGTTTGCAGCTGACGGTATATCTGGTTTGCGTAAGACAGATGGGGCTGTCCTTCAAAAGCAGAAGCCCATGTCTGGATAAGCTCCAGCATTTTAGATTCCACTTTTGGGTCAATCGCATTAGGGGCCTTCAATAAAGAAACTAGGTTATCCATGAATTCACGAGATGCAATCTCGGTGAGAAAATGAGAACCGCCGTTTTTGACACAAGTATCAGTAAGCTACGGAATGAAGGCAGTTAGTCGATTCTGGATTGTCCACATTACTGATTAAGGTCCTTATATCAGAGCTCACGTTTAAGGCAGCTAGCTGAACATTAGGGTTTTTGTGTCCGATACGTTTTCTCAACGAGCGCATAGCTTCTTTAGGTTGTACAGTCTTGCTCCGAATTATATCAGATATCTCGAGGTTCAGCGCCATATCCTCCCTACCCAGTGGTTAGTTTTGATCGAGAGCTTGAAGCCTTATGATGTAAAAGAGGTTTGGTGTAAAAATTTATGAGTGATGGAGAGGGGATATACAGGCTTGATTCGGTAGCTTTCTCAACCTGGTCGTCCAGGGAGGAGTTTGAAGCTGTAAACCACGAAGCCATTATTTCGAAGGGTGCTGTGACTATTATTCTTATGAAGATGGACTAGAAGCCCACAAATGATTGCGGCGATAGGGGAAGAACACAGCAGCTCGGAACTAGCCCTTTTCTCGGAGGGGGAGAGGTAAAACCTGTGATTTTAGATGAGATCAAGAGATACCTATGTAGATGGGATATGGAAACGAGATTGAATGAAGCTGGTGCAGATCGCTGCTTCACCGACTTGCTTGAGTAACGCCGCGTCGCCCCGCTGTTACATAAGCTGTCAGAGACGTATCCTTTCCCACGTGATAGCCACTAGCTACAAAATCCAAACCCTGTTGCGCTAAGCTTGGGCTAAAGCCAAGGGTCCAGCATAAACGAATCTTTTCTTTAAGATGCGCGCGCATACTAGTAACATAAAGCGCTATAGAAGCTATGAATGACTGAAATACAGAGCATTTGATTACACGCACTCATACGTAAGCCTCGAGTTACATAGTACAACTACATGCACATACAGGCAAATTTTGGAGAATTCAAGAGACCCATAGCTTGTTGTTTGAATGGAATAAAGTAAAGCATACACGTGCCTACATACATGCGTGTACGTAGGGCAGGTAAATGTAGAGTGCTGGTAGTGTCAACTTAGCTGGCACCTCCGAAATCTTGTTCCGGCGGCTCCCCCACAATCACAATCCTGCAACCCCCCCCCCCCACCATTCTTTCTCCCTTCAGCTTGCCTCCACCACACCATCAGACGACTCCCCCTGCGATGAGAGATACCCATTTATACCTTACGACTTGATAGGGATGAACTCTAATACACCCCCTCAACCACTTCGTAGTCCACCAGCAATGCCTTCCGCAAAGTCACAACGAGTTTACCCTCACATCCGCGACCTTTATGCACGCTCAGAAGGCCTTCGCCCCATGGACCGCTCGGTAAACTAAGTTCCACTCTCATATCTGCTAGCCTTATCTAACTGAACCTGTTATATATAGATTAAAGCGTGGGTTGAAGAAGCAAAAATCCACTGGCGGCAAGCAACATGGCATTATGAGTTTGGGAGGCTAGACCAGGCGTATTGTGACTTTATTATGGCCAATACAATTATATTAGAAGTTATTCCGGGGTGTGTAGATTGGCCTACCTTTAAATCTAGCGAACGGGGGTTAGCCTACATGGAATGGAGCAAGTTGAAAGGGGTATGCCCTGGTAGAAAGATAAATTCTAGGACCTTGCTAACTGGAATCGAAAGGAACTTAACGCAAAAACCCCTCTCTATCTCAAAGTAAAAGATGAAATAAAGAAAGACAACGAGCTCTCTGGAGTTCAGAGCGCAAATGCCCAGCTTGAAGCTGAGAGGGTTGCGGAGAGGGTTAGAACCCTCCACCCAGAAACTGGGGCGTCTCAAGATATCCCATCGAAAACGAAGCCAGAAGTCCGAGCGAAACCAGACTATCTATCAGCGAGTAAACAACGTAGGTTCGACCGGTTCAGATTATAAAGGGTTCACTGACGCGGAAAAGATTCTCGAACAGGCTCTGGGGCCACCTCCCCACGGCCATATACCCAAGGGGTTGTCCCGACAAATGGAAAACCTTCATCCAATGCTTTAGACAGTACTTTAGATTTAAACCTTCGACTGGAGAGATTGGCCACAACCTCCTCCAGATCAAGCTCACCAGCATCATTTTCACAGCAAGCCCCCACGATGCCATCCTCAGTCCTTCGTGTCCCTCGAGAGATGCCGGCAAAACCACCCCCGTTAAATGTGAATGTGATGCCCACACTGCCCCCGCCTACCTACTCCCCAGCTACTAGTCATGGCGGCATGTTACCTTCGCGGAATGCACCGCGGCCTCCTGCTGATGGGAATGGAGCACCTCGCCAACAAAAACCTAATTTTCCGAGTGATACTGTAGTATCGGTGGATGCTCTATATAATTATTTAAGCAAAGAGTCGCAGGTTACAGTTCTCTTACTAGATGTCCGTAGTCGGGAGGAATTCGATGATGGACATATCTACTCAAGATCCGTGGTTTGTATCGAACCGATAGTTCTTCGTGACGGGTAAGAGTGGAAAATAACTCTCGAAAAATTTCATTCAATTATCCTAACGCCTTTTAGGATGTCCGAAGATGATCTAGATAGAAGTTTTGTTCTAGCACCGTCAAAAGAACAAGAGTTATTCGGGGCGAGGGACAAATACGACATTGTGGTTTATTACGATCAATCCTCGGCAAACAACAAATTTCTCTCTGGTTTGACACAGGATGAACATCAGATAGCTCTCCGAAGCTTGCATATGGCCATTTACGACTTATCTTTTAGGAAACGATTGCAGAGGGCACCAATGCTACTACTTGGAGGCCTCAATGCTTGGATAGAATTGGTTGGAAAACATTCCCTGAAAACTACGGATATCTCAGAGCTTGCAAAGTCAGAGCCAACGTCTAGACCTTCAAGCCGGATAGGACGACAATCTATATCACTCGAAAAACCACGTAGTGGTATCGGAGTCGTACGGGATGCCTCACCAAACTTATCTGAGAACCGGTTGTCATTGGCCCAGAGACGACAGGATCGCGACCCCCAAAGAGGCTCCATGCCACTTATACCAGTACAAAGAGCGAATTATGGTAGGAGGCAAGAATCCACACCGGTCGATCCCATAAATATTGAAGAAGAGCAGAAATGGATGGAGAGGCTACAGAGAGAAAGAGAACCCCTTACTATCAGTGTCCCACCAGTATCTCCACATCCAGATGCCGACGTTGAGTCAAAAAGGCGGCGACGAGGTACTTCCATAGTCGCAGGAAACGACAATCTTTCGACTGGATACATCAGAACAATGGAGGAGTTTGTAAGTTTACTATAATCACTTTCTGCCCTTAGAAAGAAGCCCCTCTAATAAAGCATCTTAGTTCCAACGGTATCCTGCACAGCCTTCTATGTCTCCTATACCACAAACCCCAATAAGTGCTGGACTTGTAACGCCCATAACTCCACGCGGGCAACATACCATCATCGATCACCCATTTTATGGCTTTACAGATGTCCGTAACCCAGACTTCAATCCCCCACCCACTCCAATTAGACCACCACCTGCAGTTCCACGAAAAAGCTATAGTGGAGTCTCAGAACGTCTTGCCCCACCTATACCACCGCCCCTCCCCCCTGCCCCTGAAATACCGCCGAGACCGCCTAAAATCCCAATCATCCCAGATGGGGAATCAGGCTCGCCGTTTCGAACAATTGGGAGCATCAATATTGGTAAAACTGGGTTGAAGAATTTGGGAAATACCTGCTATATGAATTCAATACTACAATGCATGAGTGGTACGATACCACTGTCGCGATACTTTTTAGACGGGAGTTACAGAAGTCATATCAACAAAGACAACCCACTCGGATCTCGGGGAGTTTTGGCAGAAGCATTTGCAAGTGTGGTGAAGAATTTATGGAGTGGTGAATACAAATTCATCTCTCCAGTGACGATAAAGGTTCTGCACAAGATAAATCTCCCCAAGGATCTCTTTTACTGATGTGAGCTATAGGATGTGTCCGGTCGATTGAATGAGATGTTCAAATCAGATGATCAGCAAGACGCCCAAGAGTATCTTGAGTTCTTACTAGACGGGCTACATGAAGATCTTAACCCCTACGCAAATAGAAGTAAGCTCAGACCTCTGACTGACGAGGAGGAAAGGACAAGAGAAAATCTTCCTCAGCAAACAGCATCGTATTTGGAGTGGCAACGCTACATTCATTCAAATTTCTCGGTCGTTGTAAATTGGTTTCAGGGCCAACTAAGTAGTAGGCTCATGTGTTTAACGTGTGGCATCACTTCGACCACGTATAGCGGGTTTATGTATCTGTCGCTTCCAATACCTTCGAAGAGGGGTGTGTTCTCCCTCGCGGACTGTTTGGAAGAGTTTGTGAAAGAAGAAACATTGGAAAAAGATGATGCTTGGCATTGTCCAAACTGCAAAAAGGCTCGGAAAGCTACGAAGAAACTCACTATCACTCGCTTACCTCATATTTTGATTATTCACCTCAAGCGATTTACAAATCGTGGTCTGTGGCGGGATAAACTCAACACAATGGTTCAATTTCCTTTAAAAGACTTGAACTTGACAAAATACGTACCACCTTTATTGCCTAGGGGCGCGCTAGGCCCCGATGCTCCTGAGCCTAGTGCCGAAGTGACGCCGCCTTTCATGTATGACCTTTACGGAGTATGCAATCATTATGGAACGCTCAATGGGGGGCATTATACGTCCTTTGTGAGGAATAATCACCAGAATGCATGGAATCATTTTGACGACAGCAAGGCGAGCTTTGTTGACGATCCCGCAGTAGTGGTAAGCAATCAATTTAAGTCGTTTCACAACATTTCTAATGATTTTATAGTCCAGGAATGCATACGTACTTTTTTGGGTCCGGTCAAATGTAATGTGATTAGAGACTTCGGCAATTGGACTTACGCCTGTCTCACACCGGCCATCGGAGGGAGTTTATCCTTTGTTCATTTTTATTCATTCCATTACGTCTACTGCCTGTTCATTTGAAGGTAGATTATATTGTAGATAAATTTACAAGCACACTATTGCATTTCTAGCCTGGTGGACGATGCTCTTCTTAAACTAGGTTATTAAGCATGATGAAGGACGGTTCTATTTGCGATAACATAATTAAGTGGGTATGTTTAGATGATATCTTAGGCCTAGAAAGACTTGGTAGATAATGCTGTATCGTAACCTTTCCCACGTAGACCCAGTCAATAGAGTAGGCGCAGAAGATAAGTATCAATCAATCAATAGGTATAGAAGTTGTCATAGCCTACGGGCTGGATGCATGTATGAAATATAAATAAATAAATAATACATGTAGGTATAGAAGATTACACGCGCCAAGACCGAGTGATACTATATGAGCAAACCACCAAGTTATTCGAGGGGTATTCATTCACCCCTAATCGCGTGTATGTACTGATCGCGTAAAATAATCGACATATCTTGAAATATGTATGTATGAGGAAACAAGAATCATCAACCTCAAAGTATAAACCATATATAGACTTTGTCCCAAAATATGGCATATATGTGCACTTTGGGGGTATTCAGCTCTTTAAAAAATCCCGTACCATATAAACAGCATTGTAATGCGGCATTCTAGAGCATAGATTTCTGCAAGTGAGTACCACTAGTATAAGGCCGAGTCTTGTGATCTGGCCTTTGTTCTTGTTCTTTTCTAGTTTCTTCACGCAACGTCTCCTCCTTTTTTTACTCGATAAAATACTACTCATTATCCCCTATACGGCTCCGCTATGCTTGGGTCTGCGGGTAAGGAACTTGAAACCAGTTAGGACATTTTCACACCCAACTCACCTGGTACGCCCAGCTAGACGAGCCGAAATGAGACCAAATTCCTTACTGATGTACAATAAAAATATTCCCTAATTCTATTACTAGCGTACTGACGGGGATGCCGTACTAGTGATCCAACTCCACCTTTTGGTACTGTATATAGATGGATAACAAGTTTATCCTACTTCTAAAAACTACATATATACGAGGTAAGAGACTTAATCCACCACATGTATGCCCCTGAAGACAGTCTGATCCTACGAGTACTAAAGTAGATATCTTATTTTTAGCAGTCAACATAAGCATTAGCTACTAGTTCCTATTTTGATTTTATAGCCCATTTATAAGTATTATTACTTTAGATGCACCAATCATGGCTTCCACTACCTTTGGTGTCTCGATACTGCTATTGTCAATGCATTATCTTATATCGCATCGTTAATATTGAAGATGGTGTAATGGTAAAGTATTTGATGTCCCACCGCGAGCTTAGGGAATAAGCTCATCGCAACCGGACTTCCTATCAATCACACATCTAAGGAGTGTTCATTGAAACATTTGCCTGCCATTAGGTTACATACCGGAACCCATACCCGTACCTTTAGAACTACTTACCCAGACGCGGTAATATATTATTCTTTTTCGCAAAACCTATCTTTGTGAACACTATTCTGACATATATCGCAGCAAAAAGTGGTCATATTATGTTAGAACTGTGGTAAACTACAAAATAGCAAGAGTATCATTGACTCGAGGCTTGGGTGAGACATGTGGCGCACACGCATCAATATTTGCCCCTCCAAGTGGGGACAGCAATCAATAGAGGGATATTGTGGTAGAAACAGAAAAGGGGTTTTCGGTCTCTGAAGATTTATCTACTAGATTATGTCAACGATGCTCGTATTCCTCCAACTTTTAGTTGTTCACGAGGACTGTGGCTAGGCACTAATGATTGATTAACTGAGTCCAATCGCGCATTTCTAGGCGCATATCTTGTGTGCCGCCCCGTAGGGAAACGTTGTACCACGTCAAAGTAAAGACGGTGGAAATTTGATTATGATTCAACTGGAAAGTACCTCAACTAAAAGAAAGGAAAAGGGGGGGGGGGGGGATTCAACTGCATTTCAGGAACAATATAGTTGTGAATATATTCGTTTTAACTGGAGGGGAAAGGCGAGGGTCCAAAGGTCCTATAATTGACCAGACTGAACAATTCTCATGTCCATAAACCATGGGCTAGAAACAAGCGGTTGCGGGTGGGTGGATCTCTCGTCGATTTAGTACAGAGAAGCGGAGCCTCAAAGCTTGGTGATGGCCTGTGCACAGGTTGAGCCGGGTAAGTTCCGGGAAAGCTTTGGAAAGTTTCATGCAAACCTCCGGACAACGTCTCGGTGAGCTTGCTACGAATAATATACCCCCACCTCAAATCCGTTCAGATACCCCCCCGTACCACATTCGCCACTTTCAACATATACCAGAAGGCCATAACTCACCATGGCAGCAGGTTTGTCGCCCCCCCCATTGCTGACTTCCTACAGCATTTTTGACTAATTCCCGATGCGCAAACAGAGCAACGCAGGCTCCTAGAACAGGTAAACCCCGACTTTCTAATAGTTACGCGTAACATGACACAATTCTGATATATTCCTAGTTGATGGGCACGCCCAACCAAACAAACTCATCGGTACCTTTCACTGACCCCTCTGTCTGTCGAAGTTTTCTCGTAGGAACCTGTCCACACGACCTCTTCACGAATACCAAGGTATATATTTTGGCCCTTCTGCTGTCGCTGCCATTATCTTTGGCGGGTTCTAACAAGCGTTATAGCAAGATCTAGGGCCTTGTAAAAAGACACACCTCGAAGCCCACAAGCAGGAATACGAGCGCGAAAAGAAGAACCGCGAATTTGGATACGAGTATGACTACCAGCGCGATCTTCAACGCTACATCGACGAGTGTAACCGACGTATAGATGCTGCGCAACGCCGCCTTGATAAAACACCTGACGAGATAACCAAGACGAATTCACTGCTCAAGCATATTAGCGATCTAGACAGCTCGATCTCTACCGGGCTACAGGAGGTAGAGGTGCTTGGTGAACAAGGTCAGGTAGCGAGAGCGCTAGAGGAGTACCACAAAGTTAAAGTCGCGAAGCAAGAAAAAGACAATAAAGAGAAAGAGTTGAAGCAGCTTTCAGATAGCGCAGGGCCTAGCGGCCATCAAAAACTCCAAGTCTGCGATGTCTGTGGCGCGTATCTTTCTAGGCTGGATAACGATCGCCGTCTAGCGGATCATTTTTACGGAAAGGTAACCTCCCAATCATTAGATCATATTCAAATAGAATGCTAATTATAACACTCCGGACAGATGCACTTAGGCTATGCGCAAATGCGAAGCACTCTCAAGAAGCTCCAAGATGACCTTGGGAGCCGTGGCCCGCCTCCAGGGCATCATGGCGGAGGAGGACGGGAATTCCGTTCGGACGACAGACATGACGGGGGAGGTTACAGCAGGGACAGTCCTGGAGGCTACCGCGGAGGTGGTGGTGGTGGATTTAGAGGCGGGAGAGGCGGTGGTTATAGGGGAAGTAGAGGCGGGGGCGGAGGTGACGGGTGGGGCGGCCGTGGTAGCTCCGGTGGCGGTGGAGGGGGGTATGGTGGAAGAAGAGGTGGCGGCAGTGGATGGTAAAATTCCAAACTGTCTTGCGTTCCCTCCTATATTCACGTTTTCACCGGAATGCAACACTATCAATGTTTCTCTCCCTTACTTTCTTTTCTTTAGTAAGATTTGGCGCACCTTGGGGGGTGGGTCGGTCTTAATTTCCCCAGTATAATGTCCCCCTAGCTATGAAAAGGCCTTTTAAGCAATTATCTCCCCACGAAACATGTAATAAACTAGATGTTTCGAACCTCAAACTAACTCCGTGCCTGCAATTTGAATATAACATACATGATTAATCATCCAAGGGAAAACAATGCTTATAGTATCAAGAAGCCGACTCAACTTGTTCCGCCCATGAATCCCCACCGACAGCAGGGGACAGTGGAGTCAAATTATCCTTGGCATGGTTTTTGGTATCCAAACCGTCTATTGCGGGAGTCTTTTCGTGGGCTATTACTTCTGAGGAGGCTTTATTCTCTACAGGAGCTTCGCCTTCTGTTGATATTTCCCCTTCTGCTTCTGCGGGGGTCTTGGTATCTACGGGAGGCTGACCTTCCGCGCTTGTAGATTGATTGGTAAGTGGTGCGTCCTTTTCGGCAACTTTATCTTGAGCAGTCGGTATACCCGCAGCGGCCTCGTCCTTGGATACTGTGGGGAGGGCAGGCCATTCTTGTGTTGCATTTGCGTTCCTAGGCGCTCCCCTAGGTGTTGCTCCTCCCCTGTTAGGGCCCTGAGCTCCGCGTTGACCGCCAGAGGGACTACGGGAACCGCCCGGAGGACTACGGTAACTGCCTGGACTACGGTAACCGCCTGAAGAACCACGGTTACCGCCTGAAGAGCCGCGGAAGCCATCCGGAGAACCATGGGAAACAGGAGAACCACGTGTAAAATCGACACCCCCGTGTGCGCCTCTACGAAATTGAGAAGACCCTCTTTTTGGATTATAGTCCTCCTCTGTTTTTGTTGAGTCCCATTCACGACTATTAACGGCGTTGAGTTTTCTTTGCCTGTTCTTCTCTCGCTCGTCGCTATCAAAGAGTTAACTAGGTTCCCGAGTGATATTACGTGAATGACCAGATTAGACATACTCGAGCTCTTTCCTGCTCCTTTCTTGCTCGACTTTCTTCTTTCGCTCATAAATCCTCTTAGTGGCATCTGCTTGCCTTCGTGCCTCTTCCTGTACCTGGAAAGAGTTTTCATCCTCTTCAGCCTTTCGGCGGCGCTCAATGAGACGCTCATTGTTGAGTTTTGCACGTGCCATACGCTCCGTAAGCTCCTCCTCTGTAAGTTTGGCCTTTACTTATTTTAGTTGTTGAAAAGGTAGGATTTAGGGTGGGGGGGCAAGGTATTATGGGAACCATTCATAAACCAGCGGTAAGGTGCGAATAATAATAAATGTACTTGCGGAGATGGCTCAAATACCTTCTTCACACCACCAGAAAGGGTTCGGTCCTGCTTTTGCTACCCAGTCGATTGGTCTGTTAGAAAGATTTTATAGAGCCACCAGAGGCGACTCACCTGTTTTATGGCATCCTTGGACTCTGCAGCCGAGCCATCCGGCGCACCCTCTACGGCCTTTGCCTCTTTTTGCGGGTTTCTTTGATCTACGCTTCTCGGTTGCTTTGCCAAAAAGTCAGCGTCGTTTGTGCAGAGCTATAAAAGCGTTCATCAAAAAAGCGCGATTCGTACAAGACCGCCTCTCCCTCTACCCCTCGAAGAAAAGGCCCGTGGCTCAGTGGGCGCACTCGGGGGCGGGTGCTGGAGAGTTGAGATCTCGCTTTCAAATAGGTCTTCTGCTTCACGAGTTTGTGCAAAATCGTCCATAATTACTTGTGTAGATAGAGGTAGGTATAAGACGAGAACGATGATTGGGGGTGGGCCAGCTCCTTGTTGTTTATTATATATCCTACGAGTAGAATGGTGATTGATACTATGGTTTTGCAATAGCGGTGGTGATGCAACGCGTCGGGTGCCTTAAAGTACGGTTGCGGGGTTGTTATGTTAAACCATTTTGCTAATGGAGGGGCTCCCTATTCTGTTTACCCGGCCTTAAATGTACATGTATGTAGATTGCCATTGATTCTAGGTACAGAAAGTTGCATGTGGTCATAGACTATGGCATACATTTCCACAAGTATATGGATTTGGGGTCCGACGCAGTAAATTCGATATGTTGCAGGTCTGCCTCTCTGTCATCTTATTCCAAACCCTAACCCTACAATGCCCTTCCTTCAATGATCATTTGGAAGCCTTGGGACAAATAGCTAGATCTGGATACCGGCCAATCAAATATATATGTATGTACCTGCATGACATCATTTTATAACCGCCTGTCAGATTATGTTTAGGCGGCTGTACTTTTTTTGTTTGTTTATGCATAAGTAGCGCCTGCCTGATTAATACTGCCGCGATCCTATTATTATCGAAGAAACTAATAATAAAAACGTCCAAATCAATACATCAGTTTATTCCCAGTCTTCTTCGCTGCTTGCATCTTCTGAATCGTCGTCATCCCCCTCTTCTCCATCTGGTTTGGATACCTAGAAACCTGTTAGGATTTATATCTAAGAGTAGACAAGGAGGTACAAATATACCTTTGCTGCCTTAGGACTACTCGTAGCTTGGCTTGGGGCTTTTGATGGAACTCCCGAGACTACATCGTAGCTCGATTCACTATCGGGCTGTGACGTTATATCAATAGAATTTTTTGGCTTTAATAATTCTTCCTTAGGAATCAAAGTCTCCGTAGAAGCTGTCGGGGCGGTTTCCATTTTATCGGTCGGGGCTAAAGCAGCAGTCGAAACACCAGCTGGGGCAGTATCAGCGAGCTTTGATGCCCCCTTTGAAGACTTGGGCACCCCATCATCAGAACTATCTTCCTCATCATCCTCGTCCCATGCCACTTCTTCGTCAAGGGTAGTGGCACCTATCTAATCAGTATATAGCCCACATGTAAAATACTAGGTTTTGTTTTTACCTTTGAGCAGTTCCTTCCTCTTTTGTTCCTCCATGTCTAGTTCATTTCTTAGAAAGTAATATCTCCTCCAGAAGTCTCCGTACTGTACTGAATCCGGGACGAGTTTCTCCATGGTACTCCTTAGTTCAGGATATTTCTCTAGGTCAGCAGCGATTTGCTCTGTTTTTTTGTCTGCAGAGAAATCCTTTGACCATTCTACAAATGTCGGTTCGCTAGAGTCTGTTTTGAAAAGCCCCAAATTTCCATGCAAAAGATGGAGCTGAGCGTCAAGCCTAGTCGAGCTATACACACTCCAATTTGAGTATCGTCCCTCTGTAAAGGATGGGGGGTAACTTACTATATTTGTCTCTTACCCTCCTCCCCTTTTTGCTCAAACACAATCTCTTTCTCCCTAACCGTTTCATCGCTTCCTTCTGGTGGTCTAATAGTAACAGCCTCTTTCAAGAAGTTACCAATATTTGTTCCAAACCTAAGTAGGTACTCGTCGGCCCTGGCCTCAGCTGCCTCGATCTCCGAGATTCTCTGCGCAGCACCCTTCTTTAACTTTGACAGTAATCCCTCCTCTGCTACAGCTTTCTCGTCCCCTCCGGCTGCAGCTCCGCCCTTTGGCGCCTCTCCTGTCTGCTTTTCTTTTTGAGCTCCAGTTGAGGGTGCCCCGCTCTGGTTGATTGAAAGCGATCGAGTCCGATTAACTATTTCTGACCTGACAACACTGAAGCCCTTTGAGGCCTGTTCTGCTCTTGTGGCAGCCTCCTTCCTCCCGACTTCGTAATAGGATTCGCCCTATTTATTTCATCAATATACCCGTCTTACGAACCGGGTACTTGTAAGAGAGAAAGACTAACCTGCTTTTTTACAGTTCCGATAAAGCTTCCAAACTTTGCACCCCATGGAGAAGCCGATATGGCCCTGTAAGCCTCCTGAAACTCCTCATTCAACGATTCCTTCGGCCTCTCCGGATCTTTTCCTTTTCCGTTGCTTGGTTCTGATGCGACGGCCTCCTCTTGTATGTGATCATATGCAAACTCCATGACAAGAGCCAAGTATTTCTCCTTGGTGATGTTCTCGTAGGTGGTGAGGCGCTGATTGTTATCAGAAACCTAGCTCGAGGGGTAGTTACCGATTGGTATTAGCGTCACATGTCTGGAGTCAAACCTAGTCTGCTGCAACAACCATCCACACTGCCAGTGTCACAGTCCGGTGTATGTACATACATGTACCTAAGCCGAGGCCATTGAGACCCCCCTTCATGTAATTGTTTACCCGTAATTATCATACCTATTAGACTCACTTATATCTAATTCCACTCGAACTCGACGTTGCCACCAGCTACTCCCATAAATGCCTATCACTGACTAGTGTTGTAACATTAGAAACCTTAGGCCAACCATCACTTTTGGTCAAAGTTACTATCGGTACCAAAAATGGGGATGTAATAGATACCATAGCAATACGGTATCGTGAAAAACTTCCGAATTAAATCGGAGTTTCAACCATTACACCATAGCAATACTATAGCAACCGCAGTGTCGTAGTATTCTGGCAGATAATGTACTAGATACACCCGCTTTTTTGGTACATACTGTTCTTTCTGCTGGGCCAGCAAACACAATTTAAAGCAGCGAGAACAAGCATAACACATACGTGCATACACGTATTACCGTGCTGCAATACTCAGTGATTTTTAAACTAATAGTGAGTAACATCAGAAATTGATTACAAAGAAAAGAAAAAAACAAAGAAGAAAAAGAAGAAAAACTTAGTACATAGCTCCTCCTCGACTACCTCATATCTCACCCCGACTACCAATATCATATCAATCATTTCCATCTGCCGTCACAAAGTCTATATGCTGCGAAACACACTAATGAACGATTATTGCAACTAATTTTCCCTGCAAACATTCTCATAAAAACATTTATTTCCATACGTTCCCGAACAGATCATCCTGACCAAACCCTGTTGTCTGTAGTGGTGCCCCCGAAGTTGCAGCTCCTCCAGTGCTAAATGCGCCCCATTCATCATCTTCACTGCTCTTTGTAGGCGCCATAGACGAAATTCCTGTCATTGAAGTATGTGGTTTACTAATTGATGTTGTCGCCGGTGAACCCCACGCATTGGTGGCAACGCTAGCACCCCCTATCGACGTTCCCCAGGCAGACTCATTGTTTGAGGCCGTAGAAATTGTCGCAGCAGGTGCGGCCCATGCATTTGCATCAAATGAGAACTGCGGCGTGGTTGGCTGCTTAGGGGCAGCAGTACTACTGGTAGTCAAGTTAAATGTACTCATGGTGGACATGGCCGGAGCTGCGGGTGCAGGTGCCGAGGAAAAATCAAACAAATCATCCATTGCAGACGAGCCACTCGGCTTTGAATACATTAATTGCTTTGTAGACGTCGAAGAGCCAAAGAATCCGTTACTTGAAGTAGGAGATAGTTGAGAACCAGCTGAGGATTTCATCATCCCAGCCGTTAGGTTTGCAAATGGAGAAGGCTTGGGCGCTACCGGTTGGGCTATTGGTACGGTGGATATGGAAGGCCCTGTACCTTGTGAAGAAAACCCAAGCCCCCCAAATGCGTCATTGAGATCCCCGAGACCTGAGGATGCCGAATGTTGGTGGCCCGAAGGCTGCGCCATGCCGGAGAATGAAGAGCTCTGGGCATGTTGGGGTCGAGGCTGCGGCTTCGAGGCATAGAGAGAGAGGATTGACCTGTTTAGGTCAGGCCGAGATGAGGCGGTGTTTGTGACCGGATTTGAATTTACGGAAGCTGGGCGAGCTGGAGTAGGGTCCGGCGATCCAAAGAAATCCAAACCCAAAAGAGAATCAGCTGGCTTTGTAGATTTTGGCGGGGCGGGAGCACTCTTTGGAGGAGGCTGGTTTTTGTTTCCTGGAGGCGCGGTAGTAGACCTCGGCAGCTCCATTGGAGAAAGGTCATCGAAGAGGTTGATATTTTGCTGTTGCTTCGGCGCTTGTTGTGGCGTGGGTGGGGAGGTTTGCCTGTTCTCCAACTTCTGCTGGACAACTTTCAAAGGCTTAGATGACGAGTTAGCAGGGGGAACTATGTAGGAAAAGAACGAGCTACCAGATTATCCTCTTCTCCGGAGTCATCGAGAGTAGATGGGTCAGGCATTCCGCCTTCCATAACCCATCTTTTAGCATCATATTTCGTGCGTACAAAGTTTTCAATTTTCCTACTCCGGGTCAGATCTTGCGCCCAATCAATCCTAAGGGTCCCGGCGAAAGGTACGTACGCTTCTGACGGCACGTGCCCCGGTGCAAGATTTGCTTCCCAGTACCTGGCATAACTGTTAACCATTATTGTGTATATGAGCGTGTTTAGCTATTCATACTTATTCGCCTTAGTATTTCCCCACTTCAACATGTTGGCCAACTGTTCATCTGTCCATGTGTCAAGGTCCACAGATTTAACTAGGATTATAGCAACATTAGTTACTGTTGAGAGTAGCTTCAATAAGAGCTCCAAAAGAGCTTTATACCTTTGCTGATATGAGTGCCCATGCCTCGATGTATGCCGGAGCATCTATACAGATTCGATGTTAGTATCTATCCACAATGACAAGCTTCACAATATGAACACTATAAGCAACCTAATACATATGAAAAGCCCCAAATTCCAGCTAGCCCATCTGGGGAGCTTGTTTCTCTTGCAATCAGCGCATATTTTGTTTCCAGGTAACTTAAGTAGCGATTTAATGACAGCCTGATTTGCAGCGGCTTTGTCGGCAGCTTTGGCAGCAGCAGAATTGGGGCGCCGAGACATGCTTGAGTTATGGCGAGACGTGAGATGAGGGAAGGGAAGTTTAAGGGAAATGCTCAAGGCTGCTATATAAAGGTGCTGGTAAGGTATTGGAGCGTAAAGTTTGATGATCCTTCAGGGTGTAGGAGGTTCTTCAGCGTTAGTGTTGCCAGAAATGGGGTTGACCCTCCTTTTTTTTCCCTTGTTTCATAGAGGGGACACCACGACGGCGTCGTGAAGATTGTTTAGTAAGCATCTATAGACTTGGCATGATTATGTGGACGTAGGAGATGAGGTAACTTATCAGTCAGCGTATATACACTGCCCCATCTGGGCAAGGCTGCTTAAAAACTGAAGTTGCACAGCTTATTTACTCCATAGAATGGAGATATCAAATAAGCAACTCAGACTCACTTCTCCCATTACACATATAGGCGTCTCCAAAAATTGACATTTGATACCAGGTATTATCTCTGGATATCTCCTTGCAGAGGTCAGCCTCATATATTTCGTTGATAGTTTCTGGCGGTATTTATGTCCACCCGGGCCCTTATATTCTCGCCGCCGGATCATGCAAAAACGGTATACCACAAAATAGTGAACTCTTGCTAGCTGCAGACCACCCGCCATGGTTCTCAAATCAGCCGCGAGAATAATGTAGATGTAGGTGTTCTGTCCGTTGTCAGGTAATCATGTAGCATGAGTACATGCCTTATGTCAATGACAGGCTTTAGTAATATAAACGATTTCCTTGGGTACCCTTATGGCCACAGACTTCGGAGAGACCTATTCATGGTACTGGGGATCTTCTAGGTCACTCGGGTTCCAGCCCTTCCGCCCAAGAATTGATTGACTGTAGTAGGCACTTGGCAATACTCGCCTACCATAAAGCGTTAGAACGAAAGTCTCCCGCCGTTCGGAAAGGATCCATAATTTTTTCCCCCCCCCCCAGTTAGGTGTAACGGGCTAACAGCAAACAGCTGTCCTCTTGCATCTTGTGTTAATTGTCTTCCTCTTCTCTCCCTCTCCCTCCCCTTTCCCCTTCCTCATCAGTCTCCATCTACTTAGGCACTCTCACTTACCACATTATCCACAACATTCTTTCGACAATCCAACTAGACAATCCGTCACTTCCTTCAGCTTCAACATAAATCGCTATGTCTGACACTACACCTACTTTTACCCTTGAACAGATCAAGGAGCACCAAACTAAAAAGGTATAACCAAGTTCGTTCCGCCAGGGTTTCTACTGTCTCGGGCATCTTTGAGCGTTACGCTTCTCACCCGGCGGCCTTTGCGCTCTAACTGACACTCCCATCTGCGATCAACAGGACTTGTGGATGGTTATTCACGATAAGGTTTACTCTATATCTAGTTTCGTTGATGAGCACCCGTACGTGATTCAGCTCCTTATGCGCGGCGGTACTCTTCTATACATATTCTGCTAACATCGCTTTTCGTGCAATAGAGGTGGCGAGGAGGTCTTGATGGATGTTGCTGGGGTGGATGCTACTGAAGCTTTTGAGGTGTGTTCTTTTTGTCACAAATTTGGCAGTTTTTGATTTAGTATCGAACATATACTCATCCTAGTACCAACTACAGGACGTTGGGCATTCGGATGAAGCACGTGAAATTCTGACAGGACTTTTTGTTGGGAATCTGAAGAGAAGTGTACGTATCTAGCAGACATATCTACTTTCGTTGGCATCTCGGCACCGCTTACAAAAAAAAACGTTTAGCCGTCCGACAAGAAGCCTGCCGCCTCCACATCAAAACCTACGGCAGCGCAATCATCATCGGCAAACGCTGGAGTGTATGTTCCCATTCCCCTACACCCGCTCCCAACCCTGTAGCAGAAATGCTCGGCTCTAACATCTACCGACAACCCAAACCCCTATCCACACCACCACTATCATTATCTTATCACCCTTCCTAGAAACATAGCTAACATCTTCTCTATAGCGCTTTCTATGGTTTCTTTGCTGTTGCCGCCGTCGGTGCTCTGGTTGCCTACAAACTCTATACCTAAGATGGACTTGAGGGGATTATGTGAGGGGCTGTTTTTGACAAATGTTGATACGGGGGGGGTTTCTGTACAACGCGTGTTTCTGGGTCCTTATGGTTCCGATGCGGTGCTCAAACTCTCTGGTTTTTTCTATCTGCTTTTTGTAATGTTCCAGAAATTCCCACCATATAACGTTCTTATGGGAAATTGTAATAGACTTGGAGTTTTATTCTGTGTTCCGCTCTTTTCTAGTTCATGCTTCATGATTGGCTCCAAAATTTAGCTCATCTAATTAGTATCCAATTAGGTGAATTCCCGGGTCCCCCGATTCCGGCATCATGATCCGTGTATCTTCAAGCCCTGTCGAATTGTCATACCCAAGTTGTAACACCAGTATTACGGTTTTAATTCAACTGAGGTCTTCCTGGGTCAGGGTTAGGGTTGTATATCTGAAGCTTGCGATAAGGGTACCTTCTATGGGCACCTGCGTGCTTGGTACCCTCTATATAAGGGCAATCCCCTCGCACTGTAGTGAGAGTGCGGGGCCAAGGTCTCTTCTTCCTTGCTATAGCTGTTTCATAAGATCATAGAAATCCAAGCCGATGCCCTCTGTACACACCCATTACGAGGTTTGCGCATATCTACTAACTATTTGAGAGGACTCCTTCAGAAAAACGAAAATACATAAACTCGGCCAATAATACCCTTTGAATCGCACATTACATACTTGGTATGTTTATACATTTATTAGATCAGGAGGACAATCTCTCTATAACAGTACTACCTTTCTTTTATTTGTGTGCTTCGCATCCTCTATATAAGGGTAACCTCGCTATAAGAGTACCAAATTTCGGTCCCGGGCATACCCTTTCTACCTCCAACAAGAACCGCACCTAGCTGGATAACTCCACACTCACAGTGCACAAGCTATTTTTGCCTAGAACCTAAACAAAAAACAAAATTTTCAAAAGAATAGTGAAAGATAACACAGTAAAATTGGCGCTGGGGAATAACTAAGAAAGAAACAGATAGAAAGAAAAAAGTGGGACGCCACCCGTTTTCCCTTGACTAATGCAATCAATTACTTACCACACTTTTCCCCTTTTCTTCTTCTTTAGTCATCGGACAAGTACAGTATACAAACATACGGATATTCTTACTGCACAAACAGGGAATTTGGTAAAGGAGGGAAACAAAAGAATAAAAGTAAACCGAAAGATTATGAGCCCTTTTCCTCATCCCATTGTAATATACTTCGTAATCATACCCTTTCAGCCCCCTGGACTTCTAAAACTAGGCGAGAAAGATTGGCGAAATTATAAAGTACCACTTTCCTTGAATACGAGATGCTGTTCGTAGAAACTAAGCATCTATAGAAGAATAAGTCAGAAACCATACTTTTTATGGGACTTTCGGGAATTGTGTTATCAGTTACCTTCTGGGGGCACTTGGTGTAGACATACTGGATGGGATGCTGTGTTTTCTTCCCGTCGGCCCTATAATAAGTGGTCAGTAAGATGTTTGTTTCAGTGCATGCTTTCACCTGATGATCAAGTCGGTATCAATGAAGGGGCCCTACCAGTGAACATAGCAAATTAGACCCTTGCCTGTCTTTTCGATGGTGTCAATGGTGGCATCCTCATCCCAGTTCTTCTTAACGTCTACGGGTGCTGGAGAGGTATCATCCCCATTTGACTTTGAAGAAGAGGCGCCAAAAGATGTCCTAGCGCGTTTAGTGTTCTTGGGCGCCGCTGAAACTGGGGCTGAAGCACCACCAGCGGGCTGTCGTCCACGCTTTGGAACTGAGATGGCGCGAAACACTGGGCGGCCACCGATCTTGTCATAGTACTCCTGCAAGATTTCCTTTGCTCCCCTGTTCGGTAATCGACCGTCAGTGTTTGGTCCCCCAAATGGTAGGATGGGGGGATAAGCCTACTCGCAATTCTCCTCAGGCTCCCAGGTCATGTCGCTTTTCTTTTCGTATCCCTTCCACTTAACATGAAGGTATAATTTCTATATAGCGGCCATAAACCACTCATCCGTCAGCAAAGATACCTGAGGACCAGCCAAACCAATATCCTTTCCCCCGACAATCTCGACGTACCTTGCCTTCGAACTTGTGGTCTTTAATGGCCTCTACGATAAATTCTTCCCCATCTTCATCAACAGCATCCTCATCATCATCCTGCTCCTCTACTAAATCATCTTCAACGTCATCATCATCCACGGGCATAGCCTTCCTCGAGTTTCTGGCAGGGATCAGATCGCCGTCTGATTCAGACTCAGACAGTACTTGGGGAGGCATTCTCAATTTGAGTTAGGTGGGCTAGAAATGAGCTTGTAGCGGTGGTCGTTGCGTGACCGTTCGTTGCGGTTGAGGTAAGATGCGGGTGTTGGTGTCGGTGGAAAGAAGAACGCGCGAGGAAGACGCGGTATGAAAGTTGGGGCGTTGGTGCTTTCGACTCAGATAAAGCCCCCTTCACCCTCCCAATCTGGGCGAGACACGTCGCGCCACAGCAAAACGCCACACAGTGAATAAAGAACAGCACAATAAGACTTGCCTAAACAAAGAGCAAATAAAACAAACCTGATTGCAATATCATAACCAGTGGGAGAGATTGACCTCGTACCGGTCTATGGTTGTGCCAAGACTTCCTGCCAAACAAATCTCTATAATCACGTGACCGCCTCTGACACACGAAACCGCGTAATCACACTTTATCACTCGTTACATTACTCGGTCATGTTTGCTGTCGTACCTTCCCACTCCGACTCAGGTTTATTGAAACTTATCTATTGGCGCAACAACAGCCAAGTCTAATCGAAGCGCAATAAAACATCAACTAGGGCAAGGCACTAACCTACTCTTTTAGTTTATAGGAATGTGTTCTTCGACGAGCTGACTTGGTTCATGGCACTTCACTCGACGGCTGCAACTGGCCTGGGCCAACCCTTCCGCAACAACAAGAAGGGCCGTTAATGAGATAACTTAATAAATACATGCGTGCGTGCTTTTCGTTCGTGTGTATGTACTGTCACCTGTAGTTAAGCATGGCAGACAAGACCCCGACTTGATATCTACCTAGCTTTTGTGTTGACGGCCAGCAAAGAGCCCGGAACTTAAACTGTGGCCGTTGCTAGCATTGCGTTTGGCACTTGGCGCTGTGTCCCAATTACTCAGATTTGAATCTAGGCCTCGACGCCATGGAGCCAGGAACTTCAATATGAGTTCCCTTAGACGAAGTTCTGGTTCTCTAGTCGTATAAGAGAAACTACCTGTGGGATCTCTCCTGAGTATTTCCAAATACTCAATAAATTGCTGAAAAATACAATATACACCCGTTGCCTAGGACCAAACCTAAAATAGGCTTAACGTCGTTGATAATTCAACTTTTAGTAATCATGCCTCAATTCCAAACTTCAGAGCTACCTACAAAAAAAATGCATAGTTGTGTGAAAGATAAGGGAAAACCCTAGTACCCCCCCCCCCCCAGGCGAAAAAAAAATGACAAAGGTAGGATCCGAATTAATGACAAATTGCAACCAACCCGAAAAAAAAAAACTGTTTCGCCTCGTTCTACCTTTGAACTGAAACCCTCTCCAAAGGGAAAACAAAAGAGACAGAAAGAAATAGTATAAGTATATCATTAGGAAACAGTGCTGGTTACAAGAGTCTTGAAAGGTGATTCGCGAAATGGAAATAAGAAGATGTTTTGCAATAGCGTTTGCCATCATCCACTTGGTTCCTAATCCTAAACCGTTCGCGCAATTTTATGCCTAGCTGATGTGACAGAGGAAATGTTAAGAGAGATGGAAAGCACCTTGACCTTCCCTGATGGCCACTGACAACCGCTCTTTCAAAATCTCTAGTGTCGAATAATCCGGCAGCTTGAGATAGTTTACACATGTCATGACACTCGGAAGGTAGTCATCCGAGGTGTAAGGTGCTTCACTCGGCTTACACACCACAGTAAACAATGGTGTCAAAGATTTAAAGCCTGCTCGAAAAGTTAGCTAAATATCTAAATATGTATTTCTTAAGTATTCAGATATACCTCCAATAGGAAGTTTTGGACTTCCTGTTACGAATTGTAGGAAGTCACGACGTTCTTGCGGTTTAAACTCGCTCATAGCCTGTAGCAGGTTCCGTACACTCTTACTGTCCATATTGAATCCATGATCTGCCTTGATTGAATCCATCAACGCTGCAAATACCCGTCAGCAACCCCCCAGGACTTTTCAGGAAAGGAAATTATAAACTTACTTTCAAGTGACCAATCTTCATCTACTCGTCCAAAGAGCATGACCAGTTCGTCGGGCGTGAAAGCTCTCAATGCGGAGTAAGGGAAAACTTGTGAAAAGCCTGCACGGAATGCCTCTGCCTGGCGTCTCACACCACTCCCAAGAGTGAGGTCAATGACCCTATCAACATAATTGGCAATATTATGTATTGTCACAGGAGTATTGGCACCATTATGAATGAGTTCGATATCTTGGTATCCCGGAAGCGTAAAATCCAATGCAAGGTCTTCGACGCTTGCCGAATCGACTCTAATCTCGTTGATTCTCTTTGCCTTCCCTTCAGCAGTAAGTACCATATTGTTATCAATCGCTTTCTTTGCCAAGACGAACTTTCGCAGCATCTTTAAGGAATTGGCAAGATCTTTGTCAACAGTTCCCACAGCTCCCAACGACGGTGCGACTGGCTCATCGTTCTCACCAGTGCGGAAGAATGTCGGATTGAAGGATATGTCAATAATACGTGAATCCAACATGGAGCGGGCCACAAATTTGCCAAGCATCTTAAATAGGTGCAATACTCTACGACCATTCTCTGATTCTGAAATTGATTCGTTCATTGGCGCCGGGAAGAGACCTTGTTTTCCAAATGCAAATTCGCTGACGGGTTGTGATTCGTTCTCCCGCCACAGTTTCAGCTTCTTTTTTGCAAACGCCCTGGATACACTTGAATAAAATTCAAGTGTAGGCCCGAGACCAGTTCCAACCTCTTCAAAATACTCCACCTCCAAAACGCTCGGCGATGCACCGTAAAGCTCCATTACCTTGATCGCAGATTCAAGAATCCGAACTCGTGAAATTCGGACCTTTTGGCGTTGAAGCCTACCAAGGAATGGGCGGTTATCATCGCGGTGGCGGTCTTGTCGTGAGTCGCCTGTAGACTGGGAGTTTTGCCACCTTGTCATAGAACGCGAATAGCCGAACGAAGTTGATTGTAGGAATAGATGTCGAGTCTCAAATGGAAACAGAAAAGGGTACAGCCTTGCAAGGTCCTCACTCCAACTAGGTAAGCACGCACTAGCAACAATCAATGGTTCTTCCAACTGGCGGTTCAGTTTGGCAGTCAGTTTTGTATTGACAAACTGACTGAGTGGCTGAGGGTTGGCAGGTTTGTTTGCCTCATTGTCGCCGGCAAATACATCGTCGAGATTTGCATTAAGTGCATGGAGTATACTAAGGAGTTGGAGTATTGACGAGGAAATTTTGTTTTTATCCAAAGAGGCGGGGAAAGCTGATGTCAACTGCGAATGATCCGGTGCAGGGGACAAAGAACCTTCCAATGGTGCAGGCCCAGGCATCCTACGGAATTTTATGGGATGCACTGTGGCCCAAACATTACGGTAGGATTGCTCTTCAGGTTGATCCCTACCAAGATGAACTGCTCGGTAGATAGTCATGTCGTTAGAGATGACTTGGTCGCCGATACTGAACTCTATATGCCAATCTGGAGGTGTCTGTATGGCAGCTACACGAGTTCCTAAGGTCTGCGATGACGAGCCTGGTGCCCTGGGGAGGTTGGGCGCAGCCCCAGAAGGCGTAGCTACCCGAGTACCATCTTCTTTCCGAGCAGTAACCTTACCACTTGAAGCTACCTCCATATTCACAGGACCGGCTTCAGGTTCAGGTTCATCCTCCATTTCTCGATCAAGATCATCAAGCACTGCATCCATTTCGTCCATTTCTTCATCATCTGGCAATTGCCTTTCGTCCATGCACTCCAACTGCTCCTGACCTGATGCTTGATTCTCTCTTTCCTTCCTTGGGGCCTTTTCATGTGAAGCACTAGAAGATGCTCCATCTGCAGTCGTTGCTTTCCGTCGTGAGTTGCGCCGGGCTGTTCTTGGTGACCTAGGGGCCGATGGGTCAGCCGCTTGCCCAGAAGCCGCTGCTGCCGCTGCCCGTGGAATCCCTGCTGCCGCTGCAAAGGCTGCAAGAGCATTAGCCATAGCACCTCCGTTATTTGGATCTCTACGTGTTCTTGGACGCTCAGAAAGGCTGATTCGGGGCCTGAGATAATCATCCAGCGCCTTAAATGTGGCAATTGCGTGAATCGAGACCATAATATTTCGGTAAGCCCGTGGGATTTCAGACTCCTCGTCTGCTACCAATTTGAGGCGCAATTGTTTTGCTAGCATAGACGCAGCACTACTTCTATTTCCATCAAACGTGTTTTGATGTACTGTGACCACTTCAAAGTGCTCGGAGCGGCTCAACAGCTCTTGGAGTTTGTGGACCAAAACACTTAGAGGTGTATCTCCTTCACTAGTATGTGATTTCGAGGCGCCACTGCGCATAAAAACTTCAAGAAATGCCCTCCTGATGTCAAGTTTATCGGTTTCTACTAACATTAGCACCCTCCAATCATTATAGATAAGGATAATATTTACCGGGACCACCCTTTAAAACTGCCAACAGTGCCTCCACGATATGAGAGTTCAGAAGCTCAAAGCTGGAAATCGAATCCAGGGAGTTATCGTTGTCAAAGTAAGCTGCCAAGCGTTCAAAAAGACTCTCGGGATTGTTCGAGGACTTTAATCCCTCCCCCAAGGCCTTCAAATCTTCCATGATCTTTAATGCTTTATCCCTGATTTCCACGCTCTCATCTTTATCATGTGCTTCCATAAACGCTACGGCCCTCCCCACGATCCATTGTTGCCTATCCGTAGTGGTGCCGGTTGGAATATGCCTTGAGGATGAGGATGACCTTGAGCTCACTGGAGACGAGCTCATACGCTCCTCGCTGTCCCTAGAATCATCCGACTTCCTATCATCATCACTCCCATGGAGTTCCTTATCCATAATTAATCGTTCTGTCTTCTTAGAGGCAATTTTAGATATTTCAGCAAAAACACCCTCCCGGTAGAAATGATATGTGTAAATCTCTGGGAGACGTCGGAGGAGTAGCTCAGCAGCTTGGAAAGCAGCGGTGACTAGAGTTTCATTATCCTGCTGCGATAATATAGATGCTAAGTGTGATGCAAATTGGACACTTGATAAAGCTTCTTTAAGAATTTCCGCATCCAAGTTACATATCATCTTTAGCTGGGCTGTAAGAACTTTCCTTCGAACATCGAAATTGACAGTACTTGAGTAAGCGTCTGTGAGTGTTGGGAGAAGGATTGTTGCAAAACGCTTCAGCTCATCTTTACAGCTGCTTAACAGTCGACGCCTTTTTTCGTCGGGGTCCTCCTCTTCTTCCTCATCTTCATCCGATGGATCCTTTGAGGGCCTTGATCCATCAGGGATGTCGAATAAGCCACCGTGTTCCTCGCCTTTTAGTAAAGTCAGTAAAGAGGCCTAGAGCTAGATGACTACTGAACTTACCATGGGGTAGTCCGGGTAATAACTCGCAGATGACGTTCAAAGTCTCAAAAACTTGCTCCCTTGGCCTATGGATAAGGGCTTGCATAGTCATTACAGTATCATTCTTCATAGCTGCTCCATCATGATGATCGGAGGGGGGCGAAACTCCGGTCAAAATCTGGAAAAGCGTATCAACAATGTTCATTTTTAACATATCCATAGATAACGTCGGGCTAGCCTTTGCGACTATCCCTAGAACACGTAGAAACTGAGTGTGAATATGAGGTCCAACAAGGTTTGTTGTGCCCGGCAGAAGTAGTTGTAAGATGGCTTTCATCATATCTCTTGACATAAGTTGTTCTAGCTTATCCGGATAATGACGGAAGCTGTCCACAATACGGGCTACGCACAGGCACGCATGTTCAACAACTTTCTGGTCGCTGCTGTTCAAGACATTTAAGAGAGTTGGCATGACATCCCTAACTGTGGGAAAGCAGTCATCTGGGATATTCCGACAACAGTTTGCTGCTGTTGTGACCGCTGTCCTCTGAACATTTGTCGCAAAGAAATCCAAATAAGTCAGGCATGCCACCAAACCGCCTTCTCTGACTATTGATGTTGGATACTCGACAGATATTTTCTCAAGCGTCTGGGTAGTGACAATCGTTAGTAAATTCCACAAAGTTCCCTCTTATAACTATGTGACCACATACGCTCAGGGCCTGTTCGGCCAAATCAATGTACTGAATTTCCATCAATTTCCTGCAAAGTACCGGAACAGCGCCACCGTATACTACATTAGCTGTTGCCGCCGGCAATGCCTCCATTAGATTTGCAATGCATCGACATGCAAGTAGCATCATATCAGGATTTTCGCCAAATGGCCCCTGGTCTTCCATTAAACTGACAAGCTCTTTAACAAACTGGTCCGGCGAAAAATGACCCGATAGGTTATCTTCGGTAGACACAAGCAGAATTTCTGCCAGCTCCTGTAGTGCAATCAGCTGGGCTGAGGGATCATCTTTCTGTCTAAGATTGGCGAGAATATCTCGAAGCCGTGAAGAAATCCCGGAAACCATTCCTGAGAGAGCTCTAAGAGTATTGGAAATCCCACTTGAGTTGTGGACACCACCGAGATAACTTCCTTCAAAGACATCGTCATCCTCATCATGCTCATAATCATCCTCATCTCTATCATGTTCACCATCCTCCCCAGGTCCCGCATCACCCATTTCTTCGTCGTGATCCTCATCAATATCAAAGTTATCATCTTCATCTTCCTCGTCGTCATCGTCATCCTCTTCTTCGACATCATTTGGCTCACTCATTCGAACATCCGCATCACTTAAATCGTTGTGCATTCTTCGTGAGGCTCGGCGGGAGGAAGCGGTAGAAGAAGCGATGGCAGTATTGCTGTTGGTGGCAATGGCGGTGTTATCTATTTAATGCTTAGCCAATCAACCCTCGAGATGTAAGGGTATTGATGGGGGAAGGTTCAAATGGAACTTCGAGGGAATCCAAACCCCTTGTCGATTTTTTACTCCGACTTGACCTACGTTTATGTGTTGATGATGAAACATCCGGTGACTGTACTGGAACGCTAGGTTCTACGGGCATATTGCTATCCTATTGTTAGTCTTGAAGTCTACTTGTTTTAGGTTCAAACCTTTCTGGCGTAACTTACCTTTCCTCTGGCGTGTCCATGACTTGATTTTTTGCGCTAACAGTCTTCCCCTTACCCTTTTGTCGGCTTGAGGGCTGGTTTTCTTGATGTTTTGGAGGTGTATCTGCAGAAGAGGAAGCCTTAGGGCGCTTTCGGCTGCGAGTGCCGAAGGAAGGTTCAGGTTCTTCCGTTATCTGACCAGAGGAAACTTTCCGTTTACGATTTGGCTTTGACGAGGAAGGTGTTGAAGTTGTGATAGATGGTGGTGCGGGTGAAGCAGTGGCGGGGAAGATGCTACTAGTTGACGAGACGGCCTGATCTGAGGATTGCCTCGTCGATGAACGAGTGACTCTGCGAGGAGGCATGAACAAGTGTCCTTTTTTTTTTTTTTTTTTGCGTGCGTGTGTGTGATTTTCTCTCTTGCGAATGGGAGAGGAGAAAGACCAAGAGATTATAACGCAAAGGTAAAAAATGATGAAGGTGGATGAGCGGGTGGAAGAGAGACTCAGAAAGTAAAAAATAAAAATAAAAGAGATGGTGAATAACTACCTTCGTAGGAGAGGCGTGTTACTAGTGTCGGAGATTGTGGGGGATAGTGGATGATCAGCGGGTGAGGAAGCGGATGAGGCTGAAGAGCTTGTAAAGACGGCGGAGGTCGGCCTGAGATCAGCAACAGATGCTCTTCCAGATGCTTGATGCTTGCGTGATCTAAGCTCCATACGATGCCGCCATCCACGGAGGGATCAGTGGGAGTAAGGCGAGCAGATATCAGGAAGCAGGTGAGGAGGCCGAGGAGAAGAAGCACCCAGGAACCTGCGAATGGCGGGGCGTCTGTTTCTGCTGCTGGCTTGGACCGTGAGGGGATTTTTCCTGTATGCAGGAAACTTGTTAATACTATCCTTCCTTTCCCTTGTTATTCAAAATTCTTCTATCTATGTAGTATGTATCAGTTGTTGTCGGCCGGGTTGCGAAGCTCGGAGGGGCGGGCTGTTCGCTGTCATGAATATGTGGGTGTTGAGGCGAGCCGAGTGTCAAGCGTAGGATTGAGCGGGCAAGGTGATGATTCAGTTACACACATAAATACTAGTACCTAGCCCTCATTTGCCTAGCGTGGTCCTTTAGGGCTCAAGAGCCCTCTGATACATGCAACCAAAATGTATTTATCAGAGAGGGAAAAAAAATACATGTAGCCATCGATTCAGCACAGAGTACATGTATCTACATTTTTTGTACACGTACGTAAGCACATATCGTCCTTTAGAGATCTTAGTAGATGATAGCGTCGCCAGTAATATCTGTTAGTACACACATGCCTCTATAATTCCAGTACGATGAAAAATAATACTGGCCAAGAATAAAAAATTATGTAGAGACTGTCGATTCTTAACGATGTTGATGTGAATACAAGGTTTCGATAGATACATGTATTTTTGATAACCCGATAACCTTTCAACCCCTCCTTAACCCCACCATAACTACATGTACATGTACATGTACAATTGATCCTTGCAAATCCGCACGCATGAGTACCTCCTACATTAGTCTTGGTCTATACGTAAAAAGCTTCATCCGAAAGGTTTGTTCTATGAGTTCTATCAAGAATGCCCAAATAGCGAAAGTATTAAAGCAAGTGATCCGCAGCCTAATTTGCAAAGGAGAAATAGCCAACACGTTTAACATGAGTTACTATAAACCCTGATATCGAGAGAGAAATCAACTGTCTAGAGGGAAACAAATGCAGCCCCAAGAAACCCTTCACGAAAATACCCGACGTTTGAAAGGAAAATAGGAAAACAGCTCCAACAAGAACAACCTTTGAGAAGAAAGCTCCATATAATTTCTGCCGGTACGCCCCCATCACCCAAATTCCGAACGACAAACCCGCTTAGATGAGCTCGGATATTTATGAAACAAAAGCGAGAAAGAAAAGGAAAGATAAACCGTTTATCGGGAGAAGCCCCTAGTTAGACCATGCCTTTTCCCGATAAACACAAAGTATTTTGGAATATTGCAGATTATATGTGGGCAGGGAATCTACAATTACCAACAGCAGTAACCACCCTACGCCCAACATCAGAATAAATTACCAGCACGAGAAGGCTGAAGGGACTTACATCAATAATAATATCAGACCCAGTCATAAAGGTAGAAGCATTGGATGCGAGGAAGACAGCAGTGCTGTTCAATTCATCGACATTTCCGAGACGGTTCATGGGAGTGCGCGAGCACCACAACTTCTTCTGTGCCTCAAGAGCAGGAACACGGTTCAAAGCGGTATCTATAGAACGTTTTAGCTAACACATTCAAGAACAAATTGTTTTGAGTACTGACCCATATAACCTGGGGAGATTGAGTCTAAAATGATGTGAGCAACAGATTCAGATTATGCTTGACGGGGAGATTCCGGTTAACTTACTAACGCGAATGTTGAATTTGCTCCATTCAGCGGCAAGGGATTTTCCGAGCTGGATAACACCGGCCTTTGAAGCATTGTAGCAAGACTGCTCCTGGGGCCAATTGACAATGTGTCCGGACATGGATCCAATAAAGATGATAGAGCCTCCGTTTCCTTGCTTGATCATGATTTGACCAGCCGCCTGGGCGCACAAGAAAGTACCAGTAAGATTAATGTCGATAAGACGACGAAATCTCTCGATATCGTAGGTCTCGGCCGGCATGTTGGAGCTAGGAAATATACTATTAGTGTTGTTCATGCAGATAGTTTAGCAGCTGAGGGTGGTAGCTTACTCGGCGATACCAGCAGAGCAGAGAAGAACATCGACACTTCCCAAGTCGGCAGCAATCTAACCTTGGATATTAGGTATTTGTACACTGTAAAAACAAGGAACTAGGATATCGCACACTAGTCATGACCTCTCTGACGGCCTCGGCATCACGAACGTCAACCTTGTAGAATGCAGCAGGAATATTGTATTTCTTGTTCAGTTCAAGAGCAGCAGAATCTCCGTGCTCTTGCAAGACATCCATGATGGCAATGGCCTTGCAGCCAACTTCACAGAGAGCCTCAGACATGCAGAAGCCGAGACCACGCGCACCACTTGATCACACCAATATTATTAGTAATTGAAGCCGTGATGGTTATTGTTAAGGATGAACACAAACCCAGTGACAACAACAACTTTCCCGGTCAAGAGAAAGCGCTGAAGATTGTCCGGAAGTGCGGAATATCCAGCACTGTGAGCCTGGGTAGGAGCCGCAATAGCAGCATCAGGGTTCATCTCGGCCATGGTAATATCCGGAGAGAGTGTCGGAGTAGCCATTTGCTTAATTGAAGTTGGTTGGGAAAGGTGGGGTGAAAGTCCGGAGGTGGGGTTGATACTTATCCCACTTTTATTTGCAGGAAAGACTGCGGGGTTGTTTATGAGGGATTATTTTCAAAGGATACAAAACGATGGAAGGAATAACGAGATGGATGTTTTCTGAGATGATGATAAGTGAAAGAAAGTGGGAAACAGTCGAGTATTTAAAGGTGGGGGAGAGGAGGGGAATTGGAGGGGGAGAGGGGAGAGGGGAGAGGGTCTGTTGATCGGCCAGAGAATTACGACTCACGGACAGGAGTGATGGAGAGCTACCGATTTGAGCAACTTAGCAGGTTTTCTTGAAAGTAGCAAGGTGGAATAGTGCCGGTTTTGTGTGAGTGCGAGGCCTGAACGAAGAGGTTTTTTTTCCTGTCAAATATTTCCAGTGGAGGGGCGGGTGGTGGGAAGCTGGCAAGCACAAAGTGGAGCGGAGAATCCACCGCTTACGATTTCTCTGACTAGGTACTATTGACAGTTCACTGCTTGCTGATGGTATTCTTCTTCGCCTCAGCTTAGTTGGTGGTGTTGAGTAGAGGAAAATCTAAAATATGTAGATCGACAAGCAAAGCGCTGTAATAATTTTAAGCACAGACCTTCACTTTCTTCCAGAATTATAGCCTTGGACCACTATTTAGGGTCGTCCTATTTCACGGGAACTGGGACCAGCAAGCATTTTTAGCGCTAGGACTTTGACGCAGGGCCCAGAACCTTTTGAGGACAACTACAACTACAGAAAGCAGAGATGGACATCAGCAGTGCCTACTGAATGCGTGGGGTGGTGATGAGACTGTGAAAAGAAAAAAAAACCTCTCCCGTCAAATGGTAAAATGACTGAACAAAGTTTTCCCACCGAGATGAACATTTGTGCAGTAGACAAAACGTGTATGTTCCTCCACAATATCTGGCTGTAAGCTTTCGGTTATCCTTCTCCCTCTCCTCTTTTCGAGGCCCCAGCCGCATAATTCGCGAGATGCGTACTTCACATTAACTTTGGGAGAAGTGGTTCGGTATGGCATCATACAATTGGTACCAATTGAGTTGATGAATGGTCTCACCTCCACAAGATTGAGTTGCATGGCCGAGCTACTACATTGAGAAATTTTTAGGTATAAACATAACCTCATCTCTAGAAACATAAAGCTCCATCATCCAGAGCAGTTACATGTAGCTACCATGTCGATACCCCTGCTTAATTTAATACTCTACATCCAATCCAGGATCCCCCACGCGGGAGGTGCGGCTCCAAGAAGAGGCACCCCGGAAGCCGTCCACCTGATCAAGCCGCACTGATACTCCCCAACATCTTACGGCAAGGGTAAACTCATTCCGAAACATTAAAAAAAAAAACGAACGAACCAACGAACCAAAACTGAACTCAGCGCAGCCTCTTTCTCAGTTGGCAGCGCGCGGAGACCAGCAAAAAGTGGGTGCATAGATGAGTATAGGAAGGGGCCATGATAGCGTGAATAGGATTATGTATGTAGTTTTTATGCGAGCCCGGGATTCATTTAATTTTGGTATCTTTGGCTCACTGTAGTTACATATAGTTGTCTGCCTCCCCAAGAATTTGGTGGGGTGCACGCGGGGTGTAAAATCTAGATGAATGACTTAGGAGTAGAGTGAGAAGAGATGGATCTCGCTTACAAGAGCCGGGAAAAGCAAATAAACAAAAAGGTTTGCGAAATTGGTTGACGCAAAGAAAAGAGCCGAATACCAAATCTGTTCTCTAAAAGATCATAACACGCAATCAATCGTACATGACGCCGTTTCCGGTTCTGAAACAAACGTCCAAGCGCAGGCAGTAATTACTATTACATGCTCTCAACATAGTTGCTGTGTAGAATTGAGTTTATAAGCTTTAATCCAAGACAGAGATACGAAGTCTGCAAAGGCTCACCTGGGGAATATTCCTGTTCTTCCATCAATCTGGCCAGTCCACCAATCCTAAAGGTTATTAGCTTATGGGACCTCGAGTAAGATAGACACAGAACGCTGAACAAACATTTTTTGAATCGGTTTTCTTGGTAATTGTTATTATATCACCTTTCTTGAACCCTGCGCAAACTTCAGTTGATATACTCTCGATAGCAAATAATTCAAATATACCTAAGTCTCCAGGTTGATCGGCCTCAAAGGTGTACAAGGCCACAGCTTGGTTTGCACCCAGTGTTGATACCCTAGGTTTTGGCTTAAAGACAGGTTTGGGGGCGGTTGGTCTACCGGGGGCAGGCCCCTTGTCAGAGTATGTACTCTGGAAATGTTGACGCTGGAATTGATTTCCGCTATGGGTGTCGTATGCGTCAAAGGTTTGTCCAGGATCTGGGCGATGCGCTTCCCTCCAGGCCGAATCTCCTTCCCTGTCGTATACGTCGTCCTGCCATGCCGAAGATCTAGAAACCCTTTGACTGCCTATAGAGCCTGCCCTTGATCCTCTTCGGTCACGATATTCACTTTCGCCGAATGCGCGCCCATTTTGACCTTCCCAAATGCTTGGGTCTCTTTCGTTATCATACTTCGGTATATCGTTATATATATCGTCATAATTGGCGCCGGTAAAGTTTCCAGAAAACACTCGAGAGTTGAGAATACGAATGAGAGCATCGGCGTCAGGAGGCGGATTTATGCTACCGCTGAGGAGTTGCCTGCCGGTGACATTGCCTCCGTAGAATTTTTTATTCGCATCCTTGCGTTCCATTATTACTGAACCCTCTAAGGAAACGCCTGCGAAAAGACCTTTGGTTTTGCTATCAAAGAAATGAGCACAAATAACGCCGAAGTTTAATACGAAATAGCAACGAGACAAACCTATAGGAGAAGATAGCGGCAACTGATCTCAAGCTAGCCATTCCACTAGCCTCTGCATTTCTTCCCAAGGGCCCTGCAGCAACAGAAACGTTTCCTCCTAGTGTAATGCTTCCCGCCTGGGCAAATGTCTTAACTGCGCTTGAGTCGTTTAAAATCATAACAAAATCGGTCAACTCGGCGCCAATCTGACCCCCAAACCCGGCGCTGTGTGGTTTTCTGTTAGTTATTTCCCTAAGATACTCCATAATAAGTCAAGCATGAAACCTACCCTGCTGTGGCGATCGCAGATGGAGCAGACCATGCTAAGTACTTGTTAACAACCATATTCAGAGAGGAGCCACATCCTTTTGACTCAGAAGCTTACACCCATCATGTTTACGGGCAATAACCAAACCCGAACCATATCTTGCAGAAAGAAGAAGACCGGCCTTCACTACCGTAATTATTGCCAGCCCCTATACACAAAGTTTTAGTTATATGCTCTTTCGGTCTCTCCAAAGATTTAGGGAACACAACGATAAATATTACGCACTTTGGCATTCGAAAGAACTGATGGTGGAATAATTTTGTCTGGGCCAAACGCTTGTTGTGGATCGACGAATGAGGCTAGAATTCTTGAGGCTTTTCTACATTCGCTGTTAAGACTCGCGGGTAAAGGATTGCTGTTTATAACCCGGGTGTTAGGATATACTATCGCATAGTAATAGGCAGCTATGAAAGAAGAAACTAACTTGATGGGCATGGTGCATAAAACTCAAGGCTGACAAGTAATGTAGTGAGAGATAAGATTAAGCGGGGTAAATAATATCAGGGGTTCCAAGATGCTCGAGGAGAGCTTGGAGCTAAGTAAAGTGGATAGTTGAGCGAGTAAATTATTAGAAGGATAATTACTGTAAAGTAAATAGTGCGCGCAAGTAGACAAATAGGTATGTCAAACGAAAGAGTGGGCTTAAACAATGAAAGAAGGTGAGGTGAGAAAGACCAGGAGACGTTGGAATAGGCTCTGCAGGGTCGTCGTCAGCCCCCGGGACCGAAGAGCCGTTACGCCCACGATCTTGCTCCGCCACTGGTCGGGCGCGTCTTGGTTATCTCCGCCGAGAACACGCTAGAGCTGATAGAAGCGTCACTATCGTACATACATGTACCTACATGTATTCCTGTCCTTGTTATCCTGGTGTGACTCTCCCGCTGCACGTGCTCACGCGAAAATATGAAACCCCCCGAAATGGAGGTGCAATGCACTTATGCCTTAATAGAACATATGATACCTATTACAACCTATTTGTACTATCAACCCTATCTAGTATGGAAGACAGCTCATGTCCTATACAAGGGTGAAGTCGGGTTTATAAAAAACTGTAGTTGAATTCTATCGAGGGCCTAGAGGATCCCCATTATGATTTGTTATCATATGGCGCCGTTGTAAAGCACATCTTTTATCGCAACATGCCTGCAGCTGCCTGCAGGGTTGAAGATGACGATGTGGCGCAACCAAAAACACCTAACGTCATAATAGTCATGACTCTAATTGAGCTGTTATAAATACAGGGGTATTATAAACTTCAGCTACCTAGAAACGAATGAAACTCTGTTAAAAAAAAAAAAAAGAAAAAAAAAAAACTTCAGTGGGTTTGTGAAATTTGCAAAGCTACATCCAAAACCTAATTGAATGGAACTGTTCGACAATCGCAGTTTCTCGAAGCATACGAAGCAAAAGACAGATAAAGATTAACTACAGACGCTGCAAGGAAAGACTTCGAAAAAGAAATACGGGTAAACTCCGATCCTAAACCTTACCTGACATGAATAACCTAAAACCATGTAATGCAAACTCCAGGTTTCTGACCTGCGGAAACCCATAAATTCATAGAGGCAAATAGAAAAAGGTAAGAAAGAGAAATAGCGGAAAAGAAAGGAGGTGAGTTGGTGGTAGGTATGAGTGCTGGGACTTAAAACTGTGCTGAGGCGACTCTGAGCTTAGTACAGCCACCTTCACTGCAGGCTCATCTTCATAATGCCATCACCGGTATCTGTAAGTGGTTAATTAATAAGTGCACACTTTCCCCGATGTCGAGGCATAAAAATTAAAGTCGACGTACCACTCATGCCCTGAAAATTTAGTCTTTTACCTCCCCCATTTGCCCCACTAAGAGGTGGTGAAGCTGCAAGGATTGGGCTATGCGAAAGACCTGGTGATACAGCTCTGCGTTTAAAAAATTCTGGCTCAAACCGCTCATCCTGTGTTCGTCTCCTTTTAGGGCGACGCATATCGGCAGGAACATTGGCTACTGGCGACGAAACAGTTGATTCAGAATTCATCTGATTCTCAACATTAGCTTCACCGCATAAAGTCTGTTATATGCAATGCTTACCATTATATCGCCGTCAGAGGTCATTCTCAACCCAGGAAATGCTGGAGGGCTCCCGCCGAGCCCATCCATCTGGTCACCGAACCAGAACCCGCCATGTTTTTGTGCTTGTTTGGAAAAGCTAATGCCAATTCCTTTATTTCCTGTCAGGCCCATATTTTCCCCGCTGCTACCCATGCTTTCGTCCTCCTCGCGGATGTCAGATAATTCCTGGTCCATATTTGGTTGTGTAGGAATAGCTGTAGAGGGAACATTCTCCTCGTCATCTTCACGGATCTGGCGTGTGATCTCTGCCTCGCGCTTGACTTCCATGTCAACCGGCGATGCCTCCTCCTGTAACGCGGCTTTAATACGTTGAAAGGTTTTGGTTTTGGGCTATTAAAGCACAAATCGTTTAGTCATCAGCACAACGGAAATTCTTATGTTAGCACCTTACCAATAGCGACCCCCTTCTAGATACAGGTCTCCTGATAGGATCTGGTCTCTTTTCATCATCGTTCCCTCTGCCCCCAACAGCCAACGAATTGCGTAGAGCAGTCGTGAGACTATCTTTTCTCCTTGCAGCCCCTTCTTTTGAACGCCCAAAATAGCCAACGCCGAAACTACTGTTCTGCACAGGTGGAGTGGTTGGTGAGGGGCTTGCGAGAGAGCTATTCGATGCGCTGGCAGATGACAGGGAACTATGCCTTGAGCTTCTTCCAGCACGGCCACTCAACCGGGCCTTTTGGTGATTCATAAGCGATATTGAAGCTGCAGACTCCGTGCCTTGTATTGAGGGCGTAAAGGGGGTACCAAGCTCTAAATCTAAATCCACATCTAAATCCTCGTCACTTGATGAATCGCTATCGTCACCAGACGGTGCATAATCCATCATTGAAGCGGACCCAAGAGAGGAGGCGTGGGATGACGAATGGTGGTAATGATGATGGTTAGCAATTGGAGAATCCGATCCTTTGTTGTTCCGAGGTATAGGGAAGCTTGTTGAAGTTGATGGCGAAGAATCCGGTGATGGTTGTTCCGCTAGTGTGGAGTGGTGTAGCGACGTGCCTAGGTGCCGAAGCTTTGGGTTAGCTTTAGTTCCTGCAGCATGTTGATGAAACGAAGATGTGGCCATACAAGCACGCGCAAAGTCGAGCCTTGGACGTCGAGCTACAGAATATCCCAGTGCAGGATCAAGAACTGGTGATAGGGGCCCACGTGAAGGCATTTTCAGAGAGAGGGGCCCGGGAAAGCCCATTCGACGTGGGGTGAATGGCGCCTGCAGCTGGTTTGGCGTCGACGTTGTTTGGGGGCTGTCGCGTCCAGCGATATTGTTATTTGACATCGGACTTTCAGACTTCTTGTCGGGGTTTTCGTGGTCTCCGCTGAAAGATGTATTTTGAAGTGGAGCGTCTGGTATTGAGGCTTTGAGTTGGGAGGAAAGCGAAGAGGGGATGGGCCTTGCACCGAAAACGGAAGAGTTAGAAACCGAGGATTGATCGCTGGCCTTTTGCATTTATGTTCCTATTAATGCTACAGCTTCTGGCTTCTATTGTTCCGTTGTGGTCGTGAGTGATCGAATAACAAAACATTGGCAATCATGTGGAGTTCACCAATAGTGTAGACCATCGCAGGTGTAAGTGGAGGTGGTTGCATCATTTGCCAAGCCTCTAATTTCTTCATAGGTTATCACTCGTACACCTAGGCAGGGTAATTGATCCGTTATATACCCATTCGCCACGAGTTAGACCCTACACCTCTCCTTACTGTTAAGACCAATATTTATCAAACTGTACACAACAGTTGCCCTGCTCCGAGCTTACCACAGCCCTATCGACCACAATGCAAGGGTTCAATATGGGGTATAGCATCTCTACCTAAATCCATAGCATAACACTAACCAGTTTATTAGGCGGTATGTCCCGCCAGAACACGAAGGCGTTATTTCCGGAAACAAGTTAAACAAAAAGAAACCGCCTGGCTTCCATGGAAACACTCAGACAGTTCGTTTTGAAATGCCTTTCAATATTTTCTGTCTGCATTGCGATGGACATATTGCCCAGGGTGTTCGTTTCAATGCAGAGAAGAAGAAAATTGGAAAATACTACTCCACGGCAATATTCAGTTTTCGTATGAAACATAGTGTGTGTTCAGGCTGGATAGAGATCCAGACAGATCCAAAGAACACAGCATATGTAGCTGTGGAAGGTGCAAAGAGGCAAGCTGCGGATGCAGACCATGGGGTGGGAGTAATCAAGGTCAAAGATCCAGAGGAGATTTCAAGATCGGAAGACCCATTTGCGAAGGCAGAGAAGAAAGTGATGGATAAGACAGAGGCAAAGCAAGGAGCAGAGAGAATTGCAGAGTTGCAGGGGCTCAGCGACCGACAGTGGCAGGATCCTTATGAACATTCCCGCAAAATGAGGAAGATATTTAGAGTATACACTCCTCTTCGAGAATTCTAGTGTCCGGGCGTTCTTGGAGGGTGTTTTGCTAAAAATCGATTGTTTTTGCTTTCCAAGGCAGAAAGAAAGGAACTTCAGGAGAAATCAGCTGCGACTGAGGCTATCCGGGAACGTGCTGGTCTCGCAATCGAGCTATTAGACGAAATACCCGAAGATGCCCAAAGGGCAAAGCTGGTTGAATTTGGGCCGGATTACAGCCAAAAGGTTGACCAGGCACATTCAAAGCCTTTATTCCCGGTCTCTGAGCCAGTCAGAAAAGTTTATGGACAAAGCTTGAATGGAAAGACAAAGGCTCAATCAGCAGCGGATACGACTCGAGAAAGATTACAAACTCAGTTAAGACAGAACACCAGAGCCAGAGTAGACCCTTTCCTCCACGCAGATTTTGACAAGACACGGCCAAGCCTAAACCTCAAGCTTTTGAAAAGAAAGCAGGCAGACAATAACGCCATTAGTGAGGCTGAACGAACGTTAGATGCCACGACGGAGAAAACGTCGATTTTGACCAGTGCAGGGATTGTTAGACCAGGTGTATCTCTGGGCTTGGATGGATATGAATCAGAATAAGACTGCTATTAGATACCCAGTTTTTGACCGTGTTATTGTGATTTCATTGCTTTGCCTCGGATCTAACATACTACGAGAAAATTAATTCATCAAATGGCTCACTAGGATCCATAATATCTGAGAAGATTCTTTTTTAATTAATGATTTCTTTATGTGGGAAGGTGAAATATCACCCGCCCCTGAGGCATGAAGCTAATATTAAACTCTAGTTATTGATCGCTCCTTGACTTCGGAATCATAGTAATATTGGTTGTTTATTTCCCTCTCGGGCCACATGAGCGGACCTTATTAGACCTGATCTTAATTTGACCTGCAGGTGCTAACTGTCAGAGCAATGTTGAATATTCAGAATGTGCCTCTAGATTCAAGCAAATCAAGGAATTTCCATTTTTTTGATCAGGTTGGTTCCAATCTCTATCTTAAGTTTTTCAGTGAGCATGTAAGGAATCTCGGGCTTGATTGGTGAATCCACAGTGATACCAAGTACGGGTTACCAAGATGCTGTCTCCACACACACTTTATAATCTGTGCTCGACATGTTGTCTTTTGGACCAACGTAGCATACATAGGATGTTCTTCCCGAATTTGTATAATAGGGGGGGGGGGGGCATGTGAAAAAATAAATCCGTCCTGTCTTTGCGAGGCCGCGGGGGGTATTAGTACTCATCTGTCAAAGGAGTGAGCGATAACGAAATTGACAGAGATAACCCGCACATACAAAAATGCCCACGGGTTGTGTAACCTTTTTAACGTCCGAGCTCTTTGCCCTCTAGAGCAGGTACTCAACGGCTGTTGATACCTGATTCGAGGCAAAGCTTTTTCCGGGAAGCCTTCTACTGTCTGAGCCTTAGGTAGACAGAGTTTCCACAGAAATCGAATTGGGCCAGAATATTCTATAGTTGATAAAGTGAGATCTTGTGATCCGTAGGGTTGCACCAAACATTGTAATGTAGGAGTCAATAAGCAATCCCCTACAGCTGGAAACTCGGGTATTCCATTCAAAAGGGCGAACGGGTAAACTTTTAGGCAACTGAGGATAGATGAACTACATGTATGCTCATAAACCACTCTTACTAGTAAATTATGTACCCGTTGGATGAAAATCGATACAGCTACAGTTGGTCTCTTGCGTATTATGACCTCGGGAAATAAGCATTACTGTTGTAAAATTTGCATCAGCAAGTATGCCAATCAGTGCATCAGAACGCTAATGATGACCCCAGCAGGGTTTCTACTTGTTATAAGTAACTTTCCTGAAATAACAAGAAAAGATATTGGTGACAAGTGCAGCTCCCCTTCCCTTACTCTAGACTAACAGCTACCAACAGGCATCATCGCGTATGTATATAACCTGACTGCTTTGACAATCCTCTTGCGCCATCAGATGAATTTAGAACCGATCCCCGGAAGTTCCCAGCGTATCAGGCGTGATTGGCGTTTTTGTTGTTTTTGTGGGGTAGAGACGTTTCCCGATGATCATCGTGGGCCCCAGCGTCGCTTATGTATGCGATTAGCAACATCTCAACGTCCTTCCTCGTCGCTCGATGATGCCATAACTCAGGTACGCGAGACCCTAAACGTACATACGCCGCGCTCACTTCCCGGTTTTCTAGATGGTAAAATACCACCCGTGGCTACTACATGTACCATTTCCTTTGCTTGCTTGCATCACCATTCTTTCAGGGAAGAGATATACCGAAATTGGAAAGGTTAGTTGCACTTTTTCGTTCTAAAAACTAGAAGATCCTGTGAGTTATTTTACCATAGCGGTAATGACTAATTGGCCATAGAGTAATCCTGGTGTCAGGTCGCCTGCTAATTCGGAGGTGGGCTAAAAGAGGTTCTGTGGAAACACTCGGAGGAACACAGCGCGTTCTCTCGGAAACCTCCCCGGTGATCATCCGGAAAAACTTTCATGATCCATGCGAAAGTGGAAATCACTTATTTAATTACTGGGGAGCAGTTTAGAGGGGGAGAGAGGGGGGGGGGGGCGTATATTCCAATTCTGGATAATGGCAGTTTACATACAGTAGCCAGTCTCTATGTAGTATGATATTTTAGCTCGACGAGTCAAGACTCTACACAGGGTGACTAATGATGAGGTGCAGGATACTCTGGGGGCCCGCAGAGATTTCAATCTACCTTGGATTTCGACGCCCCAAACACTTTAGAATTCCTATTAGTGATATGGAACAAAATGATTCAAACTACACTGCACTATTCTTCGGCTTAATTGCCTCATGACTGCTAATACACATGCCGGGTCTACAAATAATGATTGAGATAGGGACTGTGGATACCTCAATCCATTGATTGTTTGTCGGCATGGGAGCTGGAATTACTAGTGATAACTTTTGTTTAGGGCAACGGTGGTATGTAGCCTGTTTTGGAAACAGTAGCATAATTGTTTTTTAGGCCACTGCGCCGCAACCAAAACTCGAGTCCTAATACTAATTCCCTTGCTGTGATGCAGTGGCTAAAATAGACTATATGGGTGTGTATTCAAGAGAGAGGCTTTAGTCCTTCCAGGAGTATATACTCCGCATAAATTGGCTATTGAGGCCTCTTGCCTCAACGACTAAAAAGGTATCAATGATAGAAATGCTCTTCAATCCCGACCTAAAGAAAAACCAACACTGATCCACTATCCCTGTAGCTTTCCCCGGAGTGAGCATCTTATTTTGTGGGTTAGCCTATAGAATCTGGCGGGTCACTCACTCTAAAAGATCTTTCCCATATGGCCATAGAAATACTTGTCCGCGTCATCATTACGGCGAACCTCTATTTGTTTCAAACAAACCAGTGTTTCCTGGCTATCGGGTCCCTTTATATCTATACCATGGGTTGCGGTTCTGCGGACAGAAATTCCTGAGTTATACTGGTCTACATTGAAACAGAATAGAGTATGGGGTCCTTACTGCAAGGGTCCTTGCCTTCCTGCGAATCGGGGAGCCACAAAAAGGCACTACTAGGGTAGCAGAGCCTCGTGCACTTCTCCTTCTGGAAGCACGAAGAACTTCAATAGCAACCACCTGACTGATGAATTGTTTGTCGTTATATTTGATTCATCATCATCTGAAGTCGATTTCTTCACCGCACCCTGATTGCCACCATTGGGCCACCCCTACCACCGGTCACGCAAGCATGGTAAGACAGTCCATGACGGACATTCTTAGGGCAACCGGAAAACGAGGGGAAAGATCCGGGGACAGCAAGGCAACTCAAGCGAGAACGGGGAATAGGCATGTCTGTAAATAGTTCTGGGAAACAAAGAGGGTGTGGCGGGATGAGCTCTGGATGAATACAACCTCTGGAACTCACTTTAATGTGGAAGTGCCAGCGAACACGTCATTCAAATCTAGAGCCTCTCAGGCAGATATGTGAGTGAGAAGAATATGTGACGGGGCTAGAGGAAACGGAACGGGGAGGGGTAGAGGCGTGAAAATGTATGTATGTAGAAGGGAAATATAATAATTACGCACCGAAAGGGGGCGTAGTTATCTTTCTACAGACTTTGAAACTTTGCGGGAATGTTTTTTTTTTTTGAGGCATCTCCGGTCGCATAATAATCAAAATTATATCTCGACTTCTGTGGGGATCACCGACGCCCTTTTTGAAAAGATAATAAAAGAGAGTGAGTTTCAATTGCTAAAGATGTTTCCAATGCCGAAAAGGAAACAATTTGATTCTGATATCCTTCTTTTGAACTCTCCATATGCTGTGCTCTGCAAAGCTACACTGCGGCTGTAGTCTTGATAGTGGGGTTTTGATATGCCCCTCCTTCCCCGCTTAGATACTTGTCAACATCCATAAGGTAATCTTCCGTAGTTATTGATAGCGACAACAAGCATCAAAACCTCCAACACCACCTCAACCAAATTTAATTCATCCACCTCTAACCACCCCGAATACACCTCAGCTTATTCGACCCTAAGATGACTGCCTCCCCGCTTGCTTCTGCAAATCTACTGCGTAGGCAGCTCAAGGGGATGCAGTCCGACAAGGACCTCTCAAATATCAGCGTCGGTCTTGTCGATGATAACATCTACGAGTGGGAGGTTATGCTTATGATATCTGACGAGTGCAAGTTCTACGGAGGTACACTGCTCTCAACATCTAGGCCTCGGCAGGAGGACTTTATACCTAACAGGAATTGTCGTTAGGTGGTTTCTTCCGGGCACGTCTGTCTTTCCCTGTGGACTACCCACATAATCCCCCCCAGATGAAATTCGAAACGCCAATTTGGCACCCAAACAGTATGTCTGTTAGAAATCTAGAACCTGCACCTCTTGTATATATTGACTGGCTCTGACGCTGTTAGTTTATCCGGACGGCAACGTCTGCATCTCTATCCTCCACCCCCCTGAAGAAGACCAGTAAACATCACCCTTGCTTTTCACTTCCACACATACACACATACACACATACACACATAAATCCCCTCCACTGACCTCCTAAAACCTCAATGCCCCTCTCGTTTGTGATTGCGTAAAATGATGCCGCGTGGTATACTGATGATGTTCCCTCTTCGCAATTGCTACCTTGCAGATATGGATATGAGTCGGCCGCTGAGCGTTGGCTCCCCGTGCATACACCAGAGACAATATTGATATCAGTCATTTCTATGCTGAGTTCCCCTAATGACGAGAGTCCCGCCAACCTGGTACGTGAAACCTCTGTGTAAATTTTTATTGTTTTCCTTGCCATCGTTTTGAAAAGAAGAAACAAAAATAAAACAAAAAGGAATTGGCCCAACGAGAGGCCAATGCATCAACCAGGTCGTAAACAATCTTACTGACGTTTTCCCACAGGAGGCAGCAAAGCAGTGGCGCGATGATCCCGTCGAGTTTAAGAAAAAGGCGAGGAAGTGCGTCAGGGATAGTCTAGAATGGTGAAGAAGAAAAGCAATTGTTCGCTTTTTAAGAATGATAAAAAAATGACAAATATAATTTCTGTCCCGTTGTATGTCTATGGCGCCTGAACAGGAATGGGTGGTTGGCTGCTGAAGGACCGGTTGGAAGGCCGGTACTTTTCTGGTTGGCTAGTTGGATTGAGAGCCTGGTCAGGTTCTCTTGTGTATGTACTAGTACGATACAAAAATTTCTTCTCTTTTGCCAATCCATATTTTGCGATATGATACTCGACGGGTACCTGTACCCCGTGAGCCTATTTATCTGGTTTTTAAGTCCGCATGGTTGCCCTCCACCCTACTACCAAAAAAGTCCTACTGGCCATGGCTGCTTTTTTTTCGTATCTGCCAAGAGCATAACCAATGCAAGTGGGACTCCAACCCTCCTCCGCATCGGTCTGCCCGGCTGTCTGCTGCAAGGTAATAACAATGCGCACGTAAGGCGGAGTCACTGTCCACGGCCAATTCAGTGTTGTGGTCCTATGGGGGCATAGCCGATGGCGGAGAGACTACCTTTACTTGTGGAGTCCCATGCGAAAGGGTCATGTGTTCAGCCGAAGAAAAAATCAATTCTCTCTCTCTCTTTTTTTTTTTTTTTTTTCCACATTTTTTATTCCAGACATAGTTATTTTTCCCAGGACAAGGCTATTCCTCCAATCAGATTCTTTTCTTTTGAAGCTACATACATACAACCCCGATACCTGTGTGCCAGCTATCGCGAAAAATACACAATGACGGAGACTGAAAAAGAATATATATATCTCAAAAGCTGAATCTGGCCCGATTAGGGTCTCAAATTCCTAAAACTACAATAGACAATAGAATACCACTCAAAAAGGTTTTTTTTTCTCGCTCGACCAAGCGAATCCAACCGGCCAGACTCCAGAAGAAACAAAAAATGACGCCTGGCCTTTAAAAAGGCAATTTGACAAAGGGAATAAAAGCACACCGGCACACGAGAAGAAAAGAAGTAACCGAATACACCGATATGCCATAGAAGACGCCCCGTAGGTAAAGAAAACACATACGAAAAAGGGAAAAAAGCCAGAGGGGAAAGGGAAAAAAAAAAAAAAAACAGAGGACCACCCTTCACCATAACATGAACCAAACAATGTCACACACCCACCCCCGTTCATACCAAAAGAAAACCCTTCATTAAGCCGTAAAATGTTGAGGATGAGGATGATATGTCGAAAAATGTATAATACTCAAATGTACTGCCAACCCCCAAAACGATATTTTATACAGATGCAACCAATCTAATCGTACCAATCCCATTACCACCCAGCCACATGATATTCATGCAGCCCCTGATCAAAATAATGATTCCATGAGTTATTTTTGGAAGCATTGCCCTTTGAGACACTGGCTTTTGTGGAGGAAGCTGCCTTGCTCGAGCATTCGTTGACTTGTGGGAAGTCATTCAGCTTCGTGACATCATGTGCAGTGTGTCGTCGCTTGAGAACAGCAGTTGCAGTGGTATTCTTTTGTTGTCTCTCCCAAAGAAGGTGTCTTCGAAGAGATTCAGTCAACTCAGTGGCAAGCATGTTTCTACGAGTAGTACGAGGTGAAAGGGCAGGCGGGTGCATATTGCTGGTTGTCATGATAATTGGCTTTGCGCGGGTAATCTCGGCGGTTGGCTTAGCAGTGAGAGGGGATTCTCGCTGGAGCGAAGGAGCAAGAGATGGGCCGGAAGGTGAAGTGGTCCTTGACCTCAAGGCGGGGGTAGATCGCGAACCAGCATTGGCAAGAGCTGCAGCACGCTTTGGCTCGTGAAGCATGGTGGATAGGAGAGAGCGTCTGGAAGTCAACATTTGTCGGCTCTCAACACGCTGGAACATTGTGTCCGGGTTGTAGCTTGAGTGAGCACTGTCATCTGTAGATGACTCCCAATCCGATGAGTCCTCATCGATCGCACTCTCTGATATCACCTCCTCGTCCTCAGAGTAAACGTCGTCATCTCTGAAAGTTCTTGTGATAACCTCAGATCTGAACGATGTCCTCTTTGTTCTCTTTAGCCCCTCAGAAAGCTTGCTCTTTCGCATGGGTGGGCCTTGTGTGAAGCTGTCCTCAGAGTCGCTCTCATCATCGTCATAAGCAGATGAGGATGAGCCAATGATGAACATCGACTTCTTTTGAGCCTTCTTAGGCGCTAGCGATGCCATCTTCTTAATAGGAGCAGCTGGCTCAGAAGTTAGGCATGCATTTGAGCGATTTGAGCGAACTGATACTGAAATATTCTGACCAGGTGTGAATCCACGAACAATACTGTGGGCGCTAGCACTCGTAGAGTATGAATCGGCAGATCCTACTGGTGTTGAATGGGCTGCTGGAAGAGCAGGTGTGCACATTGATTGTTCGGGCATTGTCTCCTGAGCCCCAACTTCTGTAGTAGCAACTAGAGGACGTTTTGAAATCCAATCATCGGCACTAGACTTGCTTTTATCCAGATCTTCCATCAATTTAACCAAATGCACTGGTGTCATGTGTTTCTCCTTGCCCCGGTAGCGCTCAGCTGAGTCAGTTCGCAGCAGACATGATCTTGACTTAATGTTGACAGCATCTGATCGTAGCTCGTAATCTGATGTGGCTGACTCGACACTTGAAGAGAGCTCTGGAACATCTGAGTATGTGTCGGAATCTTGTCTTCTGGGCTTCCGTGGAACTGTTGCAGCGGGAGCAGCAGCAGTAGCGGTTGTCTTGATAGGTGCAGCTGTCACAGTGGTCTCCTCGCAGCAAAAAGTCTCCCGATTCCACACCCTCCAACTAAGATTTTCTAGCCTCCTCCCATTCTCCAATGATTCCGCACATTTTGAGAAGACTAGGGAGAAGAAGAAAAAAACCATTGTCAGCACATTTTGACACCGGAAATCGAGCAAAGATGATTGTTCCGCAAACTCACTTGTCCACATGCTGAAAAGATTGTCCACATTCCTGGGATCGACTTTGGCGATGTGGTTGATGTCCAAAGACAGCATAGGGCTGGATAGTCGCGAAGGCATCTTCGCGGGTTGTACTATGTCGTTATATGGTGGATGTTGGTATTGGTGGTTTGAGGGAAAGTGACCGATAACGAATGACCGATAGTGATTGTGGTTGCTGTTTTGTTGATTAGCGGTTGCTAGTGTGGTGGTAGTGCGTGATTGACTTCTTTATGTTGGGGGGGTAATGATGGATATATATGTTCAGATTGAGGTGATGTTCCAACAACTGTACTCTTCCGATAACTTTGATGTTCGAATGTTGAGAGAAGTAAAAGGGCACGGGTAGGGGGATAGCAATGGCTAAGTAGGCTGTTTAAGTTGAGCAGGATGCGAGGGGGGGTTATAGGTGTCGGCTGGGTTGTCCAACTGGGCTGGGGTGTGTGGATGTACATTAGCTCTGTGGGTTACGGGCTGGGGGAGGGATCGGATGGGGGGTGGGGACTGAGCGACACAGAGTGAGCGGGCAAGCGTGGAAGGAAGATGTGGGTCAGGTCTGAGACACCACTGGTACTGGGGCTTACCCGTCGGGCTTCCCTCGGGAGATTGGGGGGCATTTGGGCTTAAGGTCAACCGGGGGTACGGTTACTTGGACAAAGGACAAGAAAAAAAAAAACTCTTCCTGTATTTTTTTTTTCGCCCTGTCTGGATGACATGCGAGGCAATGGTGAGCTTTTTGGGTGAGCCCACTCTACATACATACACATACATACTTCATACATTGACTTGGGGTCTCTATAGAACAAAGCCCCCATGTAGAAACCTACATGTATTCCAATGCACGCATTATCTAAAATGAAAATAGCATATGGATGAATGGGGAAACCGAAGAAAAGAAGATTGTAAAGGGATTATATTCGTTCCCCTCCCTATTTCTCTCTCCATCATAACTGGGACTAATGGAAAAAGCGCAAATGAAAACGAAAATCATTAGGGGTGGTGGGTTGGCCGGATTCCTAACTTGTTTTCAGACGACTTCAATCAACGCAAGGAGTCGTTCTCTGTGGGGGTTTCTCTGTGTCCGGACACTTGTCCACTGAAATCTATTACTTTTACGCTGCCCGAAACAATTTTTTTAAACAAAAAACAAAAAAAAATAAAGTCACGTTCACTTGAATCTTAATGAATTCGTTTTTTTCTTCTCAAATTATCACACTTTAGGTTTTTCCTCGCCCCTTGTCTCTAGTGATACCTGGAATGTCACCCCCCCCTCCCCCTCCCCCTGGGGCGACAGACACCGTCTCCGCTGACCCACCAAGGTCTTACACCTTTACTCACCCTCAGTAAGTACAATACATACATGTACTTACGTATAACCCATAACCTGCTCCCAAGTTGTAAATTGGCCGGATAAAAGATGTGGGGTATGATACTTGCTTGTCTTGTGTCTCTCGCTCTCGAGCCCATCAGAACCCTACCTTTATCCAGAGTATGATGAGCAGCGAAGCCTGGCACTGGACAGAAGACATGATGCCGGGCTAATGGAACGCAGCATAGAGACCTTTCACCTGACACAGACGCAAGTAGGTACTCTACTCTACATCCTTCATACTGTAGAGTACCACCGCCCTTGCGCTGCGACCGTAACAGATCGCTGGGATAGCATCCCATGCCATGCTGTTCCCCCCAATTGGCCTTTCCTCCCATCATCATTATCCAATCCTCCATTACTCCCCCCCCCCCCCCAGTAATCCACTCCTTCTAAACCCTTAGTCCTGCCACATTGGGCATCCCCCATCTCGGCACTTTCTCCTGCTTCAAGCTTCCTGAATGTTTGTACTTTGAATAGCAATGGGTTTCGGAATTGCTCCCTGCACCCGAAATCATAACGTTCCAAGAACCGTTCATTTAAAGGGCGACTGTATTGTTCAAACAACCAAACAGTGATAGGGATAACAATAATAATATCAATCTAACTACAGAGTACGAAAGCCCGGTCAAGTGTTGTATCGAATTCCCGAAATTCCCATTAACGTCGTTGAGTGGATTGCATGTATGGCACGCACCCATCCCTCACACTCCTGTCAAAGAAACAAGCAGCCACCTCAATTTCTTGGTATACATATCAAAGGCTAAAGATCGCGAGGAAAACATCCATCTTATTCCTTTGTTTGCAAATAGCTATGGGCTTTAATCACCTTCTGACAAAGTGGAAGCGTCAGACACAAAAGAAGCTCTCCACAGATTCGACATAAACACGATCAGCTGGCTGACCATCGATTCGCTCACGCATTAAATCCTCGATTTCCCCACAATCACATCTATCATTCGCTTCGATGAATATCCTTTTTCTATTTTAATCAAAAAACAAAAACAATCCAATTTCTGTTTCGTCCCCAGAAACTGTACCTATGACTGCGCGGTAGCGAAGAAGCAGGACCCTGTTGGGGTGGGAAGCGCCAGCTGGCCACCCTAGACCACGTGCAGCCTATTCAGGGCGCAACGGTGCCCTCTAACCCAAAGAGGACGAGCTGCCCATCCTTTCACGATCGGCTGCTTCCGCCACAGAAGGTCTTGCTGGTTGTTCCTTTCGCACTGCGACTCCCCCGGCCGGCAGCGAATTTTCCGACCAAAAATAAGTCACACCAACGTACCGCAAAATCTGAGAAAACTCGTTGCGCTGCAGCAGGGATATTCTACACCAAAACCTGCATATTGGCGTTCAAAGACTGCCTCTGGTTGGCCTATACCCCTGCTCTCTCGCAACGAGTTTTCTCAGATTCTACGGTATCTCTCTACTCTAGCCTACGTACCTAGCTGTAAGCCGTAGCTGTAGTGTACACTCTAAAGGATTAAAAGGGCTCTTCAACCACCACCCCCTTAAAGCTTCATCTTGTGAATATGTAGGTAGATACCTATCTTATCTATCATTTGCTCCCCGTAAAGAGGGAAGCAGAAGCGTGTGGGAGCGATCAACGGGCGAGAACGCTCATACCACCCAACTACTCGTATTATCAGAGCAGGTGGCGGTTTCAACTACGAGGACAGCAGCAGCATCAGCACCAGAAGCAACACTGCCTCCGTGACTGACTGACTTCGCCGTTGGATAGTGGCCTATCTTTTTGCTAGTGAAGAATTGCTAATGTGCTAACAGATCTGGAGAAGGAAAGGTAAGGTTTCTTGTGCTCGACAGTCATCCGTCAGCGTTACTCCGGACTTTTATTGAAGCTGCTTACCGAACATGCGGTAGTTCGTGACCAGCTGGACTAGGAAAAATAAACTACCGTCGTTGTCGTCGCCGCCGCCGCCCTCACCACCTAGTATTATCACATACCAACTGCAACGTTGCACGTAATGCTACTTCTTCCTTCACCCTGAACAGGTTCCACTTTTGTCATGAGGATCAAAATATTACAGATGAATTCCCAAGGGTATGGATCCATGGGCAGTGGGGGAAGGAGAAGGTGTAAGGACAAATTATTGCAAAGGGTTCGTCTCGTCATCTGTAGGCATATGGTACGTGTGGTATGGTTTACCCATCACATATTTTTTGCTGTTATTAGTTTTTTCTGTCTTGTGTCCTGCTTGTCCAAAAAAAAAAAACCAAAAAAAAAAAACCAAAAAAAGAGGAGCCAGCCCTGAAGAAGGAGAAGGGGTGAAGATGATAGCTAGTATTTGTTGGCGCTCGAACCCGATCACGTTCAGCGTACGCTATGTCCCATCTTTCGTTAGTTCTCCACGCGTGACAGACACCGACTATTACATTACCGCGGGGTTATCCGGTGTTCGAGCCGTTGATCCGCCAGTGGTGATGATGGTGGTGGTGGTGCACCACACCGGTGGCTTCTTCAACAACCTTCGAAAAGGAAAAAAAGACCTAGAGAGTAAAGGTAGGGGGAACCTCCGATATCTCCCGGGATCGCTGCTGTGCGGCGCTCTCTGGTGCAGTAGCGGTGGCTCATGCACTCTTTGCTTTTTTAAAAAAATTTCAGCCTCTCTACCCCACTGTCCCGCTAACTTCCGTCTAGGCTAAATTGGTAGCAGAGTAATGGATGGGTAAGGGGTTGATCACGTCAAGTCAGCAAGCAAGCTAAGAAAACAGAGGTTGTTGATTGATTGGCCTTGGCAAGGCTTACCTTTGCAAACTATTACTACAACAGCCCCCGGGCTTGGTCGAGTGAAAGGGGAAGGTAGAGGGCCATGGGAAATGCCCACGTTTTTCGAACCGGGTTCACTTTCGTGGGGAAATAGGAGGAAAATCCTATGATAAGACACAACCACTATCACCTATAGCGACCAGTAAATTCCTAGGAATGGTTTGTTGAGACATGGGAGAGTCTGGAGGCGGCCAGGCAAGTCAAGGGTGGGCGTAGGCTAGCTATGTTTGGTTGCTTTTTCATAAACCATGGTACTCTAGATACCACACTCTCTCTGTCACTCTCGCTCTTGTCTCCCTCCCTACCAGGCCTCGAGGGGCAATATGTAACTCAATTTTCACCACGTGAGCATGTTTCCTCTTTCTGAGAGACTGTGCTAAGTACTAAAGAATTCTGAGACCTCCCCCCACCCCAGTTCCTCGGTCATATGGGAGGGGGGGAGGGATCTGGGTAGGTGTAATGTTTGTTTCGATCGCTTCCTCACTTTACTCCAAGTGCCGAAGGAGGGAAGTAGAGTAAGCAAGCACGGTGACGTCCTTCCGCAGTACCTCAATGTCTCACCGCGCCGCGAAAAAAAAAGGGTCTTTATTATTTGCTTTTTTGACAGCAGTGGCAGCCTCATAATCCATCATAGTCACACCTCACCTCACCTCACCTCACCTCACATCCTCGAGGGGCCCGGAGACTTTACTACCTGGGGGCTGTCCGGTTTCAAGAAGGTGGAAGGAAGGGAGTAAAGGGGCCCTTATTCTTCACAACAACCTCCGCCGGATGCAGGACGCAGGTGGATACTGCAATTAAGAGACCAGAAACCCATTGACCTGGTCAGTCCTTTCCCTTTCCCCCCGGCCTGGCTGGCTGGTCTGTAAACGGGGAGTGGAGCAAATTATTGCTCGGCGACCTTTTTGGAGTGAAAAAAGTTTTTTTTTTTTTTTGCATGTCCCATGGGCTACATAGCAAATGGGTTTATTTAGGAGTTTACGGTCCGAACTCAGTGTGTGCAATTTTAAGGGGTGTCACCAAGGCCTTCTAGAAGGTTTTCTTTTCTTTTTCTTTTCTTTTTCTTTTCTTTTCTTTTTCTTTTCTTTTTTTTTTTTCCTCTCCTCCCCTCTCTCTTGAATGGGCGAGCGAACGCCCTTCTCATTTGAATTCAGGCTGAGTGTAAGCAAGTGGTGGATGGAAGGGACGAGGAAGAAGGTATCGTGAAATATTCCCCGCTGAAGCGTTGACGGCCCGCACCCTCCCTTCCCTTCCCTTCCCTCCCCTTCCCTTCCCTTCCCTTCCCTTCCCTTTCTTCCATTCCCTCCCTCCCGGCAGAAGAGCCTGTCGCAACGGTTGTGCATGTGCCTGCATGAACAAGCAGCAGCAGCCATGGGCTGTAAAGTGGACGACGATACGATACGCATAATATAGGCAGGGCACTCTACATCGTACATATTGATTGCTCTACTCTATATTATTTTTATCATCTAGAGTATGTACATACAATGTATGTGGTGCATTACGGATACACTAGATGTAGATACAGTATGGTACCATAGAATATACGCAGATATAGATTACAGACTTGCATAGGACAAAATTCTTATCGATCGACGAGCAGCTCGCTTCGCATGCCCGCCTTTCCGCCCACTGATCTAAAAATGATTACTGTGCTTAATTGTCTGTATGCAGAAAGAGAAGTCCGGCCCCGTCTAGATTGTTTTCTCCCTCCTCCTTCTCCTCCTTATTTTCCTTCTCCTCCTACTCTCTCCGGCCTTGATCATGCATGCTGAACATGAAAACCGGGGACAAAGACGGCAAACGTCTGCTTACAGACTCTCTCTACTGAATATACAATATGTTTAGTAGCCTATAGACCCCCCCCCCCTGATCTCGTTTCACCAACCGGAAGCCATAAGGATGAGGAAGGGAAAAAAAAATTCTCACCCCCTCTCACTCGTATCTCCGCATCCGGTGATTCGTTGCGCAGGCGAAAAAACGCGTACAGGCCAGGCCCGCCCCGGCCGGCATTCCGGCGGTCGCGCGCGCGCTAATTTTGTTTTTGGCTCGGTTAATTTAGTGTACATGCGAGACCAGGGTGGAGAGTCGCGCTTGCGTTGGACCGGTTAAAGACAAGAGACATCACTATTAATCTCCCCCCCCCCCCCACACCCGTTACGCCTGACTTATTTGACTTATATAACTACAACCTGAAGAGTGAGAGAGGCGGTGGCTAGGGGTATAATACTTGACGAGTTTTTGTGTTTACTCTCGACCTCGTAACTCACCATAGATATTGGTAGATCTGGACGAGGATGAAGAGAGAGGCTAGGGGTGACCCGTCCCTTACATATATCTACATAGCTATATAGTACATGTAGTATATTATCTACGCTATATATGCGGCAAGGGCGTTGCTATAATATAGCGAGCCCCGACAGCAAGTAGAGAGTATGGGGTAAACGAGGCCTTTCAGAATCACATTTCCATTTTCCCACCGACTTCTCTTCGGCGCAGTGAAGCACCGAGATGTCACAAATTCACAATCACAATCATATCTTCGAGTGTCCGGGCGCGCGCGCCCCCATCCTTCATGAGACGAAACAGAATTGTCGGTGAAGCTGGTGCTGGCTAAACCCCCCACCCCCCCTCTCTCCGGGGGATATCAGCAGGATTGACAGCGTTCTAGAAACCCTTCTTTCCCTCTCGCTCTGAGCTAGCCTTTCGCTCCGGTAAAATATTTTGCCCCTCCACGACGAGCGTCGGCCCCCAAACCTAAATAACGGCGAGGCGAGAGGGAGCGATCGCGACCTAAGCGTTCTCACAAAATGTTGATCTATGTCTCCCGGGAAAGACGGGGAGCGCTCGTAATAAAAATAAAGCCCTGGAAGGAATAGCTTCTTGTGCTACATATGTATATTCGGGGGGGGGGGGGTTGCGGTCAATTGCTGTTTGCGTGAGTTTGGTGGAGGGGAGGTTTTCGATTTGGTTTGGGGGTTTGGTTTGGGTCTGGCCAAGAAGGAGGGTGAGTACCTAGTGTGCATGCAAAAGATGAAACGAAACACTGTTAATCATTGTGTGAGTGTGTGTGTGTGTGTGTGAGTGTGTGTGTGAGTGCGCAGGGCTGCTCACTGGCTGCAATCTCCACAATTGATCGAAAGTCTGGGGAAGTGCAGACAAGAGCGCCATCACCAAGAAACCATTACATATCGTATCTCTCTCCGGCCGGCATGCTCCTCCAGCAAGATAACTCAGCAGCGAGCGGGAAAACGATCGGGCGAGAGGGCAAACGTGCATCTCTCTGAGCAGCCTTCCTTACCCTGTCATATCATATGTCGTACCTTTGACTGACTGCCGGCGCACCGCTTGCTTGCTTGCTTGCTGTGGCGACGTTCGACACTGCAGAGCATACATGTACCTGTAGTCTGTACCCCGTTAGAGCACTCTACATGATGACAAGACTGATCACTGACTCCACGATGCTTACCTACATGCCATTCTCCAGGGCAGGATGGGGCATGTATGTACCTATGTAGGTAAGAGTGTTTGAAAAAAAAAAAAAAAAAAAAAAAAAAAACTCTGTTGCAAATCTACCGCTGCTTAAAAGGCTAGTAGTGGTAGATGCAGATTTGGACCCGAAACCGTGGTCAGCGGGTACATTACCTGGGAGTGAGTGTGAGTGTGAAGAAGGGGGGGGGGGGGGTCGGGCATTACATTACATTAGCAAAAAAAGGTTTGGGGTTGTTGGTGGGAATATTTTTTAATTGGTCATTGAGGCAGCCCCTCCCCCGAAAACCCGGAGACATCTACCTGAACTCGGTTGAGTTTCTGTTGATTGATTTGATTTGATTTGATTTGATTTGATTTGATTTGATTTGATTTGATTTGATTTGATTTGTTTGATTTGATTGGGATTGGGGATTGGGAGTTGGGGATTGGGATTGATTGATTATGAGCTACGTCGTCGTCGTCAACGAAACAAAACGTTCGCCGGCCCGCCGCCGGTTATTGTGGGGAAAAGGGTTCGCCCAGGGAGATACGGACTGGGCATCATTCCCGGGGTAACGACGCCCCCCCCGTAAGGTAAGTGCGTAACTGTCAGGTTGCGGTTACGACCAAATACAGCCATACATGTACTTATGCTGGTAACCTAATATGCATGACAATCAACCCCCCCCCCCTGGGTTTTGCGCTGTCCAGGGAATGCTGCAAAGTGAAACTACCAGGCATGGGCGCTCTCCCGCTACTTACTCACCTAGAATAAAATCATCATCAAAGAGAAATAAAAAAAAATCGTCAACTACCTTACTGTACTCTATGACCATGAACCATGAAGAGGGATAAACAAAAAAACAATTCCCAGGTCACGAGCAGAGAACGATGGGGGTGGGAAAAGGAAAAAAAAAGGAAAGAGGATACCCAATTCCAACCCCAAGTCGGCCAGGTTCATGACCAGTCCCAACCGCAATCACCCTTTCTGCGGAACCTCCTCATCGGTAAACTTCCGCCTACAATAGATTCATGGCGACGACATTACGGCTTGAGCGCTGGTAGCTATGTAATTTTCTGCCCACTGGGGTACATCATATCAATACCCAGGACCTGGAAACAGACAGCAGTTGCCTTAGAAGAGAGAGGAGATGGTAGGATAGAACTGCTTTGGTACCAATTCTCCGTCCGATCTGGAAACGCGGTTTCTCGATGTGTAGAATGTCGAGATGCGTTCATAATCGCGAGAAGGGAATGTTGATGTGATGTGAGGAAGTTAGCAGCAAGGTCGAAAGAGAAAAAAAAAACAATAATAGCAATGTCTTGCAATTGGCACAATGCAACCCGTGACAGTAATAACAACAACAACATATTTGGTTGTAAGCAGATTTGATCAGGTGGCTAGCTATTTTTTTTTTTTTTTCCCCTATGGTATTTTTCCCTTCCTTTTCCTCTTCGCTCTACGGATAGGTACCCGTTCATTTGGTCACGGTGCGATCGGGCGATGATGTGCTTTAGAACAATTCCTTTTTCCTTTCCTCTTTCCTGTCACTGGTGGTACCCGCAGCATCAAGCAGCCTCATTGCTGCTGCTGCTGTTGTCGTTTTTGTTGGCACTACATGCTTGTGTAGGTACAGTTTCTTTGCGTGTAGGATCAAGGACATGTAGGTACTCTGCATACCGCTCCTTCTCTAACAATGCAATGTCTGTCTCCCTTTCCTCAGGTTGAGCTCAACCAATGTCAACTCACGATCACGGCTTGTCCATCTTTGAGTTTCCCGCACCACGCACGTCCAATCAATTACCTAACTGCAGGTCCCAATCTATATCAACTCCGTGCATTAGCGAGGACGAGGATTGTGGTGGTGCATGAGGAGCTTTTTTTTTTTTTTTTTTTTTTTAAAAAAAAAAAAGTGCTGCTGATTTCACGATGTCTCAAGAATCGCACATAGCCGGGTTAGTGGGATTTGCAAAAGGGCTGAAAGTGGGAGGTTCCTGGCTGGTTGAAAGATTTTTTTTACTCTCTCTTCTCCCCACGTGTTCTAGGTTTTGGGATGTGCTGCCAAGAAATGCTCAGCTATGAGGGGAAATGATCAATGGTCCGACATTTTATTTGATTTCGCAATAAGGACCGAAGATGGAGTTATTCCAGCCAGGGCGGGACAGGTACCTACAGACCTCTAGCTCTACCTATATACATACAAAATTTAAAACCAACTTTATTAACTCCTGCTTCTCCTCCACCACCTCTACCACCTCCACCACCTCCACCACCGGGACCTGCTTCCTTCCCCACAACCCGTGGTCCCCCCGCGGTCCTCAATCCCAGGCGTACATACTCGGCTATCGCTGTTTGCAGTGTCCATCGACCAGTGACTGATGCCGGTCGGCGTACCGCATATCATAAAAAGCAAACACGCTTTCCTTCTAAAAAAATTTTGCAGAGGGGAGGGGCTATATAATATGATTGATCTCCAGACTCTCCCCATGTGATCAGCAACTTCAATTGAAACCCCATCAAAGCAAGTATCCTACTGTAAGGTAAGCAAATCTCGATCCGATCGAGATGAGGGAGCGCGGGGAACATATGGATAGGCTGTTTCATCTTATGTATGTACGTACGGTTTGCCTTTTGTAGAGTACCAGTGATCTGATCTGCGACATTGGCGGTTTGTTTCCATCTGGGGGTGTTATTTTTTTTTTTTTTTTTTTTTTTGCTTGCCTGTGCATGGCATGCCGCACACGTTTTTGTTGCCGCGGTCTCCGCAGTTGTCAGTGGATAGTAAGGTTAAGGCAGACAGGCACTGGCTGACAACTTGCGGGTAGGTGGGTAGGGTATCATCGTTGAGTTTAGATACAGAACTGCTTACTCTACCTCACCCCAGTGCAGAGTTTTTCTGGTATGGGCGCCGATGAGATCGGAGATCGGACTATAGGTACTCTAGATATATCAGATGATACCACCACGACAACCCAGAGCTCCTCCAACTCTAAAAATTTTCTGACAGCTAAGCTAGCTGCTTGCTATGCTAGTTCCAACACTTATCACAGTTATGACACTTATGAGAACCCTGGTAGCTAGGGAGAGCAACGATGCAGATGTGTACCGATAAGGACAGTCCTGCGATCTGATATCGTCGGGGTTTTTTGAATTCACATTTCACATTTTCGCTTTTCTGGGGTTTGGCCTTAGGAATTGGCGATCACCGTTTTTGCAACTGACCCTGATCGTGGGCCTCAGGTCGATTGGTGCTCCAGGGCGTGAGTTGACGTTGAGTGTAGGGCCATGAGCATTTCCTGTTGCGAAGCAGAGAAAAAAAAAACGTTAATTGCGAGATTCAATATCTTGCAGTGCAGCTTCCCGTTCGGTCACAGAAACCCGGGGTACATGAAGGCATCCAAATACAGCATGCGTGGGGGACGGTTGGATGTCAATTGGGGCCGGGGTCTAATCAGGCAGTTGCAAGTTCCTTTCCTCCTCCTTCACCCGAGCTTCCAGAACTCGAATGTGCGATAGAGAACGAGAGTAATTACCCAATATGGAACTGTAGATACGAGGGGCTCAGAGGGCGGGGAGGGAAGGGATTTATTTGCTACATAGATAGATTTGAAAAGGAGTATCCCGTACCGTGACCCCGAAACTCGTGCGAGCGAGCGCCCCCCAATGAATAGACTGTGTGTAAAGCCGAGTGATTTCTTGTGACATTTAGCTGGAGGCTGTTCAGTTACCTGCTGGCGCGTGCGTGCTTACTCTCTTGCGTGCTTTCGGGCGTGGGGGACGACATTAACCCGCCCACCACCACAACCACAGCCAGCGCCATGCAATAGTGACAAGCCTACAGCTACATGCACCCGGTACATGTATTTACTCAAACAGGAATCTAGATACCCTCCCCCCCTCTCTCTTTTTTCCGCCATCACGCTAATAAATAGATCTGGCTCACCCCATGGGCCATGGCCCATGCTGCTCATCTCAACATGAAGCTTATTATTATGTACTCCTTGGGAAAGATGAGAATTTCGAGGGGGGCAGTGGGATTCGAAATTTCCAAATTCTAGACCGGTACGAGCAGGTAGAATACCTACACCTCCTTAACTTGGGTTTTGGCTGGCTGTGTTGGTGACGAAATTTCTGGAGGGCTGGAAAAACGAAATATACCGGACCGTAGAGCGAAGATCTTACCAGTCATGGCCTACCTTACCTTAATAGGTATTTACATACCTCAGGTATCTACATACTGTCACCAGTTCACTACGCAGGTAGTTAATAGACCCATGAGTGAGTGGGCGGGTATATTTTTGTTTTGACGTGACCGGTCAGAGTCGACGCCAATTAGCCCTACTGTATGTAACTTTGGCCTGTGAGAGGGGGGGGAGGGTGCGAATCCCTATCAATGATGAAGGGTCACAGAGCAGAGGTGCTACTGAAGGCCAGGACATGAGGTCAAGAACCAGTCAGCCAGCAGCTCATGCTTGGTAGAGTAATCTAAGAGGCAGAATCCGGACAAGCAAAGAGTATAAGGATCACTTGCTCACTCGACAGCGTCCCGTTTCGCTTTTCCCAATTTTAATATAGCATCATCTGCAGCGGTTAAGCTTTTCCCTCCATCCACCATAAGATCTAATTGGAAACATAGCTAGAACTTCAATCTGCCTCGCTGTTACTGTACATGTTACTCTAACCGCCCGGACCAGGTGATAGATACCGGGGAGAAAGTAGAAAGAGAGGTGGGGGGGGAGGGGGGGGTTTCCTTCTTTCCCCTGAGAATCATATCAATTGGAGCTGTGTTGGGTGCCGCGCCCTACACATGTGATAGATATCTCGCTCTCTTCTATGTCTATATGTAGTATTTTAGAGTGTCATGTAGCACCGGCTGCATTCACATATCACGGACGGCGCATGGCCGTCTCCTCGTCTCCAAGGAGAAAATAGCCGTCAACGGCCGCGGCCACGGTATCTTTGAAATCTGCCGCACTGCACTAGAAGGGAGTGGTGGTGGTGGTGGTGGTGGTGGTTCCCCTCCTCCCTCCTCTTCCTCTTCCCCCGGTTACATCTCAAGCTCTGCGCTGATCACGAAAAATTTATAATGTGTCATATCGTGCTGAAGATTCTCCACATGGGATTCCCACTAGCATATGAATGGATGGCTGGCCTAGGAGTTATTCGGTAATCCGGAGAGCATGTAATCTTCCCTTCCCCCTACGTACCCTAGTATCTAAAAGTACCTATGTGTACCTTTTTCTTGCCTAGGCAAATTTCAACCCCATCAATTAAAGCCCCATCACGGGACGATCCCGAGCGAATTCAAATTTCCCTTTGTACTATGTAGTTGGCTAGATGTAGATAGGGTACTTTTGTTTCGCCAGGTTTAGGAACTGAGAATTTCGATTGCCTACCTCGTACCGACGTCGGCAGTGCACTGGGGAACGAATTAATGGGGAACACCATAATAATAGAGAATACGAGAAAAACCCACTTGAGTTGCTCTAACTCTGTCACTCAGTCATCTTCCCTTCCTCGGCCGCGCGGCACCCGAGGGTTGTTTTATGTAGGCAGTAGATAGTGGTAGTTTGAGAAGTTAGTATTAATTGGCGAAACAAAAACCAGCCGAAAACGTGCAAAACAAAAGAATGTGGGGTGCGTTTTTTCTTTTTGCATTCCTGGATGCTTATACTATTCTTATTTTATTTTTCTCTCTCTATTCTCTACTGGCCATGGACGGCTGGGCTGGGGCCTTATGATTACACTTCTGTCCCGGGCGTTTATTTGGAGATTTTTCCACTTTCCCCGCTGCCCTTTTTGGGGGGTTGTTTACGTATTAGAGGAGAGAGTTGCAATGTAGAATTTATTAGAGGCAGAAGCAGTTGACCTGCGCGCTGGCTGGCCGGATTTGTGTGTTGGGCGCATGCCACGAGTCCAGCTGGCTGGCTGGTGAATTTATGATCCGCAGTGGTGAGTGATCAATATCGCGGTAACTGATTGGAACAAAACACGGCATAACAGAATTACATATATACATACAACATCACCAAAAAAAAAAAACAATAGGGAAGAAAAAACAACGAACTATGACTGAGTAAGGCTGGCGAAATGACACAGACTCCCCTCCTTCTAGGCCCTGAACAGGGGATGTATGTATGTAGTTCGTTTGTTTGACATGATGGGTTGTGCGTTGAGCCTATAGTTAAAAAGAATCACTCGCTCAGGAATGTTGTTGTTGTTGATGATGATGATGATGATGATGAGGCGGCTAGCCAGTTCCCCAACTCCATACCATTCATTGTGGACCCGTGGTTGCCTTGAGGAATTTGTTGTTTAATTTTGGCTAGTTAGCAGATCATCAGAAACAACGGCCAACGAACCTACTACATCGTGAGGTGATGAATACTTTCTCGTGCGGTGAGATATGTGTAACTCTCCATAACCTATCCAAGATGGAGCTGTTGTCGATGTATGCTATTTACCCAGAGTTATTAGAGTACTCTATACAGGGTAGCGAAAGAGTTAGTAGGGGGAAAACCTGGGGGGGAGGGAAACTGCTTGGTAACAAGTCACCCAATTAAGACCTCGCACCGGGCCTGAGTCTCTGAGGCGAAAGATATTTGCATCCCAAATGCCTCCCCGCGATATGGATGTGAATCGGTTGAATTGTTTGGTATCGTATCGTTTGATAGTCACCATATCTCACTCGGATGCAAGGATGTTTCTCTTTTTTTTTTGGCGCCTGGTACGTACATGTACTTACATGTAGCCCCTCCAAGCCTGGGCCCTTGCTCAACCAGCAACCCCCTCCACAGAGGACTCCGGGTAATCCGCTTATGCACCAACAACAAAGCACAGAAAATGAACTAAGAATATATGCACAGATCGATGGGTCCCGTCCATCGTAGGTTGTGGAGAGAGGAATCTGTGGAGCGCAGCTGACCAAACAATCTTTGACACGAATGAAAAATCAAGATTTTTTCGTGAGGTATATATCGTAGCTGCCCCTGGACGTTTTGAGAAAAGGCCTTCTCTCTCGTCGGTGGATAAACAGGTTGACGTTGATCCTTAGTTGCCCTAGGTCATGGGGGCGCTCATCAACACATAGGTTTTGGACCCTGATACTCTGGTAAGTAAGCCTATTCACTTGTTTTAGTTAGAAAAACGGCTGCCACATGAGGAATTTAACCCGTGGTAATTGATAGCATGAGATAGTAGGCTACCGAAGATCATGTACTCAATCCAACACGCGAGTGATTTGTCATGAACTCGGGCGTTGCCCCACAAAAGCAAAGAGCCTGTTTAGCCTATAGAAACTGGGTTATACCGTGAGACGAGTGATAATATGTGACGTATTCAATTTTTGAAAGGCTTCCTTGAATATTGGTACTCAATTGGTCTGATTGCCGTGCATTTCTTCCCTGATGGATTTTAAGATCTCGCTAAATATTTTCCGGAGTTCCCGGAAAAGAAATTGACCCATACCCGGTACCGGTTGATCAATTGAGGTGAGGTGGTTCGTGCGTATTTAGCCAATCAAACCGGACACCCGCTCTACGAAGATCAAGGCTAATTTGCGAGACAAGTTAGACTTTTTGATATCTAGGTATAATAATGTACCTTCATGTACATGTATGTACATGTAGCTGAGTATTCCCGGAGTGCTTTGCCCCGGGGAAGGGATGGATCAACGTATGTATCTCGAGTATCGCGATCTCTGCTCGGGGGGTTTGTGGCTTATTTTGTTCGCGCCATGGGGACCTTATTTCCCCCTTGACGTATATATCTGCTAACCGCTAACTGCTAGAACTTTCCAAACACAACTGGGTCCGCATACCATACTGCAAAAAAGTCCCATCAGCTACACGGAGCACGGACGAGGTTACGCTCACAAACGCTCCGGGGTGACAACCACTGGTCTACGATCTGAGCGATTCAAGGCATCTCGGTGGATAAGTTAGGGAATATTCCAGCATCTGAGCTTATTTCATGCAAAAGTTTCTCTGGATCAATCGATTTTGACCACCGATCAGATGACAGCGCGTGAGGCGGTATGTGATCAAAGAGTGTCAATCCACCTGATCGAGGCTGCGGACGCCGGGCATCAAACAGATCTGCCACGTACGCGTAGCTCACTATATAAAATCTTGAATGTCTAAGAGACAAACTTCAAAGGCGGAGCCTCCAAAACTAGAGCCGTCTTAGACTACCGATTGGGTCGACTCTCGCCTTACAGCCGTGGGTAGCCTTGTGAATCGAGGCTATGTTTGGGAATCTATTTCCTCTGATAGTATCAAGCTCCGTTAAAATGCGTTGTTGGTTACAGTATCATTGACAATCGAAGTTCAAGCTTCTACAGGGCTTATTCGTGACCTCTAGATCTCATCTCTAGATAAGAGTCCCCGAAAAGAGTCAGGTATTGCGAAGCCCATCAATATAGATCATCTCAGCCTCACTTTCTCCGGAGTTATTGATAACATTCAATGGCATGGTATGATTCATATCATGGGTACACCTACCTATATGGTTTGGCGGCGTTAGGCTATCAATACTCTCGTATCATGTGCCCAGCGGATAAGCTTCTCGATTTGAGGAATATTGGTTCATCATGAGGCGGCATTGTCTTGCATTATCATCCTGTTTGAATAAGGTCTACAAGATAGGTGATTCGATTTTCTATATAGTGAAGCGTGGCTATGCACATATAATGGTGATAGTTAATATCCCCGTAAAGTTCGGTCTAGATTTACAAGAATTGTAGTATCAAGATCTGTGTGGGGATATGATAGTGGGTCCTCGATACATACAACCCTGGTTCTATCTCTTGAGCAGTTGAGTTTCTGATTCTATTCTTGGGTGCCTAATGTGATAAAGCTATTTGCTTAAAATAGGTACGATATAGTTGGGTTCGGTCCAGATTCGGCATATATATTTATAAAGAAGGCCAGAGCCGTTTGAACTTGGACTAGTACATGTATCTATAGAACTCGCCATTATCGAGATCAATCGTCAAAGCTCGGACTGCAGCCGGGATTTTAACTGTTCTAGTAAAAGTAGGTACGTGACTGCGTGTATGCGGTCGGCTATGGATCCATGAATTTACATAGTTATATCTTCAAGTTCTCATAGTTCCAGTGCAAATATAACATATGATCATCACTATGGAGCGGTAAGTAATTTTACCAGCGGTAGTAAATTATTTACCAGCGGTAGTATAAGCACTGGGTTTCAGTCCCTGTGCTAGCATAAATGCTAAATTTCAGTCTTTATGCCATGCTGTACTAAATTGGTCATTGATACCAACACTTATGAAAGTTTCTCGCCGGTGGACAATAGGACTCATATATTGGCCAAAAGGTTTGTGCTTTTACCATAAAATGTGACATTATAGGGTATAAGTGATGGTATTATTTTCAACCGGTGGTACGTTTGATATATGTATCGCTCTATACTACGCATGGGTTCCTCCAATTACTTTTTAGAAATGATACATAGAGCAGTGACGAGAGTGGGGGATGGAGGAAGTAGAAGGTCGGATCTACATTCTACATAACATGCATCAAGTCCTTGTGCAGAGCTCATGACACTTCATGCACAGTTAGTTACAATGAGATGGATCTAGGAATTTTCTAGAGACGTTGAACTGGAAATAGTGGAGGTAGAACTTACTATGTAGGAAGCCCATGATTGTATTTTATTAGCGTCTTGAGAATATCTGGACCGAGCCGCCTCGTACACCAAATAAGTAGTTGAGGGTTCAGTAGGTGGCCATGGTTTAGAGGAACACCGGGAGTATGGGTGTCATAATACTGGTTATGTTAACTACATGTGTACATGTATGTATGTATTTAGCTATTTTTTTGAACTAGTACATGTAGTTAAACTATACGGCGATTAGTTTTTAATATCCTGGAGGATCGGGGAATTTTAATGTGTTTGCTATATCATGCAATACTTTTTTTCGTAATAATGACTAATTGATTTTGTTACGCACACCGCATGTGCTATTATTGAGATGATTTAACCACACAAATTCCAAGCGGGCTCAATAACCTTAACCGAGTGAGATTACATGAACCTCAAACCGCCAAATACGAAGACTCGTGCACAGCAAATACAAATGGACACAGGACGAGGCCTTGAAACTGTCTATGAGCACAAAAGTGAGCAGAGGCTGGTACCCCCTGAAGCCCGGCATGTGTATTTGTGGATTTTTTTTCCCAATTCCTTTGCTAGAATAGGTTAAAACAAGTTGCTTCGTTAGCTCAGTGGTGGAGCGTGTGGCTTTTAAGGGATTTAGAAATTTATCCCTGAAGAACACCTCAATGTCGCGGGCTCGACCCCCGCACGAAGCTCTCATTTTTGTCAACAAGGCCGAGTGTTGGATCTAATGTTATACATATGTGCTGTCAAGCTCCAGCTACTAGATATGGTTACGACGTTATTGAACTGTTTGAAAATTTTCACACAGCCAAGAGACTAGAGATCACTATCAGTCGCAAAGAGATGCATGTAGATAAAACTCTATTGAAATTCATTGAATCTAGCATAGGCCTTTTTACTATATTACTACATTTAGTGTCCCTACTGCGCATGTGGGATATACATGTACATGTAGTTACTTTAACACGCATGTGGGGGTTTAAAGAAGCGGAAGGAGGTGAGAAATGATTTATATTTCATTTTAAAGGGCATCAAGCATTTTTGCAAAGTGAAATACGTAAGGCAGTAAATCTAAGATTTTATAGGTAATTTCGGGTACAAGATTGCCCACTTATCCTGTACCATCCCCGCAAATAATTCTTCTTGTCAATTGAACCCCAGTATGTTTCCGGAATGGTTGAGATCTTTATAGCGAAAGACGTCCTCACTTAATTCCGGTCCCCCCCTGCATACACCTAACCGCCCTTGCCATCTTCCGCTTCCAAAAAAAAATAACTGATGCTTTCCCCCTAGATTGACTGCTGGTTTGGGGGCCGTTTAAGAAGGGATGGTTCTCGTGAAATTGATTGATACTTCATACATGCGTAGGGTTCTTGTGAAAGATACATATATACATGTATATACCAAATATCAATAAGTTGGGGGCGTTGTCGAAGGGCGATTCGCTCACTGGAGCCGACTCTATCTGTCATCACTTCACCAATTAGATCATTGTAGGGTGAAGGCTCATGTACCATGGAGTTCAACTAGGACATTGCCTATGTAGTTCCCATTTGCAACCATCCTTTCGACCCGTAAAGCCTCATGAGCCCACCGTATGAAACATGTTTTCACACTTAACCCAGCGCTGATAGTACCTGGTACTAATGGCTCCTCGGGGAGCATTAGAAGGAAAAAGACCTTACGAAAGGGTTAAGATCTCCTTCCGCGTCGTACCCTGGAAGGGGGGAGGGATTGTAGAAAACTAATATATTTTCAGCTGTGAAAGGGTCAACTATGTGAATCTTCCTCCTCTTTGAAGGCTCCATCTCCCGCATAGCTTTCGCCGGCTTTTTCCTTTCTTATTGCTCATATATAACGCATTATCCTCTTCCTTCTCATTGTTTTCACCTTCCTCGCCACCCTCCTCTATAGTAGCACAATTTTGACCACTTCTGCTTCTGCATGTATCTCCTCATTACCACCATTTGCTTTGATACCCCTTCATCTTTAAGTCCAACCTCTCCATTCAGCATCTCATCTTTCTCTCCGCAAGAGAATGTTTCTGGCCCAGAGACCATTTTCAACCCCCCAGTATCATTAGTATCATTCGGTACGTTTACGTGCTCATAGGGTCTTGTCATCTCTACCCGCTGACGTGGATACCGCTATACTAGCTCTGGATACCCTGAAGATACTAAATTACTTCCCCAGAGCGTTCCGGCTATGTAGGTCTTTTATAAATTCGAGTCGAATGTTTCTTGTTCCTGAGAATTATTGTCGAGAGTAAACTGGGCATCAGAGACTGCAGAGAGTTCTCTTTGGTGTGATTGTCAGGTTCGGGGCGCACCGTTTGGAATTTCCAATGGGCAGATTTCTGATACTCGTAAAACCTACACAAACAATAAAGGGTTGATTTTGGGGCCGACCTATACACTCCATAGGCGACTTGTCATGAAGAGCTGGTGGTTGGCCTGGGGTAGTTGGTGGTGGGTTGGCTTTTCCCAATGCGCGTTCTTAGCTCATTCCGGGGAAATCACCGAAGATGGAAGTACCGCCAATATCCTTCGAGTCACTTTCCCGTTTATTTTTAACACAAGCTGCTGTAGTGTTCTTTTTCAAGTTAGTAGTAGCTTCCGAAATTCCTTCATCACCAATATCGCCGAATTCCCTACTCTAGGCGTTGTTATTTGGGTAAGTATATGAGCTCTGGTGTAGGATATAGCTTGCGTAACCCGGTATCGGACTCATATTCCGAAGATACATCCGAGACTTTTAGGCTCTGCTTTGGGCGGAAGCATTAAGATGGGGTCAGGTTTTGGAACTTGATCTTAGCTTTCAAGCTACCACATCCAAGAGTTGACTGTCTGGGGCCTGAACCTAAACCTTCCATCCGTTGCTTTTACTCCTTGATGTCTTGAAAAGCCGGATTCAAATTCTTTTAAATTTTGAATCAGCAGGGAATTATTGGATCTATTTTCATAGACTAGCTATATTTGAGATTTGGGAGAGGCGGCCAGGTTTCTTGTCCTACTGCAATCTTGTTCCGCTGAAAGATTGGAGACATGAGTGGATATTCTTAGCACGAGAAGCCCCGAATCTTGAAATTACGAGCCTTCAGTAGTGCTCTTGAGATATTTGTAAGAATAGATAGATTCCAGGCCCCGAATTGGCGTGTATATGTGACCCGGTATGGTATTTCCTTCGTCCTCGTCTCTGCTAAAAAAAAAAACATCAGCAGGAACCCCAGCTATGGTCACAAATCTGCAAAACCTTGATTGTTACCCCATTCTTCATGGATGGAAGCGATATATTTCGACGGGGAGTAGCAGGAACTTGCATTCCTAGTTCAATGGCCGGTGGTAGGTGACATTATGGGGTCGTGTGGGGGTGAAGTAAATAAACCAGGAGAAACTGCTCTGTAGAGGAATCACGATGGGATGGATATGTTTATCTAAACTGCGGTCCCGAGCCGCTCCGGACAGCCCGATGGACTAGCAATGGCGTATGGATTCTACATGTACATGTACTTGCTGTAGTTCTCTACCGCTAGCACTACGTATACTACATACATGCATACATGTATATACTCGTAGTTTTCCAACGTTTCCGAACTGGACTGGGTCTGCATACCACCAAAATCTAGTTGCCAAGCACGATTTACGCCCATATGCAGACCCAGTCCAGTTCGGAAACGTTAGAAAATTACGAGTATAAATACCTAGGGGTCCCGAAAAGTGATGCAACGCCTGGGATTGGGCAGCGGTTTGCAACTACCTTAATTTCTTTTATTTATATGCATATGTGATTTATGAATATATTCTTTATATATTATATTCTCTTTACTTCTAAATTTTGTTACTCTATTATAGTCAAAGTTAGGTCGAATTACACCAAGAGTACTGTACCAATAGAGTACAGTACTCTTACCGCATTGCATTGCTAGCGTATTAACGGAAATACCATCTCTCTTTTTGGCACTGCATGTGTTCAGCAGCAAACAGCTTACCCGGACATATTTTACAGCAAAATCGGAGATCACATGATTTTCATGCACGAGAGAGATTCCGTGTCTCATACGCCCAGGACATACCCTTAGCTGGCGAAAAATGCTAAAGTTGGTGGAGCTTTGTCATCAATTAATTGATTTTACACCAAAATCTCGATCCTCTATCATGGGTGGGCAGTATCGGCAGACCAAGGGATGTAGGCGCCCTAAGGTACAACTTTTGCCTTATTGGAGATTCGACTACAGGCCAAGAGGAACACCGGGAAAACAAATAAATGCCCTGTAGGCTGTACCACGAAGAGTGTCTTTGGTGTGTTACCTTGGTACGACTACCACTGGTCCGTGCACCGCCTCAAACCACCGATAAGCATAGCCACGTGAGAACAGTCCCTGTTGTTCCAGAAGTGGGGTTATCAGATAACAGACTCAATGAACTACATGTAGTGACGATTGCCTACCTTGGAAGGAAATGTTCATAGATATCTAGATATTTAACTATGTAGGTGTTTGTTGCATCTCGATGCCCAACTGCATGGCATGTGCAGCAAGATGCCATGGATGAGGGAAGCGCTGCGCAGTTGTACGTAGACAGTGGGGCCACAGTATCAGCCCCGCAGAGGTAGTTTATTACTAGGACCAAAGCTCTTTCTCCCCCCTCACCTGCCATCTTTCTTTGTGATCACGAAGTCTACAAAGACACCTTTATTTATCGGTTTTGCGGCGATCTGTATGTGCACCCTTTCCCAGCCCTTTATGTCACGGATATATAGCTAGGGATAGGAAGCACGAGTGGCTAACGTCGCACATAAGGCTCCTGAAAGTGAAGACGACCATTAGCGATGTTTGGGTCATCTGTAATTCACATTTACAAACTTATTTGCTACATACTAAAGATATCGAAACTAATGTGTCTTTACAACTATGAAGAGAAAACAGTTTTCCGCTGTGACAGTTCACATCGAGCGCCTCACCTCGGAGGAATACGATGAGCACGATATGAGTGGTATCCCGGAGCTTATTGAATCAATAAAACTCCAAGATACAGGTCCCACTGAAGCCAGCAGAGCTATTCGGAAGAAGCTGTGTGTGCTGAATGTCCATCTGTGAACCCGAAAGACTTGCTGACATTTCCTAGCAAGTATGGAAACGTTCATCGCCAGCTTCGCGCACTCACAGTCCGTCCCACCAAAACAATCTCCACCCCTCTCTCTGTTTCTCTAATAGTCCATAGATTCTCGATGCCCTGATTGGTAATGCTGGTATTCGCTTCCAACGCTCGTTTGCGGACGAACCTCTCCTTGAACGTCTCCGCATCGCCGCAACGGACTCCATGACCGACCCCGACGTTAAAGCAAAGTTGAAGGTAGTATTTGGGCAATGGGCTGTAGCATATAAGGATACACAGGGCCTTCAAAACATTGCAAATCTCTATAAACAGCTTCCACAGCGCCAACGGCCTAGGCCACAGCCCAAAGTACTCAGAGAGACATCCCCAGACCATGACAGGGAACCAAGCACTTCTACTGGACGCAAACCGGCTCCGACTTCGCCAAAGTCTCCCAAACCAACCCCTATCACTCTCGGACAGAGTGCGGATTTGGGTGTCGGACAAAGGGGTCATAAGAAGAGTGCGTCAAAGAGCAAGTCAAAAACGCCGCCATTCAACCTTGAGAAGGAGAAGCCAGCAATGCTACAGAGTCTCGCAAATGCATCTGTCGCCTCTACGAATCTCAAAAACGCATTGAAGCTTATCAATCGTGAGAAAGAGCAGCCTTCTGGGAACTCGGAGGTTTTGAAGCGTTTTGAGGATTGTAAGGCGCTGCGACGAAGTATTCTACGATACATCCAGCATGTCGAGAGTGAACAGTGGCTTGGCGGGTTGATACATGCAAATGAAGAGTTAGTTGAGGCGTTGACACTTTATGAAGTTCTCGATAAACCAATCGAGGAGGACTCCGACAGTGAAGATGAAGGATGGAACGACCCACCGGATAGAAGCGTTGATTCTGTGAGCCAGGGGTTTAGTAAGATGAGAATGCACGGTGAGGAAGAGGATAGGCCACCTAGGCCAGATACAAGGTGGAAGGGGAAGGGAAAGTCATATGAGAATGAGCAGGGGGAGGAAGAGGAGGAAGAAGAGGAGGAGGAGGAGGAGGAGGATCCAGACGACCCCTTTGGAGATAACCAGTACAGGATCGAGGAGCCAGAGGACAAGAGGCCTTGGTGAGTTCGTCAATACATTAATTACTCGGCAATTCTGGGCTAATCTGTTTTTCCAGGAGAGTGGTTTAAGACAAAATGAAGCCCATCTCATAGGAGCCCAACCACATGCACCAGGTTTATTTTTCTTATAAAACCGGTATTTCTTTATTCTTTCTTTCTTTCTCTCTGTTTTACCCGAGTGAGATGATTTGACATTGATGGTCGAGGGATCATTCTTCCCCGCCAGCGAACCTTTGTAAAAGTTGGTGATTTAAGCTTTTAGCTAGCCGGCCCGACTTTGTGTAGCCTAAAAGCCGTTGTGGTTGTAACTTCAGAGAGCGTTGTCTATGACTAAAGTGTGTATCGTATCATTGGCCATTCTTACGCGTAGTGTTAGAAGAGTTTATCATATCCCAATTGAACGATCAGTAAGTGCAGCCTGTCCTTGCTGAAGTGGTACGAGCTGAGATAGAATGGGGTTGGTAGGAATAGGATGGTAGCATTTGTTTTGAGATCAAAACTTCAACGCATGCCATGAATTTGTTACTGTCCTTTGGAGCTCTATTAAGTGATATCTAGATGTACTAATAAATATTATATATGTATATGTAGTTCTTGCTGTAGTAGCCGCATTCACCGCATACTACATACTTGTTTCCGGTAGTCTCGGAAGACACAGGAGGCTTCGTGAGTTGGCCTGTTTCCATAACACGAGATGCCTTCCCGGAACGTCTGAAACGTCTTGAAACCAATCTTATGCTCCGAGATGATCTGCGTGGCTCAATTCATCAGAGGAGGGCAATCAAACATAGAACAACCAAATCTGAGCCGAACTCTAAATGTCACAGGATGCTCATCATCTGGGCCCGCCCTACGCCAACCCCAGGGGCCCCAATTCCGATGATACACAATCGCAAGAAACTCATGGAGCTTAAACATGTAGCACATTGACCCCACTATTTTAACAGTGCATGTAAGTATGGGGGTATTCAGATGTAGTTATACACACCGCCAATCCCGGTGGTTTCCCAGATACTGGGTTGTGCCATTAATTTATACTATGGAATAGCATGCAAGTACATGCAGGTCGTATGGTACTATTAAGAACCTAATCATAAGATTCCTGAACATATGGCGCGAGAAGGCATGGGGGTGGGTGTGTAAACCTCAGAGGAATCTTTTTTGTATGGGAATTAGACCGTTAGGCTAGGCGCTAGTACAATTATGGGAGCAGATCTCCCAATTTCTATAGACTGATTGGCTGCAAACGCTGAAGTTTACACACCTAGCCTCCATAGCTTCTCGAGCCATAGTTCATGATAAGTGATGATTATCCACTGTTTGTTATATAGGCCTATGTATTTAAGCATCCGGTTATTGGCCTATGCATATATGGCCAGTATCCTACTTAAGGGCGACAGGCGACCTAATTAAATCTTAAGTACATCATACACTACATAAAAGGGTCGACTACTAACATGGATATAGTAGTCATACTTTTTACATCTCTTTGATGGCAACCAATACCCTCAAATCTAGCCAATCGTATCCTTCAAAAACCGACTGGTATACTACGTATTTCTTATAACCAGATCAAAATATCTCCGAACCACAGAGATCTACATGCATGTCTATGGTTAATTGAAACCCTTAAGGTGAAGTATATATGAGTCAAGAGTAATATAAGCCTATAACCAACGGGCCGGGAATGGTGATCATGTCTTAGTTGTTGATGACCGACTAATAGAAATGTCTGTAGTCAGATTTGTTTTGCAACGGCCTCTGTCTGCCACCGGAATTTCTGTTGTGTGTACCTACTCGCTCATGAGGTGACGGTGTTTCTTTCCTAACGGCCATAAGGGATTATAAATTGGCGACACTGACACGAAAACCGTTGTGAGACACAATCCGCCTTCGCTAAGTGGGCGAGTGAGTTTAGGTACCCTTGGAGATGTTTTTTTGTACCTTGCGCTTGGGGGTTGGGAGCTGTAGCCCTTCGTCTCTCAATAAAATGCTACCTCTCCAAGAAAAACAAGTCTGGTGTGGCTTTACTCGCTTTCACTCGATGGGAAATTTGACTCCTCTATTAGGCACTTTGCGCAAATGATTGGTGCCGATCTCATGTTCCGCAAATCAGAATATAGAGTAGCTAGAGCCAGCTCTATTTGCGCAAAGCCTCTGTTATATGGGGGCCAGCTATTAAAATACCCCACTACTCATTACCGATAAGGGATCGGCTACCAACACTGAATTGACGCAGGGACCAGCAAGTGCCACCCGCATCTGGGCGGAAACGGCAAGCAACCGGGATCGGAACGTGATGCCGGAAAAAGTATTGATAACCAGCTAACTATAATAGAAATAGACCAGACGGAATTACAAATCTGAGTCCTGCAGTCACGACAACTCACCTAAAATCTTGGTATATCTACAGCAGTATCGTACCCGTTTGTTGGCAATTATCCCGGCTCTTGTCATCTTCCGCATTACCATCCGCTGTGAAAACCCCGTAAGATGTCTGGAAACACGCAGTCGAGAGATCCCTTGGATGAGACCTCACCACTACTCGGGGGCGCGCCTGTAGCTACCGAGATTATTGGAGAACGCGTTATAGGTAGTAGTGGCTGTGGGGATGGTGCTGAGCCTCTGAAAGATGATGTGGATCTCCCAAAAGAATTGTCATTGGCGAAATTAATAGTTGTGATGCTGTCGGTGTGGGTATGTATAGATACCTGCGCCCTTGGTTGAATACAATGTATCTAATAACGATATATCCTACAGGTCGGTGTATTCCTTGCAGCGGTCGATACTACTGTCATTTCCACCCTTCTCGCTCCAATCTCAAGCTCCTTTGCATCCTTCTCGTCAATATCCTGGGTTGCGAGTGCATATCTCATCTCCAATGCCGCTCTACAGCCGTTACTTGGCAGGCTCACAGACATCTATGGTCGCCGCTCTGGACTTATAGTCTGTAATATTCTGTTCGGAGCTGGTACTTTAATGTGCGGTCTTGCAAAGAACGAGTACACCATGATCGCAGGACGAGTGATCGCTGGAGCTGGCGGAGGAGGCTTGACTGCGATTTCCTCTATTGTTGCTAGCGATCTGGTACCATTAAGGAAGAGAGGAATTGTCCAAGGAGGGGGAAATTTATCATATGGCGCAGGAGCAGCTCTGGGAGGTGTATTTGGTGGTTTTATCCATGATCGTATTGGCTGGAGATGGGCGTTCTTGATACAGGTAAACACATGATCGATCGGGAGATTGTATAGTGCTGACGGGATGAACAGGTGCCCTTTATTATCGTGTCTGCGGTTATGGTCGCTACATTTGTGAGGATTCCTATCAAGAAGACAAATATTGCACGCCACAGGAGAATTGACTATGCGGGTGCATTCACACTTGTAACGTCGTTGGTACTGCTATTGATTGCGCTCAATACCGGCGGTAACATGCTGCCGTGGACCCACCCGCTCATCTTGGTGTGCCTCCCACTTAGTGTAGTGTCGCTGCTGGCATTTGGTTATATTGAGAAGAATCTGGCACAAGAGCCTATCATCCCTGTAGCTCTCTTAGGTGACCGCACAGTATTGGCAGCTTGCATGACCAATTGGTTCATGGTTATGAGTGTATTCTCTTTGGTATCTACACTTTCTAGACTCCCAACTTGTGTCCGCCTAACAACGTAATTACATGTAGTATTTCTACTGCCCAATATATTTTATGGTGCGCGGGCAATCTTCCACCGACGCCGGCCTTCGTCTGACGCCCTTCGCCGCCGGCATCTCTGTCGGCTCTCTGAGTACTGGTATTGCTATGAACCGCTCCGGCCATTACTACAAACTTGGGCTCCTTACTATGTTCATATACAACTCTGGTGTCGCCGCAATCTGTACATTCATCCTAAGCACCCCGCTCTTCCCGCAATTCTTCAACTTCTTCGTTTTTGGGTGCGGCTACGGTGGTGTCCTTACTGTAACGCTGCTAGCACTAATCGCCGCTGTTGGCCGGGAGGACCAAGCCGTGGTTACGTCTGCTAGCTATGCATTCCGCTCGACGGGGAGTACAATCGGTACCACGGTCGGAAGCGCAATTTTTCAGAATGTATTGAAAAGGAGGCTGGTGGATTACTTAGGCCATAGCGAGGAAGCGAGGAGAATTATTGAACAGGTGAGGGAGAGGTTTGATGCTATAGATAGCATACCGGGCGAGTATTTGGATAGGATCAAGGGGGCTTATATGGACGCCTTGCATGCCGTGTTCTATGCAAGTCTAGGCATGGGGGTATTGGCGATGGTCTGTTCTGCGTGGATGAGAGAGCACAAGCTACATAAAACTTTAGATAGGAACTAAGGAGAAGGGGCCTCGGCAGTGGGATAGAGTAGACAAGATACATATGTACTCAGTTGGCAATCAATGGTTTTTCTTGAGAAATTTTTCGGGCAATGATATCGTATTTGAATTCACTGCGGGTAGACGCGTATAGTGGGTTCTGAAACTGCGATTTGGGATCTGGGGAATATGCAGTTTTCCGTTGTCAATCACATAAATGGAATGTCAAGTACTACTAGCATCCCAACAACCATTCATCGCCCATCACTCGTGTATAATCGTTCATATATAGGGAGGTAGAGAGAAAAACAAAACAAATGCCCAAACGGCTCGAGCTCGATTATTCCCTAGTTACTTCCCTGCGCTGGGCCGTCATTGAACTTCAAACTCACGCTATTAACGCAATGTCTCTCATCTGTGGGAGTCTTGTACCCCTCTCCTTTAAACACATGTCTAAGCTTTATTAGCCCAACTCTCTAGCTAGTTCACGCCCTCAAAAGAAACCTACCCCAAGTGTCCGCCGCAATTCTTACACACGATCTCAATCCTGGACATGCCGAGGGTCCTGTCTTCGTGCCGCTCAATAGCCCCGGGAATGCCCTCGTAGAAAGCGGGCCATCCGCAGCCAGAGCTAAACTTAGTGGTGGATTTGTAGAGAGGAGCATCGCAGCCAGCACAGTTATAGATACCGGACTGGGAGTGTTTGTCGTATTCACCGGTTCCAGGGCGTTCAGTACCCTTTTCACGAAGGACCCTGAATTGCTCTGGGAAATGTTAATGTACTGAGCTCTCTACTTATGATAAGACTGGAATGTTTATGTTTGAAATGTGAGTGAGGTGAGTGACTAAATAAGTGAGAGAGTGTGTGTGGGCCGGGGGGGGGGGGGGGATTTCACCTGGAGACAAAACCGCCTGCCACTCTTCATTGGATTTTTGGACTGGGTACGACATGTTGCTAGTGGAAGTGCTGAGGAATGATCCCATGAAAGGGAGAGAGACGGATGGTAGGGACTTTATGATTCTTATAGTTTTAGGCGCGATAAAGGACCGTCTGACAACGGCTGTACGGGTTGCAGGCGAGGAAAGTAATAAACGAGAAGAGGCGGTGAGAAGGCTTAGAGATGTGAAAGGCATGGAATATAAGGAGTATTTGAATTATTATTATTTGGAATTATCAGTACAATATTAGATACTGTTTAAATAATTCGAGGCTTTTCTTATCCGAGTGTGGCGGGGGTGGATAGACAAGGGCTGGACTGCTTGGCGCATGAGGTCATCATATTTAGGGGAGCTTAATTTCGATCATTGACATCATGACCGCTTCCCCCGGACGATCTCCAAGATTAGTAGCATAGTATCGGACCTGAAATGCGATCTAGCCCTAAAGGGCGGCCCTCAAATCTGGGGGTGTGGGCTTACTGAGGATGTTGGATTTGGGATGAACTGTTCATCCTAAACCCTAAATCACTACTAGCTAGAATAGTTGATACAAATCTTTGCTCACGTGGCTTCGGGGGGGGGGGGGGGGCTGTGGTTTCAGGTTGGGACATCCTTCTTGAAACATCGGATGTCTGCTTACAAGCAGACATCTATCTATAAGCTTTGATTTTCAAGCTTTAAATTGATACGTGATACGTATAGTACAAGGGAAATACTATGTTTCTACGGGGGAGCTTCTTGAAGGCCGTTGACACGGGGGAAATGGTGCTTGTTGTGCAAGGGGTACTTTCTTAAAGGTCACGTGAGCAGGCGTCAGTTGTCAAGATTCCTTTTTCTCGAATATCTGATTTCATGATTGAAAGCCATCTGCGAACAAAATATGTTCTTTTCAAAAAAAATTGAGAAGCACGTAACGTACAAGAGTAGAGATTGAGTCATAGAAATTCTAAAGAGGCCCTTGATGATATTTATATTCGTTCCTAAACAGAGGAACGTGTTGCCTAAACAAACATCAATTTACGACCAGGCCAAAACACAACCATTCACCCCGCCAACCAGCGCGTTGTGAACTCCATAGTACATGGGCTTGTGTACGTTTTTCATAGCGTACCGTGTACATTTCTGAGGAGAGGTCGTGCATTTACCCAAGCCTTTCCAATTTCTCTCTCTCACAGAACCGCTTGTCAACATTCTCCCCTTCCCAATCCTCTCCTCATATAACCTATAATTATTCTTTCTGCCCACTCGCGTCCCTCCTTTCTCCCCATCCGCTCAGCTAACCAGTGGCACATCGCATCGCAGGCTTGCTGTCTGTATCAAGCATAGAGACAGATCGCTGCCCCTGATCCTGCTATGTTGGTAGATTAGTTAGTACTTTGCCCTGTGTGTACTGCGTTGCTTTCCGATTTTCAAGTTGCATTTCACAACCACACATCTACTACATACACACCCGACACCCGCCGCATACGAGGGAAAAAAAAAAAAAAAAAAAAAAAAGCCCCCCTCTCTCCAACTAGGCTAGGGTCGAGTTTCAACACATCATCCGGACTCGGCTCTTAAATACCTACAGCATCTTTGACTGCCTTTTCTATGGCACAAGTATCGATTCCCCCCTCACCGGCCGCCATGTCCCGACGAGCTCCTCTCTCAAATCTTCCCAACGAGGTAAACTCAAACCCGTACTCGAGCATCACAGCAGCCGTAGCGAAACGCCAACGGTCTCTCAGCACCGCACAACGAGAAACATACGGCCAACAGCCCCCACAAAAGAAACAAATCGTTGAAGTACTGCGTACTCCTGTTCGCAATTCCAATGCCGATTCCAAAGTCAACCCATCAAGGAGACAGGCTGCCCGCACCAGAACTACTACGGCAACTCCACCAGCATATAATAATGGCGTAGGAAATAATAACAGTCAACAGGTTCAAAGGAAGGCCGTCGCGAAAGTAGTTAACGATCAACAAAATAGTTTAGAAAGTGTACGCGCGTGGCAGAGACACTATCGACGGGTGTTTCCTTCTTACGTCTTTTACTTCGAAAGTTTACCAGAGGATGTTGCTGCCAAGTTTCAGAAACAGATACAGTCCCTTGGAGCGGTACGTTATCTTCATTTTGCCCTAGGGGACTCCTTCGTGGTATTTTTCTAATATACGCGTCTGCAGAAATTAGAGAAGTTCTTTTCAAACGAAGTTACTCATGTCGTAACCTCTCGCCCCATCCCTCCTGAAACCTCAGCCACCACCAAACCTGCTCCTGGGGCCACCATCAACCCATCGTTATTAGAGCGCGAAACCAAATCCAGACGGGTTGCCATTCCTAGGCAGTAAGTTAGCCATGTTAAATCAAGAGGGAGTCAGTACACTGCTAATGTTTATATCGTGGTTTCTAGATCTCATGAGGCATCACGTGATGTCGAATCTCGAAAACCAGGACGCGGGGCAAGTGATATACTACTAAAGGCCCGTGAATATGGGATGAAGATATGGGCACTAGAAAAGCTTCAGCGAATGATGCATGCCATGTTCGACACTCAGTCTAATCAGACTACTGCCTATAGCCGAGAAAACGATCGGGCAGCACAGGCTCCCACCATGAATGTTGACCTCTCACATGTCCTTCGGAACGAAAAGATTCATGGCCCGACAGATCGAGATCCCAATGCTGTCCCTAAGGATTTGGTCTTTTTTAAAGGTCCCTTTCTCTATGTTCATGACATGCTTGCAATCAATCGTCCTATTATGGTAAGAGAATACCAGAAAGTTAAAAGTCGGGAACAGGGCGCCTGGCCGCAATTCCGAAGTGTTAGCGGGGGTCGTTGTCCGTTTATCGAAGAGGCCGTCCACAAAAAACGGGAGGAAGAAAGAGAGAGACATCTTGGTAAAGTCGAGCGTGCGAAAGAGAAGGAAGCTGCAGTTACTACGTCCAAGGCAAAGACTTCTACAAAAGTCCAACAACAGGTTGAAGAACAGCCTAGAGTTAAGGCCAAACGTCCCGTACTCGGCGAATTCAACAAGAATGAAAGTTTTCTCAACAACAGTAAACCAAGTCAAGTAAATGCCAAGGCCGACGAAGATGTATTTCAAGTGCCATCTGCAAAGCGGGATAACTCACACCCTAGCAATGAGATGGCTTTTACGGCCACAAATCCTGAAAAGGGCCGGGAACCCACAAAGTTTGGTGCGGAGCCTGTTGCATCTGGTGTGCAACCTTCCAATATCACCTCAGCTATTCGCTCTCAAATGGTTTCCTCTCTCGCTGATCAGCCGGGCCAACGCGCGGGAACCAGCAAGGAGTTATATGAGCTTAAGCGCAAAGTAGCTGGGAATGTCTTGATTGGGAATGTCAATGGGAAGGGTATTGCACACTCACAGCGTATGCTTGACTTAGCTAAGATTGCGGGTGGAAAAGACCGTGAGCCGAAAGCCTTGAATGATCGCAAGAGGAAGCTGGGCGTCGAGGAACCAGTAGTGGTCCTTGAAGATAAAGAGATCGAAGAAACCAGGGTAAAGCCGAAGATCAAAGAGGGTATAAAGAAGGAGACCCGCCCTGGCTACTGCGAGAACTGTAGGGAGAAGTTTGAGGATTTCGAGGATGTAAGTGGTAACGACATTTCTCATTCGTAATATAGCTAACCTGAGACCTCTAGCATACCTATTCGAGGCGTCACCGTAAGTTTGCTGCCGATAACAAGAACTGGACAGAACTTGATAATCTATTGTCTCAACTCATCAGACCCCCAAGGGTTTGAATAAAAATACTCTAAATCCCCAAGATCCAGAGAACCAAAGTGACAGTCATGCAACTCAGTTTAATATTCTGCTGAGCTTAGTCACCCAATTTATATCTACAAAACAATCCCCTTATATTTAGCCCCACACTCATTACTGCTTTTTTCTTATCTTCTTTGCACTCGATTATCATTTTAAATCCCTATAGTTTTTTTTTTTGGAACGAGCTACGACTGGAGAGGGCTAGTGGAGTACGGAAATGGGGAAAGGAAGGGGAGGACGGTGGGGGAGGGGGGTTGGCTGCATTTGTAAAATCATCAGGTATCAGGTAGCATGTTAGTACTGTTGTCTTTCGACGACGGCGAAGGTAGTGCCTTTACAAGTATTTGTAAAAGAAAAAGAAAAGCCTTCAAAAACCTTGTAGAATACATGTATGTAAGAAGGTGTTTTATACGGAGTTAGTCCCTTTTTCTTTCTTTTTTCATTTGTCTTTTGCTTGCATTTTCTGGAGGAAGAAATGCTGTAGCAGTATCATGTAAGGTTATGTAGCGAGTACCAATGATATCCCAAACTTCTGGTCACAAAATTCACTTCAATAGTTTTTTTTCCGTGTATGTAATCGGAGGATCATGGTTTCATCTTGAGATCGAAAAAATTTCATCGAAGCATGAGATGTGTGGTGGGAAGTGTATTGCGTGTAATAGGATATAAATCTAAGGTTAACATCGACCAGGGTACAGTTTTGTACGGGCTGGGTAAACCAATTCGTGGCCTCTTCTTTTGGTGCTTGATGCTTGGCAATAGCCAACAAGTACCTACAGTTCCAGCAATTGCTTCCCCAGTAAATTGATCACCCCCCTCGAAGTCTTTCATCTCTTTCTTGAATATATATATTCCCCAAGGCCGCAGCACTGTTGCTTTGTTGGTATATTTTTCATTAAGTTCAATTGTCAAATCTCGAGACACATTATAAGTAAGCTTTCTCTGGTTGCCCTCTTACCCTCCACACGCAACCCTATTAGTGTGGGACTGCTGTGCTATTTAAGCTCTCTACACAGATGCTTCATGCGTTTCTCTCCCCTATATTTTCCCTATCACACCAGCTAACAGTTTTGATTCCCACAATCAGCTGCGGAGAATTTGATCCGCTTTAGACGCACCAGTACATCGAAAGGTATACCCATAAATAATGGCTGAAACCAACGGCGCCAATGGCACTCCCACCTTGGAGGAGAATGCTTTCCCGGCTCTTGAGCTAGTCACTCCGGAAAAGCCTGTCGAGGGTGTCGCGGCGCCTACCAACGATGATAATGAGACCCCCGAAGCCATCAAGGAACTTACTGCGGCCGAAAAGTTGATGCAGCAGCATTTAGCTGCTGAGGAGCCTGCTGAAGCCGAGGCTAAATCTAAGGAATACCAAGCTCCCGCTGAAGCTATTATTGTTCCCCAGAAGGCTTCTGCAAAACAGAAGCCTGCAAATGCATCCGCTCATGACCTGGATCTTTCCTCCGTTGAAGCCTTTCCGACTCTTGGTGCCCCCACCAAGGTTGCCCCTGTCGCAATGAACTGGGGCGCAAAAATGGCTGCCCCTCCAGTCAGTGGCACCCCCGAATTCGGCGTCAGGGCCCCCGCAGCGTCATTCGCCGGTAATGCTGGTCAGCAGACTGTTGAATTGACTCCAGCACAGAAAAGGCCTATCTCAGAGCTTCGGAAGCCCGTTAATGAAATTGTTAAGGATATCATGAAAAAAACCTCAACCAAGATCGATCTTGCCAAGACCTCTACTGGCGTTTCTGTTTTCGTTGTCAAGGGAAATGAGGCTAGTAGGCAAAGGGCCCGTAGAGAGATCTACAAAGAGTTGTCACTTAAGGTATGTTAAGTCGTTATATAAAATTCAACAATTCACCTTGGCTATACTAAAATTTTCTATTTGAGTCTTTAGGCCTCTAAGACAATCCAGGTTCCGGCAGTTGTAAGGCCTCATATTATCGGAAAGGGTGGTTCAAGAATTCAAGAACTCGAGAGGGAAACATTGACTCATATTAGAGTACCCCAACAAAGCTCTTCTGAAGCACAGGCACCTGTTGGGGATTACGACGATGAAATAATGATTGATGTTGTCGTTGAGGGCGATGAATTCGGCGTTGCATCAGCGATTGAAAGGATCAGGGAGATTGTAGGCGAGCGAGTAAGTTTTGGTCACATCTCCTCTCTGTGCAAATAACTAATTGAAATTTAGACCATTGTTACCACTACTCGTATCTCGGATATTCCTGGAGAATTATATCCATTCATACAGGGCCCGAACCGTAAAAACCTGGCAGAATATGAGACCAAGGTTGAGAGGGTTTCAGTGCCAGACTACTTTTTCAGTGCTTCAAGCCAGCCATTCAGTCCCCCCTCAGGTCCAATTGTTATCACCGGGGAGAAAAGTGCTGTCCAGGAGGTCCGTGCTGCCATTGAAAAGAGGGCCGAGGAGCTCAAGGCCCAGAATTACGGACATATTTTGGTGCCCATCCCTGCCGCCAAACATAGGTTCTTCACAGCGAATGATGGATGCCTCATCAATGAGGTTCTTGAAGAAACAGGATGCACAGTTATCTTTCCCTCTAGTGGAAAGGCCAACAGTGCAATCGTTTACGGGCCAGCAGACCAAATTGGAAACTGTTACACAAAGACTAACGCTATTTCTCAGGCCCATCAGTACCTTGGCCTTGATGTCTGCAAGGCGTATCCTAATGCTCCAGGTGGGGCAAAGTTACATGCCCGTGATATTACTCGCTATTATATCCAGAAGGGCGAGTTCGAAAGCTTGCAATACGAGCTTGGTGTTGGTGTTGAAATCACCCCACCCAGCATCGAGGAGCTTTATAACCCAACCACCTCCTGCATTATTGAGATCATGGCCAAGTCTAAGGAGGGATTGGAGGAAGCTCGTTCTAAGATTCAGGCGATATACCGCCAGGCCAAGCCCTTCATGGTTGCCCGTCTAGATGTAGAGCCACTTCACCACCGCCACATAGTCAAAAAGGACACGCTCCTTGAGGGGCGTCCTGTCAAGATTCTATTTCCAGAAGACTTGGATGAGCCCGAGCTCGTTCTTGTATATGAGGGGGGATCCACAGAGCCAAAAGAAATCGATGCAATCTTAGAGGAGGTAAAAGAAGAGATACTTGCCTTTTCAAGAGAGCAGGTTTCTATTATCTCCAAGACTATCAATATTCCCAAAGAGTATAGGTTACCTCACTAGAATTCTCCACATTCGCTAATCATTACCTTAGAAATCATGCCAAAATTCGCGGGGAGAGAGACACAACCCTCAATGCCTTGAACCCTAGCTCTGTTCTGGTTCAATTTGGTATCCCGAAAGCACGCCCCGGTAAACCGACACCAACCGGAGATGAGAACACTATTACCGTCCGTGGACCTCAATCCAATGTTGAGGCCACTATTAAGAATATAAACAATTTCCTTGCTTCAGAAAACCCAGAGGCGATCATTACCGAATCTTTTGAATACCCTGCGCAGTTTTCCGGGAACTTGATCGGTGTGAGGGGCGCAAATATCAACAAATTGAGAGACGACCTTGGTGTTGAAATCAACCTCAAAGAAGGAAAGGGTGAAATCAAGGGTGTCCGGGTGGCTGTTGATGCCGCCAGGAAGAAGCTCACTACCCAAATCAAGGAATTGGAGGATAAAGCAACCGTTAGGCTAGTTATACCGCAGCAATTCCACTCTACCATAATTGGTCAGAAGGGAGAATCAGTACGGAGACTGGAGGCTAGGTATGATGTTCGCATCAACTTTCCCAGGTCATCAAAGGCAGATTATACAGAAGAATACGACACCTGGAACAAGCAGCAAGGACCTAATGAAGTCGTTATTAAGGGGGGTAAGAAGGGAGTTGAAGAAGCTCGTGTAGAAATCATAGCACTTCTCAAATACGAGGAGGCCAAGAGCCACACCGTAGAAATCCCTATTGCTGCCAAAGCTGTAGAGTTTATGTTCAGGAACTCGGCAAAGGAGATCAAACAACTCCGCGAGGAGTCAGCAGCTAGGATCGACATACCACAAAGACCAGAGGAGGGCTCAGAGGAGCAGATGGTTATAAAGATTCGAGGAACAGTAGAAGAGGTGAATGAAGCAAAAGCTATTCTTTCAAAGATCGTCAAAGACGCCGAGCAGACAACTGTCCGAAAGATCAACGTTGATAAGAAATACCACCGCTCTTTAATCGGTCAAGGAGGTAAGATGCTTCGTTATTTTACGCATTTAGATTCAATACTGATACTTCAAAGGGAAAACCCTCAGAGAGATTGTTGTTGGAGCCGGTGGGCCGGATGACAGGACTGCGCTTGCCCGCATGGTCCGATTCCCTAACCAAGACTCCGAAGATGATGAGATCACTGTTCAAGGCAATGCAACAGTTGTCGATAAGATTATCCAGGCTATTGAGAAGATTGTCACGGAGAAGGAGAACCAAATTTCCATTAATGTTGAAGTCGCCCCCGAGAAGCACAGGAAGTTGATTGGGCGTGAAGGAAGCATCCGCAAAGAGCTTGAGGCTAGATTCAAGGTCACTATCGATATTCCAAACCGCAACCGTCCTAGTCAGACTGTCAGCTCTGACATTAAGATTACCGGTGCCGAGGAAGACGTCGAGAAGGCTAAAGAGCATATCCTCGAGCTTGTTAAAGACCCTGAAGGCGAAACAATCATGGTTCCCCGCTATCTGCACCACTCGATCTCGGATATCATCCGTGAGCTCTATAAACGGTATAGGGTTAACGTCAATCATAACAACGAGCCCCGTCCTCCAAAGCCTGAAGACAAAAGGCCCCAGTCTAACGCCGACCTACCTTTGATCACCGATGAGGTAGATTCAGTGCCAAAATACAACTGGGATGTCCAGGAGAACATTTATGAGACAGACAATGATGAGTATCCTTGGGTTCTCAGTGGATCGCCTGAGAACATTGCTAAGGCTAAGGCCGACATCGAGAGTGCTCTTGAGGTTGCCAAGAAGCAGACCTGGATCGGCTATCTTGATCTGCCTGACCCAAGGAAATACCGCTTTGTGGTCGGCCCCGGGGGTGCACAAATTGAAAAGATCCGCCGGGAAACAAACTGCCGAATCAACGTCCCAAACAAACAGCAAGGCTCTACAGCCCCTCCTGAAGGACCAATTGTTATCCATGGTAGCAAAGATGATATCGAGAAGGCTAAGGGAATAATTCTCGAGCTTATTAATAATGATGGTAGTGGTGGAAAGGGCGGGGATTCGGATGGAGACAGGCGCAGGCAGGACTAAGTACTTTAATTTTTTGTGTATATCTTTGTGTTCTAGCTGGGGAGAACTATTTTACTTTTTACTTGTAGATGTCATTTACAATATTTGCTGGGGGGAAAAAAATTTAGGGCGAATTTTATAGATAGACCCGCCTTATAAAACGGCGGTCTGCGGATGTATGGGTTACGACTTTCTTGTTTTAAGGTTCTTAGCTTGTTTTCAACTTTTCAATTTTTTGTTCTCTCCATGTTATTTCAAGTGTGCCAAAGTGATTTTTATGACCGCCACGAAACAAATTAACAGAGCTCCCATCCTGGAATATCGCACATAACTACATGTATGTATTGTGGCTTATGAGGCTCATCGCAGGGAAGTGCGAAGCGGCATGCGTAGACGACGTCGCCCATCGATCCCCTACTTACATCATCTCGTGCAAGAATCTTATCCAAATAAACAAGAGCATGGCAAGCTACGAAGGTAACAAAACTAATGTTTGTCTTTTAAACCAAGATGCTAATATAGTCCTAGATGATCATAACATTCGTGGGACTATCACTTTCCAACCTCCACCTCGTCAACGGATAGACCTCTCTGGCTTCTTTGCCACTCTTGATCTCTCAAACAGGAATGAGGGAGGGCAAGCCGAGGATAACGAGGCGCCTTTCCGATCATTGGCTGCCGCTTTTCAAGAACTCCCGGATACACCGGTGATGGAAGCTCTGCGGCAACAGTTGCTATCGGAGGCGGGCGATCCGGATGCGAAGGTCAAAGGTGTACCGGATAGCTTTTTTGATGGATTGGAGAGGGTTCCAAAGAATAAGCTAAAAAAAGTATGTACTCCAGTCGATTTGTTCCAATGTGCCCGAGCTAAGAGTAAATCCACGCAGGACGATACTTGTAGTATCTGCAACACTGCGTTCCTTGATGGTGAGTTCTTCGGGCCAGAAGTGGTCTCTGGCTCTAAGAGGTGATTAATAAGATTAACAAATGTCGGCAACTCAGACCAATATCCTTTGGTGGTTGTACTACCCTGCCATGCAGCCCATATGTTCGATTTGGAGTGTATTCAGCCATGGTTGAAGCTTCATTCAACGTAAGGAAGCTCTGTCAAGTAATAATTTTTCCCTGCTACTACTGACTTTTGGCCCCCCCCCCCCCACCCAATTAGGTGCCCCCTCGACCGTATTGATCTGCTGAAGAAAAAGGAGCCTATTCCTCCATCGGTTGATGATGACGAGGAGGAGGATTGGGATCAGAACTATGGCTGATATATATAAATAATCAGTATCTATGAGTAAACGGAAGAAATGGTCTGTTGGGCGTTGAGCTTGAGCATGCCTGAACCTTCCGATTATTTAGATATATTAAAGATACCATAAAAGCATAGATGTCAGCACTACGTGTACCTACATGTACATGTAGTATTCATTATGTTCACTTGCTTAATTAAATATTGTTATATATATGTTAATCTCTAAAATGAAGGAGGGGAGTATAGAGCGGTGGAGGGTCGGGCGAGAGGGAGGGTATGGCGGGGCTTGGCTCACGAATCTAAAGGATCTGCACCAATTTGCTAGTAAAACATTTCACAATTTTGGCTGTTAATAGAGAGTATTTGACAACTGTCAAATCAGCGAATCAACAGTTCGGGTTCTATGGTTGTAAAAGACAAAATTGACAGATGTCCGGCCCCGGCCCTGGCCCCACCACTGGGGCCCACCATTGATCGCTATGGCAACCTGATGTCATAGAGCCAGTTCTTTTCTCTAGCTACGAGACCTCTCTATTCTTATCACCAATCCTCAAGGAACACACTTGCCCTATGATATAGGTACGTAAAGAAACCTAAATGAATATAAAATTTATCTAATAAAGCTATAGGTTAGCCATTGGAGCTATTACTACCAGTTTAATTCAATGTCACCAACACCTTCTCTGTCGCCTGGGAGTCAAGAACAAGATAGCAATAGTGAATTCTACTCACAACCAACTATTTTTACACCTTCAAATGCCTCTGTCCTAATTGTTACACGGCAACTTGGAAGGTCTGCACAGGACGGTACTCAGATCTGGACGCTCCCTGCAACCGCCACTTCTGAATCCACAGCATCCGCGACACCATCATCCTTGATCGTTACACGGGGTTTTGAAGAGATACTTCAGAGTGGGAGTCAAACCCGAAGCGATCCCAATAGTTCTCCAACTTCCCCAGTTTCCGATTCTTCTCCGCTGCCAGAAATCGCTCCGAATGCATTCAACGTTACACGAAAGGAGAAAGAAATTCATAGTTTACTTTCTCAACCCCATTCTTCCTCTTTGGTTCCCAGCTTTCCAGTAACGCATGAGCTTATTCCAACTCCCTCGATTATACATTCAACTTCATCTTTGGTTCCGGTTGATTCAAGAACAGTTGAGATGGAAGAAAGAGACATGAATAGGAATACCAATAGCCAAAGTATTGGTCCTAATGCTACTGCCCATGAAACCAAAGAACTCGTATGGGCTGTTTGGTCCGCTAAGCCTTGGTCAGCACCCTATAAGGAAGTGACTAAGACATGGAACTCCATCGCTGAAGGCCTACAAAGTCGGGGTATGTTTTTCAATAAAGATGGTCAATATATCAGGAGACGTATATTGACATTAATTGAAATACACCATGACCCATTAAAGCAGTGGAAATTCTTCGCTCCTGAAGATATTAAAGTATCACTTGAGGGTGCTCTTGAACGTATATCTCATGAGTGGGAAACTTCCGATGAAAACAAAAGGAATAAAACTACATCAAAAAGGAAAGCGGAGAATGACAAAGATGGTAAAGGGGAGATTTTGAAAAGAGCAGCACTGAGTTCATTGGTCCGTACGGCTACACTTTCGGTACCCACAAACAATACTTGCCACAATACAATAATTCCTATTATAGGAAAAGAAAAGAGAAGGACTAGAGGTATAGGAAATGGGCCGAAGCTACCCAGAATTATTCAAAAAAGTGCTTCGATCCCAACAACATCTGAATCGGTGGAAATAAGAGCTTTAAAGAACGAAATACACGATATAAAGGAAGGAATGGGCAAAATGTCAAACGATTTGAAGGAAAGTATGGCATGTATATCTGAAAGTTTGAAGGAAATGATTGAAATAAGGAGAAAAGAAACATAATTATGTACGTTATTAGTTTTTTAAATATTCTTCAAGACTCGGGGGTTGACAAGAAAAGAAAGATGAAACTTGAGAACCATATAAACACACATGTGCATTAGTGAGGATTACCGCAATACAATATTCAAGACCAATCCGAGAGAGAAAAATTTTTTGCCCTATAAAATTATATCAATAAGTGAATAATACTCAAAATCTTTATATAGTTGTTATTATTCATACCTGTTCGATGATCCAGATAAGCTCAAAGTCTTAAAATCCCCCCAAACCCCCACTCAACTGATTCTCGGACATGTGCCATTTTGACATTGAAAATATGTTCCGAAGGGGTTATTGTCTCACCCTTTGCAAAAGGGGAAAGTAAATATTCGTTTGTTGGATATGCTGGATCACCATACAAATAATATGTAGTATTATCGGTAGATTTATTGGCATGGCGATGGCAACGGTCAAGTAAACCACTTGATTCTAATAGGTGATTATCATTTCTACGCCCTTCTTCAGGTCCATAAAGATGATAAATTATTCCGTCAGGGCACATTGTTGCAGAATATTTTACCGCATGTTGTTTTTTGTGGCCGTTATATGCTTCCTTTTGATATTGTGTTGGACGGCAGATAGGGCGAATGGTGCAATCCAAAAATCCCCAACAGCTGTCTAGTGGCGAGCCTTTCCCAGAAATAACTGTTGCAAAATGAGATAGCTTAGACTCTGATAAAAGCCCTGAGTCGAAATCCCGTAATAAATGACTCCATCGTCCATTTATAAATTCTAAAACCCAACCAATACATTCAGATATTGAACTTTGAGACCAACCGAAGAAAATAGCAAGTGTTTTTTGCCTTGATGGCCAAGCAAGACGGGCACATAAAAGAAACATAGCATGCATTCGTTCAAATGCATGTCCCGACCGGGTGTAAATAACATCAGGAATTAAAAGCAGGTCGGCAAGTCTTTTAAGATCGTCATACTCAAATCTTTAACCAGAATCTATTAGTTTGCTTCGTGGATTGTATCAACAGAACCGTACCTAGTAAAATGGGGGAAATCTCTATCCGACAATATATTCATTTCAGCTTCTTCCTGGGGAATTCCATCATATTCATTATAAATATTGTCATTGACCTCATTCATTTCGCTAGAAAATCTGCCGTATAGTTGAAGGATTGTAGCAATTAACAGAAAACCCGAAGTATTGTCAGTTCTCTAAATACCATGGCCATATACATCATCAATCTCGTCACAGCAAGTATTCTCCGCTACCTTTACCTCCTAGCGTTGACCCACTTTTACTAATCCCCAAAAGTTGACAGTTACGGCTTTCACTTGTGAGATCGGCAAAGTATCCTTTCCGAGAATAAACAGTTGTCAAATACTCTCTAATAAAATCTATAAACATGTGTGGTGCTATACTTAGGTGTGTAAGACTCCCTATTAGTGCCTCTAAATGGAGGATGGCTTACGTCAAGTACTCGCACTGCGTTGTGATCAGAAAGGGGGGGGGGGGGGGTAAGGAGTGTATGGACTTTGTGAGTTAGATCTGGCTTTCCCTGGTTAGGAGTGCCCCTGTGACTACCTTACGATTGTGGGTTTTAGAATATTACATCTATTACTCCCATAGTTAGTAAGTTGGGTAATGGTGATGTAATTTCAGTCTTTATTCTACGCTACCGAAATACCTGCCAGTAATGAAATTCACCAGTGGACAATGTTCATATATACTAATAATAGGCAAGAGGCTTGTGCTTTTATCATAAGATTGGTATAAACTGGTGGTAAAATAATTTGCTTTTGACACATTTACCGCTCTGGTACTGCAAGCTCAAGAGGGTATTGTATTGGCGCGAGCCTTAGGTTACAGTATGTACCATAAGAACCTGAAAACGCAGGCGCCAACATTTGTATGGCCAAGACGATTCTCCGTACAAATTGTCCCGTCTTTGTCACAGCGAGTACTACCAACACGTGTGTATTCAGCGAACGGGGGGTTTAGGGCAATAAGGATCGGTATTCTTGGACAAATTCACGTTACTACATACAGTGAGATCCATGGGTCCTGAAATTATACATAACGTATATTACCCGTTGTTAGTATGTAGTGCATAGGTCAATGACCAGAATTCGATAAACTGTTTGACAAATCTGACCATCCCAAATTTCTCTTCCTAAGTATATCTTGTAATTATTTTTTGCTCCATCTAATAGCAAAGCTAAAGTGTCTGTAACATATAAAGTAGATACATGTACATATACCCATGTACATACGTGTGCCCATTACAGGTAAATGCCAATTAACGTCAATTGTTGACTACCGCAACTAAGTCTCAAAAAAGAAAATGCGAAGCCTAAACCCAAATCCTACTAAAGGAGTCGTTGCCTATGATCTCTGCAGGAACTGTGTAATTTCTCGCTGCTGCTTCTCCCTCCTCCCCAAATTGTGGCGGCATGAATAATTATTAGTTGAAGAAGGAAATTTGATCATATACTCCCATCTCCCCAAGATCAAATGAGTCAGATCCTGTTGGTGAATTCCCATCTCAACGAAATGTTGGGCCAGCTCCAACAGAGTCATGCGCTCTTTGTATTTGCACCTATGAAATGTAGGTCCGATGTGGGTGAGTTGCATCGATAATCCGTGACACGTGAAGATGCGATCCTCTTCATTCTCGAAAAATTCAAAGATACTGGGATGGAGTAAATCTCGGTATGGAGAAGTCTCGCGGTCCAATGTCTCTTCCAATAGTTTTGCAAAACGGTAAAGAAGTGGAATCCCTAGATTATTGCAGCACCATCTACAATCTCGCAAGACGGCCTCTGGGGTGCCCTTAGGAAACTTCAGCACTATCCTGGATGAGCTTGCTTCCTTGACCTTCTCTCTCACTATATTACCCCAATTCTTTGCGGAGCCTTCACGGATGAGGGCATGCATAACTTGTTGGACTGTCTCTTCAAGAAGATTATCGTGTTTGAGCCGGCTTTGACGCTCGAGGGCTTTATGGCGACGGGCATCTTCATCGAAACGGATTCTATCACGCATAAGACGAGGAAGGGATAGAACAAACTCCTTTTTGGTGAGAAATCCAGGTTTGTTAACGGTGCTATTGTAGGCCGAGAGCGCAGGCAAGGTTTCATCAGGTATGGGATTTGGAAGGACCTGTTTGGCATCAATAAACCTTATTTCTACTTTAGTAAAGTTAGGGATGTTCCCTCACCTTTTCGCACCAGATTTTATACACCTCTTTCCTGGCTTTTATTATTTTGATTCTTTCATCTTCTTTATCTTTTTTCATCATCCGTGGGACCTCGGCTCCCCAATCCTCCAAATTCCAGAAGATCTCCCGCGTATCTTTACTAATAGTCGATTCCAAATACCACTCACGGAATCTCTCTTCAAGCAACACCTCCTCAGCCTCATTTATCCGTTCGTAGGCTTCCTTTTTCCAGCAGAGCCTTGCTCCCGTGGGTAGATCATGCCATTTTATAGTGTGACATATGCGCTCACGTTTTTGAGCGTCCCAATCGGATGATTCTCCTACTTTCCTCTTGAGCATTCGTTTGAACTCGGATGCGGAAAGCGTCAAAGTTCTGATACAGTCCTATAGAGTGATCGGTTAGTTATTGGAGTCGATGGCTGAAAAGTGTTTACAAATTCTACCTGACAACACCGGACGCTCCAAACGTAGTATGGACGGACTTTCTTCTTAGTATCACAGTAGTCACACTTCTTGACAGTTGTCATATCAAACAGCTCTTCCTCGTCAAAGCCCAGAGGGAGTTCCCGCGGTAGGCCCGGGTAGCTCTTATCGCAAGCTTTACGCCAGATACTAAAAACATCGGTTTTCAATACAAATTCCAGAGAAATGAAGAACGATAGCTCTCAAAAAAATCAAGAATAAAAAATACCTTGGAGTTCCAGACAATAAATCTCGGAACCGTCTACACGCTTTCTTGCATTCGACAAGGACCTCGGGCCTGCATTCGCTAAATATCTGTAGAATGATCTCGCTCGGCAAAAACGGGATTTTCATATCCTCTATTTTCTTCCCTCGGGGATCCTCAACCCAACCGTCAAAAAGTGAATAGTCGATATTGATGCTTTCACATGTGCGTTTCAGTAGTTCTTCGTCCAATTCTTCTGGGTCGGGTGTCTTTTCACCCTTGGTGCGGCACCTTTTTTGTGAAATTTTTTGAATGATGTCATTCGATCTTGATTGGTGACGAGACTTTGAACTGGGTTCATTTACGTCGATATTATACAGTCTCTTTGAAGAAATTAGGGAAGAGTTAGATTCATTCCCACTGCCGACGTCTGGAGGATCTGCATAAGTAACCGTGCGAGGGTTAAGGCGGTTTGAGCGGCGAAGCGGAGTGGCAGAAACCTTCAAGCTTCGAGGCGGGGCCGTAGGTCGGGATGAAGCTAAAACCATGATTCCCGGATGAACACAGGGCTGGGTGAGCAGCTGTGGTTGTGATTCCGAACGAGATTTAGAGAATATCGCTGTTGGATCTAGCTTTTAAATCTAGCTGTTGAGTCCAGCTGTTGAATCTAGCTAGCTGTTGAATCTTCGAATGTAGGGTGGGGGTGTGTATGTAACAGTGAAACAATCCGTTGATGAAACTGATTGGGGACCAGGGTAGGGTATGCATGTACCTTGTTGATCGTTCTTCAAAAGTAACACGCGCAGAATACACTACGTTACTTTGCAAATAAGATCGGGTCTGAGGTTGAGGGCAAACGAGAGCCGCAACATCTATTCCTGAACAAAGCAATGCTTGTAAAAGCTACGAATTCGTTTCCTACGCCTCCTAGCTCTCAACCCAAGCTACTCGCATCACTAATCTATAGTTTGGGGGCTGATATGCTCTTTTAAGTTATAATCGCAGAGGTCTTGCACTCACCATAGCGGCGCACCGCTGTTCTTAACATTTAGCTCCTTGGGGCGGGGATAATGATATGTACTCTGATTATATAAAATATGACTAAACAAGAAACACAAAATATAAATCGCAACTTCGCTGTAAATGTAGTAACCGCCAAAGAAGAAAAATCCCTTCCGCTCACACTGACCATAGAACTACGGCTTAGAGTTCTCAACGACCTCCCATTTCTCCGCCGAAGCATAATTTCGCCTTGTATAGCCAAAGAAATGATGCACCGAGCAAGTTAACACCGGTAAAGTGAGACTTTGACGGAGCTATATGAGCTACATCTTTTAGTCCGCTAATTGCGACCCACGCTCCTGTTTCGTCCTCGATACCGAGAGATTTGCTTGTCTAAACTAGTTAACAGTTTTATAAAACAGGTAGGAGCACTCACTTTAGCCGAAAGGCAAACCCACGGATATCACTCAGTGCCCAAAATGAAAAAAACCCAGCGGGCCTCCTCCTTGTGAGTAACAATAAGTAGAATGATCATCCTGTCATTCGGGCCATATATGTAGCCATCGATCACTCGAACCCTTTTTTCAGCATCAGCCTTAGGGGTAGGGTATGCCCAATTCCTCCGCAATTATAGTTTCCAATATTTAGTAATTAGCATCAAAGAGAAAAACATCGTAGTGGGTTGGAGACGTGATGATTTCGGGCTTGATATCATGAATACCAATAATCTATATCTATATATAGCATCTTTGCAAAATATTTCCGTAGGCAGACCTCCATTCATCTACATACTCGTAGGTTCATGACGTTTCCGAACATGACCGCTATTGCATTTCATACAAACGGTCAGTCTTAGCAGTTCTTTGTGTGCATGTAATATCAGTCGTGTTCGGAAACGTTATGGAGTTGCGGGTACATGTACATGTAGCTACCAAGCGATCCATGCTTTATTCCATACTTGTACTCCTATCCTATCATTGGCAGGAGCTTGGGTATAAATAATGTTTCCATTCTGCAAAAAAATTCTTTCCCTATTGCTGAAGGCCTACCTATCATATGCCGCTGGGGGTCGGCAAGTTTGGAATCTGGTGGGATACTCATACTCAAAAGGTCAATTACATGTATAGTTAGGGGTATGTTTAACTGGTATGACTCCTTGAGCAGGATAAATTCTACGGGTGGTTTCCAGCCTTCGGCTGGTGTTAAATCAATTAGCCCAATACTTCAGCGCAAGCCGTTTCGTGGTTTATTTTCTGCTCTATGGCCTTCGACCCATCCTGACAGGCAAAGCACCCAATTAATACATGTAGGTACTTACATTAGATGCTGCCCCTCGGGGGGGTCTCCCATACAAAACTCTCGCCCCCTGTTATAGGAGGGCAGAGGTTGACAGCTTAAGGGATAGACGACTTCCTGGCACCAGACACCCCCCCTCACTCGGACAGTCAATGACGATTGGTAGAGAAGAGAAGCCACTTAAGCTGTCTAAGTGAGGAGGTGTCCGGGTAGCTAGGGAAGCCGTCTATATACATCTAAAGTACAATACACTACATGTACCCGGGGTGCCGGAAAGTGATGAAACGACTCGACTTACCAATCACGATTTCAACCACATACGACCCAAATAAATAGAAGGAAAAGTGGCTGTGAATTTACTAAGACCTCACCTAATAGTGTAATCCCAAGCCGTTGCATACATCACCATACATGAAGTATCCTCCATATACAGTGAAACAAAAGTTCTTCAAACAAACCAATAAAAACCTTTGAAATGTAGTCTTGGTGGTTTTTTGGGTGTATGCAATATTAGTCGTGTTCAAAAAAGCTATGAGAGCGAGTACATGCATATGCAGGTTATATACTTAACTTATTAGATATTAATTTAATTACTCTACACGCTTACCAGCGTAAGAACCAGTTGCTCAGGGCATGGATAATTTTGTATGGAGTGGCGCCGTTCTCTCATACAAATATGTAACTTGCATTTTCTGCTGGTAAGCGTGTACTACGGGTAGGGGTAAATTTTAACTGTCTAAAGGCTTAGACAGCTACCCCACACTCTCGGAAAGTTCCGTTGTATTACCCTAAACGTACCACCGACATGAAGTATCTATGCAACAGCTCGGGCCGACACCTCACCCCGCAATTCACTCCTGAAGTCCGAACAAACCCTACATCTCTATATAAGTATCACGGGATCATATTTGGTGCTTAACCTAGTACCATACTCTCACTCTGCTCAACTTAAAGTGGGTCCAAAGAGCTCAACCATGGTTGCTGCACGGGTTGTCCCTACTGCTCGCACACGGGCCCTAGGGCTTCTCAGAACAGTTCAATACACCCACCCCCCTTCATGTCCATGTCACGGCCAACCTTCACACCATAATAACCACAAACAGTCCTTGACAAACCTCTTCAAGGGTGGAAATCGAGGGATTACAACGCCTACGGACTATGCGGGAGTGAAAGAGTACGCCTTTGAAATGGCTGCATCTAGCATACGTTTTGGCCCTGGCTCAACACAGGAAGTTGGGATGGACTTTGCCAATATGAAGGTGAAGAAGGTGGTTGTTGTTACTGATCAGACAGTGGCGAAGCTACAATCCATGAATACCGCAATTGAAGCTTTAGAAAAAGAAGGAATTAAGCATGAAATCTATAGCGACGTCCGCGTGGAGCCAAAAGACTATTCGATCAAGAATGCGATTGAGTTCAGCAAGAGGGTCAATGGAGATGCTTACCTTGCCGTGGGTGGGGGAAGTGTCATGGATACCGCAAAGTTGATGAATTTGTACACATGCTTCCCAGAAGCAGATTTCTTAGATTTTGTGAGCCCTTTTGCTTTCTCGGAGCCATAACGGTCCAACGCTAATATCTATTACTAGGTCAATGCTCCCTTAGGCAAGGGACTTCCGATTACGAAATCTCTGAGGCCGTTGATCTGTGTTCCAACTACTGCAGGGACTGGTAGTGAAACAACTGGCACAGCTATCTTGTAATTCTTATCTCTGATAATCCTCCTTTTTGGTTTAAGCTTACTAGATTGCATGTAGTGATCTCGTGGACAAGAAAGCAAAAACTGGCATTGCTCACCGTGTCCTCAAACCAACACTTGGAATCTGTGACCCTCTCAATACTCGTACAATGCCATCGGCTGTTCATGCATCCTCAGGACTTGATGTATTATGCCATGCTCTTGAATCGTATACAGCAATACCTTATTACGAACGTACCCCAAGGCCAACCAATCCAATACTTAGACCGGCCTACCAGGGGGCCAACCCCATAAGCGACGTATTCTCATTTAAAGCCTTACAGATGACTATTAAATACCTCCCAAGGGCTGTCAGAGATCCTGACGATTTTGAGGCACAATCTCAAATGCTCCTTGCAGCAACCCTGGCCGGGGTTGGGTTTGGAAATGCAGGTGTACACTTGTGTCACGGAATGAGCTATCCAATCTCGGGAGGCAACAAAGGGTATAAACACAAGGGATACGATGTTCCGCATCCAATTATTCCCCATGGTGTATGTATCCATTTTGAAAAATGCCTTACAATTTAACTAATGTCTCGTGACAATAGGTCAGTGTAGCCGTTACCGCACCGGCCGTCTTCAAGTTTACTGCAGCCTCCAATCCCGAGCGTCATTTAGCTGCAGCTGAAGCATTCGGAGTAGATATCTCCAATGTTAGAAGAGAAGATGCCGGCGAGATACTCAGCGAGGCGCTCAAAAAATTTCTTTACGGGCTCGGTGACCAGCCGAAGGGTATTCAAGACCTGGGTTTTAACTCGGGTGATATCCCAGGACTTGTAGAAGGCACAATCCCACAGAGAAGAGTTTTGATGTTGGCACCAAATTTGAATGAGGATATTGCACCTCAAAGAGAGGAATTATCAAAGCTATTTGAGGAATCACTTGTGTTCTAGTGATAGCAGTTCTATATTGAATTTCTAAGGCTATTTTTTCATTTCTCTCCCCTTGCCTTCCCCCTTGCCTTCCCCTTCCCTCCCTTCTTTTTTCTTAACGCATATGATTTGGTTTAGCTACATATATTAAACAATGTTAACTCACAAAATACCTCGTGATCACAGGTTATCACTCGATTCTTCTTTTAAATATTAGATTAGCCTAGGCCCCCCCCTCCGTATAAAGAATGCATGCATCTGTGTGTTCGTCGTCGTATTAAGTAATATTGATTTAGGTCTGTATCCATATGTAGGCATCGCATGAAATTTTAAAGATGCCCTATGTACTTACTACATACTTGATATACGTAAACTGAATTTAGATCGCATAAGATGACATTGTGCAGAGTCTCCATGGGCTGAGGTCTTGTGTATTTGTTGTCACAAAAACAATGGACGTCAGTTCACTCTTCCCTGCTAGCGTAACCATAGCCCCACTAATCGCCGAGAGAACAAAAAGCGCTTTTCACCGCATCAACACCAACACTCATCCCATCTCCCCACTCTACAACACCAAGAGCTCCAATATTTGTGGGTTTAAAGGCGAAGACGTTCCATATCCATAGAAGGGTTTTTATTAAGCACCCACTTACAAATTTCCCCTTTCGGTGGTAACCTGGCAAATCTACCCCTCATTACCCCTCTCATCATGTCCACAAACACTCCGAATTCCTGGGAAGACGCCGCAGGCGATGACAATGATCTCGCCAGACAAACGCAAGAGCAACTGAACATTCAACAGCAACAACGCCAACAGCAACCACAGCAGCAATTCCGACCGTCTTACAACGCCCCCTCGTTCTCTCCCGGCGCCGCTACTTTCACTCCCGGTGCGGCCTCTTTTGTACCCGGTGGTACCTATGGCGGTCAACAACAGCCATACGGGTATAGCCAGCAAAACCCACAATACCCTCAGTACGGGCAATATGGCGCGCAGCAGGGATATGACCAATACGTACAGTACGGTGGATACAATACTGGGTACGGACAACAGGCAGCGTACGGGCAGCAGCCAGGCCAGTTTTATAATCAGCAGCCACAGCAGCAGCAAACGTATCGCCCTCCTCATATTCAAAGGCAGCAGCAGCAGCAGCAGCAGCAGCAGCAACAACAACAGCAGCAGCAGCAGCAGCAGCAGGTACCTCAGATCGCTAGGAATCCCAACTCCGGAGCTAGCACCCCAGTACCTACGGCACCTAAGCCAGCTGCTGCTTCGACCGCTGGTGCCGCCCAGGCCGCGCCGAGGGTTTTGAAGATTGGAGGAAACGAGACTCTGGGCGCCAAAGTCCTTACAATCGGAGGTGCCGCAACTCCACCAGCAGCTAAGAAGGATGTCCCTACTGCCTCCGCCAAGGATGTTCCAGCAAACAAAGAGCCTGAAGCTAAGGCTGCCTCAGCAAAACCAGCAGCTGTCGTCCCAACTACAGCTCCAAAGCCGCCAGCTACGGGCACAGCCTCCGCCGCCGCCGCCGCAGCGGCAGCCGCAGCAGCTGCGGCACAGAAGAGGGAAGCAGACGCCGTCGCAAAGGAACAGGAGGAGGAAGTCGATGATTTAACCCTTGAAGAGCTCTACGGAAAGGTACTGAGCTAATAGCCTCGGAGTGTACACTTTGAACCCTTTGCCTTATCCCTTTTCCCTAGTGAGGGTGTGGAGGTATCTACTACAGATTAAGTGCATTATTATTACTAACACATGAGCCTAGGAACATGTAAACCTCATCTTCATTGGACACGTCGATGCTGGAAAGTCGTCACTCGGGGGTGCTATTCTCTATGCCACAGGAATGGTTGACGAGCGTACGATGGATAAATACAAGCGTGATGCCAAAGAGCAAGGCCGTGAATCATGGTATCTCTCGTGGGCACTTGACTTGACAAAGGAAGAACGTTCCAAGGGGAAGACAGTTGAAGTTGGCCGTGCATACTTCGAAACCGAAAAGCGACGATATACTATCCTTGATGCTCCTGGACACAAGACTTTCGTACCTAGTATGATTGGAGGTGCTTCACAGGCAGATGTTGGAATTTTAGTCATCTCTGCGAGAAAGGGAGAATATGAAACCGGGTTTGAGAAAGGAGGCCAGACTAGAGAGCACGCTGTTCTTGCAAAGACTCAGGGTGTCAACAAATTGATCGTCGTGGTGAATAAGATGGATGACCCCACTGTGGAATGGAGTCAGGAGCGCTTTATCGAGTGTACAACAAAACTGACACAGTTCCTGAAAGGAACAGGCTATAACCCCAAAACAGGTAAACATACCGAAAAGATAGGAATTTATTCAAAAACTGATCACGTGTAGATCTGTTTTTTATGCCTTTGTCGGCACTGACTGGTGCTGGTCTGAACTCAAGAGTACCAAAGGATCTTTGTCCATGGTATGACGGGCCTTCACTCCTTGAGTATCTGGACGGCATGAAGACCTTGGAACGTAAGCTCAAGGCACCATTCATGATGCCAATTTCCAGCAAATACAAGGTACGGTTACCTGATCTAGGCCCGTTGAATTAACCTCCACCCATCTTTAACTTCCATAATATGTAGGATATGGGAACTGTGATCGAAGGAAAGGTTGAATCGGGATTTGTTAAGAAGGGTGGTAACCTTCTTATGATGCCCGGGCGCACGCCTATTGAGGTCGTTGCGATCTACTCGGAAACGGAGGAGGAGATCAATCACGCCCAATGCGGAGACCAAGTTCGCATACGAGTTAAAGGTGTTGAGGAGGAGGATGTGACTACCGGTTTCGTGTTGACCTCTGCGAGAAAACCCATTCACTGTGTTACCGCTTTCGAAGCCCAGATTCATATCATTGATCTCAAGAACATTTTGACTGCCGGATTTGGGTGTGTCATGCATGTGCACACAACTATTCAGGAAGTTGTCTTCACACAATTGTTGCATAAACTAGAAAAGGGGACCGGAAGGAAGTCTAAGAAACCGCCTGCTTTTGCAAATAAAGGTGAGACCTATGGTACCTTTTTTTATCCGCAAATGCTAATGTTTCATGCAGGACAAGCAATCATCGCTCGCCTTGAGGCAGCCAGCGGTGATTCCTTTGCTATTGAAACGTACGAAGATTATCAGCAGTTAGGGCGTTTCACCCTTCGTGAGCAGGTATATTACTCAACCCCCCTGATCAATTAATTGAGTCTAATTTTTATTTCCGTTTTAAGGGACAAACCATTGCTATCGGGAAAGTCACAAAGCTTATCTTGGAGTAAACCGGAGTGAAAACGCTAGTGCCATTTCGGAGTACTAATGCAAATGGGGATTTGATATCGTATTACTTTTTTTGTCGATATTGATATTAAACCGCCCTCCAGAGCGTTACTTACGCCCTTTTTGTATCTCTTTATTTCAAAATTTCTTTTTCTTTTCCTTTCTGGGTTTCCTTTCAAATTGATGATGTGGGGTATGATGATCTGGGGAAGAGAGAAAAGTCGGGCTGTAGGGTGGCTTTTTTTCCAGTTTGATAGTTAGGGTAAACAAAATTATATATTGGTGTCTATTTATTCATTCTCTAGCTACATGTGCTCTTCGTAGTTTATTGTAATTGAGTCCTGAAGTAGATTTATATTTATCCTATTGTTTAGTTCGTTCTACATATATGCATACGAGCAAATATGCATCCTAGCAGCTTTCTTTCCTTTTCCGCTTAAGGTTTTATCCGGTAAATACACGCAGATCAAACCCTACCCCTAGCTCTCCCGCCTTTAGTTTCTAACCCCACATCAACACAGCTAATCGCAACTCAGTACATCATGGCAAGCCCAAGCCCTGGCCCGGAAGACCTATCAGCTCCGCCAAAAATTCCAGAAGAGGATGCTGGCGACCTTCCTGTTGCGCTTTCTGCATCCTTGGTCCTGACCTCGCTCCCACGAGATGGTAGGATGGCTCTCGATAAGGCTCTAAGCCCTAAGCCTACGAAAGGTGCTTGCTCGTATCCCATTATCAACCTTTTTAGTTCTTTAATTGGAACGCGTATTAATTCTTATACGTTTATAGTCTCTATCCGTTTCAAGGCCATCGGCTCGGCCCCCATCCTTAACAAAGATGTCTACAAGATCAGAACGAACCAGCGATTCGAGAATGTTGTCAAATTTCTTAGAGACAACCTAGGTATACATACCAGCGAGTCAATATTCACGTATATCAATGCTACATTTGCGCCGGCCTTAGACGAAAATGTTGGGAATTTGTACAACGTGAGGAAACTTCTGCCTAGTCTTGAAGGATATAGAAACCTGGCTGACCGACTATCTTTTCTGCGTGAAGTCTTTCAAGGTTGAAGATCAGCTGATTGTTTCGTATTGTCGAACGGCAGCCTTTGGATAACCCCCGTGGCGAAACTGATTTGTTTTAGTCCTATACACAGTGCACGCATAGAAAGGAGAGTGCAGGCGATGTTGCATCTTTTGTTTTTCTATCAACATCCTAATAATTTTTATTTAGTGGACCTCATGCTTCTGAGTTGCTTGTTCTGAAACCTCTGGTTTATTACGTTTATCCAACAAATGAGCTGCTGCACTCTACAATAAAAAGTGACGCGCTTAACGATGTGCATGACACAAGGTCACTTGCTTTTTGCCTCAAGGATACAAAGTCATTATGATATAGTTGCAACCAGTGAGTGATTCCAATGAGATTCAACAAAAAGCAAGCGAAATTGTGGCAAGCAGAAAAAATCCGCTGAATTCAACATATGATTATGCGGGCATTGCATTGATTTTTCTTCCATCTGCCACCAATATCGGAGCTCGAAAACACAAAGACGTGTTGTGGTAGATGTCGTACTGCATGCGGCAAATTTCACAACGGTAAATGATCAAGCTTCTTCATCCATCCCTCTCGACTTGACATCAGATGGAACCCAGCTACACCAGCAGAAAGTTGCCGAAACAAAGGGATCACTCTCTTATATGTCCGTGCACAGGTCCCGTAAACTTCCGAGCCACTGCTATGACCTACATACATACATGAATCAAGTCACAGCCCTATGTTTATTCTCGGGATATTTCCAGGCAGGCCAAGAAGTATTGAAACCTCATCTTCAACGACAGCATCTAAATTTGAGTGTCTAGTCCGAATTTTCCCGGGAGACTGAGGTCGATGAAAGATAACCCGGTTTCACTCACAGAAACCAAAAGGTCCCATACGACCCTTTGGTTCTGAAGCTCTAGCTTTCTGGGAAGAGGTTGATTTCGACATCGCGGAAAGATCCAAAACCTTCACCCCACGGGCCTGGACTCGGGACTAGACCGCAGACCTCCCGCATTCAAAAAGGAAGCCACTAGACCGGGCAATGTAACTTGATCGTTCTCAAAATAAAAGTTATAAGGCTTGGCAAACAACTTGTTCCTTGGTAAAACGCAACCGGAAAAACTTGGCGCCGAAATGCTTGTCCTCGACCCCGCGTGGGGGAACGGATGGTATATGATAACCCTTATCATACATATGTCGAGGACCTCGGCACCCCGGTACCAATCTATTTTAAAGTATGTAGTATCTACATGTACTCTACACTCCACACTAAATGTACCTAGTCTAAGTACATGTAGCTCCGACTTTCTTTCTGGAGCTCAAGCTTGATAAGGGGATGAGCATCAACCAGATAAACATGAATGCGCCGAACGCGCCAGAAAATCTAGAGCCAGAACATGCGTGTGGAGAGCATGTACTTTCTCTACTCATACGCGCGAAAGAAAAAAAAAATAACGCAAAATTTAGAGAATAGAGTAGATATGCATGCAGGTCCTACATTGTTTGCATGGTGGCTGCATTTGCCGCAGATTGGTTGCACGTTTCAGTTGAGTGTAATATCACACAGCACCCCTCCCATGGCCATCCGTCCGGGAATGCTCAGTGATAATCGCTTTTGATAGGCAAAGTCGTATGGCAGCTGATTTGATTTTTAAAGTAGATGGCGACATTCAACTGAAAATCCGTGCTCCATAAAGGGATATTGGCGCATGAATACACGTACATGTAGATGACATGTCACTATAAAACTCTTAAATTTCTAACAAGCCAGAAATGCTCCTAAATCACAGAAAAGAAATTTTGAAGCACACAAATACACATTCCTCCAGCATTGCCTATACAGGAAGTAGAAAATAAACTCAAAACGCCTGCTTCTGTAGCCCACAAAGGAAATGGAAAAAAAAAAGAAAAAAGAAATGAAAGTACAGTTGGAAATCCATGCTTCTAACCTCGGTATCTACCAAGCGACACGAAGGAGTGACTTTTATCTAAGATTTTCTGAAATAGGCACTTAAACAGCCGGGGCAGCACTCTTAACCTCGGCGGTAGCTTCCGACTCGTACTTGGAGAAGTTCTTGACAAAGAGCTTTCCAAGGTTAGTGACTGCACCAGTGAACTCAGTGGCGCTGCCAGACCAGCTCTTGCTGGGGTTCAAGAATTGATCAGGGACACCAGAAACTGAGAGAGGAACCTGGAGATTAAAGGTCTCGTAGGTCTCGTACTCGGCATTTGCCAATTCACCAGAGTGACTACAAATTGTTGTTAGTAAATAATAGAAAGAAGGGGATGCTTCGGGTATGCACTTACATAGCATCAAGAATGGCACGAGTGTACTTGAGGGGGCAACGTCTTCCACCCTTGTTGGCGGGGGCACCGACCCAACCAGTGTTCAAGAGCCAAACGTTGGCCTTGTGCTCAGTAATCTTCTCGGACAACATGCTGGCATATCTCATGGGGTGGAGAGCAAGGAAGGGCTGTCCAAAGCAGGCAGAGAAAGTCGCAGTTGGCTCCAAGATACCATCCTCAGTGCCGGCCATCTTGGAGGTATAACCAGAAATGAAGTGGTACATGGTCTGGGCATTGTTCAGCTTGCTAATTGGGGGAAGAACGGCGCTGGCATCGCAAGTGAGAAGGATAATGTTTGATGGGTGAGCATCAGCAATGCAAGGAATCTTTGCGTTCGGGATGTACTCGATAGGGTAGCAAGCTCTGGTGTTTTCGGTCAAGGTAACATCATCGTAATCAACCTCCCTAGTCTCAGGGTTGAACACAACATTCTCGAGAACGGATCCAAAGCGGATGGAGTTGAAAATATCAGGTTCCTTCTCGGCTGAGAGGCCGACGCACTTGGCGTAGCATCCGCCCTCAATGTTGAAGACACCCTTGTCAGACCAGCAGTGCTCGTCATCACCGATCAATGATCGGTTGGGGTCAGCAGACAAAGTGGTCTTTCCAGTTCCGGAGAGACCGAAGAAAACGGTGACATCCCCGTCCTTTCCCTCGTTGGCAGAAGAGTGGAGAGTGAGGACGTTGTGCTTAACAGGCATTTCGTAGAAGAGAATGGTGAAGACACCCTTCTTCATCTCGCCAGCGTACTCGGTACCAAGGATAACCATCTCCTTCTCGGCGAAGTTGATGGCAACTGAAGTAGAAGAAGTCATACCGGTGGTGAATCTGTTCGCAGGGAAAGTACCGGCATTGTAGATGGTGTAGTCGGGCTCAAAGTGAATAAGCTCTTCAGGCTTGGGCCTGATGAGCATGTTCCTCATGAATAGGGCGTGGTAGGCACGAGCGCAGACAACACGAACTCTAATCCTGTAGCGCTCATCCCATCCGGCGAAACCATCAACGACGTAAATCCTGTTTCTGGTGTTCAAGTAATCGACAGCACGCTCGCGGTTGATCCTCCAAACCTATAATAATGTTAGCGCAAGGCCAAGCGCACTAGCTACCCCACAAAACCGGGTGATTACGTACTTCGGGTTCCATCGGCTTGTTGACAGGGCCCCACCAGATCTCCTTCTCAGATGAGGGCTCTCTGACGATACGCTTGTCAAGGGGGGAACGACCAGTCTTGGCTCCAGAGTACGCAGTTAAGGCACCTGAAGATGTGATGGCAGTACCGGTCTCGTAAACCAAAGCATCTTCGTAAAGAGCTGCTACTGAGGGATTTGCGACAATGGCAACGCGGTCGTAGTCGATGTTGGCCTTGTCGTGGAGCTCCTCTTCAATTTCAGTGTGCTCACGGGTAGGTCTAAATTGTGACGTCAGTGAAGCTCTTTCGTAAAGGCAAGATCCGTGGAGGAGAAGAATCCTCGACGAAGAACATCGTCATATCCACAAATGGGTTTATCCTAGGAATTGTAGTAGAGAGAGCTTGGAGACTCACTGTACACCTCCAGGGTGGAGCGAAGTTCGGTTGACTGACCCAGAAACCATTTTGACTATGGAGTTACTTAAATGGAAAGCTTTAAATGATAGAGATGTAGTAGTATGGAATGATTTGTGGCAAGCTGTATGTCGAAGGGGAATGTGTATCGAACTGTGAACTGCTGCTGATGGTGATGATGATGATAGTGAAGTGGAAATAAAGCTGGGGGAATTCGATGGCTTTATATTCCTTTGAACAGCTTGGGTAGCAAGAGAGGTGGACCACAGTATACGGCACTTATTCGGAAGCATCCTCAAGGTTCTTCGGGAGGACTCGTCAAGTGGCTAGCCATTCCAAGAGCTAACCGTTGTGTCCCACACTGGCTAGAGTGATGATCCAGTTGATCGCCCCCTGTTTGGCTCAGCTTGGTAACTGGACCTCGGAGCAATCCGGCGGTACGGAGGCACTCGTCCAGCTCGTCCAGCTCCCAGTTGACCGAGTCGCAGCCGGTATTACCTTACGGAAGGAATCGGAGAGAGTACACTGAAACCCATCCCCTGGGTCAAGGCCCACGTCACAACCGAATTTTTCTGGGGAAATAAGACTTAGGCGACGAGAAAAGGCCGGAACTCATCCGAATAATGCTCATTAAGCGATGATTTCCACCCCTGGAACTTACACTTTACATACAGCATCCAATACTGCATGCACTGCATAAATAAATAAAATGCATTTCTCCTTGTAGTTTGTGCATGGGTAGGAAAGTTACGGAACAATTCAATTCCTTAGAATAAGCACATGCTGCGTTCAAGATCCAATACTTTAACACCGAATCGTCGTCAAAGGAAAGGGAAAAATAACCGCAGCCGTAGGAAACCGAAGAGGTCTCACAGTCTCGGCCCTGCCTTGTTACACATCCAAGGTTCATTCAGGTTCCAACTTCCAACAGCACCTGGCCACAAGTTTATTTACCTTATGTATTTCCTGGGGGTAATTGGCATCGTGAAGTCTGTGTTTTTTTTTCACGCTTAGACCTCACGATGGTGGTCCCGTGGCAACAATACACGTAAGTCGCAGCTGAGACTATACAGTAACAAAAAAAAAAAAGGGTCACACGCACGTATAGAAAGCTTTCCACCGACTTTTCAGCTGCCTAAAGGAAGCAGCAAGGAGATACCTGTTGTAATATGTATGGTAGAATAAGATGGCGCAGACTAGAGTACACTGAGTTTCTTTTGAGAGGAAGGAAATTAAGAAAAGAAAGATGGTCTACATACAACACCGAGCAATTCAATATTACTCGCATGCACGCGACACTGCTGCTCTGACGGGAGTGCCCAGATGAGGTAGGAACAGTATCAGAATGCGACATACTCTAGAGTGCAGCCCCCCAGGATCGTGCAGTCATGCACATACCCACACGTAGAGTAGTGTATGGTACTAACATGTATATGTATGTAGGTACATACATGTACCTAGTACTCTACTCTACACTACTCTAGAGTAGGTGCGCACTCCAGCTCCGGAAGAAACATTAGCCAGGGAGGCTGAGCCAGGGTCAACAATTGGGTACCGCGCAAGTTTCCTCCCGTTCCACACGCTAGAGCACCCCGCATATTCGAACGGCTCGCCAATCGTTGAGAAAAGAAACAAGAAGGCCAACTGCCATCTCTCCACGACATGTTGCCAAGCTTCCCAAAGAAAATTTCTCTGGTGGAAATTGCACTCTCTGCAACCAACCATCATCAACCAACGACCTCAAGTTCCTGAAATTTCAATTCCCTCGTCTTCTATTTGCAAAGAGTTCTCATTCAACTCCTTCGGTATTCGAATTGGAGTCCCGAACTTAGATTTCATCATCCCTTTGTCCGGGCTCGGGGATTTGCTAACTGAGTTCCGAAGCGTTATTTTCTTTTTTTCCCTTTGTTGTACTACAGGAAGAATGTATGCGCCAAGTATAAATGTCAACCCGTTTACTCCCGTATATGGTGCAGCGATACAGTCGTGGATTCCAGGTACCATAGTTGCATGGTTGGTAGCACATAGAATGCAACTTCTGACACCCTAGTTCCGAAACTCCGAGGATGATCAAAGCAGTTTCAACTCAAAGCAGGCATGCTTTTCAAGGCATCGCAGGAAGGCTGTCGACGTTGGAGCTTCCAAATGGCTATCCTGAGGAAAAAGAGTTATTTTTGCTGTGTCTGATATGTAGGCTTCAGGCGCTCTAGAGTAATTCTGAATAAGCTGATCCCGGTGATGCTAAGTTAAGATATGTGTTTCTCCGAAGCAGCCCGAGAACTCCTGTCGATCCAAGGGAGCGACTCCTCCGTACATAAAACCTTGAAGGGTGAGGCCCGCCGCCGCGAATAACGTGTAGGTAGTTGGTTTAGGTCAGGTTGACTAGCACGGACCACAGCGGGCTTTATCTCGTGGTCTGAGATACATTTTTCTTCCCAAAGGAAAAATGACCATTAATATGCCATTAGGGGGCCGCGATCTTGACTTTGGTCAAGACAGTAGCGACAAACACCCTGTGCTATGCTCCTGACAGTAGCTTGTTGGAACCAGGAAGGGTCACCCAGGATTTTGCCTGATGACGGAACATAAGCTTCTATTGTGTCAGGAAGCTTGCCGTGTTGATCTAAACTAAAACGCACTGGTTGCGCCTGGGCTTCTGTGCAGCGTCACGAAATATCAATCATTGTTGATTAGTAAATATCAGTCACCGGGTATCACTCGACTTGGCGGAAAGACCTAGCCATCGAGGGGCAACGGCCAATACCAGCAAAGATGGCCTCCAATTTTTTTTTTCGGACTAAAACGTTTCGGTTTGGCCACTAGAGGGGTTTATACTTGGGTTGTCAAAAAAAAACAAGCCTGGGGATTGCGTGACACTATGAGAGATTTAATATCAGCTGTTATAATCATATTTTTACATAGGTGAAGGCGGGTACGTGTAGGTTTAAACTGGTTTTTAACATATATCCCGGCTTTATTAGAATAGGGGGTGCCCAGGGAGTGGGTTTAGTTCATGAGCTAACCGCCACAAGCCCCTATCGGGGATTTTCGGAAGAGTTAAGATTCCCTCGTGAGGCAGAAATATCCATACATGTATTTCTGCCGAAATTTAACCACAGTTGTCTATATGTTGCCCTTGACCTCCCCATATATCCGGCCCATAATTTTGCCTGCCGGACAGGATCTAGAAACTTTATCGTAGATAATCCAGATCATAACGACGAACAGACTCGTTTTATCTTTTAAGGTGAGAGTTTTTTTTTTTTTTTTTTTTTTTTTTTGGTTTCTGGAGACTGCAGTAAATGCTATACGTGCACACTACATTTATAATTCTCCATCGGAACACATGGTAAGAATACATGTAAGTTAAAAGTAGAGGATTTTGCTGCTGGTATTAAATCTAATATAACCAAAAAGTGTTTTAATTATAGTGTTTGCAGCTCACTACAGTATCCCATCACCCGTAGTAGTAGCAGAGGGCTTTGAAGCCCTCGCCAGTAGCCGATGGCGCCTGGCACTCAACCATATATTCTCAGATCGACCTCGGGACTCATCAACATGATTTTTAATGCGTGGAGCCCAGGCTTGTATCGTTTCATGAGCGGTGGGTTGCAGGGGAGGGCTGTAGTCAAAAGGCCAAAACCAAGCTACGAGCCATGGGATAGTATCTCGCACCTTAAAGAGCACCATACTGTACCTACATGTAAGTACATGTAAGTAGCACCATATCCTATCTTAGTACTACTATCCCATGGCTCGTAGCTTGGTTTTGGCCCTTTGACTATAGCCCTCTCCTGCAACCCACCGCGACCATGAATCGACTCCTAATCAACAGTTTCTGAATTTTCGAGTGTATTCCGGATCCGATAGCCGTACTGCCCCCTTCAGCTCTACCCACGAGACCAAACGCTAGATATATCAGTGTACGTATACCATTATTTTTTAAAAAAAACTAATGGATTAATAATTATATATATAACCGCTATATTATGCATTCCATATACATAATTACTCGTTGAAGGGATACGTATTCTTTACTGGCTCCAATCTACACCCCGATCGCTCTATAAGGGTATCTTTTATTAAAGTAATCGCCTTCGATCGCGCGTATAGTTATTAAGACACAAACTCAGATCTCCCTGTCTATAAGGCTAGGCCGGTACAGGCCCTATACGGGTACGACTTCGTGCCACTTTTTTAACTTATATATGTAGCGGGTATTGGGTAGGCATATTTATCTACATATATATATATATCCAATTTACCAGTGTGGAATTATGGAATATCCTGATTACTAGTGTTGTGATGATAGTTTACACGATTTAATATTAGGACCACGACATTACTTCCATGCATATCAGTATGTAAATATGGGGTGAAATCACTACCACAGGACTACGAAATTTAATGACAAATACCGAACTAAACCGGCATTAGAGGAAGTGTACTGTACAAATACCGTATTCTTACCGCATTGCTAGCGTATCAACGGGAATACCGTAGTGACCCACCCCTCTTCTTGGTACTGTATGATTGTAATCTGGGTAACCGTTTCATTGTTGTCATGTAGTTTGGCGGTTGTTGCTGAAGTACATGTATACATGTATGTACGTCTGTTTTGGAAGACGATTGTTCTTAGTAGAACTGTATTATATAGATAGTTTCTATCCTTTCCTTGCTAATATATCCACCAGTTCGATGATACACTTCAGTTTACATTATAGGTTCACATACAAAGACCTGCTTCCGTGAAAAATGTTTACCTAGGTTACATATCATGTGCTCATACATGTATGTACACTCATGAGCATGGCACACTACATGTAGGTACATGTAGTACCGGTGACGGTGGATGCGAGTGATGTTTCATGAGTCGACCCCATAACCTTATTTTTTTTGTTGTTTAGTTCATGAATTCTATGACCTGATCGATTAATACATGAATATGCATATATGCAACCAATAGGTTATGGAAAAACTTACCTCCTTTCCAGAGTCAGGGCAAAATCCTCCTCCCAACGAAAACGCCACCACCCCTCCCCCTAGAAACATGAGCCCATTCCCTCGCACTTTTTTCCCGATCATTGCGCCAAGGCCACGCAATAACCACATTCACCTTGGCATTGTGGCTCCTTAAAGTGTTCTCTGCCGGCTAGTTTGAGCGATCCGGTTCTCCATACTTCCATCATCGGTCTGCCTGGTAAATACATATCGAATCAACAATATTCAGGAAGGTTTGACGCGTAGAGTTTTGATTGACATGCAGAGGGAGATTTAGTCCCCAAAAGGTGAGAAATGCTCACCTGTCAAAGCCCCGTCCTGGCAAAAGCTATCCCAAGCATGTAACAACCTGAAATGTAACAACTATGATCTAGAAGGTATAAAATATTAGATGTGGTGAAGGCCAAACGAGGATGTATAACAGGCACTAGGTAGCTACATGTATATATTATAGTATGGGAGTAATTATAAACGAGACTGTCAAAATTTGGAAGGAGTGCTGGGATAGAGGGACATCTCTTTCTGTTTGTTTCCTCGTGCATACGTACTTGTGTCGAGAGTTTTTTTTTGTTTACATCATTAATCGTATCCAGTTGTGTCGAGAGTGGGAAGGGAGGAGGGGTATTAGATATTGTCGTGGCCCTATATATATATATCGGCAGCACGCGGCTGGCAAGTTAGACCTTGCCACGGTTGTAACGGGCAGAATATATTTTTTCCGGGCCCGCAATTACAAATTTAGAGCTACAAACCGAGTGATAATCTATGATTCACATTAGATAAGTACAAAAAAAGAATGTGGATTCGCTATGGTATATATATATTACTGTACGTCTATGCGCGGGGGTACGCCAAGGATATATATGGTATGTATTAGTATAGTATTCTTCCTACGATCCGGCCCAGCCCGGTATCCGTCGCCCCTGTGGTAGTGATTTCACCCTCTTTTTCGTGTTGTAGTACTGCGCTGGCCCGCACGCGTTTTTCATACGTTGATTGATTGACTGGCTGATCATTGATAAATTCATTAATTAAGACCAACATCCCGGTAATAGTGCTGTCCCGGGCACAAGAGCAGTATGAAGTATAATAAATAAATAAATAATCTCCGGCACCTAGACGTCTTCTTTTAGTCTAGAAGTCCATTAATTCTACATATGAGCAGGTTCCCCGTGAATTGTGGCATATATATATTTAATTTAAAGTTGAATTATAGAGAATGGTAAATTACTTTTAAGGCATTTACCGCTCCATAGAATGTCGACATCTAGCTTTAAGCTGAACTCCTAGCTCCAAAGGCCTAGATACGCAAGTAGTCACACGAAATTTTTGTGACGAGCTAGAGATGCTATATTGATAAATGTAGTTTTTGGCGTCGGTGGTTAGGGGGCCGGGGCCGGCCCGATCAGCTAGACGACCATATCTTTAGCTTTCATCTCGTCTCCTATTAAAACAGTTAGTAGTTAGACATATCATATGGAAAATTTATGCCGCAAAGTATGTATATCTAAAGTAGATGTCTATTTGAAGGTATCCTTATGTTTTGTGTAAGAAATTTGATAATTGGTTTGTTACCTTACCTTGCATATATAGTTTTATGCGTGTGCTATAGCTAAAGTGACGACTTGGCGCTTCTCTCTCGCAAACTGTTAGAGTTACTGAATTCTAATCTTCTGGTTAGCGCCTTTGAAAACTGATCGGCCGAGGCCATTATCATAAGTTATCACTCGTTATTCACTCCTCTAAGACAGGGAGGCATTATTGGCGGAGAGACATTGAGACAAGTGATAAAAGCACGCAAATTCCTAGGAAATAGTCCTGAGAGTGTTTCATTAAAGGTACTACCTGTTGAAATTGTGACCGTTTTTGGCCATGAGCACCCGGATTCGCGCTGCTAGGGTGAAGCTCCAAGGTGCAAACCAGAAGGCAGTGTCGAGTTGCATATGTCTGTGTACTTCATGTATCCCTTGTACTTGTCTACCACGGTAAGAACCAGAAAATGTAGTTGCTCATGCTCAGGGTAGGGATAATTTGTATGGAGTGGCGATGATCTCTCCTACAAGTCATCCCTGTTTCCGTCACTTGCATTTTCTGGTGGTAGGTACATGTAGGTATGGATGAAATTCGAATGCACTTAGTGAGCTAGCTGTTTTTTTCTTTCTTTTTATCTGTGATGGGAATAAAGTCAAATTGGCGGGGGTTGCACAAAGAGATAGAAATACATAGATTGAGGAAGGATGTCGCGAATCCGAGAGATTCATCCACCTAAGGGAAAGAAAAATGAATGATACATGTGCTACGGGGGTAGGGGAAAGTCTCCAGAACTGCGGCTATGGTTGCAGCAGGCTAAATTTCTAGAGACTTTCTCCTACCCCCGTGGTACATGTATGTTATACTCCTTGGTGGGGACTGGGTGGGTTAGGGTTGACGCGGTAGCAACGAAACAAATTTTTACTTTGACCCCCAGCATACATATAGTGAAAGAGGGGAGTGGCCAAATTGAAGCTAACACGGACTCTATGAGCAAAGACTACGACACAAACCTAGAACCTGGGGGACTCATGTATCGTTCATCATATCATCCTCTCAACCCCAGACTTCCCCACCAAGCCGCAAATTCGTCTATAGGGGGGATCCAATTGGGGCAGGAGCTCCTTCCTAGAACTCGGCCCTGCTAACAAATGCATTCATGCATATATCCAGGTTTCATGCAGTGTCCTGACGTCCCTTGCCCTGAGCTGAAAAAGTATATGTAAGTTCATAATGTTAAGACGGATCAATTATAATGGGGAGTTCTCCGCCTCTACACCCTCTAGTACCGTTAGGTCTAGGGAAAGGCTGTCTTTGATCTCAGCTCCAATAAAATCCAGAATTGTACTACACATCAGCATCGACGGTTACTATACACTCGTGGATCCATAATGACTCCACTTGCACACATACATTAATACTTATACGACGGACATTAACCCGGGCACCTGGTACATACATGTATGCTATGCAGTCTTTAGAACTGCTGACGATGTTTTGTTGAAACAAAGCCCGCATCTAATGTGCATACTGCCTGCAGATGGACACCGTCCTCCCCCAAAACTTGGATGAGTTAGCCTTGTTAGCCATAATTATCTCACTATCCACGTGCGGACCCCTTTACCCTAGACTAACTCAATTAATTCCCAGGAATTGACTGATCAAGACAATGTTGAACCTAGCCCCCGAAGCACATTGGCGCACGTTTCACGTTTCTATACAAAGAGATTTCGGTATGAAGATCACCAGAGGATGACGCACTGAATCTAGAGTTTCACTAGCTAAAACTGCTCCCACCTCTTCTACATGTATAGTTTTGAGCCCCAAGAAAGGGCCCAATATTTAATGCCTAGCACATACGTAAAAGCCCCTGTTAGGGTTGGAGAAATATTAGATGATGCAAAGGCCACCTGCATCTTTCTTCTATTGACCCTCATGCTCACCAGATGGCAAGATTAATGAAATAAACAAAAATCACCGGATGACAAGGTAGGTTGAGCTTCAACCAATACAGTGAGACCCTATTGAAGAGAGATTGATCTTATTTTTCAACATATCACAGAAGATAACTGAAGAAGTCTAGTGATACCTCTGTGTAACCAGCTCGCGTCCACCTTTCTTGATCTCGGTATTCTGACCGGCATGGCAAACGTAGATAGAACAAGGATTCTAGACTTGCAGACTCTAATGAAGGAAGTCCCTAGAGGACATGAGATCGACGAGGCGGACCGTGGTTTCAATCTTCGACTCGCCGATGATTCAACTGGCCCTCTCCATTCCCGAAGAACTAGTCTCATATGCAAGTACCTACTTATGACATATTAAGCTCATCGCAGGTGACATGACGGGACAGAAGAATAATGTTATTCTGCACTAATGCGTTTGAATTCCTGGATACAGTGCCCTCGGGCTCCTCTCAAGTGTTTGGATTAGTGGAAAGAAATTGCCTAGAGTTGGAAAACCCCAAAAGTCATGAGTGGCCCCAGCTAAATAGGTGTTTGGAATGTTCGAAGTTGCGGGAAGTATGTACCCTTAAGTGATAAAAAATCAAACTACATGTAGTATGTTGACACCAAGCCCCGAGAAGAAACAATTGAATACAGTACCATACCTATTTCTGAAGGGTGTCTTCTGGGTAACTACATGTATTTGTTACTACAGAATGCCCTATCATTGGTCGCCACAATGCACTAAAGTTTTGATTACGAATTCAAATACCTCGAACCAATCTAAGGACCACTACTAACTTTTCGTGACATAAGATATGTGATATTCTTTTGTATATGATGTATTTATGCCGAACGTACCTAAAATGCATGCTGAGCATGTGGTCAACAAAACCAGCTAACGGATGTTTGGTGTTCATCCTATAGGCCTATCTAATCGACCAAATCAAGTCTTAACTAGGGTTCTCCATGTTTAGCGGAAAGCTTGAAGATGAAAATTTCGCCTAACTCCCCGTCAATACGGGAGGCTGGAGCTGGGGTGTATGTACGTCCCAGTCCAAGACAGTGGGATCATAGGATATTAATTGACCGGCACCCAATCTCCCCGCATACCTACATATATAACAAGGGCTATGTATGTGCATTACCCGTATCCGTGTGTCAGTACGGGTACCTATGGAAACGAAAACGGAAGAATATTCCACTGACTCAAATGTACACTGGTACTTTTTGCTCTCCTGGGAACTTAGCTTATGCAGCTCGATTAAAAGATGCATTACTTGAGACAGTGAGGCATGGGTGGGTATATATGTCCATCACGCGTTTAATTTTCGCGCTTCGAAGAACAGCTGTCGTATATATCAGATAATGTTAATAAAACCAGTTACATGAGGCAACACCTCGTACGTTACAGGCTACACCTATGTAACCTGAAAGAATGTGGTATTTCATAACACCTACCCTAGCACCGATATGAAAGCTTACTATTAGGGGTTTGACAAAACCAATGGCAAGATGACGCGCAACGCGCTCGGAGCACGGCGTTTAACTAGCGCTGCCGTGGCAGAATCCTTCTGACGGAGATGATGGCTGATATGGCCTTCACCACCGATATGGATGAACCATGAGTCCATGACCCTGAGAATAGTTTCCGAATAGTCTCCGACGTCTTACCTTTTCGGCTTGCCGACAAGGTTTTGTGTTACACAGGGGATTCGTTATCGTCTACAGAGGGCTTGCCCTTCTCTCTGGCTCTTCTTGCCACGATCATCCTTGCCGGCGGGCCTGGAAGTGGAGGTTTAGGTATGAATGAAATGAATACGAGGTTGCGAAAATGTATCAAGAACAAAGACCTCCGCCCCATTAATTATAATACCAAATGAGAATTGCAACGCGAGCGGCTAAGTTAGAATTACGCAACCGACTTCAGTAAGCATCATCGAGTGATATATTGTGATTCTCAACAACGTGGGATGGCGAGATTAATCTCCAGATCTAAAACCCCAAGACGTATCACAATCTTACTATTGAAAGTTACTAAATATACAGGCCCCACTCTAGAAATGACAACGCCGCTTGCCGAATTGCGGGGTACTATAATAGTGGCCAGCTGCCTATGCGGTCTTGCCAAATAATCTGAAATCGCGGGAAATGGCCCGAGCAGAATTTTTTCTTTCTTTCTTTCTTGGATGTTGCACTTGTTAATGGGCTGAGTAAAGGAAGGGTGGCGCTTTGTGCCTCGGGCCGAATTCCGATATGTGTACAAACGATAGGAAGGAGCCGTCTGGCCAATAGAAACTGCCCGGAAACCAACAATAGAAAAAAAAGGGGGATATCTTGTGGTGCTTGGGCCTATTGTAGCACCGTGAGTAGATCGGAATATAGTGTTCTTAGGGTGGGAAACGATCTGGTAAATGGGTCTCACTTTTGAATTCCGTTATAATATAGGGACCGATACATGTAAAAAACAACTGCCATTTGGCCGAAAAAACCGAACCACTGGAAGGAGGACAATGAGGCCAAATGAAAATCATTTATGAACCGGTATCCAGGTTTTGGAAAGGACGGATATCGGGTGCGGCGTACGTTGGTACAGAGTTCAACAGACATTAAAACTGTCCGAGACAAAACAGGCGCCTCACCTCGCGAGTGCAAAATGACGAATTGCTACTTAGAGTCGAAATGCCGTCGTTGCTACCCGGGAAGCAGTAATCCAGAGGTCAAAGTCCCCTTGCATATATATATGGCTTTTTTTCTTTTCTTTTCCCGGACTCTCTGGATGCATAAACGCATTAAGCGAAATAGTTATCTCGAGTAAGTCCTTCCATACTTAGGGATAGGAATGATATTTGAACGTTGATAGGTGGGAATCCTGTCCATGACAGTACTGTCGGCCCTGACCAAGGTAAAGGATCGGCGGCGGCGGTCTGTGCGTTTAGCGAATTCAATCCGAGTAAGCAGCCGTCACGGTAAGGAGGAGTGGGTCCCAATCTGCGCCACGAACTTTGTTCTAAGGTTGTGGGCAGTCTTTGATCGACTTTGCTTTTTGAGCTCTGTTATCAGGATGGAAGGCAGTCAGTTAGCTAGAAGTACGTAGCTGAGCTATATAGATAGCTGTTTCGGGTGCATGTGCTTACTCTACCTTTAATCGAATCTGTGAACGGTCGTTCATATGTAGTGGGGCTGCATGCAGAGCACACAAGCAAAGCTGCCTTTGGAGGAAGTATCGACAGGCACAAGTCAAGCTTTTGGTTGCCACAACCAATATTGCGGTGTTGGATCCGGAGTTCGATTTAGTGGTGGTGGCGAGTGAGTAAATGGAGCGCCTACTCTAATCTACCCGGCGAGAAGCCACCGATATAATATTATATGCGCACCTTTCCTTGGTCTAGCAATTAGAGTAGTACCCACGGGAGGGAGCTTACAGGGTAGGCTTTGAGGTTGCAATGGCTGGCTCTCTTCTGCATTAGATCGTGGATTCGTTACCAACAAGATGGATGATGGGAATTTTGCTAACGGATGCTGTTTGGGGGGGGGGGGGTGGCATTTCATCCTGACTTTCTTCCATGCGGGGCACCGTAGAATACACATAAGCACTCCACACTGGTGCGAAGAGGTACAAATGTAGAGTACCTACACTGCACATTGCATATAGATATAGTGTTTGTCTGGATCCCATACTGAATAGGCTACCTTCGTACTTGGTTGAAGGTGAGATGCCACATTATTATTTTTTTTATTTCTTGGAGCTTTAATTCATGCCTACATGTATTCTGCTTTTGATATGATACATGTATGTAGCGAGAGGAATCTGAGCCGCACACCCTTTGATATTTTTGCATGCAGTTAAGCAAAAAAAAAAAAACGGGCGCTCTACTTACTCTAACTTCAATGTGTTAGCCTGTTGCTTTGAAGTACATGTATGTAAGCCGTGTAGTGCGCACTCAAACATGTGAAATTTGATGGTTTGTGAACCAAAGCCATGGCTAGAGGTATGCATGTAAATAGTATAAAAAGGCTTATTATATGGTATATCATAGCTTATATTTTGCTATGATATTAGACACGTACATGATGGAATCATCCAAAGACAAGGCGATATATTGCAGCCCTTTTGTGTGTTTTGAGTTTTTGAGTGCGCTTTGTATGTGGTGCAGTGCTCGGCTTAGCATTCCCCATTTCAGATGTTCCATGGCACTTCTACTGCCCTTCTAGCGTGTTGTAAATTGATGAGGTGTGGGCCGTGTGGCTCTTCAACCCCTGTCTGTGAGGGGAGGAAGAAGGAGGGTGTGTGTACCCACCCAGTCGCCATTTAACCCCCTTCCCACGCTCGAGCCGCGTGGGAACTGCGTGGAGGATAGACTGACCGCTGCCCGGAAGCACCTACATACATAAATACTCACATAAGATGTAAGTATGTATGTAGGGTTACATGTAACCTATATCTTCCGTACAAAGAGGGCTATTTCAACGAAAATCGATTGAAGGCCTGCCCCCCTTCCCCCCCCACTCAGCTGCAGTCTCAAGGCAATCAAAATCGTGCTCGGGGGTTTCGGCCTCCGTTATCCTGACCTTATTTCTTGCCCTCTCTCTCTTTATCTCTCTTGGCCGTGAAATCGTGCGGTGTCTTGCAGGAAATAAAAAAAAAAAAAAAAAAAACGGCGACCTCGTGGCACCCCAGGATCATCTTGGAAAACCCGGGATCGCGCGTGGGGAAGGGGAGGGGGGTGATGGAATAAACAATTAAGAAATCATAGTATTGGTTGTGATAGCAAAATAATAATAATTTAATAATAACAACAACAACAATAATAATAAAAACGGAAATCGAAGAAAATTACGTAGATGGGATTCCAGAAGTCGAAACTGCCGGGTGGATCATGGAGCAGAGTGAATGTCTAGGAGGGGGGGAGGTATATACATGTAGTATCTATTGATGTTGTAAATAGAAACCAAATCTTGATGATCGAGGCCCAAAGTAACCAACCTGGAATCAAATCCTCACCGCCGACGTATGCAGAGTGGTACTGACGGCTACTTTTTCAAGGGTTGACCGACAATGGGAAGGGATGAAGGGGTGGGGGGGAGTTGGATATGGGGAGGGATGGGGGTATGTAGATTTTAATTCCTCTTCTTCCTCCTCTGCAGAATTTTGAAAGACATAGGAGACGAAAGGGCCACCACCCCTCTATCTGGGCTCCCCTGTTAATTCTGCTTTCCCCACCCATGAAACCGTCAACAATCCGAAGCCCTTGTAGGTTGTTACGTCTTGGGGCACCCACACCCACCACATCCACACACGAGCTCATTCTCTAGTCTCAAGAGTATCTAGACCATCGACGTAAAGGCGCTCGCTCTTCCCCTAGCTTCTTAGAGTCCCCCACAAGCAAGCCTGGGGGGTAATAGGTCGTACCTTTGGAGCGCCATACATTCATTGCCTTTCTTTAACCCTACATACGGTACGGACCGATTTTGACTCCTCCTTCTTGCTTTTCCCAGCATCCGCCAAAGGAGAAGAAGGAAGGAAAAAAAAAAAAAAAAAAAAAAAAAAAAACTCGCTACTTCCTTTCCAACCTCACTCAGGCGTTACAACTGTATGTAGTTGGCGCAAACCCGTACCTACATATAGACGACTCACGCAGTGTTCCTGTTTCTCTAATCCCCAATAATTCGCGTGAACCCATTCCTATAACCAGCCTTTTGGAACCCTTGTTCAGTTTGGGTTGACTTAATTTTTTCTTTTCTTTTTCCTTCTTTGCCTAATCTATTTGTCGCCTACGAGGAAAAGCCCCGAAAGTAGAGAAACTGACCGGTACCGGTGTTTCGCATTTCTCTTCCCAAAGCCGAATTTCCCTTTCCCTCACCTCCGCGCCTGTCCTTACAACACGCACACACACCCACTCGCACTACTATTACTACTACTACAACAACCCTACCTTATTTTCTGCCCTTTTGGCACCCTCTCCGTTCCTGGCCAACCATTTGCACTACCTACCCAATTGCTCACCACACCCCACCTCTGTCCTGTGCGTGGTTTCCCTCTCTTCCCTCTCTTTTGCAGAACTTCTAGAAGTCTCCTTTCCTTCCTTCCTTACTTACCTACCCACTTGCTCCATCGCCGGGATCCTTTGGGCCTTAACTCACCCCGTTCATATTCCGACTATTATCCCTTAAACCCTGTTTCTGCTTTCCCAATTTTCTGTTCCTGTTAATCTCGTTCATCGAAACTTTTGTTGGCGATCACTCAAAAACTGCACCTGAGGAATACTAATTCTATTTCTTCTTTTATTTCTTTTTTGAGCAGAAGAAACTCGCAAGCAACGGAACACTCTTCGAAGAATAAGAATCTAAAGGTGATAGCATATTAAAGGGCCAATTATTTGTTTTAAATCTGGCCTTGCCATAACTTAAAGAAGCTCAAAAGGACAGTATGGGCAATTCCAGCGGGAAACCCGTTGTGTTCACAGATGAAGGTTGATTCTACCACATCTTTCTTGCCAGTAAAGCTTTAGCTAATGATGAGAATTCGCAGTCAACCTAAATCATTTCCGCCTTTTACGAGTAGTAGGAAAGGGTGCTTTTGGGAAGGTTCGAATTGTGGAAAGGAAGGATACGGGCTTGACCTTCGCACTCAAATATATCAGGAAAGATGAAGGTGTGGCTCTATTTGGAGAGAGAACCGCGGAAAGTGGAATCGGGCTGATGCGTGGAAATTGCAGTGGTTCGATCGGAGAGTGTCCGAAATATTATCAGGGAACGACGGATGTTGGAGCATTTAAATCATCCATTTCTGTGCAATCTGAGATATTCTTTCCAGGATATCGAGTACTTGTACGTTCTCCCGACGCATTCCTCACCTTTCAAGAATTCGGTGGATCTTAACGGTTGGGTCTGGTTTTAGGTATATTGTGGTCGATTTAATGAATGGTGGGGATTTGCGTTTCCACATCTCTCGAAAGACATTTACGGAGGAAGCGATCAAGTTTTGGATGGCGGAGTTATCTTGCGCATTGAAGTATATCCATTCGAGAGGCATCGTGCATCGTGATGTTAAACCCGACAATATATTGCTTGACGGCGATGGCCATGTACATTTGGCGGATTTTGTAAGGCTCCCAGTATTAGTATGGCTATATACAGGAGCTAATTGGAACTGTAGAATGTTGCATCAGACATCCACCCTGAGAGGCCATTAACAAGCAAGTCGGGTACATTGGCTTATCTCGCACCCGAGGTTTATGCGGGAACGGGATACGGTACTGAAGTGGATTGGTGGTCATTGGGTGTTGTATTTTATGAGTGCATTTACGGAAGGGTAATTATCTCCTCGGCTTTAGGCGGTTTTGGTTCTGACATGAAGTAGCGGCCGTTCGTCTCCGACACCCATTCAGAACTTGCTAAAGAAATTGCGAAGGCGGACCCTGTATACGCAGTTACGAAACCACCAGTATCGCCGATCTGTATGGACTCAATACGGAGTCTGTTGCAGGCGGACATCTCCAAACGTATAGGCGCGCTGACATATGAAAGCTTCACCAACCACAGCTTCTTCTCCGATTTGGATTTTGAGGCATTGGAGAGGAAAGAGATTGAGCCAGTTTTTAAGCCTTCAAGTGACAAGACGAATTTTGATGCGACATACGACCTGGAAGAGTTGTTATTGGAGGAAGCACCACTTGAAGCACGAGCGCGAAGGCAGAGACCCAGAGAGGTATTAAGGCCTGATGCCACAGCGCAGGAAATCAGAGAGGAAGAATTACACAAGATGATAGAGACACTTTTTGAGCCCTTTGATTATACCTCACTAGCGTATGATAAGTATGTTTTTTTTTGTCAATAGTTATGATGGTACTTACTGATAGTTTAGTAGCTACCCCGGTACTGTTGATACCGAATCTCAATCTGTGGGCCCACCACCGGATTGGGTAAAACCTTCAAACCTCCCCACTGGGTGCGTAACAGGAGGAACGGGAAGCCCTGTCTCGATAAACGCCACATCAAAGAGCCAGAAGTCAACGGTGGGATCTCCGGCTTCGGGGTCCCCGCCGATACCGACAAAGTGTAATGGAGACAGGGGGATTTCGTCATCACCGCATATGTTGCTGAAGACAGTAACCGCGCCTGAGCGGCCAACGCCGGCAAGACCGCCAACAGCAGGGGTGAAGGCCAGGCACGGGGTCAGGAACCAATCAGCAAGTGGTGGAGTATCGGTCACATTGGACGAGACCGGTTCATGGTCAGATCTGGCTGATAAATCAGCGCCGGTCAAATCAAAGCCTTCTGGTATGCTAGGATTCTTTTCAAAGAAGAGAGGGAGAGCATCTAGCCCGAAGCCGCAAGAACGTGGGGTTCTTTCTAGCAGAGAAGGCGGTAGGGTTGTCATGTCATAACAATCCGCCCGTAAGCGGCTCTACGTTATGAATACGACTTGTCTAGTGTATGCGGATTTTATGGCATTTACCCTATATTACTTGCATTGGCATTCCTTTTCTTTCCTCCTTAAGTTTTTCACTTATTTACACGGCGTGCGGGAGGCTGCAGATTTTTGATTTTGCATTAATTCGGCTTTTTCTTTCTTTTTTCTTCTTTTTCTCTTCTTTCCCTTTCTTTTTCCCGTTTATATTAAGCCTCCCCTATAAATTCGAAAGGCGAAGGCGATTGTGGTCGGGACGGATTATGGTGTATCAAGCTAGAAGGCGCACATCTCTACTTTTCTCCTTTTTTTACCTTGGGCTTTAACTTTTTTCTTTTGTTTTGTTTTGCCTCAATTTGACTGAGACAAAGGTCCTTTTTATATGGTCGGGACCAAAAAGCATTATTGACGGGCGAGAAAGAGATTTTTAAGTTCTCGTTTTTTTTTTTCACCGTTTACCGAAGTTTTCTTCTTCCTCTTGACTCCTCCAAGTCCCTTATCCATTGTAAATATTTAAGTCCGATGACTTATTTAGTTTATATACTAGTGACATGAATGAAGACGAAGTCAAAAACAATACATTAACCTGGGTTTGGCAATTGTGCACAATCGAGGGGGGGAGGAGTAACAATTTCCTGCAGGACCGGGTGAGATGAGCTGAGGTGAGGTGAAGGTGGGGTTTGAGATTTTTATATGAATAGGTCCCGCGATCGATTCGTCTATGTTTAATTATTGACCATGACACTTTCACGTGGCTCTTAACAGGAACAACTTTAAAGCGTGGACCAATCGGGAGGGGCCGAGAGACGTCGATAAGTCGCGGCTGAAAGTTCCAGGGATTCTAGCCGAGATTCTTCAGACTGAGTTAGACTGAGAGAGATCTACCTTGCTTTGCCTTGGAGGTTGGTTGGTTGGTTGCATCGGTTCCTATGGCAACCCGTCCAACCAAAACAACATCTAGAGGTTTGTACCTGCCTACACCCTTCCCTGTTCGCTGGCAGAGGGCGGGAGGAATAAACCCACCAAGACGCTTGGTATTTGGCATTACGCGTGTCTCTCTTTCTTGTCTTTCACTCTCCTCCGTAACTCTCCAGTTCTCTCTGTTTTTCGCTTCGCATTTGCTCTCCCGTTCCGTTGCTACCGTGTCCACGAATTACGTTGTCGCTATTTGCTATTTGGTTTGGGGGCCTCCTATAGTTCAACTTTTTTATTTTTTATTATCGATTTATTTCTTTTTCTTTCCTTTTTTTTCATTGCCAGGAGGGGACCCCTCGCTGCAGTCGAGGTTTACACTGCAGGTCCATCACTGCAGGTTACTCGATCCGCCTTGCCTTGCGTGCTAGTGGTGGTAGGTAGGTAGTCAATTGCCTGCAGCTCTGCTTCGATTATATCAACCTGTCATATACATACCGAGAATCTCCCCTGGGGGGCATTCTTGGGAGCGAAGGAGGGGGGGGGATCAACCCTGCCTATTACCACTTCGACTCAAAATTAACGAATTACGAAGCACACGAATTACGACTAACGACTAACGACTATGCCGCGGTATGCGCTCGCGCACCAAAGGGATGACTCTCACGACTCCACTTATGATGAGATTGAACGGGAGAAGATCGAGGCGGCACTAAGGAATGAACGCCGTCGGGAAAGAGATTTGGGGAGAGCAGAGAGCAGAAGGCCCCGTAGAGGAGAAAGTCGGAGAGGAGACACTGGCCGTGGTGAGAGTAGGCGCGGAGAGGGTAGGCGCGGAGAGAGTAGACGTGGGGAAAGTAGACATGGGGAGAGCAGACGTAGTGAGAGTAGACGTGGGGAAGGCAGGCATGGTGAGGGCCGGCGGGGTAACGCTCAGACCATTCGGGTTGTGAGGTCCGAGAGCACAGATGATGAATGGAGACATCGAGGTGGTGACCTTGGTGAAAGACCTAGGAGGAAAAGCAGGACGAAACGGAAGTCTAGACATGGAATTGTCGTTGATGGCACTAAAGAGGAGGACTTGGAAGCTGCAGAACGCCTGAGAGGAAGAAGGAGTCGCAGTCGGAGCGCACCACCGCCGCCGCCGCCTAAGAAGAAAAAGCGATGTGGGCGTTGCTTCTGTATGGTTCCTGTTTGTAATACAGACTTTTGCTTGTGAGGGCAAACGCTGACTGTGATTAGGGATTGCTCTTGGAGTATCGATACTGCTACTCATCATTCTGATCCCAGTTGGTGTTGTAGTTGCTAAAAAGAAGAATGGGGCTGCAGCCAGCTCTGCGGATGTTGATTCTGGCCTTGGCAAAGGGGCACCTTCTGGGGACATTTCGAATATTGACCCTAACAGCGTTCCGGTTAGTCATTACCACTGGATCGGGTTTGAATTGATGATGCTGATTAAAACTAGAGTGAGTATAAAGGGACGTATATCGATCCGTTCACTTGGCTCGATACTACAGATTTCAATCTGACATTCACTGATAAGAAGATTGGAGGACTCTCCGTGATGGGCTTGTTTGACGATTATGATGACTCCGCCCAAGCCAACTCCAATGTCCCAGCACTGAATGAAAAGTGGAATTATGGTACCGATGCTGGAACAAACCCTATCCGTGGCGTGAACCTTGGAGGCTGGCTCATTATTGAGCCGTTTATCACACCCTCGTTCTTTGATGCTTATTCCCCATCATATGGTGTTGTTGACGAGTACACCTTGACCAAAACACTTGGTGAAAGCAAGACAAAAGAAACCACCGAAAAACATTACTCAACCTTTGTCAATGAAGCCACATTCAGAGGGATTCGAGATGCAGGCCTTGACCACGTTCGTATCCCATTTGGGTATTGGTCCATATTTCCAGAAGAGGGGGATCCATACCTTCCAAACGTTGGGTGGAGATACCTGCTTCGTGCAATTGAATACTGCCGAAAGTATGGCTTGAGAGTCAAACTCGACTTACACAGTGTGTATGGAGGAGCGAACGGATGGAACCACAGTGGGAGACTTGGGCCAATCAATTGGCTGAATGGAACCGACGGAGAACTAAATGGACAGAAGACACTAGATCTTCATGCTGGGATGGCAGAGTTTTTTGCGCAGCCCAGATACAAGAACATTGTTACGATGTATGGCCTGGTTAATGAGCCAAAGATGATCTATCTTGACCCTCAGAAGGTCATTGACTGGAGTACTAAAGCCCATGGTGTCATCCGGAAAGCTGGGTATGAGGGCTATATCATTTTCGGTGACGGCTTTAGGGGTCTTAATTCCTGGAAGGGTGTATTCAGTGGGCTTGATAAGATGTTATTGGATGTGCATCAGTACGTCATCTTTAACACAGGCCAGCTCTCTGCCAGCCATACTGCGAAGGTGAAGTTTGCTTGCATAGGATGGAGCCAACAATTGGCACAGAGCCTTAATACTTCTACGGGGTTTGGGCCCACTATCGTTGGTGAATGGGGGCAGGCAGATACGGACTGCACCCCGTACTTGAATAATGTGAGTTGAACCATGCACCACTTGAGTGGCCGAGCTGTCGCTAATGTAGTGCAGGTTGGCGTTGGCTCGCGTTGGGAGGGAACTTTGAACACCACGGATGGCACAGCAGTAACCACACCCAGCTGCCCCAGCGGAACGGACTGTTCATGCGAAAAAGCAAATGCAGACGCGTCGACATACACAGCTGAATACAAACAGTTCTTGAAAATGTTTGCTATAGGTATGTTTATCAACCCCCGGATTGCCGCAACGGTTATTGATTCCGGAACCACAGCCCAAATGGACGCATTCGAAGTCGGCTGGGGATGGCTTTATTGGACGTGGGACACGGAGAAAGCCACCCAGTGGTCTTACAAAAAGGGCGTAGCTGCTGGAATACTGCCGGCGAAAGCTTATGATCGTGACTGGAGCTGTTCAAATGACGATGTTCCCGATTTCCTGAGCCTAGGGCTACCGGAGAGCTATTGATTCGCCTCCTGTTTTATGTTTCGCTAACTTGGACTACAGCGCTGTTAATATCCCGGCTCGTTCTTGTTCTATTTCTTTGTGTTCGCTCTCCTTGTCGCCCTTTGCTTCTCAGGTGTTTTAAACGGTGGGAGCGGTCCCTTTTTTTTTTTTTCCTATGGGGAATAGCGGTGTTTAATACGGTCCGGATGGTAAATTACCTATTTAATGCTGACGTAATTGAGACTATGATAAAAAGTGTATTTTTTTTTAATGATTAGCTTGCTCGTAATCACGGGCTCTTAGATAGTGATGAATGGCTGAGATGATAGATTACGGAATTCAATGCTGTTTTGTATCCAATAGACCAAGCACTTGATGAATGAGTTGTATAGGCGGGAGTCCGATATCTAAGTATCGTGGCTCTATGAGAAAGGTAAAGTGGAAGCCTCATGGGTGTGCGGATAGTCACAGAATGTCACTCGGATTAAGAGCGCATGCCCTTTGGTGGGGTAAGTTATGTGTGGTCCTTCCTTATAGCGCCACTACCCGCCCGATAGCGCAGTTGGAGCCTTAATTATGCTGACATTGTTGCTGCCGTCTCTGGGAGTGACTCTTGGGGAGAGAAGTGCTGGCTGTCTTTAGCCTACGGAAAGCTGATGGTCAGCAAGTGCGAATGTGGGGGGGGGGGGGGGTTGTAGGTTGATATGGTTTCGTAGATGTTGTGATAACAGAGAGAGAGAGAGAGAGAGAGAGAGAGAGAAGTGTGGGACAGTAGGCGCGGGCTAGCCAAGTAACCGTGCACTAGGTTAAGAAACCTGCCTTATTCTCAATTCTGCTGTCATGCCAACTGCTTGCTCGGTGTGACTCCTACGTGTAAACACATGTAGATAGGGTGTGGCTATGATAGTACTCCATATCCACTATAAAAGTATACTTATCTCCTGCTCCGTGTTGTACATTCAACGTTTCAAGGCTGAGGTCAGGTATCTGTGAGCGGTGAACGCCTTAGGTTATAAGTACATATAGTTGCCGATTTTTTTGGTGTTGAGGGACTGCACGCACTGTGCTTACTTCGGCGACGCAGGGAAACTGACTCACGGGAAATCACTCGCAGGCATACATAACCCGTAGGTTATGGCTCCCCTATACCAACTGTATATGGAGTGATGTAGTTTTCCTCCCCGGTAAATAAATAAAACAAGAAAGATAAAGAAGCTTCTCAACACTGGCCGGCCTGGCGCGCTCACTGTCTCGATCGAGCCTCACCATTCACCAGGTAAGCACCCTTAACAATTTCAAATTCTGCCCAAATTTCTTCTCCGTCCTTGCATCCATGCAGTCTGTCTTAACTCAATGCCTCTTTTCTTGATCCGGAAATATCCTGTGGCTTTTAATGTCTTCCCTGTCCAGTAGTATAGTATGATACATAGTACAGTACAGTACATACACACTAGGGGTTACCGCCTCGCGGCCGCGAGGTGTGTAAGTTTTAGGGGACAGATCTACGGTACATATATGTAGTTATGGGGGCAGAAAAAAGACTCTAAAACAAGAATGTAAAGATAGGGTTAAATAATAATAATATAAGGAAAAAAACATTGTGCCTCCCAGAATATAGATTTACAACAAGAACGCACAGCCCCTGACTTTTGGTTAGCCAAAGAAAAGGAGAAAGGAGAAGAGGAAAGAGGGGAAAAAAACCGCAATATAGTAAACTAAAAAGATAAATCAAAACATTAGACCAATTATCTAGTCCCTCCCTCACCCGTCTCTACTCCTCAAACTCCTTCGCCCGCCTCTCCACAATCGCCTCAAACTCCTCGAGCTCTCCCTTACTGATGGGATATGTATGCTCGACCGCCGGATACTCGCCACTCTTCACCTCATCTACACCCTTCCATGTCAGCCCCCTCCCCTTTCTTAAAAACTGGCAAAAGGCAAATAAAAACTCACCTCGATACCTCTCAATCGCCCTCTTGCTCTCCTCAAACACACTGCCATACCTCCTGACAAACTTTGGCATGAACCTCCCCTCGGGGAAGTTTCCCAGCGCATCAATCTGCACCAGCACCTGCCCGCTGCACCCGCCCCCCGCGCCGATCCCAATAGTCGGGATCCGCAGCTTGCTCGAGATGAGCGCCGCGACGGGGGCCGGCACGGCCTCGAGGAGGAGGGAGTAGCAGCCCGCCGCTTGCAGCGCCAGCGCGTCGTCGAGGATCTTGCTGGCGGAGGAGGCCGTCTTGCCTTGTACGCGGAAGCCGCCGAGGGCGTGGGAGCGCTGTGGCATTAGGCCGATGTGCCCGAGGACGGGGATGCCGATCGAGGTGATACGCGAGATTGTGGGCGCCATTTCGGCGCCGCCTTCGAGCTTGACGGACTATTGGGTGTTAGTGGGGGAAAGGGTGGAGGGGTGGAAAGGGGTGGGGAACCTCGACACGGCCTTCTTGGATCATGGAGATGGCTGAGCGGACGGCTTGGTCGGGGGAGACTTCGTAGGAGCCCATGGGGAGGTCGCCAACCTGTGAGGTTTCATTGCTATGGATTAGGATACACTGCATACTACAATGATACTTATATATGTATGTATATATATATATATGTAAGGGAACGGGGGGAGGATTTACAGTAAAGGCTGATTTAACAGCTCTCGAAACGGCACGGCAGTGGTGAAGCATATCCTAATAAAAATAAACATTTGTCTACATTTTTAATCTTCCAGATTAATTCATGTTTCTTTTTTTTAATTACCTGTAGTTTTAATTGATTCGTATCCTAAACAGTTAGAGTGGGTAATGATCAGCAAAGCCACTTTATTATACCGTTGTTGTGGTGGGGGGTTGGCCAGTCGAGTGATAGGACGAGATGGAAGGGGAAAGGGAAGGGGGGGGGGGAGGAACATGAATAGGAACCAGTTCCATCCCCCCCGAGTGATGAGCCATGACCACATGCTATTATAATATAATATATATACACACCTCCATTCCCAAAGCCACCATGGCCAACGAGTCTCCGACAAGAATCATATCCATGTGCGCCTGGTCGGCGGCTAATCCAGAGGGAAAATCGTGGGCCGTCATCATGGCTATGGGGACCTTGTTGGCGTGCATTGTGCGGAGCGAGTTTATGGTGATCTTTTTCCGTGGGGGAAGGGAGCCAGGGGATATGGGTGCGTGGGAGGAATAACCTCTGACGCTGTTTGCACAGCGAAGGATGAACGGGGAGGATCCAGCGCTGGCGCTGACGGGGCGGTTGAGAGCGAGACGGGTGAGGGCTACGCAACTCATTGTCGGTAATATACGTAAAGGGAAGAAGAAGAAGAGAAGAGGGAAAAAAAAGTATTTACAACTGAAGGAGGGGGGGGGGGGGATATGTATGGGGTGTTCAAAGACTGTGGGTGTAAAGTAGAGTTGTTGAAAGATCAGTGGGAAAAAGAAGTAGCTTTGTAGTAGCAATAGTAGTCAGTAGTAGTCAGTAGTAGACAGTAGTAGTTGGTATGTAGTAGTAGGGAGGTATATCAGACGAGTCAGTTCAGATAAGGGTACTGTCGAGAGACTCCTTCTAAGCTAGAGTCCCTCTTTGTGAATTTTTATTAATTTTTTTTTTCTTCTTTCTTTTCTTTCTCTTTCTTTCTGTTTTTAGTCAGGGGAACGGCATCCCTCGGCCCGTTTGTGAGGATCTCACTGATCAGTCATGACCGAGATAGAACAGAAAATTCCCTTTTTGCCGACAACCATGTGCTTGCCTTCTGAATGCGGCGTTAGGATGTGTGGCGCTGCCGAGTTGCCCCACCATTGGAAAGCGAGGCAACAGCAACCAACGGTAACAGAGACAACGGTTTTGAGAAGTGAGGATCTTTGTTGATTAGGCAAGGCACATGATATAATTTTTATGTCTTGTAGAGATTGGAGTAAAAACTAACATCGTATCAGACATCAGACATCAGACATCAGACATCAGACTGGCTGAGAGCATGATATGAATAAGTCAGTCGACAGTCAGTCAAAGACTGTTCGCGTGCACCTGACACCTTTGGATCCAAGGGGTGGATGTATTTAGTTAACCTGCCCCCTCCTCTCTCTCTCTCTCTCTCTCTCTCTCTCTTAGACTACAGACTAAGGTAGGAGGTACATGTAGTACATGTAGTAGTAGCTCTCCCTTCCTTTCCCCCGTCCCCTCCCCCTCCCTCCCCCTCCCCATTTCCCATCCCCTCCCCTCAACTGGCCCCCGTGAGACCTGAGATAAGCATTAATTTGTATTTACTTGTGACGGTGTAACGGATGTCGAGATTGCGCTAGAACTCCATACAACACGACAGACAATGTGTACGATACGTTGAAATCATGCAATTACATTCAATCAGATCAGAACTACATAATATTATGTACATGTATGACAAGTGACTGCCCCACCACCACCTCTTAGATATCTGTATTATATACTCCGCCTCTTTTACGTGCTGCTGCTCTTCTCTCTTGTTCTTTTCTCACCATCTAAGTGCTCTGTGTGTGCATCTACAGCTCTGATACCTTTCTCTCTCTCTCATTGTTGTCACCCCCTCCCACTCCCCTCCCCTACCCACCCTCCTCCCCCCATCGTGACATCGGCTTTCTCCTTACTCTGCACATCTTCCAGCCTTTCAATTTAGCCACCCATTTATCGGTTTATCTTGTCTCCTCCTCCTCCTCCTCCTACTACTACTCCCCGCTCTCCTCCTCCTCTACCACCTACCATTCCTTCCACAACCTCGCCACTTGCTCACTCCGCAATTAGCAACTAATCGATCATCAACAATCCCCCCCCCCGCCTTAACCCAGCAGCTCTCGAACCCCCAACTGTCCCACAATGAGCTCCCCAAAGAGAAGAATAGAAACAGACGTACGTTCCAGGGACCTGATTTGGGATCATCTACCCTTGCACCACTGTATTCTCTGCTAACAGCTTATCTTTTAGGTCATGAGGTACCACAACACGTCCCCGTCCCCGTCCCCTCTACCACCACCGCAATTCCGCGACCCTGTGCAACTCGTGTGCCTTTCCCCCAATTTCCGTTAACGTTGCTGACTGACCACGCATACAGGCTGTAAGTTCTTTAAAGCTTCCGAAACAAGCGAGTGAGGCCCCCCGATATTGACCTTTTACTAGCTTGATGAGTGACTATGAAGTTACCCTCGTCAATGATAATAGTAAGCCCCCCTCCCCCCCCGGGCAACCAAGGGAGCTTTGAGACTCCCTCCGGTATAACGTCACTAATACGCCCCCCTCCCCCCCCCCACAGTGTAAACCTAGCCCTCTCAAACTCTTTCTTTCCCCACAACTTCTCACATGACGCAGGCAGGAATTCTACGTCCGGTTCAAGGGCCCCGAAGAGAGTATGTACCTCCTCCCCCACCTTGTGCACTTTTTCGCGCTTTCCCGGTGGTGCGCATGGCTTAGCCGTCGGGCCGCGCGCACACCCCCGAAAACGGAGATGGGAGGCGTGGGCGGTCTGGAAACAGATTTGCCGGGCAAATCACGAGTAAAAAAAAAATAAAAATAAAAATAAAAAAAATTTAAGTAACATAGTGCATAGCTCCCTTCGCCGGTGGCAACTGGAAGGTGCATGTCGAGCTCCCCGACCAGTATCCGTACAAGAGTCCCTCGATCGGCTTCGTGAACCGCATCTTCCACCCAAATATTGACGAACTGTGGGTCCCTATCTCTCTCGCCCGGTCACACACACTCCCGGAATATAGAGGGGAAACAGAGAATTGATGCAGTAATGAGGTTAGAAGCGGAAGCGTCTGTCTTGACGTCATCAACCAGACATGGTCACCCATGTTTGACATGATCAATATCTTTGAGGTGTTCCTACCGCAGCTCTTGCGCTACCCCAACCCTACAGATCCCCTAAACGGAGAGGCGGCGGCTCTGTTAATGAGGGAACCAAGGCAATACGACATCAAAGTTAAGGGTAAGTTCGGCTAGAGGAGAGGGGGGTGGCTTTGCTTCTGATCCTATCAATTCTCCAGAGGCTAATGGGAGGTGGGTGCCAATAGAGTATGTCAATAAATACGCAACTAGAGAAGCTGCCGACGCTGCCACAGACGAGTCCGAAAGCGATGACGACATGTCGTCTGTTGGATCGTTTGATTCCGGGGATGAGGAGCCTGCTGGTACCATGGAGGTCTGACAGAAAATGCTTCTCACTAATTATTATTATTTATACTCCTCGAAAGTCGTGCTCCGGTAATCGGAACGACCCTTTGGTAACTCGGCATTTGTGTGTGGTCATTACTCCTGGCGTTTACCCTCTTGTTTTTTTATTTACTCTTTTTTCTCCCCCCCCCCCCTTTTTTTTTCTTGTTTCTCTTCTTGTCTTTTATCGTCGTGAGGAATCTCTCTTTTAGTCACAATGTTGTTCCCCCGTGTCTGTGTCTGGTGTGTGTGCATCCTGGAATATGGAATTAAGGAGTTTTGTTGTTTTGTTACCAATCAAGCACCTCTTTGAGATTTATCGGAGGGAAGGCGAAGGCGAAGGCGAAGGCTGTGGGTATCTCTGGATGATTTAGTGAGTAGGACAGGACAGTAGTACATGTAGTTGAGGTGATTTAAGCCGATGGTGATGTGCCTGTATGGCGAGCGATATCCTGCAATCGCCGTTTTTCTCTTTTCTTTTTTTTTCTTCGGAAGTATATATATCACAATACCATCTCAGCGCTTCACGGGTGAATGGGTGGAACAGAGAGCCGTGCCCAAGGCATTCGTCCAGTACTGGCGATGCAGTCGCGGGACAGACTGAGGGGAGGAGGGAACCTGTGTCTGCGCTCCTGGCTATTGACTGATGTGGGGTATATTTTCTGCCTGCTACAAAAACTACATGTACATATGTACGTCATTTTTTCTTGCTACGAGTGATATATCATGAACCAGCAACACACAACACCTACACCCGCTAACTAAAAAAGCCGGATAGACCAATGACCAAAACAGCAAGAACCCCGGAAAGCCATAATCAATTCCTCCTTCTATAAACATACACCGCTATGCTTTCTGAATACCTTATCAGACAGCGCAGCACACCACAACCCCCCCTAAATCACTACTTCACATAGTAAAGGAGGGAAAACTGGGGGAGTCCTGGTTTTGGTTCTGGTTCCTATGAACGTGGCAGGCCCAGTTCCGGGTCCGGGCTGTCGGCGCGGCGAGGGAGCATCTCGAAGTCGCCCCGCGAGTCGCCGCCCAGCTTACTGCTGGGCTCGTCATCGTCGTCTTCGCCGTGCTTGAAGGGGATGTTACAGTGCTTGCTGGATAGAGGAGGGAAGTAGCGTCGCTGGGAGGAAGGAGGGGGGGGGGGATATCGTGTCAGCACCACCGCTCACTCGTTCGCACCACCACCACCACCATGGACACTCACATAACTGTAGTAGCCCACCGCCATGCCAATCAGGCTGCCCACACACACATCAAACACATCATGGCGATAGTCCTCCGTCCTGCTCACGGTGATGAGCGTCGCGCCCACGGCGGGCAGGCCCGCAAGCACCACGGTTGCCATGGCGGCGCCGCGCCTGAAGGCACGGAGCTGCCCGGCCAGGAACAGGGCGAGGTATCCCAAGCCGCCCCAGGAGAAGCTGCTGTGGCCGCTGGGGAAGGAGCGGAAGCCGTCGTGCAGCGTGTGGTGGTCCGTCTGCGCGCACACCTCCCACGTCACGAGCTGGTGCTCGGGCGTGCCGGGGCGCGGGAGGCAGCGCGCGATCAGGTCGGGCCGCGGCCGCCCAACGCCGTTCTTGATGAGGTCTGTGATGAAGGTGGTGAGGCTGAGGGAGATTGTGAGGCCGAGGAGGGAGACGTGGAGCAGGTGGAGGCGCTGCGGCGTGGTCAGGCGCGGGGTGAGGAGCGTGTAGAGCGTTATTGTGAGGAGGGGGAGGCCGATGGTGAGGGTGAGGAGCAGGGGGACTGGGACTCGCTCGAGCTCGGCGTGGGGGTATTGGATGTCCCGGTTGTCGAGACTTGGGGGCGGGGAGCGGTGGGGTTTAGTCTTGTGGTTGTAGCCCTGGAGGAGAAGGAGGAGGAGGGAGGGCGTACCTGAACATGCGGTGGAAGGGCTCGAGGAAGGTGATGGCGAGGTTCTGGAGAGCGAGCATGAGCACGCCGAGCCAGTCTGGGGCGTAAGATCTCTGTTTTTGGGCAAGAGGAGGTCAGGAGCCGTCAGTGCTGTGGTACTGAAGAGTGGGCTGTAGAGCAGAGTGGAATATATTGTATATTATATATATCATATATATGTGAATATACTCAATCTGAGGGCAGCCAGACCTGCCAGAATCGACGGAGGGTGCCCATTACACCGGACCCGCCGTGGTAACGGGCCTTTGCCGTGGCGGAGCCGGGCATTGGGAGAAGTGCGGGCGTGGACGAGTGAGTGAGTGAATGGGTGAATGAGTGAGTGGTGGTTGGTGGTTGTGATTGCGGTGATGTCGGTTTTTGGTTGTTTTTGGTGTTTTTGGTTGTTAGTTGTCGGAGCTCGCGGGAACTGAATTGGAGCTGCGGGTGAAATGGTAGTGCTGACATGTACGCCCTCGGCTGAACTTGCACTCCCCCAAGCGGTCAACAACCGAAGAACAACACCAAACAAATCCCTCCGTCCATCAACCTTCCTCACCCCCGATCTGAATTGCTTCAGTTCAGCCCACAATCCGCAAACCCGCAAACCGCAAAATACCCACACACACAACAAATGGCCGACCAACCCCCCGGAGCGCTCTCGGCAGCCTTCCCGCCGCCCCCAACCTTCTTCAAGCACTTCACGGCCGAGAACCTTGCGGCGCTCAAGCAGCTGAGGGCCGCCCTCCCCGACGGGGCACTCCCGCCCGCCGAGCAGCTCCCGGAGGAGCTCAAGTGTCTGGTGCCCCCGCCGCTGCCAGAGGGCGGGTACCGTGCGTTCGGCGATACCTGGACAGTATGCTTCTCCCATCCCCTCCCCCCCTCCCCCCCCCCCTCTCTATATGTGTAGATATGATGTTATGAATTGAAAAAATACAAATACAAATCCTTCTCTCTCTCTCTCTCGCACAGATCCCCGAGATCTACCCCTCCCTGATCCAGGCCGGGATCCAGCAGCTGTACCCCGAGGGCCCCTTCGACCGGACGCTGGAGCTGCGGCGGCTGGCGCAGTCGCTGCTGCTCAACTACCTCGAGCTCGTGGGCGTCATGGGCATGGCGCCCGACCAGTTCCACGAGAAGACGGCCGCCATCGAGACAATCCTCTTCAACATGCACCACCTCATCAACGAGTACCGGCCGCACCAGGCGCGCGAGACGCTGTGCCTGCGCATGGAGGAGCAGCTGGAGAAGATCCGCAGGGAGACGGAGGAGAATCGGGGCGCGGTGGCGCGCATCGAGGAGGTGCTGGCGGGGATGCCGGGCGTGGGCGAGAGGGCTGAGGTGACGGCGGCGGCGGCGGCGGCGGTGGTGGTGGGGAGGGGGGAACGGGAGGGGGGGTGGCGAGGAGGAGAGGAGGAGTAGGGCTGTGGCGAGGGATAGGGAGGCGTGGAGGATGTTGGGGTTGTGAAGAGGGGGGGGGGATTTTCTGGGTTTTTTTCTTCTTCTTTTGTTTCGTTCTTTCTTTCGCCCCCCCCCCCTCCCCTTTGTTTTTACTTTTTCCCCCCCGTTTAAAGGAGTTTTGGGAGTCTGTTGGGGGGCAAGCACACTGTAAATAATAGGAATAATAGCGATCAACTGACCAGACTTAGAGACGAAGCATTGGGAAATCAAATCCGCTCTCTATCGAGGACTGACAGAGATTTTTAGCCCTAGGTACCTTATTCAATATCTCTTGACTCGATCCTTTTCAAAAGCAAGTGCACGCAATCTTTCCACAAGTCAACACAGCTTCACAAATTCTCACTCGCCCAGAACCAATGCCAATATATATTTTTTATTTATTTACCCTATCAAATCTATCTACCCCCCCCCCAACCTCCCGCTCTAAACATTCAACTCACTCACCTCCCCACTCAACTGGCCCCTCCACGGCTCCAGCGCGGCCGCCACCTCCCTCTCCACAAAGCTGACCGTCTGCTCGGGCGCACGGCCCACAAACGTCTTTGGGTCCATGAGCACGTCGATCTCGGACCATATGGGCTTGAAGAAGTCGTCGCGCTTGATGCGGTCGATGAGGTCGTTGTCGCGGCCCTGCTGCTTGACGACGGCGCTGGCCTCGTGCGACAGCACGCGGATGCGCTCGTGGGCGTCCTGGCGCGAGGCCCCGAGCGCGACCATGCGCATGATGAAGTTCTCGGTGGCCATGAAGGGGAGCTCCTCGCGGATGCGGCGCGCAATCACGGCGGGGTAGACGACGAGGCCGCTGACGACGTTGTCGAGGATGCGGAGGAGGACGTCGGTGGTGAGGAAGGCGTGGGGGATGTCGATGCGGCGGATTGCGCTGAGGGGGGTTGGGTTAGGTCTCGAGTGTGGAAGGGTGGGGAGGGGGACTCACGAGTCGTCAAGGGTCCTCTCGAACCACTGCGCAGAGTAAGTGTCCAGCGCGTCCTTGCACAGGTTCGCCAGATGCCTCCCCAGCGAGCACATGCGCTCACTCCGCATGGGGTTCCTCTTGTAGGCCATGGCCGAGCTGCCAATCTGGTCCTTCTCAAAGGGCTCCTCCATCTCCTTTGTGGCGGCCAGATGCCTGATATCGCCGCCGATCCTCTGGCAGGTTGCGCCAAAGCTGCTCATGGCCGCGATGACGTCGGCGTCGACCTTGCGGCTGTAGGTCTGGCTGGTGACGGGGTATGCGTACTCGAAGCCGGCCATCTGCGTGACGAGGCGGTCGAGCTCCTCGACCTTGTCGTGGTCGCCGCCAAAGATTGCGAGGAAGGAGGCCTGGGTGCCCGTGGTCCCCTTTGCGCCGCGGAAGCCGAGGTCGCCGTGTGCGCGCGTGAGGTTGCGCAGGTCCCAGAGCAGGTCCTGGATCCAGAGGGTGGCGCGCTTGCCGACGGTGGTGAGCTGCGCGGGCTGGTAGTGGGTGTAGCCGAGTGCGGGGAGGTCCTTGTGGGCGAGGGCGAAGGTGGAGAGCTTGTGGATCACGTTGGCGAGCTTTGGGAGGACGATCTCGAGGCCGCGGCGGAGGAAGATGAGGTCCGCGTTATCGGTGCAGTAGCAGCTTGTGGCTGTTTGTGGGTGGGGGGAGGAGGTATTATTAGCCTGCAGCGACGCAAATTGATGGAGCAAGCACACATACCCCCCCAGTGGATGATTCCCGCAGCTGCAGGGGCAACCTGGCCAAAGGCGTGGACATGGGCCATGACATCGTGGCGGCGGCGCTTCTCCTCCTCCTCTGCGACCTTGAAGTCTTCGGGGGTGAGGTCGAGATGGGCCTCCATCTGTGTGATTGCCTCGTCGGGGATGGGGAGGCCGAGCTGCTTCTCGGCCTTTGCGAGCCAGACCCAGAGCTGGCGCCAGGTGCGGAAGCGGGTCTTGTTTGAGAAGAGCTGGGCCATCTCTGGGGAGGCATAGCGAGAGGCGAGGGGCGTCTGGTAGATGTCGTTGTTCGCCATTGTGTGTGAGGGTGAGGGTGAGGGTGAGGGTGAGGATTGAGGGATTGAGGGGATTGAGGGATTGAGAGATGGTGAGATGGTGAGATGAAGAGAAGAAGAAGAGGTGAAGTGAAGAGGTGAAGAAATGAGGTCAGAAATCATCTCAGGGCCAATGACAATTTGTGCGGGTGGGGCAGGGAAAACTCGTTACCCCCCCATCTAATCTAATCTAATCTCAGTGAAGATCCCCTACAATCAGTTGCCATCTTATCTTATCGGCTCGATCAGTAGGCGGAGATGCAGGGACCAAAACGTCAGTTCCAAGGGCGATGGCGTGCTCGGCGTCAATAAGACGGAATGAGAGGGAATGAAGAAAAAAAAAAAAAAAAAAAAATGCCCACCCCACACAGCACACAGCCCGGCAAGGGGGTCCTGTTTGTAATTCGAATGGTAATAGAAATGGAAAAAGAAGAAAAGAAGAAGAGAAGAAAAGAAAAGAAGAAAAAAAAGAGTGAGGGAGTGAATGCCCAACACACTGGACCAATGATCGCTGGACCCAAAAAGAAAAGCAGTAAAAGGTTTATCCGTTCCTTCCCCCTACATTAGATTAAATTCCTCCCCCCCCTCCCCCCAATTTCCCCGGATCACTTCTCCCGGGTCTCTCGCAATTAAGCCGAAGGGGGAAAGGAAAAAAAAAGAAAAGTCTTATTAGTCAATTGGTGGAATTCTGGCTAGAACTCGAGTCTGTTACAAAGCAAAAATCTTTTTCGTCTCCTTCCCGTAAAAAAAAAAGTGGTATATACCCAAGTTCTTTCTCTCTCCCCCTTCCTTCCTTCCTCCTCCTTCACTCCTCCTCCTCCTCCTCCTCCCCTTCTCACCCATCCTCACTCCCCCTCCCCCCCCAAACAAGATGCGTCTCCAGGCCCCAGAGACCGGTGGCTCTCCCTCAATCTTCAATATCCAGGAACAGGCCCTCGCCGAAGCCCTCTCCCATCCCAATGGCATAAAGGCTCCTCTCGACAAAATCTCCCCCGTATTCCCCTTCACCAGCCAGGACATCTCCCGCATCTCTGGGAAAACAACCTACACGACCGCGCAGACCCTCGTCCAGCAGGTGGCCTACACCCTCTCGGACAAGATCTTCTCCTACTCCCCCGCCACATTCGACCTCGGCGCCGCCGCAACCTCATGGTCCTCCGCCTCCCAGCCCAACGGCCGCGGCGCCGTCACCTCCGTCAACGCCATGGAGACCCGCCTCGGTGCCGCCAACGTCCTCCTCGGATACGTCTTCTCGCCCGACGTGAGCGCCGAGAAGCGGGCCGTCGCAAAGTCAATCATTGCCTCGACGGCCTCCCTGCTGCCCATGCGCCCCGCCCTCCACCAATTGGCCGCCGCATACCATGATGCCAGCCCCTTCGTGGCCCATGTCGCCGCCGTCGACCTCGACGCCAGCTCCGGGAAGATGGTCAGCGACTACAATGGGGCCGTGACGGTCGCGCAGGAGACTGGGGTCGGGCTCGTCGCCTCCTTCTCGGCGCACGAGGCGCAGCACATGGCGCTGTTTGCGACGCTGATGGCCACCGTCCTCCCGACTGTTCACATCTATGACGGTGTCGCCGTCTCCCGCGAGAGCATAAAGGTGACGGATGCGCTCGAGCAGGGCAGGCTGCAGAGCGTCTTTGACGGCATCCTGGCGGAGCAGACAGAGGTCAATGGGGGGTCAAAGGCTGACCAGGCGGCAAAGGTCAATGGAGTCCTCAAGAGCCTGAACGCAGAGCTGGGAACCGCATACTCAATGTTCGAGTACGAGGGCCACCCGGAGCCCGATGCCGTCCTCGTCGTCTTCGGATCAGTAGAGAGTTCCCTAGCCACCCAAGTCGCCGCCGGTCTCTCAAGGACCGGAGAGAAGGTCGGTGTCGTCGTGGTCCGCGTATATCGTCCATTCTCCGAACCCTACTTCCTCGAGGCCCTCCCCAAGAGCGTCAAGCGCATCGCGGTCCTCGGCCAGGTCAATGATCAGACCGCAGTCAATGACCAGACCGTGCGGAGCGCCCTCTGGACCGACGTCGTCGCCGCCACCTCCATGAGCGGCATCTGGGAGCTCCCCCCGCCCACCCTCGACGTAAAGTACGCCCGCGAGACCGTCTGGTCGCCCAAGCAGTTTGCCTGGATCTTTGACCAGATTGTGCGCAAGAACAGCGTCTCCATCGATATCCCGGAGGAGGCCCTGACCTCGGAGGCATCAAACATCGACTCCTTCGAGCTCCTGTCCGAGGAGGGCGCCAACGCAAAGCAGTACATCTTCTGGGACCGCGACGACGCCGCCTCCGCCCCCGCCCCCGCCGTGATCGCAAAGGTGCTGTCTGAGGAGAGCGCGGAAAAGAGCATCTCCTTCTCGGCCACCTACGACAACGTGCCCCTCGCCGGTGTCCTCCAGGCGGAGATCAAGTCGGCCAAACACTCTGTCGAGGCCTCCTTCCACGTCGAGTCCGCGGACGTCGTGGTGGTCAATGATATCGCTCTCCTCTCCGCGTTCGACATCCCCGCGCGCACCAGGGCCGCCACGGGATCAATCATCCTCAAATCCTCCATCAAGGACGAGGACCTCGAGACGAAGCTCCCCGCCGCATTCAAGCGCGCAGTCGCCATAAAGGGGATCAACCTCGTCCTCCTGGACGTCCCGGAGGATGCCTCCGCCGCAGTAGAGAACGCGCTCGTCCAGCTCTCCTTCCTGAGTGTCGCCGGTCTCTCCGCATCCCTCGAGAAGCTCTCCGCCGCAAACCAAGACTCCGAGGCCGTCCACACCGCATCTACCGCCCTCTCCGCCGCCCTCCGAAAGGTCGAGGTGCCCAAGGAATGGGCCTCCGCTGTCTCCGAGAGTGAAGGCACCGCCGCCCTCCCCGCCCTCCCCTCCGCCACCTCCTTCACCACAAACGACGAAAAGAACCCCGCAGAGCCAATCTTCCACCTCAAACCCACCTACTCCGCCGCCCAGACCCTCTCCTTCAAGGAGGCCTACGGCGCGCAATCCGCCCTCCGCCCCGACCTCGCCATGCGCAACTACGTCGTGAGGGTCAAGGAGAACAAGCGCCTCACCCCGTCCTACTACGACCGCAACATCTTCCACATCGAGTTCGACCTCAGCGGCACGGGGATGGAATACGGGATCGGCGAAGCGCTGGGCATCCACGCGCAGAACGACGCCGCCAGCGTCGCCGCCTTCATCGACTTCTACGGGCTGGACGGCGACGCCATCGTCGAGGTCCCCTCGCGCGAGGACCCGGACGTGCTCGAGGTCCGCACCGTCTTCCAGGCCCTCGCCCAGAACGTGGACATCTTCGGCAAGCCGCCCAAGCGCTTCTACGAGGCGCTCGCCGAGCACGCCGTCGACGACGCCGAGCGCAAGGCCCTGCTCACGCTGGCCTCCGCCGAGGGCGCCACAGAGTTCAAGCGCCGCGCAGAGGTCGACACGTGCACGTTCGCCGACATACTCGAGGAGTTCCCCAGCGCGCGCCCAAGCTTCCATGACCTGGCGCGCATCGTGAGCCCGCTCAAGAGGCGCGAGTACAGCATTGCGTCGTCGCAGCAGGTGCACCCCAACGAGGTGCATCTGCTCATCGTGGTGGTCAACTGGACGGATTCAAAGGGGAGGGAGAGGTTCGGGCAGGCGTCCAGATGGCTCAGCCGGTTGGAGATTGGAGCGGAGGTCACGGTCAGTGTGAAGCCCAGTGTCATGAAGCTTCCGCAGCTATCTACTCAGGTTCGTATTCTTCTTCTCTATTCATTATATTGAACTACAGCTAACTTATATATCCAGCCCCTGATCATGGCCGGCCTCGGCACCGGTCTCGCCCCCTTCCGCGCCTTCGTCCAATACCGGGCATGGCAAAAGTCGCAGGGCATCCCCATCGGCTCCGTGCTGCTGTACATGGGCTCGCGCCACCAGCGCGAGGAGTATCTCTACGGCGAGGAGTGGGAGGCCTACCAAGCAGCGGGCATCGTGACGCTCCTGGGGCGCGCCTTCTCGCGCGACCAGGCAGAGAAGATCTACATCCAGGACCGCATGCGCCAGACGCTCGACGACATCATCGACGCCTACACCAAGGAGGAGGGGGCCTTCTACCTGTGCGGGCCCACATGGCCCGTGCCCGACGTGACGGAGGTGCTGATGGAGGCGATTGTGGAGGGCGGGAAGAGGGAGGGCAGGAGGGTGGATGGGGTAAAGAAGATTGATGAGTTGAAGGATGTGGGGAGGTATGTTTTGGAGGTTTACTAGGTTTTTTTTTAGGTTTTTTTGTTAGGGTTTTTTAGGTTTTTTTTCTTTTCTTATATATTCTTACTTTTTTTTAAAAAAAATTCGTCTTTTGGGGGGAGGTGGGGGGGGTTTAAAGTGTATATTGTAAGTGTGGTTTGTTACGGGGAGGAAAGAGAGAGGAAAAAAGGGAAGGGGGATTATATAGAGTAAACTAAATCAAAAGGGGGGTCTCCTGAGGGCGTTCTCCATCTGAATGAATGAATGAATCGTCTGGCGCAATACTCTATAAACGTGACGGGGGCGAGAAAGTGGATAGGAAATATGCCCAATTCTGGCCGAGTGAGAGTCTATGATCCCACCCGACCAATTATTTATTATTTATTTATTTATCTATACTTCATGCATGCAGCCCTAATCCCACCCGACAAACAGCTCGCTGTGCATACGAGACCGAGACTACCTGATCTACACCCCTTCAGCCAATCATTAAGGAGGTTATCCCTGGCCGGAGATGGCCCAAGAAGAAAAAGCAGTTCTGGTGTGGCTTTACTATCTCAATCCAAATTTAATTAATCTATTATAGGGGGGCAACTGACAGACGAACGGATCGATGCCGGGGCTTTGTGGTGTCTATCTCGATAAGCATGTATCCACAAGTACCGCAAATACTCGCCAACTTGATTATCTCCGTGCAGGGTTTGAATCCCCGGACTGAGCTTGGCTCGTTGATCATGTCCATGTCCGGAAAATGTGAGTGATATTTCATGACTGGTAGGCGTTTACTAAGGTTGGTGAACATCAGCAAACTACTACTTGTGAATGTAGTCTCCCAACAGTCTCTTGGGTCTCCTGAGAGTCTCCTGAGGCTCCTGGATATTTTTTGAGTCTCCTGAGGCTCAGGAGACTTCAGGAGACAGATGAAGTCTTGCTGATGAAAGCCGTCCGCACAAGAGACAGGAAGGAACAGCAACCCGGTTCACCATGAAGCCCCAGAAAGGGCCTAAACCAAAGCCTATAGAGGACCGCAACCTCCAAATAAGACATACATCAGCAAACTACTACTTGTGAATGTAGTCTCCCAACAGTCTCCCGGGTCTCCTGAGAGTCTCCTGAGGCTCCTGGATATTTTTTGAGTCCCCTGAGGCTCAGGAGATCTCAGGAGACAAATGAAGTCTTGCTGATGTATTAGACCATCTTACAGTCATCAATAGAAGGTCCGGGTTCTTGTATTTCTTTTCAACTATAGAATTCCTAGCGAGATTGAGCCAGGAAAGTTCCAGCTCCTTACATAGCTGGAAGTATCAGAAGTTTTCGGAGTGCTTCAACCAACAATTAGTTACATCAGCAAGACTTCATTTGTCTCCTGATGTCTCCTGAGCCTCAGGAGACTCAAAAAATATCCAGGAATCTCAGGAGACTCTCAGGAGACTCGGGAGACTGTTGGGAGACTACATTCACAAGTAGTAGTTTGCTGATGTATTGGGTTCGGAAGCGAGAATAGATTGAGTAGTTTGGAGCAAAAAGCAATAATTACTCTATACGGACTACACCTTCAATCTGTACATCAGCAAGACTTGGTTTGTCTCCTGATGTCTTCTAAGCCTCAGGAGAGTCAAAAAATATCCAGTAGTCTCAGGAGACTCTCAGGAGATTCAGGAGACTGCTGGGAGACTCCATACACAAATAGTAATTTGCTGATGTAGGTGGCCAGAATTGGAGACTCGTTTGTATGATCTATTTCTCAGTCGCCAAGAACAGGGTCAGCCTATACAGAGAGAGTGGTTTATAGTTCATGCCAACCAGATATTCCGGGAATTATATCCTGATTCTTCTCCTTCGATTTTCCGATTTTTAAATGGTTGGTTTCAAGCCTTTTTAGGACGGTACAGAGTCAGTCTTCGCTGCATTACAAAAAAAGCACAAAAAGTCCCTGAGGACTATCGGAAACTTCTTATCAACTGGTTAAGATTTAATCGACGAAATTCACAACTGTCACGTTCTTATATATTGCCAGATAAATCGAAATTGTTGGACGATTTTTTCTCAGTAACATTTGCAACTTTGACGAGACTCCATTACCGTTTGAGTACCTTTCAGGACGTAGATATTAATCAATTGGATCGACGACTATGTGGGTACGTGAAACAAGGAATGGATGGGACAAGCGGCAGGCTAGTCTGGTTTTGTGTATTTTTGCAGATGGAGTTAATCGTATACCACCGATAGTAATCTTTCGAGAAAAAGACAAGACATCTAGCAAGGAAGAGGGGGATTATCATCCAGATGTCATTGTGGAATTTAACGAGGGGGCGTACATGAACGAATCTCTATTTATTCGCTATATCGAAAAACACCTAATTCCTGCTCTCCAAGGACGTCCTACTCTTTTCGCTATCGATATGTGTGGATCCCACAAAATACCTGCGGTTCTTGAAGTTTTCCGCAATAATGATATCATTCCAAGTTTAATACCAGCTGGCTGTACCAGCCTAGTACAACCGTTGGATGTTTCTATCAATAAACCTTTAAAGGATATTATACGTGATAATATGGATCAGGCAATATTTGACTGTGAAAGTGTGGAAGCATTTGAAAAATGGACAGTCAAAGACCGCCGGATACTTACTACATGGTGTGTAGGGGATGCTTGGTATCAATTTTGTATTAAAAAAAAAGATTTAGTGGAGCGGGTTTTCAGGAAAGTGGGCTTGTCACTGAATGCAGATGGAAGTGAAGACTCTGAACTAGATATAAAAGGTTTTGAACAGCTTGACATTGGAGACTGGAGACACGATCTTGTAGATAATTTATCTTATATTGATGTAGATATACAAGAAGATAACAACGAAGCTATAGAGTTTGTAGCTCTTGGCGAATAAATGAAAACTTAGCGATGCAGGTCATCAATGATACTTTTTTGGACATGATCAACGAGCCAAGCTCAGTCCAGAAATTCAAACCCTGAACGGAGATAATCAAGTTGGCGAGTATTTGCGGTACTTATCTTCAAACGCCATCAAGGCGCCTCTATGCCACGGGCCCCTCTGGAGCCACTATTGGGGGGGATACCTCATAACCACAACTACATGTATCTATCACTAGCATATACTTACTTTCACCCACCATGCACTGCACTCGCCACTGTTACGGAACGGTGGAGACATAGAATGTACGCTGGTGCTCACAACCGGCATAGAAATGGCGCGGAGGTGCCTAACCGGCGAGAAGTAAATTTAACGAAGACCATAGTGAGTGTCTAACAGAAAGCATGTAGAGGCAACAGTAAATAAAGTTCTCAACTTCCTCGTACATCTACGAGAATGACAAGTGACTACATGCAGACGGGCCACTATGGCGAGACGACTACGATAGAACGTGACTATGGCGTGAAGGTCACGTAGTTCTAAGATGACGCCAAGTCAAGAAAGATATAGACGATCGTTTTATTCCTACATCAGCAAGACTTCATTTGTCTCCTGATGTCTCCTGAGCCTCAGGAGACTCAAAAAATATCCAGGAGTCTCGCGAGAGTCTCGGAGACCTGAGAGACTGTTGAGACTGCATACACAAGTAGTAGTTATTGACTGATAGCCTTCGCAGGCACGGAGCTTTTGGGAGTAATATGGTCGTGATCATTCCCTGACGCTTAGGAGTGATACACGTGCTTTTAAGACATGGGCAATGACGGCGTTGATGACGTGGTGGTATGGGTGATGAGAAGAAGAGATCTCATGTGGTAGCCAAACTCACAAATGGCTAGTGTGAGGTAATAAGGGCTTATTACACAAAGTTTATGTGGTTATTACATGGCTACCGTCAGATATATATATTTCCTAAGCGGTGCTCGATGTAAGAGAATATCATTAAGATATTACTCGGTGCCATTTACATCTCCCCTTTCCGTTTTCCTTTGACTCAGGTACTTGATATGGTAGTGATATAACAATGGCAGCCGAGAAGAGTCCTTTGTAGTAGAGCTGTATATCCCACATGGTGTCGTTTGTATGCCAACCTCCGGGTAGCCAAAGCTTGCCTCGTCAAGGGTTCTATCAGCCTAGCCAATATATTGTACGGGGGCGCTTATAGTCACTTGCAAAAAGCTATGGAATAAGCGGGTAGTTGGTGTCCTAGGCAACGGACTATCGACAAACTATAGTTAGTATATATCTATGGTGATTGGGAGGCAAGAACGACTATCTATAGTAAGATACTATAGGTAGGTTATATCGCGACGTTACTTATTTGTTGCTACTTGTCTTTCTAAGAACATACGCTTATATATGAGAAAAATGTAATATATATATGATTATGATAAGAAAATTGTGGCAGTAATTTAGTAATAATAATTCTGGAATTTTGAAACAAAAATTCCAGAATTTTGTGATAATATATATTACCATTCAGTTCTCCTTTTTAATAGCTTTGCCTTTGCTTTTAACATCTTTGCCTTTGCCTTTGATTCCCTTAATGCCTTCTTTACTGCCCTTTGCACTTTTCTGTTTCAATTCAGTGGCAAATTCCTTCTATTTCTCAACCATCAATTTGGCCTCTCTTAATAATTCCTTCTCTTCTACCCATTATACAATAGCATTCCAATCTTGATTAGCAACCTCTGGAATCTTTTTTGCTTATGTTCTATAGTTGCATATTCGGGAAGCTCTGGCAACCTTTTCCTGATTGTTGAACTTGTAGAGCTCTCTGGCATTTATCTGTTTTTTTTTAGAATTTCCTATAAATTTATTAGTCAATTATTTTATGGATACAGGTAATATTTACCTACTCCTATTCCTGTTTTCAATCATTCATGCATCATGATGAGTATCCTCATATTCTTTTCTCTTTAATGCTTTGCTACCCTATTCAACAGTTTCTCCACCCTCCTCCTCCTTCTCTTCCTTCTTCTTCTCCTCCCTCTTCTCCACCAAAGCTTTATAATGCTACAAATGTCTCATCAAAGCCTTTCTAGCTAGCTGTTTATCTGCATAGGAGTATGCTTTGTTGCAACCATTGGCAGGACAATTGAGGGTGATAATTCAAGTTCTTGGTGTTTGAGGTGTATTATTGTAGGTGTTGGAACTTCTGTCAACAGGAGGCTTTTTAGCAGTAATTACAGGGGAGTAGGCTTAATTTTGGATTTGAATTTAGACTTGTTGGTAGATTGCTTTTTTGACAGATTTGGATTTAGTTTTGGCTATTTTGATGTAAATGATAGGATGTTTGATCAATGTTGTAATGGAAATAAGAGTAATGTTGGTGTTGTTGTTGACAGATAAGTACTATAGACTCAGCACAGGACTATAGCAAAGGTACTATTAATTCGACAGATTCAATATTGATTGAGTACAGGACAATAAAAGTTATATAACAATATAATATAATTGATTCCTGTTACAGCTAAGGATATTAATAAAATACAAGACTTTAAGTAAGGTGCCAATTAAACAGGTAGCAGTGATATATAAAAGTGGGTGAGTTGGAACAAATTATCAAGATTAAGATGTAATCAGAACTGTAGACAGATATCTATAAACTATAAGAAAGAATTTTATTGGAGGAAGATAGCAGAAGTTAGAAGTTCAATGGCTATTAATCAGTGATACGCGACTATAAGTAGAAAGACATCGGTCAGATGCGAGCGATAAGAAGAATTGACTATCGATAGTAAGATGCGATTTTAGAAAGAGTGATAGTAAAGGACTATCAATAAAGTACAGAACTATAAAATAGGTACAAGACAACATGGTATGATAGCTATTTAGTAATCAATAGGTTATTCAGAGACATGCGACTATTTTCACGATACAATGGACCGTCTACTGGCTGACGACCTGACGGATTGAGATTATTATGCCGTCCTAAGTTATGATTTGGCAGATGAAATTCTATGAGGTTCTGTTACACGGAGGAGTGAGTCATAGTTGGGGTTACGCTAAGTATGAACAAGATTAAGTTGTTGGATATATAAGAGAAAGAACGGCGCTACTTGCCGTTTCTTTTCTTTCCTTTCTTCTCTACGCAACGTCTTCTGTATTTTATCAATTCATTATAGTTTTCTCTTCAGAAACTATCGCTGCCTCTATTATATAATTCATAACTCCTTTATCTTATCGGAGTTATCGCTGCTATTTATCTGCACTCATGAACGTTTCATACCACGCCAGATACTTGTGCAGATGCAGCTCCCAACAGTCTCCTCTCTGAGTAGTCTCCCGGCGCTCCTGGATATTTTTTGAGTCTCCTGAGAGTCAGGAGATATCAGGAGACAAATGAAGTCTTGCTAATGAAATTTGTATGGGGCACAACTTCAAATGGTTATTAGACCCTTTGTGCTGGATGGAGCCACAATCCCTGTTTCTCGGCAACAGGGGTTATTGGAGCTGGCTGTCCAAATACCTTTGCACTGAAGTCAATCCTCTGATGTCATAGTCATGGCCGGACAGGAACAATCTATCAACTACGATTCATCAATCAACTACCATCCATCAATCAATCACAATTACATCAGCAAACTACTACTTATATATGCAGTCTCCCAACAGTCTCCCGGGTCTCCTGAGGGTCTCCTGAGGCTCCTGGATATTTTTTGAGTCTCCTGAGGCTCAGGAGATATCAGGAGACAAATGAAGTCTTGCTGATGTACCCAAGGACATTTTATTGAAGCTATAACTACAAGTGGGGTTATTTTCTATTGATATTCCTATTTTCTAGCATAACTGACTATCAAACAGTGGCGACGGAATCGAAACGAAATGGAACAGAGTAAAACAGCAAAACAACAAAACAGCAAAACAACAATTTGGTATTAAGCTGCTATTGATATATCTATTAGACTATATACCAGTATATATCATGGCTAATTGTTTACTAGCTTACAATAATGAAACGAAACAGATTCGGCAGACTCAAATATACAATGAACTATATGGATACTATTCTCAATGATGGTTCAGAAAGGGTTGTTAGTAAAGGAAATGAGGGTAGCGAGATAGAGAAAAAAGGGGAAAGACCTGGCTGGCTTGGGAGGATCGGGCTCTAGCAAAACAAGTGCTTTGTAGCGACCAAGTCCTTAATAAAATTGGAAGGAAGGAGGTTTGTTAGAGAGAGGTTTCAGATAATCTGTAGCGTTTTGTTGGGATAGATCGTTCCTGGTCATCCTACAAAAATAGAATGGATTTACTTGTGGAATGGTATCGGGTTAGTGAATTCTGCAAGTTCCAGTTTTCTTTTTTCATTTTACCGCTTAATTAGAACAGATAGAATGACGAAAGTTCGCTCAAAGAAAAAATCCTGGTGCAGACGTAAGAAACGATTATATTCAGAATATGACGACATAGTTTTGCTTCTTCGATTCAGTCTCCAAAGAACGCAGAAGAAAAAGAAAAGAAAGATATCACGCGTGAACGACGAGTCAGTTATGGAAGCATGATTAGTCGTGAGGTATTCCACGGATTCTATGGGTTTCAGTGATTGTATGAGTAAGCATGATGATTTATAATCTGGAGTGGCTTAGTTTTCATGATTCTACGGATGAGTCAATAAGGATTTCTATTTATATATAGTGAGCTTCTCGCCAGAGGATTTCTCTTCCTCTTCTTTTCTCTTCACGCAACCTTCTTGTCCTTTTAGTCAATACAATACTTTAGGACTCTCATAGTTTCTTCGGAGCCTCGTGCTCACCGTTTCGCGCCCTGTTTCTGGTTCGCTTCATAGTCCACGATTAATCCTCCGCATCTACATCGTCTCGCTATTTACTTTCAAGGCTCACATTGCCTCGCCAAGCCTCCGCGATACTAAGGCTAAGGCCTCCAACACCAACCTACACAACCAACCTCGCCAAGAATACCAATTAGATTTAACCACCATGTCCCAAGAAGCACAGATGACGGACCCAGTAGAGGTCGACTACGTACAACTCTTAAAAGATATGGATAGCTTTGTCCAAGACTACCCCACAGTACCAGCAGGAGCCACGGACGAGGCCAAAAGAATGCATCGATTGATGCACGAAGCCACGAAAGCCATCCACCTTCTCCAAGATGAACTGGACCAGGTCATAGAGGACGCGGAGGATGCAACCAAGGAATGGCAGAAGAAGGTCTCGCAGCAAGGAAGGGAAAACCAGAGTCTGGAATCTCAGATAACGAACCTCCAGGCCCAGAACCAAGACCTCGACAGCAAATTAACCCAAGCACACCAAGCGACCCAGATGGCAGAGACGGCACTGGCAGCGCAGATTGCTCTCCCCCCTCCTCCACCTATTGAACCCCTTGCACCGCCACCACCACCTCTTCGTCGAATTAACTGCTTCACAGCGATTCGCCTCACCAACCCCAGACGAGAAGTCGGAGGTTCTGACCCGAGAATACCGCAGAAGAGGGGCGACTCGCAATTTAAAAATACGTTGAAGTTGAACTTTGCAGAATGCCGACAGATCCCACTGCAAAATCAACTAACGTTTATGACCTTTTACGCTTTATATTACGACGGAATCAACCTCCTCTTTGAAAGGTTGAAATATTGATACCGTGATTCGTGACCCAGCAGATAGGATCCGCGCTACGCCTACGGAGAATTAGACAAAACAACCGCCTTTCTCCGAAAGATTTCTTGAATTCCAGTATGGCGGAGGCTAGGATGGGAGAGGTCGCCAATGTGGAAGCCTTGATGGAAGGACTAAGCGAGGAACTAACCAAGCTAATGGTCCATGAGGAAACCCCTGCCACCGTCCTCGAACTCGCTACTATTCTCCAACGCTTGGACAACAAGCAGCAGATGTTCGCTGCTCGCCACGCCTCGCTACTGCTCCTCAGATCGTCAGCCCGCCTGCACTTCACATGCCGCTCCAGTCCCGGCCCGCCTTCCTCACATTGCCTCCAGCCTCGCTACAAGACCAGCCTCCTACCCCCGCTATCAAGCTCCCGCCGTCTCTCCTCCGCCCACCCGCCCCATACGCCGTGAGCGTCCCATGGATTGTCAACTGGTCAGAATCGCCTGACCTCAGGAGAGAGAGTCACCAGACGGAAAATAGATGTTTTATCATGGAGCAGAGGACACTGTTAGTGATTGCCCGCAAGCGCCGCCCCTGTGAACCCCGCCCCAGAATGAGTGAAATGAAAGCAGAGATAAGAAATGAAGAAGAAGGCGAGCCTCCCATGATGAAGAAGATTTTTTCCTGACTGAGTGGCCACCTGCGACGTTAAAGAACTTTTCAGGTGATTTCGTTTCTGGGTTTCAGTTTCAGGCGATATGGATGGAATCAATTAGTTGTAACGTTGCTCAATTTCTCAAAATAAAGATTCTTTTTATCCCATCATACGCCCTCATCGATACTTCTACCGTGATACGCGTTCATAGATAAGGACTTCGTATGCCACCATAAACTTAAAACAATTCCTCTTATTCTCCCCCGACATATCGATGTAATAGACGGCAGACCCATCGAATCAGGAAAGGTTACCCATAAGGTTATTTTAAGCCTCGACATAAATGGACATCGAGAAGAGGCCCCCTTTTTTGTGACTCAACTTGGACACTACCCACTTGTGATGGGTCTCCCCTGGATGCGTCGACATGCTATTACCATTTTGCCTGCAGTTAATACTATTTCCTTCGATTCTTCTACTTGTGTCGAATCATGCTCCCTTAACCACACTAAGGTGATGGCCAAGGGAATTTCTATCGAACCCCCAGAGAGACCCACTACCAATATTTCAGTTATCGAATCATACGCCATGGACAGATTGATTAATAAAAAGAGAAAGGGGATCCATATTTATTCAACGACTCTGAAAGGCCTAGATGATTTACTGGTTCAATTACCAAAGGACCCTGGCGCCCTCGTACCCCCAGAACACCACCGATACCTTCATCTTCTCAGCGAACCCGAAGCAATTCAACTACCTCCTCATCGTACTGAATATGATTTGTCAATTGATATCCAAGAAGGAAAGACAGTACCCTTCGGACCCATGTATGGGATGACTCGGTTAGAATTACAAGCACTTAGAGACTACCTAGCGGAATATCTCACAAGCGGACGGATTCGACACAGCACGTCACCCGCAGGATCTCCGGTACTATTTGTCAAAAAGGCCGATGGATCTCTTCGTCTCTGCGTGGATTATCGAAAATTAAATGCAGTTACAGTCAAAAACCGACACCCCTTACCTCTCACCCCAGAAACCTTTATGGGTATTTCAGCAGCTAAATATTTTACCAAATTGGACCTCCGAAATGGATATCATCAATTGAGGATCCGGGAAGGAGACGAATGGAAAACCGCCTTCCGAACCCGATATGGTCATTTCGAATATACGGTCATGCCCTTTGGCCTTACCAATGCACCGGCAGTCTTTCAACACTGGGTTAACGATATGCTCCGTCCCTATCTCGACCACTTCGCCACGGCCTACCTGGATGATATTTTAATTTATTCGGAAACCCTTGAAGAACATAAGGAACACGTTGCCAAGATACTTCAGATCCTAGAACGAAACCGCGTATACCTAAAGCCTGAGAAATGTGAATGGCATGTCAAGGAAACCATGTATCTGGGATTTGTTTTGACACCAGAAGGTTTGAAGATGGATGAGAAAAAAGTGGCCACGATTAGGAATTGGGATACCCCCACCTGTCTGAAAGATGTACAGGAATTCCTGGGATTTGCGAACTTTTATCGACGGTTTATCTATGCATACTCGAAAGTGGTCTCTCCCCTGACAGCGTTAACGAAGAAAGGAGTTAAGTTTGAATGGAATAATAAAACCGAGAAGGCTTTTCAAGACTTGAAAATAGCCTTTACCACAGCGCCAATATTACGACACTTTGATCCCCACCGAGAAATTATTGTGGAAACGGATGCCTCAGATTACGTTTCCGCCGCTATTATGTCACAAAGGGATGACGAATGGATATTGCATCCGGTAGCCTTCTTCTCCAAAAGACACATACCCGCGGAATGTAACTACGAAATCTACGACAAGGAACTTCTAGCAATTATTAGGGCATTTGAAGAATGGCGCTATTTCTTGGAAACATCACTATACCCCATTAAAGTCCTAACCGATCATAGAAATCTTGAGTACTTTATGTCAACAAAGTTGCTTAATCGACGCCAAACTCGCTTACTAATTCCTATCACGCTTGATTTTATTCAATTTCACCAGGTGAAACAGCGAGGAAAACCAGATGATTGACCAGGCGATCAGGGATCTACCTAAGGAGGATGAACGCCTTTACGCTCCAGTATCGACATGTTGAAGAAGGAAAATTTGGATCCTAAGTTTGTTACGGTTCTTTAAAGAACGAACTCCGCTGAATGCCTACCGTTCAAGAATTGTTTGCACAAGCTTACCAAGAAGACAGTTTTCCGAATAAGGTTCTGACGATGCTAAAAGACGGAACAAAACAATCGAAACAAATTTCCCTCGCCGAATGTACCGAAAACGAAGACGGACTCCTCCTATATCGGCGAAAACTCTTTGTACCAGAATACGAAGAACTACAATTGAGACTCCTTCAAGAATATCATGATAAACCATCACGACACCTGCGCCGAAATAAACCCTGAGTTACTTAGTCGCTAATACTATTTAATTAATACGCTAAAAATATACCGATCGTTATGCTGATGAATTGCCATACGCGCCAAGAAGAAAGCCAACCGCAACGCCCACTAAGCGAGTCCTCCGACCTCTGTCAAGACCCAAAGCACCATGACAGACGTCTCGACGGACTTCAGCACGGATACCCCAATGCGCTTATAACGCAATTTCATTATCGCCGATCGACTTACAAAACGGAGACATTTTATCCCATGATCAAGAAGAGTAGAGAGATGCGTCTGACGCATTCTAGAAAACGCTTTAAGCTATACTACTACCTGAGAAGATAGTGTCCGATCGTGGAACTCAGTTTACCTCCGATTTTTGGAAATCTCTATGTGAACGTCTTGAAATTTCTCCTCGCTACTCTACTGCTTTTCATCCACAAACCGACGGCCAGACGGAGAGGATTAACGCCATTATTAACAAAGATCTTCGGTTACGCGATTATCAACAGACAATCTGATTTACCCATGGAGTTCGCCACAAATAATCATGTTTCAATCAACAAAGCTTTTCCTTCGGCGCTAATCCATACGAACGACACTCAGATGACCTTTACTTCTAATTTACTTACAGACGACCACCAACGACACTGCGAACACCACAAGAAGAGATACGTCCGAAGTATTCGACTTCCCAGCAGTAGACAAGTAGCTCAACGATTCGTGAAGAATCAAGAACGCTAGTCGATCCCGCCCCTGCTACGCCATAGAGATAAAGATATTGTCAACTCGAATCTTCGACAAACGTGGACTGAAACAAGTGACCTTATCCAATATCACAGATTAGCAATTTACGCCACGAAATTACTCTACCTTCGTCGATGAAAGTTCACCCGGTGTTCCACGTATCACTGTTATCTCCGGCGGCCCATGACCCCGTTCCAGGACAACGACATTTACCCCCCCCTCCAGTTGAGATTGAAGGCGAACAAGAGTGGGAAGTCGAGGCTATTCTGGACTCTCGGAAACGACGTGGAAGGCTAGAATATTTGGTTCGATATACGGGTTATGACGAATCATCGTGGCAACCCTATGACGACTTGGATAACTCCCCGGAATTGGTAAACGACTTTCACGAACGCTACCCACGAAAGCCTAAGAGGACTTAGGCCTCAGAGGGGGACCTAATATCTATCACTATGCGAACGACGAATCAAAATATGGGCATGATTAGTCGTGAGGTTCACGGGATTCTACGGCTTTTAAGTGATTGTATGAGTCAGGGTTATGATGATGATTTATAATCGGAGGGTGCTTAGTTTTCTATGGATTCTACTTGGATGAGTCAATAATGATTTCTTCTATATATAGGAAATTGTTCTCGCCAGAGGATTTCTTCCTCTTCTTTTCTCTTCACGCAACCTTCATTCCTTTTTAGTCAATACAATACTTTGTGACTCTCATAGTTTCTTCTGAAATTCTCACCACCGCTACTCTGTTTCTGGTTCGCTTCATAGTCCACGATTAATCCTCCGCATCTACATCGTCTCGCTATGCAGACTTTACTTTCGGCTTTACACTTTCGCTCTCGCCAGTTCTCCGCGATAAAAAGAAATGGCGAAGAGAGAAAAGGGTAAACAGATTATAGCAGCTTCAATTCAAGGACAGGTTCGCAAAAGAGATCTTTTGGATGAATATGGTTCAGACTCTTATGCGTATGGTCCTAGTAAGAGACAAAAGACAAAGACTCCGAAAAATCAATTTGCACAGGAGATACGGGAGGTAGTTGATGGAATTCAAAGAAAATCAGAGGATGTTAAGAAAGCAATTCAGGAAAGAAATGATCGGGACAGGGAAAATCTCCAAACGTAGAAAGAAATCAGTACAAAATTGGATATTCTGACACAAACGATGACTGTTTTTTTACAGCAGTCGATGCAAAACCAAAAAGAGTCCAAATAAAAAAGAACTAGTATGTATATAAGTTCAATGGAAATATTCCTCCACCGTTGGAGGGTGTGTCAAATTAGGCATTTCCTATCCTTCAAAATATGGGGGAAGTGGTATATGATACTTATTTTCAAGTCAGGTTTGAAAATATTGGGGGATCTGTGGATGATGCAAACAGACATATGCGTTATAAAGTAGTACCGCTACAGGAAACTGTAAACCAACTGGTGACAGTAAAGCTTGTTGTGTATGGGAAAAATCCAAAAAACCAAATAACTGTATTATCTCTTTAAAACACCATTCAATGACAATTGACACCGCGATGGAAAGAACTGGTGACTACACGGAGATGACGAAGATGACGATTTAAAGATAGAGGACACAGCCATGAATAGAGACGGCGCCAACGACTACTGCCAAGCACTCCAAGGCCGAAGAGGAAAGTGGCGACCAGAGGTAACGGCAGAGAGAAGAAGACTACGAGGTTCAAGAAATGACAAGCAAGAGCAAAGGCAGTAGAGGTCGCAGTAGTAGGCAACTTTTGAGCGAAGAAGAAAAAGCGGGTGACTACGGATAGATATGATATATTCCTACGTACTAGAAGCGAAGACATTTGCATGCAGAGGAAAGAAAGAAAAGAACTAAAGAAAACCGCCAACCCGCTTATTTAATACCTCCTCCACCAAATCCGCCAAAACACTCTACATCACCAGAATCACATAGAAACTCAGTATCACCACACCTCGTATTCCTTCACACCATCTCCTGTAATTCCCATTACCAATCCATCCTGCAACTGAACCCCAAAGAAAGAAATGACATCAACATCATACCACTCCATTCCTGCCTCGCTTATCCTTACCCCCTCCACAGTACTAATACTCATATCACCGAATGGTCGGGCCGAATGCCAAGACACTGGGACATACACGTGACATTGTTCTGTTCCAGATTTCTTTGATCTTCTCCAATAAGTGCTCCAGCAAATAGTGATATAAGATGCTCACTAACTCCATGTTATGATCTCCAGACAGGCGCAGTGCTAACATCATCCTACAAGATATGCACGTTTTCGGCACTTCGCTAATCCACTCTTTGTATACCATTGCATCGCAAGACCTCAACAAGACCATACAAACGAATAACGATACCATCTGAAAGAACGGCCGCTGATATTTCAAACAATTGCTGCTTCAACCATTATAGACGGACTTCTACCATATATAAGTTCGCAATTTCGCATTACGACGGAGTAACTAAGACTACCCTAGAACAGATGAAGATGATGACGAAGACAGAAATGGAGTGACACAGTGAATCCATGGAGAACACGGCGACGACACTGCACAAGACCATCAAGAAGACTTCATTTGTCTCTCGATGCCTCCCTGAGCCTCGTGAGACTAAAAATATCCAGAGCCTCAGGAGACTCTCAGCGAGATCTGAGATCTGAGATCAGATACACAAGTAGTAGTTTGCTAACGACCCCTGCGCAGGTAGGGAAAGCGAGGACCGTGAGGTGATGCAGAAGCAAGACTACGGCGCTTCACGGTAACGCAGAGTAAGACGGTGGTATCACACAGCATCACGGATTGATACTACGAAAGATATTGAGAAATGGCTTTTCATGGCTTCACATACGTAGTATGAGTCATGACAAGATAAGGACGTCGACCAAGATATATGCGTCATGCGATCTTTCCTTTCTCTTTCTTTCTTCCTTCTCTACTTCGTTTTCCTCGTTATCAACCCTACTATCGCTTCGCCTCGCTTTTTTGTCTTTGCTTATTGTCTTGCGAATTATACGATCGTCGATATACTTCGCTTCGCCAAGATCGCGCCAGAACCACGCGATCTTACCCCGCCGCCATACCCCCGCTTACTATAGTTTTCGCCGCCATACTTCGCCGTCAGTTTTTACTTTACTATAGCCTCGCCTCTTCTCATATATGACGGAAGTTGAGAACCTTATTCATCGTTGTTTTATACTCACGCCACGTTAAAGACTTCGCAGATTACGCCCCCGATGCATTTCTCCTGCTAGACCTCCGCCTCGCCTCCCGCTTCCATAACCCAGCCTCTGTTTTATTGCTCGCCATTCAGAATGGTAGAGGTCGCAAGAAGAGAAAGAACCTTCGAAATGGAAAGACCTAAAATGGTGACTATGGATAGGAGATTATATTCCTATATTCTAGAAGACAGGAAAACGAGACAGAGAGGAAAGAAAGAAAAGAACTAAAGGAAACGACTCCACCCTCTATTTAACACCTCCCTCCGCCAATCCGCCAAGGCCCTCTTACATGAGCCATAGAACCTCGTAGAAACTCAGTATTACCACACCTCGTATTCCTTCACACCATCATTCATAAACCTATTACCACATCAGCAAACTACTACTTGTGTATACAGTCTCCCAACAGTCTCTCGAGTCTCCTGAGAGTCTCCTGAGGCTCCTTGATATTTTTTGAGTCTCCTGAGGCTCAGGAGACATCAGGAGACAAATGAAGTCTTGCTGATGCAATCCATCATGCAACTGAACCTCAGAGAAAGAAATGACATCAACATCATACCACTCCACCTCCGATTCGCTTATCCTTACTCCCTCCACCGCACTAATACTAGTGTCCAAAGATGCATTTCGTGAATGTATTACAAATGAAAATGCAGAAAGTCGTTCAGGTATAAGTCTCTCAGCATCAAAAACAAGCAAATGTTTCCATGTATTATATATAAACTCAAATAGGGTGTTAACGGTTCTTGAAACCCTCTCTGGTTTCCAACCAAACTTTAAGTGAAGATCTGCTAGCCTATTCGGCCATGACAGTCGGGCAAGAAGCATGCATAGACCGGTGATTCTATCTTCTATGATGTTGTTGGAAGACCGGATTTTATCAGGAAGTCTCAAACACTCGGCTAATCGATAAACCTCATCTTTAGTGAACCTACAAACTTAGCAAATAGATGTATATAGATGTGGGGAGTTATTTACCTGAAATATGTTTTTCATGCTTCGCTTTCCAGTAACTCTAAATCTATACGCCCTCCTTCCCTCTTATCACTTGCATCACGACTACTACTATGAGTAATGATATTAGTGAACGGATATGGTTTTGCTTTTTCTACGGGTTTCTGTTACACGACGCATGAGTCATGACTGTACAGTGATTAGGAGGATATATATACGTTGTTACTTAATCTTTCCTTTCGTCTTTTTCTTTCTTTCTTCTCTACTTCGCCTTCCTCATATCAACCCTACTATCTGCCTCTCGCCTCGCTTTGTCTTTAGTCTTGCTTTGTCTCTACGAATATACACGATCGCCTATATACTTTTGCTTCGCAAGATCGCGCCAGGAATTACGCGATCTACCCCCGCCGCCATAGTCCTCGCCGCCATACCCCGCCGCCATACCCCGCCTCGCCATAGTTCCTCGCCTCGCCATAGTCTTCACTTCGCCATACCTCGCTCTCCTAAGATATGCACGAAGAGGTTGAGAACCTTATTCATCGTTGTCATACGCTTCACGCCACGCCGCCACTCTCGCGCAGATTACGCCCCCGATTCATCGTTACATTCTGCCAGTTCTCCATCTGCTTGCCTTTGCCATAACCCAGCTTATATTGTTCCGCTCGCATTCCAGAACACTAAGACGGCCGCTTCGCCTACCTTCACAACAAACCCTCGCTTGCCGTCATAATAACGACCGACCACGGATGTCTCTAACGTGATACGCCTAACCCCGCTTTCTCCCCTACTGAACGCATTTCGAGAGAAGTGATATCATTTGCTTCGCTTCCCCGCCACTATTGGTTTGATGCGGTTGTCACTCGACACGACCCTTTGCCTCCGCCCGAGAAGATGCCATCCGCGAACCGCTTTCAACGCGCAGTTTCACGCGCCAAAAGTTCTTTCATTGCTGTTCGGTGTTCCATGTGGGAGTTTCCACCACCGACGACTCCTGCCCCGCCATTTATTAATCGGTTATTATTCGCGCCTAAAAGACCCCGCTTCGCTCAATACCATCGTACCAGATGAAAACCCCGCCTGCTCGACTAAGAGACTGCAGAGCTTTAAATCTTTGCCGAGAGGATCTTGATACGAAGCTTAATCGTTTCACCTCCTGATCGCCAAGACTTCACCGCCTCGACCACCTCCGCATCGTCTCGTCTTATCGAATCTCGCCAGACACGCCTACGACGGCAAGTATTGAAAACCTCACCCTTAACTCGCTCGCCAAGACAAGACTGCAGACCTAGAACACATACGCGGCGCTTAATGAGGAGGCTGCCGGGCGCCATAGACAAATTTCGCGAAGGTCACCTCCTCGCCGCCGGTATGAGGAGTTCATATCGCCTCTACACACAAGTTTCGCTGCCGCTGATGACACCATTATGGACCTCCGCCGCTTAATTCCTGCATACTCTAAAGCCCTGCTCTGTCACCCAACCTCGAAACCTCGACATACTCGCCTCGATCCCAAAAATCCCAAGACCTCCGAGCATCGGACAAGAAAGCCCCAATAACAGCCGACCCTAAGAAGGCAAAGGTCAGCCCCTTTGGTAAATATTGGCAAACCAAAGGGGCTAGTCCCGCCACCTACCTTTATTGTTTCCGCTGTCGCCGTCTCCGAGGACAGGATGTCTGAGGACCAACTGGTTGTCTCGTGCTCGATATCCCAGGAATCCGTCTCATTGCTGACCCACGCCCGATAGACACAGGAGCATCGGGTTACGCCTTTATTGATCAGGAATTTGCAACACGGCATAAAATATCCCTGGTTCCTCTGAAAACCTCTCGCCTCGGGTTATCGATCCGCATTTACGAATCTAAAAATTACTCACATCGCCTAAGAGATCGAATATTAACGGACATCAAGAAGTTGCCCCTTTCTTCGTAACGAAGCTGGGCCATTATCCAATAGTCATGGGAATTCCATGGATGCGACGTCACGACCTGGCTATCCGGCCAAAGACAAATAAGATTATCTTCGACTCGGATTTCTGTACCCAAAATTGTTCTTTGTTCCATACTCCGGTTACTGCTAAAGGGATTTCTGTTGGATACCCAGACGCTCCCGCCATCGCTTCATTACTCGCCTCAAGGAAACAAAATCAACTGTTTTATACCGCTAGCGCCATCGACGGTGCCTCGCTGGAAAAACCCCGACAGATTGCACCCACGCCCCGGGCGAACTGAGTAATTTATGACCTTGTTTCAGAACCGACGCTTCGCTGCCGCCACATCGCCTCTGGTGACTTGAAAATAGCTTCTACAGGATGGGAAGAACCCCTGCTGGCCCACTATATTATACAGATGCCTCGTGACCGAATTGCAGGCCTCCGCGATTATATTTCGAAAACTCACAGCGCTTTTATCCGCTATCAGACGGCGCCCCGTTTGTTCAGAAAGAACTGATATTTTTCGCTCAAGGCCGACATGCGAAACTTAATGAGACATCATAAGAATCGACACCCTTCCGCCATCGATCCCGAAACCCTGTCTCGCCTTTTCGGCCAAGATATACCGTTTCAGATTCCGATGCTACCACCAGATCCGGATCCAAGAAGGCGATGAATTAAACTGCTTTTCGGACCCGACACGACACTTTGAATATAACGCGACGCTTTTGGCTGACGAATGCCCCGGCTGCATTTCAACATTGGATCAACGACCTCCTACGCCCGTTCCTGGATAATTTCGCTACGGCCTACCTTGATGACGTTTTGATTTACTCAGAGACCTTAGAGGAACACAAACAGCATGTTAGGGAAATCCTAAAGGTCTTTCAAATCCACGGCGTACATCTCAAGCCAGAGAAGTTCATAATTCTACGCTCAACAAACCAAGACTCGGCTGATTATTTCTCCGTATGATTCAGAGATCCATGGCGCCACAATAGCATGACGTGAGCACCAAAGAAGCTTAGGGAGGTCCAAGAGTTTTTAGGCTTTGCAAATTTTTATCGACGCTTTATCTACGCATATTCTCGCGTTGTGTCCCCACTTACAGCTCTGACCAAGAAAAATGTAAACTTCGAATGGTCCCCCAAAGTGAGTATGATTCCTGACCTCAGCGAAGATTTACATCGCCCCGATTCTCGCCACTTCGACTTCAAAAGAAGGCTATTAGAGACCGATGCTCCGACTATGTTTCCATGAATTATGTCTCAAGATATGACGATGGACTTACACCCATGGCTTTTTTTCCAAGAACACTCCTATTGAACGAACTACAGATTCACGAGCGAACCACTTCCAAGAATTATTGTGAGCTGAAGAATTACGCTTGAACCTGATGATCCCGTTCCCACCACGTGCACAGACCATATGCGAACCTAGAATACTTTTACGAGGTCAATCCGTTTCTAAATCGTCACAGACTGGGATCATAATTTATCTCGCTCGACTTCAAGTGAGGAAAGATACTGCGAAACAAGGAGGAAAACCGGATGATTGACTAGGAGATTAGGAGACCTCCTAAGGAGGGGATGAACGCTTACGCCATCAGCCTCAGATTATTTTGGCAAGGAAATCTTGATCTATAATTGTTTAATATGATGGCTTTTTCAGGCAAATGAACCCGTCAGGCGAATGCTTCACCAGAGTATTTGTTGACTCAGGGCTTACCAAGAAGATAGTTTCCTAACCAAGTCTTCGACCATGCTTCAGACTGGCCAAACACTCCAAGATCTCCTACCAACGCACGAAACCAAGATGGTTTCGCTATATCGAATACAATCTGTCTCGAGCTTTAACGACTTACAATTACGCCTTCTGCAAGAACATCACGATAAACCCTCCACGACATCTGCGCCGCCAAGACTAACTTAGTCAGAATTACTACCTACCAATACGGTAAGATGCGACCGCCATGAATCATGCTGACATGTTCCTCAAAGAAAGTTCTTCCCGCAATGCCCTGCAGGGTGTTCTTCGACCACTCTCAGTGCCCAAAGGCCCGTGGACTGACGTGTCAATGGATTTCGTGACGGGGTTGCCACTGAGTAAAGGGTTTAACGCCATCCTCGTCGTCGTCGATCGGTTGACCAAGATGCGTCACTTTATACCATGCACAGAGGAAGCCAACGCCAGAGATGTGGCCACCATGTACCTTGACTCGGTTTGGAAACTTCATGGACTCCCGGAAACTATTGTCTCGGACCGCAGACACACAGTTTACGGTCAATTCTGAAAACTCTATTCTCCCGCCGAGATTGCTTCACATGATGCCTTTTCACCCACAGACAGACGGCAGACGAGCGATTAACGCCGTCATGGAACAATACCTTCGAGCTTATGTGTCTTACCAACAGGATGATTGGACTCAGTACCTCCCCATGGCAGAGTTCGCAACGAATAATCATGTATCCGAAACTACTAAGATGTCTCCGTTCCAAGCCAATTATGGTAGAAGTCCTCGAATGTCTTTCGCTCCGTTACAACATGGAAAAACCACCAACGAGGACCAGGCCAACGGGATGGCCAGGACCATGGCACAGGTTTATGAGTTCCTTCGCGATGAAATGGCCCGGGCTCAGAAGATCCACGAAGAGGCATCAAATCGAAATCGAACCCCTGCTCCTAGGTATGCTGTCGGTGATGAGGTCTTTCTCTCAACCAAGAATATCGAAACCAAACGCCCCTCTAAGAAACTTGACTGGAAGCGCATTGGACCCTATGTCATTAAGCGAATGGTTAGCCCCTATGCCTACGAACTTGACCTTCCGGTATCGATGAAAATTCACCCCGTCTTCCATGTCTCGCTTTTGTCTCTTGCACCATGCAACCCCGTACCCGGCCAACTACAATCCCCGCCCCCGGCAATAGAAATCGAAGGCGAACAGGAATGGGAGGTGGAACAAGTTCTGGATTCTCGCAGACGTTATGGAAAGTTGGAATACTTTACAGATTCTGGCCACGATTTAATCATCCCAAGAACCCCCGGTGACTTAGAGCGCCTCGTTCTGGTTAGGGAGTTCCACGATAAGTACCCACACAAACCTAGGCCTACCAGGAGTTAGGCCTGGAGGAGGACCTAATCTATCACGGCGTACTACGGACTACTATGGGAGGAAGGATATTAGGGAACGGGATATGGGTTTTGGGTTTCTTTCTATGGGTTTCTGTTACACGACGTTATGAGTCATGACTGTACAGGGATTAGGAGGATATATATATGTTGTTACGAATCTTTCCTTTGTCCTTTTCTTTCTCTTTCTTCTCTACTTCGTCTTCCTGTTATCAACCCTACTATCAAGGGTCTCTCGTCTCGTTTGTCTTTAGTCTTGTTTGTCTCTAAGGAATATACACGATCGTCTATATACTTTGCTTCGCTTGGCATCGTGCCAGGAATTACGTGATCTTACCCCGCTTCGCCATAGTCCTCGCCTCGCCATAGTCCCTGCCTCGCCATAGTCCCTGCCCTGCCATAGTTCCTGTCTCGCCATAGTCTTCACTTCGCCATAGTCCCTGTCTCTCCTAGTATATGTACGAAGAGGTTGAGAACCTTATCTACTGTTGTCTATACGTCTACGCCTACGCTCGCCACTCTCTGTGGTACTACGTCCCCGATCTACTGTTACTCGGCTAAGCTCCATCTCGTTTCTGCCTCGGTTGTGAACCTAGGCCTTCTGTTATATTGTCTCCGCTTCGCTCCGTAACACCTCTCCTGACCCCTCCATCGAGAGTTGTTGCCCCTAATGCCTACTGCTTCTCCCAAAACCTCCAGCTGAGCCGCATCTGTAGTAAGTTCTAGGAGTAGGCTTTCCAAGTCAGCCATAGAAGGAACCGCTTCTCAGCTTTTCAGAGAATCAAAAACTGTCTCAAAGGGTTAAAAATTGGTTGAGAGACTCGATCTCGTTGATTCATAGGTCTAATACCATCATTAGGTTGTCAAGCCGGCTTCAAATCAAGAGCTGGCTGCGCTGACCAAATGATCTACATTGCCAAGTGGGGCTAAAATGGAGCTGGATCCCAAAACGCAAAGGCTCTATTAGAGGAAAACTTTATAGATGGATTCTCTGGTTATGAGAGCACCATTAGCTCAAGTGTTCCATCAAGAGCACTACCCTGAAATATTCGACTTGTTTGGTGGGTTTCGTAGTTACTCTCGATGGTATCCGGCCTCCCCCTCTCCTATTATTGCGCGAAGTGCTCTCTTGGTGCCATAGTACCCCGCAACTTAATGCCTTGTACTGATAAAGAGCTTTTGGGGGATTTCCGGTACACCCTATCCATGTAGTATCCATAACTCAACACACTACACCCCCTGTCTCGGAACTAGGAACCATGATCATAACTCTATACCATACTCCAGAACCCCCCCCAAAAAAAAAAAAAACATACCTCCAGCAAAGGCCCAATATTTACGGAAGCTATAAATAACGAGCTAACAGGAGCAAAACTAGTAATCGGTGATATAACCCCGATGAACACGCAGAAACCACCCACGCGTGTCCAAAGAATCAAGACTCATAACCCACTTCCTGGAGGAAAATATATATATACGCCGAGATGTCGCTCATAAGCTTACAACTCTTCTCGGCGCGGTCATTCGGCATACCCAGCCCTGGGTATGCCTTCTTAGCAGCCTGATAGACTAGTAATCTACCCATCCCCAGTCACGCACTCCATCAATCAACTATTCGCTAGATAGAGCAACCCTCTCAGATTTGCTTCTCGAATAAACCGTGCACCATGAAACGAGGCATGAAACATCTGCCCTCAAGCCAAACACCACTTCCAGTCCAACTCGGAAGTTTTATCAGAGTAAGCCGTCTATGACACCAACGATAAGAAGTACATAAAGGTACTTATCTATCACAATGCATTGCCCAAGGCCTGAAGAAAATGATGCCAAAATCCCCCCTAGCCGTTCCTCAAGACACATTCTTAGTGATGGGCCGAGACAAGACGGGACAAGACTTGGAGGGGTCTTGTCTTGCTTGTCCTGTATCTTTTCATTCTAGTCTCGAATGTCTCGAGACAAAAGCCTAGTCGTGAGGCTCCATGGCCCTGTGACTTTGACGCCAGAGTTGGCGGGAGGGAAGCCTGTTTCAAAACCCTAATCCTCGTTTGAGAGTTTGTACCATGAGCTTTACGGTAAATTGGGATGGGTTTGTTAGGCTCTACACCGCCGAGTGATATCAAATTGTATGTTGGAAGAGGTCTTGTCTTGTCCTGAGATATGTAACCTGTCTCGTGCCCATCACTACTCCAGGCCATGCAGATGTTACATTCTCGAGCGGCCCCAATAGCTCTGGGGCTAAGCAGCGCGAAACATACCATGTAATTCATCTTAAACACTTAGCTCACGGGAGAGCTCATTTCCCAAACGCAAATCTCGTATATATGCGACTGCAACACCTTGAAGTGCCCTTTATTCACACAATTATCAGAGAGCTAATGCTTCTAATAGTGCTTTTCTTGTGAAGTACTGGGGCGGTACTAAAATTCCCAGCTACTGCCCACCGAGGCCACATTTCTCACGGTAGCAGAAACCCCCTGACAATATATGATGCTTACTGGCCCGGCGGAAACAACTCAATATTAACTCTCCAGCCCCAAGGCTCCCCCTCGTGGAGCCACAAAGCGTCTCTTAAAACAGCACAACCTTGGAACCCCATCCAGTCCAGAAGCGGTGTAAAAAAATCTATTCAAACACCCACTCGACACGATAATACCCACGTCTCTACAAAGTTTACTCTTGGAGCAGAGCCGCAGAAGCCGAAAGCGAGAACCTAATCCTATCATGGTTCATAATCCCCAAGAGCCTCCCGTCCCCGCTATCCCCCCGACAAAACTGCAAACAGATCAAGATATGATCTGCTCGGCTACCGACTCTGGAATAACCATTTAGGGCATTGAATATCTAGGATATATTCCCACTAATGCTATCCCAAGGTTAAACGGGGCGCCGGGCAGTATAAACATTACTTCATTGATTTTCTGCGTCCTGCTCAAACTTTCAGGATAGAACCCACCCTAAGACCAAGTCCATGACTTGGAACAGATGATACCTTTACCCCCAGATAACAGACCCCTCCCCCTATGCGGTTACATAGCTTACCACCGATCTTATGGCGCCTCCACCATCTCACGAACCAACTCATCAGTTTAGAACCTATCTATATGCTGAGTGGTGTGAAACATATTCGCCCAAATACCTAACCCACGATAAAGCTCACGTACCACGTTGCAAACCCCAAGTCCATGCTTGGACCATACCATTATCAAGATCCATAACCTATATCAAAGCTCCTATCATGACTTCGGGTATTCTCAAGCGGGACCTTTCGTTCCCGTAATCCCTCAGTCAATACCATCATGGGACTAGAAGCGTCTCAGTCAATTGAGGCTGATGACTGTTTGAATTACTTGGTACACCGAACACTTGGGACACCCAAAACTTGGAACACCAAATACGGGTCAGATCTTTCTTGATGACAACCAAACACCAGTTGGGACAATGCGAACACCCCTTTCTAACCGTTGAAATTTTACGTGAAGCTCTTGCAGCAGCCCATTTACCTACGGCCTCACTTCCAAGCAAGCCGAAGCCCAAACCTAATGATGTCTTGAATCCATCGAAACCAGACGAGACCCCCCCAAAACCCCTTCTCCCCTGTGCGGGGCCGCATGCAATGCATGTAGCTTTGTTCTTCATAGCGCGATTGCGCAAATCCCCAAATGACCCCCAGCAACCCAAAGCTGTCCTGCTCCTGAGCGAGAGCACGTTCATGTTCATGTTCATCAAAGAATCAACCCACATTCCCACTTGATGTAAAGCCTATAGACCAGCAGAAGTAGCAGAACCAATCTATCCCACGACCCACAACCCACCGAGGCAGCAACCCAACCAAGTAGAACTCCAAATCCAAACTAAATTCTAAGCCCTCCTGTTCCCAAACACCGCCTTGCAGGCCCTCCAAGGAGGAAGAGGACTAGAAGGAGAAGAAGCCAAACCCAAAAGATCCAAACCCAGAGGAGCCAAACCCGCTACCCGCATGCCAAACTTTCTCGGCCCCTCGGTGGACCCAGAGGCCGAGAGAAAAGAGCACACAGGTGGGCCAACTTATGCCCGTACTCAATTTAGCGTGATTATCCTAATTGGACGCTGATGATGGTACATGAATGCGTTGATGGTTGATGGTTGATGGTCGGTGATGATGTGAGATAGAAGGGAAGTGTGGTTGGAAGGAAGTTTGGTTGGGAGGAAGTGTGGTTGGGAGGAAGTGTGGTTTGGAGGAAGTGTGGTTGGGAGGAAGTGTGGTTTGGAGGAAGTGTGGTTGGGAGGAAGTGTGGTTGGGAGGAAGTGTGGTTGGAAGGACAGGTTTTGTCCGTCGCACAATCACAAAATATCACTCGAACCACCTGACCAAGCTCCCTCCTCCCCTAGACCACCCACCCCCTTTCCTGCTGTACTACACACACAACCAAGAATTTATTTCACCGTTGGTAAATGAGTATATGCAGTCCCATCCATTGTTCCCGCGTGTAATCACAATTTCAGGGACCGCGACCGTGGCGGGTAGAAGCCCAGGGTGGTGGTGGTGGCGGGGGTACAGGTACTAGAATTTATCCACAACTGTAAGTGATGAGGTATGGTAGTACACATATCTTCCGGCCCTAGATAGATAAAAAGTCTGGTTTGGAATGGTACTGATGAGAATTGTGGTGGTACAGGTTGGTGCGGGTTAATGTGGAGGGGGGGGGTCGTAAGGTATGGTGGAGACGGCCCAATCTTGGTGATTCTCCCTCAATCTCATGGTCTGTCCGGTGCAGAATGCGGTCGTTGTAACCGTAGTCTATAGAAAGAAGAGGGGGGGGGGCATGGATTCTCTAAAATTGAACGAGAAGTTTCTCTAGACACCTTGGATTTCGGCTCTGGAATAAAAGTGTTTCTTGTAAAATGTAACCTGCACGAACTCAGTTGACCTTTAACATGGCTACGGCCTTTTATCTTTTGTGAACCGTAGCAGATCCAGATGTACCATTGACTACATGAGTACTTGTGCAATGTTTTAATAAATGTGTGTCCGCATATGCAAATAAATTAACCGCACTAAACAAAAAGACAAATAACCGAGTGAGAGTCCACGACATGCATTTGGATCCATAATCTCACCTGGCCGGAGCTGAGTTTAATTTCAAGCTTAATCTCCACATTAAGTATTTCCCCTACAATGACTCCCCCGAAGCTACCTAAAACGGGAACCATATCTTTGGCTTCTATAATCCAAGGGGCCCATAGCTTGTGGAAACATATTTTTATTCCATTCGGTCATGAGGGGAACCGACTGCATGTTAATTATGTGGTTTTTAATAGGTTCGCTGAAGAGATGGTAGCGAGTGATAGTTTATGAAGAAAGTAAGCACAGCCTGCTTCAACTACTCATGTAATCTGTGTTGGATTTGAGCAAACCTGAACGCGCGGCGCGTGATATCAGCAAGCAGAGCAGATCGGTGACGATTAACGGTAACGATAAACGGTGACGATAAACGTAGACTACCTCATAAGGTACATCACTCCGATCTTTCCCTCTCTCTCTCTTTCTCTCTGCCATTAGAGCCCTGGATTTACATCCCCTGCTGTACTGATACTGCACTGATCTGCCCATACTTTGAGTCAATCAATTGATCAATAATAAGATGGGGATGAGTTGAGGAGAAAGAGGAGAAGAAGAAGAATACTAACGGCAAAGCAGAGAATTAAGCAGAGTGATTTCCTATGATGCATGCACACCCCACCAACAAAATTGCTTGGCTACATATATTTCCTTGTCACGTGGTACGCGGGGAAGCAGCAGCTGCTGTTCGTAGGAAACTACACGCAGGTGAAGAACGTGCAACGACGTCACAGCTCTTTGCACTTCATTCTACATCTTAAGGAATTTGGGGTGTCTAATTCTCACCATCTTCTCTAGGACTCACCCCCCCAAACCTACAAACGCTACATCATACACTCACGCAGTGACTGTGATATAAGAAAAGAAGATGGCTTCCACTACTACAAATATCCCTCAGGAACTACATTCAGACGGGCTAGACTATCGTATCGACATTAACACTCACACCTTCAGCACTCCCTCAAAACTTATTCATAACCAACAAGATGTCGACCATTTCCTCACCTCTCCCGCCTACAGGCTCATAACCTCCTTCATCGTCCATCTGAATGCCTCCGTCTCACCTCTCGAACACTCCACAAACACCCTCCGCAATCCCTCTAACTATACCCTCGTCTCCCCAACCATCACCGTCTCCCCAGAAGTCCAAAATATCATCGACCTTCTCCATGCCCTCGAGAACCTCATCACTCAAGCGCCACCAGAATCTGGCCCCCGCCGCTTCGGTAATGTGGCCTTCCGCAAATGGCACACTCTCGTTGGGGCTTCTGCGCCCGCGCTGCTAGCCCAGCACCTCCCAGCCCGCATCGCCTCCCACGCCGATGCCAAAGCCGAGCTTCTCCCGTATCTCCTCGGGTCCTTCGGGTCTTCGCAGCGTCTCGACTACGGCACTGGCCATGAGCTCTCCTTCGCCGCGTTCCTGTGCTGCCTGTGGGTGCTGGGCGAGTTCACCCCCGGCCGAGATGAGGTCGCACTGACCTTGCGGTGCTTTGACGCTTATTTCCACCTCGTGAGGAAGCTAGTACTGACTTATACGCTCGAGCCGGCGGGATCTCACGGTGTCTGGGGGCTCGACGATCATGCTTTTCTGCCGTATGTATTTGGCAGTGCGCAGCTGACGACCTATCCGCCCAGCAGTAGCAGTGGCATCGGCGGGGCGGCGGAGGCGAGTGCGAATGCGCCCAAGATGGTGGATCCTGCGGTTGCGAGTGCGCTCGAGGATGTACCGAAGCCCGGCGATGTGGTGACCGGTCAAGTCGTGGAGAGGGAACGCCTGCGCAATTTGTATTTCGGCGCGGTGGGCTTCATCTACGATGTCAAGACCGGGCCGTTCTGGGAGCATAGTCCTATTCTGTACGATATCTCGGGGGTGCAAGGCGGCTGGGGAAAGATTAATAAGGTATGTACAATTCTGTACTCTTGCCCTCTTTTTTTTCCTTTTTTCCTTTTTTATTTTATTACTAGCAGCTACTCTACTGCCTACTACCTTGTAGCTAGAGTAGTAGCTGCTTCTACTATTATTCCAGATCTTCTATTGAGCGCGCCAGATCGGGGGTGACGCTAATAATTGTTTTTTTTTTCCCTTCTTTTTTTTTTTATTAGTACTACATGAACTTCTTTTTTTTTCTGTTTCTGTTTCTGTCTTATTTTATCATTCTTATTTTTTGCTAATTTGCAATGTTTTCTTTTCCTCCAGGGAATGCTGAAAATGTACAACGCAGAGGTGCTTGGAAAGTTTCCGGTAGTCCAGCACTTTCCCTTCGGCAGCATCTTCAATTGGGGTGTTCCCAGCAGCAGCAGCGACAGCAACAGCAACACTGCTGCGACAACTCAACAACATTCTAACAATAACAATATTAATAGCAGCACCTCCACCTCCCGGGGAATCCCCGACACAGCATCAGCACCAACAACCAGAGCTCCCTGGGCCACAACGAACAACTCATCACAATCACCGATACCAAACACCTCCGCGACCACCACCACCAGAGCTCCCTGGGCGGCAGCCGGAACATCCAGTGCATCAAACACCCCATCCACCAGAGCCCCCTGGGCCAAACCACCACCCAGCAGCATAATGACCACGAAATCCGGTGAACAGCCCCTCACCACCGCTCCCTGGGCTGCCCCCAAGGTCCCGCCGTACCCCACTTCGGCCGGAATCAGCACCACATACCCGCCCCCGCTGAAGCAGCTGAGTGGGGAGGATACTGTTGCTCCGTGGAAGCTCGGCGGTGATGATTCAAAGCCGGTGTCGCCGCCGCCGGCGACGGAGGCCAACTTGGGGCCGAAACGGACATCGTCGCCAGATAGTCGGTTGGCGGCAAGCCTGGATGGCGAGGAGGCGGAGAAGAGGAGAGGGAGCTTGGGCACTGGTGGGGTTAGAGTTGCGGAGACGGGTGACCTCAGATTGGGGAGGAAGGGGAGTGTAGTGAAGGGAGAGGGGGATAACTGAGTAAATCAGATCACGTTGTGGGAAATGTGATAATAAAAGATATCATGTGGTGTATTAACGGCGTTACGAGAAGGTCATCATTGTCATTGTCATAATTCTTGTTAACATGGTGTACTGTTTTAGTTGTTAGTTAAGTGCTTAGTTACTTGGTAGTAGTCATAGCACTTTGAGTAACAGTATTAAAGTAGAGAGTCAGTGGGTAGTATTGCAAGTAGTAATAGCTTGAATATATGCCATCACCACCCAAACCAACATGGATCACTTTTTTGTTTTTGTTTTTGTTTTGTTTTTTGTTTTTTGTTTTTTTTCCCTCCCCGTGCGCACTGTTTTATCGTTATCTCGTGGTCTCTATCCACTATCTCGTGATTATGCCATCGTGATTGCGACTGACTGACTCCCTATTAATTGTTGGGGTATATCTGGGGGTGGTGGTTCCCTTATCCGGCACCCATAGCTCCTTTAGATAGTTAGGTTGACAGATTATAGATGTCTCTCCTTCTTATCCCTTCTGCTTTGGGCTTTAATTTATTTTGTTTGGTTTCGCGATATACCCTCCCCAATCACCATCCATCCACATCCATCCTTACCATCACCAACATCATCACCATCACGACCGTCCATCATCATCATCATCATCATCATCATGCAGGCGATGCACAATCCTGCGATGAGAGGAGGGAAATCCTCACATGGAGTAGACAGGTAGACAGGTAGGTACCAAGGCGCGCGGAGGCCACCGTAGACTACAGCACAGGCAGGCAGGCACAGGCACGATAGACGAGAGCGGGATTTAAATCTCGGTGCATACATACACATACACATACATATGCAAGTCAGTCAGGAGGCAGACAGACAGGCACGTAGGCAAGCCCGCACGCATGCCCGCGGGGCGGGTATTTATATCATATCTCCCGGGAAAGTAACTAAGTGGGGTGGAGGGGAGGGGCGAGGGGAAATATATGGGGGAAATGGGTATATGGAATTAATGGATGGGGAAAAGGGAAACGGGAAAAGGAAGGGGGGGTGAAATCCGGGCAGACATGACGGATATGAATAACATGAATGACAGTTGCTGTTGTGGTGGTGGTGGTGATGCATACCCGTTCATTAACTACCTAACTACATATTTATTTCTCTACTAGACAGGCAGAGTAACGTGTAAGAACTAAGAAGTGTGTATATATAGGTATATGTACCTATGATATGTTTTTTTTGATAGGTAGTTTTTTTTTTCCTTCTCCATATGACGACGAAAACAAAAGTTCTCATCCAGTAGGGTTTTAGCACCGGGCACCTCCATCGATACTAACATGGCTCTCGATGAGCTGTCTTCTCTTTATTTTTTTTTATTTTTTATTTTTTTATTTTATTTTTGTTTCTTTTCCCCGGAAATGTAGTCGCAAGTTGCCGAGAGGATGGAAAAAAAAAAAAACAATGTAGCATCACGAATCGAGAATACGGGAATCGGTTCGCCGGCGAGTTGTGTTTTGTGATTCGGGGGTGGGCATGGTCCATGCAAATGGGGGTTGGGTTGCAGATGAGACTTTGTAGAGCGAGCGAGCTGTTGTGCTCAGAGATGGGGCTTCTTCCTCACTTCACCTACTGGAGGACACTTGCACTAACTTGGTTGGGCTGACTGGCATGGCATATGCAGGTAAGGAAGGGTAAGGTCGAGAAGGATCAAGAGAAGTGTGAATAGAGATCGAGTAAGTGGTAGGGCTCTCTGCTCGAGCTAGGTACTTCATAGCTACTTTAGCTATGAAGCTACCCATGGCTTGGAGAGTTCCACTCTACTATTACTACTACTACTAGCAGAAGCTGGTATAGGGTGGCTAGAATAGAAACCGACTGGGCTGGAGAAGATTGAGAGAGAGAGAGAGATATCGGGATTGGGAAGAGGGCTGAAAAAAAAAAAAAAAAGGGAGCCTGGGGGGATTGCAATTATTTGCTGGGTGATGCTGCCCTACTACATGTATGTACCTACATAATTTTACCTGCGCATGCCATACATGCGCTCCACTTTGGTAGGACGACAATAATAGAGATCACGAAGATTTGCAAGAGCATTGGGGGAAAAAAAAAAGGAACCCCTACTGATCTCAGACACCCTGCCCTCTCCCCCCCAATTCCCCCAAACACTCGGCTGCAGACACGGCACAAGGCTACTACTGCGGGACGAACGCTGTTGGTCTAAGATTCACAAGAAGAGAGAGAGAGACGAGAGACAACAACCTGTTCGGGTGGTGGTGCACCGTTCTCCTTTACCATAGGGTCTCCCTTTTTTTTTCTTCTCTCTCTCTTCTCTTCTCCCCCCCCCCCCCTCCCTTCTTCTTCTTCTTCTTCTCTTCTCTTCTTGACCTGCCTTCCTTCCTCTTCACCATCCTTTCTTTTCCACACGTACATACACTCCTGAGTCGAGTTGTTGTGGTTCGTATTTTAATTTTCGTTCCTTTCCCTCTTTACCCACTGCATTGCATTTGTCGTAGTGGTTGTGCCTTTCCGGGATTGGGAGTGAGAGAAAAGAAAGAGAGAGAAAAAACGTTTGGTTTGGATAAAAAGGACACGCAGAGATAACCCCTCCATCCAACGCACATCTACGACAAGAAGAGCTCATACAAAGATTACTCTTTACGAATTCCGACAAAAAAACAACACCAGCAACAGCCCCATCACAATCGGCGGCTGATATATATCCTTCTCTTCTACCTCTACTACTCTGGTTACGGTCAATATCCACACGCGCATTCCCCCTGTTAGCTACAAGTAGTAGCTATTACTACTATTACTGCATAGGTAGGTCCCTGCTCATCCATCCCCCCCCTGTTCCCAGGATCACTTTAAAATCCTCCCCACCACAACTCCTGCTTCTCTCCCTCCCTTTTTTTCACCCCCGCGCTGCTGTTGCTGGCTGTATTTAAAAAGGGTCCTGAAAACAAAACCAACACTCTTTTTTCTTCCCTCCCCTTCATATTCCCTACGCCCTGGCACTACCTGGGGCTCCTCGTGAACGTGTCAGCCGGAAATACTAACTTATAAACCCACTATCTGCAGTTTTAGAACAGAAGACCAAATATTCAATAACAACCCCCCCCCCCCAAACTCTATACACACCTAGCCCAACACAACCATGGCTGACCCCTCACCCCCGAGCACCGCAACTGACCCCGTAAAAGAAACCCACCGTGAAGAGGCGGCTCCCAAGAAGCCCAATCTTCTCGGCGCTGCTAAACGCCCAGCCACCGCAACCACCGCGGCAGCAACCTTCGCCGTCGGGGGTACCGCCCCCAACGGAGTACGACGCTCCGCAACTGGCACAGCAGCCGGCCCCCAGAAGCCGCCAGTTAAGCCCGCCAGCTCAGTCTCAGTAGGCAGTGCAGGTACTCTCCCGAGCTCCAGAAGAGTTCCTTCAGCGGCCGGCGGTGCACCAGCCCCAGGAACTAAGCCAGCACCACCCACGAGAAGGACTGTCACAACCCCAGCAACTCCAGACAGGAAAAGCACTTCCAGCAACGGGCCGACAAGTCCTGAGCGGAGAGGTTCCAGCCTTTTCGGAGCAACTAGGAAGCCGGCTGCTCCCCCCGCAGGCCTCAACACACACAGGTCCCGTGGGTCACTCAGCACCCCCAGCGTTACTGGCCGCAGCTCAGTCAGCAGTCTTCGTGAGGCCGCGACAAGCCCAAGGCCGCCCAGTGCAAATGGCAGACCCGACAGCTCTGCTGGTGCAAGATCACCCTCGGTAAGAAAATCTGCAACCGCAAACACAATCGCTGGAAAACTTGTTTCTGGTGGCCTGCGAGCGAAATCGAGCTCCGGGGGTCTTAGCTCCACTGCATTGCTTGAAAAGGAGAAGGAGCTTGAGGCACTGCGGGCAAAGGTTACCGAGCTGGAAGAGCAGAACAGGCAGATTGTTGAGGAGCTTGTCAAGGCGAAGGAGGAAAGTGAGGCCGTATCGCCCGAGAAGACTGCCGAAGCCGCGGCTGCCCTTGCGGAGCTGGATGCGGCAACGGAGAAGCTGACTAAGGCCCTGGAGGAGGTGGATGAGCTGCGGGCGAGAATTGCAAACCTCGAAGAGACGGTATGGTTTTCACATGATTGGGGTAATGATATATCGCGGTTCTGACAATTTTGTAGATTGCCGAGCTTAGAGCAGAGAGTGCCACCGCACAGGAAAAGAGCGCCGAGCTTGCATCGGCTATGCGGCTGGAGGCTGAGACTGTCAAGAACGCCTCTGAAGTCATTGGTGTCAAGCACCACGAGGAGATTCTATCCCTGAATAACAAGTTTATGGCCAAAGAGACCGAGCTCCTTGGGAAGATCGACAGTCTCGAGAAGACACTTGAAAACTTGAAGAATGATCATGCTGAGGAAGTTACAAAACTCACCAAGCAGGTTGAAGAGGTAAGATATCGAAAAATAGACTGTAGACAAATTTTGTATTAACATGGTAACGACAGGCTGTTGAATCTGTCAAATTAAAAGCTGCCTCCGAGAGCGGTGATCTCCAGCAAGCTCTTGACGCCCAGAAGGAGGCCCACGCCAAGGCTCTTGAGGCTCTTACTATTGCACTTGCGGCCGAGAAGGCTTCTTCTGCACAGGGCGCGGCTGATTCTGAGAGCGTCATAAAGAAGCATAGCGAGGAGCTCGCAGCTTTGAAGAAGAGCCTTGAGGAGTCAGATGATCTCTTTATGCAAGCTCAGGCGAAGGCTAACGCGGCCCTTGAAGCCCGTGAACGCGAGGTTGATGGCCTTAACGGTGTCGTCAAAGCTCTTCAAAGCGAAATCGAGAAGCTTGCAAGTGACAAGGCGATCGAGTTGCAGGAGAAGATCAAGGAGCTTAACGAGCAACATGAAGCCAGCATCAAGGAGGCTCAGGCTAAGGCCGAGAAGATTGCCGAGGAGGCTAACGCCAAGATTGAGGCTCTGACTAAGGAGCATCAGGCACAGCTTGAAGCCGGTTCCGGCGCTCTCGCTGCCCAGCTTTCCGAGGCCAAGACTGCCGCTGAAGCTAGGGAGGAAGAACTCCTTGAGCAGATTGAAGCCGCTCAGAAGGAGTCTGCTGAAGTCGCCGAGGCCGCTCAAAAGGGCGAGAAGGAACTTCTTGAACAAATCGAAGCTGCTCAGAAGGAATCGGCCGAAGCCATTGAGGCTGCCGAGAGGAGCAAGGAAGAGCTTCTCGAGCAGATTGAGATCGCCCAGAAGGAATCCGCTGAAGCGGTCGAGGCCGCTCAGAAGGAAGCAGCAGAGAAGGTCCAGGTTGTCACAAAGGAGAGCGAGAACCTGAAGAAAGAGTATGAGGAGAAGATTGTAGATCTCCAAAACAAGGTTACTGGATCCGCAGATGAGAAAGACAGGGAGTGGCAGAGCAAGATTGAGCAGCTCAAGAGCGCTCATGAAGAACAGATCAACGCACTTATAATCGAGCTTGAGGCGTCCCAGCAAGAAACCCAAGAGTTGTTGGTAGTGGTTGAGAAGGTTAAGCAAGAGGCCAGCGAAAAACTTGAAGCGGAGATCGAGAGGGGTCAATCCGAGTCTAACATTCTTAAGAAGACTCTCGACACACTGAACAGCGACCTCACGGTTTGTTCTCTTAGTATAGTAGTGTGCCGTATTATTAGACGCTAACAGCTCCTACAGGACAAGGAAGAACAGCTCGCAAAGTTCAAGACCGATCTTGAAAAGAACGTCGAGAGCCTGGCTGCAAAGGCCGCGGTATGGATCTCGGTTGTTTCTCTACGTTTTCTGGGCAAGATTGTTTACGATCATTACAGGAAATCGCCGAGCTCGAGGAGAAGCATGTCGTTGCTATTGAATCTCTTAAAACCGAGCATGCAACTGAAATCGACACTCTCAAGAAGTCGTACACTGCTGGGAGTGAGGAGAAATATGCTACTCTTAATGCCAAGTATGATGAACTAGTCAAGGAGCTCGCAGCCGCGAACGAGGACCACCATACCGAATTGGAAACCGTAATTGCAGAGAATAAGATCGAGATCAAGAAGCTTACAGAGGAGTTGAAGAAGTCTGAAGGAGAGGCGCTTTCACAGCTTGAGGAGAGCCACGGCGAAGTTGTTGCCCACCTCGAGGGAGAGATTGCTGAATTGGAGAAGGCAAAGTCGGAGCTCCAAGCTGCCCTGGATGCTGCACCGGCTCAGAGCGAGATCGAGACCCTTAAGGCTGGGTTTGCCGAGGAAAAAGCAGAATCTGTAGAACAAATCCACAAGCTTAAGGAGTCTCTTGACGCCCAAATCACAGCCAAGGTGTCTCTTGAGGAAGAGCTCGAGAAATCAAAGGCCGCCAAGGAGGAACTTGCTGCACAGCTTGCCAGCATCCAGAAGGATATGGATGTGTTTAAGGCTGATAAGGAGGCTCTTCAAACTAATACTGATACTCTACAGTCTCAACTCCAGGAGCTCGCCGAGAAGTCTGCCTCTGCTGCCGAGTCGTTCGAGAAGCAGATCATCGAGATGAATGAACGTGCCAACAGCGATGCCACAACTCTTGAGCAAATTTACACTGCACAGATCGGTGATCTTGAGTTCAGAGTCGTCAGTTTGAAAGAGAAGCTTGCTGCAGCTGAGGCAGGAAACAAAGATGTCGGATCAAGCCTCCAGGAGCTCGAGAATGCTAAGAAAGAGAAGGAAGCGGCATTTGCTGAGGCTGTTAAGGAGCTTGAAGGGAAAGAGGCCATTATTGCCGCCGTCGAGAAGGAATTGGAGGCTCTTAAAGCCGAGAAGGAGGCTGCCACCACTGCCGCTGAGAAGGAGAAGGCGACAATCAAGGCTGAGATGGAAGCCGCTATTGAGGCTGCTAACGCTGAAAAGGAGGCCGCAATCAAGGCTTCTAAACTTGACTCAGTTGCCGCTATCGATGCAGTTGAGAAGAAACTTGAGTCAACGAAGACTGAGCTCGAAACTGCTTTGGCTGATGTGGCCAAAGAAATGGTTTCCCTCCAGGCTGGGGCCCAGGAGAAGGAGACTGCTCTTGAGATTACTACTAAGCAAAAAGCAGAACTTGAAGCCGCCCTCGAAACTGCTACTAAGCAGAAGGCCGAGCTTGAAAGCGACCTCCAGGTCTTCAACGACAAGCTTTCCAGCACCGTAGAGGCTCTTAGACTTAAGGAATCTGCCCTGGAAGACACAAGTAAGTCAGCTGAGGACAAGGACGCCGCTCTCGAGAAGGCTCTCAAGGAGGCTCGGGACAAGACAGCTGCTCTTGAAAAGGCCGAGGAACTTGAGATGGCATTGAAGGAGGAATTGGCCCTTGCCGAAGCTCTGTTAAACGAGAAGGAAGCCGCCATTGTCAACATCACCAAGGAAGCTGCCGCCAGACGCAGTGTTCTCGAAGCCGAACTCGCCGAGAAGGAACTCGCATTAAAGTCGAAGGAAGAGGTGAGCATAGAAGATGAACCCGATCTGGTGGAAGATGAGGAGGGCGCCGAGGATAGCGCCGAAGAATATATGGAAGTTAAGCATATCTCTGTTACAGGAATTGTCTGCAACCCACCTTCCCGCCGATGTGAGTTTTTGTCGGGAATTTTCTGAGAGAACCCATGCTAAAGGTTTATAGATATCTGGACTCCGCGCGCAACTTACCGAACTCGAAAACGAGAACGATAACCTGAGAAAGGAAACAACCAGGTGTGTATATCATCGGACATTCAATTCTTTATGCCTTTTTTGCGATTAGTGTACCCCCGTCCCTCCCTACTCTTCATGCATGCAGCGATGCGAAGCGGGGTATGTTTGGAATGTTTTTCTTACGGCGTCATGTTGTGCTGATCAAGTTCTCGTGGTAAACGTTGGGGGGGGTGGTTCTTACAGAGTCCTCAAATCAATCGAAAACATGCCGCTCGAACGTCGAGCGGCGACAGCCGTCCAGAGATTGGAGATCGCCGAGACAGCATAGATTGAAGCCAGGCCGGTCGCGGAGGGGGCTTGAGAGGAGAACCAGGGGTTCTTCGTCTCCGCGAGGTTGGAAGATTGAAGATTTTCCGATTTACTTTATTCGTAATGTTAGTGCTAGGATTGATGACATTTTCCCTTTTTTCTCATTTCAGGAGCGAAGTATAGGCTTTTTTTTTCTACTCCCCCCCCCCCCCTTTTTTTTTTGTTTTATGGTTTTCTTAATTTTAACCTCACCCCTCATCCTTTAACGACTTCTTTTCTTTCTTGGAGGGGAAAGTCTCCGCTACTTTTTCTAGTATCTATTTTTCTTGGTGTAATTACGATTTTCCTTGTTTTTCTCTGCTTCTATTTTCTCTCGATTAGCTGCGGGGTTAAAAAAAATATGTAAGTGGGTTGGATGTTAGAAGAAACGACGTCGATAATGTTTAGAAGTTGAATTTATGCTTGGCGACTTTTATAAGCTGTATTTTAGTGCGCTTGGTTGCATGCCTACCACAGCCCGGTTAGCTCAGTGGTAGAGCGTGTGGCTTTTACGGCGTTAAAACCGGCAAAGCATACCTCAATGTCGCGGGTTCGACCCCCGCATCGGGCTCTCACCAAATCTTTTGTCTTTGTTTCTCCTGACTAGCCTGTCTGTGACCAAACATTGCACTGACAGGATCCGGTGGGCCGATGGAAGTAGAACATATCTTTTGGGTGCTTGGGAGTCAAGCCTGCGCGCCTTGTTGTTGCACCGAGCCTTGTTGTTGCATCGAGCCCGGGATGTACTTTTATGTCCGTTTGCTCCAGTAGTGTTTTTCAACTAAGTCCTTGAACTGCTTCACGGGTCGTCGTCCTCCCTGGAATTTGAACAAGCTGCAGAAACACCAACTACATAGCCCCCCCGTCTCCATCCTTGCAGCAGCAACCGTGTTTCTACCAGCTCGCTGATTGGTCCAGACCATACCTATCGACACTTGACTCAACCAAACTCTTCTTCAAACATTCACGGCAGGAGATATATTAGGATATATATATACACATACCTACAGGAGAGGGAAGGCTGAAGCTTCCGGGCGAGACCGGCGCTCCCGTTTCCCCGGGGTGGTACCAGTGAGGGTTGATGCTGCTGCTGCTGCCATGCAGGAGGTTATGGATGGATGTATGGATGTATGTAGATGTAGATGTTGGCTACCATTATAAGAGGTGCTATGTAGGTACTAGCAGGTACCACCTGCAAGCCAGGCATTGGCAGCACACCCAGACAAGAGGATCGAAAGCTGGCTGGCTGGTTGTGACGTAGTGTGCAGGTGGGGGGGCGGTTTTGTTTTGTAGTAGACTGCAGTAGTAGTGGTGGTGGTGGTGGTTGAAGTGGTGGTAGAAGTGGTAGTAGGGTAGTATCGGCATCTGGCTATCTTTTATCGGCGGGGAGGGACAATCATGTTGTATCACTCGTGGACTAAGTTACATGTAGTGTTGGGCGGGCAGACAGACAACGGCGGTGATTAAGGTTTTTTTTTGGCATGTCGTGTTCTTTCTCTGCGCGCTCCCCTTCATTCCTTGCCCCCCCCCCCCCCCACTCGATACGAGACTGTACTTTAATAGAATGCTCCAGGATATCTACATGTATGTACCTATCTGTCAGTCTTCTATATGCAACCCCCCTTGGTCCCAAATAAACAAAAAAAAAAAACCCCCATCAGGAACCACGACCCTACCACTAACACCACCCCACAACCCCACAACACCACCACCCTACCACCCCCGCGGGGAAAGTACCCTAGAGGCTCATACTGCATCACTCGATCGATCGATCTGTACCTTATTGCGCTTTCCAGGTCGGTTGTCCGTTGTGGTGGTTTTGGAAAAAAAAAATTGAAATTCCAAATGAGTAAGTTTGAGACACTTCAAGTTGCCAAGTGTCCTTTTAGCAAACGAGGAATATAGTGGCCACAACTGCCCCCCACCACTTCCAACAACAACCACAGCAAAACCACATCTTTTCATCGCCATCAAACAATACAGTGATAAAAGCTTTAGTTCGGCAGGACTTCAGTTTTGAGCTATAGGTTTAGACCGGAAGGACTTCATCTATAGTTTCACTTATCTTTTCATTATCAACAAATTCATAGGACATAACGTTCCTCAACTATTGCTACCTTTTTTCTACTTGCTTATAAATTTTTGCTCTTATTCAACGAGTGGAGACGGAAATGCCAGCATCAACCTCTAAAGCAGTACTAGAACTATGTATTCGACGATTGGAAAAAGGAGATCCAATAATTGAAATTGCCAATGATGCTGAAGTTTCGACAAGAACAATTCACAGAGCACAACAACGGATATCTCTATACGGAGCTGTGCTTAAACCTCGACAGAACTCGGGGCCACCCCGGATCATAGATGATAATACCCTTCAATGGATATTATCTCTATTAGAAAAACGACCAACGCTTTATCTTGATGAAATTCAACATGAGTTATTAATCGCATATGGTACAACTTTTTCAATAACAACAATATGGCGGGCTTTGAGGCGTGTTCGATGGAACAAAAAAGTGGTTCGTTTTGCAATTATTCATGTTTAAAATTAATTTCACTAAATTTTTGTCTTCTGTATAGGCAATTAAAGCTGCATTAGAACGGAATGATGAGCTTCGATCCTACTACTTCTATCAGATCGGAACTTTTACCCCAGATCAGTTTGTCTTTTGTGATGAGAGTTCCGCGAATGAAAGAGTTGGTGATAGACGCCGTGTATGGGGACCAACTGGAGTTAAAGTTGTGAATCCATTACCTTTTTCTAAAGGTGAAAAGTTTTCGATATTGCCGGCATTAACCCTTGAAGGATTTCTTTGCTATGACGTTATTCAAGGAAGTTTTAATTCCGTACTTTTTTACTACTTTATCCGAGATACACTACTACCACGTTGTAATCCCTATCCAGCACGACATTCGGTAATTGTAATGGACAATTGTCAAATACATCGACATGAATTGATACGGGATTTGATTGAAACTGCTGGCTGTAAACTGGTCATGTTACCCCCTTATTCACCTGATTATAACCCAATTGAGATTGCGTTTGGTGTGATGAAGAAATGGATTTCCCGTCATCATATTGAATTTGGAGAAGCAATTCTACAAGGCAAAATGAGCGATTTTTTTGTATATGCAATGCTTTCTATTACTCCCGTTCAAGCAAAGGCATTTTTTAAAAGATCAGGATATATTTAATAATCTAAAGTTCATCATCAAAATCCTCAATAATAGTTGTGCTAGCACTGCTAGCCTTTACATGATTATAATATCGTTGAGCTTCATCAATTAACATACAAGCAATTCCGCTTGAAACGCCTAAAGCTAGAATAATATGCAAATTTTCCCGTCTGATAATTGACCTGAATACAAAACCAGAATCATTTAACAAAATTTCCGCTTCATTAAGCTTTGTCCAATGTATTGAATATTGAGAACGCAAAAATATAAAGTATTTCGAAAGAGTTAGCAGACTGACTTGTTCGCTTAATATACATTGCTCCCAAGAAATACCATTTTGTGAATCACTAGCATGAATTGAAAAAGACTCCATATCGGAATCATTATTTGAAGAGAAGAAAGATTCATTCACTGTTGCCGAGAGTTGTATTGGTGATGGACAAGGTAAAGAAGTGATATTTGAGTTTGTTTTGTTGCGTTTGAGCTTTAGTGTCTCCTTTTTAGCTTTGCTTGTTGGTAAAGGTGTGTATTTCCGGTGCTTCGTAGGAGTAGTAAATCCCATGTCTTTCCATGGAGGTTGATGTACTGTACATTCGCCCATTTCCACTTTTTTTGCCCATAAAGAAATTGATGAATGAGTCGGATGATGATGGTAACCAGACGTTAACGTAGTGATAAATGTTTCCCCCTCTTTACCTTGAGGACACTTCCCACCGCCTTCCAATCCCTTACATTGATGTAATTTCTTGATAGCCGTATAAGCTTCGAGGTGTTTACTAACTGGCTGTGAGCGAGCTTGTTGTAACTGTTCAAAAGTTGCTGTCTAATATTTTTTTAACTTCAATAAATTTTTAGCTTTTGAAGTTAATCATACCCGCTTTTTACTGCCTTGTTTTGATTTAGGTCCCAATTCTATTCTATCCTCAATTGAAGACAGCTCTGCGTAATTTGCTGTTACAACAAAGCTGATTATTCTTCTCGGATTTAAATCGGTAATTGAATTTCCTTCCTTCAAGATCTTTTCCCATCCAATTTTGGTAAAATCCGTAGGCCCGACAATATGATTTGGTTGTTTGGCAACAATTTGTATCGTTAATCCTAGCGAATGAAATCGTTGGTTGTCACAAACTGAAGGATTGAGTGTCTCAATATTTTTTTTGAATATAGAGAGAATCAATTCCCAAGGAGGAAGTGTAGCTTTCTCAAAATGATAAAAATCGGAATTGATTTTCTCCTTATTTATCATGATCTCTAAATCAAATCTCCATACGGGCTTGCCTTCTTGTCTTTTCCTGCATTTTGGTGGTATCTGTGTTGAAGAAATAGATGAAAGTTGCGAATCCAACTCGCAAAATTGAGAATTTGCATCCTCAAGTTCAACAACGGGTGCAAATATAAAATTTGGGGTAGTTTCGTTGAAGTTACTCAAAATATTCAAATTCGCGCCAATCGTGATTATCTGTTTAGATGCAAAAAATCGGCGATTCATTACAGAAACAATGACGAAGTGCTAAGCTAGATACAAAACAATACGCGAAAGTTTTGAGAAGCTAAACTAGGAAAATTACGAGTCCAACATACATATTGAAAAATTTTCTTTGATGGTTGCATCCTGTGTCTGTGCACTCCCTACAAACAATGTCTCAAACTTACACATTGGGAATTTTGATATTTTTATACGAGAAAAAATCTGTTGACAACCAACCTGGATATTGCAATATATACATACATATGTACACACCCTCCCTCAAATCCATTTTAACCATCCCGGACTCTAGCGGAGTAAATACTAAGCATTGCATTATATATATATGAGTATTATGTTGATAGCATCACCGACGATCCAGCGTTGACGATGTTTCAAAGTGCACTCTATATGTTTTTTTTTTTTTTTAAATCAGAGTTTCATTCGTTTCTAGGCACAAGAATATTGCATGCAGGGACTCCCTATGGCATAAACAAAACCTATCCCCTCCCAACCAACAAAGGAAACCACCAAAACACAAAACAAACAAAAGAAAATCATCATTCCACCCGCCAAAATAACAACCAATTTAGTATAGAAAAATTACATCACTCCGCCCGATTCTGAGACCAACGACGATAATAGTGCACTCTATATGTTGCATGCCATGTACGTACATGGATGTGTGTGGGTACATAAGTACTTTCCTGACATTTGGAAAATGGACCGCTACTGCATACCATACTAAATTTTGGACTTGGCGCGTATTTGTATGGCATGCAATAGCGGTCATTTTTCCAAACGTCAGGAAAGTACGAGTATATGTATTTTACCAACGGGCGGACCGAAAAGGGTATGTAGGGCACAAGCAACACCTCGTGGCTTATATCAAACAAATAGGCTGCAATATGGGAATGGTAGCAAAGGTAAGAAGCAATCTTTCCGACTTCCCCTCACTTTTTTTATATATATATTTTTTATTGTGTGTGCGTACCCCAAGACCATGGCCATGAATGGAGGAGTTGGAATCCCCACGCAAAGAAAGAAAAAAAGAAATACATGATCCGCATACAAAAAACACCCCCCATGAAATCAAAATAGGACATAAATCAGTGCATAAAATACCACCAAATCCCAAAAGAATTCCCCGCCACAAAAAAGAAAGCGAACGTGGTATACTCGAAGCAAAGTATAGAAAAGCATAAAAATGAACGCCATGCGATTGATATACATGGAACGTTCCCGCCCTCACGGAAAAGGTTCATGACAACTACGTGCTCACGCATAACTTTCCCCTCCAAGATATCAATGCCCAAGACAAGGAAAAGGAAAAATAAGTACCAAAGTAAAAACTCCTAGGAAATGGAAAACAAGCACTAGAAAGAAAATAAGGGATTTGATGTTGACATTTCATAAGGACAAACCAATCCCTCTATTAATCCTTCGTTCCCAATAATTTGCCCACTTACTACCACACTTCCGAAGTGATGCAAATAAACAAGTTAAATAGAAATAAAACCCACTCTCAAAAGACCAATGATGCTTGCTCAAAGTCGAATTCGGGACTAATGAAAGTCTATCGATTGGACTCCGACCTTTGTTAGAACATCCCGAACATCACTTTCTGCCACTACGACTCCGGTTTCCGAACATTTCGCTTTGTTCCTAAGCTCAGAGCACAGGATATCCATGTCTAACTCCCCATTGGCAAATTTAGGGTGAGAGCTGATATGGTCCCTACCGTCGTCCCTTTGAGTAAGTCTTAGCTAACAACGACGTGTTTTTGATGGAGAAATGAGAATATACCATATTTTATTACAACTCAACATCTTCTTTGGATCTTCAGCAGGAACAACCTCATCCTCATCGTCCTCATTATCTTCATTTTCCACTCGGTCGGCCTCCGCTACCAAATTTTTCTTCGGAGCGAATGGCGACTCGATGCCTTCGAAGCTGGCAGTCATTGGGAAGGCGTCTTCAAAGAAGCTCATGTTGATTCCAGCGTTGATTTCGTTGATGGGATCTCGGTAGTCGCTGAATAGTACTGGGTCGAAATTACCACCATTCTGTTGGGTTAACCAATCTAGTGAAGTTGGTGTGGTGGCGCTGGAATTGTTGTTGAGCTGAACCGCCTTCGGGATAGGGTTATGAGGGTTTCCGCATGCCATTCCTAGTTTCTCGCAGAAGGTAATTTCAGTTTCGCCGTCTAAAGGTCCACTCTTGCAGACGTAGCGGTCCCCGTTTGGAGCGATTGATATCGTACCGTCCTCGGTTGAATTATTTTGCTGATCATTGGATCCATTCAAATTCATTGGTTCAGGGCTTGTTCCACAAGAAGAACCAGGTCCATGCTGTGATACTGATGACGCCGAAGGTGATGAGGTGAAGTCTCTACCACCGTTCAGGCGAGGAGTATTCTGCACACTAGCGGAGCCTCCACCGCTATCGCTGCTCAGGCCATAGTCTATTTATTGTACCCCATTAGTTAAGACGTCAACGATAGATCCGAGAATAGTATAGCAAAGTAATTCTGAAGACAAAGTGGCAACTCACTTGCAAAAATGTCATCGTTTATCGTGCTAATCGATTTGTTCTTATCATCACTCTTAGGAGAAGTACTGGCGCCAGTCCCTGCACTCATTCTTTCAAGCAACGTACCGGGTCCCACCTTCACACCATCTCCGCTACCCTGGCGCCCAAAAGAACCAATACCACCACCAAACATAGGGAATTCAAACTGAAAGCCACCCGTACTAGCAAACAAACCTGAAGCACCTAAACCTGGCGTCTTTTGTACTTGGTGTAATCGCCGTCGGTAATCTTTTAACTCCACCTGCAGTCTATCCACTTGGGCTCGAAGAAGGCTATTCTCATGGTTTGCAGACTCTGATGCTTTCTCCAAATCCGTCACTTTCTGTTCAAGGTCCTTCAAATGCTTCTCTTTACGTTCTCGGAAAGCCCTTTGGGCGGCTCGATTCTGTGCCTTGCGTTTCGACGTTGGTTCTGATGTAAGCGGCTTACGTCCAGGCTTTTTGGCAGTTGTTCCATCTGATTCTGGGGATAAATTCAACGGTTAGTTGAGCTGCCCAACATGCCTCTTATGGGCTATTTAGAGGATGCTCAGTTCTTGTTTGAAATAAAATGGTTTAGCGGGCAATCCTTCTGGTAGGGAAAGGAGGATGAAACGTCACTGAGAAAGAAAGCAAACTTGTGAAGAGCGATGCAATTGTGAACAAGAAGCAGTAGGGTAAATTGGTATGTATATATTTAAGAAATTCAACTCGTATAGTATAGAAAGATAAGTTCTGTGTAAGCAAGAAGAAGGGGTGAACCCACCTCTCCTCTTTGGTTCTGCATCATGTGGATCAGAGCTTGGGCTTCCATCATCATTGGACGGCGGACTTTTTCTTTTCTCATTGTCCTGCGACATAGAGCCCGGAGTATCTGAATAAGAGGTTCCGTTCATACTGTTATCCACACCATCAAGACCTTCGAAGTCCCAGGGTCCTTCAGCATCCCAATCAGGATAGTCTAGGTCCCCGCCCATCAGCGGGGTGCCATCCGCAAAGCTACCGTTTAGGGCAGCTGTTGGTGGCGGAGTGCCGTTTCCATATTGTGAACTCATTGAATCTGGGGTACCGTTTTGTGAATTGTGTTTTAAGGACTGGGTGATCTGATTAACAGAAGGGCTTGTGAACAAGCGTGAGTCAGAGTTCGATTGAAGGGCGCGAAGCAGGAGATCCTGTTGATCGGGATCGAGATAGAGGCCGTCTGATGATGCTGTGGTCATATCCTCTCGTCAAATAGTTTAAGATGAGATTTCTGCTCTGGGAAATATGTAAATATTGGCAAGATAATTCTTAACTAAATGAAAGGAGTGAAATGCGCGGCAAAGGCCGAGTGGTATATAATCCGACAAGCACAGAGAGCGCCGGGAAGGAAATAGGCGCGGAAGCAACTATTAAATGCGCTGAAAGCAGAGAAACAATCGAGTTTTTCGTGTCCTCTAGCAGGTAGCTTCACGTAGTTACCGAGGATTGTCTCGAGTATCTGGTGATGAACCGAAATTGGGCTGTGCAGGAGACAAGAAATGGACAGGTCTAGGAAGTTATGAACGGGTGAATGGGTATGTAATGAGACCTAGATGTAGGACAAGGGCTTGGGGCTAGCAATAAAAGTTCCCAGGCTTTGGTAACTAAGAAGACCAAATTATATGTGAAGTGAGGGAGATGGAGTGAAGATGGAGATATGAGGGGGGGGGGGTGTGGTGGGTAGGGGGTGGCGGTTAGTGAGTGGATGGGCAAAAAAGAAGATTTGGGGGGGAGAGGGGAAAAAAGTGTGTGTTTCTGTACTGAAAACGGGTGATGGGTGATCTAAGGTGGGAGTGCTGCGAGATGCAAGAGCGAGGTCTGGAAGAGGTCTGGAAGGGTGCAATAGCGGTGGGGGAAACCTTCTGATGGTATGAGGTGAGCGAATTCTACCTAGGCCGCCTTGGTGGAAGACGGCGAAGAGAGCGGCGACGGCGGATGTGGACGGAAGATGATGTGTGGGCTGCTGCTGGTTTCTTCTCTTGATGGGACAGGCAGAACAGAACACACACACTACAAGGCATTACCGTAACTGTTAAGGAAGAATACAGAACAGAGAAAGAGAGTTTGGAGTGGAGGACATTTAATTGTGTCTTGCCTCATCATGTAGATACAGTACTTACATACCATACAGTACTGCACTCTACATTGTCGTATGCTACTACAGTCTACCATACAAGACTCACCCAGGTGCTTCGCGGGCGCAGCTCAAATACCAATGCCTCCTCCTCTTTTTAAGACAGAAGTTTGTAGTTACACTCTTTTTTTCTCTTCGCCTTTCTATCTACTTCTTTGTCCTCGTACTCCCGAGAGCTTACAAATTCACCATGCCCAGCAATACCAGGGATGAGTGTGGTGGGGTACGCATCTGCAAGGATGAGACGGTCGATGTTGTCTCATTGGTGGATCGCAACAATTGACTCTAACGGACTTAAGAGCTTCTTCCATATTCACAAGTCTATTTAACAAGACGTTTCCGGGTCTACTGGGTCTGCACATATACATATCACTAAAACCCAGTACTTATGCGAGTCCTTCATGCCATTAGGAGTCTCTGTTTTCTAGGCTTATTTCCAAAAAACTCCTTTTTAGAAGCATAAAGCCTTTTTACGACACTTCGGGACTTTCCACCGTCATGCTGCTTACTCTAGAGCACATACAGGTGCATTAGCCAGTGTCCGTGCTGGATCCTGGACACAGTACGCAAAAAAGATTATCAGGAGCGCCTTCAGTTGTTTTGACCTTGGCTTCCTCTTGCAGTCTCAAATAGAGGGTTCTATCAATGGGCTTTACGACAATCAAACTGAAATAAGGCAATCCTTGGAAAAAAATTACGATCATAGAAGCTATACCTATACTTATAAACGCTTAATACTTGAGATACGCGTCCGCTCCCAAGCGTTATCTATTATTACTTCCCAGACAGTTGATTCTTAGGCCGACCTAAGTAGCGAAAAAAACTTTCAGTGGTCTGAGGTGTTCTATTCCGGATGCCTAAAATCCTCTTTTCTCGAGGAACTGCGTCTCTCGATATTGCATACAAAATCCTAGCTATAGGGATATGTCCTGGAGCGCGTTCGGTTTTTCGGCCTTGGTCTTTACATGTCGTGAGCGGTTGGTTATCTGAGGAGGTCGGCGTTCCTCCAATCATACTAACCCCTTTTGCGATCAAGAAGCGGCGCAAATTAAGGTTAAGGCCGCCGGGCTGATCTCCAGGGAGAACAAGCCTGCAGCGCATGATACGTACGATACTCACAATTACCCACCGGTGAATTAAGCGGGCATATTCAATATAAAGGGCAGCAAGATAAGATATCATATTGAAGCGGCCGACTTTCAAGTGATATTCACTCAGAATTACGTGGGTTAACACCACAACATCTTAAGACAGTATTTCTAGTTTATGCAACTACACCCGCCCCCTATTAGGAAGGGCATAGTACGAACACGATTTTTCCCCGCATATGTGTACAAAGATTAGCCATCAGCACCTAGAGCCAGGCCCTAGGCCCTAGCTAGGGGAAGTGCCTACGTATGATTTGAAGATCTATCTTAGCACGCCCACATATACCTGCCAAAAATATGTTCTCGCGCATTTAATCAGTAACGTACATCCCCCTATTGGGCTGTAGTCTGTACTAGTCTCCACTGGAACCACATTTAACCTAGCGAATCACGACTCCCAAAGCCAGACATACAACAACATCAACTGCTTCGTACAAAATGCTGCCAGTAAAACCTTTGTGGTGCCCTCAGTGGAATCTGTGTCGAGATACCAGAGCCTTTAAACTTTATCAAAGTTTTAACAGCTATGTTTGTGTTTAGCCCTGCCTAATTTCACTCTCTCGCTCCGCCGCGGGGGTGACAGTCGGCTTAGGCGTCTTCAGCTGCTGAGACCCTAGGGATAGGTCGAGATAGATCTTTCCCGGGCCTGGACCCAGATTACAAGAATCATGGTTTTGGGTATTAATCGCTGCACTATAGAACCATAAATTCGAGGCTCTATTTATAAAAACTTGAACATTTCATAGGCCTAAAAACTCACAAAGGAACTGATAGCCACTATATGTTACCATAGCCGAAAAATCTTGAAGCCTAGTGTGCTTTTCAAGTTCTGAAGAGCTTGGGTGAGTTGCTATATATTATTTTTACCTATTGCGTTTTTACTCTATTCAATAGATACCCCCGATCATGTATACCGGCCGTAAGAGACCAGTCGCCAAGCAGAGAATTTACGAGTGATATATCATGATTAAGGCGCTACGGTCATGACAGAGCCAGAGGAATATTATATAGCACTCAGCTCAGCACTGTTTCTTGGGGAAAAGGGGTTAAAACTATTGTTTTAGGGACAGTCTGTTAAAGGTGATCACTAATCTTGTACCTACCGTGACATGTACTCAACCCAAGCATATAACGGTAGAGCCCGTGAAACTGGATCGATGTAGTTGCAAAGGACTCACCGAGCACGACATAGCCCCTACCCCCAACGGTATGATAATGCCTCGTCCACAATACCGAAAAGATAAGGTATCTCATTGTTGACAGCTTTTTTATTCTTCGGTGACACTTGGCAGATCATTAAGTGACGTTTGTTGGTATCGTCACAAACAGAAAATCGATATATATATATGTTTAATATACTCTCTGATGTAATTGTATGATCATGGAGGAGCCATCACCTACTTTGTGGCTATTTACCCACCAAAGTTGCTTCATGGGGACCCTTTATCCCAAGTGAGTAATTATTGTTCAGGATGCGCCCGGAAGCAATTTCCACGAAATATCATAGAATCTGATAGTTCTGCCGTGGAGCTCCGGAGCTACAGGTGTAACGGATGTTCTGAAAATCGGTTGAAACTTCTTGAGAGGGGTCCGGTAGTTTCAGGTTGTTTATCAGTCTTCCTGCGCTGGCATGGTTGGGTTACATCTAGACAGCTTTGGGTGATACAGACACTGCCGCGGTTACCCTCCTAGCGCCAAGAATACAACATTTTGGTGAAGCTTTCTTGATTCGGTTATTATCGCCATCACCACCATCCTCACAGTTTTACAAGACCTGAAGCACCTGCATTCTCTTACTCCCATCCTGGTCTCTTTCTCTATCAGCTTGAGAAACTCGAAAAGGCTTAGTTCATACACGGAAGACCTCCCACATCATGACATCAAACGCTATAGAACTAAAGGAATACAAACTCCAGGTTAACTTCTTCCCGCCCCCCCCGTTGTTTTGGGCAAACCTCTGATTTTTTGTCGTATAGCTTGAATCCGTCCAAGCTGCCCTGAAGGCCGATCCTGATAATGCGGAACTCTCCGATCTTGTAGGTGAATTGGAGGGGATGGTAAATGCCCTTGCCGAGCAACTCGCGGAAGAACAAGCCCCCGCGCCATCTGCTTACCCGTCCTCTCCATACGGTAGTACCAACAATAGTAGTAAAAGGGACACGCCCGCAACTCCTGTTGAAGGTGCGGGCTCGGGAAGTAGTATCTATGCAGTTGGTGATAACGTTCTGGCGCGATGGACGAGCGGTGATAACCAGCTATATCCAGCCAGGATTACGTCCGTAATGGGATCTAAACAGAATCCCGTTTATATCGTCAAATTCACGCAGTACAATGCTACGGAAACTCTTCACCCTCAACACATCAAGCCGGCCAATAACGCGAATAAAAAACGCAAACTCGAGAGCGAACCCACTATTAACGCGTCATCAACGCCCATTTCGACACCAAACGGGGCTATTATCTCGCAGCCGGCAACGATAAATGCGGAACTTGCAGAGGCAAGTAAGAGAAAGTCGACTGAAACGCTTGATGGCCCTGCTAAGCCAGCAAAAGTCGGAAGAAAAATTGCACAAAACAAGGTTCTGGAGGATGGCAAGAAAAAATGGCAAAATTTTGCTCAAAAGGGGGTAAAGGGGAAGGTGGGGAAGGCGAAAAAGATTGGCGAAAGTAGCATGTTTAGGACCCCTGATGGAGTACACGGACGAGGTATAAAGCTCCGATTGACATTGTCTTCAGCAGATGTGTGTTGAGCTCTGAGCTAATATTTGACGTTATAGTTGGTTTTACGGGATCTGGTCAACCCATGCGAAAGGATGCTACAAGAGGCAAACATATCTACCAACAGGGAGAAGAAGAGGAGTAGTTGGAAGAGGAGTCTAGGGAGTATATTCGTGATGCTGCCGGTTTCTCCGCATACAATATTCGAGCTGACACCTCTTTTTTTAACCAACGGCCATCTAATCCGCAACACTATTGTCCACGCCCCGCCTGTTTACCAATCACGGCGGTAATCAGTTTGTATAGCTCTTCAAAGATCTCTTTTTTCTTTATCACCCTCTGTACTCCTTGTTTCGGTTTTTTTGCATTTTCTCGTTATGGTTGAATTGTTGCTAAGATGGGTTTCGGGAACTTTCAGTTTTTTGTTTCATATGGAATAATGGTGGGAGTTTTTACGAGAAAAAAAAATGAATATTTTGCACCTTTATGGAATATCTTTGAAGAAAAAAAAAGCCTAATAATTTCCCCTCCCCCTCCCCCTCCCCTTATCTTTTTACCCTTGAATAATTTGAATAATTGCTAAGCTTTGAGTGGGAGCGACGAGTGACGGGAGACAAGAAAGGAAAACAAATCGAGATTCTCGACCAGATCAATAGTTCGATTTAGCTATGCCCTCAAGCAGCTCATTCCGGATGGTTGGTTGGTCTTTTCTTCCCTCTGATATCCGTTATTTACTGGCCATTTAAAAATTATAGCGCCGGATTTGACTTTTTTATGGCCAATGCAACGAATTCGGTGATTACTGAATGTTTTGGTCCTGATAAACCCCTGTCTCCCTGTAGATATTTTATGTGCATTCGTCCTACACCACCCTTCAGCTGGGTTATAGTGTGGTTTAGTTAGGTTGAGGTTTCCATAGAGAAAAAAAATGTAGGAATATCACAACCCGGATGGGGGCCTTGTTCTCCTGGCAGCAACCCACTGGCCCAGCATAAATTTGTCGGGCGGCGCGTGTCCCGGCTCTCCGAGTGGTCCTGGGTGATACAAGTCAATTCTGTCTCCGTTGTCTTTATACTGAGTTTAGAACCGAGTATCTAATTCATCGATAAAGTATGGATGGGAAGATGGATTAATGATTCGAGTCAGTTAACGAATACCAAGAACTAAATTTCACGGATTTTGCTATGACAGGGTGCACTAGTATAAGGGGGATCTACGCGGTTCTAGATTTGCTCATGTCAGTAAATATCGACTCTCCAAAGACCGACCCCAACTATTGTTACCGCAACGCCTTTCCAATTAACAGGTTTATCGATACGCGAGTGATAGGCTATGAATGTATGTAAACCCGCACCACTTCAATTAATCCTCCACCGGTTCCTCCCAATCTTGATCAACATCTTTTATCTGAGGTTCTTGAACCTCAGACCACCCCAGACAGTCATCTATATAGCTCAATGTAGCTTGAACACTGTCTTCGTTTTGACTCTCCAACTGTAAAAATTGAACCATCGAGAAGTCATCGATCAAACTCACCACAGCTGTTTCGATTAGAGCTGTGCTGATAAAAGCTTATAATAAATAATGGGAAATAAAGGATAAGCATACATTCATTCAGCCTGTGAAACTTCGGATTCGTCTCTGCATGGATATCCGTGGCCAAGATGGACGGGTCTGGGTCTAAAAACCTTTTGAGCTCCCTCTTACTGACCTGATTCCTCACAAGGTCCATTTTTGAGAGAATATTGATATGGGGGATTTCCAGCATAATCATGCAACTCATCGCACTGAGTGTCCCGGCAAAGAACTTTGTCTTATCGATAACGAATGTAGACTCAAGGAGATATGCCGCACAGAGGTTGAACGACATGTGACCCGTGAGATGCTTCGCCAGGTTTGGCAGGATAGGAACGTGCGTGTAGAGCTCTATCTGGCCTGGACAGTCGAATATTGTGAGACTTTCTTCGCCGGTTTCGCCGAGCTCGGATTCTAGCCAGTCGAGATTGTCCATGAGGAACCTGGAATGATCAATGTGGGTTAGGATAAAAATAGAATAGGAATTCATAGCAGGGGCGGAATCTGGGAAGAGGGGAACCTACTCAAAGCAGGCCATCAAACCGCCGTTTGGACCGAGTCCCATCTCGTCCATTACATCCTCAAGAGATATAAGGTCCTTGATGTCGACATCGGGCTCGTATTCGAACTCTTCTGCTGCAGGGTCCAAGTTGACATAAATACCTGCAGGAGGACGTTTGGGTATTAGGATATGAGATTATAACTGCACGAAGCTTTATAAGGTAAACATACATGATCGCTTGATGTTCTTGATGTGAGCGATAAGTGCAGCACAGAAAGTAGACTGTCGATAGTATTAGTTTTCTTACAAGATCTGCGGAAGTTCTAAATGATCTTACGTACCTTTCCGCACCCAGCAGGACCGATTACAAGGACTCCGTATCGACTCATAATGTGGATGACAGCTGTGGTTAAGTAATTGTAGTGGGAGGTTGTGGGGGCTATAGATTTGGCTTTAACTAAGTGTTGCGGCTTAAAATCTTACGGTCTGATTTGAAATTGCGACGATCACAGCTTGAACTGCTAACTTCAACCTCCATCAAAGGTTCTAAAATGGCGCCCTCAACGTCAACAACTCTGATCTCTCCCGCCGAGCTCTCATATCTCCGGTCCTCTCTTGTGCTTGAACCACCTATCCGGCCTGACGCGCGCTCCCAGACACAGTTTCGTCCGCTAGTTGCAGAGATCGATATCCTCCCATCAACTAATGGCTCGGCGCGAATGATTTGGGGTGATGGAGGTGAATGCGTTGTTGGGATCAAGGCCGAGGTCGAGCCTACAGAGCTCACCGCAGACGGGAAAAGAAAGAATTGGGTTGAGATTGGCGTGGAGGTCCAAGGGCAGAGGGACGATGATCCTTTGGGGGTGTTTTTGGGCATGACAGTTACAGAGAGTTTACTTACACCCTCTTCTACACTCACGGAGAGATTGGCCATTACTAGTAGATTCCACTGGAAGATGTACATTGATGTTTGTCTTCCAGTTCTTCCTTCCAGTTCTGCGCCTTTTTCTTTTTACATATACTTTTGGGCATTGCTGATTGAGTTTTGTGCATAGATCCTGTTAATAACACCACCTCTCTCGCATCCTGGAACACTATTGTCCCTTTCTACAAATCTCGCCCTTCGCTCGACTAGACTTCCCCGACTGACCTCAGAGGCGGATGAAGACCCTGTGTTTGATGACGATTGGGATGCCTCAATCCCTCTGTACCAGACTTCTAACCAACTCCCGCCTATCACCCTACTCGTATTAAGTGTGGGTGGTAATATTTTCTTTGATCCGACTAGGGAAGAGCTTGCTGTTGCAGATTGTGTTCTTGCAGTCTCTCTGGCTACTAATTCAGCTGATGACACCCCGAAGGTTATTGGCGTGCGAACACTTGAGTCTGGCAGCGGAGGGTTAGTAACAACCACTGGAGCAAAGGATGTTGGCAGCAGCGGAGGCGCGGCCGTTGAAGCTGAAAGCATGGGGGGTGTTAAGAGGACAGTTGTCAAAAAGATAATCAAGGAGAGCTTGAGCGTTGGAAAGGAGGTCTTTGGAAGTTTACAGGGCGTTGTGGATGCGAGCCACTAGAACCAGGAATATAAAAAAAAAAGATCATATAATCAAAAGGTTCGGAGATTCAATAAACATTGAATGTTTGACCTAAACCTCATTTTGCCATAATACATATCGGCTCTTTGCCCCGGTATTTTCCGGGTCTTTTTTTTTTTTTTTTTTTTTTAATCCTATTCTCTGAAGTATCGGGAATTTTCAAATTGGGACAATTTAAGACTTTGACGTTTTCCAGCACGCATTCCCGAGCGGTGGGTTTCGATTGGGGCAACCGATCTTGACCCGAATGCTCAAGCCACAAGCCAAACATGGACGGGAAAGGTCAAAGACCTGGTGTTCTTTGACTATTCGACCTAGCTTCTAGAATATAGAAATAAGCCTTCCTTGCTGGCAAACTATCACGGATTACTTTCCTACATAGATAATATAACCACATAGAAACACTATTTATTATAAACTTACATGTAACTTGCATTGTCCTAAACCGGCATATCGCTACCCATGGACAGGAAACTACATGTAGCCTAGATCGTCCACGTTTGCTCCTTCCATGGGACCAAGGACAATCCAATGATGTTTATGCATTTCCCCCTACCCTAAATACATGCCCAACACATATCCCAGTGCCCCGGATGGCAGGCATTGTATAACAGCACGTAATGAGTTATTAGGAATTGTAGGGTAACCACACATACATTGATACCGTATTCAATTTGTCCAAGTTAGTACCCTTGCCCGAAAAATGCATGTATCGACGTTGAGATCTGTAAAAAAAAAAATGTAAATAAAATCCAGGGCTGCCCAAAAAGTCTTGAATGCTGTGTGGTCGAGGTAACACGGCAGATACCATCCAGACCCCAATAGATGGCCAATCCAAATGCACGCGGGCTACAGGGGGTTGCTATTTGGGGGGGGGGAGTGAAGCCTTAGCCAATCTCCAGGAAATTCTAGGGCCCATAATTGGACTTGTTTAGGATTGATGGGTAGAGGGGGGGGGACGTCTTGGTATTGTAATTTTATCTCTGGTGGGCAAGACCCCTACCTGTCGGCCAGTGCGCTGAAGCAGCCCTCTCTTTGGTCATGAGTGCCCGCGTATTTATCCTCACTGTCTTCCCCCCAAGTTTTCTCCTACCTCACCTCCGATCCTCTTAAACCCAGAGCCTCCTTTGAACTTTCTGTTCTCCCTCCATACCCTCCTCCTTCAGACCCCTTTAGAGACGACATTTTTTACATTTTGCTGCTCCAGCACCTTTTATACCTCTATACATTCAAAATGCCTGGTGTTGTAAGTACTATAGTGTTTTTTTCTTTTAGTGTTTGCCTTATCCTTTAGTTAAGTTCCTGAGACTAATGTTGAATGTGTCTTTAAACAGCCTCCTAACGCTATCGATGCCCTCAAGAAGATCGGCCGTTCTCTGTTTGGCCGTAAGAAGAAGAGCAAGGCCGCCCCCGTTGAAGAGACCACAGAGCAGGTCGAGCAACCAGGCGAGAACTCTTCAGCTGCTCCCGAAACCCCGGTGAACGTTCCAGTTGTTGCACCCCCTCCTGTGACCGAGAGTTCCACCACACCAGCCCCACAAATCGAGGAACCTCGAGAAGCACCAGTAGTTACAACCGCGGAGACCATAACCCCTGCGCCAGCGCCAGGTGTCGATGGTAAGATTTTGCTCTGCTGCGTCCGGTCTAAGAATCCTTTCCCCTTTTCTAGTCTCGTTTCTTAACAGGAAGAGTGCAGAAGAGTGAGGGTTACGATTATTACAGGGTGCTGACTCTTTTTGATAGCGCAAGTAGAGGCCGTGCTACCGTCGCAACCAACAGCTCCCCAGCTTGATGCACCAAAGAAGGAAGCTCCTATGGGAGAGATCGACCTACCTTCAACAGAGGACAAGAAACCTGAGGCTGCCGCCCCAGCCGCTACCCCAGCCGCCGCCCCAGCCGCCGCCCCTGCCACCTCAGCTAATTAATAACACAAAAACAAAACCGTCCCGGCTGCTACCATATCTCCTACCGAGGAATAAGCTTTTCGCTTATGAAACCTGATCTACGATTAGCTTCTTTTTTTCTTCTTTGTCGTAAATCCACTTCAATTTTTTTTTTCAGCGCCGGGTCTTTTTCGAGCCCCACTTTCCTTTAGTAAACCTTATCTCCTACGAGTTTTTTTATAATGCATAATTTTTTTTCCTCGCTGCTTCCTTTTCTCTTTCTTTTTCCTTACTATTTTTTCTTGGGTTAATCGGGTGGGATGGGAACGGGGCCTCGGGTTGTTTCTTGCGTGCGAACAGAGTGATTTGAACAATGCCTCCTTTATCAAGTCTCGGTCTTTTCAAGAACCTGTTCTTTTTCTTTAGGTGTGTGTGGGGGCTTTGCGTCTTCTCTATGTATGTAATTAGGAATGGGATAGTGCGGTAGGTTGGTAGGCTTGCGCAACAAAAATAAAAATCAATGATATAGATGGATAAAAAAAAAACTCATAAAAACTTTATCCCTAAATATTCCTATACATAAAACCTATTCAGGATACAGTCTCATACAGATCTCTATGAGCCCTGTGGTATTATGCAGATACATGTAGTAGCCTCGGGCGAGTACCTTGTATGCTATGCACGCATGGGGCAGGCAAGAAGAACCTGAACATCGTTTTTCTGGTAACCACCACTTTGACCCCTGCTAGCGCGTTTTTATGTTCAGGTCTATCGCTGACATGTAGGTACAAGTACATATCTACATACATACATATGTAGGTACGCCGTGGGGTAGAGTGGAGTAGAGTAGAGTACCTACATAGGGCATCTAACATAAGCAGATATTAAATTTATCTTTTTGCAATTAAGTTATAACTAAGGTGTGTATTGTTTCCCGTTTGGAGCCCACGGAGATGTACCCAGGGGTCCCGAAAAGTGATACAGCGCTTGGGATTGGGTGGTAGTGAATTAGCAGCTACCTTAATTTCTATGCATATATGATCAGTAAATATATCCTTTATACTCTCTTTACTACCAAATGTTACTGCTTCATTCAAGTCAGAGTTGGGCCGCATGTCGTGGGTTGAAATCGTGAGCACACGTAGTGTAATAAGACGAGTTATACCATATCCAGATACATACATGTACCTACTCACCCATCATATGTCTACATGTATTTCATAAGCACCGATTGATTTTGGCCCAAAGGGAAGTGCCAGTACAAATGATATACGCGTATTAAATAGTGCGTTAAGATAATGCTTTAGGAGGGGAGGGAAACCCTAGTCATATTCTACCGTCGGTTGCCATTACTGCACTAAAATTAAAGATAGGTTGTCTTAAAAGCGGGTATCGTGGCAGCTATTGATCTTAAAGATACTGCACATTCAAAAACAAATAAAAACCAAAAGCGATGAGTCCCACACTTGTATACAACAGGTCCGAAAGCTTTCAGCAAATACCTCCTGCATGCCTATTCATGACTCCATAAGGTCAGGCTACGATTATTTGCGTGAAACAAAACAAGTAAACAAATAGACGGAAACAAACAGACGCCTTAACAATAACCCATCTTCGTTAGAAGTCCATAAAAAGTATGTATGCAAGCAAGAGAAGAAAAAAGGGTAAGTAGTACAAGAGTTAATTCTGCTCGCATCCAAAATGAACCAAAGTCATTGACTCAATCATAAATTGTCACTCCTCTTCAGAGCTGGAGTCGTAATCTGCTGGAACCACAGGTCGATAGGCTCTGCTTCTGAGATCCTCTCGACCCCCAGGACCATCATCTGGAAGATAGCCCTCGCCTCCAAAGAAACTCAAAGCAACTGGTAGGAATATTAATGCATGAGTTGCTCCGATAATAACGAGGGCAAGCCACATGCGGAAATAGTATATCTCAAATATCTTTGAGCGCGTGAAAGCGAGAACGCAGACACCAATGAGCTTTGTAACAGTAATGCCGGAGAATACCTATAAAGGTCAGTTATTTGCTCGCTTATAGTATAAAAGGGGAAGCGACTTACAGAACCGCCGACATTAACCAAGGCACCCAAAGCTCTCGCATCTTTACCTCGAAATTTCGCCTTCGCTCTATCAACTACGCTCCTACTGGGGAACATGAAAGCCCTGGCAACATGCGAACAAAACTCGACGCCAATCCCAACACAAATAACCAGGTTGACCAAACTAACCGCGTTTAGACTAATTCCCCAGAGAGCCATGACGCCCATGATGTCCACAACGATCATAAATACAGTTGCACTAACTACAGACCCTGTCTTTATACTTCCCAGAAGTAATGTAGAAACAAGGAATATGCAGCCTAAGGCGGCTAGAAGTAGTCCGCCAGTCAAATTGACTATGGTAGAGTACTGGTCAAAGAATATGTAAAATTTCGAGTAAGGGAAAACTTTGACTCCGGCATTTTTCGAAATTGTACCCGCAATTCTCCGAGCGGATGCATAGGCGTCAATAAAGTCCTGTTGGCTTCTTAAGGGTGTGTGCGATGTCCTAAAATGAGTTGCCTTGATGGTGGTCCTTTCATAATCAGGGACAATGGCATGAGAGTAGGCTGCCTTTCCAGCCAATGGACAATCCTCTCCAGTCGGTGCTTTGATCCAAACATTAAGATAATCCAAGAACTCCTGGCCTTGTGGCATCCCAAAAAGCGTGATATTCCAGGCTGGGTTCCTATCCTCAAAGCAAACCTTGCATTGTCGGTCGTTATCAAACTCCCCGCAAAGTTGGGAAGGGTCTCTCTTTTTAACCCTGCAACATTTCTCGAGAGACGGATTGAGCCAAAGAAAGTAATCATCAATCCAACTGGCAGCGGGCTCAGCAATGTATGATGCTTCTGGGCGTTTTCGTTCCTGCTCGAGAACATTCGAGAGCGAGTAAGTATCACATGTAGAAAATCGTCCACATAAGGCCTGTTGCTCATGTGCTTGTGTAATGTTGTATTCTTGAGTGACGAAGTAAACTGGTGGCCCAACACCGAGATAGTCATAGAGATCGTTGAAATAACCAATGAGATATGAATCGGTTGGTATAGCAATTCTTTGATCTGGAATGCCAAAACGTCAGAAATCGAACCAGCCAATAGAATTAGTTAAGATCAAAGGGCTTACCAAGTCCAAGCTCTACCTTAGGGAGTAGTGCCAAGCCCGCAGTAAACAATCCCAAAAATAACATCATGACACTACATTTTGTTTTCATTTGTAATAACCCTGGAGCATATTTTTCTCGAATAAAGCCCTGCAAGATTCCCTCCTCTACTGAATAGACCGACATCCCAATATCCCTTGCTGCCAACCCATTAGGATGCCCATTGTCTCTATCTTCTCCGGGGACCTTGAAACATGGGAAACAATCCATCCTTGAGTCCTCGACTCTTTCTTGATTGAGGGCCAACACTGCTATAAACATAGTTACTTGTAGTACGGCGTTTATAAATACCGCACCTGCGGCATAAATCGCGAAGTTCCTCACTGCTGGCATTGTTACGATGGCTCCAAGAGCAAAAGCAATTGTCTCACTCGATGCAGATAAAAGGATGCTAGGTCCCATTCGCCCCATCGCCTTTCCCACCCGAACCTCTACAGATTCGCCAAGATGGGAATGATTGACGCGTTCGAATTCGTGGACGATTAAAAAGATATTGTCCACACCAACTGCAAGCACAAGGAACGGAATAACCTCTGCAATGATAAGTGTTACCTTAACCCCCATTGCTGAAAACAACCCCACACTTGCGGAAACACTCATCAGGACGATAATTATGCCGAAGATCCCAAGAGTGAACTTGCTCTCAATGAGAAGTTTGCTGGGTTGGTTGAAAATACGAGTAATTGCAAAGCTGGTGCTACCCAAAGCAAAACTTGCATAGATGAACATGGCAATGTAACTGATTACGACAATCTTCGCATCGGTATTGGTACTTTTGTTGAGCTCTTCTTCCAAGCTGATTTCTGTTGAAAAACTCAGTCTCAGCCCCCTTTCTTTTGCTTCGGACTGCACCGCGATCAAGGTGCTTTTTAAGCTCCTTTCCCAATCCATGCTTCTTTCAAGCCCCTCAGACCCCTCTGGATGATTCTCCAATACCCAAGTCACAATCATGGCCTTCGACTCCGCAACATCACCACTCTCCTCCCAGCCACCTAGTAACAATTCCTTGTTCAAAGGCTGACCAAAGTCAGGCAGACATTGGCTTTGGACTGGCTGTGCTGTACACGACCTCAAATCCTTTTTCCAAGTCGCTTCTTTGAGGTTCCAAAAATCATTCCCAAAATAACCCGTGATAGATTGGACAACACACCCAGAATCGGTAGGTTTAAAACAAACGTCGTCCAGCGTCACACCGTAAGTCAAACTCTTCATCCGCCGAATACGATTCTCTACGTCAAACCACCAACCCAACACATTGTAGTCAAGGGTTGGTGATGGGCCAGCATCAGTGGTGTCGTTAACCAAAAAAGCCTGCTGAGCTCGATAAAATGGACCAAAGTTGTCGTCAAAGAACTGCTTCTCTATGGCAGCCTCAGATGTAGGGCTAACCCATAGCTTCACAGGATCATTCTCGACCGAAAAGTTCAGCCAACCCAGGCTCAGTAAACCAACACATATAACACTGATCATGATCGTCACCGTAGGGGAGGATGCACAAGTTTCCCCAAGTCTCGAGAAAAACGTATCGATGTAGGTATTGGGGAGGTACTCGACCATGCCTGCATCAATGACATCACCCTCATCCTCGTCGTCGCTTGGAGCGCTCTCTTGTAGCAAAGGCAATCGATCAGCTCCTCTATCACGGCGTCCTTTCCAGGCTGAGCGTGCTGAGTATCCACCGAATATGGCCAATAATAAAACGGGATATATAGTGATAACCGCAAAACTGAGACACGGAATAACCCCAACATTACAAACCTCTCCCGTGTGAACTTCCGGAAGCTCCGGGCAGACAGAAGGGCAATCCACGCACGCACATCGGTAAGACACATCCGTATCATTACATCGCTTGGGAGAATTATCCATCTGTGCCATAGGCGCATTCATTTCATCGCCAGTAGGAAAGTTCATTTGGAACGGCGATCCAAACGGCTTTTCGTCTCCAAGAAATTTTAAGAAAGCCTTATAGTCCTTCGCCCCACCACCGATCAGGTCCATGACATAACCGTTGGTTGCAGAGAACTTGACATCTTTGCAGGAATCGAAGAATCCACTTCCAAACTTCTCTGACACAAAGTAATCCAACTCTGTGACGATTTTTTTTCCACCTCTGAGTTCTTGAGTGGATGTGACATTCAAAAATAAAGATTGATCAGGAGAGCAAGTGAATGTGCAAAAAAGGTCGAAGAAGTTGGCTTTGCAAGCAGGGCAAGATGCAATGAGATTTTCAGCTTTTTTGAGGTTGGAGGCGAGGCTTTCAAGCTGTATCCAAAGTTCAATGAATAAAACCATTAACGTGGGAATGCCTATCCAGATCCACATACCTGATCCCCGTCACAGCACACTGGACCCTCGCTCCAAGTAGCTCCACAAATATCGATTAGTTTTTTTCTAACAGATAACTCCGGTTCCTCAGCAGGCCCATTATCTGGGCATGGCAATTGCCCGCCAAAGAACGATTTCTTACCACACTGAAATCTAGAATCAGCAATAGCTTCGGGAAGAAAGGAAAGGACATGTATTGGGGTACCTGGCCGCGCAGCGCACAAACACCGGCTTTGTGTACTTTGGTTACCGGTTCTGACACGGTCGCGGCAGTTGTTGTGGGAGTTAACGCCAAGAAAGAAAAAAGAGACAGAGTAACCAGTATAACTAGTGGTGGTATCCGAAGCATCGAAAGACGCCTCTTCATTTTGGTGGAATATGTCGAGAAGACCTATGTAGATATGATGGTTTTGCGGTTGTAGATGGAAGGTGTCGCCGCGGGTCGTGGATGTTGGGTTGTCTCGGTAGGCTGTGGCTTCCGACCAGTGAAGAGGGCACTGATGGCGGTGATGATAAATGCGACAGGCCACCACAGCTAGAAATATAGCTACCTACAGCTACAATAACGAAATTTGTCTCCGCCTTTCCCTTTACCTTTGAGTATATGAAGTGTTGCCTAAAGGAAAATGAAAGGAGTAAAGGTGGGAGGGGAGGGAGGAGAAGGAAGGAGATGAGCCGTCTCGGAACCAGGCAAGCTGTGGGAGGAGAGGTACAAGGAAGAGGCTGAACGCGAGCCTGTGCGCCTAAGAGCCTTCAAATTCTTCAAATTCTACAGCGATCTAGATCTCCAGCTACCGGGGGGCCACGACTGTCTCTTACTCCTAGCCTTCAATTCGCTATTCCCATTAACAGTCGTCTATTTTGCTTCATATATTATCTAGATATGTACCCTAGATTCTGAATTGCTCTGCATTCCTAGAGTACTGCACATACATGTGTAGGAAATATCTCGTCACTCGGTCAATGTCTAGGTAGCTACATAGTCCCTGGTCGGCTTTTCAGGGGATATTGATAAACCTGATGACGTGCGGCTGCAGGATTGGTGCAAGACCACCATGTCTTGGCAGGAGTTAAGAACGGCTGTGCAGCTGTGGTAACCACAGCAGGATTCTATACTTCTCGAACCACTGAATACACCTAAAACGACAAGCTCCAAAAAGACATCCATCCCGACAAATACCAGTAAACAAAGAAATCAGACCCCTCAAAGCTACATGAAATTAAACACAACGCTGTTTGCCGCTCATATCAAAGTCATAATATCATCGTTGAAAGCTTTACATGATGACACACGGGATACTGAATAATCAAAAGGTGAGTATTTGTATCTAAACAGACAGCCGAGATAACCTACCAGCAGCACGAGTAGCCATCACAATCAAGACATTTTTCTCCTGGTGGCTTTCCAACGCCACCAGTTGATAGAATCCCACCGCCGGTGAGTGGGCTCTTTTCTCCAGTTCTGTCAACAAGTACGGTGGAGGAAGTGCACATTATCGTTTGGTCGGCGTAGTAAACTTGCTATAAACTCCTGCTTAAGATCTGCATAGGCCCCGATGTTAGCGACCACTTTCTGAAGCATTAAAACAAGACTTGGGAAAATGAAGACTGGGCTCTTGACAACTAAATGCTCTATCAATTGATGCAAAAGCTCTTGATGTTGGCTATGATCCCTATTCAGGGAATGAAAGCTTATAAAGTAGCTTCAGTAGAGAGGTGGTAGAATAAATCAACAACTCACCTCAAGATTACGGATATTGTAGTTATATGAAATGTTTGCTTGGCTTGAATTTGCGGATACCAGAGAGAACAAATAGTGAGATCCAGAGACAGAGGAGGGAAGAAATACCCATTCCTGACCCCGTAGAGCTATGAATCAGTTAGGGCCATGCCCTATGATGACGTACACATGTTTGAACCTAAGCCGACACAGCCGAATGTAGATACATGGTAGTACATGTACTATGTAGATTAGGTCGTGTTTTCTTTGACCAAATCCCAGTTATTCACATAACTGGTAGGGTGCAGCGTAATCTCATGGCCGATCCTGCAAGGTTTTGCGAGCATCGGTATCTGGAGGTAAACTTACATCTAATATATCGGCCCTTGCTTTGTATTAGGACACATGCCAGCCTCTAAAGGAGTATGTAAAGCATAACTAGCCCACTGTGTCCACCATCCCGAAGCAAAAACTCGACACCGACTTCCTAGCTGTCTAATTCAAACTACATACCTTTTGGGGAGAATCTAAAAGCTTTTGCGCGACACCGATATGACTTCACCACCAGTTGCCGTTGTGGGAGGTACAGGATTAGTAGTGAGTTCACATAGCCCTTAATAGTCGACTACATGTAGTCATAATAGTTGATTTATAGGGTTCCCATATCCTACAACAACTTATCTCCTCTCCACAAACATTTACCGTAAACGCGTTGATGCGTCGAGCCTATCCTAATCCTATCCATGACCCAAATTCAAAGCTCAAGGCTCTAATCTCTACCGACACTTCAACATGGCCGGATACTCTCGCCACAACTTCAAGCACCGCTCTCTTCTCGTCTCTCGGAAGCACCCGGGCGGACTCTGGTTCGCTCGAACTTCAACGCAAAATCGATGTTGATCTCAACGTAGCTATAGCCCGCGCGGCGAAACAATCTGGTGTCAAAACATATGTTCTCATCTCCTCTAGTGGCGCATCATCAGCATCGGGATTTTCCTATATGCAGATGAAAGGGGAACTAGAGGACGCAGTGATTGCCCTTGGGTTTGAAAAAACAGTTATTCTAAGACCCGGATTGATTGTTGGTGGCAGGGAAAAGACTAGAATGATGGAGCAACCGCTCCATCATGTTGCGAATATTCTTGGCGCTGTGTCTGGTGGGTTGCTGAAGGACTCTTGGGCACAGGACGCAGACGTTATTGCAAGAGCTGCTATCAGAGCAGGGATGGAAGACGCAGTGTGGGAGGGAAAGGGGACAGAAAGCAACGGAAAGAAGTTCTGGGCAATGTCCCAAGCAGATATTGTGGCTCTAGGGAAGGAACCATGAAAGCTCTATATGTACTTCTTGAAACTTTGATGTTTTTCCTGAAGGGTACGCGCATGTTTGATAGTTTTTCTGCTCTACAGAACCAAAACAACGTGACCCAGATTAAACTGTCGTCTATGACCTGGTTAGCAGCCCCGTATATCACAATAGTAATAATGAATTTATGTCGTGTGGAGTACTGATACATACATGTGCATATTAATTTTATGACCAATTACTGAGTCTAACCCCAGGGAGAACCTTATAGACCAAGACCAAGCAGCACTTTACATTGTCAACTGCTACATCAGCATCTGACCCCACCAACATATATCAACTTCAATAATTCCCACTTTAAAGGACATGTCAGGATCTTCCTTAAACATATAGTGAAACAATCGCTTGACAAAAAAGTTCCGGGCGAAAGTGCTTGCATCTATCTACTGCCTACTTTGGAGGACGCTCCGTAAAGAGAAAAAGGGTGGGGAGGAGTGTATGTAGGTACATGTAGTTAGAGCGTGACAGGGTTGCACAATCGCTGGACGCGGTTGGTGTTACTGATCACGGAGTAACCTCATTGATTGATTGATACAATAAAAAAAAAAAAAAAAAAACGACACTCGCTCGCAGAAGAGCTATCCACTCGTCACGATCGAAAATTAGATTCACCCAATCAGCACAATTTCCTGTACCAACTGTCCACAGAGTACTAGCTGTTACTGCTTGCGTTGCCGCTCCTCCACCTGGCAAGGCTCTCCACATCCACCTGCGCTTCTCTGTTGTCCATTTGCGCCCTCTGCCGTTGTCGTTGACCGCCTTATTTTATTCTCTTCGCTCCCTTCTCTCTCTCACATTTCTCCTCTCCATCCTTTTTCTTCGCCTCCATCACCCATCTTCGATCACCCATCTCCTCGTTTTTCATCACCTACCTGCTCGTCTATAGGACTAAATTCAAGTTTTCTACCATTACAAGTTACCGCCAGCCACTTATCATCTTGTTACCGTTGCTACTAGCTACCCACATATGATGGCCTCAGTAAGTTACACACAAATACCCGCGACCCCCACCTCCCCCATCATTGAACAGCCCCCACTCCTTTCAATTCTCTCCAACTTTATCACCCACAATTAAGTTTTGGGCAATCTTCTTATTATGATACAGGTCCCACCACAACTTCGCCCTCAATTCGGTGCACCTTCTCATCATCCACAATACGTACCAAATGGCCAAGTGCCTGGAGCTCCTCCTCAGCCAGTGCAGCTCCCGCCGCAGCAGAAGATCATTGAGAAGAGCGGGGTGCGAATCTTGTGTATCGCGGATGTTAGAGGTAATCTATATTCCCTAATTGTAGAGATGCTATACCTAGTTAAGAAAAATTGACCTTGGTTCTTTTGTGTTTCGCTTATAGGAAACCTCAGGTCTTTAAATGACCTCGCAAAGAAAGCTAATGCAGACCATATCATCCACACCGGTGATTTTGGATTCTACGATAACAGCTCTTTAGAAAGGATTGCCGACAAGTCTGTTTCTCCCCTCCGATTGAACCTGAAATCTGTCGACACTGACATTTAATATAGGACACTACGGCATGTCGCTCAATACTCCCCCCTTCTCGACGAGCACCTCAAAAAGCGTATCACTGGACCAAGCCATGAACCTATTAAACAACTCCTTGGGGAAGTGCTAAACCCTCTTTCAGAGCTTCCTCTATTCCTCGCGGGAACATATACCTTAGATGTTCCCGTTTACACGGTTTGGGGAGCATGTGAAGACGTTCGTGTCCTTGAGAAATTCCGATCAAACGAGTACAAAATCAACAATTTACATATTATCGACGAGGCTTCGTCGCGGCTTCTGGATGTTGGTGGCGTTAAGCTCCGACTGTTGGGTCTAGGAGGTGCTGTTGTCATGCACAAACTATTTGACATTGGCGAAGGAAAAACCACAATCGCCGGCGGACAGGGAACAATGTGGACCACTCTGCTACAAATGGGTGATCTAGTAGATACAGCAAACCGAGTATATGATGCGGCCGAAACCCGAATTTTCATTACGCATGCCTCACCAGCTAGAGAGGGGCTACTAAACCAACTATCAGTTACCCTTAAGGCGGATTTTTCGATTTCCGCTGGCTTGCATTTCCGTTATGGTAGCTCGTATAACGAATTCAGTGTCAATCCGTCCTTGGATCATTATCGTGGAAAGCTTGCCTCTTCTAAAGCATCATTCAATGATGTATGGGAAACTGTCAAAAACGAGGTTCTTTGTTCTGTACAGCAAAATCCCGCCCAAAGTAGGCTTCTGGAAAACGCGTTAGCGATTGTGGAGAAGATGCCGACAAATTCAACTGGAGGCAGTCCATTCGGCGGCCCTCCAGCCAATGCCGCTCCTGGCGCTGGCCAGGTCGATGAGTCTGCATTCAAGAACATGTGGAACTTCAATCTTGCTGACGCAGCGTTTGGCTGGCTGGTCTTGGAGGTTGAAGGTGGAAGGATCGGAACCGAAATGAGAGCACAAGGTTTCAATTTTCATCATAGAGGATGGAAACCTCAGCTGCCGACTCAGCAGCAACAGCAGCAGCAACAGCAACAGCAACAGCAGCAACAGCAACAGCAACAGCAGCAACAGCAACAGCAACAGCCGCAACAGCAACAGCAACAGCAACAGCAACAGCAACAGCAACAGCAACAGCAACAGCAACAGCAACAGCAACAGCAACAGGAGCAGCAGCAAAAGCCCACAATGGTACCGACTACCTCAGCGGCCCCGCCCAGTACAAATACAAGTACCGTGAACGTCAGCGTGCCTTCTGGCCCATCTACTAACAATGCAAATGCCCCCATCAGCCCAGCAGTTCCACCCCTAGGCCCAAGAAAACAAACGCAGAATCAAGGCCAGCAACAATCGGCACCCTCCCCCCCAGTACAAAAGCAGCCAACTCCACCTCCCCCCCAGGAAGAGCCCCCGGTAGTAAAACCTGCGACCCCACGGCCGGCACCAAGTGGCCCCGCTGCCGAAAGAGTCCCCACTCCCTCTGTGGCACCTGTTGCCCCCCTGCCAACAGCTACACCAACGGCTGCACCAACGGCCACACCAACAGCTATACCAACAGCGGAGAAGGCACCTACCAGCAACGGGACAAATTCCACATCAATCCCCCCCGCATTGCCGAAAGTCGACACCCCTACAGCTTCAGCTCAAAATGTTACCTCCACTAGCTCCCAATCACCCCCTGAAAAGACAAAGCAAACCGGCTTGTATGTTTCTGGGGTTAGCACTGAAGCTGAGGTTCGCCAAATCTTCACATCGGAAGATCAGGCCCACATTATCCGTCTCGACGAGAAAACTAATTCAAGCAGATTCAAGTTTTTCCTCGTATATTTCGAAAGTATAGAAGTAACCATGGAAATTCTTGAAAAGCTGCCTGAGGACCTGAAATCAGGGCCACCAGGTCAACGAAACGGCAAGCCGTATGTAAAATTGATGGGCGACTTTTCCGCTAGCGGTCGTATATCGAGTGGCAGCCGACCCGGCATGAACGAAAGTAGGTGGGGTCGAGTTGGCGGGAACACTAGTGAAAGTGACAACATGGGAGGTGGTTATAGAAATCGTGGAAGCTTTGGCGGAAGGGGGAACTCTGGGGGGTATGGCGGGGCCAGAGGACCCAGAGGAGGAAGGCGGAATAAGAGGGGTTCCCACACTGGTGACGGAGGTAGCAGCGCCACAACGCCTGCCGAGTAGGATCGATTTCTCTTAGTCAAAGAAGTCCCGGGACTTGTTAGGGTGAGGTTCCGAACTTGCTGGAGGATATGGCGTCGTTAATAAATCTAAAAGGGCAAAAGTTTTGTTTCTTATTTTTTTTTTGTGCTTCATGCAAGAAGTCAGATGAAGAGGAAATTATATGTTTTAGTGGTTGTTATCTAGCGTTTTGGCCCCTGTCTTAAATATCCTAAATATTTTTAAGCGCAAATTATTAGGAGTGAAATGCGCGTTTGTTACTCTCTAGCCGAGATACTTTGCTGATTACAACTTCAGTGTTTGGTATTTCTCTTCCGTTATTACATAATGTAATTGTTTCAACCTCAAACAATGCTTTTTCTGGCCTCTCCAGTGTCAAAATAGCGGCCTAATAGGTTTCACGCATCATTGAGGGTTCTTTCTTTCTTTTTTAGTCTTGTTCTTGTGTTTGATGGACTGGGCTTTCTATGTCTTAGTATCAATAAAAATAGTAAGTACACCCACCTACATAATTTTACATATATCCCCAATTCAAAAGAATAATTATCGTAGGGAAACTCCACCACCTCGATGCCTTCTCATTTCTAGAGCAGTTCTATATGGAGGTGCTGTTGGGGGTTGTATTGGAGCTATACTCACTCTCTTTTGCCCATTCTCATCAACATCTGGCAGCTGGTTTGTCGCATCTGAATCATACGCACTCAGATCCCCGCATGCTATAAATGGTGCGATGTACCGGACAACGTCCATTCCATCTTGTCCTTCGTCCTTTCCTTCACCATCTATACCTTCCAATAAGACTTCTTGCGCCCCATCCACAAGGTTTTCACTCTCACATACAGCTGTGATCTCCCTCTTTGGGATTGATGCTCCAAGCCCTAGAGGAGCTTCAAGTGACGGTTTGAAGCCCTGCGGTGGCCTATATCCTTCGCAGACCACAAAGGCTTCGATACTACTCCCGCGCGAGCTCCTTGGCTTTGCACATGTAACCCGGTCAAAAAGACATCGTAGCTGAGCAAAAACAATAGCGACATCGCGGCCTCTGAATATTTTAGCTACAAATCCTCCGCCAGGAACTAGAACACATGTGGCAAGGTTGAGCGCAGCTAAAAGCAATTGCGATTGGATGTATTCATCAAGGTCATGCAGCCCGGTTACGTCTGGGGCCCCGTCAGAGATGACTAGATCGGCAGGCTGGTTCCCGAGATGTGAGAGGAGAAGTGGAAGTGTCGAGGGATGAGTAATGTCGGCTTGGAGTGTTTTAACACCGGGAAGGGGTGCCATGGGCTGTAGGTCTAGTGCGACAATGGTGGATGTTGGTGGGAGAGTACGGGAGAGAACCTGAGACCAAGAACCAGGCGCAGCGCAAAGGTCAACCACGCGGGTAACATTGGAAAACAGATTGAACTGAGAGTTGAGCTGGAGGAGCTTGAAAGCGGATCGGGCACGCCAACCTGGTATTATAATTATCGAAGTCAGCGACCCCGCAATAATTAGATGAATTTTGGGAAGAAATATATCTCTTACCTTGCTCCTTTGCAAGACGATAGTAAGAGTCCCGTTTATCTTTGCTAGATTTTCCCATTTTAAAGACAAATACCTTAGAATAAGAGGTTGTGAATACCTACATTTTTAGGTCTAGTGGTGGGTTGCATATAACCCAAAGAACCCACTGCCAAGCTTTGAGGTTCTGCGGCGCCAAGCAATGCTAGATAAAACCCAGGGTCGCGAATTCAAACGAATCTGCAGTCTCCTTCTTCATAATGCCACAAAAAAGAAAACAGCCATTCTTATCTACTCAGGGTCGTCGTAAAAATCCCCGTCTCAATCCCCATTTACAAAAGAAAGACGAAAAAGAGTCGGGTTTTCCGACAGACCTCTCAGACCCTTCGAGTCTTCCTCCCCAAGCAATTGAGCTTGTTCGCAAAGCTGTTGAGGAGAAGATAGAGCATGGAAACAAATTTGTTTTCCGCGGATTGAAAAAAGCCAAGGGCTTTGAGAAGCAGAAGCTTGTGAAGCGACTAAAGATTGCTAGGTAAGTAAGAAGAATTCTCTCTGAAGAGAGAAAAAACTGATTTTTACTATCTGTTACAGGGGAAAGAATGAAGATGTAACAGTTAAAAAACTTGAGTTAGAGTTCGAACTTTTGAAGGTATATTTAAGACTGAACCCTATACGTCTATGCCAAAAAATAAAATTAACTCTATACTGAGACAGACTGAAGAGATCAACCTCAGTTCCCTCGCCTCAAATCATATCCTGAAAACATTGCTAAAATATAAGTTAATATCAACATCACCTTTATTCCCCCCATGGCTTGCATCACGGAAAGAATTGGAAGTTCAAATGAACGACAGGGAAATGGCGAAAAGGAATATAATTGCAAGATTATACAACTCAAGCGCTGTCAAAGAATCAGTGGCGGCAGTAATTGAAAATGTTAAATCGGTGATGGGCATAAGTGAGGGGGGTACCGAGGGGAAGAGGAAGGTGATTGGGATAGGAGCAGATATGGAACCTGAGTCTGGAGAAGGGAGTGGAGAGGCTGTTGAGGCGATGCATCTCGTAAAGAAGATGAAAATCGGCAATAGATCTGATGCCGAAGAGGAAAGCAGGAGTGAGGGTGAAGAAGAAGAGTGGGGTGGGATTTCAAACCCTGAAGAATCAACGGATGCAGAAATAGATCTAGATGCCTTCGCTGCCGATTTTATGGATAGGGTTGCGGGATCATCGGACGAAGACGAGGATCAAGGCCCACTACAACGGGGCACAGATGATGAATGGTCTGGCGGAGATGACGAAGAGGATGACGAAGAGGATCAGGACGGAGGCGATGGGTATCAGGAGGAACAACCTCAACACGCCAAACCGACTACTTCGAGATCAGGGCCCGAACGGAAATTAAGTTCAAACGCAACGAACCAAACACAGGAGGTCACCAATTCAAAAGCCAAGAAATCCGAAAAGCTGAAATCTGTTAGCTCAGTAAAGTCAACGTTTCTCCCTACCCTCATGTCCGGCTATATTTCCGGCTCTGATTCTGATATCGATGCCGACTATTACAAAGATAAAAATGGGAAGAAGAAGGGGCCCGCACAGCCAAAAGAGCGGAAAAATCGGATGGGCCAACAGGCGAGGAGGGCCTTGTGGCAGAAGAAGTTTGGGATGGAGGCGAATCATATAAAAAAAGAGAAGCAAGAGAAAGGTAGGGAAAAGATTGAGCAAAGAATCAAAAAAGGGAGAGGAGGGGAAGGGAAGCCAGAGAAAAAAGGGCAGCTTACAGAAGTTGAGGGGCCATTACATCCCAGTTGGGAGGCTGCTAGGAGAGCAAAGGAACAACAGGCAAAAGTACAAGAAGCAGTTAAGGGAAAGCCGATGGGAAAGAAGATCGTGTTCGATTGATATAATTCATATGCAATTTTTTTTTTTCATTCCATCGGATTTTTCCTGTATTATGAAGTCTGTTTCCCGGTTTTGCCATCAATCTGACATTGAAATTATCAGCATCTGGCACCGCAACAGAAAGAGGGGCGGGATCACTACGGTATTCCCGCTGATACGCCAGCAATTCGCCAGCAATTCGGTAAGAATACGGTATTTGTACGGTACTCTTCCTCTAACGCCGGCTTAATTCGGTGTTCGTCACTAAATCCCGCAGTCTTATGGTAGTGATTTCGCCCCATTTTGTCATACTATGTATATATCCCAAGGTCACTTGACAGAATCTGGTAAAGAAAAAAACGCATGTACTCACCACAACATTCACCCACCAGATCCTGACCACTTCCCCCAACACTCGGAGCATTGGTACGTGCATGTATGTACCCTTCGCCCTCTAGCTACGGTATAGACAGCTCGCTGTTACAGTAGGAGGCTGGGAACGAGCCTACGTGTAGTTAACTATATATACGTCAACGCATCCAAAACACTATTATAATAGGCATTTGAATATCAGTATGGAATAAAAGGAAGGGAGGAAAATGACTACATACATGTAAATATATAAGGACGACAGTAGGAGTGGAAATTCAATTAGATATCGTTATCACGGACGGGGCTCCGGGAATCAACTGCTCTTGGCATATCGAGTGACAACTTATGAGGTTACTAAGCGATAAGTGTGACCTGCCGGTAAAGATCAACTGCCAAATTCGCCGTCATCAACCCATTCAGAACAACCTCTTCAGTTCCCGTCAACTTTCCGCCAGGGAATAAATTTTTAATGTCCGCCCGGAATAACTCCGCATGCGCCGTTGTGCGTTCTATTTCTAAGGCTGCCGTTGGTGGTAGTCGCTCCCCCGCCCTCCGGGGGGTTCTCCCCGCCACGACCTTGATGAGGACCTATTACTCTGGACAGAAGAGACCAGATGGCTCAGAACTTCCTAACGCTAGGAAAGCACAAAGGCTTCGTATGATTAATATCTAATTGGATATCTAAAGCTGTCCAATCACTGACATTGCATTATGATCAGCCGTCGGACCTCTCTCAGCACCAATTGTAAATCCGTAAGGCTATAGATTACAAACCTGGTACTCGATGAAACAATATACTAATACTTATTGCTTAATAGTGCTGACAAGTACGCCTCTGCTGGCGAGTCGCTGCATGCATATGGGCGTTATCTTATTTCGTGCTTGCCAAAGCACATTCAGCAGTTCTCTGTCTGGAAAGACGAGCTGACAATTTATATTGCACCAACATCTGTTCATCCTGTCTTTACTTTCCTAAAGAATCACACAGCGGCTCAGTTCACCCAGGTTTCTGATATCACTGGCGTGGATTACCCTACAAGGAGGAATCGTTTCGAGGTGGTGTACAACCTCCTGTCTGTACACCACAATTCCCGAATTCGTGTCAAGACTTATGCCGACGAGGCCACACCAGTTCCTTCGATAACCAGCCTCTATGATGGTGCTAATTGGTATGAACGGGAAGCATATGACTTGTTTGGAATTTTCTTTGTCGGACATCCGGATTTGAGGCGTATTATGACGGATTACGGTTTCGATGGACACCCTCTTAGAAAAGATTTCCCGTTGACAGGATATACTGAGTTGCGGTATGACGAAGAGAAGAAGCGTATCGTTGTGGAGCCTTTGGAGATGACTCAAGCTTTCAGGTATAGTACTCCGACCTTTGACAGCGCTAGAGAAAGAGTTTGGGCGGGGGCGGCAATCTGATAATAGTATGTATAGGAACTTCCAAGGCGGTAGTAGTGTTTGGGAGCAGGTTGGGAGCGGTCGTGATTACAAACCCGAGTCGGTATGTTTTATCAGCACTCATTCTACTTTGGGGGCCTATTCTTACTCCTTGAGCAGTTCAAGCTTCCGACCCCAGCCCCGGAACCGGAGAAGAAAGATGAACAGAAGAAATGATCTTACACGATCTGCAAAAGTTGTAGCAAAAGAACAATGCCAGACCAACGTCTTCCAAGTTGGAGGATGTCACGCTTGTACGTATTTATACAAGGCATGATTTTACTTCTGCTACTTACATAAATATGTACATGACAGACCTTACTGTCTCGTATTCTCACGTATAAATCTTAGTGGGTTCAAAGCCCCTGGCAAGCAAAACATAAAACCCGCCTATGATCAGCGCAATAATTTCTTCTTATTGTATCAAAATTAAATGTGTGATAGGATGATTCTACCCTATAGCCCCCGCGAGTAACAATATCCAGGGCTAGTGCCCCCCCCCCCCCCTCTCTAACCCCCCAATAATATATAAAATACATAACAATAAATATGTACTTAGTAAAGAATTCGACCGTAGAACAACAATTTATTCGCAAACCATAAAGACCGGAAAAACTACTAGCAAACCGTAATGAACTCAAAGATCCTCCATAGTACCTATGCTCAGACGGCCACACTCCCCACAATGCCTCTGTTGCTCAATGCGACATTCATGCAGTCCACAAGAACGGAGTAGTCGCTCATCCATTTCTCTTTTTCATCTCTCTCAAACATTACGTCAAACTTGTTTATCAGCTAATGATATACCATCGTATCTAAGCATTCGCCCAATTTTTCCCCCAGTTGTAATGAAGCCGTATACCTCAGTGCTAACGTTATGTTCGAGGGTTTCTCAGGCCAAGGCTATTTTAATTGGGGGCTTACATAAGTTCTTCCCACCACGGGATTCGTTAAGCAGCGGCACAAATTAACGAGCATCATCAAAGTCACCAACTCCAACCTCATCTCTTTCCCACCATCAACCCTTACTGCTGATATTCCACTACGTCTGTACAGCGCTCGATTGATATTCTTCCGCATCATTGTCACATCGTCTAAAATCCTGCACCACCACCTTCTATCTATTCGCCCCCCTTGTTAACCAATATCAATGTCGAGAGTACAACAAGACACCTTCATCGACGATACTGAGGAGTTCTGGTACTGCGCTATTCCCCCCACCACCCTCCCCCACCTTCGCTAACTAAAGCGAGATTTATAGCCCTCTATGTGTCGAAGAGTTAGATATTCAAGATAAGAATTTTAAACCCTGTCCCTGTGGTTATCAAGTAAGGATCCCGAACCCACTCTTTTCTGCTTCTTGGTGGTATCAGTACTCAAGTTTTTTCTATCAGATATGCCAGTTCTGTTTTAATAATATTAGAACGAACTTAAATGGCTTGTGCCCTGCTTGTAGGCGAGCCTACAACGAAAAGACGATCGAATACAAGCCCATTCCTAGTGAACAGTAGGTCCATCCTTAGGGCGCTGATGCACTAAATTCCTGCAGCGCAAATTTTGAATCGGTTACTGATCAGAGATTTCCTGAAAATTGTAGAGTCAGGGCCGAGAAAGCAAAAAAAGATCGCCAACAGTCGGAGAAACGCAAGTATGAAGCTCAGAAGCGTGAAGCCGAGGCTCTGAATCGTGAGCGTCTTCGAGGTCTTCGTGTTGTTCAGAAGAACCTCGTTTACGTTACAGGCTTAAACCCACGTATTCGTGAAGAGGATTTACTTCAGACATTAAGAGGTGCGCAGTATTTTGGCCAATATGGTAAAATAATCAAGATAGTTGTGAACAAACGGACGACAGCCCAGGACGGGCAAGGGGGGGGTAGCAATAGCCCTGGCCCACAAGGACCGCCGCAGGGACTCGGGGTTTATGTCACTTTCTCTAGGAAAGAAGATGCGCATACCTGTATTGCAGCTGTGGATGGAAGTCAAAACGGCGACAGGACCTTGAGGTATTATTTGAGCGAACCCTTTTTTTTAGGAGGGGAGGAAAAAAAAAATTACGCTAACTTTAGGAAAGGGCGACTTACGGAACTACGAAATACTGTTCTGCTTACCTCCGTGGCGAGGCTTGCCCCAATAAGAATTGCATGTTTCTCCATGAGCCGGGGGAAGAGGCCGAATCTTTTGACCGTCAAGGGCTATCTGAATACAATACCCGTATGCATACAGCATCTACTCGGGGACCCGCGCCACAACAACAGCCCCCAGTTGCAGCAGCAGCACCGCCTCACCCGCTACCTTTACACCAGCATAGCGCTCAAATGACTAGAATAAGCTCACATCAAGGGCGCTCCGACACTCCTGATGGTGGGGAATCATCTGCTTTACCATCAACAGCAAACTGGGCCAAGAACCCACCAACACCTGCAGTAAGATCAGCGATTCCTGTTTCTCAGCAGCAGCAAGCTATCTCTGCTACCGTTTCAAAGGTCTCAACACCTAGTCCAAAGACCGCACCCGCAGCCCCAATGGTACAGAGTCGCAGCCAAGAGAGTGGAAAAAGCGCCACCAGCGGAGGCAAAGGCTCAACATCAACGACAACTACATCAAGCACTTCCAATACAAATGGGAAATCGCCTAATGTAGTTACAGATGTAGCCTCGGAATCGGTTTCTTCACCCCCAAAGGCACCCCCGCCCCCTCCTGTGAACAAAGTTATAACACCTCCGCCGTCAAAACCAGTTGAACCTGAACCTTCAGCCATGGATGAACATTTCCAACGGTTCTTCAGGTGCCAAAAGGCTGCTGCTAATCCTAAATTCAAATTTGTATTCTCCACCAAATTTCTCAGCCCTGACGAATACCAAGATATCGAGAACATTCCGCCAATGTTCGATCGCCATGGTGGAAAACGTAGGAGAGAGATTGCAGAAAAGATGAGAAGCCAGCAGGAACATGGGAACGAAGAGTCAGTAGAAGAGGTTTCACAACCTCAGCCACCTGTTGGTACTATGTCAGGGGCCCCAGGGCTACCCCTGAGCGTAGCAGGGAGGGGTGCGACTCCATTACAAAGGGATGCGCTCGCATTGCTAAAGGAAGCTGCAGTAAACCAGCAGCAGCAGCAACAACAGGGGCTTGGTGCATTTCAACAACAGGAGAACATCCAGCAACTCCAGCAACAACAGCAACAACATCAACAGCAACAACATCAGCAACAGCAACAACAGCAACAAAATTCTATGAGGGTACATACTCCAGGTGGCCTTCTTCATCAGCAACAACAAGCATTCAATCCATTTCAAGCTGGAACTGCCTCTTTAGGCGGCCCGGGACAACAATCACACTCTGGCTCCATGCACGCGCGCCAATCCTCCAGGTATACATTTGCCAATGATAATCCAGCCTCGGCGGTAACCTCAGTCAACCCTCGTGGCAATGCTGTCCATATGGCTGAACAAGTCCGTATGATGCCTCAGCAAGCACAACAACAGCTTCACAATCAACAACTTGCAGCACAGTTCTATGGGGCGACAGGGGGAACTCCAGGTCTTAGTGGGGGAATGCTGGGCGGGAACGTCCAGCAACCGCCTCCGGGACTGAAGAGTGCTCCCACCCCACCTGCACCGGGAATGGGAATACCTATGGGAGCTTTACATGGTCTTGGTGGGCAATTTAGCGGGTTGGGTGGTCATCATGGAAAAAATGAGAACTCGGAGGTATTATTAAGAGAGTTTATGAGGGGAAGTGGTGCCGGTGGACTTGCCAATGCCGGAGGTGGACTAGGAAGATCCGGAGATGGAAAACGTATGCTTTCTGCTTCACTGCAGGGTGGGGGAAGGTATACTGACTCGCCAAATACAGTCGATCTTGTTGATCCTAGTATCCTTCAAGCTAGGGTCGCCCAACCTCAACAGCAGCAACACCAGTTACATCAAGGACTTCAAGCTGGAAACACTCAGGGGCAACAAGGTGCGTACAATCAGAGCATGTACTATGGCAATGTCGGCAGGTGGTAGGTAGTGGAATATTCGGGTTCTGCGCAGGTCTTCTTTCGATATGCTATGGATGCTTGCGGCAATAGGCGGTAGGCAGGGATACTATTACTCATGTCCTGGTTCTATTTTGTGTTCTCTTTCATTCGAGGCGTTCGTATTTGGGAGATGGGTTTCTCTTTTCTTTTCCTCCAATTATTTTGGTTGTGCTATTGATTTTGTGCAACTGCTTCTGTAGGGTTTTTCTTTTCTTTTCTTATTTTCAGTCCCTTGCTATCTCTTACTATTTCAAGAATTTCTTTTGGACCCGGGGTTAGGATATAGGACAGGAGGAGACAAAACCCATCCGATGAGCTGGAAAAGGCGTTTGAAAGGTCTCCCGTAGGCCTGCACTCTTCGAAGGCCGCCACTTCTACTGCATGTATGTCTATACCTTGCCTTTGATGCTCTGCGATTACATTGTTGGCTCTTCTCATGTATTTCGTTTTTAGTATTTATCTTTTTCTTTTTTGCAGTTAGAAAAATCCGAGAATCATGCAGTGTAGAATAGTCCTTGCCTGCCTGCCTCCTGTCTATGGTTAAAGTTATGCTAGGAAGATGATTACAGTTGAAGATGAAGACCCGCACAGAACCCGCCCACAATACCTAATCACCTATTGACGTCCCATCTTCGGATTTCAAACATAAATACTAAACCATTTGTACTGTAGGTTTCGGTCTCAATATCAGTACCGGTTTCTTCTCTCAGAATCAGTCCCAAGCACCAACACGGAACTTAACTCCTGGAATTATCGACGAGGAAGATTTTCCAGCCTTAGCACCCCCCAAAACAGCAGCAATAACGAAGCCAGCTGTCCCTGTAGCAATACCTACCATATCCATACCATCGAAAAAAATACCCACGAGTAAGCAGGCAATAAGCCTTGTCTCAAAAACCCCCACTTTGCCTTCTACATGGAAGGTAAGAACAGATGAAGAAACGACGATGTCGGGATCATCTAGTAAAAAAGGACTAGAGCTACCTAAGGTCGATACATCTCTAGCTATCACCGATATTGTGAAAGACGAAACAACACCAAACCCGGCTGCGGCCCCTCGCATGATCAGAATCCTCCCGACACAGGCACAAACTGGATTTAGGGGCGCGGGCTCAGAGGGCGCAGTATCAGAAACAGCTTCAGTATCTGGAATGTCAAGTAGACCTGTCTCCCCCCCACTACAAAGTCAGCAACAACCCCAGAAAAAAAGTAAAAGTGCACTCAAAAGAGAACGCCGCAAGGACGCTGAAGAGAAGGAACGTGAGCTGCAACAAGAAAGATTGAAAAAAGTGGAGGAGGTCCATGCCCCTATCATTGGAAGAATGAAGAAGAAGGATAAGAAGCGTGCTGATGGAAGTATTGAGAGTCCCCCAAGCCCTCATCTTACGGAGAAGATCGATCCACCTCAGATATCCGTACCTGAGAAACGTGATACGCCTATCAACTCTATATCTGGAGTAGCCGCATCACCAACACAGACAGAAAAGCCCCCTGCATCTAATAAGACTGTGGCTCAACTTCTTCAAGAGATCAACGATATTCGCTTCGCCGCTCTCGAAATGTTTAAACCAATAGTAGGAATCAGGTATGAGCTCCACATAACGGCGGACGAACTCGCTCAGATCAAAGTTCGAGATGATACCATTACCAAGCCCGAACCTCAGGGGCAACAGTTGAAGCATTCCGGAACAACGGGGATAAATCTCCGTGGCGGTGGCACAATCACGATGCACCAACTTGTTACCCCCGGTGGTAATGTCCTCACAGGCCTCACACAACAGCAAGAGGAGAACTTCTTGAAACTGGAGGAAAGCCGAAAGCGTGAGAAGGCATGGGAGAGATACCCCACAACCATGAAGGAGTGGAAGTGGATACCAAAAAACACATCACTATTGGAGGAAAATGGGGAAGACGAGGGCAAGGTAAACCTGGAGGAGTTGAAGGAAAAGGTCATAGCAGCAAGGAAGGAAACTGAAGCTTTTGAGAAGAAACTTGAGAAGCTACTGAAAAGAAACAAGAAACTTGTTGGGTTGGCTTAATCTACATAGTGTAAACGATAGATTAAAGCCACTTCTTGTATTGAGACCAGTATTGTTTCTTAGTATTGAGTAAAGAATTTTGAGACTGTTCTCGGGGTGTTTAGGGAGTAATTGAAATTCAAGGTTCAGATCCAACGCCTACGGCCGCTATCCCTTGGACGGATAAAACTTGTCAAATTCGCGACCTACCACTTTCAGCTAATATTAACCTCGTGTGGTAACTGTTGGAAATTCTTGTTTGGTTCGTTTGTTGCTATTTACCATAACAAGCAATATAACTCCCCTACTAAGTGGTGCACGGTCCAGGTCGCGAATTTGACAACTTTCATCCGTCCAAGGGATAGCATGTGAGATGCCAAGTAAATTGGGATTGTAGTGGTAGTGGGATAATCTGGTATATAAGAGGAGCAATCTATGGCGAGTGGCCACAATATATGTACTAGATACTATATGTAGGCTTTATTTCTACATGTAGCCTAAACTTGACCAGATCTAGTCCCTAAAAACAACAAAGGGGTGGCGCCAAGCTTCACATCTATACCAAATCGAAATATAGCCCATGCAAAAAATTAGTATTGATTTTGGTGGTGCTTGTCACACTAGATTATCACATACATGTGGGTTATAATTCGCGGTATGCATTTTAGTACCCGAGAAATCAAAGCCCTCGCACAATTCCTATTTCCACGGCCAGTATGATATGAAACCTCCACCCGTGAATTGATTAGAGCTGCATTTTGAGCACTAAAACTAATAACTGCCGAGCATTAAATTTGTTCGTAGATCTATGACATACCTTACATGTAATTTATATACGTGCATAGAAGACTATGTAGAGTACATGTATGTAGTATGTAGAAAACCCAGATTAGCGGGTTAATGTCAAAGCACAGTACTTGAGGTACGCACGTAATACATGCACGTTATTCTTAATGTGCCACTCCAAGTTCTGGAGTACATGTATATATTGTATCTATAATAGGCCTCTGCATCTTCATGCTCTGTAGTTGGATCCGTCAAAACCACCCATATTAGCTCTGGCAAAAACTATGTAGTACTACTACGTTCCTTTTCCTTTTCTCTCGGGATATCAGGTTTGGACCCAATAAGGACCTGGCTGTCTTGGCGTCTATAGAAATTTGCAGATGACGCAGAGCGGCATACTGATAAACGCTGCAGATCAAAACGTGCATATAATGGATATGAGTACATGTATGTGCTTTGAGCACTTCAAACTTACTGTATGAGTATATACATGTATTCACCAATATCTCGTTACAACCGCCCCTCAAGCATTTTTTTTATAAACACACAGTAGGTACGTGTACCTACATAACGTGCCTACATACTTACATGAGTACATGTACTATACTGTAGGTAAGTAACTGGTGACAGGAGGGTGTAGGGTTATTGTCGGGGTCTTCTTATCACTGGGTTGACACTACATAATATCAACTTTTTGAAGGGTTGTTTCCCGTGCCTTATCGTAGAGTGTAGAGCAACTGACACGAGGTTGCGCCGTATGCAGAGCCCGGGGCTCATGTGGATAATAATAATGCCTGATTTGTGTGTGCTTTGAAGGGTCGGACAGCGATTATATTTTAATTCTCTGGATATTTTATCTGGTACTTACTTCTTATCCTTCATAGGTAGAGAGAGTACTAATACATGTATGTTACCTACAGTAATACACCATCTAAAAATGTAGATGTAGTACATGTAGGTAGACATACACACACCCTTAAGAGTTCTAATATGTCGGACCAGTGACGAATTACGTCTCAACCTCAATGGTCCTCCTGAGTCACGCGAGATTGTTTTGATTGCGTCTGCAACATGCACCTGGTCGCATACCAGCAGGTTCCTTTTTTCTTCCCTTACCACACGTACACACCATCTCTCATTTGTTTTATGAAAAACCTGTAGAGTGGGTTTTGGAGTGGTGTTTGAACTAATCCATCATAAGAGGTACATGTATTTAAGTATGTACCTTATGTACGCGACAAATTTAGCGTACTATACATGTACTTACATATATGCATGCATGTAGGTTACTTGGGAAGTGTGGTTGTTACACACACCTATTGTTCGATTGGTCCTTTGAGTCAAAGCCAAGGTCCAAAGCCATACATAACTATCAACCAAACACCAGAGAATCAAACCTGAGGACGGCGTGTGATTAGTAGCTGTCATCGTATCGAGAACTTCGGCAAGGGGGTTTGCCAGGCTTGCAGGTGGCATATCCATTATCTTTTTGTTACAGCAGGTACAAGTGTCTTCCGCCCATCCACCCATCCATCTCTCCATCTTCTTCCTATCCTTCAACAACACCACCATTTTACGGGTACATACGGGGGGGCAACAGGTAACCGGCGCTGAATCTCCTGTCCTAATACCTTTGTGCAGAACCAGCGCCGTATTAGATCAAAGGCTCCGTATTTGAGACGACCAAAAGAACCACGAAACCAGTGCTAGACTTGTAAGTGCGTATTCCTTCGACGGTTGACCTTCCGTATTCAACTACCTGTATCTTCTTGGCTTGCTGTACATGTACTCAGTTTGCTCTGTTTTGTATTTCACCAAATTTCCTGCAACACCTCTTCCCCTCGATATAGTACTTCTCCACCGCCTTATACTACCCGGCTGTTCATTATCATTTGCGCCTGTTCCTTATCATCGCCCTTAAGTTTTGAGGTGGTATTCACAGCCTATACTCTGCTAGAAGGTTGCCCTGCCCTGTCCGTGCCTTCACTAAGCAGCATTTAGTTATTCCAATACCCCCCCCCCCCCACATATACATACATACATATATACAGTACTCTCCCGCGCCCCTTCACATCCCTCCGTCGCCTTCAAGATTATACCAATTTCGATTTGATTTGTCTTTTTACTGGCGCTGGCTCGCCTTCACCGATAATTTGTTTATCGCCTATCAACTTTGCTGAGTATTGTAGCCACATCATCACCCGGACCCCTTGCCCGCTAGCTAGCCACCAAGCATCAAGCGATACACTCTAGCTCTACCGTTATCGAAGCTCACCTTCTCCGGAATTTCCTCAATCACACCAAAGACTGCGAAAAGACTAAGGAGGGTAAAGAGAAGCAAAAAGGATCTAAAAACTTGAGGAATTACAGTGGATTAAATAAATGTGATGGCTGTCGCAGATCAGTATTTTATAGACAACCTTGACATCTTTGCCTAGCAGCATCACCCCCACACTCATAAATACACATACGAAAGCTTTCATCCTATCTCCCACCGAGTTATTCCCAACGATCGATTACATAACGATCTTCTCGACATGTACGGACACGAATCACCTTGGAGCACACCTCCTCGACGGAGAACAACTGCTGCAGGAGCAACAACCAACGACGACCCTGAATCATCGTCAACAAGGCGAATCTCTGCAGGGTTTACTTATGCTGGAATGGATGGTTCTGGTTCAACTTCTTCTGGGGGGTTCACAAATATCGCTTCTGGGGGCTTCACAAATATCGCTTCTGGGGGAGTTGCAGGGACAGGAGGACATACACGTTCGGGATCGCATGGTGGCTACTCGTCGAATGTGCCAGGGGGAAGTGGTGGCGGGGCGCCCCCCGAGAGGACAAGTAGAGATAAAGCAAATCAGATAGTGCAGGCATATTTTGGAAAGGCCGCAATGGTAATTCTACACGCAAGGGTGGTCTTACCCCCGACATTCTCACCAAAAAGTGGAATAAAGAAGGTCAACAGATGGGTATGGCAAAGATTTCATTCATTTCATACTTTTGGATCAGATATATACAACGAAGAGGGAATACCCACTGATACTTTTGCGCGGTGCAGTTCAATATCGAGCTCGATGAGACAGACGCATTCCGGGAAACCCTTGAACTATGGCGTAAGGGGGATTGTTTTGAACCAAAACCTCCTCCAATGATAATAGAAACGTACCTAGACGCAACAGATCTAACGGCAAACCAATCATTAGTAATTCTAGACGGCGAGGGGAAAAGATGGAACGTAAATGAGGCCCTTGATACAGCTGCAGCTGTGGCCGGGGTAAACAATACAGAATCGAGGAAGGGTGGGCGTGGCGGTGGATCACATCACGAAGTGATTCTGGAGCGATGGAGGGTAGATTTGAGGTACGCCCTGATTTTGTTCAAGTTTATGGCTTCTAAAGACACAACTTCCTCGTTTATACCCTTTCTACATGGAATTTGCGGTGTGGGCGTCGTTTGGGAGTCTCAAGCACCATGTCTAACACGGTAACTAGCCCTCCATATGACATTGCCCTTCCGCCAGAGCTTCCAGTAGTGTATAAAAAGGGCATCATACTCTTCCGTGCATTGTACACTTATGCAGGGCTTATGCCGACCTGGAAGTTTCGACGGCGGTTGTCGAAGGTTAAACTCAATACTAGCACGTTGAAAGTCAACTGCAGAATAATCAATGGCAGTGATTATACCCGAGCCCCCAAAGAATGGGATCTACTACAAGTACCATTATATGATGGCGATAAAGAAGTAACAGATACATACTCTTTCCCAAGGGTCGAAAGCCCGGCGGGATGCTTTGATATATCCGTGGAATTTAGAAATAATTGCGAGTTTAGGGTTGATGATTCTGAAGCCCTACTGAGCTCGCATTTTATAAATCTTGATGAACACTATTTTCGGCCGTCGTTAACACAAAAGGCCCCTTCAGAGCAACCTCTTGGTTATGCTTCTGCTGGGAAAGAGATGAACTCTCTACCTTCGGCTAATACTCACTCGTTAACAAGACCGGACTACAATCAAACTTACGGAAGCCTATCCTCGTTTCATCACCAGGGAACAGTTCCTTCGGGGGCTAGTCCGATATCCGCCTTGAGAACTGCTGCGGAGCTGGCTGATAGAGCTTCATTAAATAGCTCACCTATTGAACGGCCACCTACTGGACTGAGGTCAATACAGTGTTCAAAGTCATCACTTAGAAGCTTCGAGGGTGTGCAGCGCCGACCTTCAGTATCTTTTATGCAGCCATTCAAGTCTCCTTCTTTGTCAGCTTCGCCTGCAAATTCAGATCAGGTGGCATCATCACCACGTACGTCCGTAAGTCGAATTATGACTCCAGTAGCTCCTAGCCATCGACAGCGGCCTAGTCTGGGAACAATGTCACCAACATTTAGAAACTCTCCCGGACTCCCGGACGGGGCATCTAACCAAACCCCCATGCCTATATCCTCCTTTTCTGGATCGTCCCCGCTCGCGCAAGGACAACCTATCACGCGAATTGCAAGTAGTTTCGGCCAGCGTCGACCCAGGATTATTTCTGGAGCGAGTCGGACTGATGATGACAATACAAGCAGTGGGAAAGCTAGCTATAGTTCTTCGGCTGCACCTGGATCAGGACTTTATTTGGAGGCCGGTGCCAACTCGACAATGGATGAGGACCTTCAAATAAGAGATTTCATGTCGATGCTATTAGACGGCCAACGACAGACCCTCAAGAGCTTTCAGCCTAGTGGAATTGCCGGCGAAGGTTCGAGTAAACGTGCAGGAAATGCTTTATCAAAGTTTCAGAAAATGAGAGACTCACAGAGTGCTCTGGCAGAGTCAATGTCTTCGTCGTTGTTGCTGCAGCCCTCATTAAATTCACCCGCGACATCCGGCAGGCACTTGACTAATGCCCCAGTAATGGTGCCATCGACAACACTCTCGTCATCTTCATCGCTTGGGAAGCCAGTATCCCCCCACACACCACATGCACCACACACACCAGCAATTCCCTCCCGACTCAGTGAGGGTCTTACTGCACGGTATGACCAACACCGGCATCGCTCTCCGCTCCCGCTTCGTGGGGAGCAGAAAAATAATAGGGATATTGTTGTTGGCGAAATGAGACAGGAAATAGACCAAGAGATAACTACTGCCTCTAAAACGTCGCCGCTGGACATTCCTAACTCACCCCGCCCCTTCCCGCGCAGATCAAACTCAATGTCTCAACCGCCTGAGGATGGCGGTGCTTCTCTCGACTTCGACCCGACTGTCGCATATGGTCCAAATCAACGTCAAAGTGCCAGTTTAGGGAGCGTAAATATGGTTCCGTTAAGTCTAAGCCGTCTCCTAGACTTACAAAACGCATCAGAAACAGCTATTTCTGGTAGGGAAGGCTCCGGGGAACTTTGTGATAATGGCGGTGATGATATTTTGGCATTTGGGCCACCTGGGACCCCTTCTATAGATTCTGTTGAAGGGGAAAGATCTCGATTCCAGCAGAGGTACGCAGGAGGAGGGGGGGGAGGAGGAGGCACACCTTCTGGTCCTGGATCCTCTGGCCCAACTTCGCGGGGCCGGTTAAGCCGAGGACAACCATCAACTGGTTCTTCATCCAGCCTGATAAGCGAACGTATAAATAACGGGGCACCTGCTAATCGGATGAATGGGCCATCTATCGAAAGAAGAACGCCGAGCTATAATCAGGATGATGAACTGCTTTTTGACATGAGCGACATGACTGGCACCCATCAGTCAACAAGAAGAAGTTTAGAGCAGGGGAACAGTGGTAGAGATGTACCCGCAAGCTCTCCTGGCAGACGCGGAAGTCGCGGTGGCCTTGGGGGTAATGGAGGAATGGGTAGAGGTGATTGGAGTTGATTTTCTTGGGAGCTCTGAGGTTATTTTGTGAGCTATTTGAGCAGTGGTAGGAAGCTCACATTATTTACGTTACTCTCTCTCCTTCTCTTCCTCCCTCTCTCCTTCTCCCCCGCCCCCCTCCCTCTCCCTCTCCCCTTTTTTTTTTTTTTTTTTTTTTTTTTTTTTTTTATAAATTAGTGTTCACTTTCTTTTTATATTGTCTGTAGCCTTTTGCGTGGCGATCTTCCTTATTGCTTGAGTTTGCAGGCCTGGATAGCGATGTGGAGTGGAGGTTTTATTGTTATTTGAAGATCTTGTTCTTGCCATGTGAAGTTTCTTATGGGTTCTCTATGCCTTCGGTTTTTTTATGTCGGTGTAATGCTACTAACGTGGCGTCTATAACTGGGCCACTAACCAAATTTCCTCTGGTTACATTCTTGCTTATCTCTTCTCATCATCTATTCATCTATTGTCTATAACAATTTTATATTCATATCTAGGATAACGGGGTTTGGAGTTTTTCATGTGGTTTCCTTGCACCTTATTTTGATCATACCCCTCCAAAGATCTTATTCACCAGCCATTTAATTATGTTTTATATGCAAGGATGCACTAGAGTCCGAGCCTTCCTTCTCTCTGGAGTACTCGGTTTTCGGATCCCCCTTACTTTTTTTTTTCTCCCTTTTTTTCTTTTTTTTTTTTTTCAAGGCAGAACTGTATCACGGGTATTATAGACCTATCATGGCATAATTATACTATTTGAGCTGCAATTTATTTGGTTTTGACACTATCGGTTCTTTTATGAGGGAGATAGACGGTGTAAGAAGGCACAAATTGTTGTTACTGTAAAGTAGATTCAGTAGTACTAGTATGTATGTATGTACATGTAGTAATGCCGCGCAGTTTTTCGGGATAGATCTATAGGATCTGGATAAACTGATCATCCCTAATTACATGTAAGTAGCACTTATAATTAGATCTCGACCCAGCCTGTAGGTACATACACGTACTTCTACACAAACAATCGTTCTGAACTAGAAATGGCTTTTTGGCCCTAGGCCTTTAATAGAGGGGTTTGACTTTACACAGATCAGTATGACTTGCGGCCATGTGCGTCTAAAAAATCCAGTCTTCTACCAGCCCCGACCATAAAAAACATTTGGGTAATCTCGTTCCTAGACTACATCGGCACTCCCCTCGCAGCTGGAGTGAACTAATAAAAATACTAAGACACCTACCACCAAAATTTCTAGGGGATGGGCACGAGACTACATGTAGTGTTTGGGCGAAGTCTGTAGTTGCTACTATTTTTCTTTTCTTTTCTCGTTTATAATTATGATTCCTGAAAGTAGTTGTAATATAAAAAAGGGTCCAGTTGCAACATGGCTCCTGGAATAAAGTATATGAAGACAAGTACGTAACTCCAACAACATGCTTGTGAATTCAGTGTCGTATTCTATTCAGGGCTTATATTATATTGTAAGGGAATAGCTGACTATATAAACCACACGTTTCATGAGACAAGTGTCCCGACCCTGATCATGAACATTGAAGATTCTCCGTCAATTCTTTACTATCCGGGCCGTCTTTCCAGCACTATGTACTGAGTTGCACTCACTTAAAAGGTTTTACAACCACTCAGGATTTCCGGGCCGCCGAGAGCTCGAGGGCTACATACATGTACATACAGCCGCGTTCGAAAAGTCCTGGCACCCTATTATTATTATATTCCATGGGTCTGTTCATGAATTGTAGCCCACAAATAACCATTGCTCTTGCGCATACTCAACAATTAATAGGTATGGCCGCAAAAGATATATCGCAGCTTTCTCTGACTATGACCTCGATTGGAGGAGGGTTGGGGGGCAGCTAGGACCCCTCATAGTTGGCCTGGGGCGCCAAGTCTTTTTGAACGCGGATGTATAATCCCTCAAACTGTCTGTAAAATGCTGACCCTCTTGGGGGGAGGAGTAAAAGTTGCTAATAGATCGTGTTATCTCCCCTATCAAATAATTGATCACTCGTACATACTCTGACCCTCCATTATGGGGGGGGGGGGCAGCATTGGTAGCTTAAGAGATAGGGCGGATAGGTTGTTATATGACCTTAGATGTAGTAGTGCACTTATTAATTGAACTACCCGCAGAGCCTCTAGCTCTCCTAGCGACACTAATTATAGCATAGGAACTCTCATAAAAGCCCTATTAGTAGCTATTCGGACCCGACTTACCCGAGGAAGAATGCAATCCCCGCTGCACACTAACATTAGGTGATCTAAGATGGCTGACCCGGCACTTTTGTTACATATAATCCTACGAAGTATGAATTAAAAGACTTAAATATCAAGAATTATACTTATGTACGCATATGCGCCTCAGTTCTTATGTACATACATCCAGAATCTTACGGGTATCTTCCCGGTCTTCTTGTCGTACTTTTTCTCAACGTAGACCATTTTAATAGGCCACGGTAATACTACCATACTCTAGCTCATCCAATCTCTATGCTTTCCTCTTATCAATAGAATCGTTGGCATCCGAGTCGTTACAGAACGGAGCCTTATCATTTTTCAGAGATCGCGGCTGCTCTTGAGAGAACACAGTTCCCGGTAGAATTACTGCGAATATATCAGCGCTCAAATAGTGGGTGCTCACTACAAGGGCCAATGACAACCTGGTCACGGGAAAACCCACTTACGCTGCATATACATGCAGGTCTCGGAAGGAAGCGATGAAAGAGATCCAGGTTTCTGTGTAGGGTGGGCCATGGCTAATTTCTACGAAAAAGGATCTATCTGTTTATTGCAGGTGTAGATTATATATCAATGGGGCCAGATCTGGGCAAGGTATGGTAATCTGGAATATGAGTCAACCTACATTGTGCTCTAGCTTGACTAAAGGACAGTTGGACAATTAGATTAAGTTAAGAAAGCACTATTTTGTGAGGAATACTGGGGGGGGGAGGGAGGGGAAATGACACAGGAAATCTCTTAGAGTCAAACAAGGAATACAACAGGTGACGTTGAAATAAGCATCCGAATCTGATGAGTGAGATCGGAATCATTTCCTTGCCAAGCCATTCGGTGGTGAAGTGATTCCTTCTACAGTTGTTCAGGTGCAGTGAGTGATAGACCGATCCCTCCATTTGGGTAAAAACACAGGCAAATTTTATTTTGCTGGCATGTAATAAAACACATATCTGTTTTGTTTTGTTACTGAGTAAAAATTAGACTGGTTTTGTTAGCAAATAGATTTTGCCCACGACGGCTCTTAATTCGGGTGACATGTGCAATACCTAATCAAGTTTGATTTTGCCGGGATTGGACTGCCGGTAACTATGTATAATATCTAGATGTATGAGGTACCGTCGTTCACGGATACTGGGTGTTGACGGATCCCACTAAAGAGAAACGGCCAAGCCAAGTTTGTTTGTTCTTATTGGGCAAAAAGCCCCTGTCCGTCGAAACCCAGTGTCCGTCAATACCCAGTGAGTGACAGTACTCAATGGCCGCTTGGCATAAATATGTACCATTGCGTCAAACATGCAGCTCTGCATGCCGTCCCAAAATGCATGGCCTTTAGTTAAGATTCAGTCTACAGGCTGACAGCTCGTGCCTTGGGAAGATGGGGTGGTGTGGTTCCAAATAACTAGGTGATCCGTGCATGTTCATCTCATGTTCATGCCGGCCAAAAGATATTCCACCCAACCGCCAGGTCTCCTCGGTTGCGGTAGAAAATCCCATGGGAAGGAATACTTAAACAGGTCTTTCCCTCATCTCTGCGGGGAAACACACAGAGGGCCGTGATCGATTTCTTTTCTGCCATCGCACCCCTGGGCTGCAGTGAAGGTGATGCGCCCTACCTGGCGCTCGAAAAATCTGGAATGAAATCTGGTATGGAAACCCTTTTCGTTGTTGCCCAGATTTGTGAATCCCAGCTGGGCAGGATGCGTGGGGGGGGCCGGATATTGTGCAACTGGAGATCGTTTGTGGAACCGGGAATTAATTGAGCCTGGTAAATAAAAAGATCAGACGTGTATGAAAGTTGACACTGGACGAACTGAGGGAGTGTGCATGGGTGCAGGCTCCTCAGCACTGATATCATCTTTTGATAGTCGAAACACCTATACGCTGACGCAGAGTTGATAGAACGCATATCTGATATCAATAGCTCACGGAAACTACGTTATATTAGCGCAATTAATTATTTAAGAGGTGACCCGTCAATTGCGATTTGTTGGGTACATGTAGTAGAGTTAAACTACATGTACGTACATGTTACGACTGCAGTACCACCACAGTTTTCCAAGATATAGACCATGTCTCCTGGAAAAATGGTAGATTTAATCGATGCCGATTCCAGCACATACCTCCTGCAGCTGTCGATCCTAGCTGTCAACACCGATATATGCCGATACTGTAGAAAACGCGTAGACTCAATGAAACTCCCGGATCCCACAATTTCGACTAATCAATCCCTCTATAGAGAGACTATTTCAATACTTGTCGTGGATCGAAGGGCCCTCGGTGGGTTTTCTATCTTGCACACGCGATCAGGTAAGATCTACAGTCTTGATTAACTATCCTTCGGCAGTGCTGCAGTAGATCTATAGAAGGCAATGATATATCTCAATATATTGTCACTCTACCAAGAACCGTGACTACAGCTGCGTAGCATACCAACTGGTGCCTGCCTAGAGCACGGCCAGGTCACTATCGCCGTCTCTTTGATGTCTAGCTCCATATAGATTGGAGTAGGTCCCTGGCAGTTCTTGCTTGGCAAAAAAGTTTCGCATGTATGCAAGATGTAAATGTAGTTACCCCGCTGATACATACATGTGGTTCTGTTTTTGCCCCACCACACGTACACACCCAATTAGAAATTGAAGGAGGGAAAAAAAAAAAAAAGCCAGAACCTCTTCAAATACTGCTCCAAGTCCGATCATTTCCATCCTCAACAGCAGCTCCCTTTCTTCTCCGCTCAACCTCTTTCCACTACCCTCACGCAGAAACATCAAGATTTCTTCTGGTGGGGTATACGGACCTGTACCGTCAACCTAAAAAAAAAAAAAAAGGAATGGACGAACAATGTCTCATTCAGCTCTTAGAGCAAATTCTTACTCGTAATTTCCCTTAGTAAATTTTAATTACTTCTCGTAAAAGTTTTTCTTCTAAAAGGGTTTATAAACTAATAGAGATATTTCATGTATACAGCGGACACCAATACCGTCAAGAATGCCACCACTACACTCCGCCGGGATTATTTCTCCAAACCCGAGTCGCTTCCAACCTTGATTCACATCTTGAAGGCTCATCCGAATTCTCAAGTACGCCAGATGGCCGCTGTTGAGGCCCGCAACTTGGTCCCTCAATTTTGGGGTGTTAGGAACAATGCTCCGTCAAAAATTCCCATGGGAATGAAGCCACAACTTCGAGACTTACTGCTTCAATCAACAATTTCTGAACCCAACTCTTTAGTCAAGCATTCTTCTGCCCGAGTTATCTCCGCCATTGCAAAGATCGATTTATCAGCAGGAGAGTGGTTAGAGCTACCTAGGTACCTTCTTGAAGCAGCGATGTCTGCTAAAGCGGATGATCGTGAAGTTGGTGTTTACATCCTCTACACCCTTTTAGAGACCCTTGAGGATTCTGCAGCAGATAGGTGGAGGGACTTCCTTCAGCTCTTCAGTAGGACAATTGCCGACCATGAGAGTATGGCTGTTCGACTCAACACTCTCCTTGCACTTGGAAAAATGGCTGAATCCCTCAACTCTGAAGAACACCCCGAGGGCGTATCTGCGTTCAGAGATGTACTACCTTCTATGGTCAACGTTTTACGGGAGCTTGTTGCTTCAGGAGACGAGGAAAAGGCCAACCCCTCCTTTGAGGTCTTTCAGACACTGTTGATTGGAGATCCTGCGCTCATATCAACTCACTTCCGTGACTTGGTTCAATTTTTCTCGGAAATGGCCTCTTCGAAGAACATTGACGATGACTTCAGGTCGAAAGCTATCGCTTTCCTCATGTCTTGCCTGCGGTACAAGAAGATGAAAATGCAAGGCCTACGAGTTGGGGAGGAGCTTACGCTTCGCGCGCTGGAGATTGTGACTGAGTTTAAGGAGATCGAGGACAACGATGATATGACTCCATCAAGATCAGCATTGGGTCTCCTTGATTATCTTTCTGCATCGTTGCCTCCCAGTCAAGTGGTTGTACCATTATTGAATGCTCTCCCTGGATATGTCTCTCATCAGGACCCAGATTATAGAAAGGCGGCAGTCTTAGCACTTGGAATGTGTGTCGAGGGTGCCCCAGATTTCATTGCCACGCAAATCAAACACATTTTCCCAGTTGTTCTCACTCTTTTGGCCGACCCCGAGTCTAGAGTGAGACAGGCAGCACTACAAACCATTGCCCAATTGGCTGACGACCTCGCCGAAGATATGGGCAAGGAGCATGCTAGATTGATTCCAGCCCTCATTACAATGCTTGATTCCAGCGATGGTCTGAATATCTGGAAGGCAGCTTGTAACGCTATCGATGCAGTGCTTGTTGGGATTGAACAATCTGACGTCACATCATACCTTCCCCAGATAATGCCTAGATTATTCCGAATGTTTAGCCAGGAAGACCTCAAGTTAAAGGCAGCCGCTGTTGGCGGCATTGGATCCACAGCCATGGCTGCCAAAGACAGCTTCACCGTATATTTTGTGGAAACTATGAATGCCCTGTCTCCCTATATCTCAGTCAAAGACTCCGAAGAGGAACTTGATCTCAGAGGTGTTGTCGTGGACGCCATGTCTGCCATTGCCGAATCAGTGGGCATGCAGGCCTTTTCTCCATATGTAGAGCCACTAATGCAATCCACCGATGATGCACTGAATTTGGGGCACCCGCGCCTGAGAGAAACAAGTTTCATGTTTTTTGCTACTATGGCAAAGGTTTACGGCGAAAACTTTGCCACCTTCCTCCCAAGTGTTACACAGGCGCTATTCTCTAGTTTGGAGCAAACTGAAACGGATATAGAGGCCGATATCGATGCCGAGGGACTTTTTTCTGGGAACATCACCAGTGTGGGCGCCGAAGGAACTCAGAGAGCGCCCCTGGGATCTGATATTAACGCTGAGATCACCGACATTGAAGTTGAGCAAAACGAGGATGACGAAGAGTTTTGGGATGATTTCACTGCTGTGAGTGCTATAGCTTTGGAAAAAGAAGTTGCTGCCGAAGTCATTGGTGATGTTTTAAGCCATTGCAAAGAGGGATACCTCCAGTATCTCGAAAAGACTGTTGAACTCCTTGCCGAAAAAGTCCAACATCCATATGAGGGTGTTCGTAAGGCAAGTATCAGTACATTGTGGAGAGCTTATGCTACCCTCTGGCAAGTTATGGAGAACCGGGGCATGGCAAAGTGGCAGCCTGGATTGCCGTTGAAGGTGCAACCATCCCCAGAATTGCAGAAGCTTGGGACTGTCGTCATCACATGCACACTCGCAAACTGGAAAAACGAGACCGATAGGCAAGTACCCTCTCATTACGGATTACGGGGGAATCTTCTCTTTGAATTCATTGAAATAAACACTTGAGGACTGGGTTCCTGGGAGGATCGCTAGCTAATGGAAGTTTTCTAGGGGCACTACGACTGACATTTGCCGCAATATTGCAGAGACCCTCAAGTTATGTGGGCCTGCAGTCCTTGCCGACTCGGCAAATTTAGTCGAGCTTGCTACCCAACTTGTCTTAATCCTCAAAAAGCAGCACCCCTGCCAGTTAGACGATGACGAGGAAGATGATATGCCGGAGCTTCCAGAGTCTTCAGAATATGATTGGCATTTGATTGATACAGCAATGGATGTGGTTCTTGGTCTTGCCACAGCGCTTGGCACCCAGTTCAGCGAGATGTGGGAAATTGTCGGAATCCATCTCATCAAATTTGCTTCGTCTTCAGAAACAATTGAACGGTCGACCAGTGTTGGTGTAATTGCCGATTGTATCAAATACATGGAGGAAGGATGCACCCCTAGGACCGAAGTAAGTAGTAATATCTACTCTAATAACATCCATGATATGTCCTAATCTTAATCATAGCAATTGATGAAAATCCTCATGCACAAACTCTCAGATGCAGACCCAGAAACTAGATCGAATGCTGCATACGCTATGGGATTACTGTGTATAAAATCCCAAAACACCCAGCTAATTACCAGTAATTACAGCACTATTCTTCGCAAATTAGAACCTCTTCTACAAGACCAGAGTTACAGGATGCTTGATAATGCTTGTGGTTGCGTTTCAAGAATGATTCTAGCTCACCCCAATCACGTGCCCTTGAGCGAGGTTCTTCCGGTAATCGCTAGCGTGCTTCCTTTGAAAGAAGATTACGAAGAGAATGAACCTATCTATACTATGCTTGTGAAACTTTGTGAGTGATTCATTGGTATTATTACTATTGGACTACCCCGACTAATCCTCTCTCCTCTCCTTGAACAGATCAAGACAGGAACCAGATTGTTGGCAGCATGACCAAACAGTTTGTTCACATCATCGCTTCAGTGCTTTCTCCTCCCGAAGAACAAGTAAATCCGGAAACCCGTCAAAAGCTTATTCAACTAGTCCAATTTCTTTACAACGAGGATCAAAGTCTCATCCACGGCTATGATAACCTGGTTTCCATTGCTACTGGGGGAAATTAAGGGTGGAAATAATATATGGGGGGGTGGGGGCAATGGGATTGGTATCTAGTGGGCGGGAAATTTGCTTTACTTATGTTTCGGGATTTTATTTCCTTCCTCTTTGTATAGATAGATTTGGGAATGCAAGCTCGTTTGTGTGCATTGGGGGAGGAGGTATTTACATTCTAAGCGGGCTGGTTTCTTTATTGGTCATATCTCCATTTTTCATGTTCTCTACAAGTCGCTACAGGAGTAAAAACAGCCTGTTTTTCACTAACGGCTCAAATGTTTTTCTATTTTAGGCATTATGTCTGATTTTCTTTTATACCTTTTGTGGGGATGGCACGGGGTAGTTAATTCGATTCTTCAATCAATTAAAGAACTCTATGGATTTATCAAAATTTCATGTCCCGCGTAAAAGTGCTAAATGTGACATGTTATATTGCAAGTGAGGAACGGCGTATAAAGTCATAAGGTCGACACGGAACGTATGAATCCAAAAGAGGATAGGATAATCTGGTTGAGATCATTCTCGCGCGCGAGGTAGTATCTAGTATTTGAAGAGGGAAAATGTACTGGATCCCTGTACCCATAGTGGTGTAAATTCTTTGTCTGTCGGTAGCTGTGGCCCACTAAGCTACAGAGAAGGGCCTGAGGTGTGTTTATTGCAGAGGTACGTATGTACCTGGCTATAGTGCAAAAAAGATGTAATATTAACATAGCCGTGATACCACATATAGCAATATATACTGTAACAATACAGCTGTATTTTAGCAATTACATAATACCGCAGTCTCATTATGTTCTATTAGATATGTATTCAAGGATAGATGCATTCTTCTATATGTACCTGGGGGTACCGGAAAGTGATGCAACGACTCGATTTACCATTCACGCTTTCACCCTAATGAAGCAACAATACATGACAAACAGAGCAAACAGGGTACAAAGAATTCATCGATTATATTTAAATAAAAAAAAATCAAGGTGGTTGTGAATCTACTAAGGCCTCACCTGATAGTGTAATCCCAAGCCTTTACATCACTTTTAGGGACTCCTAAGTACAGTACTCCCTATCTAGACATAGAAATTTTGCTGTCATTCTAGGTCTTGCCAACAATCATATCCCCCAACAAGAGCAGGTATTAAACAAATGACAGTAACCTAGATTCAACTAATTACATGTAGCTTGTTCCCAGGCTTTCGAATGCTACTCCCCCGTTTTTCGTACTATAGGGTTGGGGCTTAAGGCGTAGGAAACTTTATTCGGGAGCTATCAAACTATAATTACATTCGACATTGCATACATAGATCCGAGAGCCTCGACACATAAATTATACTCATAACTACATGTATGTACATGTAGTTGCTTCTGGTTGGCTTTCCTTTGAATCATGATAATTATCTCTTGTATCTAAACACTTTGCCAATGTATTATGCCACGAATATGCTCACCGTTATTATGCATATGGGCCAGAATGGGATTTGAGCGTCGTATGCGTACCGAGGACTCATGGGCTGCAAACGATGAGGTTACGTTGGCCGAGTGGTATGTAGGCCAATTTGAATATAATTTTAACACTACTACAACCCATCTTAATACTACTCCCTCATACAATAATATATCATATTTAAAACTCCACAATGCTTACCTACAACGAAAACAAATTGCCCTTCAACCCAGCCCTTCTTCCTTTCTTCAGGCCTCAGGCTATTCTTCAAGAGCTCTCTGAGAGTGGGAAGGGGCGCCCTCTCCTGCGGCTCCCCGCTGCCTATTTCCAAACTTCCAACGGCTCCCAAAAAAAAAACCTCATTGGAAATATCTCTATCGGTATGGAGCTTGAAATGATAATTGTCAACCTTCCACAGGAAGCCTTGAACCGATTGGTTATGGAGGAAACAACCATCTTTGAAGTTGTCAGAGACGCTATGAATGCAGCATCAATCCAGACGGATGTCTGGACCCAGCTTACTGGGAGCTATCCAAACCGCAAACGATTTATTGTCACTGACGAAAAGTCAGTCAGTGACAGTATTTACGACGAAGCCGTGGGAGGGGAGATTCCAGGATACGCCGTCGAGATTTGCACACCAATCCTCCGTAACCAGTCGTGGAAATATATAATCCCCACGGTAATGGAACATCTCGGAGCAAGCTTTGACTGCCGCTTCAACTTCACGACTGGTCTCCATGTTCATGTTGGGTATGGAGAAGGCTGGGGTTTAGAGCACCTCAAAAAAATAGCAAAGGCTATTGTGATCTTCGAGTCCTCGATGGACAAATACCATCCGGCCTACCGCCAGGCGGGCAACAATTGGTGCATCTCCAGCAACCGCCATGGCGACAACCTCTCCAACTACACCAAGCTCGAAGCGGTCGAGCTTCTCGAAAATGTTCTCACACGGCGTGAGCTCCTCGACCTCATCGGCCCCCACAAGTTTTTCAAATACAACTTGAACGCGGTAGAGACCCACGGAACCGTGGAGTTTAGGCAGGGAGATGCGGCTGTCAGTGGAGAAATGGCAGTGGATTGGATTGAGAGAGTGGTCAGATTTGTGGCGAGGGCCATAATAACTGATCACTCCTCATTCCAAGGATATGCAAGGTCTGAGGACCCAAGGCACTCTTGCTCAAAGAAGATCTTTGAGGAGTTTGGAGTACCTTGGGTTGAGAGGAGAAGAATTAAGGCGAGAAAGGTTCCTATGCGGGCTAGACTCGATATGAAGCGGAGGAGGGTGTTCTTTGGGAATAGGAACTGGTAATCCTTTTCTTTTTTCTTTCGATTTGTTTTATCCGCTTTTCTTTGAAAAGCAGAGCCAATGTCTTCTGGGTCTGTGTCGTAGGTAGACTCGTCAGTGTACTGTAGATTCATCCTGAGGCGTGAAGTGTAATAAAATTTGTGTGCTTTAAGTTCCTTTATGGGAATTAAATAATTTTACTTGACTATTTATTTCTATATCGTGATTGAGGCCTTTGGTGATGTCAATTCATCAGTTTTTTTCTTATATAGAGCCTTACACTAGGCCCATCCTTATCATGATTATGTAGTACTCAATAACATTCCTTGGAGTCACGTCAGTAACTGTATGATTCTTGTTAACATTTGTTATATAGATTAAAAGAAACAGAGTGGTACGCATTAAATTAAACAAGAAACTAAAGTTCCAGTATACGTATATCTACATGCACTTAGGTAGGTATATGTAGTCTTGTACCTCTGTATCGGCTTTTACAGGTAATTCTTATGGCGAACAGCAAACTGTTTGTATGGGATATATGGGCACAAAACTAGGCGATTCTTGACCTCCTAGTTAACCTGGCATGTCTCGCTAAGATTACTATAATGTAAGTAGTATCCCACATATGATATGAAATATTGTTATAGCCTTAGGGCTGGATACAATTAATGTAAACAAAAAAAAAATAGCTTGATATGAAAAGGGTTCCGAGTGATTTTTGGTGAATACAAACCAGGACGAGTGATTAGCTGTGAACGTACCCAGCCAGGGCGTCAGAAAGTGATGCACATTTTGACCAGACAACGCCCAAATACTTTACCACAATACAACACAATCGTACAGAACCTACCATACCTAAGCACTAAGCATATACTTGATGAAGAGCATCTACACACCCACGTTTATTTGTTAGGCTTTGGTCCTTGCCAAACGGGACCTAAGTTATATTAGATGTAACACAGATTTTTCGACAGAACGCCTCTTCATCCACCACCCCCTCAACAAAGGAAAGGAGTAAATAATTTAAGGGTTGAAAAGCAACTACTCCGTCTGTCTGTCAAAATACACCTTACCCCATTACCCCCCCCCCCCACATCCTCATCCCAAGGGGCGTGAAGTAATGTCCATGAACCTTTTGTCGTACTATATGATATGATACATCATGTAGCTACGTGTACACATATTACCAAAAAGGGTAGTGGTGGGATCTCTACAGTACTCCCGTCAGTATGCTAGTAGTGCAGTATTGGTAAACATTTCGATTCATCACTAAATTCTATACATGTAGTCTTATGCTAGTGGTTTCGTCCCGTTTTTGATACTATAAAGTTGTATATGTATGATGATATCGTCCTTACCACTTTAAATATCAATATGATTAGAATTTAGGAGCAAAACGAAATTAACATATATTACATCACAACTCGTCCGCAAAGGAGCGTCCAGCCACCACAGGTACATTATATATACGCCAGTCAGCGATCTCGTTGGCAACGATCACTTGAGCGAGCAATATACATCCCCATACCAGGGCAAAACTAGCCCAACCTGTCACTTCTGAGAAACCAGTGTCTAACCCGCCGTGGTAACTGGCCGCTCCTTCGTGGTAGAGTTTGCGGGAAAACAGGAGTTATTCAATATAATTTGGAAATTTTTTGATTCATTACTTTGAGTACTTTGATTTCCCCTCAATCTTGTACCGTGCCTGATCAGCATACATGATTTAGTACACCTTATATGCCGCATAATAGTTGTTGGGAACATTGTTGTTCCCCTTCTTTCCCTTATATACTTCGTCCTTGCATCCATCCTCACCATAGAGAACAAAGGTGTCCGCTAACAACGAGGTATCAAAGTATACCGAAGTGATTTCAGAGCCCGTCTTTTTGAACTTCGTACACCCCGAGTTGGTATGGCCACTAAGCTTGACAGTAGCCCCGTCGGCGTAATTTACGTCCATGTGCCAGCCGGTGCTGGCGACGATCGTAGAAAGCATGAAGGCAACAAATAAGAAAGTTGTGATAATTGAGCCGAACATTTTGACTGTAATATGCATTAGCTTTCTTTCGCTTGGAATTTGGGGAACCGAAGGATGGAATGACCTTCGAGATTTTGAAGACGTTAAACTAAATTATAAGTAGATATAATTTTATTAAATAAAGGCCTATTTTCGATCTACCTTATTAGACATGTTTGGATAAAAATCAAATTAGGGATATCAATATAACTGCTTACCAAGTTCCGAAGGCTGAAGAGTATAGCCCAGGAAAGAAAAATAAGATATAGTCAAAATTGAAAAAAAAATGAATGCCTTATATTCCCTATATTGTGGCAAGAGATATCAATGTCAAAAATTCTAGCAAAATCGTTACGCCATTCTGCAGTGTCGGGCCCAAACCCCGGCCCGAACCTGGCGCGGGGAGACTAACGCTATCGGCTGTGGGGTGCGATATAACTTCGGTGGCGGTTGCGGGTCTTTGAGTTTCGACCAAACATTGCGTAATAGCTAGAAAGGTTCTGGACCGGATATTCGGGCGGTGGTTTCGGAATCTAATTTTTGTTGTCTTTCTGTTTTGAAACTGGCATAAGTATATACGGTACTTGTGACACGAGAATAAGTTTCTGTCACGTTGCAACAGCTCACAAGTACTTCGGGTGGGTGTGGGGTAAGTGAGAAGACACCACTCTGCCAAGGTTGCGTGAAGGGTGTCTTTCCACTTACCCCTACACCCGAAGTACAGTACGCATGTTATCAGTATCTCGGTGTTGTAAAGCGAGTGAGTTCGGGTGAAGATAACAATATACGGCTTGGCAACTCGAATTGGTAGGGTAACAGTTACACCTTGTTGTCCAGGCCCAGGTTCTTTTATGCGGGGCATTTAATATAATTTTTTCTAGTATATACATATACCTCCTCAGGGAAAATTCAAATAGCAAGATGTCATTGCCAAACACCTACTCAGGTATATCTCCAATTATAACTGAAAACCCCTTTATTACTTATAGCCATGTACTTACTTTCTCTATGATCGTGAAGGTCCTGTTAGGATAGCTGTGATTGGCGGCACCGGAATTTCACACCTTGAGCACGAAGGTTTTACCGTGAGTTATTTATTTGCTTGTCTAGAATTTACTTCTTTTCCCATTCTTCCCATTCTTCCTCTTCCTCTTCCTCTTCCTCTTCCCCTCTCTCTCTCTCTCTCTCTCTTTTTTTTTTTTTTTTTTTTTGATCTTGAAGAATAATATAATAGCTGATAATCAATACCAACAGGCCGTTGCGTCGCTAGATGTCGACACTCCATATGGAAAGCCGTCTTCACCGATTACGATATTGCAAACCTCTGCCGGAGCCCCCATTGCTTTCCTTTCCCGACATGGTCTCCACCATGAACTTACACCCACTGAAGTTCCCAACCGTGCCAACATTGCTGCTCTCCGCTCCATCGGTGTCAGGTCTGTGATCGCGTTTTCTGCGGTTGGTAGCTTGCAGGAAGAAATCAAGCCCAGAGACTTTGTTATCCCGTCACAGATAATCGACCGTACCAAGGGGATCAGAGAGTTCACATTTTTCGAGAAGGGTGTTGTAGGACATGTTGGTTTCGCTGACCCGTTCGATGCTGCCCTCTCGAGGGTTATTGAAAGGGTTGCGAGCAGCGGGGTTTTAGAGGGGACCGACGTTAAGCTTCACAGTGATAAGCTTCTGATTTGTATGGGTATTGATCACCGGATTATTCCGAACAATTTAAACAAAGTTGGTACTGATTTTGGCGAAATAGAGGGTCCTCAATTTAGCACTAGGGCAGAAAGTAACCTCTACAGATCATGGGGTGGGGATGTTATCAACATGTAAGTGAAATCCCTTATATGAAACATATTTCCTTTATCAGCTAATTTATCTTCTAGGTCTGCACTTCCGGAATCCAAACTTGCCCGCGAAGCCGAGCTTGCTTACTGCATGATCTGCATGTCAACTGATTATGATTGCTGGAGTTTGTTCCCATTCATGACTTTTCCATCTAGAGATATCACTGCTAAATTTGCCTTTGATAATAGAGGTCGGTGAAGAGGCTGTCACCGTTGAAACAGTCATGGGTAACATGCACGCCAATGGTGCCAATGCAAAGAGGCTTGTCGCTGCTGTTCTTCAGGAGTTGATTAAGGAGGAGCACCAAGACCTCGTCAACGCCAAACATGTGGAGGGCTCTTCAAAGTTCGCGTGCTGCACTGCACCTGCTGGGAGAGGTGCGGAGACGGTGAAGAAGTTGGAATGGTTGATGCCCGGGTACTTTTCTTAAATAGTGCTGGGAGTGGTCACAGTTTTGATACTTATAGGACATAACACTGCGTACCAACAAAATGATATATAGTATACTTCTAGAGCCTTCCCGGGAGTGGATAGTTCTAGAAAACAGAAGAGCATTCAAACATTGTTTAACTGTTTGTACGTGACCCACAAAAGTTTCTCTCGCCACCTATGCATCACACTTAGGAATCTTTCCACTAATTGCGCAATTGCCCCCTACCTCGCAATCTGGTCCATGCTCTACTTTCACTTGGAAACAGTCCTGCCTTCGCTACTCGTCAATAAGTCTGCTTCATACGGAGGTTTTGGTCTTCGAGTTACTACTTATACCTCTATCTACCACACCTCCCCTTCTTTCAATATAATATGATAGGATTTAAACGTCAAAACAGCATTAACTATAGATGAAGTTCATTGAATTCATGAAGTTAAATTAAAATATGAGTAACCAGCTAAAAGGAGAGTGAGGCATTGTAGTACTGACTGCCTGCCTAGACAGGCATTCAGTGTCTTGTACTCTTGTCATATACATGTATATATAGCGTTTTCAACCACTCGGAGGATCTACCCAGATATGCCCCAAACGCCAAGGGACATTACAGTTTCAAGCTTATCTGAAACTGCATACTAGCCCGAGTTTGTATGACACTACCTATTCCCCCTAGGCTGATAGGGGTTGACTCCAGGGGAAAACAACGCTAGCTCGGATCCCCGAACCGAAAACCTTGGTATGTAGTACTGGAAATATTTGACGGTTTTGCAAGTATCAAGCCTTATGGGATTTCGGTGATATTAATTTTCATGGTACTATAGTGGTAAATACGACCCTTCAATTTACTGTCCAAAACTCACCAAGATGCGGCGAGTTAACTCGGTAGAAGAGATCGATTGTATATAAGTTCGGTATCGAATGGTCCTGTAAGTTAGCGATCTGTGATTCATCAGCAAAGGTATTCTCATCGATTTCTTTTCCGTCAACTCTGACTATTCCCAAAGCTAGCTCTATAATTATCTTAAAATCTTCCTTTTTTCCAACAGTTTGAGACTATGAAGACTTCGATTCTTCAATATTCTACTCTCTTGTCAGTCATATCACTGCCTGCATCATGGGCATGGCTTCCCTCTGTCGATAAGATACGTGGTGTTAATCTCGGCGGCCTTTTTATAATCGAACCTTGGATGCAAGCAAAGTCCTGGAGTACCATCGGGTGCTCAGCCTACAAGAGCGAGTTCGACTGTGTCATGAACCTTGGCCAGGAGGCCGCAAATACGGCATTTCAAAAACACTGAGATACTTTCATCACCCAGGACGACATTACTCAGATTGCAGGGCTAGGTCTGAATACCGTCCGAATTCCGCTTGGATACTGGATAAAGGAGGACCTAGTCTACTCTGATAGTGAATACTTTCCCCAAGGCGGGTTCACCTACCTTGAGAGAGTCTGTGGTTGGGCGAAAGACGCGGCCCTCTATGTCATCCTTGACCTTCATGGCGCCCCAGGCGCTCAGCAAGCTGATCAACCTTTCACTGGACAGTATGCTTCAACCCCCGGGTTCTACATCGATTATCAATATGAGCGGGCCTACAAGTGGCTCGAGTGGATGACAAACGTAACACATACGAACTCCAATTTTGACACTGTATATGCAATTGAGGTTGTCAACGAGCCGCTCCAGACCGCCAGTTCGGTAATGACAATGATTGACACATACTACCCGACTGCCATGAGTAGAATCAATGCCATAGAAGAGGAGCTTGGAGTCTCCGCTTCTAAAAAACTTCACGTGCAGATGATGAACCAGAAATGGGGTTCTGGAGACCCTAAAAAAGCACTCACGGATGAAACATATGCATATTACGATGATCATCACTACGTTAAATGGACTTCCGGCGTCACTGCTACCCGTGACGCCTATATGAAGCATTCATGCACAAACGATCGCGGCGGAAATTCCCCGGTTGTTGTTGGTGAATGGAGTTTGAGCCCAGCGGACGAGGATGGTACTGAGTTTAGCACCGATGCTTCTGATGCTGTTTCGTGGTACAGCAAATGGTGGGCTGCTCAGACCATCAGCTATGAGAAACAGGCGGGGTGGATTTTTTGGTCGTGGAAGGTTGAAACTATTGGAGGTAGGATTGACTGGAGATGGGGCTACCAACAGGCTGTTGCGGCGGGTGTTATCCCAAGTGATGCTTCGGAGGGAGCCAAGTCCTCAGTTTGCGACGGATATTAAGCGATTTCCTCCTCCTGCGGATAGAGCGCATTTATTTTAGACTTTAGGTTCAAATGCGCTATTACACACACAAAACACTACACGAAATTAGTATTTATTGAATTAGACCAAGGTTCTAATTACGTCCGAGTGATGATATATGATCGGTAATGCTATCGAGGTCAAAGCATACTTCAAAGGAACAAGATTTCAAGTTGCATGAATTTTAAATACTCCAACGACATAAAGCTATATGTAATTACAATAAGGATGTAGATACTTGGGTATGTTCTACCTACTGTTCGCGGTCGTGACAGACAATATTGCGTGTATGAGGGGGCGCTAGTATACCGCAAGGATATCTCATCAACAAAGATATTCACACGTTGAGTATAACTAGAACCTTACATAATAAAGCACTACGAAAATACTACATAGATGGTAATAGCTTAATAGATCAAACCCTAGGCCTGGGCTTTAAGCGATCGTGGAACTCTAAGCACACACAACATTCAATTGATATACTGTGTAGCTGGTAGGATGTATGTATGTACCAGTATATATATATGTAGGTACATGTACGGCCGCACTCGAAAAGCTTGGCACCACCGGGCTAAATCACGAGGGGTCCTCTCTGCTTTCCAATTCTCTGATATTCGAGGCAGGGCTGTAATACCTCATTGCGCGGGGCCGGTGGTCGCAGCTCGTGAATGAACGGACTTGATATGCATACATGTAGTAGGCACCAGCTCATGCAGGACTTTTCCAATGCGGCTGCACTGTTAATACATGTAGTTAAGGGCCTGTTTGTTTTACTCGGATTGGGCCAATTACTCGGCCGAGGGCCATTCCACGGCGCGGGATCTTCCGTCTCTGTGAAGCAGAGCCGCTTGCACCAGCCACTGACAGCCAGCACATGCGGGTATCGGCACAACTTTATTTCTTTATTTCCCACCCCTCAACCCGCTGAGAAATCAATTTGTAGGTTTCTAATGGCTTATCAAGCAGCAATCATTGTATGACAGCATAATCGCTTCATCATCATCACGCTCCTCCTACTTTGTCACGCTAGAAAATATCATCCTGATGCTAAATCGAACTCGGACAGCCACGAATATAATAAGTAATTATACTATTTAAAATTTCAATATACGGATTGCATTGTTCTTCAAACCGCGATAGAGCGCAGTGTACTTCAGTCCATTTCGCTGTGATAGATTATCCTCCAATTTTGCATACTGCCTGTGGTACATACATGTACTTCGATCTGCTTACTGCGAGAGTTTCTGCGGTACTCTCTGCCGGTATCAAAGTGCAAAGGTCTATTCTTGGCTCAGGAATGTAGTGTATACGGCCAGAAACTAGCTACTAAAGGAAATATCCGACGCTGATCTCTGCCTCTCAACCAATCACTTCAGCTGAAATCCCGAGTTTCTGGAGCACGTAGTTCAAACATGAATACGATCAAACATATTGCAGAAAGTGGATAAAGTGCTTATTTTATCCCTGGATGAACAACAAGGAATACGTACTTGTGCGGGGGGACTGCATGTATGTCTTCGTTTGTTTTCAAGCACTGTGGCGTGGAGCAGTTAGGCAAGTTCTCTTGCAAATCTACCAAAAGTCACACTCGTCACCCTCCATCAACAGATCTTTTCTATTTTGGGGAATAATCTTACTATTTTAGCAGTGTGACAGCCCCAATAGCAGCTAGCCTGGTGAATATCTTTGCGCTAAAGTTGTGTGAAAATCGGGACGGATAATGGCATGGCGGAATCATTAGCAATATCACATGTGGCGCTTAGAATTTCAAAGGTAGCATTTGTAAATGCTTCGAAATCGCGAATATCACGATATCAATGGTTGTTGTTGACATTACATGAAAGTATTGCTCCATATTTCGTGATAGTTTGCACATGGGACACAGAGTAATGTAACTTCGGGTATCATTGGCTCATAAAAGGCTAGGTATAGTTCCCAGAAGTATATATATATATTCAGCACGAATTCCTCTCTCCCGACCTCACCAACATCACTCACATATCTGTCTTACTACATCTTCACCAGCAAACAATCTCTCGTCAAGCTTCTAAAACATTGCAATCATCAAAATGTCTCCTGTCAACATCATCCAAGTCGGTGTAAGTGCAATCCACACTACTCTTTACAAATCCCTCTTTCAGAATTTACCTTTGCCTGCTTTTTCGTAGTAGACGAGAGGAATATAAATCATAAATTCTTCAAATATACCAGAAAGAAATATCTAATATTTTCTAGGCTGCTGGTAACCTTGGCCCTAGCGTCTACAATGCTCTCAATGGAAACCCCGACTTCAATGTCACAGTACTTAGCCGCGAGGGCTCGCAGAATAAACCTATCGATGGGGCCAAAGTTGTAACAGCAGATTATTCATCACATGAACAACTCGTCTCGGCATTTAAAGGACAAGATGCCGTTGTTTCAACTGTCGGAGCTCCTGCTCTTGCTGACCAAACCAAGTTCATCGACGCTGCCATCGAGGCCGGGGTAAAGTACTTCATTCCTAGCGAATTCGGGGGAAACACCTCAAACGAAAAAACTGGTTCGCTGGCTGTATTTCGTGCGAAGGTCAATACACGAAAGTATCTTGAGCAGAAGGCTGCAGATGGGAAGATTAGCTACATCATCATTAACAACGGGCCTTTCCTCGATTGGGGTATGTATTCTCGTGCTCTAATATTATACCTGGTCACCGCTAATGTAGAAATGAATAGGCCTTAAAACTGGTTTCCTTGGCTTTAAAAAGGCCGAGAAGAAGGCTACACTCTACGACGGTGGCTCAGTACCCTTCAGCACCACTACCCTAGCTTCTATCGGCCAATCAGTCGCTGCTGCCCTATCTAACCCCGACAAGTTCAAGAACAGAGCTATCTATATCCACTCTACCGTCACCACCCAACGTGATCTCCTAAATCTTTTCGAGAAACATACTGGCGTTAAATGGGAAATTGAAGAGAAGAGCACAGCTGAGGTTGAGAAAGCGACCAACGCGAAGCTTGCCCAGGGAGACTTCAGCACCATCTGGCACTTGATCTTCCGGAGTTTGTGGGGTGAGGGCTATGGTGGAAGGTTCGAGAATGTTAGCAACGAGGATTTGGGGGTTAAGGAGTTAAGCGGGCAGGAAATCGAGGAGCTCGTTAAGGCTGTGTAGTGAGGCGTTTGTGTTTGCGTTATGTAATTTAGTAGTTGTGCTAAAAGGCCTACATACTAAATAAATGCCAAGAATCTGGCTGCAGTGGACAAAGACATTGAATAAGACCCTGAATGCACGAACCTGATTATTCAGTATTGAACGAACTATATATTAGATGAGCATTGCTCCGCTAGCTTATGAGTTTTATGCACGTATGATTTATCGATCAATCAATCGAAATTAATGGGTTAAACAAACAAACAAATAGATAAATCGGGTGTTGCATCATATAATATCACTCGTTAGGCTTGATCATTGTTGTTGTTGTTGTTGTTGTTTCGTACTTTACATCTTGTTGAGGAGGTAGAACGAGATCGTTATGTGACTTGAATTGAATAGTGGATGAAGAGTTAACTCATATATGTATCTACTTACATGTACGTATATAAGTGCGTGTAGGCGTGGTGGTGGTGGCAGGTGTCGACTTCCTCAAACAAAACGCCTGTTCGGGCCTAACATGATTTGAAAGGTTACCTTTAGGGATATTTATACTGAATTTTTCAATGTCCAAAAATAACCAGCCGAACTCCCTGTCATGAGTCAAGAATGCTTGAGCTAGGTACGTTAGTTGAATTGAACCTGCAGTATATATATTTCAAGGCCGATGCACTGGCTATATTCATAGAGCCTAAGTTCGAGGTTCGACCGGGACGCGCGCAGTATGAAACTCAGTGACTTTAAAGCTTCCTGTTTACTTTATACGATGGTAAGGGGAGGTAACGTAAAGGTGTCCAAATTCGTGGAAGGTGAACACAAATGTATAATCTGCTAGCGCCGATGGAATCGATTAAACGTAAATCGATCACAAAAATTAACAAGCCAGCTACCAAGCATATGGGCTCAAGGTTCTTCTGTGGCGGCTTGGTAAACATTATGTCAAGCCGGTATAAATATAAGTACATGTATCTACATGTATATCCCATCTAAGATAAATTGACTGTGCTGCAGCTGGCGCCACCACCAAAAAACCATATGGGCTGGGAACGAGGCTAGGTTATCTGCATGTTTAAATCACGTGGTGTATGAAAAACCATATAAATCGAGAATACGGGAATCAATCCTTCAAATATCCCCAAGAGAAATCACTAATCATTGAGCTCATGTATGAAAGGTTTAAGCATAAAAATACATGTGTTTCGAATAAATCCCTTCTCATGTAAGTTAACTCTCACGACCACTCTCTCTCACGACCACTCTCTAAAGAACTCTAAGATTCTCGGTGTTGCTATGACCAGGTCAGCCCCTGTCTGCTCTGTCCCCGGCCACTTGTGCGCCAAATTGGTCTCGTTGTAAGCTACCAAAACTCTCTTCCCGTCGGTCTCTCCGCAGTTCCAAACATCCTTCCAAACCAAGCCATTCCTTAGGACCTCCCTAGAATCAGGCTCCTTGCTACATCCATCACGAGATGCTTTATCTTCGAGCCAACTCCTAATGCTAGGTAGCTCGCCGCCTCTCCCCGTACCACCATAATATGGGATCTTCATGCAAAACAGATTAGTGAACTATCATTAACTGATTAGTGGAACTGGAAAACCCACAGTAGTATCGTTCATCCCGTGGAAGTCCATAATCGGTATATATTCCCTCTCCGTAGTAGGGTTACAAGGTATTCTAGTTCCTGGGTAAAAAGCTCCCGAAACAGCCGCAAAAGCAGTGATTCGAAGCGACATTGCAGAGTCACAGGTTAGTAATCCCACGAAACCTCCACCGTTGGATTTGCCGGAGGCATAGATGCGATCAGTATCGATGCAGAGCGTAGACTCGAGCTGGTCCAAGAGGTCACTCGTAAAGGAGACATCGTCGACACCGGGAGCAGAGTAAGAGGCACCTTGCCAGGAATTCTGGGCCGTGTCAGTTTAAATCTTGGTTGTGAGCGTTGTGAAGGCAGTAAATACATCGATCCCGTTCGGATACACAACGACGAACTCAGTATTCCACTTCTCCAATGAAAATTCTGATATCTTTTCTTGATCCTCCGCTGTTCTTGTGCTCCCATGGTATGAAAGTATCAATGGTGCCGCAGTGTTGCGTTTGTAGCCACTCGGGATATATAGCCTGTAAGTTCTATCAATACCTCCTGATTTGATTGAAAACTGTTGACTTGAACCCCCAGGACTTGAGTTTGTTGGGAGGGCGGTTCCGCATCCTGCCGATTCTGCAGCAGAAACGAGATTGGAGGAGAGGAGGACAAAAAGAGACGTAAAGTGAAGTGATTTCAGCATTTTTACTGAGACGTAGACTCACAAACTATAGCTATCGGGCTTGAGAGGATTTGTGGGCTTAGGTACCTTATTATATCTCCGGCCGGTCAGGACTCGGATATTGTGCCGAAGCTGATCCTTACTAGTACTTACATATTATGATTATACGTGAAGGTCCTTTACTGAGGTGATATCATTCAGTAAGGCATGTATGCAAGCGACGTCACACGAAAATTATAGTGTATGTACAAGTGATCACTGGAATTGAAAGGCTCACCGGGTGAGTGATCACTGGTGATCGCTAGTGATATACTTTTAAGAATATATAATCGTTATTTGACTCATTACCTTAAGTAGCTCCTACCACATTTAGTCTCGTCCCCAACCCATTCAGCGTTTCTTAGTAGTGGCGGTTAAGTTTGGTATAGGATACATATGTTGTAGAAAATTAAATTGGAGCAGTGACTTTTTGGGGTCACTCGGGGCATAGCATAACAGCCGGGAAACAAGGAGGGATGGTTCACACGAACCTTTGGGGTACGCATTACATGAGACTTTGCGTAAATGGAGTCAGCTCCATATTCCGATTAACTGGCAGACTTTGGGGTCAGCACCAATCAGGTTACCAGAAAATGGGGCCGGCTTCATTTGCGCAAATTCTCTATTATCCCAAACCACCAAAAAAGGGATGAGACTAAGCGGCTATAGAAGGATCTGTTATGGGTAATTTATCTTAATTTCCGCAATACAGTAACCAACAAAGCCAGGAATTCCAAAAAGTAGCTGCGGACCAGAAGACAAAGAAAAAGAAAGAAAGAAAAAGAGCCTACTCAGTTTTCAACATCCTAAATATATCTGATCCTATGGTATCCCTCATCATAAATTTCGCCTCTGAAACCGCTTATGAATTTGTTTTACCATGAAAACGTACTTGGGGGAACTATTACTAGGCCCTAGCCAACCTAGTACTAGGATATCTATCCTAGAGCACTTACAGCAAATCTACCACATCCACAGCAGGGTTAATACTCCTAATGCCCACCCCATAACCATCTATTCAAACCCCTCTCCTTAATCAATGCTTTAATCCTAGCCATCTCGCTCTCGGCTTTTTCATTCCACTTATTTATCTTTTCCGACTCTTTCTCTACTTCTTCTGTCCCATTGGGGTTACTGGCGTGCTCTGAGTCCATAGCAGCAGCAGCAGCGTCCTTTACAAGAACCGGAAAACATGCCCAACTCCATGGAGGCTCGTTAAGTGTGTTGACAGTAGTTTCCCATTTACTGCGTCGATTAGGGGAGATGATTATCTGCTTTGGAGATATATATGTGGGGCTTTCTGGGGTTGGAGTCCAGGCCCATTGTATCCGATGGAGTTCATAAAATCCTATGCGGTCCCCTGCTGTATCCGCCGTCCACCCCTCTTCTAGGTCCGTCTGACTTGGGGGTGGAAAAAGATCAAACTCCCTGCAAAATAACGAGAACAGTGCCTTATCACGGGAATAGGGGAATCTGCCGTTCAAGGCCTGTGCAAAAAAAAACAAAAAAAACATTTAGTCTAGTCATGCACACGCTTAGGGTTAAGGCTTATCTAACACCGACGAAGTATATAGATGCATGGTAATTAGGAAGAGGTATTTTAGTGCCTCACCTCTGTTTGTTGTAAACGTTGCTGTAAAACTTTCATTCGTACAATCTCCAACACAGACATGGCAGGTCGCCTGCCGGGACCTGACTCAAGATACCGTACCAGGCTGTCGGTGAGGCCGGGTTGGGTAAGTCCGTTCGCAATAAGGGCACGGCGAAGGTGATTCGTTTTAGCTTCGCGTGAGTTTAAACGGGCAGCACGACGCTCACGACTTTTAGAGACGCGGTCGGCAAGGAAAGATCTAAGATCATTGCCAGCCCCGACATGAATCCGAGTTGCAAGTGCACGAACTTCTGGCCCTAGAAAGAGGGTTGTAATCCCATTGATACTATAATACTGCCCGGAGCGAATGCCTGAAGCGAATAGGTCTTGTTTCTTCAAATGATACCTAATAGGCATCAGTAGGCAAATATATTTCCTGGCACAAAAAAATGGGGAAGGACTTTTTCATAGCATCCGTCATGGTTATTTTCTCGTCCCATTCCTGCTTATCACACACCTTGCAACAGGCCAGAAAGCTTGACATGATAGCACGACGTTTAGTCTTTTTGCCGCAAAATTCACAATGCCACTGCACATGGCGCAGTAGACGCTCTCTGTTTGTTGGCCTTGCGGTGGGTACGGGACCAGATTTATTGGCAAGACGAGTAGCAAGGATATGATAGCTATAGGCTTCGACAAGAGCATTAAGGTTCCTGCAAACAGCTGATAGAGCTAGATATGAATGGTTGGAACATGGTGTTGCTGCATAGAGGTAAGAGAGGATATTGTAAGAGACATCAACGGGAAGTGTTTCAAGAGTCGGCCGGGACATGTAAGCTGCAGTCACAGGTTCCGAGCTGTAAATACAGTAGATAAGAAAGGGCTAAAGTCTAAGGGCTATGATGACGGTGCTGGGTGAGAATATATGATGTGCTGATAACTGCTAAGGTCAGGGTAACGAGAGCCAAGACATGTATATGTGCATATGTATACCGATTGCGTACATTTGGTACCTACAAAGGCCAGGTGTTAGCCTTCTGCGGATTAGTGTGTCTTACTTATGTTACACCAAGGTCACAAGAAATGGTCCAGCTACGAAAGTACCATAGTTTCCTTTCCTTCTTCAGGTTATGTACTTGGAATAGGAGTTTTTGATACAGGCCGAATAACTTCCATCACAGAGCATCTCTTCTAGCCGCAACCAATTTCTTATATAAAATGAGGCCACTTGCCTCCCTCCCTAACGAGATCATCCTCGAGATCGCTTCTTACCTCCCCGGCCGTGACATCAACCGCTTTATGCAGTCAAACCGCCACCTCCACATCCTCCTCCGCCCTGCCCTCCACGCCAGCATTCCCGCTAACGATATTTTTATCTGGGGCGCCTCCTACAACGACCTCGGCGCTGTCCTCCTAGCCCTAAAACACAACGCCGACATCAACACCAAGACCCACCGACAGCAAACTGCGTTATGCATCGCTGCCGTCAAAGGCTTCACGCCTATCGTCGATGCCCTCCTCACCCGCCCTGATATCAATATCAACCAGCACCCAAGCCACCGGCGCGCCCTTGGCGACGTGGTCCAGAAAGGTGATCTGGAGATGACGCGCCATCTCCTGCACGCGGGCTTCCTCGTCTACCAGAAGCGCGAGAGAGACCCACCGATTGCGTCGGCGGTTATGCGGCGTGATAATGCGATGATTGCGCTACTTCTAGACACACAGAGCGGGTGGAAGAGTGATGATATGAGTCAGGTCAACTCAAAAACGATGCTTGATGCGATGGAGGGGGGGTATATGACGGTCAGCATTTTGGAGCTGTTGGTAAAGTGGTCTTCGGAAGTGCTTAAGGAAGGTGACGACAAGCGAGGGCTGTTTGGGCGCGCAAAGATTGACCTAAGGTTTAAAGGTTATGACCAAATCAAGGCGTTCATGGATCATTACGGCGCCCCGTATGAGCTAGTTGGCCTGAACGAGCAAGAAAGTACTGAGGAGTCGACGAGTGCTGAGGGGTCGACGAGTGCTGAGGGGTCGACGAGTGCTGAGGAGCTGGCGAGCGCTGAGTAGTTGGCGAGTACGGGGTTGGAGAGTACAGAACCAGCGAACATAAACAGGGAACTTAGACAATTTGGCTAAGGAGGCTACTGGCTCAGATACTTCGTATTTGTATAGCTGAGGCTAACAACTAGGTACACCTGAACTCTGAGTCTTGGCGCTGAGAATACTAGGTTTAGTCCTACTCCTCAACAGAAACAAATATTTTTTAGAGAAACAAAATTTCCCTCCGGAGAAATGCCGGCTTTAGGAGGTTTTGTTTTAGTTATGAGTTATGGATCCGCGGTTTCTACCAGAGCGAGGCGTGGGTTTGAGACTCGGGCGCCATACATAGTTTTATTCATTTGCCCAGTCTACGATGACGTCACTGGGCCTTGATGTTCTCGAGTTGCACATGTTTCTCTTGGGTTTCTCATAGTAGAGGGATTACCACAAGTGGGACATGAAGAGACATTCTTAAGGAGATTAGTTTTTGTTCTACCCAAGGAGGAATGAAAGCTATGACTTATAAATAAAGTATAAGCTTAACAGAGACTCCATGAAGATATAGGTATAAACCCGAGTGGTGATAGAGGTACTGAAGCTCGTTGTATGAGCAGAGTGCAAGACCCCCGGTCGAGACATACCCCCCCTCCTAGCAAGTAGAGAGGGTAATATGGCGAGGCTTGGCTCACGAATGGGAATTCTAACTACATGTAGTAAACCTGCCAAGCCTCGATACCCTCCCCCTCGCCCAACCCTCCACCGCTCTGGACGAACATAACAAGCAATATATTCCTTTACTAAGTGGTGCACAGTCTAGGTCACGAATTTGACCACTTTCATCTATCCAAGGGATACTACATGTAATCTGTTGATGACTTTCAATAGTTATAAAGAAGTTAGCCATCACTTAGTGTTCGCTTCGCTCACAAGTATCGGGTATCCCCACTGTTTTTTTAATAAAAAAGATAATAGATAAGATTGGATTCTCTCATCTTATCACTTGGTATTGTCTTGGCAAATATTTATTATTATTACTAACTATGGCGCCCTTCGCTTACACGGGCGCGGACTAACTAAACTAAACTAAACTAGCACGAGTCTGCCTACAGATAATAAATTAGTCACCGCACCCGGGAAAGAACTCCACCTTCATTTCTGAACAATGCCTCCACTGTAGGCTCGTACCCAGCCCTCCTACCGAGCTGCTCGTCTGCTCGTAGGGGGTGGGTACGAGACTACCTCCACTGTTCAACGCGGCATACATGCAATCAACCAGGAGGGAGTAATCCTTCATCCATCTCTCTTTGGCTTCATCCATCGTATGAAAGAGTACATCCATCTTCTCACTGATCTGAAACTTCCCATCGTAGATGAGCATTTGCCAGGACTCTCCGGTTGTGATGAAACCATACACAACCCCTCCACCATTGTTATCTCTCGCATCTTTCATCGCGAGCAAACACTGCTTCATCGCATCTCCAAGGGAAGCTTTCTTTGCTTCTATGATGAGGATATAGTTGCTTTCCTTCACTGAAATCAGGTCCATCATAACAAATTCCTCATAGCCGCCCGTTTCGGAGTCTGTAGAGACTATCTCTTTCTCCCTCAATAGCTGGATACTGTTCCGTCCCGTATTGAGTATGAAATCGGTGAGTATTGGACCGATGGTGTAGAGAACCAAGTCATTAACGTTGGTTTCTTTAAAGTACTGATTCGACTCCGTAGGATATCCTTCCATGATAAGATATTGCAATATGTGGTTGTACACCTTCTCCTTGGTCACCAAGATCGTGTCCTCTCCTTCAAGTATATAGTTGGCATCTCTCAACATGCGTTGAACCGATACCGCTTTGATTGTATTCATCCTAAAGCCTAGTCTCTCCTCTGCTTCTGGAATGGTCATCGTAGAATAGGAGGTAGTCCATTTCGACTTTCGCTTCTTCTGGTTCGTGTTATCGTCATTCATCGTGTCTGTGTATATTAATGGGTCAGTGTTACTTCTCGCCGACCGTAGGAATAGAGGGGACTCACCTTCTGTATCGTCTAGGGGATTCGGGTGGATTGTCGTAGAAATCTCATGATAGTTGTCAGCTGGCTCGGTGATGAACCAGGACAGAGGCGGGAATGCCTCTGTTATATACCCGTGCCGTGGCCGGGTAATCGCTGTGCCAGCCAGGACCACCTTATACTGTGACGTGTATTCTACAGTCTTAACAAATGTCATCTGTGCCAGGTGCCAGCTTCTGTCTACACATCGTGGTTGCCAGAAAGTAAATGCGCCGCTCAAAATTTTCGCGGGGAGAGTAGGATCCTCAGTAGGTACATGTAGATGTAGTTGCTACCTAGATTTTTTTTATAAAGGCCCCAATCTCCCATCAGACGTTACTGCACCCTTTTGATGTTTTCTCTCACGACAGCTCCTCCACAATTAGTGCAGCCACCGATATCGGATGAGCTCGGAATTATGTGGATTACACGCAACCCCGGGTCATTATCGTTGAATTCCATGCCAAACTACATGTACCAGTCAAGCCTTCGGTCAAGCTCGCTTGGACTCGGCGAGCTCCCAATTGCGGATTCCATTTACTCGAAAGCGAACGTTCACAAACCTGAAGGCTTAAGATACATGAGGTGGGCAAAGACGCATGTAGTAGATATGTGAAAGCTTTCGCATGCTCCAATGCTGTACTTCAGCCGAGGGAGAGTGGAGGGTGGTATCATGCACGTACGTACATAGCTTATCCATAGCTACGATCGACATGCTCAGCACTCTATTCACAGCATTCGTGTGACCCTCCCCACAATACATAACAGAAAAGAAACCCCTCATCTTCATATTCACTGGTAATATATTGAGGGCCGGCTGTTTGTGTCCTCATTTGCCCCTCCTTTTCTCAATCACTCAACTTTGACCTCAACGACTCAACAGTTGGTTATTCCCGCGACAAAGCATAGAGATAGGGACTGAAAGAGAGAAGGAAGGGCTGGATAGTAGTAAAAATAAGCAAAGAGATTACTCTTGTTCCGTGCTCGGTTCGTGTACCTGGTTTTTTTATCTTTACCGAGGGTCCAGGCGGAGCCGGCTAACTTTGGGACAGTTCCTACCCTCGACCCGTAGGTTATCCGATTGACGGTTCTCGGACAATTCTTGATTTTGGTAATGTTGTTATTATTTTCCGTCTTTTTCCGTCTCTCCTCCCGCCCTCCGCGCCTCTTGTCCTCTCAAATAAGCTCTCTTCACCCTCTTCCCTGGTTGAGATTCTTTGTTAGATCCACTGTTAGATCTTGGTACTCTAGTTAAGCACACATAAAATCTCTCCTCTTGAATTATATCCATCTCTCTTCGCTCCACGCACCATCAATTTTATAAATCCCCCGAGCCTCCTCCTCCATATCAGATATCTCTTGCTCCCTCAAAGTTCCTTCAAAGTCCGTCTTTCACAGGAGCTAATATCTACCGCCCTAAAATCTAGACTTAACCAAACAAAGGCCTCAACATGTCTGCAGCTGCTACCGCCCCTACCCGTTCAGTCGGACGTGGGAGCAAGTCTGATTTTCTCCACCATCCTATCACCCGAAGTGTTCTACCGTTTCTGAATGGTGGTGCTGCTGGTATGATTGCGACTAGTTTTATTCAACCTGTTGATATGGTCAAGGTATGTGTAGTTAATTTGCTTCTTTGTTTTCTATTGGCTTCATCTGGTAGTTAGTTGTAGCCGGATATAGATTTATCCGGGTCGGGTTAGGACCGGCCAGCTCAGATCCAATTGTTACTGCAGCCTTCCCTAACCCTTGCAATCGATAACTACTGTATACATATGTAGTACTTGGTTGAGCATTCGCTAACTTTAGATGCAGGTCCGCATCCAACTTGCGGGAAACCAAAAAGTGTCCCCCATTAGGGTCGCTAGCGATATTATCAAGCAAGGCAAATTCCTCGACTTGTATTCTGGACTTTCTGCTGGTCTTCTGCGCCAGGCTGTGTATGTCTCAACATTATATTCATATGCGTAAATTCCTACTAATATCTTTATAGGTATACTACAGCTCGCATGGGCTTCTTCGGAACCTTCATGAACAAGATTACCGCTAATGCTAAGTCAGAAGGCCGTGCTGTAACCTTTGGCGAACGCGCGCTAGCAGCGCTGAGTGCTGGTGGTCTCGGAGCCATCCTAGGGAACCCAGCAGACCTTGCACTTATAAGAATGCAGTCTGATGGAATGCGCCCAGTTGCTGAGCGCAAGAATTATACCTCGGTACTCAACGCGCTCAAGCGTATCTCTGCCTCGGAAGGAGTCACAGCTCTATGGAATGGCTGTTTGCCGACTGTTGCTAGAGCTATGGCTCTGAATTTCGGACAGCTCGCATTTTACAGTGAGAGTAAGGCTAGACTTGCGAAGTACGACTTCGAGAAGGTTTTAGGATCAAAGAAGAATGCGGAGGTTGCCACAGGTATTGCAGCTAGCGCTGTTGCGGGATTCTTTGCTAGTTTCTTCAGTTTGCCATTTGATTTCGTATGTGCCCTCATGTTTACCGTAATCAATCAATGCTAACACTCTTGGCTACAGGTCAAAACCAGGTTGCAGAAGCAGACTAAGGGTCCCGATGGAAAACTGCCATATAAGGGTACTATCGATTGTGCGATGAAGGTCGCCAGGGAGGAGGGGTTGTTGAGATTCTACAGAGGATTCGGAACGTAAGTATTTGCTTTTCCCCCCCCCTCTATTGATGGAAGTTAACGTCCCACCCAGTTACTATGTCCGTATCGCGCCACACGCCATGTTGACGGTTCTTTTTGCCGACTGGTTCTTTAAACTGACCAAATAAATATTACGTCCCCCAATATGCGAGTAATAGGAATGATGGTAAAACCAGATGGTCTAAGGCCAAGGCATGTGTTGAAGGGTACAAGACACCGGAGCTGTTTAGCATAACGCTGGATGTGTCTGGAAGGTATAAAAAGAGGTAGTTGAACTTCTCACAAAGGCGTCATAATTTCTTTTATGTTTACTTTTTTACTTTTTTTGGTTTTATATTTAACGCTTCTTAGCGAGCTGTTGGTGGTTTCGCCCCTTTGCTCATTTCTGGTTATATTTATGCAAAAACTATTTGGTGAGAGTTGTATCTATTCTAGATGATGAATGATATATAGGAATCGAATATTTGCTAGGAAAAAAGGGTAGACTCGCATTTGGGGGTATGCCGAAGTTGGGGAATTCCGAATTGCACTGGAACTCGACGTTGTAACCAATTACAGTACCTGTCTTCTCACCCAATAATCACTGTTCGCATACACCAAACGTGAGTCTAGCTATCACTTGGACGAATGAATCTTGTCAATTCGCTGCCCGCCCTTTTGAGCCAGTTCAAGCTTTATGTGGCAACGGACTCTGAATTTCAGCTGGCCAATTAAAGTGCGTGCACAGCCCGGGCAGCGAATTGACAAAACTCGTCCGTCAAAGTCTAAGGCATAGTCCCTCTTTCAAGTTTTGTAGGGAATCGAGTTTAGCCCAAACTTAAGTGAAGAGGAAGACTTTTTACCCAGACCCTGCAGGGTTTAAAATCCCGAAACTGGAATGGTGGAAGTTAATATTGGCATCATAAATCTCACGTCCCCTAGTATAACTCTGTTCCCAAGTCACACAGGCCAACTGATTGTTAGAGCCACAGGTAGAGCCCATGTGCACACGGCTAGAGTACCAAACACGCAACGGCCAAAAAACCACCAAGCACCCACGGCTCTAGCCACAAACGCTAGCCGGCCTCTAACTCTCGGACTTAAAATGGGCGAGAGGCCCATTAGATGAGTGTCGAGGTCTGGTGTGGTAGTGCAATAGTTCACTACCACACTCTACACACCCCGAGTAGTTGGGAAAAGTAAATTCTGGGCCCTCACAAATCTTTTGTGAATTAGTTGCGTGGTTCTTCGCAGTAGGAATTTGGCTGTGCGGGCGATTTTAATTACCAGATTGGCGCCCCACATGTAACGTACGGTAAAAAGCACGTAGACAAGACCAAAAACAAAAACAAAAACAAAAGAAACTAGAACTCTGTTGTTCATATGTATATCTCAAAAGTTCTTGCTGGGGGATGGTTAAACAGTTGACACCGGACCAGCTCTGTACTTTGAATCATAGGATATCACTCGCTATTCAATTAAGCCATGCCGGCGCGTAGTCTGCCGCGCGCTGCTAATGCGCATATATATGCAACGACGAACCCAAACGAACATGACCCCGGGACCCCACGATGACCACAAATCCCAGAACCAAAATTATAGGAGTGTGGATAGGAGGAGAGCTACAGTAACCCTTCATAATATGTATTACCTAGCTCTATATAGTCTTTGAATTTTCTTGCTTCCTAATTCGTTGGTTCGTTCGTTCGTTCGTTGCCATGCGCGCGACATCCGGAAAACTATAGGACACGGCTGTACATGCACATGATTATTAAGAGCCATATTACCTTGTTAACATTTAAATACCATCCGAAACATGATAACTACTCATATTTTAAGAATACCCAATCCTTTGACCCGGCTATATAAGATAAAAGTAAAAGTCAACCTATTTTTCACCTCCTCTGTCTCGTCAACTTCAATACCTTCGTCTGAAAGTATTTTACTCCTTGTATCGTTACACCCTCGCTATATACGCCCAAATTCTTCTTTCCCCAGATATCCCTTACCAACCACTTACCAGCAGGGAGCCCATCAATATCCTCCCACTTTATAGAAAGATCTTGCTCCGTCTTAAGCTCATTCGTCATTAGTATGACCCATCCATCACTGAGTGGGCCGGCCCAGTACTGCTGATTATTGTTGATACTGATGCTGGAAATGTACCATGGGGCCACAGCAAGATCATCTTGGTTAAGGGCGATGATCTCAGTGTTTTTGAGAATCTCGACGGAACTATTAGAGATAGTGGCGAGATTGGCGCCAATAATAAGTGGAGATTTAAGAGCAGCCCAATAGGAGAAGTGTGTTTGTTCCTCGTAGACGGTGGCGTTTACGACGTTGCCGATCTCGAGCATGTCCATCTAGTTAGGGTAAGCTATAGATCAACACTTTTGGATGATCTTTATGCGGAGGGTGGGGAGTATTTACATCGGCCCAAGAGCCTGGTTGCTGATACTGGGTAATCTCACGCATCTTTCGAATTATCGTGAGAACAGAACAACCGCCCTAATGTATCAATAATAGTTAGAAACTCGAAATTTAATTTTACTAATTAAAAGTGAGTAAAGTACGAACATCACCAGTCGTTAACGAATATGCCGTTTTCCCACGGCATCCAGACTTATCAATGGTGTAATGCTGATATATATCACCACTCATACGATAGGAATGCCCGATGTCGTGAGACCACAGCCAGGGGAACATATAACCCCACTCGCATAGCGAGAATAGAATCTCTCCTCCGGTTGCCTTAAGGGCATCGCGCATCTCTGTGTAGACATGTTTTAGCTCATCTGAAGTGCTTATAATCATCATAATGGTGTGCAAACCTCCAAAACGGACCTGAGGCGGGTGGTAGTAACTTTCAGCACCCGCACAATTATCTTAAGGAAAGTTAGTTGATGTTTAGATAGGTTATATATTTAGGGGGGGGGGGGGTCTTATAAGCACCGTATTTCAGATAGTCGATTCCCCAATCACTAATACATATATCAGTACAGATCTTGAGTGATAGTTGCATACCCAAAGAGGGTTAAACCTACGCGAAATCCTGAGCATCTTCATACTCATACCCGTAGCTCCCGGGGTTCTTAAAGCAAGACCCTATGTAGTAAATAATATCAGCAAATGTCTCAAGGTTCAAAGGAAAGAGTCAAGTGGAAGAATGAGGGTAAATGCTCACAAACTCCTGCATCTGAATAGATTCCAACTTTCAATCCTAGTTTATGTATTCTGTCCGCAAGATGCTTGATTCCATTTGGAAACCGTGTAGAATTCGCTAAGAGCTTTCCACCTGTCTCCTCTCGGGTGTAGTTTGCTTGCTATTCTCAAATTAGAACCCATTTTATCTAGTCAGGGCCCAAAGGCAATGCAAACCCAGCCCTCGTCCATATTGGCATAGATATATCCAACTACGGAAGTTTGTAAGTCTCAACTAGTTAGTTTTGTTGGGGGGCTCTAGCTGGTATCTAACCATCTTTCAGACCCAAAGACACAAGCTTCTCGGCCGCTGTTACCATGACACTTTCGTCGATTGTTGCTTTGAAGGAGTTCCATCTAGCAGATGCAATGCCAAACCATGTCAGAATACTTGATTTCAATTGGACTTGCAATTGGGAAGGTGGCGAACGTGTTAAACCCCATCTGTGGTTTCCTTGCAATCCCATCATTCAAGGCATTCGCAGGCAACGCCAGCTGTAGACCCGATAGAATGAGGATGAGAGAATTGGTCGTGAATTTCATTTTTTCTTTTTACCACAGGAGCCACTACTATTACTGACTAGTATTCAAGCAAGCATAAGACGGGAGGAATCAGGAGAACAGTTCAGCGACGAGAAAATCGGAAAGAAGGGCAATCTGCAATTGTTTATTGTACGAATTTATATTTCCCCTACTAGGCTGAATGATATCATTACCTCGTTGGGGCTTATGCAGGGGTGGACTCGGTTCGGCATGTGTTTATCCCCCACCGAGCCTATCCGTTGTTCCTGGCGGGGGAATGTCCGGGGATGCTCCCTTCTGGCCAAAAATGTGGGGGATTTAAGTTTTTTTTTTTTTTTTTTTTTTTTGGGGGCAAGGGACGATGTGCGGGGGAGAGCAGCAATGGTCGGGGGGGTATCCGGCGACCTGAATATATCCATAGGCTAGTACCACCACTCGTAGGCTGTATATACTGGTGTTTCTAGATAATCAATCATGTACCTGCTAGGTCCGCTCAATTGAAGGATTTGGTGCTGATGTGAAGAAAAGGAAGCCTTTATTTCTCTCTTGTGCCTTCACAACTCGTTCATCAATCAATATTGGCTGTCGGTATAATGCGCTTTACCATAGGAATATTCGCGCTCCTCACACTGAGCTTCACAGCCTCAGCACGGGAGAACTATACTGCTCCATCGTCCGGTACCACGATAATGGACTACCTGAACTCTGACCCAGACCTTTCTAGCCTCGCAGCGGCCATGAAACTCCCTCTTGGTAAATTCACAATCATTAAACCCTCCAACCAAAAAGTCTAGCTAGTTGAATCTACTAACAGGTTCTTGTCCACAGGCTTCGAAACGGCCTTCAGCCATACTCCCGACACTAATAACTTCACCTTCTTTGCGCCTAATAACGCTGCATTCGCTTCAATGTCCCAAAACCTAAAACGATTCTACCTTACTGCCTCCACTAGGGGCCGTGCCTACCTTGGAAATACACTAATGTACCACTACCTCCCGGTTGACGTATACAAGACCGACGGCGGAGTTCTCTTCAAGGAAACGTTCTCGCGGGTACAGACAGCGACTTTCTTGTTTCTGGGTACGCAGAAAGTGGGCTCGGATTTGGTATTGAATAGGAGGGTAAAAGTTGTCAAGGGCGATATCCCTGTTGCTGGAGTAAGCTTTCCTTAAAGTGTGGCTAAACGACGAGATGTGGGAGAGTGGCTAATTGAATTTGTGCCCACCTCGTTGTGTAGGGGGTGATACATATCATAGATGGCATTTTGGACCCGACCGGTATGTTCTTTGATGATGAATACGCGGTGCCGAAGGTTAAGCAGACTTTTATGGCGGGGTGGGAGCTTCCCTACTAGTGGCTGAGCCTGATATGCGGGTTTTGTGTAGAAGGTCTCGCATCAAAAAAATGACCTATAAGCCATTAGTTAGTACGCACACATGTCAATTAAATTATCTTCATAACCAATTAAAAATGATTGTTCTTTCCACGAATATATGGATACAATTGGTCCGAATGTATGAGATACGTACAGAAGGCTTTGTATATGAGGTTTTTGATGTATATATGGAGAGCTGCACAAAAATCAGAAACACTCGAATGACCACCTTGAAAAATAGACTAAAAATTTGTAATGTTTCTTTGAGAAGTTACCTTTTTTTTTAATGCTGAGTGGGTTGGTTTGGGTCGTACATCTTTGGTTGTGTACAGCCCTGTTCGAAAAGTCTTGGCACCCTAGTACTACATGTATATTGTGTCTACATATTTATGAATTCTAACCCACTAACAACTTATTTCTCCTACGCATACTTAAAAATTGTTAGGTATGTCCGTAACGAAGATATTGTAGCTCTCTGTTATTATAGTCACAGTAATGGGGGAATTAGAAGATAGAGGGGACACCCTCGTGTAAAGTATGTAGTACATAATAATACATGTATGTACGCCAAGGCTAGCCATTAGTAGGAACAACATTTCCCGAAGACCTAGCCCTAACCAACTACCACCTACATGTAGTAGTAGGTGCTCTAGATCCAGTATTTGCGATAGTAGTTAGCCAAGAAAACGCTGCTAGGATTTTTCTGTGCCTACTTTGGGAGCTGACTTCTTTCAACCATCCCCGTTTTGGGCGGGACTTTAGTAGACCATGGTATGGCCGCACAACGCCCTCTTGTGGGTATGAGAAATCGTATTGTCAGGAATAACGAATCGAACTGGGAAATCTTGTGCCCCTCATTGTTTAAGGTGATCAAAATTAAATCTAGATCTAGGCCGGTCTATCATTGACAGGCAACTAACTAATCGATGCGCTAGCCTACGGGGTTTGGCTTTACAACTATTATGGCTGAGTCTAACTTCACCCCTGTTCCTTTGTACATACATGTATGTACTCAGGGTGTCGGAAAGTGATGCACATTCAATGATTTATCAACCACCAGATGGTTACATGCCACATCAGGTTATTTCCGGGCTAATATGAGCGTTTGTGTTCTTATTGTGACTAGGAGCTAAAAAAAAAAGGGTCTGTTATTAATTCTTTTCTGCGACCTTTACCACTTGTTTTTACTACCTTGCAGTGACTTCTTCCCTATAAAGCAAACCTTTAGTATCCAGACATCTCTAGATACATTCTAGGCAATAAAAAGGGAATATATACTCTAAACTCCCACCTAGAAAGTATTTTGGGTTGAGGTATTTGGGTTAAAATGTGCATCACTTTCCAGCACCCTGGGTACATACATGTAGTAGTAGTTGTACCTGATCTCACCCCATATCATTAAGTATACTAAACTAGAATTAACTACATGTACTTATAAATACTTATAAGTTAATCAGTTACACCCTTGGTTGTGAACTTTGAGCGTTGAACCAAATGTTTTTCTTCGTTGGGTAATTATAATTGTTTAACGACCTTTCAATTTATTGAAGCCTAAGTATAAGAATATCAATATGTATCCGTTCCCGACACTTTCCTTATAACGAGAGCGTAGATACATGTAGTGTATACACAAATAAGTATTAGATTGTGAAAAAAATAATTCCTCTGAGACAATTTCAGTCGAGAACACTCTCAAATAATGAATAATAACAAGAAGAAAAAAACATCTCTCAACTGCGGACTTCCGCCTTCACCATTATCTTAACCTCACCCCCATTTCTCTGTAACTGTCTCTCCCATTTTCCAATGGCATTCCATTCTCGATCACTGCTCCAATAAGGTCCACCTCTCCAAGCTCACTAATGGCTTCCGATAGAGATGCCACAAATATCCCTATAAGTCTTGGTCCAAAAATCTTCCTGGCGGGGCAGATAAGTGGCTTCATTCCAAACGGAAGAAACGCTGCCACTGTATTTTTATTCATTTCTGACTTCTTCCACCTTGTGGGTCGAAAGATATCCGCATCAGGTCCCCAGGTCCCGGGGTCTCGGTGAATTTGCTCGATATCGATAGCCACATTGGGTCGGTTCGATTGGGTTTGAAGCTTCCTGTAAACTCTTTTGGTCGGCGGATAAAGCCGTAATGACTCGTTAATAATGTGCGAGACGGATACTCCCCGTCTATCTTCTTTCATAAAGATAGTAGAGGTCGGAGTAGTGAGGTATTCTGCAAATAGTGATTTGTTGGAAGAAAAGTTCCCCCGGTCCCGGAAATGGACCTCCAAGAAACCTCTTAACACGATACGCCACAAAGTCTCAAATGCAGGAAGAATCAAGTTGAGGGGATTTTCAGCCCTTGTGTCGATTCCCGGAAGAAGCTTTTGACAAGCTTCCATTAATGCTTCAAGATCTCTAGGGTCGCTTGTGATCTTTGTGTTTTTGGACTCGATCCACAGATTGGTGATCTTCTCTGCAACCTCATAGGCGATAGAGTCTTGTTCTTCTTCGGATATCTGAGGCGTGCTGCAGTTTGGGAAGAGAATCGATAAGACAGCTCGTAGAACCGTGACCTGCAACAGCGGAGAAAACATAACCATGCGGCTGTGACCATCGAACGATGAGATCTGTTGGCGCCTGATATTTCCTTTTACTAATGTACTGATGTGTTTCGCGAGTGATACCCACTGACTGCTGCTAAGGTTCAATAGATTCGAAGCTTTGTTTACAAAAGCTCGGTGATGTTGGGGATCCATGGTTGTGAAAGCATTATCAATACCAAAGGCACGAATAAGTCGGGCGTTAGGCTCTGCTCTAGATTTGAGTATTGTCGACATGTCCTCCGAACGTCTAAATTTACCACTAGAGGAGCCGTTTAGGACGATTTTAGCTTCCTGCAGGCTTTGATAGATGCAAGTTTTTGCTTTTGTATTGCTACCATTGACACGGAGTAGTAAAAGTGTTGGGAAGGGTGAGATTATAGAGCAGCTGATGAAAAAAATCGTTATAAGAATTGCGGAGATAAGAAGAAGGTTAATTTCGAGCGGCTGAGTTTTGGATAGTAATGATATGTTGTCCATTTCGTAGGTGCGTATCGGTATACGTGCGCAGGCCAAATTCTCGGGGAAAATTACCAAAGGCATAGTTAACTGACTGGTGCTTATAATATAGTGTCGTTAGTTGATGGGTAAAGCCTTGGTCGCTGTTTATGTAGTACTATACTCAGGTATTATCAGGATCCGGATTTATGGAGACAAAACTAGGATAATCGTGCGGGCGGAAGAACAAGTATACTCGTGCAAACACGAGCCTTCTAGCAGTATTTGAGGGTGTTATGTTTCAAATCTACAGACATATAATAGCTCTAGAGTATTTGGTTACTCATATCAGCGGGTTCAAAATGCTGAAAGATCCGCTCCGTTTCAGCTCTTACATGTATTCTCAGAGCATATGGTAGGCCTGATATATGGTAGGCCTGAAGTTTGGTTTACATTATTGGACCAGAACAGACCCCTTCTCAACCAATCAAGATTAACTGTCGGGGTGGGGGGGGGGGTATCCTGGTGGGTGGTGGGGTCGTCTATGCGCATGATTGTGCAGCAATGTGGTTCAGAAAACTCCCAAGTCCTGATAATGGGTTAAGGCAACCATATACTACGCATACATGATAACCGTGCCTATATGTACGTAGGTATGTACATTATGCACGTAAGTAGAGTAGATCAGTATAGAGTACATGGAATAGTATTATATATTGGTTTAACCGGATCTCAAGCCACTGGCTAGTCCCGGGCTTCTACTGTTACAGAAATCTTTTTTTTAACTCATAATTTCATTGTTTTCTAGGTTACAAGAATGTCGCATGCAGGGAATGTACCCAGGGTGTCGGAAAGTGATGCACATTCGGTGGTTTCATAACCATACGGTAATCAATTTCCACACGAGCCTATTTCAAGGTAAATATGAGTGTGCACATACTCCTCATCAAGTATATGCTTAGTACCTAGGTATGGTAGAGAGGTTCTGTACGATTTTATTGTATTGTGATAAGGTATTTGGGCGTTGTCTAGTCAAAATGTGCATCACTTTCCAACACCCTGGGTACATGTATAAACTTCCCGTAGCGGCAACAACTATGTTCACAGGTCCCAACAAACCACTTTCATATAACGGCTCGTCGCCCTTAAAATGCCTCCATGACGCAAACGTAACCCTCTCACCAGTTTTTGCTTGATTGTTTAAGTACCAGTCAGGAAACCCTAGAACCACAAGATTCTCATTCATCGAGTTAAATGCCACCTCGACAGGTAAAGATTCATCGCCAATCAATCTGTTAGGCCAAAGGTTTGTAACCTCTACCGCTAATAAGTTGATTGCTGGACCTGACTTGATGTACGGGGTAATATCGACTTCGTACGGCGGTTTCCATACAAGACCTGCGTTGTTACCGTTGACGAAAACTTGGGCAATATTATCCACTCGTCCGAGGTTGAGGAGTATTTTGCTGCTGGTGCTGGATCGACTGGAGAAATTAAAGCTTGTTGTCCAGGTCGCAGTACCGGAAAAGTGTGTAACGCCGAAATCACCATGCTTGTGCAGGAGACTGAAGCTTATCAAGAGTTATGTTTGAGTTTACACCATAACCCTCAGGGAAGTTGACTGTCCACGGTCCGGATATAGAGGTACTAGATACACCGGTAATATTGAGGCTCCTACTCCTGCCATCACTGAGAATCAATTTGTATTCACCGTTCCCGCGGAAAAGAAGACTATTCTTTTGATCAAGTATTTCGACAGCTGGTGGGGATTCTGGTTCAGGCAAGCCGTTTTCGAAGAGATCACCGATTTCTGCGGTCGCAAGGGAGGAAGGATGAACTTAATTAAGACCAACCTGGTCTCCTTGTCATTTGTGAGGTAGAATCCCACACCTGGGCGGACAATGGCAGAGGACTTTTTCCGGTTCCTGCGACTTTCCCATTAATATATATACGATTGGAGCATTTGAGGTGTAAAGTAGACAATTGCAAAATGTGTCCATCCCGATATAGGGAGAGTGACTTCTAGAACAGTAGCAGGAGTCCTTGTTAAACTTATGGAGAGCAGAAACCCATTTGTACCAAACCCAAAGCCTGTGGCGGCATGACCAGGCCCATATGCTGTCGCACCGACTGGTGGGTAGAAAACATACCCGACCCCTCACCTTCGATAGGTTTCTGGCTTTGCCCAGAAAGTGACAGAGAAGTTCACGGAGACATTCGTATATGGTGCAGGATTTGGAGAAGGGAATGGTATTGTTTGTAAAACAAAAGCCCCATTATGTGATGCTTGAACTAATGCAGGGGAAGAGTTCGCCTGCCGAAAGACAACAAACACCGATTCAGCGGGATTGAATGTCAATGAAATGAATGTTCTATTATTTTTACGCTGGTAGGGCGCAAAGATTCGTTTCCCAGTTTCCGCATACCAAAGTTCTGGTATCCCCGCTACCGTTCTCAAAGACAAAATTGCTCTAACTGTTTTTCTGAGTCCATTGCTGACGAAGTAAACGTCGCTATCGCCCACAACTCGGTGAATAGAATAGATTGCAGCATCGTGTCCGGTTCGACCCCGAGTGACAGGAGGGTAGCGTTCGTGGTTGCTCCGTTGAAAACATTCCCGTTACCTGCCTGCCCCAGAGTTCAGTTCCAGTTGCAACTATTAAATTTCTTCGTCCGTGCCCGCCCCAGTAACAATGCTCCTGCCTAAATACCTTGAGGGAGGATCCCCAGACAATAGTATCCCTACACCAGCATTGGCAAGTTCAATAATCTTTTCCAGTACTTCCATCGAGGCTGCGTTCATTGCTGGGAATACGATCAGTTTGTATGAAACACCACTTGAAAGCCTAGCTCGTCCATCTACCCCTGTCATCTCAAGAAGTTTACTTTTGCTAAGAATGTCGGCTCCGTAGCCCAATGGCACGCTACAGGGCGCAAGATAAGTTTGGGTGACTTTGGGCTCCTCGCGACCAAAGCATGCTACATCAACGACTGGCTTTCCTTGCTGCAAAAGCCCCTGTGCTCTTTTAAGATAGGTTGTCCAGTCGCTTGGTCAGTCCAAGTTATTCTTCTATCGAAGTGTGCACTAAACATAAATAATTAGCAATGAAGTTTGTGGCCTTGCCTGTGGGATGAGTGAGTTTATACCCAAAAGGTCCCATAGTCATTCCTGGCATAGCGTGGTCTTCTGGCTGCATCGCATACGAATGCAACACAAGTCTGTTCACACCGAGAGGAAACATTCTGTCTCCCTCTGCTTTCAAGCTGTAAGGGTGCTCCGTCCATTTTGCAGTCATTGGCTGACCAGTGAACGCTTCAGCCGGATTCAGGGTGTAGCCTTGGTGCGATATTGAGGTCCCAATTTGAGGATACCCTCACTTCCATAAGTGTACCTTGCCCAAAATTCTCCGAAAGCAAGATCCGCCTCAGCCGCAACTTCCATCGAGCCAAAAGGCTCATATCCATATGGTTCTGCGAGAAATAGAACACCCATATCATTCAATGCCTTTCTGAAATGGGCATAATGATTCTTTGCAACAAGGTCCGCGTGGGTAGCTCGAGGTCGAAAAGGAATTTCTCAGTCTCCAAAGCAGAAGTCAAGATTCTGCCTGTAGCTACCAATAACCACGGTCCCATATCGTATCCACGGTATTTCTTAAACTCCCCCCTGAAGTTTGTAGACCATGTCTGCAACCCAAGCCCATAACTATCAATTTCAAGTCCTTTGAATGACCGTCCAACATGGCCTTTCCCAGCTGCAATAATTGGTTTGATATGCTTTTCGATATGGAAATCCAATGCTTCAGTGCTGAAAAGGTCAACAGATAATCCCTCACCAGATTCGGGGGCAGCGAGCATTTCTTGGTCAGTAGCAGTATGACCAAATCTGACAATTGTCCACCGTCCTGGTGGGGCTTCCCAATTTAATATACCGTCCTCATTCATGAACCCAGTTACGTCGATTACCTTATCAGGGTCTATAATTGAAGTGGTGGTCGTAACAGTTCTAATAGGGCCCGCCACAGACCCTGCGGATGCGTGTGCTTTCAAAGCCCGGTTATCAAGTCGTGGCCCTGAGTGGATTTCGATACCGGATATCCAACTTGCGCGATTTACCTTGAGGAAGTAACGTGCAAAAACCGCCGGAAATGTTCCATCTGCTGAGGCATCGAACTTTCGAAGGGCAGGGCTGCTGATTGAAGCCACACTTTTCCATGTCGTGGAATCGTTTGAAGCGGTCAAAGTCCAGGTCGCTGGGTAATCTCGGGCTCCGTCAAATATCTAAAGAAATTTCAGGGAAATGAAATATGCTAATCGCGGAAGCTGTGAAGAGAGATTTCATGGTAATATCGACAGTTGCACTAGCAGACTCGACACGCAACATAGCATCCAACCTAATTCCCTGAGTAACATCTAGAGGTACTTCCGTATCGTTGATTTTAATCGTCTAAACTGCATCCCTGAAAACCGCACCGTTTTCTTCTGGTAAACTAGGATATGCAAGGGCTACGATATCCTGATAATATCCTAGTTTCCTCAGTGGTTCTTTAAGCATGAGATTTTGTTTACTTGAAGTTTGGTTAAGCCCAACTTCAAGCCTGCTTTCGGCCCATACAAGTTGCATTGACTTTTCGGGGGTTATCCATAGCCCGCCGGCACCACTGTGTAACCCGGGCGAATTATGTAGAGAGATCTCGATCCCGTATCTATCTGCTTCGTCGAATGTATGCTCAAGAAGCTCGAACCACACGGTGCTGCCATATTCCACATCACCAACCGGAATTCCAACACCAACATTGAAGATGATCGCTCCAGTATAACCCGATCTATTCATGGCTTGGAGATCCTTTGTGATAGCATCTTTGTTCATGTGCCCGTTCATCCAATGCCAGAACATGGCAACCAAAAGAATTCTCGGGAGTTGTAAATGCGGCTAGTAGGGTATCGGATCCCACAGGCGCGAAGTATGAAAATACACGAGTGAAAGCCGCGGGCAATATTACCCTTAACATCGATTTCTAACTAAAGATCAGCTAATTGCGCATAATATATCAAGATATGACCGCATAATCACAAACCATTACAAGAAGCTTCATCGTATCTCAGCGCCCGTGGGAATCTCTTGGTCCTTGGATAAATATTAGGATACTACTGGGCGTGAAGAGCGCATATTCAAACCAGTTACTAGCTACTAGCTACATGTAGAGCGGTGGAGGGTCGGGCGAGAGGGAGGGTATGGCGAGGCTTGGCAGTTTTTACTATCAAATTGATGCAGATCTTTTAGTTAGAATTCTCATTCGTGAGCCAAGCCCCGCCATACCCTCCCTCTCGCCCGACCACCGCTCTAGTCTCTGAATATACTAAGCACCGAATACTGAAATATGAAAGTAATGCAATTTTTACTTGACAGCGCCTAGGTGCTTAAAGAACCACTCTACCATAATAATCACGAAGCATACACTTGATGAAGAGCATTTGCACACTCACATTTGCCTAGAAATAGCCTTGTGTGGAAATTGGTCCCCGTGCGACCCTGAAGGCATCACTTTCCGACACCCTAGGTACATAAAATTATCTCAGGTTGCTGACGTAGCTCCGGGGACCAGCCGGAGACACCCCGACCAATGGATTCTCGGTGTATTTAAAGGCGAGTTGATCACCGCGAACAAGTTCAATTTATCGATTGAGCTGCATTAGGTTTTCTTCTTCTTCTTTTTCTTTTTCACACAAACTCTCAATCTCAACCGTGGATAGCATTCTGTCCCTTTTCTGTAGCACAGAGCTCGATGACTGATATGATTGATATATGAGGGCGACAGTTTTGTGGGGTAAAACTCGTACCACTAAGGTAATGATCGTCTGACAGGATATATACATGTAATTAAGTTCACTTTATATAGATACTAATCGGAGTAAACCTAAAGATATTATGCATACACTCTATGATCTTTACTTAGTAGGAGGTCAATCAACACCAGTCATTAATGTTCATAGGCTCGAGCCACCTCCCCCAAGACCTTAAGAGTACTTATTGTAGAAATAACTCGTATTAACACTTAATTAAAATCAATTATTCGATCTGGCCCTCTATATTCCCTGGTTTTGATATTGTATGTACCATGAGCACCCAATACTGTGCCCCAGTACATTCTAACTCTCCGCACCAGATGACGATGCAAATATCATGACTGTAGTGCTATGTCCACCCTAAAAATTCGTGGCTTAAGTACTGACACAGATAAAATAGTCATTTTCAAAAGATTATTGAGGGGCGGGGTTATCGCCGGGCCTCCCCCGGGTTGCCACACGTTCTAGATTTTCGTCCCCGACCCTGCAAAAAAAAAATACTTTAAGTGAAAACTGGGGATTCTCGTGCTACCTTTATCCAAGATTTAACATTTGATTGGCGAAGGTGCCTGGCTCAACCTTCAATGGTTGCTAGTCACTAACATATGCTCACCTACTTTAGAGAAGACCTCACCCTGGATTATCACGTATAACGTCATTCTTTTGCATGCAGCCGGCAAATCCTTATTTCATAGAGGTTGCAATTAATATATGCAATATGCAGGTCCTATGGCCGTGACAATGCGTGACCATATGTGACAAAATACTTGTCAAGGGAAAAAACAGCGGTACATATTCCCGCGACTTGCCCAAATCCAAGTATGTATGATTGATTTACTCTAAGCCCATAGGCCCGTGAATTAGCGGTAAGTAGAATACAAATATTATTCGATTGAGTTCGCTTGATCCACTCACTCTGTGCACAGTCTTGTCAATTCATTAGTCAATATTTTAATTTTGCACTTTCTCTCCTTGGGTAATTCGAGCATTTTGGCGGTTGAAATAAGGTGTGCATCCGTAGGGAGCACAGGACCCGAGAACCCAGTTATGAAGGGTCTTTTTATGACAACCGAAATCTTGGCACCCGTCGTTGCATCCGGCAGTCAAATTTTCAAATGCCCTGGCTACACCAACATTGCCCCTAAACCCAGGCTATGGCAACACGGTCGGCCTCAGTAAGTAGACTCCCAGCGCAAAGTCTCAATTTTATGTACCTTCTATGCTTGTAGGCTAGTAAGATGAATTGAATGATATTGCATATTGGTAAGTTTTATACATTTGCGTTGAGTCGCAAAGAAACTTCCTGCAATTGGCTGATATTGATAAATTATCAATTGTCAGCAAAGCATACACTGTTCTCATATGGCCACGAGCAACATAATGAATGCCATATGGTATTACCAAAGACACCGCTGTAAGTGTATTTATTAATCCGGACTGAGAAGGCACTACATATGCATGTAGGTAAGTATATAACCTTGAGTTATATATATATAAGATGATATTAATGATGGGACACATGCTGGCATCACATCTAGTCAATGACATGGGTTGTTTGTTTTCTATGCAAAAGGAACTACCTCGGCTGCTTATCGATCTACAATCAATATAATAATAAACCGATCGTCTCATAAAACCATAGGATTTCATGGGGCCTGACAGCTTAGCGATGGTGATACATGTATATATACATGTATGTATACACCCAGCCGGGTGTTAAAAAGAAGTCAAATCCGTCTCCACTTGCCAGTACTGTAAAGCCCCTTTGGGAATGCAGAAGAACAACGGTCGCCTAATATACCAATATTTGTAGGCACTATATATACTTAAGCTTAATTACCATACCAACGCTATAAAATACCCCATCTAAATGAGCTTTTATACGCATTCCCAGTGGAAGGGTTCAGGAGAATTTTATGTAATAATTTAACGAGTGATATTCGATGACTAAGGTCAGATTTCACGAACTAGGTCGGATGTGTATGTTTCCGCTCGCGATCCTTTGAGTTGTATACATGATAAAATGGCTCCGGTCGACAGGATATACCCATTAGCATATACGAGGCAATCTATGCCGAGGTGTAGTGAAATTCCTATAGTTGGTTAATTGGCTAAGTTGATGAATCGATAACTCGATTCTCAGCTTTTGGGGTTCACTCGTATACGTACGTACGTGCATACAGGTGTGAGTGATATCTTTGCATTCTTTTCAAACTCGAGCACACTTTTTCACCCTATCTTCCCCATGTTTCAAGTTTACGTCGAGAAGCTATCCCGGCTAAATTATTGACCTTGCATGTTACGCAAGATCTATATAAAGTATACATGCGTCCATCATACTCTGACCCCTTTTTGGTTCTTAGACTTTTGCTTGGAAATGATCGGTACATATCACTGCACACACATTTCACAGGTTAGACTAGCTATCGAGCTCGTTATTGTTACTAGCAGCTTGATACCACGGTTTACTCCGTTGTGCTCCATCATTTGCCGAAACCCGAGCGGGACATATACACTGAATACAAAAGTGTGGCGTGTTATCGGGGTTAGAGCCGGTACTCGGTATATCAAAAGGACGAGACTTTGGAACTTCCCACCCTTCACAACCAACCAAAGATAACCCACCTACCCGGGTAAGGCCCCAGAAAACCTCCGGTCTCCCCTTCTTGGATCCATCCACCTAGCAAGGGCAGCAGAAGTAACGAGTGACAATCTGTGAAGGGGATCTCAACCGCCTGCTTGGTACTATAGAATGCGTATATACATATCAACGTATTGTTTAGTAGGTAGCATTTCTATATATGGACTAGCTATAGTAATGAGATATAAGGAGGCTCGGGATAAACTTGTTCCGTACAAGAATCCTCCGGGACTCCTCCCGCCGGCTCGCCTAGAACCTCGGTTCCAGAACGGCTGACTGGATCTAGGACAGCAAAATAATGGCTCATGCTCATTATTTTTCGCTAAGTTGTATGCTACCCCCTTTGCTGGCAGATCAGTTCGAAAAGTGGTTAACCTAGATGCAAGCATTAATTTCAACGTGAAATGAGTGAAGGTAGATCAATTGTATCGCATCGATAAAGGTACAAGTCGAACCTAATTAGGTAAGAATTACCACAGTTGGGTTGTTCTATGCGGGGGGGATAGCTTTGTATGTTGCAAAAAGAAGTTCAAATTAGATCATGTCGTAAGGAGCGGTAAACATCATCTCTTCTCTCATTTTCGTACTCCACACGGCTCCCCATTATAGCTCAAAAGCACCGATCTCGTCCAAGCTGATATCTGCAATAATCGTCTTTCTAATCATTGTCTGGGGTAATCCCTCTCATTCTTTACAATTAAGGTTGATTATCGACTACATACGTGTATATATGGTACATGTATACGTGTGTGTTAAAACTACAGTACCAAAAAAGGGGATGTAATACATGTGGATACCATAGCAATACGGTATCGTGAAAAACTTCCGAATTAAATCGGAATTTCGGCCATTATACCATAGCAATGCTGTAGCAATACCGGAGTGTCATGGTATCCTGGCAGATAAGGTACTAGATACACCCACTTTTTTGGTACTGTATGTATGGACTCTATCAATAGAGTGCTCTGTGGTATCAAGGATATATCAATTGTCGTCAAACAAGACCTATAAGAAGTACATGCAGGTAAGTGCGGATCATGAAGAGTGAATTCAGCCTATAATTGTGTAGCTCCCGCTCGGATTCATGATACGAGTATACAAGTATACATGTGCACATATGTACATGTACTACCTCCCAGCGCGCTGATTACTCTACATGCAGTTAACATGTCTTATCAAATCCCTCTGCAATGGTTGTTGGGTCATTGCCGCATACCATCTATCTCTAGGCCAATACAGGGAATTTTACTAATGCTTCTAATAGCAAACACTCAAAGTTCTCCAATCACCTGCTTCATCCTTCCTTTGGGATATATCTTCCGCTGTTAGTGCAAAATGTGCTATATGGCCAGTAAGTTCAGGTTTCGAGAGAACCGGTTAACCACGCACAACTTTGAGTATATACATTTACATATATGTATGTATGTAGGTACTCTTACAACAGGTACTGTAAAGTTTGGATTCCCATGTAGTGGTTAACAGTTACGGTTTTATAATTAGGACTTGTCATATGAAAACAATCCGGTCGTTCAGAGTACGAGTTGCTGCAGCTTACCGTGTTACCTGCATATTGAGTACAAAGCTTAATTAAGTCCTTGTAAATTCACAACAGGCTAATAAAAAATAAAAATAAAAAGTGGGGTGGCCCGGTTCTACTCAGTAAAACGTGTTTTTTCCCCATCGATCTTCCTTTAACCAATCCATGCCATGTGCATGAGGGGAATATTAATGCATGAGAGGAAAACAAGCGATGATGCAGCTGCATTACTTGGACGGAGATCCGGAGGCTGGAGATGACCCGAGGGTGGATGGGATGAACCTTCGATCCCCACAAACTAACGTTATAACAGAGCCCAAAATATCAAGGGGCTTCTTACTTATGTAATTTCCACGGGTTAATATTGTATAGGGTCCTAATTTTCGCTTAACTGTACTTATATACGCGTATAAGATATTCTAGCCCATCTACATGTACATGTACTTACATACTTCACCTATATCATGTTGATATCTCTGGGTTGGTCTAGTGATTGGTCAGTACGAACTCATGTCTATACCGTAGTCGCTGATCTTATCTATGCTACAAATATTTGCATATTATATACTAAAAAAATACGAGTATATAGCTGTCAGTAATATGTAGAGCCTGATCAGAATTAGAAAAAAGAAAACGTAATGTTGATGCCTGGCTGAAGAAATCAATACTGGCCTAAGGACCAGGTCCAAAAATGGATAAATTGATCAATAAGGTGATTATATGTATTCTTGGTGTGACTTGGTGTGGAAACTTCCGAGACTGATGAGACTGATAAAAGCTAGCTACAGACATTCACATAGGTACACGTAGAGTATAAGGCCCCAGCTAAAGGCCTTAATGACTCTGTATCGTATGCATAGGAAATTCCAATAGGAGGTTTCTTTGCAAAGTCCAGAATATGTCCTTAAAATGTTTTTTGTTTCTTTTTTCGAGTTCCTGATAGTTTGCAGGTTGTGGTGCACTGGGTGGGAGCTTCCACGGTAGGGTGTATTAAAGTTGTACTAAGGAAACCCCTTTGATTCTTAAGCCTAGGAAAACTGTTTTATGCGTCAATACAGTTGCCTGATGTAATGGGATTGCCGACGCGACGATCGATCACCTCAACTCTTTTTAATTGAATATCCATTTAGCCTTTTCTAACTCTATATCCCCTCTGGTAGCGGTGTAAGGCCGTGCTTTCACATGTCTGTAAATATTATTCCGGATTTTGAAAGTGGCTCGTAATTGACAATCATAGTAAGCTATGATGTACTACAAGTAGTAGTACATGTACTTGGTGTATGTGTTTTCAAAACATGTATCGAGATGTATGGCTCGAGAAGCTATGGAGGGTAGCTGTGTAAACTTCGGCGTTTGTAGAATTCCCATACATAAAAGATTCCACTGCGGTTTACACACCCACCCCCTATGCCTTCTCGCGCCATAGTTTAAGATTGGTTATTAGGCATGGGTTGGCTGGGACAGGTAACGGCTGACAGTCCATACATGTACATACTACAGGTGTAGGGATAAGTCTAGCCGTAGTTGCAACAGTTCTTACTGTCGCCAGACTCACCCCTACACCCGTAGTACATTGTGCTATGAATGCTAACGGCCGGCTAGGAACTCTTAATAAATGTACTCTACATGGTATCACAATGGTGCCCTGATATTTAGGTACTAACGTCATATGAACGAACAATTGTGGCAAAATTGTGGATACCCAGTACTACTACATGTATCGAATTCTTACTTTTATCGTTCAAACCCCTAGTATCAGCTTGCTTTAATATTATTCCCCTGTTAATACTATCGAATCGGTATACCAGCAAAAACATTGCTACCAGTCACATCATGTGTGATGCATGCACTCCGGAGTACTGGCTTTGGGACAGGGATGCATCCCAGGTCGATGATGGCGGGCCCTTTTCTCTTCGGCATCTACTCAACTAGGGTACCAGGCACCAGATAGGACTCGATGGCTACTCTATCCCCAGAAAACCCCTCGACACCATCATTGTGGTTAAAAGGAGGCCGGTTAAACTATTTGTTCTCCCCCGCATTCCGCAGGGATTCCATGCGTTAAGACAAGGGATACAAGAAGCAAATTCATGGCAATTGTGGAGTTGCATGAATAAATTAATCGGTGCCCCAATAGTCCCCGCACCATTTACGCTTTCGCTAAACTCGATTTGATATTTACCAGAGAGAAAAGCCCTGCAGGAGGAGCAGGGTGGTGTAAGTGTTACGCAGGTAAACCGTTACATTGTACCTGGACACATATATATCCATACCTTCTTTTCTCCTTTGCGCTATATATCGAGCATCTTGTCGCATTTTGGCCTCCATCTTTCGGAAAACACCCTCACTCTATTACTATTACCCTCTTTACTCAAAATTGCTATAATCGCCAAAATGAAGAGAGCTGCCTCGAAAGATAAAGAGAAGGAAAAGGGTGAGAAGGAAAAGGATGAGAGCGTTGAAGATGAGGGTCCAGCGTATGTACACCCAACTATTTCTTTCCTTTGGGGTTTCGAACTATCTGCCGAGACTAATACAAATGTTTATAGGTGCCAGTCCTGCCGAAAGAAGAAAGCTAGATGTTCACGAGAGCAACCATGCTCCCACTGTGCTCGCATGAGTCTGTCTCTCTGGCATCAACTTATTCCTTCACGAAGAGTCTAATAGTACTAACCGGCTGGATGTACTCCGATAACAGATATCGAATGCCAATATGATGAGTCGCGATCACGACCGGGGGTAAAAGCCGGTGTGATTGAGTCGTTAAGTCAACGCCTCGACACCCTAGAGAAGATGTTCATTGGCCAAACACTTGTAACGCGCCAACTTCTTTCTGCGATTCGGGAGCTCAATCCAAATCTAGGAACTAAATCACCCAGAAACCTTACGCATTTATCAGATTGTGGATCTCCTTCAAAGCCATTGGATTTACTTACTACTGAAATAGCTGGTTTGAAAAGGGAATTATTACAGGCGTCATCTCCTCCAACTCCAGCCGGTAGCAGCGGTTCTGCAAAAAGACAACGTCTGAACAACCACCAGGACGTCTCCCCTCGATCATATCAACAACCACCAGAGTCAGTGCTAGAGCCTACCCAACAGCGACGACCAACGATTGTTGATCTCCTTGACTGCGAAGATTCTTCACTTCCGCCTGCTGATTTGGTGGACATTTTGGTGCACCTTTATTTTGAATTAATCCATCCATGGATCCCAATCCTGCACAAAACTTCCTTTTTACGGCGCCTTGAGTCGATAACTACGCGACCGGCACTCTCCACGATCCTCCATGCTATTGTGGCGGCGACTGTCCGGTTCTCGGCAGATAAGCGACTAGAGCGAAAAGAGGTCAGAGATCGATATTTTAGGATATCGAGACAGACAGTAATTTTGAAAAGCATGGAAATGTTTTCTGTTGAGAATTTGCAAGCACTTGTGATTATCGCTTTTGATACCGTGAGTCCTTACCAACCCCAGTTGCTTTTGGGTGAATTAATTTTACTAAATTCCATAGATTGGCTCCGGACGAGGTCCGAAGTCATGGGCTATAGTGGATTCTATGACGAGGACGGTAGAACATCTACAACTCAGCTTCGAAGATGATGCAGAAGGAACCACAGAAAACCGCTCAGCGCACCGACTGATCAATAGGATGAACTTCCTCAAACCCTCAAAAACCTGGACTGAAGGTGAAGAACGAAGGAGAGTGTTCTGGAACGTTTTTCTCCTCGACAGATTTTGTTCGGTTGCGACTGGGTACGCTCCTAATATATATTCGAATAATCCAGCTAGTTTATAGAACTAATGAGACATTGACACCTAGGTGGAATACTTCACTCACGAGCGCTGACGTACGCCGACGTCTCCCCTGTGAAGGCGCCATATGGGAAGCTGAAAAGCCTGTCCGAACTCGTTATTTTGGTATATCAGATAACTCCAGTACACAAAATATACGACGACAAAATGGAGGGGCGCCACTTATCAATGACCCTTTTTCTAATGAGTCAACTAACGACTCTAACGGATTTTACTCTGATGAAGTAGTCAATCTTGGCGGATTTTCTTATTGCATTGAAGCTACTGAGTTACTTAGTCAAGTCACTAGATTCTTTCTGCAGCAGGCAGTAGATCTTAGAGTTCCTGAGGAGGTACAGCAGTGGCTGATGCGCTTTAAGGAATTAGATTTGCGGCTGGTTAGATGGAAGTTGTTTTTACCTCCACAGTGGAGAGAAGCAACTGTTGTTAATGGGAAAATGGATCCCAATCTCACATTGGCACATATCACTCACAACACCTCTGTCATTTTACTACATCAAGGAATTGCCTACCCCTCGATGCAGTGGCAAACACTTTCTATAAAGCTACCATCTTCAAGTTCGGCAGATACGTGTTTATCTGCTGCCATCGAGATCACAACCATTACACAGCAGTACCTAATCCACAATACCGGGTTGACCAACCCCCAGTTTGCGTTCTGTTTATTTGTCTCCGGCCGAGTGCTGTTAGGTTGGTTTATTCAGCTCTCCAACGCGATTCGTCTAACAAAGCTTAAATTGTAGCACATGCTTCGTTCTACAACACTGAGCTCCGACCTGAATTCGTCACTCTAGTCAAAGCGCTGTTTGACATCTCCAAGCGCTGGCGTGGTCTTTACGCAGACCATGACAATGCCTATAACCTTCCAGCGGGCTTTGCTCAGCGTCTACTACAAGCCCAAGCACAAAGCGACCCAAAGAACACCCTGTTCAACGATTCTACTGCCACTGGGTCAGTAGATATTTCCAAACCAGCATACTCTGATCATTTCGACTCAGATGAATTCCTTCAAATGACCAGTAAAGGTATGAACGAAAAGAATGGGCACCGCATGGAGCCAGAGCCGCTAGAGCTCGCAAGCCCACCCATGCCATTATCTTTTCAGGCATCTGTGAGCCATGTGGGCAACGTCAGCCATTCCTACGGTGATAGTCTCGAACGGCAAGGTGAACACCAGCATTTTGATAATGGGTATAACGGGGTTATTGATCACTCAGACGGTGGTATCTTCACGGTAGAGCAACTGGCAGAGTTCTCAAACCTGTTTGCAGATCCTCAGTTCGCTGGATTTGACAGAGTGCTTACGTATGGCGGAGGGATGTAAATGGAGCAACTTCATAACTGTAGGCTTCTATTAGCTTTATTAATTGTTAATCATTGGTTTATTGGCAAAAGCAAGGGAGTTATTCATTTTAGTGTCCTGAGGTTCACTGTATTTCATAAACTGAGGCGTTATCTCATCTATAATACTTTACATGTTTCCATACTGTTTTTTGAGGGGTAAAATAGGTTATTCTGAAGGGGATCAGGTATTCGGATATCTACTAGGTGATAGGTTAGGAATTGGGGCCAAAAAAATGAAATAATACAGTATATAGTCCATCGAGTTCTATCCTAAAAGTCCCAATGATAACAACTTATTTCCCACCTGTAAGAAGAAATAATCCGCATAAACAAGCCCATGGTCAGCCCACCTCCTAGGGGCGTATTCGTAGTTATTGATGGTGGCGTTTTTTAAGATGGTGTCGAAACCCCCCATGTCAACTCTACCATCCTTCAAAAAATTGGCACGAGGAGACAATGACATCTTCAGTACTGAATTTATAATCTTTTTCGCAGCACATAGCCATTCGGCTCCTTCGAGTGGCCCAGAACAGTGTTTATAGATCTCGAGGACACCTGAAACAAATATCATCGCAGCAGATGTGTCACGATAAGTTGGACGGGGCGCATCGAAATCCCTTATATATTATCATCCCAAAGTCAGTAATTACAGCACCTAGACAGCGGTATCGAAGAAAGATCATGAAGAGAACTTACCAATGAGGGACACCGTCTGCCGGGAGCCTGGACAAGAAATATCGCGCTAACTTTTTCGAGGCATCCAAGAATTCCTTCCGCTTTGTCCATCCGTACACCTGAGCAAATCCAAGAACTCCCCATGCCTGTCCTCGACTCCAAGTGCTATCGTCCCAATACCCCTGATTTGTGAATTTATCCTTTACTGCCCCACTATATTGATCGAAATTGACAACATGAACTGTAGACCAGTCCTTCCGGATGTGATGCTTTAATGTTGTTGAGGCGTGGGTGGTTGCGATATTGGCTAGACGCGAGTCTCCGGTTTTCGATGATACATAGAAGAGCAAGTCGAGGTCTTTCTAGTCAGTAAGACTACATGAAATTTGTTAGATCATGGAAACTCACTCAGCATGTTATCTATAATGACCAAATAGTCTTTTGATGGGTCTTCAAACCGATATCTCTTGGTTCTGCACACATCCCAACTCCTGATAGCCCCCACCCTTTCATCATATCTACTGGCCAGACTTTCTGCGGCTGTCACAAGCGTTTTGAAACTTCTTTTGTTCCCAGTCAATTCGTAATCCTTTTGGAATGATGGTTGTATCATAAACCCAAGATCATGAGTGTCGGTCCGTTTTGCCTGGGCGTGTAAATTTTCTGACCACCAACGGCCTGCGTATAGAAGCTTTGCTCTATGGAGCTTGTCTTGGGGGAAACTCTTTGGGTAGAGCTCAGCTCTTTCCAGTAAGAGATAGAGGCTTCCGGGGAAGAATCCGGAGGTCCAAAAATCAACGCCAGTATTTGAATATGTTGTCCCGTTTGGGGGTTGTGTGTACTCTGGTGCTGATTCTGGCGGGTTGTTCTAAAAAAAAATGGTTCAATATTGGTCTTAAGATTTAGGTTAAGGCACGAGAGTTACCTGCCATAATGCCTCTGTGGCTATCCCCCAAATCTTTGCCACCACGTTTTCGGAGAATAAATCTGGAAGAAGGTCCTCCTGGTCTTGAGTCCAAAAGGGCGAATTGTCTGCATCGTTTGGAACTGCCTCAGAACGGAGTGAATCTTTTCGACTCTTTGTCTCTTCCCCGGCAGCGGAAACACTAGAGGGGGGTGTCTCAGAGAGCTGGGAAAGATTTTCCTCCATCATTGTTGAGATAGGCGTTTGGAGGGGAGATTGAATGTCGACTAATTTTTGATATACAGTGTCAATCTTAAGCTTCTCCTACTCCTTTATTGCAAAAACACTGAAAGCCTTTGAGGCTACATACTTGAATCACGAGTCACCCTTTCGGATATTGCCTATTATCGGATTGTATCAGTATTATGTCTCGGTATAGCAGCTGATTAGAAGCGAGAGAGTACTTGCCAATTGATTGGGGATACACACTTCAATTGTATTAGAGAATGGCACCTTCTCCATGGTAGCCTTAGATTTCCTTTGCAATCCTCCGTTGTTCATTGTTTCCTTAGGTTTTTTTTTTCTTTCTTGTCAGACTATATGATACAAAAGTAAATAAGAGTGTCTCTCGAAATATTTAACCAAGAATCCAAGGACCGGAGCGGAAGAAGATATATGCGGATTAACTCGAGGCTAAAGAAAAACCCTGAAGAGCATAGAACATTAAAGATACCAATAAACAAATCTATTACTGAAAATAGGTGAAGGCTATATCTCTGTATCTCCTCTCATTTCCCACGAGCGGAGACCATCCGGGCTTCTCCCCCTCGATAGCCTGAACCTATCCGGAGCATCTCTCGGGCCTCCTCCGAAGCCTATTACGTAAGCAATCATTCTTTTTGTGGGGGGAAATTTTTAATAATGACCCCTCATCTTGTACCTTTCCTATCGGGTGATTTCAATTTAGATGGTATGAAGATAGATGTATTGTCTAGAGATTTAAGAAGCTGAGATGAGCGTGGGGTGGGTGAAAAGCTCTACCCACCGAGACAATCAACATTACTAGATCAACTTTAAGCATATATAGTTCATCTGCTCCGTCATATAGAGCTTATCTAGTGCATCCTCGTTATCTTCTTCCCTGCCCTACTCAATAAGGGATCTAGCATCAGCAAACCAGAACCTGAATCGAGTGATAATTCATGATTCACGTCTCTAGTGGTTTCACCCCCACGTCTGGAAGTAATAATGACTCTCCAGCTACCAGGACACGACTTTAAAGTCAGGAGACGCAGCGCTGATTGTTCCGGGGTATCGGCCCGGGCCGAGCAATACTATAGCTTTCCCCATCTCCTTGGGACGTATCGTGTAAAATGATATGAGCCAGATTGAGCAAAAAGATCGACAATATTACTTGGGGTTGAAGATTCATCTAGTACCGACACGGATCTAAAAACTTTAGAGAAAGAAGAATTTCCCCGAAAACAATGGTTGTACCCAATTCTCATTCCACATCCGTGTAGGGAGTGATCACATACTTTCCTCCGCTGCCCGTTCTTCAGTATGTTTTGGGTTTCATTTTCTTCATACAACTGGGGCTTCATCTTTTATTGATTCATTATGAGCAAAACATATATTTCGTAAATACATGGCTTCTATACCCCCATAATAGCGATATATCACCACTACCCATAATCAATAGATTTACTTAGAAAAACAGAAATCTATTCTGTTACACGAACGTTAGAAATAGCCGTTATCTGTTTAGTATCCCTCGTAGTAAAAATCTAACCTCCTAGTTATCTCATTCATATATATATACGTGCACCTAGACTCCGAAGTTGTCAGCTCCTTTTCCTCTATTCCTCCAATTTTTGAAAAGTCAACACCAGAAACTGCGAAGCAACCGCGTTACACACACACAAAAGTCTTTAGTTTTTGGGCTTCAAGCATCACCACCCACCCAAGACAGTATAACAAAACTCTATGACAATAGACAGAGCTATCTATTTGTATCTAAGAGTCCACTTATACATCAGGAACAAGCTCTGGTCAACCTTCCCTGACCTTCTATTACTATAGAAAGATAGACTTAACCCCTCCCCCAGTAACAAAGTCTTTAACTCTCAGGCTTCAAGATGCCATCTCCACCCCCTCTTTTTGAAAACCTCATCAAAGGGCTCTCCATCAATAAGATGGACAAAGAGCTCTTTGGTAACTTCGCCGAAGACAACTCACCTTTTGCCTCTGCCATCCAAACTGCCCTGATGAACGAGAAAGATTACCGATTTAAACAAGGATCCTCCTCATCGTTTTCTCGCATCGCTACAAAATGCCTCCTTCCAACACAGAATTCTTCGCTCAAGAATCCATCGACTGCAGACTCAATTCGACAACCCTAAGATACGCTGAAGAATCCGCTGCCCGAACCGCATCACGACAAATTTCAACAACCACCCCCGCCGTCTCCCCTGTAGCCAAAGCCAAAGCCCCCGTCCAAACCCCCCAACGTCCCCCCCCTCCCCCTCCTCCCCAACATGAGCAGAGCGGAGACAACCACCTTACAATCTACGAATCTATTGACGCCAATGGTAACAGGCGGCAAACGACATACGCAGAACACGCAAAGCTTGCCTTGAATGCGAAACGCAATCCGGCCTCAACCCCTTCTCCCCCCCCTCGCAACAAGAACAAGAATTCCCAAGCTTCTCCCCCCGTGAACTCCCAACCCAAGTCTCTCCCCCTTACTCAGAGGAGGTTCTATGCCGCCAGAACCACTCGCCTTTGCCGAAGATCGCCCGCCTGAAGCCATACTCCCGCCTAATTTAGAGAGTCAAAGGAGGACTCACCTACCCCACAATTCAATTAAAGAAATATTAACGCAAATTCAGATCATACCTGTATCGTGATTCTACCGAAACTCCGAACACCCGTCTCCAACCCTTTTTCGCTCGCTTTATTGAAATCCTTAACCTAGCGGGAAAAACTGAAAACAACTCCTATTCCGAATTCAAGCTCGCTCCTACAGACGCAGAATTCGTGATCCACTCCATTCCTCTCTTTCCATTCGAAAACGAAGATATGCTTACCCCGGTTATGCGAGAGAATGTCAGTCTCGCATGCAACGCTAGAATTATCAAAGCCCGATTCCTAACCAAGCCAGAGTATAGAGAAAAATACCACCTTGTCGTTACGAAATACAGATGATGCCAAGTCGGCATTAACGCCTTTTTTCGCCAAACTCGCCAAGGCTCTTGCCCAAGATGCTTCCCCAACCACTATCTGTCAAAATCGTTCCGCCGCAAGATACCGCCAAGCAAACAGAAAACTCACCGCCCATTACGCTGAGGCCACTCTAAACGCGACCATCGTTGCTCCAACCCTACATGCCCCAAAGATGGCCATGCCAAATCTGTTGCCTGTGCCTGCCCCGCCTTTACCCCCAAATGCATAAACTGTAACGGCCCTCACACCGCCTTCTCGACTGACTGCCCGTCCCGGCCCGCCAAATCTGCTCCCGCGCCCGCCACGTCCAAATCGGCCGAACTCAACAAATCATCCCACGCCCCGCATAATTCTCCTACATCAGCAAACTACTACTTGTGTCTGGAGTCTCCCAACAGTCTCCTGAGTCTCCTGAGATTCTCCTGAGACCCCTGGATATTTTTTGAGTCTCCTGAGGCTCAGGAGACCTCAGGAGACAAATGAAGTCTTGCTGATGTAGCAACCCCCCTGAGGGTGCCATGGAGGGGGTCATCACTGATTCGAATTAAAATGTTTTCTTCATCACCACCAAGAAGCTTTTCTCCTCCACGCTCTTTTTCCTCGTCTATTTCCGCGGGGTCTTTTTCTTCACTTACAATTATTCAACACAACTGTGCCAACAGTCACAAAGTTTTTATTTCCCTTTTTTCATCCTTCTCAAGAAACTCACCACCACAACTCTGCCTTGTTCAAGAACCCTACCTGTTCAATGGCAAACCTCTCGCTGCACCTGGTTACCAGCTAATTCTCCCAGCTTGCCCTCCCGAGGAAAAAATTCGGACGGCCATTTATATCCACCTGGACTTTGCTACGGAAACGTCCTTTCATATTCACCCACTTAACCGAGGCGATCTAATGGCAATGACACTCTCGTGGCAGTCAATGTCAAACAGCTCCCCAAACTCTCTGATAATCTCAAGGCAGATAGACTTCGCTCAAGCGCCATGGCAAGGACAAATGATAACTCCAATAATATAAAGGAGTTATGAATTATATAGTAAAGGCAGCGATAGTTTCTGAAGAGAAAACTATAATAGATTGCTAAATACAGAAGACGTTGCGTGGAGAAGAAAGGAAAGAAAAGAAGAACACAAGTAGGCCTCATTGCCTCCCTTATATATCCAACAACCCCTCACTTAATCATGACTCATACTTCCGCGTAACCCCACTATGACTCACTCCTCCGTGTAACAGAACCTCATAGAACCTTATCTGACAAATCCTGCTTCCCAAACGCACAATAATCCCAATCCGGCCCAGTCCCAATCCTTCCAAACAGTCCTCAGATCCACGAAAGAATTTCTTCAGCGCCGAAATCCTGCGACTTTAACCTCACCGTCCTGGTTATCGGATATCGTAGTGGAAAGAATGACGGTGGTTTGGTTCAGATATTCGCGGTATTCCTCAAGAGGATCGGGCGAACTCCGTCCACTTAACGAAGATCAAGTCCCTGCTACTGAGATCGGAATCCAATATTTCTCAACCTGGTATTCTCCTCTTGTTCGACAATAACTGGAGGCGGAGGAAGATTTGTCCTCGACCGGCCTCTTGCTGGGTCAAGAAGAGACATGGAAGACGGATGCATCTTCATCGAGTGAAGATGGCGATAAGATAGACACCACTTCCTGAATAGGAAGGGACCCAGTTTCTTCCAAATCGAGCTTCTCGAATTGCGCGAATGTTCGCCGACATCGAATACCATGCCCCGACTTCATATCTTTGCAGGGTGCGTAGTATTCACCGATCGTTCTTGCTGATCTTGAGCCGTCCGTAATTGAGCCAGAATAGTCGCAGCTCCTTCATCCTTGCGACGAGAGGAGTGACCTTTCAGGCTTCACGCCTATTGTAAACCCATGATAAGCAAAAAGACAGAGTTTCAGAGAGAGAAACCCTGCTATTTGTCGCAAACTCGCCATGGGTAGCCACTTTGCCCAATCGCCCTGTTGGTATAAACATACGCCGAGGTGATTGTTCCATGACGGCGCGTTAAGTCTTCCGCTTGTCCATCGGTTTCGCCGAACGCAATGACATTCGCGCCGATTTTAAGCTTTACAGCGACTTTCCAGAATCTATTGTAAATTGAGCCCCTGTCGGAGGTAATATGCTATGGCAGACCGCAGAGTTTCCAAACGTGTTGTAGGTATAAATTTACCAGATCTTCTGCGCTGACCGTCGGTAAGCGAAGTAAATTACGATTTGGTTAACCGATCCACCACTACTAGGACGGCATCGTATCCCTCACTTTCCGGTAGGCCTGTAACAAAGTCCATAGAAATCTCTCTCCAGGGTTGTTCGGGGATGGGTAATGGTCGAAGAACTCCGAGCTTGCCATGAGTTATTGGCTTGCTTCGTTGGCAGGTATAACAATTCCGGATATATTGACCGATATAGTCTCGCATATTTGGCCAGTAATAGTCCCTGCTGACCAGTTCGAAAGTCTTTTCTCTGCCGGGATGACCTGCTGAGGGGGCATCGTGATACTGTTTAAGAATTTCTAATCGTAGGGGGGCATAGTCTGGAACATAGAGGCATTCGCGATACAATAACCGACCGTCGACTTCGGTGCATTCTGCCAAGGAAATTTCTTTGCATTGCTTCGTATCCGTTTGCCGTAGATTTAATATTTTTTGTGGGAATGAGTCAGCCAAATATCCTTCATCAAACAACTTTTGCAGAGAGACATTCTTTTCAGCGGGTTCATTTGCCAAAGAACCCGCCAACAAACTTAGCTTTGGATCCAGATTTTCCCTCTTCAACACCGTCTGACTCTGATGAAGTAATCTTTCATCCCCTTCCTCAGGGAGATCTCCTGATCTCCTAGTCAATGAATCCGGTTTACCGCTTTGTTTTCCGGGTCTGTACTTGATAATAAATTCAAAACGGGAGAGATATTCCGCCCATCGCACTTGTCTCCTATTAAGCTGTTTGGTTGACATAAAATATTCGAGGTTTTTGTGATCCGATATAACCTCGATAGGGTGCTTTGCTCCTTCTAACTCAGGTCGCCATTCTTCGAAACATCGGATAATTGCTAATAACTCTCATTATATATCTCGTAGCTTACATTCCGCAGGTGCTTGTATATGCCACGCCAGTGTAGTTTCCTCGACATCATGTTGAGATAATACACCGCAACATAATCTGAGGCGTCTGCTTCATCAGTAATTGGCTTCGGCCAAAATGAATTAAAACAGAAATGTAGTAGCCTTTTTTAATAGCTGAAACGCTCAGCTTCATGACCATTGGAAAACAATTTTTTGGTGAGTTTTGTAAGAGGCGGCCAGCTTTGAGAATCCAAGAATAAAGCGTTTATAAAATTGGCAAATCCTTAAACGCCGGATATCCTTAATCGTTCGTGTGGTCCATTCCTGCATCCGCAGAAACCTTATGGGTCCCATTCGGACGCCGGCTCGATAATAAGTGCCAAGATAGGTAGATTGGGTATGAAACTCAAGACTTCTCTGGTTTTAACAGGACGCCACGCTCTGTAAGAAGAAGATTTTTCCACACGCTTACGCTTCTTCCGCGTGTCGCTATAAATTAGAATATCGTCCAGGTAAGCTGTGCAGAATTGGTCGAGATATTCTCGTAGACAATCGTTAATAAAGTGTTGAACGTAGCGGTGACGGTAGCACCAAATGGCATCACGATATTCGGCGACCATAACGGTATCCGGAAAGTTCGCCTTCCATTCTTCCCTCGCCATCCTTATTTGATTGTATTCCCCACAGAATCTAACTTTGATACCATTTGGCTTTTGATAGCGATCTAACGTTTCTAATAAGCGGAGTATCGATTTTTTACACAATTCTGCTTAGTCCCGTAATCCACACAGAGACGAATGATCCGTCACTTTTTAACAAATAAGACGTGTCCCGCCTTGGCATTCGCCCGATTGTTCAGCGATATCTGTACGGCGAAAGGAAGGAGTAAGCGATAATGGCGGAGTGCCAGTATCGACGACGATATCATTTCTTTCTCGGTTCGGTTGCAGGATGGACGCAGAATAGATATTATGGCAAGAGGGTGTGAGGAATACGAGTGGTGAGACTGAGGTTCTTGAGTTTCTATACGATGTAAAGGTCTTGGCTTAACTGGGGACTTGTTAAATAATGAAATGGAGTTTTTTCTTTTTGTTCTTTTCTTTCTTTCCTCTCTGTCTGCCTTCCTGTCTTCTCGCATATAGGAATATAAGTTATATCCTATCCATAGTCCTCGCTTCGTCCTGGCTCAAGGTTGCCTACTACTGCAATTCTATCGATCTCCTTGGGACCTGCGGTCCTTCGCTTGACTGTGGCTGCCATTCACGATCCTCGCTTCTGCCTCCCCAGAGGCCTCATAGTCTTGCCTCCCGTTATCTACGGTCCTCGCTTCCCCACCTGACCTCGATCTTCACCGCACAAGGTTCTCGCCGCTTATTCTCCCTGTGCCTCCCATGATACTTTCGCTGCTTATCTTCGTCTGGTCCCTTGTTGTCTTGGCACTCCGTCACACTAAGACGAGACCACTCTTAAGCGGCCGACACAGCAATCTACCTCGTACTCTAGTTCACCATGACCGCTCCAGCTACCCCCTTCGATTACGCAGCTCTTCAACAAGATCTCGTCAACTTCTTCGTGGCACACCCCGAAGTTGACACCGAGGCGACCCCGGAAGCTAAACAGATCTATGACCTATTGGTACGGGCTCATGAAGGGGTTATTCAATACTCAATTGATCTACAGACCCACCACTCAGAGACGGAGCAAGCCCGCTCTGAATTCCAGAAAGAAACCCATGTTCTTAAAGCCAAGATCAAGAAGCTTCAGGAAGGGATCAAAGAATGCCCTTGTTTTCATGATGACCTAAACAAGACTAAGTCGGAGAAACTCCCGGACCCAGAAAAGTACAGGGGAGATAAAAAGGGGTTGAGGATGTTCCAACGACAACTACAGATTAAACTGGCCGCCAATCGCGATCGGTTTCCAACCTCAGCTCAACAAATTGCGTACTCTATTTCTCGATTGGAGGGACCCGCGGCGGATCAGTTCCTGGCCTATATATCGAATGAAGGAATTGAACTTGATTCGATGACGGAGTTTTTTGAAATTTTGGATAATGCTTTTGGCGACCCAGATAGGGCGGCGACAGCTGCTCGAAACCTCAGAGAAATTAGACAACGACAACGACCTTTCTCGGAATACTTTGCGGAGTTCCAGCGCTACGTCATGGACTCTGAGCTTAACGGTTGCTAAAATTGAGTTCCTGAGGGTCTTAACCATGATGACGACCTTATGATTCAAAATGGCACCTAATTACAGTGAAGGATTGCGGCCTACTCCTACAGCGGCTGGACAATAAGCAACGGGCCCTACAAGCAAGGATGGGGAGGTTTAGGTTCTCGACGCCGAGTGGTCCACCTCCTCGTGTTTTTAACTCTCGTCCTCCTCTTGTACCAGCAACAACCCCAGTCGTACGACCTCCGCCGCCTCTACCCCCAAAGAATACTGTACCACTTGGACACCCTTCCTACACTCCTGGGGGGGCCGTTCCTATGGATTTGTCGAATGGACGTCGTCGCCCGGATATGAAGGAAAGGGAAGCTCGTAGGATGGAAAATCGTTGTTATTATTGCGGGGGAGTTGGTCATTTGGTTAGGGATTGTCCTCAGTCGCCCTCGGGAAGGGGCCCACCTAAGATGAGGGGAGCGTTGTTGGAGTCAAAGAAGGAAAAGGAGGAAGATTTAGTATCGGAGGAGGAGGAGTTAAAGCGACCTTCCAAGGTTTTTTTCTAAAGTGTGCCTATTTCAACGTTTTCAGTATCGAGCAGGAGATGGATGGGAATCAATTGATTGTAGTGTGTTCTATTTCTCAAAATAAAAATCTATTGTACCCACATATGCTTTGAGAATAGGATGATACGCTTTATAGACGAAGACTTTGTATACCGCCATTTAACCGAAGCATCAAGAATTTACGAGTGGCAAGGGAAATTGATGTGATTGATGGAAGGCCTATTGAGTCAGGGAAAGTAAGAAAGAAGGTGGTTTTGGAATTGGAAATTAATGGGCATGTGGAGGAGTGTCCTTTCTTTGTTACGTTTCTCGCCACTATCCGACAAGGATTTTAATTCGCGATGAAAGCATGGAGTGTTGATCGATAGTGGAGGAATGAAATTTATTTCCGACGCCGTCCTGCTTGGAAAGCACTGTGTTGTTGATCATAAACCTGTTGTTGCTCGGCGATATCGATCCAACCACCGGTAAGTTCTAATGTTAATATATCGGCGGTAACCCCCCGTTCTTTTAAAAGGTTAACCCAGGATACCACCGTTCAACTTTATTCAATTACTCTTCATACAATAAACCGTATTCTCGAGACACCTGCAAATCCACAGGGGTTAATTCCTATTGAATACCAACAGTTTCGACAATTGTTTGATGAGAATAATGCCTCCAGACTACCACCTCATCGGATCTATGATCATGAAATCAAATTACAGGAAGGGACTCAACCCCCCTTTGGCCCCATGTATGGGATGTCACGAGATGAACTGAAGGCTCTGAGAGACTACCTCGTCGATAATCTAAAAAAGGGTTTTATTCGGCCCAAGAATTCTGCCAAGACCCCAAGATCGTTTTTAAGAAAGCGGATGATCTTTACGGCCATGCGATTATCGAAGTTTTAACGCTATTATCAAGTAAAGATAGATATCCTCTACCCTTAACTCCGGAGACTATACTAATTTTACTAACGCTAATTATTTTACTAAACTCGATTTGATTTATAAGGCTTATAATCAAATTCGGATTAAAGAGGACGAATGGAAAACGGCTTTCCTAACTCGCCATGACATCGAATATCTAGCTGACGCCTTCGACTTACTAACGCACCCGCCTACTTTCCAACGACGATTAACGATATTCTCCGTCTGCTGGATCGTCAAGGCTACCGCCTATCTTGACGACATCCCTGCTTACTCAGAACTTTAACAACATCAACGGACGTTCAACAGTGCTTAGAGGCTGGTTCAATGAAGACACTTGAAACCGGAGAAGCTGAGTTTAGCTGTCGAAACCAAGATTCGTGATGATTCTACCCGCAGATGAAGACGATCTCGCTAAAGATTCTACCATCGCCGATTTAATCACCTAAGATCGCGGTTATGCTCAGAATCTTGCGCTTAATTTCTATCGCCGACGAGATATACGCTTATTCCGCCCTGGCTAAACCCCCGACCTCCTTACGGGTTAAACACGTTAGATTTGGATAACTCGAAAAGAAATAGCCTTTTCAAGACTTGAAAATAAATTTTTACCATCGCACCTATTTTACAACATCCGACTCGAAAAGGAGCTTTATCGCGAAACCGACGGTTCGACTACGATCCGCAGATACTCTCCCAACGGATAGCGAACAGATTCTACACCCAGCTTTTTTCTCCAAACGCCATACTCCACCGAAACAGAATTATTTAAATATATGACATGAGCCTACTCAGAATTCGACGCTTTGAGGAATGGAGACCCCACTTGGAAACAGCCCAGTATCAAGTCAAGGTATTGACCGACCATCGGAATTCAATATTTTATGTCCACCAAACTTTAATCGACGACAAAACTCACGCTGAATTTCTTTCACGATTTAATTTTGTTATTTTATACCGACCGAAAGTTAGCGGCTTATGGATTTATGACTGGAGGGCTCAGGATTTACCCATGAAGCGAGATGAGAGGTTGGAACAACAGAGTCGGTACTTAAGAATGAGAATCTAGATCCTAAGATAGTTATGATTATTTTTTAAGAACGAACCCGTCACGATCGCTCCGCTTCTGAACTTCTAAACAAAGCTTACCAAGAAGATAGTTTTCCCAATAAAATCCTGAAACCATTCCGCGAGGGGGTTCGACAGCCTATGAAATCTCACTACCGAAACAGAAGGAGAAATGGCGAGGATTACTACTCTATCGAATATTTATATACGCCCCTCGATTCCGTGAACTCAAGCTCTATCTTTACGGTAATATCACGATAAGTTCTACGACATCCCAGATCTAAAACCCTGTAGCTTACTTAATTTTAATATTATTACCAACAACGCGAAATATTGCCGACAGATACGTGCCCGTAATCACACCTGCCGGGCTGAAAGAAACCCACTCAATCCTTCTGCGGTCCTTCGCCCTTTCGACACCCAAAGCGACCTTTGGACGGATATTACAACGACTTCACATTGGACTTCGAAAGTAATGGTTTTAATGCCATACTGGTGGTAGACCTGCTAACAAAGATGAAACACTTTATAGCACTTTAATCGGTAACGCTAACGCAGTGACTTATCTCGCTTATACCAGAAAGATGAAGTTTTACACGACTACCAGAGACTATTATCTCGATCGGCGAACTCAATTTACGGCTTGAAAGTTTCATGATCGCCCTGAATAAATTTCACATTTACTGCTTTTCATCCGCAGACGGACGACAGCATCGAGATGACCAACGCAATTATGGAACAAGATTTGCAGAAATGCATGATCTTATCAATGCGACAATCCAAGCAGACTTTTTACCCTCGCCGAATTTGCAACCAATAATCATATCTCTAAATCCATTTAATACGCTCCTTTCCAGTTAGAAATTACACACGTGATGACCTTTTGGCCCTAAGACACTGAACAACCACTTAACGAGACTGAATTACCAAGTGAACGTCCCAAGTGTCGAAGCTTTCTAAAGAATCTAGATGCTTAGAAATTTCAAAAGATCCAGGAGGAAATGGCTTAATTTACATCGACTCAAAGACTCGCTACATCATGAGATCGAAATATTATCGACGCGAATATTGCTACAAAACGCCTTCCAAGAAACTCGACCAAAACAGATAATCTATTTAATAAAACGAATCATGAAATTTCTTACGCTATTTAACTGATCTACCACCTTCCATGAAAATACACCCTGTTTACGCACATTACGGCCTCGATTCACAATCCCGCATCAAGAGACGATTATACCGCCACCGTGAGATCGGGAAAAGGAATGGCGAGAAGAGATATTAGATTCCCGACGGCGGCGACGACGTGGAGTACCTGACTAAATATATGTATGACGTTCTCCCAAGAACCTTCGAACGATTTTAACATAGTCCTGAACTTCGAGAATTATTTCATCGTCGTTACCCAAATAAACCTCTACTATCGAGATAGGCCCCTGAGTGACCTGATCTGTCCCGCTGCCTTCAAGATTCGCCCGATTGTTCGCGATATCTGTAATGGCGAAAGGAAGGAGTAGCGATAAATGGCGCGAGTGTAGTGGTCTGACGATTTATATCATTTCTTTCATGGCGTTCGGCAGGATGGATTGACGAATAGATATTATGGCAAGAGGGTGAGGAATACGGCGCGGTGGTGAGACTGAGGTTCTTTGAGTTTCTACCGATGAAAGGTCTTGGCGAACTGACGGACAATTGTTAAATGAGTTTTTCTTTGTTTTTTCTTTCTTTCCTCTCTGTCTCGCCTTCCTGTCTTCTCGCATATGTGAATATAAGTTATATCCTATCCATAGTCCTCGCTTCGTCCTACTGGCGTTGCCTACCATCTAATTCTATCGATCTCCTCACGGACCAAGGGTCTCCTTCGCTTGATCATGCCATTCACGATCCTCGCTTCCTGCCTCCCCAGAGCTTCATAGTCTTGCTCTCGCCATTATTCACGGTCCTCGCTTCCACTGACCTCGATTCACCGCCAAGGTTCTCGCTTGCTTACTTCTACCAAGTGCCTCCCGCGACATTTCTTGCCGTTATCTTCGCTCTGGCCCCTTGTTGTCTTTAAGACTCACAGACGGCTCCAAATGAGAGAGAACTCCACATGATAAATCCTTTTGGAAAGATTTTTCAATATAATCATGAGTCATAAGTAGTTCATCTCTAGACATCCCATAGAGAGTCCAAACGGCGTTCCTTCCTTCTTTAGTGGATCTATGGTCAGAAAAGGCTTTATATAGTTCCTCGAAGAAAGGCTTCACAAACATTTCTAACCGATGATTTATATTGTTTAGTGATTCTATTTTTCCATTCAAGGCCCAAGATTTCGCTAAGAGTTTGTTCAACGTCACATGACGCTTATAGATCTCAGAACCCTTTTTTCTAAGCGCGACTAAAGCAGACCGGTCCTATCATATAGGCTTGAGGTTTTATTCCAGCAATCTTGTGAATATTATTTTTATACTCAGCTTCTTTTAAGAAAAATCCGACTCAAAGATGACTGTATTATCCTACGGAGCCAGATACCGGTAACTGCAGGATATTGTCCCAGCTTAGTAACAAAGAGAGAATACGTTCGATGATCCGATCCAAGAAAGACCGACATATTGAAGTAATCTGTCCCGGCGATATAGGCCGTCTGCCGACACCTCAAGAACTCTGTTTTAAGAGAGAGAAATAGGAAGTTGACGATGGCGCAGCGTTTCATCAATAAACGCAAATCCCGGCGCCCAGCCATTAATCATACGAAGAGGAATTTTAGTCTTTATTGTTTACAATATTACAAGCAACAACTAAACGATTCCATTTAACTCCTCCTCTGCTATAACTGAGACTGAAAACCTGAAATAGAAATGCAGATAAAGAAAATTCATACTTTCATGGCGCCATAATACTGACCAGGGACTAATGAAAACCCGACTCATTTGGAGACAAAACAACATCCGTAGAAGTACTCAAAACAGAAGAAGAAGAAGAAACATGCGAGAAGAAGAGGAGTTAGAACGGGCGCCTTATAGAGAGAGGACCACGGCGATTTCAGACGCAAGAAAAAAAACATGGTCAAGAATAAGAATAAAAGACAACGGCCATTCTCCATTCTCCATTTTTTTCAGCGGGACCGATATCTTCCTCGCATAAAAAGGTATATCTTCCTCCGCGAGAATAGAAGGCATGGCAGAGGCCCATGGCGATATAAGGCAGCGGCCGAATCGTCCCATCGGCTTTATTAGCGCGCAGATCCTTCCCCTAATCCGATTATCCATCGTCATCAGCCTCCTTACGTAGGCATCAAAACCCTCCATCGCGGTATCCTGATATATCATCGCATCCTTGAGGTCGTCAGATAGCCCCATCTCTAAGGCATCTTTCTTAGCTTCCTCGTTGTAATCCAGCCGTCCCATAATCCGTAGACAAATAGCAAAGTCTCCTCGCTTGTCGGAGATTCTGAGCCTTTCCTACCAAGGCCGTGATCTGCTCAAAGGAGTTTCCAGAAATTCAACAGCGCGCGATTGAGTAAACGGTGAGCTGCCTCCCGGCGCCATGGACGACTTTGCCCAGTGCTTCTTCCTTCCAACCGCTAATCACAGAAAGACCTTGGCTTCTCGTTTCAGAACCTGTCATTAACCCCGAAGCTGGCAAGGAGGTTGAGTGAAACCGGTGAATTTCTTTCCTATTCGCGTTAAACTTCGAGGTCAGAACTTTTCTGGACCTAAATGCGGAGGGTGGCTTCGCTGGCATGAGAGGAGACAAGGTGGTGGTGGCAAGCAAGGTGGTGGTGGTGGTGGTGGGCGTGGTGGTCAGTTCACCAAGAATGTGAGCTTGAAACTCGAGAAATGGACCTGACTTTCCAAAGATCGATGATTATTACGGCTTCCAATCGCTTCTTCGCCGCAGTCAACTCATTCCTATTGTAGTATGAAGCGCCTTGGCAAGATCGCTGCTCAGTCTTCCAACGATCTCCTTCCAACAAGTCAGAAGTAGTCGAACGTAATGGTAGAGATCCTCAACGTTTAACTCTAGAAAGGCCATGGGATTCCGATAGTTTCCATCATGACCCCATCATTTGTGGTCGTTTGTTACAAGACGAAGACGCGAGAATCTACGCAACGTAATCTCGCAAGCGCAGATAGACTTCTGCTCAAGGCATGCAAGGACAATGCGATAACTCCAATAATATAAAGGAGCTTATGAATTATATAGAAAGGCAATGATAGTTTCTGAAGAGAAACTATAATAGATTGCTAAATACGTAAGACGCTGCGCGAGTAAGAAAGCGAAAGAAAGAAGAACACAAGTAGGCCTTCATTGCCTCCCTTATATATCCAACAACCCCTCACTTAATCATGACTCATACTTCCGCGTAACCCCACTATGACTCACTCCTCCGTGTAACAGAACCTCATAGAACCTTATCTGACAAATCCTGCTTCCCAAACGCACAATAATCCCAATCCGTCCAGTCCCAATCCTTCCAGCCCGAACAGTCCCTTGTATCCATGAAAGATAATCATAAACGCCTATAACCGTCACCTCTCGTCGACAGAGAGATCTATCCCCCCCAATCTTCTTTTTCCCACCTCAAATGACGCAGTTATAACCTGCGGAGATTTTAATATTCACTCAGATAAGTCAATTCCCCGCAGGACACGTGAATCACCATGGTGAGCCTCGTGATCTCCCTACTTTAACCTCGCCCATATAAATTGATTTTCTACTTAACCACCCCGAGCCAAGTACTCGCTTTCCCCAACCCGCTACAAAGACACAAGGACGATCGACTTGTTTTGCTAACAACAGTGAACTCCTCTCTCCCTCTTGGACAAATAACCTCCCACACACGGGCTCAGACCACACGCCGATTAAGATTCAATTATCGCTTCTTAATTCACCCCCCCCTAAATCAGTTTACACCCGTAATTGGAAACAAGCACCCTGGGATCTTATTCAAGAATCCCTGAAAGACACCCAACTCCCACCGCTGGCAGACCAGACTGAAGCCTGGTTCGAGACCGCTCTCAACGCCATTACAGGACCTATCCTAGATCTCACCCCTAGAAAACGCCCCAGCAGCTGGTCCAAGCCCTGGTGGAACCCTCACCTCAAACAACTTAGGCGCATCTTTCACTCAGTCTCAAGAGACTACAAGCGCGGCTTCGCCCCCCTCTTCTCACTTAAAGCAGCCAAAAATCAATACTTCAACGCAATCCAGAAAGCAAAGGATACGCACTGGAACGATGTTGTCGCCCAAGCCAACTCCTCCCAAGTATGGGCAATCACAAGGGCCGCAAAAAAGGATAACTCCCAAAAGCTCCCTGCCTTTCCCAACGCCTCGACCCCTACGGAAGTCAATAAAGCACTTATTGAGCACTTCTTTCCCCCTTCAAATAACCCTACTCCACCCCCGTCTGGCCTCCAATATGTGGTCGAGGACATTACACCTGCCGAAGTAGCCACGGCACTTGCCGCAACATCGAATAATTCTGCCCCCGGCCCCGATTCCTTCCCCCCAATAGTATGGAAGAAAGTCCATAAGGCGAACCCATCGCTTCTGCCACAGCTATTTAACCCGCTGTTAAAAGCAGGCATCCACCCTTCCAATCTTAAGACGGCCTTCGGAGTCGTCCTCCCCAAACCCAAAAAACCCGATTACACTGCTCCCTCCGCCTATCGCGTGATTGTACTACTAGAAACGGTATCCAAAATTCTTGAAAGAATTATGTGCTACCGCCTAGCAGCCTTTGCACGATCCTCAAAACTTATCCACCCACACCAATGCGGCTCCATCCGAGGACTCTCTACCGCGGACGCCTTTAATACACTTCAACATGAGATTCGCACCTTCCAAAGGGCAAAACTCAAAGTCTCCACTCTTTTCCTAGACGTGAAAGGCGGCTTCGACCACGTCAACCCCCAAATATTAGCGAACCTGCTTACCTCCAACAACACACCCGCCTATATAACAAGTTGGGTTCTCTCCTTTCTCTCCAACCGAAAATGTATTCTTCTTTTCCCTGCGTCTCCCAGACTACTACTCGCGGTCGACGTAGGAGTCCCACAGGGATCGCCGATCAGTCCTCTACTCTTCTGCATCTATGTCTCTGTTCTGCACAAAGACCCCTCTCCAGGAATTACCCTGTCATATGTGGACGACTTCGCATTCACAGTAGCGTCATCCTCCTATCTACACAATGCGTCCCTGCTGGAAAGCTGCTTTACTCAAGCCGCGGACACAGGCCGCCCTATGAATATTTATTTTTCGCTTCCAAAAACTGATCTCGTGCATTGGCGCACCCCTAGGGATAAGTCACCGATGGACAATACCCCCGTCTCCCTCCAAAATGAATTGATACATCCCTCCACCGAGATTAGATGGCTCGGCTTCCAATGTACTCCTACTCTGGACCCCCATCCCCACTTCCAAAAAAGAGTTAACGCGGCCAATATTACATTCGCGTTACTTCGCCGCTTCTCCTCAGCTGGCAAAGGACTAACCGCCCTAAACTGCCGCCGTCTTGCTATGATGGCAATTCTCCCGATTTTAACATATGGAGCCTCGTGCTACGTTCCCTCTGCCAAAACGATCAAGCTACTTGAAACCACCTGGCACTCGGTCCTAAGGTGGGTAACCAACTGCTTTCGTTCTACCCCTATATCGATTCTTCAAGCGGAATCCTCCTGCGCCCCAATAGATTTACTTCTCACCTCACTTCGTCTTCGCTATGCTGCCCGTATTCTAAATGCAGACCCGAAACGAAACCCAGTTTCAGCCCGACTTCCGTCCTCCTTTCCCTCCCAAAGCAGTTTTAGGAACAACTGCAATCGGCTTCTATTAAGAGGCATACAAAACCCCCCCATAAACTGGAACTCCAACCGCAAAGGCGTCGCTAGACTGCCCATCGATGAGCTCTGCTTTCAACTTCTTTCAAATTCCCCGGACTTCGCCCAAAATCAAGGCCCAAATCCAGGCTTACCTCTTCTTATTAAAAAACACATCTTGGAAATATGGAAACGTCTACCCACCCCATCCTACTATGAATGGCTGATTACAACCCAACCACACCTTCATCTCGCAGTTAGCAGGTTCACCTCAGGCAGAATCTGCCAAATGCGAGCACACAAAAGCTACTTAGCTGCTCACCCCTCTTGGATGCGTCCGAACGACCCAACCATCTGCCCAAGATGCGAGGAAGAGGACGAAGACTTGACCCATGCAATATTGCAATGCCCAGCTCGAAATGAAGCTAGAGCCCTTTATCTTTCAAATATTATTTCACTTGACCAATTATTTACTTCTTCTCAGTCGGTTTTTGACTTAAGTCAATATATTACAGCTACTCGCACAGGTTTTCCTGTTAAAAATCAGATACCTAAATCTCCTCTGTATTCGATGTCGTCGTCGTCTTCTCTTTCTTCTCTATCTTCTTTGTCTAATGCGAGTGTGTTTGAGGCGGAAGAATAGGAATTTTCTATTTAGTCTATTACGAGTGTACGAATTTTGGCGGTTTTTCTTTTGTGGATTTGAGGGGATAGGTTTTATTTATGCCATAGGGACTCCCTGCACGCAACATTCTTGTACCTAGAAACCAATGAAATTATGATTTAAAAAAAAAAAAAAAAAAAAAAAAAAGACTCCGAAGTTGTCACTACTCGTTCATAAACAGGGTACGATATCAAAACCCAAAGCGATCGTCGAGTGCACTGTCGCGTTGATGGTTGAATTTCACTATATGTTCGCTATATGGGGCGAGAATAATCGATTTAGGGAACATATGATTTCAGAGCACATCGGCGGTCCCCACGACTGGCTATGATTTTTCGGTAAGAGAATATAAATATATGGTCGTATAAAAACCTTGTGCAAGAGTCTGTGCCTCATGATTTATCACTCGTTCCCAATCAGGAGTAATGAAGCAGCTATATTTGCTCATCCCATTTTCATAAGTAGGATCGCCAGTCATCTAGCAGAAATCCGGCATGGAAGGTTGATAACAAAAAACCCGCCCGCATAGCAGAATGAGTATGAAGGGCAGCAGCTAGGAGCAGTGCTGTTTTCTGCCTGTATAAATGTTGCCTCTGCACACCGTTACCACGACACGAACTTTCCTTCGAGAGTATGACTAGTGAAGAGCAGCATATTTGGTGGTGAAAAATTCACAATGTAAGGCTCAATTTATCCCACGCAGTGATGCCGAAATCATGGACGAAGTTCAGCGCTTCTGTTAACCCCGTCCCATAAAGCCGAGGGTTATAGGCCCACATACTGTTGGGCTTTAAGTTGGGGAGTTTTCGGTTTGCGAGAGCATGGTAATCCAAGGCAAGCTAAATTTCACTTAAGTTGTTTAAATCCCTAGATTGGGTAATCGTGCCGCCAAGGGTCCCAATAACGCCCCTGGCCAGCCAAGTATTCGTGCACAGGTGCCGCCCTCTGACGGCAGTCATCGGATCGAGCATGGCCTGAGTGCGGAAAGATATGATCAGTTTAATAGCTTTGCAACCGACGTATCCTTTGCGGATTCTAATGAGCCCAGAGAATACCGGCTTGATTGGCCATCCACTCCAACCCAAGTTTCCAAAGTTTTCGATATTGGAAGCGCTTTTGTGAAACTACACCGGCATAGCGAAATTCGAATGCCACTGCCAGCGCTCCTTCTCACTGAGTATTCTCAGATTTGTCTCCAGATTCCATCTCAGTGAGGCATTGGCAGGTGAAGGCTTGCCGTCTCTATTAATCCGGTAGTGCTGAATATCCTCATGCGAATAAACGCCAAAATGGTCGCGGAATTCTATCAGGATGGTTTCACCGGGGCCTTGAGTTTGCTGTTTGGTCCTTCCAAATCTCCTCGGCAGAAAGTGCTTATGATGCCGCCAAAGTTGAATTGTGGGAATTCTGCGGCTACATCATACTGAAGTTCGAAACGATCACATTGCTGATGGCGGCCTCTACAGCTATGTGCAATCGATCGGCTGCGACTTGTAGTCATACCATTGCTGTGTATCCCTATTTTTGTATCAGTAAAAGCAATATTAACAGTAATTTTTGCCAGAAAATGGAATCAGTAAGTCTTATCTCGATCTCGGTTCAACCATATCCGTAAGGAGGTAGAATGCGCCAAAGACGGCTTCTTTCCCGGCCACTGGGTTATCCTTGACCTTGAAATCCACCAATGGCCTCCCCTTTGGCTTCGGCTTTGATACCGCTGGGGGCCTCTTCCCTTTCCCTTGCCCTTTTTCTTTCGCTAAGACCGTTATAGTGCAGGCTTGTCTGGGCTATCGGAAAGCTCTCCTTCGAAGGATAATGAGTCAACCCCAAGCCTTTCAAATTTGTTCACGAGCTCACTATCATCTTCCGCCTTATATTCAACTCTCGTCCTCCCACTCGGGGTCTCCTAAAACTTTGTACGTAGTGCTCAAGGCATTAATGAGAGCCTTGCGTGCCTCGCCCGCCATCCCTTTTTCGTGGCCTCGACACTGAACCTGCTACATACATGCATGCAAGCCCAGGAACGATGCGCACTCGCCGAGGATTGGTCACACATCAGAAGAGCCTATACACTATTAGTAGGATACCCGCCCTCCTATTTTACAACCAGTTCAGACAACAATAGAGCGAAGCTATGGCGATTCCAGGGCTGTCAATCCTGACCACTATTTGAGGCTTTCTAGAACTTTCCACTTGTGGTTTAGAGGAGGATTGCAAGCTGGTAGAGGCTTGGGAAGCGGTTCTTGCCCTTCCCTGTTTCTCCGTTTGGTATTTGATGCCGCGGTGAATATTATCTGGGCGTTGTCGTGTTTGTAGTACTCAAGATATGAGCCACGGCTTGGAGAGGGGACGCCATTTAAACCGGTGGTTTTGAGCTGGCGGTTCCGGGCGTGGTTTGTGAGGAGGCTTTGTAAATGTGTTGGAGGTCTAGTTGTTGAGCTAGGCTGCTCAAGAAAGCCTAAGCATACCCGTTAGCTGGCACGACACCACCACGTAATTCGTGTCATTGATATATTTCAACCTGTAGGCCCAGTCTATCGACCTTTGACAGGCGGAGATAGCGAGTTCTAAGTTTTGATTGAAGGTCGATTTTTGTCTCGAAAGGTGAAATTTTCTTTCACTCTGCCAACTCAGCTTTCATTCTCCAATTAAATCTTGCCCCAACGATAAGCTCAGAGTCTCGTGGCAAAACTGGCTCTCTAGTGGAACGGAAATGATACATCTGAGCTCGATATCTCTATATATTAGTTCATGACGTCAAGTTAATTCAGGCGGAGCTTTAACAGTTGAAATAGTTAGCTGCATGATTGAGGGTAGATAGTTCATGGACCCTAACCCTAAATCACAAATAACCCTAACCCACAGTCTAATATATGTAATGGGAACCATAGCGTACAATAATACATGTATTAATATGGGGCTGTAAATGTGTCAAAGGTACAGCCGCTCCGAGCAACGAACCGCAAACAACAGACCCCAGAAAATCGTGGGTGCCACTCCTACTGTCGCCCGCGGAGTATTGGCGGGTACTGGGTGTCTCTCTTTTGGCCCCGCCAACACCCAGTGTCCGTCAACACCCAGTGAACGACAGTACTCCCAAAAGCCAACTGTAATCTTTCCCGTTCCTATGGTTGTAAAAGCGCGGACCTTTTGGCCAATTGAAAGAGGCTACATAGTGCCAATATAAATGAACATCGCCCATGCACCGGTATGGAATTCTACAATTTATTTATAATTCATCAGTGCTGGAATTTCACTGGTGACAGGTATTTTGCAGTATTGGCATTAATGATTGAACATTTACTTATGTGGTATATATAGCGCGGCGCAAAAACTGAAATTCGGTGTTTATACTGGCACAAGGACTGAAATCCAGTGCTTATGCCACCGTGGTAAAAATTTACTACCGTTGGTGGATTCATTTTTACACATTTACCGCTCCATACACTACTCCATCTACCGCTCCATACATTACATACATTAAAGGCTACATTAAAGGTTCCGAACTCAGAATACGTTAATTAAGCATATAGTTAAATATACCCGCGCGCCAAATACTAGTACAAAGGGAATTTGCATTGATAAATGAGTAGGCATTATCGATACAACATAGGAAAACTAGTCTTGAAGAGTGGTACAGCGTCACAGCCAGTGTCTTCATATAGTTAACATCCTTGCAGCCTTCTTTGATCGTTAACGACATCTCTCAAATGCGGTGTTTCTCCTTTCTCGGTGATGCCGGGGACCCAATCCTCTCGCCTCATCGCGACCCATAGAACACCACCAATAGCAGATAGTATAGTGATAGTATCAAGAACCGTTTGGGCGATATTGATGCGTGCCCAGGGGTATACAAACTCTCTGAAAGACATCAAATCGACAAGGACAAAGAACATGCCGTTGATAATTATCGCGGTCGAAACAAGGGCTAGGAATATCTTGATCTCCTATATATTCAGGTAAAGACTATATTAGCTTCCAATATACCTATATCAGATGGCAGGAGAAAATTTACCCTTTTGTCTTGGTTTAGTTTATCTGCCCGACGCAACAGGTGTGACGAGAAGTTTGAGAAGTGAAGGCCACACAGAAGCAGCATGCAGTCATACACAAAAACGACTCTGTCCCAGTGTGTTTGATAGTGGCCAACCGTATTTCCCCAGGTGACACCCTCTTTTCCCCGATACATATCATTCGAGTCCATGGAGTATTTGATAGTAAACCCCGTGATCGTGACGGAAATTGCAAACATCACAATTACAAAAAGCCGATCCAGATATATAATAAGTAGCACACTCCCGGACATCCTCTCAGAATTGAGGGCGCAGAGACGGTTATGCAAGATTGAGAATATGGATTCCAACAAGCACAGTTTCCCAAGATAGTAACACATTGTGAAGAAGCCGCGCATGACATTATATGTCTGCCTGACACTTAGGTCATCGGCGAGGAAGAGTGTGCCAGTTATGATGTTAAATATTGCGGAAGATGTGAGGAAGATAAATGCGAAGGGGAGCTGGGCGAGTAAGCCCTTCCGTATATCGCGGTCGGAATACCTGTAGAATACGAATGCACAGCCTAGGAGCCCGGCTAGATAGAGACTGTTTACCGCCACTGGCGCTTCCATCATAGCTCGTGGGCTTCCGCTATAGTCGACTATGGGATATATGACCTCTGGTGAGGGTTCTGAGGGTCCCACCATCTCTCCATATGCACCTCGTCGAGGGGCCATTCTTGTTTATATAGGTAGTTGATTTCGCACAAGAGGGACTGTATCAAACGGTGCTGTTTAGGGATTCTAAAGATCTGTGGGGGGAGAGGGGGTGTATTGGGGTCTAGCTTTTAAAATAAAGTGGCCATCAGCACAATAATAAGTAGAGGTTCCTCTTCTGAGCGTCTCGGCGAGTCCCCATTGCGCCTTGTTAGGAGTCCTGCTATTGACCAAACCACCTGCATGGAACGTTGTTATTGATTGTTTGTGGGAGGGAGGCGCAGTGTTACATAATATAGCACTTAGGCCGGCCAGAGGCGCTCTCATATAAAGATATTCATTTAATTAACGCCGTTGATCATGACCGCGAAGGCTCAAGGTGGGTAGATATTGATGAAAACTTGCGTATTAGTTTTTAGTAAATTAGATGTATACATCTCTATGGAGCATATTTCAAAGCTCCTAGATCCACAGGCCAAAAAAAAGGGGGGGGGGGGGGGATGTTCCTGTGGCTAGCTAGGCGTTGTAGAGGATCGTAGAGAGAGCATGGAAATGTTTTCAACCGCAACTCACGCTTGAACGACAACACTTAGGTACTACGGTCTTAAGAACACGGGGCGCAACAACAGGAAATAACATTACATGTATGTATACATGTAACCTCAAGTCTTTTTATCTTTAACCGATGCTTTCTATCACTCGCTGGTAAGTAAATACATGTACTGACTGCTTCGAGGCTGAGTATGAGTTGCATGTCTTGGCGAATATTGCGTTCAAAACATCACCTTGCTGCCTTACTTGTGACGGAGCTATCTAGGCAACCTAATAGGAAAAAAAAACTCAGTAATGGTATCTAGGGGCATATGTCGAATACCGTTGTAATGGTGCAGCCTACTACATGTATACATGTAGTTGCTATTACAACTGGTAGATGTAAAAATCAATTTCAGCCAATCAGTTGCTAGCTGCATACATGTGTATGGTCCATAAATGTAGCTAGATTTACAAGAGTGATCGCGGGTGACCAGCACAGCCCAACCACAGAACTTTATTCAGCATGAGTTTAAGCCCCCCCCCCGGGCCTTTCCCCCATGGCCCATACACATACATGCATGCATCTTTCAAACATATCATAGGTACATATATTTAAGATCCAAGGAAACCACTTCCACCAGGCTGTTGGCACCGACCACGCTGTATATCGTGCAACCACAAGGCTGATATACCCCCCCCCCAACGAGACCACAGATACCTCCTCAACCACTAACTACATGTACATTGGTGAGTAATACACACTGCCTTCTCTTCATCTCGAGGTTTACTACAACAACACCACAGCTTCTGGACTTGCAGACCACGGACCCACTGTGCGCAAATACACAGTATCACGAAATCTCGAAATACTGGCTATGCAAGACCAAAATTACTAACTAACAGTCACTTCTGAGGTTGACCAATAGCATCTATGGGCCAATCGTTAAAGATGATTACCCCTAGCCGGGGATAGCAGTGTATTGAGAACATTGCCAGTATTGAGAACACTGCTACACGCAGTGTGCGAAGGGGTCGGGCTATTACATAGTGCTACACACGCGGGGGGGATCTTCATACTGCAAAACAACCGCACGCAGCCCCCAGCGGGCCGAGAGAGGCGCAGTTATCAAACTTTATATATGCAGTATGCGCATAAGGCCGTGTTTGCTAGGATTCATGGTAGGCGCTAAGCATTAAAGCAGTTCATGCAGCGCGGGTATGATCTACTCTAGAGCAGGGCATGCGCAGAGATAGGTACATGTACGTACCCACTAGGAACACCCCGGCTCGGATCCGGCCCCGCAAATCTTCGCTGAACCCAAGTGCTCGGATTGGAATGGCCAGCACTTAATGATATTTGCAATTGGCTGATCGGAAAATAAACGATCGAGGAAGAAGCAAAAAAGCATTCTAGAGCAGGCATGCCGGGAGGGGAAATTTATAATTGCTTTTGTTAGGAGAATTTCAGCCATGGAACCTTAATATACGGTACCCGAGTGATGGTTCATGATGCCTAAGGCCGCCGGGGGAAATCCGAGCCAATTAGTAATGCCTACCTTCAAGACCATCTGCTCAGAAAACAATAACGGCCCGAAAGAGTTCTTAGCAATTGTATCACATTTCACGGGTTTTCAAAGAAGCGGCAGCCAAATATGTTTATGCCCGGTACGAAATTGTATCATCTATTTGATGCAAAATACGAAAAGAGGAAGAGAAAAGAAGAATCCAAACTTCCCACCCCCTCCCCATAAGTCCACCCAACCAGCTCATCCGCAAGAAAAAAAACTCCCATCCAAAACAGAAACACGGAAAAAAATCACCAAAGAAGAAAACCGTCCCAAAGAAAAAAAAAAGGATCCAACTGTCTAACAACCGGAAAGCTCAAATCCTACGGCCGCCTAGTAACGGCCCTGGGTTCCCCTCTCGCTCTGATGCCTCTGGGGGCCACTAGGACGGTATACGTTGCTTGGGTCGTCATCCTCGTTCCAGAGGGCGCGGACTTGAAGAGATCCCTCTCCATCGTGTTCCTCGACACGGTCACCAGAGGCGGTATAGCTTACGGTAGTGTTTGTGCGATGGACCTGGCCAGGGCGGGGCTCAGTGGGGTCACGTTGTACTTGTTGCGACTGAGAGAAGTTTGTGGGGGCCTTGCCGGGCTCGTCCCAGTTGTAGTGGGCACGCATCTTAGGTCCGCTTTCCCCCCCGGTGTACTCCTCGACGAGGTCGCCGGTCAAGGGGTCGCGGCGGGTGCTTGTCTCGCGGCGGACGATTCCAGGCCTGTCGGGCTCGTATTGGCTATTAGCGTTGGCAGCCTGCTGGGCGGCGGCGGCCTGCTGTAATTCATGGTTCCTCACGGCCTGGTTGATGGTATCCTGGGAGAGAACGTTTCTGACACGGTCGTCGTTTTGTTCGTATCCACCGCTGTAAAGTTGTTAGAAATAGATGATACAAAATCGGAAATGGTAATAGGAACATACCTAGACATCTTGTATAAGTTGTTGTAGGATTGAGAGTTTAAAGCTTGAAGGACTGAATTTTCGAAAGAACCCTGAGAAAGTTCTACTAGATGATGTTCAAGGGGGAGGCTTTTGATCTTGTCTGATGAGAGTGAAGAGTGAAATCTGGTGCGGGAATCTCGTCCACTTTATACCAAGTGCCCCCTCATCCATCCAACGGTAGAACCCTCTTCATCCATCCTTTTTTTTTTTTCCGCCTTGCCCCCTCACCAAACCAACCCCTCACTAAGCACCAATCTCTCTCTCACCTCTTCCCGCCGCTATCGACGTGTCGAGTTTGCAGCTATTCCAGTCATGGTGAGGTGGTGTTAGAGGTTAGAGAAGGGATGTGGTAGTGGTCCGTGGGTAGTATGGGTATGGGAGGGAAGCTCTAACTCAGTCTACTAGACAGGTATGGTGCAAGCAAGCCCTTTCTGTTTCTGGGTTATTGATGGTGCTGGTTGGTTTCTCGCCACTGCCACCCCACTATCAATCTCTCTCTCTACATACTCTCTGGTAAAACAAAAATCAAACACGAACGAGTGGTTCTTCCCGGATGCATGTGCTGTACAACAACAGGCTAAGCTCGATCAGATCTGCCCTGCTGCGGAGAAACATGGAGGCGAGAAAAAGAAACATGATAAAACTATGGCTTCTGGAACGGCGAGACGCCCCCCCTGTTGTGTTCTGATAATCTTGGTTGCTGTAGGTAGCTCTACTCTTGCTTCCTAACAACTTTTTTTTTTCCTGCTATGGTTGGGGACACCTGGAGACAGAGGGTGCGACATTGGTCCCAGCTGAAGATCACCTTCCTAATCTAGTAATTACTTGGCATGACTTCGCTCAAAAATGCCAAGATAGCGCATTTATGCCAAGATATTGGTCATGAACCAATGGTGAACTCCCAATTGGGTAATTATTGGCCTGGAAAGGTAGTTATGGGCGACATTCGATCACCCTCTCACTAAAAACCCAACTTTTAGAAATTCAATAGCTCAATAACCACAACACATAAAATTAATCAGGCTCTGTTACAGTGTTATTCACCTCTTACTCTATCACCCTACAGAACTGTTTTAATTTTAATGTGTTGTGGTGGTTAGCCATTAAGTCTCAAAGTTCGGCAACTTTGACACTCCGGTTCAAGGTGTCCCCAACCATACATACATATTCGAGATTTCAATGCGCGAATGTATGCAGGTTTGTATGTACTTCTACCCTACATACTTCTACACTCAGCTCCCCAAGTACTGCCCCACCTACACAAAGCGGGGCGGGACAAAGGCAAAGGAGGGGCAACGAACGTCACGAACCTCTCCTCCTCGAAAAGCTCTCTCTCGCATGTGCTGGTTCAAACGGATTGGCCCAGCTGCAACTAGGGACCCCAGATATCTTCCCACTCCACTTAGAGTACCTGAGCGGTAGGCAGTTCTTGCATCAAGGCTAAACCCACAGTTGCAAAGACCTGCCCGACGTGAGGATACACTCACTGTATCTTACCTGCATCTGGACTAGATGCTTGGTATCGCCAAGTCGGTTGGCAGATCGCTTGCGAGGGTGATCCTGATGTGTTGGCGGGCAGTTACAGGGGTCGAGTATACCCTCTTACTCGACACGACATGATAGCATATCTAAGGGCAGAGAGGCAACCAAAGCTACAGGAAAAGCAGGGCAGAAGGTACATACGCGCTATGGATGGAGGGGTAGCTCTCGTCGGGGGGGGGGCTTGGAGGCAGTGCTTGTAGTTGTGAGGGGCATCAGTGTCTGAGACAGGGAACACGCGGGCACTGGCTCAGGCACAGGAACAAATGATGTCGCGTTGCGCCGGTATCAAGGTACGGGCAATCACGAGAAGCACTACTTTACTAGTAGCAGAATTAAATAACGTCGATAGTATCGATACAATACAGTACGTCTCTAGCTCGGCGGTTAGAGTAGAGTACAACATTTCTCGAGCCCTCTCTCTGTGCTTCACATTACAAAAATGAAGCTGAAAAAAGTGACAACTGTCTATCTACTGCTCATACATACATACCAAGCCAGGAGCGACAGCTAATCGCATCCTCAAATTTTTGTTTTGCTTTGAGACATTATCCTGCCCTCCATAACCAACCAACCAACACCAGCCCCCCCTTCTCTTCCCCTCTCTCAAAACGACAAAACGAACAACGTTCTCTTACTGGGAAAACGTGTTTCCGCCGAATGGAACAACGAAAATACGATCTGATCCCTCAACTCCCCGCCGGATAAAAAAATTCTAGGAGCTCGGAAGAAAAGAGAGGAAAAACAAAAACAAAAAGAGGCAAACAGTTAGCTTACCCTATCTAATTGGCTTGCCCTCCTCTTTCTTTTTTTTTTTTTTCTTACCAGCTTTCGTCGCCGCCCCAACCAACAGCATCACTTCTTGATAACCGCATCTCATTGGCGATAGCTCCCACACCCGCGATAAAGCCTAAGGCACTATCAACCGTGGGGTTTCCTGTCTTTGGTGTTCTCACCGGTTCTGCCTGAGATACGGCCCGGTGATTAATCTCGTCGCGGTCGTGCTGGGTTACCTTACCACTCCGTCTGGCCCTCGCGGCACGCTTTATCGCCTCGCCCCAGAGCTCAAGCCAGTCGTACTCGGTGACGGGAGGCAAGTTACTTCTCGGGCTTACATAGGTATAATCCCACACAGTCTCGGCTACATGATAGCGCCTTGTGAAGAACCACAGATAGGGCCAGGTAAATATCCAGAGAAATGTCAGGTAGAAGAACCATCGCCAATACTCGTTCTTGCGCATCCGGGAGATACGGTTGGCAGGGTATACCTCTACACGAGTCTCGAACACGGGGAACGCCACTTTGATTCGGCCGCGATAGTTTGTCGAGCGAATCAAGGACTCGATGTTGCTCTCGAGCCACTCGAGATCCCAGCCCACGCAGGACTTTTTCATGATGAACCTGCGATGCAATACACACACACATTTAGTCAAACGCGTGCAAGTAAGAATTGGGGGGGGGGACCCCTTTATCAAAGATTACGATCGTATATATATCTCGATACGATATCAAATCGGGATCGATGTGGATATTATAATTCCATGTAGTGTGTGGGAAGGTTCTCGCATGAATGGGTAAAAGACGTACTCTTTCAATATTGATTTATCCTCACAGTATTGGTCGGCCCAGCTACGAACGGTTCGTGCTTCCTCCAGGTCCGTGGCCACCGTCTTCCATCTTCCGCCGCGATTGGTCTTTTTTCTCGGGTGGACCGTCTTTAGGGGAGGCAGGACGGCGTGGGGAGCCAGATAGATCTGGGTGAGGTGGTAGCGCAGGTTTATTTGCAGGTTGAAATCAGTCACGGTGGACGTCTCGGTCTTGTCGCCCTTGCGCTTGCTGACTGTGTGGTATCCTTGTATGTGAATCTGTGGACTGGGCGGGATATGGCTCTCGTCCAGGAGCCATCTGTAGATGTAAAAAATGAAGACTTAGTTTTAATGAATAATAAAATAAAACAAAGTAAAAAAAAATGGCTCATCCGGAACGACGTGAGCCCCACTCGCAGAGGAAGATGGATAAACATATTATGCCCCTTCCACCCCTCCCCACAGGATAAACGTAAAGAAACTCTCTCTCTCTCTTTTTTTTTTTTCTTTCTTTCTCTTCTTTCCAGTTCTAAACCCACATACCTATACAGCGCCTCGCCATCACTATTGAGGTGCTCATCGTGAGACACCGTCAACGTATCTCCCAGGCCAAGCCTCGTCCTGATCCTCTGCACCTCAGGCCGATAGGCCTCAAACTCCGGGGGAGCATCACCACCACCACCACCACCACCACCACCACCACCACCGGCCACAACAGCGGTGGCCTCATCGGAGACGTAGCCGGGCAGCTCCTCATCATCACCACCAGCATTGTCGTGGTGGGCCAGAAGGGGTATGTTTGCGCCTGCAGACGCCGCCGCCGCCGCCGCCGCCGCCGACGAGGAGGCCCCGTCGTCGTCGTCGTCGGTGTAGCGCTGCGGGAACGGCTTCTTGGTTACTGACATGTTTGCTGTATGTAGGAGGGCGAGAGGGGGCGGGGCGGGGCGGGGGGGTAGAGGTATGTAGCTAGTAGTAGGATCGATCGAGGGGGAGCTCTGTTGCGATGGGACGCGCGACGGAGCGCACTCTATATATATATGGGCGCGTGGAGACAATTTAGATTTGATTTAGTTAATTACGCCTGTCTCCCTCCTCCTCCTCTCGTCTCGTCTCGTCTCGTCTGGTCAGGAGATGTGTAGCCTACGTGTGACTCACGCCCATGCTACTCTCGTGATGGGGACTCTGCCTGCCCTGCCCTGCCCTGCCCTGCTGCCCTGCTCACAAGAGGAAAAAGACAAGATGAAAGAAACGCAAATGCCGGCCGGATTAGTAATATTAGTAACCTAACCTAACCCTAACCCTAACCGCTGCATCATGGGGTGTCACTCGGTGGTTGCTGCAGCGCGGGTTTACCGTGTCTGGGAGTCTGGATATGGAGCACTGGGGGTACATGTGCACAGCCCCGTCCGAAAAGTCCTGGGCCAAAGTACGGGTCTGTTCTCCCATTGCTGTGGCTATAATCGCAGAGATCTGAGCTACGGTGTCTTCGTAACGGCTGGTTTTGGGGTATGTGCAGGGGAAACGGTTGCTGGTGGGTTAGGATTTAGACATAGTATGGTATAGTAGGGCGCCGGGACTTCTCGGACGGGGCTGTGCGGTGTCCCCGGGCGTTGGACGTACGTACCGTGTAGCTTGCGATTGATGGGCTGTTTTTTCTTCTAGATGCTGGGTATAAGGCGTTTCTCCTGTTTGTGCTCGGTCACTCGTGTCGTGTATAATATCCATGGTCAACAACTATTCCTATATGCTCATGTACGACTCTTGTGTGGGTATTATACGGGAATAAGACATCTCTTGCAAGTGCTATTCCACCAAGCCAATCAAGCCAATCACAGTGTGTTCTCATTATGCTGCAAGAGACGAGACGAGAAGACTGTCTACGGACAATACTAGACAAGCTATCTACATAAACTAAATAAAAAACACCCCCCCCCAAACTACGCCCCCACAACCGGCAACTCAGCCATATGCACCTTCGCCGCCCGACGCCCTCGTCACGGCCCCGACGCTCATGCCGAGCTTGCTTGTGGGCGGTTGGCCGTGCAGCAGGGCTGTAGGTACATGCCAGTCAATATACCCCCATCCCCCAAGCAAGACGGGTAGACGTACAGAGTTGGGCTCCAGCCCAAACGTGTCCCCGTACGGAGCAGCATTGTAGGAGGGCGGCCCCTGCGTCAGCTCTGATCTGTTTTGTGTTAGTTAGTTATTGGATTCAAAGAGTGTATGAGATGTAGACAACCCCCGCTGCGGCGAGAGACCGGCGAGATGATGGTGCGGGCTGGAGCCATGGTGTGTAACCGTCCAATTGACGGCATGCATCAGGAGCGAGTCGTTCCCGTCATCCGCCAGAGATCCCAACCCTCCACACACCAACCCCCTCCCCCTCAAAACACAAAGACCCACCTTGCGCCAAATCGACCCCATGCGTGAACCCGCCCGCCCTGCCGCCCTCAAACACGAGCTCCCTGCCCTGCAGGCGGTGCTCGTACAGCCACTGCCAGCCGGCCATGACGGGCCCACACCCCAAACCGATACGGTCGCCGGGCCCCGGGCGGTTGCTGCGCGGCGTGTCGTGCGCCAGCGGTGCATGGCTGCCACGAGGCAATCATTGACCCGGGAGGATATGACAAACGCACCGCCGGATCGGTGTCGGTGGGGCGGCGCGTACAGGATGGGGGTACTAGACTGCGTGCTTTGTGTTAGTTGGGGTGTTGCTGCGTTTGGTAGTGCGGCGGCGGCGGGGGGTATGGTTGCTGCGGGAGCGCGGTGGTGGGCATCTTGGTGTGTGTGGTAGCTGTAGCTGTATATATCCATTCCAATTCCAATCCTATTCCAACTCCAAGCAGCCAGCCAGCCTGTATATATATATATACGCAGAGTCGTCTGTCTGTCTGGATACACAACGACCGCGACACAGCCGTACTACTGCCAGCGTCAAAACGAGGGGGGGACGCCCCCATATCTAACCCCACAGGAACCCCACGGGCCGGGCGGAGGCCGTCCGGACGCTCCTCCAGCACCCGGCCGGGGGAACCCCTGCTGCCGCAACCAACCAACCAAACACGCCGGGACGCTTGGCCCGGGGAGGAGTAGCTAGACAGACAGACAGGTGGACAGGCAGATATGTGTATGTACACTTGGCCGGGTACTAGTGCCTGTGCCTGTGCCTGTGTCTGTTCTGGGCCTGTCTTGTCTGTCGCTCGTGTGCGCGGGTGTAAGTATATGCCGATAGTATAAGAACGGGGGGTAATATAGCTCCATACCCGTATCATGCCGTTGGCAGAAGACGGGCATGGGGAATCACCCGGTGTGCGAGTGACGGCCCGTGAATGCGGTCAGCCCCGGGGGGGAGAGACGGGCCTGTAAACAAGGGTACATGGAAGCACAGCCGATGTATGCATGCTAGCCACCAGACCCGGCCCGACCAGATGGTGTAAGATGAGATGAGATTATACATGCGCGCACTCGCCTCAATTCAATTCAATTCAGCCAGAGACTATATACAAGTACAGTAGATGTGGATGCCCCACCGAGCCTGTTTGGCCTTCCCGCCCGTGAGCTCGCGGTGGAGGGAGTTCCAGACTCGATATCATGCCGGCCAGCGTCGACGTGCTACTGTTGTGTTTGGTCTCAACTCACGGGCCGCAGACAGGACGGGCGAGTGATAGTCCGTGACCGAACCTCCCTGGTCCTCAAGTATGAAGTCTCTGATCCCGCATTATATACAGCGCCTCCTCTCCACTCTCTCCATTCCCGGAATATGCAGACAGAAGAATACGGAGGCAGTAGACCGGAGCAAGTAATAAATACATGTATCTACATCAAGTGATGTCATCTCCCAAAGGAGCAGCACCGCCGACGGCGCCAAGCCGCATCGCAGCAAACCGGCGCACTAATCGCCCGTAGCTAAGCTTTTCCCCTCGTGTGCCCGGGCACCCGCACACATTCGGCGAGGTAGCCGCAAGGGTTGCGCATCTGAGGGTGTGATTACATCTGCGGTCGCCCTTTATTATGAGCCTGTAACTCTACTCCCCGCCATCATCATCCATCTCTTTTTCACCTCAACCCAAGCCTGCGCTGGTCCGAATCCACAATGCCCCCCAAAGCCCACGACCTAACAATCACCTTCCGCAGCGCCTCGGACCTGCCCATCGCAGACCTCCCCGCCCTCTCCTCAGACCCCTACGTCTCCGCCACGCTGAGCACAACCCTCTCCGACAGCGACCCCGAGCAGACGCCCGCCCTCCGCTTCCGCACGCCGACCGTCCGGGGCACCACAGACCCGTCGTGGGAGTGCCGCTGGGACCTGCGCAACGTGCCCCGCGAGGGCACGAGGCTGCGCATCGACGTGCTGGACGAGGACGCCCGCAACCGCGACGACAGGCTGGGCCATGCCGTGGTGGACTTTGGCGAGCTGGAGAACTGGGGCGACGGCCTGGCGAATGAGGGTAGCTACAAGCTGCGCCGGAAGGGCGCTAGCAGGAAGGCGGCGGTGCTGAAGATGTGTGTGGCCGATGTCAAGAGGGGAAGGAAGGTCACGGCGATGGTTGTCGTGAGGATTGAGGTCGGGCGTGAGACGGGGCTTGCTGAGGGGTTTCAGGACGTCAAGAGGGCCTTCACCTATGGGCCCAGTATGTGCCCCCCCCCCCCAAGATTCTATGATTTCAACAATACTAACAAACATATCCCCAGACTACTGGTCCAAGCACTTCTCCCCCCTCATCGGCAAGGTGGTGGGCACCAAAGACTCCCCCCAGAGCGGCAAAGCAGCAACCTTCTCCTTCGAAGCCAACAAGATCCAGCTCACGGGCCCCGTCCCGCCCGAGCTCCACCACAAATACGTCGACTTTGCCCCGTTCGTGACGGCCTACTTCTCCCGCGCGGGCCTCAAGGGCCGCGTCCTCAACCGCGCCCTGCACAGCCAGTACGGCCACCTCTACTGCCACGACCAGAGCACCGAGTACGGCCACATCGACGGGGGCAAGGACAAGGACGCCGCGCTCGCGGAGCGGTTCCTGGAGATGGCGCACTGGAGCGAGGGGTACCGCCTCTTCACATACGTGATTACGCTCGACGCCGAGTGGCGCTTCACCGAGACGGGCGACGAGTTTGCGGTCGACCTGCTGAGCAAGCACAGCCTGCACAGCGACGTCAGCAAGCACATTGCCTACTCGGGCGAGTTCTTTGTCCGGAGGATCCACGAGCACCACGCCCACAAGGGCGGACCACACGACGAAGACGCGATTGCGCCCTCCTCCCCCAACCACGCGGACCACAACCCAGCCCACTACGAGCTCGTCATCGACAACGACTCCGGCACCTACCGGCCCAAGCAGGACCTCCTCCCCCTGCTCAAGCGCTTCCTCGAGTCCAACCTCACGGGGATCGGCGCCGTCACCACCTACCACTGCTTCGACGACGAGCTGGAAAGGCTCAAGCGGGAGCGCAAGGACGCCAAGCACAAAGACGGGCGCCGCGTCTTCAGGCAGCGCAGCATGTCCAGCAGCGGCAGCATCAGCAGCAGCGACGAGGAGGAGCTGGACACCGGGCGGGAGGGAAACGTCTTCAAGAGGCGGTGGGCAAAGTGGATGGTGAGCGGCGGGGGGGGGCCGAGTTGATGGTACGGGGTTAGGGAGTGGTGGCGGGGGAGGGCGGGCGAGGAGGGGTGGAGGGGCGAGGAGTGGTGGGGGTAGTTGCGTGGGGAGACACTGTGGAGGCCGGCCGATGGTGCCCCCGCGCTTCCTACTGTTTGAAATCTGCTCTGGCCGTTTCTCCCCCCTGTTCTTTTCCGTTGCTTTTGATCTAGCGGCTATTTTTCCCGTTTTATTTCTATTTCCTTCTTTCTTTCTTTGTTGCCCATATATACCCATCAGCTGTTAGTCTGCACTGAGATACATGCGACACCCCGAGTATTCACTGCTAATTTCTAATGACCGGAGGGCAGGTTTGTGCGTGCGTGCATGCATGTATGTAGTTTTAGTAGCTAGTTACATGGGGAAGGCTGGTTAACAAGTACATTACCGCCAGAACGCACACAAACAGCATGATTTGGAGACCTAGAGCTTATGGGGGCTTGATAGATGCTTTATATATAGCATATGCCTTATGTACCTGTTTGGGCGACAATCTTGATATCTGGTGCCTAAAGCTCGACCAGGCCCCTTCTGGAGAGTAGCATGCGCGGAAAGGTCAGATTATCAGAAACTCGGCAGGATAGGGCACCTCCGCCTCTGCACCACTCTTCCTGTCTCCCTGCCTTGGTAAGTCATACATAGCCAGCCGGCGAACCCAGTAGTGAATTCACAGCACCGCACAGCACCGCACAGCACCTGGGAGTACGGAACCGCTGCACCTAAGCACAGCCAAGCACCGCACGTACATGCAGTCTAATTAAGACCTAGCCTAAAAATATCAGTCGTAAACTCATAAAGGACTGAAAGTCAGGTTCAAGTCAAACTACGACCGGGCGGTAAAAGTAGCTGGACGGATTCGGGTCATGGATTCTCACTCGGGTGCGGTCTGGTGAACGCTTTTGTTAGGCCCCCCCGCTCACCCATTGCCCGCAGGCCTGTGATATACGTGTTCCGGGTTGCTATGGTACCTGGCTGCGGGCAGGGTAACGCGCTAAGGCGGGTAATGAGTCATTGAGCTAAGCCTCTTCTTTTATAGGCTGCACATGTATATCATCCTTCTTTCCTCCCTGCATCGTTTCATGCCGCCTCGCTGATCTTGCTTACTAAGGGATTCCTTAGATGCCGTCGTCCGCCGCAGCAACCATCTCCATCAACTGTCTGGTTCTCGGTGAATCGGAAGATCAAATATTTACGATTGATCTTTAAGGGGCCAAATCCACGAGAGGCGGAGGGACAGATTTAAAAATGTCAGAGCCATGGACATACAGCTTCGCACAATTCTCAAAGAATACGATGAAATCGACTTCGCACAGCTGCCCGTGGAATGCTTAGATGATATCGGTGTCGTTTTGGGGGATATTGTTAAAGAACAAGTACACGTCCTTATAGACCGCCCCGGTAGGTAACACTCATTTCGTTGTGACTACGCATGTTTGCTAACTGTACTCGACCCCCCAGCTGGTAGGTGAAACGTATTGTCTTTTCCAAGTATTAGGCTTAATCTTATTGCTTTATCTCCCAGGCAAACTTACGGAAACACAACTGCTTGCACTTGTTCCTCCCTCCATTACCTATATAGTCTCGAGGAACAAGACGAAAACTACGACAAGACCAACATGGGCACGCGCCCCCAGTTCCGTTAAAAAGTGGAATGACTTCATACTTGATGCAAACGAAATGGCCGTGGAGGACACTACCCCACGGTATGATCGGCCAACTTTCTTCAACTTCAGGGCCTCAGAGGAGCAAGACGTACGGTTTGGACTCCAAATCAATGTATTACACGTCCTTTCAAATACTGCAGGAGCTCGGCAACCGTCAATAGAAGAGTTTCATCGCTTGCCCGCTCTTGAGGACATCAAAGGGGATCCAGACTTTGTCTTGCTGGCTGGTGGCAGCCTCTTGCTCCCTATTGAGGTGAAGACGAGGTGGATTTTGCCTGATGGCGATATGGTGGGGAGATGCGGCGCTAGCGATCCTCTAGGGTGCGTCATCAATTCAATCAAGCAGGTCTTTGGATACATGGCGCACAACGAGCGTCAATACGGTGTCCTGTCCACTTACGACAAAACATGGTTTCTCTGGAGACCCAAAGACGGCCCTAGTCTGCTCTTTGTATCAGACGCCGTGAAGGATGGGGCTACCAGCCACACCTTGTTAAGGTGTTTCGCGTACATCATGATGTTGGCACGTTGAGATCCCCACTGTCCTCCAAAATCACCACCGCGGAGTCACGGAGATGACCCCCCAGCTGCTAAGTGAAATGTATTCTCTTTTCTAAGTATGCATCATTTTAGAATGCAGGGGCATGGCATCCCGAAATTAAAGGGGGTTGGTTATACCGCAGGTGGACTTTTCGCACTGATGACGGAGTTCGGAGGTTTGCCAATCGAGGTGGAGAATCTAAACGACGAGGAGCGTGAAGAGATCGTGAGAGTACTGGCGGATATCCACGGCCATGGCTTTCTTATTCGACATTATCAGGACGGGCTTAAGACCATGTTCATCAACTTCGCTTTTTCTAAAAATATTTCGAACCAGAAGGAATCCAAAAGAGAGATGGCCAGTCTAGAGAATATGCTCAGACCTCATTCTGTTAAAAAACCTCGTCTTGTCTGATTTTTTTTTCCCCTCCTTGATTTGCTGGTTTTTTTGTCTTGTACTTTTATTATCTCTTTTCTTGTATAGTCCTTCAGTCAATGACAAACCCTTGTAATTCATATCATCGACTTTGGGATACAGCAGGTTGAGGTGGCAGCACCCGGAGCACCATGAGGAGATGCTTAGAGAAGCTAGGACATGTGTGGAGGTTTGCCAATCGAGGTGGAGAATCTAAACGGCGAGAGGCGGGAAATGATCGTAGGAGTGCTGGCCCGTATACATGGCGAAGGGTTTTTACACGGAGACCTCCGGTGTGAGAATAGGTATTCTCATTGAACATTGGCATGACGGCCCCAGGATCACGTTCGGTTTCTCAAGAAAAATTTCGAACCACAAAGAATCTGAAAGCGAGATGGCATTCGTTCAATAAAAAAACCCGCCTTGTATAGTTTTCTTCTTCTTTTTTTTGTCTTGCACCCTCTTTTCTCCTTAACTCGCCTATCTCATGCCAACAGAAACAGTCAGTTCACAGAGCTTTCCGAATTACAAACGCAAGCTGCTACAAAGCACAATGAATCCCAAACCACCACCGCCTGTGTCGAGTGATTTTCCATGATTAAGTCGACCCGCACCGAACCTCAGCCCCCAAATACATGGACGACTATCATCTCTGTACTCCCCAGCACATACCCCGCCTCTACAAGCATAAAATAGTTTTTCGATCCTTTGCAAAACAAAAACAAGATTATATATACCACAGATTCCTTCTCTGCGGCGGCGGCGGCGGCGGTGTCAACACAACAGCGGCGACACCACGCCAAGACCCCCCCCCCCTCCCGCCGCCCAAAAAAAAAAAAAAAAAACGGGGGGCGCCTCATTTACAAATTGGGGGGGGGGGGGGGGTGGTTGGTTGGCCCACGATGGACGGATGATATGCAGGTATCTTTTTGTATGTAGATCCCCCCCCCCCCTTTTCTCTGCTTCACCCGTGCGCGGTGTTAGCTGAGATGTAAAGTAAAAGTACTCTGTTAACATGTACTTCGCGGCACACTATCTATTTGCCCCAGGCGTGTGGTTGGTTCCGCGTGTTCAGGCCATGATTGGCGATAATCACCTTACCTGCATTTGGGAGCAAGACTCCAGAGCGAAAACGTCCCCCCCCCACGTACTCTACTCGCGTGCAGCTGAAATCAACGTCGAAGGGTTTTGTGCCTGGATTACTTAGTGACGTAAACGAGAAAACAGTGTCTGTCAGGAAGTCGGAATACCTATGCAACGGGGGGCCTACATACTTCATATCTATGTATTCAGACCTCGGTGCCACTGACATGACGCGAGACTTCCTTAGTACACAACTACTCTACACAAACCTGTCGGTCGTGACGCCTGAAGCCACTGTCGTCATTTGAGAGAAAAGGATACCCACCGCACCACCCACAGATGAATTAATTGATCGAGAGGCATCTTGGCGATTCCAACGTGTTGCGGTGGATGGCTTGAGACCCCCATCGTCATGAGAATAACTTCAGAGGATCTACCTTACTTACTACTCTAGGCGCTAATGGATGCTCGAGCGTTGCTGTGCAGCGAATCAGAAAATGCGGGGAAGTTTGTGTAGCATAGAGTACCTAGAGTAGAGTAGGTACTCGCTACATGCATCTACTTTTGCTACTACTACTAATAGATACATAACTTTCGCGACAATACCCCTAGATTACATTACCCCTGTCCAATCATCGCACGTCCAATCCAAGACAAACAAGCAACTGTCATACCTCTTTTTTCTTTTCCTTTGGGGGGGGGGGGGTGGAGAGAGAGTTTAAAAAAGGCCACACGGAGGGTTACAGAAAAAAGAAAAAGAAAGAGAAGCTAGTTCGGGCGACTGGTCCGATGGGGGGTTTTGGTTGACTGCTGCTGCTGCTGTGTGCCGGGGAGGTGTCTAGACAGTTGGTGAGTGACAGTTGTAACATCTACAAAGCAGGTACATCCCAGAACTACCCATTCATGAGTGAGAGAGAGGGGGGGGGGGGGCGGAAAGTCCATCCATTCATCCATCATCATCACACCAGTTCAATCTCCGGGGGAGGAAACCTTCCGGGTGTTGACTCGACTCCTTTGTAACTCCTATGTATGAACTACGTCGTGGAACGGAAGAGCTGGCACAGCATCTCGTAGGACGGCCGGCGCGGGAAGGTAAATCCTAAAGCATTTCCCAGGTCACCACCCTCCACCCACAACAACTACCGAAAGGGGATTTGGTACCTTCTTGGCATGGTTCTTGGCAAATCCAAAAAAGGAAGTAAACCGACCGCACTTCTGCAATCGAGATTGAAGCGATGGCGTCCAGAAGCAGATTGCCGATAATTAAGTCTAGGAGTTGGATCCGGAAAACATCATTGAACTCGAAACTCAATTCACATTGCTGAGAGAGCCCGTAAAGAAATTCCGTTTACACGTTGACTTCTTGAAGTTACATCAAAAGTAACCGCTAACTAGATACATTACATTCACCAGACATTGCTCATCCTATAAAAAAAAAACCCTGCAGGAAAAATAAACCCAAGATACAAGAAGAAAAAAACAAAAGGGTTTCAGGCGAGTTCGATAAACCAAAAGAAAAAAAAAACAAAGTGGTCTAAGATCAGAATCTAGCCTTAAGCACGGTCAATGTGGGCCGCCTCAGCAGTCTTGATGTCATTAGCGTATTCCTCCTTTCCGTGGTGAGCACCAAAGCTGGCCTCGGGCACGAAGCCGCGTGATTGCCAGGCCTTGTCAACCTTCTCGTACATCTGGTCAACATCCTCGAGGGAGAGACCCTTGGTCTCGTAGATCATAAGGTAGACGAAAGAGATACAGATGAAGCAGCATCCACCCCAGACAAAGAACACCTTGGCTCCCATGTTGGCGTTACCTGGGCCACTGTCGACCATGTAGGGGGTGGCGAAACCGATGGCGAAGTTGAGAAGCCAGTTGGTGGCAGTGGTCATGGAAAGACACTTGGCACGGACCTTGAGAGGGAAGATCTCTCCGGTAACGACCCAGGCGACGGGACCCCATGAGACAGCGAAGAAGAAGATGTAGAAGCAGACGAAGGCAATGAGAACCTTGTTTGCAACATCAGTGAAGACGGTGACACCAACAATAGCAACGATGAACTCGCAGACACACATTCCAATGGCTCCCATGAGAAGGAGACGACGGCGACCAAGCTTCTCAACAAGGTAAAGACCAGGGAGGGTAGAGATGACGTTGACCAAGTTGGTAATGAGACCAATCAAGAAGGCATTCTGGATACCAGAGTTCTTGAAGAATTGAGTTCCGTAGTAGAAGATAAAGTTGATACCAGTGAGCTGCTGAAGGGCCTGGAGACCACATCCAGTCAGGAGCCTCTTGAGCATCTTCTTGGAGAAGCAGTCTGCGTAGGTAGCCTGGCCAAGGGAGATCTCATACTCGTGAATAGCCTTGATCTCTGCGAGCTCATCGACAATGGCGGGGTGGTCAGGGGGGAGAGAACGGAGGCGGGACATAGACCTGGCGGCCGCTTCGTAGTTATCACTCTTGATGAGGAAGCGGGGCGTCTCGGGGAGGATGAACATTCCGGTAGCAAGGATGATGGCCCAGATGAACTGGATGGCGAGAGGGATACGGTAAGAACCGGTGTCCTGGCGATTGTGGGTGCCCTGGTTGGCACAGGCAGCCAACAAGAGACCGATGGTGATGGCTAGTTGGTAAGAACCGACAATTGTTCCTCTGATCCACTTGGGTGAAGTCTCGGATTGGTACATGGGGACTTGAAAGACTGTTAGTTCGCCATAAAGAAGCGTGTATCAAGAGTCTGAAAGAGCTCACCAAGGGCAGAAACGAGACCAACACCGTAACCAGCGAACAGACGACCAACAACCATGAGTGGGATAGCAGTAGAGGCAACCTGGAAGGCAACACCGATAGCGAAGACACCACAGGCAGCAATGAGACCCATACGACGACCGAGCCTGTCTCCAGCTGGGGAGGCAGTAAGAGCACCTAGAATAAACTAGTTAGAGCCAGATCATATATTGAGTAACCTTAAGTAAAATGATTCAACATACCCAAGAAAGTACCAGCGGAAAGAATGGAAACGACCAATGAAGTCTGGGAAGAAGTCAAAGCCATATTTCCCTCTGCATTGCGTTCGGTTGCAAACTGGTTCTGGAAGTAATCCATGGCGAGAATACCATTGATACTACCAGTATCATATCCAAAAAGAATACCTCCGAATGCCACGAAGATACCAATTAGAATGGCCGGTCCGGTCTTCCCCTCCTCGCCGGCGGGCTTTTTAAGCATGAAACCCATCGTGTATGTAGCAGCGGTTGCGAGCTGGTTTGAATTGTCAAAAGAGAACTGTTAAGTTGGCTGATGTCCCCTCTTAAGGTTCTTGACGGGTTGGCTTGTGGGATGGTGATTCAAAGGAGGAAGGGAGAGAGGAATATATAATGATTTCGGACATGACTTCTCTCCCCCCCACCCCTTCTGACCGCCTGCAAAAGAAATCGCATCCATGGTCTGGCCGTGGAGCCCCGCATAATTTGTCTTACCCCCTGTTAGCTCTATGTCTTGGGACTAGAGTAGCAATTATGCGGAGAGCGCGTGATGGTCTCCCTTAGCTTGGGTGGGAGAATAATGCCTCCAGAGTAAGCTAAAGCAAAAGTATGTAAAAGGTACTGAAATGAGTGAGACCCTGCCTCACTTATTGCGGGGCCCCCGATATCTTCCACTCTCTCTCTCTCTCTACCTTACGCAAACCCATGTCCACCTATACCCGGAAAAAAATTCATTGCTGATTTCCCAGCCGTCAGGATTGCAGGCTTACGGTGAGCAGCTTGAAACCCAACTGGCTGACCTATTGTTTCACTACACGTGACTTTTAAGGTTTTAATTATTCAACGAAAGCAATCCTCGGCATCTGAAATTTGGGTCACAGGGGGGCTGGTTTCTTGCCACAGTCCAGTCAGAGTAGTGCACCCAGGACAGCGTCTAGAGCTCTTTCTCAACTTGTGGGTGGACTGCATACCTGCCCGTTTGGAGAATCTCACGATGGCCCAAAATGGGTCTCCCACTCTGAAAGCAGAGAGAACTCGAGAAACCATAGTGACAGAAGAAGAAGAAGAAAAAAAATCCCCCCAGACAAAATAAAACACACACACATACTCCTACATAGGGGAGTACACTGAAAATCCCGCGGCGGATCTTCGGTCAAAATAGCTCTAAACATGCGGCACCACAACTATACAGACGCAAATATTATTATCCAGGTACGTCACTTCATTAGGGAACCATTTTACTTGCTAAGGCAGCTGCAGTGGTCTTAGTTGTTGGGTGGTGGTAGCACATATTGTGGCTTTTCCGTAAAAAGCTTGTGATAGTAATTCCGCTCAGGTTGAGCTCCCGGAAAAATAGTTATGAAGCTATTAAAATTCACTATTAAATATGTAGTACCGGGTACTGGTGGCGGACTATGAATGTTGTTAATTTAGATATAAAAGTTCTACGTCTAGAGAAGGCGTTGTTGTTGGATTACTTTCTCCCCTCAATTACAATCGATCCCAGAAATCCCCGCAAAGTTTCTCTCCATGATTCTGGGAAAACCTGGGAAAACCTGGGGAACGAAAATCAAACCAAATTCGCCACAAGTGCGCGCTGCGAAGATGGATTCATGAAGTGATGCATCAGTAGCAACTCGCATGTGTTGATAGGCATGGCATGGGCATGGATACCGAGGCCGTAACCCTGTTCTGCCTTGTCGCACAGAAAGTCAAGAACCGCATTTCTCTCCTGCAGCTAAGCACATCCACCAAGCAGAGACCAAGCCACCCCCAGTGCAACCTGACGGGGAGGAGGTTTTTCCTTGAAGGACTTTTCTCCGATGTTCGCTGCAACCAACCAGCGCTGCCTGCTTCCTTTTTATTTGCTTTTTCTGTTGCATCGGCTCCGATTTCCCTCGTGGCCGCAGTCGGTGGCTGTCGACTAGCTCTTAGTTCCGTTCTCAACCTTTAAGCGCAGACGCTGTTTACTGTGGCGATATTTTGGCAGACTGGCGGGGAGAGAAAAAAAAAAATCAATTCCTTGATATACCCTATCTAAATAACGCCACAAGATAGAAAAAGGGAAAGCTAGACCAAAAGGTGGCCCTGACTTGTAATGAAACAGACAAGATACATGACGATGTTAATTTGTTGTACGCAATCAAAAGAGCCGCATCATCAATCCCAATCCGATCGCCATTAACAGTCTCAATTCCTTCGCTTGTTCCCGGTAATCACAACATATTAGGCCCGTGATAGACAATGAATTCTGCTAGAATAGGAGTGGCACCAGACACGGGGTTAGGGTAGTATTTAATTAAATTCATGATACTGCCTTATACAGCCCTTACACAACGGCTCTTTACAAAATGAGCACTCAAAACTAGTAAACCTAACTTTCCCCCTTGGTCCCCCAGTAGGATGGTGAAAAAGCCGTAATCTCTCTGATCCTTCTTCCCCTTTAGAAAGAAACCTACAAAAAACACAAAGCCGCTTTGCTCTCCCTCCACCTACAGTTACCAGTTCATGTTTTCCAGGTGTTTTTCTACGGGCGGATAATTGATATTTTCTTCCTACATAACCGGAATGACGGCTAAATGTGTTATTACCCCCTGGACGAGCACCAGGGCAGAAGCGACCAGTACTAGTTGGTTGAGAATTGAGGTGTTGTACGAGACTGTTACTGTAGCTAGGATTCACCTGCTGGATTCCTTCCAAAACTAAATTCCATGCCAACCGCGTGCGATAGAGACAATGCTCTTTCCAATAAGGCTGATTACGGGGAGGGTGAGGAATGGCCTGCCGTGCTATTAAATAACTATTGATTATGCATGTATCCAGAATCCAAAAAAATAAAGGAAACCAGTTTCTGCGTATGAACTGAGGTTGAATAAGAATACTGTCATGGATCCAATCGGTCCTAAGAGATCACGGGTCTCCGACATCAATGGGAACATGGAGGTCAGCGACAACGACAGACGATGGCGATAGTTAAGCGATCTGCCAAGAGATCGGATTAATATGATGACGGTCGGTGGTTTGGTGCGGGGTTTTCTGTCATGGATCCAATCGTCCCAGATCACGGTCTCCGACATCGCGAAGAACATGGAGGTCAAGACGCCGACAGGGACGATGGCGAAAGTTATAGCGATCTCGAGATCGCTATGTTGACGGTCGCGGTGGTTTGGTGCGGGGTTTTCCTTTGTCGGAGTTAATGTTTTTCTATTTCCTTATCTCAGATCTTATAAAGCGGTCTTCATGGTTTGTTCGGAGGATCCCGATGTATGTTCTGCTTTTTCTTCCCTTTGGGTTGGCGTCGCTGGGCTTTGCAGACACTACGCTACCTTCCAGATAGACGCTTGATAACTTATTGGCTTTGATGTATGTTTCTTCTCGCTGGGTTTGACGTCTGTCTGGGCAGCCGATGCTACCTTCCAGATAGACGTTGCTGATAGCTTATTGGGTCTTTGTCTTCGGTGGTGTTTAGTTTCTTTCTTATGTTCTTTCTTTCTTTTCCTTATGATGTAATATCCTGATTATTAGAGCTTCCGGGATCGCTTGACATTAGAACTTTCAAGAGAGAGGACTATAGCATGGACACACTATGCTGTCTTCCTTTCCTCTCTACGCAACTTCTTCTTCTTCTTCTTCTTTACTTTCTCTATATACTTTTAAATATACTCTTTACGCAACTAGAGTTCAGATTTTCTCGCTGCCTTCCTTCGCAGAGGCTAGCCTCATTCAATATGAATCGCTGAACTTACGCTGTCTTCCTCTGCCTTCCCTCTGCCAAGACGCTTCTTCTCTTCCTCGATCGTGGTCAACTCCCCACGCCTCATTGCAAGTTCAAACTAAGTGCCCAGGTTCTTAGCTAGCAAGAGGTGATTACACCCAACACATAGGTTGAGTATTCCCTATCGTGTATACGTAGTTAGTAGCAAGAGATATCAGAGACTGGAGCCCACGATCCTCTCCCCCAAACGCCCCCTCCGCCGACATTCGTACTTTACGAATCGCCCTCCTCGAACTAAGTCCTTGCGCCCTCTGGAACATTGAACCACGTACGCACAGGGAAGGGGTGATCCCTTCCCTCCCCACACGTCTCCCCACGAGATTTTCCTTTGTCGGAGTTAATGTTTTTCTATTTCCTAATCCTGTACTTCCTCCGACAGTGCTCGCTTATGGGTTCTGTTCGGAGGATTCCGATGTATGTTGTTTCGCTTCTTCTTTCCCCTTTGGGTTTGAGGTGCGTCAGGCTGCTGCACTACGCTACCTTCCAGATAGACGTTACGATAACTTATCGCTTTGATGTATGTTCTTTCTCTCTTCCCTGGGTTTGAGTGCGTCTGCGCCGAGACACCATGCTACCTTCCAGATAGACGTTGCTGATAGCTTATTGGGTCTTTGTCTTCGGTGGTGTTTAGTTTCTTTCTTATGTTCTTTCTTTCTTTTCCTTACGCTGTAATATCCCAATTAGAAATTCGAGGATCGTTGATTATGTAACTTTCAGTAGAGAGGACTATAAAGGGCCGCGGACACACTATGCTGTCTTCCTTTCCTCTCTACGCAACGTCTTCTTCTCTATTTCCTCTGAATATATACTTTAAATATACTCTTTACACAACTAGAGTTCCTCGTACTTTCTCCTCGCCTAAGCCCTGCCCCTTCCGTCTTCGGGGGTAGGGCTAGGCCTCATTCAATATGAATCGCTGAACTTACGCTGCTTCCTCGCTGTCTTCCTCTGCCTTCGGGCTCCTCTGCCTTCGGGCACGCTGCTTTGCCTCCTTCTCCCTCTTCCTCGATCGTGGTCAACTCCCCTACGTCTCATTGTAAGTCCAAACTAAGGCCTAGGGTTCACAAGAACGCCATAGCTAGCAAGAGGTTATTACACCCAACACATAGGTTGAGTATTCCCTATCGTGTATACGTAGTTAGTAGCAAGAGATATCGAGACGGAGCCCACTCTTCCCCCGCCTCGCCGACATTCAGCATTTTACGAATCGCCTCCTCGAATCCTTGGAACATCAACCACGATCGACGCGGGGAAGGGTGATCTCTTCCTCGCCTCTCCCACGAGATTACGCGTCGTCCCTCCAGCATCACGGACTGAGTTCCTCACCTTTACTCAACTCTCCCGCCAATTCGAATCTAGTTACGGGCCATCGACCACCCTCTCCTCATTACTGAGAGACCACCTCACCCACCTACGCTGCATCGCCTGGGTTCCCAATAAATGGAGCAGACCACTTGAAAGAATTCTTGGTTTCCCAATAGGGAGTAATAGTTCACCCCCCCCTTCCCCTTCTCCCCCTTTCACTATGCAAAGGGCCGCCAGTTTCACCCACATACCTTTTAAAGGTATCGCTGTCCCCCCCCCTCTGCCTCCCCCTTTCACTATGCAAAGGGCCGCTAGTCTCCCCCCTTAAGTGGGCCACTTTATATCGTTGTCGTTGGTTGTTGTCGTTGGTGGTTGGTTGTTGTTGGTGTCGGTTGTTGTTGTTGCCTCCCTTCCCGTCACAGGGAAGTCCCTATACTCTTGTGAAAGAGTTCTTCTTCCGCCGTTGTGCGCTGTCCTCTGGCTTCGGCCATGCTGTTTAGCTAAGTATAGTTTGTTGACGGGTTCTTTCGCAAATGAACCCGCTTAATGCGCGTCTCCTGGAAAATTTTTTCCGACTTTCTTTCGACCTCTCCCCACATTTACCCAGGATTTCGAAATCCTCCGGCGACTCTGTCATGGATCCAATCGGTCCCTTGAGATCACGGCCTCGACATCACGATGGAACATGGAGGTCACGACAGACGATGGCGAGGTTATAGCGATCTCGTCAAGAGACGGGGATTAATTACGATGACGGCGCGGTGGTTTGCGGGGTTTTTCGCTTTGTCGGAGTTAATCGTTTCTATTTCCTAATCTCAGCATTCCTCCGACAGCGCGCTTATAGGTTCTGTTCGGAGGATTCACGATGTATGTTTCGCTTTCTTTCGCTTTGGGTTTGAGTGCGTTTGTTGTGACACTACGCTACCTTCCAGATAGACGTTCTGATAACTTATCGCTGATGTATCGCTTCTCTCTTCCTTTGGGTTTGAGGTGCGTCTAGGTACACCATGCTACTTCCCAGATAGGCGTTCTTGATAGCATTGGTCTTTGTCTTTGGTGTTTAGTTTCTTTCTTACGTTCTTTCTTTTCTTTTCCTTACCGTAATATCCCGGCCATTAGAGCTTCCGGCGATCGCTTGACATGAACTTTCAAGAGAGAGACTATAGCCACGGACACACTATCTGTCCTTTCCTCTCACGCAACGCCTTCTTCTATTTCCTCTGAATATATACTTTAAATATACTTTCTTTACAACCAGAGCTCAGATTTCTCTCGCCGCCTCTTCCGTCTTCGCAGAGGCCAGCCATTCAATATGAATTGCTGAACTTACGCCGCTTCCTCTTTCCTCTCGCCTTCGGCAAGACGTCTTTCTCCTCTTCCTCGATCGTGGTCAACTCCCCACGCCTCATCAGTTCCAAACTAAGCGCCAGTTCACCCCAGAACGCTAGCTAAAGAAGGTGATTACACCAACACATGGGTTGAGTATTCCCTATCGCAGATATCGTAGTTAGTAGCAAGAGATATCGTAGCCTCACGATCCTCTCCCCAAACGCCTCCGCCGACATTCGTCTTTTACTGAATCGCCTCCTCGAATCCAAGTCCTTAACATCAACCACGTCTGTGCGAGGAAGGGTGATCCCTTCCCTCCCCACACGTCTCCCCACGAGAGGAGCTGGTCTGCAATATCAACCCCTCCCATATAATCGTTATAACGTACACTGAATTTTGGTACTAGAAGTGCTTTTACCGATTCGCTTCCCCAACCTTGTTGAATGAGTTGTGTGTTAACTGCTGTGATTTGTGGGCGTCGGCGTTCTCTCATAAGAAAATTGTTTGGCTCCAGCGTACATTCATATGCTGTTGTTAGAAATCTAACAAGAGTTTTATCTTGCCATAGAATTGCTAACACATTACCGCAAACTACTCCTGAAATCGTATTCCAAGGAAGACATAGTTTGCGTTTATCTAGCTTAAAAGCTTGAGGGTAGTTTGCAGAGTTGGGTCTTGCAGTTCCACAGGCAGCGATTCCGAATTGAAGCAATGCGTTGAATAAAGGTATATTGGAGAAGTAATTATCGCAAAACAGTATAAACCGATGTTGTTGGTACGGGAGTTGAACCATGAGTTGAAAAACTGCACATGAGGTAGGAGAGAGTTTGATAGCCTTATTTCTTCATCGATCTCTCATACATTCTATCCAAATCGTGAAGCGATTCTTCCGTGAGGTAAAAGAAAAGATACGATAACCTCTTTCACATAACGCTATAATTCAGACTTTGGAATAGGTTTATAATCAAGATCTTGACCGATCGACCAGTAAACCTAATCATCATCTCATCGACTGAAACATTCGTAGCTGGCAGGCAATATTTTTGGAAGCGTTGTTCAATATTTTTAGCTAAAGGATTTAGCTTATCGGTCCACTGACTCGGTGAGTGGCTGTGAAGAATTGAAGAATTTGAGCCGGTACTAGGTATTGATAGGTGAAAATATCTTTTTAATTGCTCAAACCGAACTAAAGGCATAAACCTTGCTATTTCATGAATCGGAAATTCTCTGTTTTTGGACCAATACTGTTTTGTTTGCGGTGTACTGAATACCCCCATATAGATTATCAAACCGATAAATATTTTAAGCTCGCCAGCTGATGTTTCCCTCCAGCGTCTAGATCCAACTCTTCCAGCATCTTTCTGTCTCGCATATAAGTTGGTATTAAATGCAAGAGTTTGGAACTCGTCCTCGGTAAAGAATAGTTTGAAAAATGATAAAGGTTTGATTTCTGACTCGGATAAAGGTTCTTTCCATAGAAATTGAGAAAGTTCATGAGGAAGTTGGATTTCCCGCTTATGTTCTGGCATATGATGTTTAAACGGGGTGAATTTAGGAGGAATAGGCAGATTTATTGACTCGGTAGATATCATAGTTGGGACCGCAACAGAATTTAGACCAGAATTGGTTTCAGCAATGTTTTCCTCATCTTCCCTAACCGTGTTACCATCCTCTCCATCCAACTCATTATCTGTATTCTCATATCCTCCCGGTCTCATGTACTCTAGATTCTCTACCTCCTCCTCTGAATCACCTTCATCGACAGGTATATGATTAGGGCCATCCTCTGTCGGGTTGAGTGACTCCAGGTAATCTGCCGTATCCCCCATCACTAAGCCAGCAAGTGAAATAGTGGAATAAGGAATCCAAACGAAACCGGTTGAAACGAAACGTTAAGAAAACGATAAACGAAACGTTAAGCGGAAACGAAACGGCGAGCAAACACGTAACCGAAACGTTGTGCGGAAACGAAACGGCGAAACGAAACAGTGGTGTGAGTTGATAGTATACTAGTAAAGAAATTAGTATCTGGATAAAAACCTGGGATGACAGACTTACACTAGTATTCCAATACTGGACAGTATGGTGCGAGCTTTGAGGAAGTGAAATGTAGACTGCGAGGCAGTATCAGTATGTGATGGTTGAGCGATAGTAGGCTTACCTATCATGAGGTCATAGTGTGGCAACAGTCCATAGTTGGCTTAGTTCGTTGGTAGCGCCCGGTCCTGAAAACGAGCGAAGGAATAACTTCGATCCCAGATCCTGAAACGGTGAAGCGAAATAACATTCAGAATATATCGCTGATACCAGCTATCAGGCAACTACAAGGCGAGACCCCCCGGGCCCCCACAAAAAAAAACAGACGCCAATTTTAGGCCCATTTTTTAGGGGCAGGCACTTGTCATTGTGCCCCTTACCTGGGTTCTCCCCATACCCCAAATTATTCGCTATTAGATAACTTTTTTATGGTTATTCCGACCCCCTGTTCGCGGTCGTAGGGGTGTCCAAGACGCGCATTTCCCCGGCCGGCCGCAACACCGGTGTCGGCTCCACTTTTATCCGTTATAGTCAACGTGCCAGGGTCTGAAGTATGCATAGCCTATGTGCTCCGAAACACGCATACGCTACATGTAGACAGTAGCACCCACTTGACAGCAGAACAACTAGTTGAAATCGAATTCGCATTAACGGGTGAATTATTTATGGCTTACAACGACGTTTGTAAAGGGGTTCCCTGAAACTTACAGGCTACCGCGCGATATCAACGTTATCAAGCGGATATTTGACATTTTCAACCACCCATACCACAAACTACAGATATCCGTGTACATGGTTCGTTTCGCTAAGTAGCTGCCTCGGTCGCCAAAATCGAAGAGAGGAAATTAACATTTGCACTTTGAGCTTTAATTGTCCGCTTGATCTATTTCAGAGATTTGCACCTCAGAAGCAGGAGGTTGCCCATCAGATTTCCGGCCGGCCGGATCCAAAAAAAAGCCACTTCCTTTCCGATCTCGCAGGCCAAGGAAAAAGAGGGAAAAAATGCTGTGATGGGGGGGTACCTATTGGCACGATGGATGGGCGATGGTGGTCGGAGGTTTGTTTTTTTCCCTCCCCGCATAGCCGCATGCATACATGTATGCATTGCGCAAGAGGGCAAGCGAGAGTATGAACCCCACTGTTGTAAGAGCAGCGTAGCATCATGTATGTAGTAGCTCAAACATCTGCCACTCTGGAGTCTCCACAACTCCCCATAGAGTAGGTATTTTCAACTCTAAAGGTTATCTCTGCTCACCAAGCGAAATGAGGGGTTAAGATGTCAGACTATCCAGGTATTGCCCTAAATATGCATGGATGATTAGTTATACTATATGGTATCGATATGAGGGGTAAAATAAAAAATCAAAGCGTGAGAGAGGCTCTAGATAGTATGAAGGGGGACATGGAGACCCAGAGTAACGTCAACGAAGCCAAGGATCCCGGCCGGCCGTTATCGGCACGTTTCTGGGCACTTTACAATCTATTTCACTGTGTGACACTCACTTTCAAAATTCTTGGCTCAGCGATGAGAGAGAGAGAGAAGAGAGAGAGGGAGTGAGGTACCTAGGAACAAGAAAAACGGCCCCCAAAATACCCCTGGTAGATGGTAGAGTATGCATGTAGATAGATACATGTAGATAGATGTAGGTACCTACACCCCTAGTGCGTGTGTGTGTGTATGCACTCTATAATTTGTTGTTTTATCAACAAGCGCCTCAACGGCATCAAACCTTTCTTTTTGTCAAATCTCTTGGACGACGTCTGATTATTTTTCGTTCCAATGTCGCTGGCCATGGGATAAGGAGGAAGAAGAGGAGGCAAACAAGCAAGGATCTGTCATTCGATGTTGGCATAAATCCCTACATATATATGTACTTACCTGATCATGAGTTAGTCTCTTAAGTAGAGTAAGATCTGGATCTGGAGCAAACGAGCGAGAATGCGGGCGGTCCCCCCAACCAAGCAGGCTAATGCATAGTGCGGAGAAAGTTTTTTCCCCAGTCTGTACGGTATAGAGAGAGAAGTGGGTTCATGTAAATAGCTTACTGACTAGGACAACTCTCCGCAACCGGCACCCTGTCCGGCGGTGACAAACTAGCGGATCAGTAGAGGGTGTAACCTACAATCCTACAAATCCTCTCAACACCACACCCCAACCAAACCTCCACTATTCACCCCCCCTCCCTCAACCTGTCTCGACTCAAATCAAACTATCGGTAGCGCAGAACAAATCTTTTTCGATCATCGTAACACTTTTTTTTTTCTCCCTCTTCTTCACAGCCTCCAAAGGGTCGAGATTCTCCACTCCTCTCCACATAAGTGGGAGGGAAATAAAATTAAAAAAAATATACCCGCCACTCTAGTACCCGAAATAACGTGTCTGCCGTGAACTACCCCCTCCCCTTCTCTTGCGGGGAGTTGGGGAAGCGCTATTTTCACTAATTTCTAAGCATAGGATTTAGGGGCCCTATGTGACAGACTATGGAATTACTCTAATTTGCCGCCGCAAATGATTACCTATTCGAGACCGAATACAGCTCCCATACTCAAAACAAATGGAGGCAGGAGTTAGAACTTCGTGAGATTTCTCTGAAATCGAGGTCACCTGTCCGTCTTCCTTGACTGGCAGCCTGTGAAGGGGCTGTGAAACAAATTTCATCTTACGAGGTAGAAACAATCTCTATGATAGGACTAATTTATACCCATATCCAATTTTAGACTCGATCGTGCAACAATTTCCCCACTTCTTCAGCTTCTTTGCGGAGTTGCAGTAAGTACTCCAGATTTCAAACCTCCCAGCGTCCAGGAAGCTGGTATGAGGGGAAATTCAGTAAACGGGTGGCATAACATATAGCAGAACCTACGTTACCAAGTATAGTGATTTTGGCAGGATCACAAGTTCCCCGGGTTGCTGGAATTCCAATGTTATGCTGTGGCAGGATATTCGCGCTGATACATATCCGTACTGTGATCATGAGTGCAGTTTACCCTGAGTATGTATGTTGCAGCTGCCTGGGTCCTGGTATTCATGACAGGTTGACAGATTGATGAATCTCCCGCCTACCTACCTGTGTTTGACCCAGAAATTGAAGAGCCGTGGGACTGGAAATTGTAGATCAATACTAGAGATGTCAGATGTTAGAGGTTTCATTATTTCCTTCTTCTTCGGAGGTTCTATCCAGGAAGGAGATGTATGCCCGTGGCCATATTCGTCGTGCATCACACTCTGTGACGTAAATCCGTAGAGCGACATATCAACTCATTTTATTGATTGTAGCCAATTACCCTCGTGATAAAATGTTGCTGTTGTTAGACTGAGAGTAGACAGTTAACTATTGGGCTTTATAGGACATTTCTATGTCATCGAAACGCATATATACTCATATATCGGAGATCATTGCCAACGATATCGCTACCCGCACCCACGGAATGGCAGGCACTACTCACACGTTGAATGAAGCCTTATAAGGCTAACCAATTGAATTTTTGAAGACGATGCTCCCGCAGGAAGATCCCCCCCAAAACCCTGTGGCCGGTACGTCCGGAGATGTGTGCACCGAACCTGCTTGCACGTTATGGTTTCTTTTCCCTCCCCCGACCCGAGGCGCGCGGGGGGAATTTAAAGTTTAGGAGCGTGTAGTTTTCTCCGATCCTAGATGCATGCGTGCCACGAGGTCGTCTTAAGATGTGGAGAAGTTCTATATATTTAAACAGTTCAATGTTCGGAGTCAATGTTCAACTAGCATGTTTACCGGAGGAGTTACCGGATTAGGAAGGGTACCCAGAAGGCCCAAAGTGCTCTGCATATAATTTGGGGTAATATGGGGTACGATATTACGGGTAGCTCTTTTAGAAAAACTGCATGTCGTGCGATATATTTAAGCTTTTGAAGCTTGGTTAATAGTTTCCGAACACTATATAACCACCAAGCAATACATACATGTAGGAATCTTATGTGAACTCCATACGGTCATATGCTATTCGGCCTCCATCTAATAACAAGGGAAATTACTTCTGTCGAATATAAGCCGTAGTTTAAGTTATTTCAACCTAGTCCCCTTCGTGTAAAGATGAGCTCAAACCGAGTGATATTAGGTGATGGAGCCAATCAGGTTGGGGCCAGTTGCTGTGGCAACCGGATTTGCTTTGAGGCTCCGTGCAAACGCGCAAACGCATTTTCAGAAGTGATAGTTTCACCAACATGCGCAGCTACACTTGATCAAGATACATGACGGCCACCCGAACAGGAGAATGAGCCTTCGTTAGATACATGCCCACCTGGCGACACGACCTACCTTTTAGAGACCTCCTCTCGTAAGCTCTTTATTTACTATGTCTTCCTGGCTACAACACCATGGAGCTGGGTCCCAACGAATCCAGCGCAGCGTAGGCTTGGCCTAGTATTATATTACTTGCCGGGCGTTCTACTCTACCTAACTCTCCATTGTCTCGCGCCACAACACCATAAATCGACATCATCCAAGAAAAAGAACTTATGCGGCTTCTTCTTCAGGCTTCCTTAAATTCTGATATTGACCCCGCCCCGCCCCCCCCCCCTGGAGGTTTCAAATTCGGCAGCGGGTACAGTGCCGGGATTCCCGAGTACTATATGGCTCTAACCCCCCTGGGGGGGCTTCTCCTGACCTATACCGTACAGGGCTTGGTTCATGCCAAGAGGCACAACCACAGAAAATCACTCGATTGCTCCGCTTTAAATAAATTTGACTAAGGCGACGCAAGGTACTGGGAAGAATTTTTGTCGAATAGAGCACCTCGCCGATCGACAGTACGTTATATGTTAGGCTCCAGCTTAAAGAGAGCCCAAGTGATCAGCTAGGCGGATTTGGGGTTAGCACCTCGAGGTTTTATGTTCATGTCCGAGGGGGGATGGTCCTGCGGGTCTAATCTTAGCCGGAAGTGTTGGTGCGATTGATATGATATTGCGATCTATTGTTTTATGGACCCAAGATTTCCATGGGCGTTTGATTGACTACAACGAAGTAGTTAAAGGGCTTCTCCGACGTTATGATGGGCTTACAAGCCAACCTATCTAATCACCGATACAGCACAGAAGCTCTGTGCCGCGGGCTTTTGTAAAGCAGCCCGAGATCGGCTTGCCGGTGGTTACTTAGTATACATATAAGGAGAAAGTTTTCTACGCACCTAATCTAGCAAATCACGGGCGGAGAACTTCTACACACGCAGCAAATAAGAGGCAACTATATATAACATTTTGGCGGATTGATTTGATATGCAATAATCTACAATGAATCCAGGAGAAGCGGCCTGGGCTATGAGAGATCTGTGCACCGGGTTGGGTCTGCCCAAATATTGTAGCTAATGTGTTAGCCCAGTAATATCGTTGATACAATATAGGAGAGTACGTTGCTGATATAGGGACTATATTACCCAATCCAAACTCTATCCATTCGGCTATGTCTAACGCGCCCGTATAGTTCCGCCCATTACTATAACATAAAATGCCTTTTTGTCTGTTCGCCGTCACCAGGTCCAAAGGTAGGTGGGGTATTTTCATAGTGAACGCTTTCCATGGAAGTTTGAATGGCGGAAGGAGGAGCCAATATGGAGAGGCCCACAGGGTGGGGGGGGGGTGTCGAATTGGGAAAGGTATGTAGTATACCCTTAAGCAAGAGTAAAACAAAATTATGTTCTTATTAACAGTGCTGGTTCTTGAAGTCACAGCAACCGCATATTTGAGGGGCCTTTAATCTCGCGATTAGGCCTGTTCGCTGTGCTTGGTTGCTTGGCTGCATGTTGTCGAGTCGAGTGATCGTCCATGAATCTGATGATCTTGTTCATATGATATCACTCGATCACGATAAAACACGAGATACATTTTTCGCAATTTTTATGGATAGAGCACGCTGGCTATAAATCCTCACCGGTTCTGAATATTACTACTAATATATAGCATTGATATCCACAAGGTCAGGTAGGGGAAGTAATGAATAAGATTCAGCCCAATTAGATAAGTATGTGACAAAGTGAGTGAAAGGTACCGATCTGAGCCCATCATCTAAATGACACAAGTGCATAGGCCAATCATAAAAGTGCCGATATGACCACTCGTGGAGAAGAAGGTATTACTACAGAAGTTGCAACCGTTATCGTAACATCAATAATCACCGTACGCATATAGAGCTTGTAGTTCCTCTCGTGGAATATGGTATCTTCTGTAGAAATCCGTATGCGGGACACGTTCGACGATAATGAGGCCAGCTCTTGAAAGTTGCTGGTAGTTGTCATGTGCGTACGAGTCGAAACCTAGCTTTCCTAGCAGTGGAGTTTCACGACATCAATACTAAACCTGCAGTTGGTCGTACTTGCTACCCGACATACATATACACATGATATGTATTATGTGGTAGTCTCTAGCTCTTGCCCTACCTATGCTGTGATTTTGAGCATAATCTAGTGTAATAAGGTGTTTTCGTTTGTAGACTTAATTTCTCAGGGTCGGGGGGGGTTCTTTCAGAGTACTAATCCTAAATCTAAGAGTTTTGAGGCTGGACTGTTTTGTATGGGCTCGGGAAAATTCCGAATTAACGCAAAGTTCGGATGTAGCTCGTGGAGTATATCTGACTCTTAATTTTCCACGAACTTGTCATATAAAACCCAGGAGAAAGTTTGGAGGACCCCCAAAGCTTAGAGTTATTACACCAGAATACTACAGGCGGCGGACGAGATTATATATGTGGTATCTGTTATCACATGCACAGAATAGCCTTTCATAAAAACTACCCTCTTGGTGGTACGTGTGTAGAAGTGGGGCAAATCTTGGGTTGTTGAGCGGAGCCCTCCTACGATTCCTCCGGGCCGTTTTAGGCTGCGACTATTGCGAGGCGCGGCGCTGATTATCAGATCTATGTACTAGCAGGGATACCTCGGGCCGAGAACGACTATACTACATGTAGTCTGCGAATTAACCGAAACAAAAGCTTAAATTAACCTGGTCCCCAGAACCCCAGCACTACATGACATAGCTGTCGCGCCTCAATATATAAACCTTTTGATTGAGTCTCTGGCAAAACTCTTCAAGCCTCATCTCAAAATGTCTACACTCGAAGCAAGCACTTTATTTTCAACTAAAGGCCTAGTTGCGGTGGTGACCGGGGGTGGGACAGGTATGATGGATTACCCCGCGTGAGCTATCCTGGGGCAAACATCTCATCACATTGCGGGTGCAAAAACACAGGTATCGGTTTGATGATTGCTGCAGCTCTAGAGCACAATGGTGCAGAACGGGTGTATATCGTAGGAAGGAGAAAGGAAGTTTTGGAGAATGCAGTAAAGGAGCACTCTGTGAGAAGCTACCATCTGATCATGACTGCACTTATCTCTGACTCTAACGCTTAGTAAAATCTAGAAATACGGCAGGATGGTTCCGCTTGTCGGAGAGGTTACATCGAAAGAGTCTCTAGAATCGATAGCTGCCCACATCAAGTCAGAAGTCGGCTATATAAACCTGCTTGTCAATAATGCTGGTACTGTAGGAGATACACACCACAGCCATCAGCCACTACCGGCACCGTACGTGTCGAAGCCAGAATCGGAGAATTATCAAACTATCGAAGAGCTTCAGGCATATCTGTGGAGGGATTCAGTCGAGAACTGGGATAACGTCTTCAGAGTGAATGCCACCGGCGCTTGGTTTACAAGTGTAGCGTTCCTGGCACTACTAGATGAAGGTAACAAGAGGAAGACTGTGGAGCAAACAAGCCAGGTACGTAGTATCCAGAAATTCTGCAACTGTTGCTTTCAAGCTTCATATTTAGAAAACTAGCGAGCAAGAAAGGGCTAACGAAGTAATTAAAGATTGTTACTATTACCTCGGTCGCAGCCTTTTCTAGATTGCTGGCATCAAGCTATATCTACGCTGCAAGCAAAGCGGCCATAACCCATATAGGAAAGATGATGGCAACAAATTTAGCCCCATTCAACATCAGATCGGTACGCTTATTAATCTTGACTCCTTATTTCTGTATTCATCTGTAAGTATATTTTTTACTAATAGAAATAAATATGATAGAATATGATTGCACCAGGCTGTATGCTTCCACGAAACCATGAACCTGTGAGTATATATACTAACATGTCCGATAATAAGTTTACCCCTCAGAAATGACTGCCGGTCAAGGGAAAATGGACGACCGTAACAAGAACGTGCTCCCAGATTACCCGAGCCATCATATCCCAATGTTGCGCCCAGGAAAAGAAGAAGACATGGCCGGCGCAATTTTGTACCTTGTCAGCAAAGCTGGGGCCTATTGTTCTGGAACCGTGATCGTTAGTGACGGCGCGAGATTATCGATTTTGCCGGCAACTTATTAGACGGTTTATATGCTAGCTATAGAGCGCATCCGCGTATAACCTACGGCGAGGGCAATTCCTCAGCGGACTTGAATGAGAAAACAAGAATTAATAAAAAAGAAACTCTAGAAGTATCTCTTTCTTTATAACTCTACGGATAGCTGTGGATATAGACCACTATACAGAACAATAGTAACAACTTCATGATCTGGGTAAGCTATCGGGCGACTTGGTAAGTCGGGGTGGCACTAGAAGTTACGCGCCCAAGATAATACTGCCACTTATATAGCAATCCTCGTTACGCAAAAGAAACTTTTCTATTTCACTTCTACCACAGTTGTTAACAAGTCGAGAGTGTGATGTGTAATTTGAAGCGGGCACATCCATATCCCGCATATAAACTCTGAATTTGAATTACTCTACCTAATTGATAATATTTAACTTCTAGGTGCTAGATTTCTAGGTTTGAGCCTGAGGTTCCGGTTACCATCATAGTACATCACTCGCCCTGTGTCATGACTGGTAAGCAGGGGGTCTAACCATCTCTTATTTGAGTAACCATGGGTTTAGGATATTCTAGAACCAAAGCCAACCCAAGGGTGTAAATACTTGTTCTCAGATTGAACTCCTTGATATCGCTGCCATTTCTCTTTCCCTCTTTTTCTCTTGCTGAAGGAGAGCACAAACCGCTAGTGAGTGAGATGCTGTCATTTGAACCCATCAACATTCTCCGTAACTCAACGTTTCGCTGCGGCCGGCCGGGGGATGAAAACAAGTTTTTGCTGCATGTATACTCGGGTACGAGGGTTAGAACTAGAACATGCGATGGAGTTAATTACTTGTATGGCACTCCGTACAAATAAACCCTCCTAGAGTACACCCAGTACCTACATGTGTGTAGCAGGCACCATCAACTGGTGGATTGACAGGGGGGAACTAACTATTACCTCTGTAGCTGGCTGCGATGATGATACGATGATAGTGTGGGGTTGTCTTCGCATGCGGGGTGCCGTTGATTGGCCTGTGTAGCGCAAGTTGTAGCACGGCTAGGCAAGATGGCAGTTGAGGCGGTTGGAATTATACTAATTGTAACATGGTATATAGTACTCTACCTTAAATATAAAGCCACTACCACATTACTGCCGGGAAGTTGAATGGTGGGGATTAATCGATCTGGGGGGGCATATGTACTCTATCTATCGACTGCCTTGCCGACTCCATCAACTCAGGGATAACCGCAGGTACTATTCCCACTCATTAAGTAACGGCGAAAGGGAAGGTGCAGCATTTGGTCACCTACAAACGGCGAGGAAGAGATACTCTACAAGGTCGTACTATGCACCTAAAGGTTCGAGCTTTTCCGAGTATATCCTTATTTGCACGAGAAAGAGATATCAGGTACCGTTGATTGTAATATCAGCTTGCCTATCAGATAATAAAAAATAAACAAATGGTACTATGGTCACAAGTATCGATTTTTGTTCAAAGAAATATTATTCGGTCTATGTACTTGTTTTACCAGTCTATAATAGACTCACCCTTTATAACCTCACTCAATACATATGAAAAACAAACGAGTGTAATTAATAATGTCCGTATCCGTATTCCAAGCTACCCCTCAGACGCAACTTTCTTGAACTCTGCCCAATTGCAATATCAATTCCGCCAGATGGAATCTCCCAGTTCTCAATGGCGGCATTATAATAACTCAAATCTCTCCGTGTCAACTCGAAACAGATCCGCCTGCACTCGCCAGGCTCCAAGTAAACTTTCTCGAACCCTCTAAGAACTTTGACCGGGAAGTCGATCTTCTTGTTCTTGAACTGGACGTAGAGCTGGGCAACCTCGGCACCTGCAACATCTCCAGTGTTTTCGAGGATCATGGTGACCTTGTACAAAACTTCCCAAAGAGCAGGGTTGCCTCCTTCAGCACCACCAGCAGGCATAAGCGGGTGTGGCTTCTCATAGCCCTCGGGATATGGGTAAGGGCCAACGGTAACATTAGGGTTTGTGGCATTGAGGTATGGGTAAATCATACGGTCGATCGGTGTGAATCCTTCGGGGAAGAATGTCTCAGAAACATCAGGGATTTCCGAATCATAAACGGGGGGAGTACTCTCTGGCTCAGGGCGAGGAGCAGGAAGAGGAGTCAGAGGCTGGATAAGCTCAGTCTCAAGGTCACAGAATTTGAAGGTAGTATATGAGAGGCCGAACCCGAATTCGTAGCGAGGTGCGATGTCGTGTTTGTCGAAGTATCTGTAATCGATGTAAAGGCCCTCGGTGAAATCCTGCTGCGGAGGGTTTCCATTTGCAACGTACATAACGCCGGCAGTTGGGCCATAGTCTGCGAGAGACTTTCCAATAGTGTATGGAAGCTTTCCACTGGGGTTTACATCACCGTAGAGAACATCTACAAGGGAGTTTCCACTCTCCTGCCCAGGTAGATGCGCCCAGACAATGCTGTGAACATATTGAGAATCTGCCCATTTCTCCATAATGATAGGCCCAACTGAGTGAACAACAACGACTGTCTTCTTGCAGTTCTGAGAAACAGCCGCAATGACCTCGTTCCCGCCAAGTTGAGTTTCGAGATCGTTCCTATCACCCTCAAGATCATTCCAAGTGAGATATCCTTCACCAGAGTCGGCATTGACAAACGTGAGGCAGATATCTTGCTCTTGAGCAGAGACCTTCATATCTTCAAGCTTTGTGTTGTTCAAGATTGCGGTGACGACAGAACCATCTTCGGCGGCGCGGGCCTGAATAGCTTCGAGAGGGGTGATTAAGTAGCTAAAGTTAGTGGCGCCGCTTCCCCATCCAACAGCAAGACTATTCGGCCGTATCAGTATCGTAAGTTTGAATTAATTATTGGACCAGTCTTACTCACGTTCCCTGGTTGCATCCCCTATCAATGCAGAGATTTGGCCCATTCCCAGGACCAGCATCTTCACCGTAAACACCGATTTTCATTGGCCCTGACAATGGCAAAACACCTTCGTTTTTGAGCAATGCAATGGCATCTGCGGCAATCTTCCTTGCGAGAGTAGCATGCTCTCCTCTGACTTCAACGTGCTGGTTAACAACACCTGTAGTATTGTCGTTTGAGCCATAGTAAAGCTTTCCAACGGTTTCATTTGTCCATGAGTTGAAATTTGGTTCTGGGAAATCTTCATCCTGACCAAACTTGTACCAGGTTGCAACGATACGGGTGACCATGTCATCGAGTCTGTCCATTGGCACAGAGCTGTTTAGCACGGCCCTAGTAAGTTCAGGTCCAAGAAGTGATGTACGGTCGTCCCATGCCAAACCATCACCTATACAAAATCAGCTTATAAAGTCAAAATATATAAATTCTCGTTGGCCTACCAGGCATGGTCATATCCATCCCAGCAAGGACGCTAGCAACTCCACTGTATTGAGCGAGCCAATCGGACATGATAAACCCTTCAAAGCCTAACTCATCTTTCAAAACGGCATTCTGCAGCCATGAATTCTGACAAGAGGCACTGTTATTATTCTGGTTGTAGGAACACATAACTGCCCCAACACCAGCCTTCACCGAGTCCTGGAATGGCCATAAGTAGACTTCATGAAGAGTTCTAGCATCGATGTTGGCGGAGATTGCGTTGGCACCTTGGCGGAAATGTTCCTGCTCATTAGCTAGGATAGTAGTTAGTATCCAGCAACTTTCAATTATAATAATTTAGAGATTCGCATACCAATGTAGTGCTTGGCAGTTGCAATGACTCCATTATCCTGGATACCCAGGATGGTTTGGGAGGCGCCGATACCCTGGAGATAAGGATCCGAGCCAAAGCCTTCCCAGCCTCTCCCACCTGCTGGCATACGACCGATAGGACCCATTGATGGTCCTAAAATAACGTTTATTCCCTTTTCACGGAATTCGGAGCCCAAACCATCTCCACGAGCATACATGAGCTCCTTGTCCCATGTTCCTGTATGCGTCGTTAGGATCCTCTAATAAATCTTATATTTTCAGATGTAACTCACCGCCGATTGTAATTCCAGCAGGCCAAGCCGTAATCTTATCCGCAAATCTTACTCCTAACGGTCCATCCTGAAGACAGATGGAAGGGAAGTTCAGACGCTCAACTGGACCGGTATTTCCTACACAAGGGCCCATAGCCCAGCCAATACCAGTCGTGATATTCACTGCATCATCTATTAGCATGAATCCTTCACATAAAGTGGTAGCTAGAGTTGAGATCCAAACCTTTTTCAAGCAATGTCATCTGCGAGACAAGGTCATAGGCCTTTTGATAAGCATCAGCCCATGACGCCGAAGAACCACCCTTAGGAGCAGGGTAGTAAGGCGGGCTCTTTGTAGCTACTCCAGACTGTCTATTTTCTAGAGGGGCAGAGGATCCCAGCCCCAATTGGGCGGCGAGGAGAAATGCCGAGTAGAACCCGATCATTTTATCAATCAAGTACAAAAGACAATTTCAAAAACCAGCGTAAATGGAACTCAGATGAATTCCCAGAATGTGATTAAGGGATGAGAATAGATGGAAAGACCACGACCCAGTATCAGTTTCCAGAGATGGGGTTGGGTGTCCATCTTATACTACGTAGTTCATGGCCCTTCGGACTAGCTGCCCAACTCTCATGAGACACCTTTGCTGCACTTCACCCACACAATTGCTGTAATTACCGTTAGACGAACTATTAATGTGTTGACGTCGGTGAAATTACTTGCGTGCCTCACCTCCATTTGATCGCGGCTTCGGACATCAATAGCGCATACGTTCTGTGCACCCGATTATTCCCAATTTGAGGTGCCACTCTGTCTAAATGCGTCATGTCTCCCGAAGAAAAATTTAGGCACGTACCGTCACTGCCCAGCGACCAGGAGTAGAGAATTGTGCGGGGTACCGATATCTGGGAAATGTGCAAAAAACTGGGGTAGCAGGTAGTTAATTTTTGATCGTCACCCCAGCTTTCTGGTCATATATTTCCATCTCTGGAAGGAGCCTACACTCTATGTACTCGATCAAAAACCAGGTTTTTACCCGTGTTTAACCCAACGGCTATCGGGAATATGCACTTGGAATCCCGAAAATATCTTTGTAACCATGTGCTTGAAGTTTGCTCTACGAAGGTAAATACATGTATGTATATTATACAAACACGATTGATTGATTTTATTACATAGCTGATACGGATGAAGTCTTCTTTTTTCTCCCTTGAAGGCTTATGATAAAGGGTTTGGGCAGCTAGGTTACATGTTGTTAATCTGTTAATCGAACGAATGGTGTGTCTGCTTGCGGCTCTTTATTATTTTTTTAACCTTGAAATAGAATTAAGGAGTGCAGGTGGTACATACATGCATCTTGAGGGGTGGTGGTTGGAAAGCAGGCACAAGCTGGCGAGGGATGTGCAATAATTAGGCTGTGTCGATCAAAGTGTGCAACCTAACTTTGAAGGACGCGCTGCTGTTGCAATGTTGCACGGTTGGTCACGGACTTCACCCCTGAAAGTTGAATGGTAACGGGTGATGAGCTATGATGGGGGGTTACTTCCGACCAAGAGAAGAAAGAAAAAAAGCAAGATCAATCGGCGGAGAATATTCGGAGGAGCCTTTACAGCCTCAACCAATTGACTCGCAGAATGTCGCGATCCCGAGGTATCCGACTAATGTGGTGAATCACAGCCAGCAGCTGGAATCGATTGTTATAGTACTCATACGCGTATTTGTAGAGTCTGGACATTGAGTTGGTGATATAGGTATAGCATTGTCTGATCAGCACACATCGAGTTCTATGGATACGGGCAGCTATTTAGCTACTCAGCTGATAAACGGGGATGAAGTTATACTACGAGACAACATGCACTGTGATTGTTGAAATATGATGTAGTGAAATCTAAGAGTATACTCAAGCACGGAACTTTAAAATGCGCTCACCTTATTACTTAGTTAAGCGATCATTTCAACTTACACAGATGGGCTATTATTAGAATATTAAATCGTCATATCAGATCGGGTCGCTACTCCCAAATCTTCATGTCTCGCCGGTTGAGCCTCGACTCACGTCGGAGCCCAATTTCATCAAGTATTGATCTGGGTCACTGGATCAGTACATGGATGTAGTATAAGTTGTAACATGTACTCAATAGTGCGACATAACTACGGTAGAGTGCCCACTGCCGTACGTGTACGATTCTATCTTCTACAAACCTTCTAATAAGGGTACGGCCATGGGTAAGTATATATTCAACAACAACAACAACAACAACTACAACAATAAGCGGATACTTCTGATCCTATAGCTATCAGGACAACAAATGAGACATCCACTACATGAATCCGGAGCACGCACGAAAGGGACTTAGACCAGCTAGCACAGCTTTCTACAATTCATACGAATTCAGCATTCGTAGTTCCAAGTATTACGTCAGGTATCCGCGGTTCAAAATTTATCAATCGTTCTGCGCGTGCCAACATTGTAATCGGTGCGGTGGCGATTTACTTTTGTTCTACCAGGACTCATAGTCGGGTTTCGGAATATCATATCAGCCTCAGCTCTCGCCAAAAAAAATTATTGTATTGCTTTACACAATTATAAAATACTACAATGGTAAAAGTCTAAGGTGCCACACCGGCAAACACGAATCAATCAATTTGCGAGTTATTTATTAAGATCTCGTTCGCAGGATTTTAAAACAGGTACTAACTCTGTTTCCTAAAAAATTGGGCAGCCCAGAAACTACATAAGTAAGGACTCGACCTCCATCAATAAATAGATTGTCACGCAACGCGTACGGTGTTGTGGTCTATTACTCTTAATCTTTTTGAGTTTGCCATATGGAATCTGCCTCTTTGTGATAGGTTAGAATGCTTTCAAGGACCTAATGCATGCTTGACAACAGTATTCTTGGCATTGTGACATATATATCATGACGCTATTCGCCTTGTTAATGTTAGAGAAATTGTTGAAGCTGAACATATCTATTCGCTTTTTTGTAGCTACTTAAAATAGTATCGGAAAGTAAAGTAACGAAACCATAACTACTAACGCTAGCATATATACTAAGAGCTTATAGGTACTCATCTTGAAGGGTTAAAGAATCCCGATAATACAACTTAACTTGAAGCAATCGACTCAAAAAACAAGAGTATAGAAAAGACACAAATATATGTTTATCAAGCTCAAACTAATGCATATGCATATTGAAATTTGAAAGACAGGAAGATGAAAATTTGAAAATTATCAAAAAGAGCTAGAATCTTGCTTATACCCACCCCTCAAGTCCTTTCCGGCAAAGATTTGGCAGCAACTCCCCTTCACGTGCACCTGCAATCCCCTTAATCCTCCCATATTAGTTTTACTTCAACATTCTCTTGTACGTAGCGAACTGGAGGTGCCTGGTAATCTGAGATTACGAGGCGTAGTTCTCCACTAGCTGTGATCGCCATTAATTCGGGTGTTTCGCCTAACAATTCCTTCTGGAATGTTTCGACCAATTCCTGCATAGAAGTTACTGGGGCCATTGGGATAGTAGACAAGGCACTGGATTGCCCTCCATTAACGGCTTCTGTCGAGTGTTCCTGGCTAGTGATGGTAGCAATAACTTTTCCCGATTTTGCAAGCACTAACTCCATATCAACAGAATCCAGGGTGAGAGCTACACCGAATGGATTCCTGAGACTAATTCTAGCCCCTAGTCTGTGTTCACTAATAAGCAGGCCGATAGAGTCAAATAGACGGTGGCCTAGAGAGGCCCATTCAGCTTGAATTTCGAGTCCAGTTAATCCTCTAACTTCGTGATGGGATTTCGTGCGTAGGCTCAAGTTATTCCGGCCACCAATCATGAATCTAGAAAGAAATTCTGCCGTCTCTGATGAATTACAGTGGGATGCTGTGGGGTCAAACTTTCCCGTGATATTATTAGATCCGTAATCCAAGGTCAATTTCTCGACACTGATAGTTCCAATACATCCATTTTGATTATTTTGGAAAACGTCAAACTCAGTATCCCCAAACTAAGAAATTAAATTAGCCTTTTCCACAGGACGCCAAGAAAGGGGGGGGGGGGGGCGGGGGCGGTAAAACTAACATTTACAAACATATCAGATGGATTCTGGATTTGTAATGTCACGGTCCAAAGTTTTCCCATCACTATTTGGTTTGAAATTATCACTTTCTGTTTACCACCACCATCCAGACCGTGAAGGCCATTCATCTGCCAGGCATGGTTTTCAATGTTGATCCCAGAAACTCTTGCTCCTCCATATGGGGTGTCTAAGTCGACAGACATACTGCCTCTAATTTTGATCGGCAGGGATTGCGCTTTTATAAAATCGGGCATGAAAATGTTCCTGAGAACTTCTTCTTCAATGACGCTATTATTCGAGCCTACGAGGCTACTGTTCAAAGTATGAACCCCGGATAGGACACTCTGTTCGCGGAAGTTGGTTGTGCTCTCTATTCTCAGGAATTCTGTTCCTGAGAGTGGAAGAGATATACCCAGAAAGTAGATCACACTTCGGACAGTAATAATAAAATCATCAGACTCAAAGGGTAACTTTAAATCGCACTCAATATTACTTCCTCTGCCCAGCTTCGTTTTCCCATCCGGAGTCATTGTCAGGAGTATTTTAGTGTCCAGGGTAGTGAAAATCTGCTCATTCATTACCACTGGCAGATCTTTGTCAAATAGTTGGATGACCGGTTGTAGCCAGTCAATATCAGTGCCGTCAACAGTAATATTTCTTCCCTTCAGACGTAATAGCCCCCCCCTAGCCGGCCTAGTACCCTCCAAAGTAAGTGCCGATATCAAATCCTCGAGAAGAGTTTTATTGCTTCTAAAAATATCTCTATCATAGAGAACAGATGAAAAATGTGCATGATTGTACCCAGAAAAAATTTTCATGGAAGAAATTTTGGCCTCACCAATTGCGAGGTCGCCGAGAAAAAGGTCGAAATTTATGCCCCCCTACGATTGAAATGAATCAATGTTTAATTCAGGGATTTATGAGTCTTTAACTTACAAGGTCCATTGCCACGACAGACGGATTAAACCATGTAATATTAGCATCAATAAACCCCTTCTGTGGCTGAAGAAACCTATATGAATCAATCCTAATGCCTTGGAACCCACCCATACCTAAAAAGCATTAGTAAGAGCGAGAAATTGTTCATGTGGGGTTAAATATTGTTTACAATTGATATTAATTTTTTTCATTATATCTGTGGAGGCGGTGAATCCATTGGCCCGAACTTGTATATCGCCTTGAATGATTGAGCGCATTCCTTTTCTATCCTCATATGGGCCCCATACCAATATCTCAACCATGTCCCCAGGCCTCCAGAAGCCAGATTTTCTGGCCTCATTGTCATCGTCATGTTCATAATTACCATCATCATTATCACCTCTTGAAGTAAGTATGATGTTCCCATTGCCTTTGGAGAAACTGAGTTTCTCGGACAAATACAGCAATCCTAGCTTTGTATATTCGTGGCCGCCGTACACTTCGGATCTATTTCTGCTATTTTTTTTCTTTGAATGATAAAAGTCGTAGTTGTAATCATTATCAGACTCAAAAGTGAAAGATGCCGGTTGGATGTGTATGCGGGTGTTGGCATACGACTTGACCACTAGTTCAAGTTCCACACTAGTATAATTATACGTGACATCACTAACATGAAATGCTGCGACCTCAACAGTTGTTCCATCGGCCTTCTCCCTCATTATATCTGGGATAATAAATATTAATCTAGAGTTTGTCAATTAGCTGTCGTGCGTATGCTAAAAGAGAAAATCCAAAATCATCATGCTATGTTTATATACTAACATTATGATTATTGATAAGAGCGATGATATCGCGATGGCTCCCAGGCTTGCATACTTCCAATTCCGAACAAAAAACTTGAAAAGTGGTATTGGATTAATGTAATTGAGAATCTTCAGAAGGTTATTCATAGAAAACTTGCTTGGCCTCGCAAGAGTCATATGTATTACTGGGGCTGAGGGCATAACTGGAGTTGCTGGCATTGGATCCAAATCGACCATTTCAAATATACCATCTGCACCGAGATAGCGGTGGTCGCGCCGCATACCCGGGTGGGGACCCTCACTCATATCGTCGGAGAGTCTTAGAAACGTAGGGTCAGGCCCCAAAGAAAAGGCTGAGATTCGTGACTTCTTGTTACGGTTACGGTCTTGACTCCCCTTATTTCCGTTACGATCAGGGGTATTATCAACTTCACTGTCTGCCTTGCCCCTAGAGGATAGTTCCATGCGAATGTTGAGAGGTTGCGAGCTTGTATTGCTTTTCTTCTCTGCCTGACCAAATATTCGGTTCGAATTTCCGTTCAATCTACCACTGTCATCTGAGCTAAGAGAATATTCATCTAGTGACTCGCGATCAACATGATTGTATGGGCTCAGTCTACTTGACGAGCCCTGATAATTGCTTGGACCTGGTTGTCCAACTTTATCATGTTGTCCCAATAGATCCTTCATGACATTATAGCTTGTTGGAGCTAATAACGGCGCCTGGATGGGTGATTTCCCTTTAGTATCTTTATCATCATGGGGGGAAGGGGGAGGGGTCAAAGGCGGCGGCCCCGGGTTCTGCCCACTAGGTGCATAAAGCTGTTGTTCTTCAGCTGTACTAGCAACAGATGTTCGTGGGGATGGTTGAGGTGGGCATAGAATGCATCCTTCGTAATGCCGATCTCTTGGAATCGTTTCGGTTTCTGAGTTTTTCCCTTCTAAGTTGAACGTTTTTGGAGCCTTTCTCCAATTTGTAAGAAATCCATTCCTACCAAGAAGTTTGAACTTGGAATATTTGTCCTTCACTGGCAAGTTCTCTGGGATGGTGGTGTTAGGGGCTGGCTCACTCCATGGTGGTCTGTGGGGGCAGTTATTTGCGTGGACTAGAGACCCTTCCCTTGCAGATTCGTCAAGAATATTTGGAGCGTATTCATTACTTGAACGTCTGGAGGAGCTCAAGGTAAGCTGCTTCCTATGACCATACGCAAGGCCATGGCTGATATCTTCCGCAAGATCGTCAGAGTCGTATTCACACCCGGTTAAGGAGCCCTCCTCGGGCCCAACGACCTTTTCGACAACGTGGGGAAGAACATGGTTTTTATCTTTAGCATCTGAATTCTTAATGTGGTCAGTTCTTCGTCCTGTGTGGCTGGCGTTTTCCTGGCCAGGCAGTTTTAGCTCTAGCAATCCTTTTGTCCCGGTACCAGGTCTGGACGGGAATGAAAATACGGGAGTATTCTCATCGTGTCGATAGCTCAGATTACCACTTGTAAGGCCAACGCTATGGATCGCTGATGTCTGTCCAGATATCAATGTTTGCTCCCCGGTGAGGGGTTTGCGTCCTCCGCTCGAGTGTGAGAGCCATATATCTCCTGTAGGAGATCTAGAGTCCGCTGCAGAGGCTGGGCTTTCCGGAAGCGGGGGAGGCCCGCTGAGTGAAATGTGTGTTTTAGTACCTACCAAATCCTCTCTGTGTCCATAAGAGGTCGTAATTGACGGTGAAAGTGCCGGATCAATGATCAGCTCCTCCACTCGTGGCTGATCTGATGACATTTTTAATGGAAGTTTATCCAGTTTTATTAATTGGGTAAAAAAATGGGTATTGAGAGAGGAAAAAAAGGGAGTTGTTCTAATTGGAGCAGTATGGTTTAGGTAACGAGAAGAAACCAGGCTCGGTGAAATGAAGGATGGGTTTTGATATGACTTGGTTTAGTGAGCAGTAAATTCAAGAGTAGCAGGTTGAGAGGGGACTGTACGAGGAAATCGTTGAATTCAAAATGAACGAACGAATTTTCTTGAGGTACTCTCAGTTACTATTGTCCTTAAATTCTCAATGTGAGTGAGAGAGGATACACTATGGGTGACCGTAGATGATAAAAGATGGATGAGAAATAAGGTGTGAGTATGTGAGATTAGTGGAGTAGTGGAGGTGGGGAAGGTGGGGTGTGAAGGTTAAGAGGGAGGAAGAGAATACAGTATATCAGAAGAGAGATGTGGACTAGAATGGAGCTAGCGGCTCAATTCTCAGATGACAATACAAAAGGCAAATTTTTGGGTATGCCACTAGGACTGGCTACTGGAAAAGCCACGAGAAAAGGTGCTGGACGGTCTACTGAACGGTTCACTAGCCAAGACATTCAAAGAATTGGCTACATGTATAAACTCAACATGCATATGACCGATACCTAAAGGCTCTACGAGGCCCAGTAATTGAGACACTGAAATATATCTAAATTCTATTTTTACTATATTTATGCACCACCCATTTAGGTATTTAAAGTTCTAGAGTGGAAGAAGTATTCTTATATATCCGAAACATCTCCGCCTACGGCCAAGACCAATTACGGTGTTCATAAGATGTATATTACTTCAAGAAAAACAATGCCCGTTGTTCTGGTTCCTACGAGACTAAATAGAAAAATGGTTAGAGTCATCCCTTATTTGCGCTTGTGACTGGCTGTAGTTATTTCCGTCATGAAACATGATTCGACGATGAAGAGTTGTCAGCGCATGTACATAATGCACACGTACTTTAAAAATTTGCATGTAGTGCATACTTATCCATCTACATACAAGTATATACATGTAGTTAGTCACATACAGTACCAAGAAGGGTGGGATCACTACGGTATTCTCGTTGATACGCTAGCAATGCGGTAAGAATACGGTATCTGTACAGTACTCTTCCCCTAATGCCGATTTAATTCGGTATTTGTCACTAAATTCCGTAGTCCTATGGTAGTGATTTCACCCCATTTTTTCATACTGTACTTCATATGTAGATGCAATTTAGTCCTCTAAGGCGGCACTTGAATTATTAGAATTGTCTCTAGACCGCGGGTGTGTTCGTTCTGTGGCGCTAGCGCTGCTTGCTTAGTAGAATTCAATATCTGATTATAGATGCGAACTAGGTCAATACAAACTAAGTACATGTACCATAATACATACTAAAACAGAAATGAAATTTCTAACCTTATTCTACTAGAAAATCAACCCTAGGTCTCATCTACTAACTATTAAACGCGTGTTCATCTTTTGGTGTAACTTTATACTATATTGGGCCAGTACATACGTACGGATCATGGAATCACTTGCGTGCACATATAGTTGTTTACAGTGCAGGCTATGAAATTATCCAGCCACGGGTGTATCACAATCAGTTTGTTGGGTCCTCCTCTTTATCATCTCAAACTGCATACCTCTCCATTTTCTATATCACTTCTATAGACGGGATTATTTATCTCAATAATTTGCTCTTGCAAGGACTTGGTGGTATTAACGAAAGGTGACTACATGTCGTTGTATCTGGGACAAAGACATAGACGTCACATGTACCAAACGAGCAACACATTTCTGCTAGTGAAGTTGTAACTTTAAAGCTATATATCTGTACATGCATAAGATATCGTACTGTCAAATACAAATCCCAATACCGTGCCTACCGTACACCGAAGACAAAATAGAAAAGAAAGAAGAAAGAAACGAAAAAAACACGGTCAAAGCAGAGTCCCCAATTCATCAAACAAGAAAAAAAGCCCGCCCATATCTGTTTCAGCCTGAACCCTTGTACGTGAAGAATCTTCTCGATTCTTCAACATAGTCTCGTTTCTACACAGTAGACTCATATTTAAGCTGTCTTCTTCCAGATGGCCTGAAGCCCGATCAAAGAGCTAATGGTTCCGGCCATTCCCACAACTCCATCATCCAAAGCAACATATCCCAATGCGCTAGCCGGGATAGTGACGTCGCAAATGTCTGATACCATCTGGGTAATAGTCGCCTGTCTTTCCTTGACTAATTTCTCACCCTCCACTTTTCCTTCTGCAATTGTTTTCACGATACCCCTCTCTCTCTCGCGAAGTGTATACAACGTATAGGCCCCGCTAACAAGCGAGAATACTAGACCCACAAACCAGGCCCGGGATGCTTCTGCGGCTAGTTTCTTGCCGGCGGCAAACTTGTAGATTCCGCTACTATCGAGGAACGAGGCCGCATCGAATGTGAGATAAGTGAAGTAGCCAAGCTGGCGACCGACGGCGCAGTAACGCAAGACGGGGTCAAGGGATTTGTTATCCATAGCCTTTTATTATCACATTATTATCAGCTCAAGTGTCGCGTTACCAAAGAATCTATGATACCATACCTGAGATGCAGCTTTGAAATGCTCAACGTTTTTCCCAAGACGCATCACCTTTCTCGTTGAGGCAAACTGCTTTTTGATTGCCTCGAACGGTGCGATCATATCCATTTTATACCCCTTCCTAAGGAGATAGAACGAAAGAAAACGCGCCAGGTACTGTAACGTCCTCAACGCCTTGTCCCGACCAGCTGTTCCCCTCCCACACCGTCGTCAGCCTTGACAGTATTTTGATACTGGGCTTGAGTGCCCATGTTAGATAGGATTGAGGTTTACCGGTCGATGAGACGAAGCGGATGTAGTGTGCCACCGTGGGGTGGTAAACGAGCGAATCTGCGACCATTTCGAGTGTTGTTGTGGGGAAAGTTCAGTAATGTAGTTCTGCTGAAACTTGGCAGGGTACCAGTATGAAGGTTCAAGTTGAGTTCACGCTGAGGATAAGCGACTGGATCTATGTGAAGCTACGGAATAAAGTAGATACTGGAGGAACAGAAGCTGAATGGTCTGAGTGAGATGTTAATAATAAAAGTTAAGAGGTGGTGAAGTGGAAGTCTAGGTAGAGAGCAGTGAATCGTGGGTTGATGTGGTTGGAAGTCCGAAGCACGTGAAGGGACAAATTGTGGGGATAACCCGAGGAAAGAGCATTTCTTGGCAAATTGTGCGAGCGAGCTTCGGCGGGGCCAACCGCCGATATTGATGATATCCGTAGCGGGCCGAGGTACAATTTGGAGATAGATAATAACAAGCCTACAGCTACATATAATCAATATAATATGTTTTTATGATGTACGTGTATGTAAGTACAGTATAGGGTACCCACGCTAGGCGCATGTATACTACATGTAACTATTGTACATACATGTAGTAGTACGTACATACCCCATACAACTTCATGTCCAAGTGCTTGATCAGAGTACTCCTACATACAACCGTTGGGTATTATTCTCATGTCATTTCGGTTACGCATATATCACGTGCTAATCGTACTCATGGACAATCACTCGTCCTGTGCCTCCACCTGCCAAGGAGAGCGGCGCTGTGACCAACTTTTAAGGTTTGACACACCACCCCTCCGGAGCGGAGTGGAAAATCCGGGAAATGATTTTCCAGCAACTTTTTTGGTATCTGTATAAACTGGAGTTTTAACCTTTTATATACGGGCCTATAATAGACTAGGCCAGGGTATTCGAGACTTTGAGATTATTAATTATCTCCACTGTTTATATTATGATATCATTTTGATTTTGTGGGTTAGAAACACCCACATAGCTAGGAGTGTTAATTATCATATGCACGTCTAGACTGTCTAGTCCCTACATGTAGCTTTGACACCAAATAGACAGAGCTCAAATATATATATTCTCTAGATCTCGGGGAATATCTAGTAACTTGGAATCTTGTTAGGGAGGTATCTTCAGAATATCTCTCTATATGTCGTGACTCGAGTTTTACGCATGAATTGAAAAGGCTGAGAGTAATTATAAATTTTGTTCATGGGTTTCATTATTTATACACATTATATGAATAGTAAACCTGTCAGACTTCCATCCCCACCCACCCCCATCTTCAAATTCCCTAGAGAAACAGTCGAAGACAAGGGCCGAGATCATAGCCACCCACGCCGAGGCGGAGGCAAAGCGGCGTCACTCTTGGATGGGGAGGATAAACCTCATCCCCCAGGTTGGAGATTCTGTGGCTCTGGTAAAGAGTTCAGAAGAGGCGATTTACTATAGAAATGATCCTATGAAGTAAAATCGCATAGTGAGGAAAGAGGGGGGCGGGGAGAGGGCCACTTTATAGCCCTGATGGCCCAAGGCACATCGGCACATCGGCAAAATTTTATCCAGAATCTTACATGTATGTGGTTTGGTGTGGCCTGGGCAGCGAAAATTTTTTCAGTAGAGGTTGACTAATATACAGATAGTGTTATTGGACTAGTTGCCAAGAATAATCAATCACTTGTACGACACTTTTATTCCTTTTTCCCATTCGATACATGTATTTATTTAGGTTTTTGAGAACTATATATATATGTAGTCAGTTTCAACCGGACGTTGAATTTAAAGGTATTGGCATATAGTAAATATAAATTTACCTACAGACAAGACAATGAACTCAGGTCTTAGTTAGCCTCTGTAATATATGTAGCTATCTCACCATAGGGTTTCTTTGCTGGAAATAATGGCCAAATAGCGTGTGTGTAAATATTAATATGATGCATAATGGTGCTATATAGAAGGCTCGGAAACCTCGTGGTAAAGTCACTTTGGGGACAACGAGGAAACTGGTTGAACGACGGACAGGGATTTTTGGCGGACAAAGCACAGGCGCTCAGGCTGGTATCTAATCCTGAAACCTGTGTTTTCGTCGTTGCCCCGGGTTCGTCGTTGCCCCCAAATTGGCTTTACGTTATTAGGAGCAAAGTTATCATTACCCTTTTATTGGGGTTATACAGCACAAAATCGATACTACAAATTAACAAGGAGTTATATACCGGATTACAGCTACCAATACGAAACTAAAGCAGACTTTTAACCCTCTTTAATAAGCCTTCTTTATCTATATGGTTTGATATTGGTCCGGTGTTAATTTCTGCGTTGATAGAGAAATGGCGAGATGCAAAGTTAAATACACGGACCCTTGATATGAGCCATTAGTCGGTAAAGGGGCCCGGCTGTTATCAGGGGAGGCATAAATAGAGTATAAGAAAAGCTAGCGCTAGTTTTTCTTTAGTGGAAACTAGGCGAGAAGTTAGCACCGTAGTATATGTCTATAGATAGAAGGCCTGAGATAGAGGCTTGAATCTGCATTACGTTGTTCCTATAATCGGGGTGTATATACTGGACTTATATTGGTCATAGAAAACTTATAATCAGAAGAGGCCCCCTAAAAGTCTGGGTGATAATGAATGGAAGCCACTGATTTAATTGAGCCAGAACGGGCTGATAAAACCCAGTGGACAGCTAGCAGATATATATAGCAATTTACATATGGTAAACAGCTCTAGACCACTAGTCCTAAGAGAGATAATATAAACAGTTGATCTTATCAGTGATTTCGGGAAATTGGGGGGTTTCCAAGATAACGACACCCATCAGAATCAATATATCAAAATCCTCACATGATGTATATATCTCGCTGACTAAACATCGGAATTGCTTCCGGCACCGCATCCGTACCCCGCTATTTATCCTCGGGATCACCTGTCACAGCTTCAAATTTTATCTTTAATACCCAGGGATCGTCCCTTCGAGAGAGCACATCACTCGCCAACACCTCCTCTCTCCTTCGACCCGGACAATACAATTCTCTCCCCTCATTGGAGGCAAGCTAGTTATCTATAAGTTTTACGTCAGTTCCCTATCCAAGGCTTTCTCCGTATCATTGGTGAGCCACTACCCCAGTTTCGTGCAGGAATGATAATTCTGACAAATACCTCTCATGGAATCAGGCCCCAGCTTCCGTGTTTAGTCGCCCACTCCTTGACCTTCTAGCTGCAAAGGAACCATAGGGGCTGGAGTGCTTTTTCAGCAGCCCTTGGATGTTCCTTCTGTTGAGCCGGTCGTTTGTTTAGTGATATTTCATGAAGTACTAGTAGAGTCTTGGCACTCATCCCAGGTTACGACAACGAGATGATATTTTGATTCAAAACTATGTAAAATCATAGTATCTAATTGAAAGAATATCGGGATGTCAAGATACACACGAATAGATAAAAAAAATCAAGACTCGACAGCTAGGGACGAACGGGGTCAAGTTGTTGGGGTTATGCAACCTCTGGGGTTTCGGCATGGGGAAACTTTAATACGAGGCTACGCGATGCCGCATTCAGGAACAGCGCGGACCTCCCGGCTACGGGGGTGGGAAAAAAAAGCGGGGAGCGGGGAATGTCGGCTTTTAACAGAGCTCCCAACGCGCTAAGTTGACCTCTATCACACGTCTACCGAACTTCAGTGGTCAATTGAGCGAGTCCCGATATCACCCTTACAGATCGCTTCCCTGCCCGGTACAGCATCAAAAACAAGACTGCCATTTTCTTTGATCAGATGGATCCACATTATTATCCAACACCGACCGCCCCCGAGGGAACCCTCCCTCCTCCTCCTCCCCCCCCTCCCCCTCCTCCACCTCCTCCTCCACCACCACCTCCTATTGACCAACAGCAACAACAGCCTGGAACGAAACGCCCCCATGCCTCGGCGGTAAAGTCAAGGTCTGCCTCCAGCTATCCACGAAAAAGAGCTGTCAGCGCGTGTCTGGTGTGTCGCGGCAGAAAGACGAAATGTGACAACCAGCGACCACAGTGCGGGTTCTGCCGACAGAATGGTGCCGAGTGTGTTTATGAAGCTGAGAAGCTCGCTACGTATGAGACCAACTTCTTTGCGTCGATTAACAGTCACGTGTAAGCTTTCGAGTGTGATAGATTTGTGTGTTAACGGGTCGTATTTTTTTCCTCTTCAGGTTCGACGCGGCTTCACTGGCCATTTTGGACAGGCTCTCTAGGATAGAGGCGCTACTAGAGGTTCCTTCAAACAACCAGCCTACGAGTCACCCTTCTCCTCATGCATCATCTACGAGCGGAGGTGCTGTAATTCCGAGTAATGCGACTATGATGACACATTCACCTGGGCTCAGGGGCTCAGGTCATCCAGCAGAGGCGACAGAGTTTATTCATATTTCTATAGCCATAGCTGCGGCATCGAGGGTAGAGAATGTGTTACAATGGCCTGCATTTCTGGGGAAAATTACAACAGAAGATATTTTGGCACCTGTTTTCGCTTACGTAGGAGATGAGTCGGATGATGAGGATTCCGAGGAAGCTGAGGGGCAAGCTTGGAATAATAATAATAACTACGAGCATTCGATGGATCATCAGAACGGACAGCATGATCACCAGGACGGGGATTATTATAGCCCCAGTGTCAAAAAGGGACCAATGTATGTGGATGAAAAGGTTTTGCTACAAAGCCCAGGGGGACTTCCAGCTCTAGTTAAGAGGTTCTTCGCAAACGTCCACACGAAAAACCCCATCTTGGATTCGAGTGAGTTGGAAAAGTACGTCAACCATGTAGAGCGCGCTGGGGAATTTGGCTGGACTGGAAAGGCTTGTTTACTTGTGAGTCGGGATCCCGCTTTCATCCGATCGTTAATTTTAACAAGCCAGTAGCTTCTAGTTTGCGCCCTTGGATCTCTATCGGCGCCCTACAACCCAAAATCAATGCCTCGTATGTCGGAGACACCGACAGCCCGGACTGTGTACCCTTCTACAGAAATCAGTCAACGCTTTTTTGCGGCCGCCAAGAAGCGATTAGGGATCGTGATGTCGTCGAACCAGCTTGTCGCTGTTCAGTGCCTATTCCTAACCGGCATATACCACATGTACACCTTCCACCAGTTTGCCGCCTGGAAAATATTCAATGCCGCTTCCGTTTCTTGTGAGGGTTATCTCCACCGCAAGGAGAAATCAAAAACTGGTGATGGATCGTATAACACTCCAGCCATACTTCCGTCAAGCGAACCAACGCGACATCTGGAACAACGGATATATTGGAGTTGCCTCAAATCAGAACTGTGCATCCCCCCCCCCCCCCCCCGCTTCCCCCTCAGTCACTTTCATGAACAAAGATTTCAGCAGAGCTAATTCTACCTTCGCCTTTTAAGCGAATTGTGCGCAGAACTCGACATCCCCAATTCAAATCTCCATGAACTCGAATATCCACACGCATTTCCTTCCCCGCCGCGAGAAATCTCAACATCGCGGGCATTCCAATCTTCAAACTCGTTTTTCGAGCAACCCCGCACTGCCTACGCCCCTGAGGATCACCAAACAGATGAGCACTTGCAAGATCAGAAAACTTGGTTCTACTACTTGGCGGAAATTGCGCTTCGAAAGGTCGAAATTCGAATGTCGGTTGTATTCAAGCAGCGCACACCACGATCATCAGGGCACCATGACGGAACGTCAACGTCAACTTCTATAGGCGAGGATGACAGCACAGGCCAACCAACCATAGATGACCTTCTTCAGACGGCCAATGAATTCGAGTTGCAGCTCGACCTCTGGTTAACATGTCTCCCCCAAATTCTGAAGTTTCCATCCGATCCTAGTTTACCCTGTGGAGACGAAAGGTTGCAGTACCTGCGTCAAAGGTATTGGTGGAATCTATCGCGCGTGTACCGGCCGTTCATCTACTACCTCCTCCACTATCAACACGCATCGCGGCACTCAAAGTACCACATGATGGTGAATTATGCGAAGAAGGGGCTGGAAATTGACATCAATTTTATCCTATCGAACGTGATAACCCACCGGCACCACGGAGCGTGGCTGACATTGAGGGCGTTGACGAGCAACAGTGTGATAATCCTAGTGGTGAAGAAAAGGAGGATTCTGGACCCCATGCCGCCCAAATGGGCCGAGGCGATCACCCTGGCAAAGAGTTGTCTGTCGTATTGGGAGAGCGAGGTCCGGGACGCGGGGAAGCTGAAGGAAGTGATCGAGAAGGTTGAGGTTAGAATACCGGAAGGCTAGATCTGTCAACGGGGGGGGGGGGGGGGCGGGGGCGAATTGACGAATCCACGATGAACGGGAATGCGTTGTTGGTTGGCGCGTGGGTGGAGGCCAATTTTATTAGGGTTCTCTCTCTCTCTCTCTTTTTTTTTTTTTTTTTTTTTTTTCGTTATCTTGTACGCACATGGGGTGGAGGCGGGGCGTTCAGGATATTTTTTGTAGCGTTTGGGTGATTGTGTTTCTTCGACTTTCTCTTTCTCTTTAGGCCATTTTGTTTTTTGAGAGGGTACACGAGAAAACTCTTTCATTCCTTTTAATGATGATGTATAAGTACATACATATATATACTCCCTAGTAGTAGCCATGATTTGATGCTTTTTGTCCCTTTCTTTTATTTATCGTCTTTGGCTTTCTTTCTTTTTTTTCTACCCAGCATTTTGCTAATTTATTTAGCAAACAAAAGCACTGTAGGTTAGTAGTCGACGCCCCCAATTTGAGGTAATCCATATTTTTGATATGACATACATTTATCTACAATTCAAGACAAAAAAAACTCTCTGGTGGTTGGTTGTGGTGGTTGGTGGTTCATGCCGCGTAAGCCCGGAATCTGCCAGACTGTCAAGCAAAGCAAAGCGCCTTTGGCCATCAAGAATCATATCCAGCTTAAGCTTCCCTTTTCTCTTCCTCCCCCCACGAATATCGTCTCTACTCCCGTTTTCATTTTTCTAGTCTGTACCACAACGGGTAGCACTGGCACATTGCTCCGCGCGTTCTAGAAGATGTATCTTGGCAGGCTCCCTCTTCGAGATGCCAAACCCGGAATCTTCCTAATTAGGTTAGGTTAGGTTGGTGCGGTTCCTGCAGAGCTGATGCACGACGGGTTGTCACTCACTTGTCAGGCAGACATGCCGACCATGGAAGGGGTGGTTTCGGATGTGATGTGATGGAGATGGAGATGGAGATGGAGGGATGGAGATGTTCATCGTGCTAGTGGGAGAGAGAGGGGGCTTTGCTTTGCTTTTGCTTCATTTTTGGTTTACATATCCGCGTACAAAATACAATGTTTACGAATAATTCTCGCCGAAGTGTGGCCTAGTGGTGATTCACTAGGCTACATACCGATGACACCAAGGTTGATACTGATCACATAAGTCTTTTGCGCGAAGGGCCTATTTTATTAACTACATTGTATAATGATACATTACACGCGTCGCTTACATAATCCCTTCGCTTTCTCCTATCGGGTCCCGTAATATTATTCCCTGAATAGTAAATTGGTTACCACACCCGGGAAAACTCTATCCAACGCGGCGCACATGCAGTCCACCAGGATGGAATAATCCTTCATCCACCTCTCTTTGGCTTCATCCATCATATGAAAGAGTACATCCATCTCCCCTGTGACCTGAAACGCCCCATCGTAGATGGGCATTTGCCAGGACTCTCCGGTTGTAATCAAACCATACACAACCCCTCCACCATTGTAATCTCTTGCATCTTTCAAACACTGTTTCATAGCCTCTCCAGTAGAATTCATGATAAGGACGAACCTATCTTCCCCCACGGAAATCCGGTCCATCACAACAAATTCCCCTATGCCTCCTGTCTCATTGTCTGCGGATACAATCTCTTTCTCCCTCCGTAAGCGTACGTTGCGTCCCGTCTTGCGCAATTGCGTCTGAATTCGGCGACTATCGGATACAACATCAAGTCACTAACATTGAAATCTGGATTTGCCTCCGTAGGGTACCCTTCGAGCTGAAGACATTGCAGTATATTGTAATAAACCATCTCCTTGGTCTTCAAGACGACATCCCCTTCAAGGCTATGCTTTGTGTTTGCCAACATTGTATCGACCGATATCGCTCTGAGGTCTTCCATCGTGAGGCCGAGTCTCTGCTCCGCCTCTGGAATGGTCATCTTGTTATCGTCACCCATCCTGTGTATATTAATGCGTCAGTGTTACTTCTCGCCGACCGTAGGAATGGAATAGGGAGACACCTTCTATATCGTCTAGGGGATCCCGCTCACAAGTACCCACCTACGGTAGGGCCCCTCTATTTTCATAAAGAAAATAGATTAGATTAGATTAGATGTCTTGGCACAGTAGTTAAGCCACCGTGGCCGTGCAGTGTTCCACTACCCCTCGTTCTACGATTACTCCTTCCCTCATACAGTGTTCGGGTATCCCACCTGTGTTGGGGCCCTTATAAAACAAAAATATTACTTCCCGTCGACTGTACCTACATATCTCCATGTGCCACAGTCAATAACCCCCGCGCCGCATCCATCGTCCCCCTAGTTCATCTCCGCCAAACCGCTGTGTATGTATGTAGCTGGGCGGTTACCTATCCGGCCGCGCTGTTTCCGTAGCTTGTAGTCTTTTTTTTGAGGTAAGCGGGACTCGGCAACCCCAAGCAGCGATGGTAGACCAGTCCAGTCCCAGCCACCCAAGCTGTGTGTGTTGTTTTTCTTTCTGGAGCGAGACACAGCGGTGATTACGAGGATGAGACCCCCCCCCCCCCGGCTAGATCGCATCGTGCCTTGCAGCCAGGGTATCTACGGTACTAATCGTTCTCAGTTTGAGGGAGAAAAAAAAACATCCATGATGGACGGGTTCGCGCCTGTTTGAGAAAATTGGTTGTGCTGCGTCATTTGTGCAACCAGCTTGATTTTGTTTTGTGCAGGGGGACGGACGTTCTGTTCTTGTCCTTTTTTTTTTACCAGCCTTCTGATTTTCGGACAGGGCAGGGAGCGTGGAGATGGAAATAGATACATTATATATTGGGCGCCCTCTTTCTTTTCTTTTCATGGTGTATGTGTGTCGATGTATGTTGGAACGATTGTATTTTGTATGTTTTTTGTGACGAGTCGAACGAGATACTAAGCTATCACGATTTTAACCAACGGAACGAGACGAGACGAGGCGAGGCGAGGCGAGACGAACTGTCAACGTGCTACTGTTCTGATCTGATCTGACCTGATCCGAGACGAAAGACGAAAGACGAAAGACGAAGAACGAAGAACGTACCTGGACGATTTCAAAGGCTATACGGACGGACCGATTCTATTCCTTTCACGACGTCTCGACGCATTTCAAGTGGAGATTCCGAATTCTATTGCCCTCACGAAGGAATATCGATTAATGAGACATTAACGGAACATTCTACGAACATCTACGAATTACTTGAGCGTTGTTGTTAACTTGTGATGATTGTTTGACCGCTATACTTTACGTACGGAATATCATTGTCACTTTTTACGCCTTCAGACGATCACCACGAGAATCACCATCACGAACACTTGATACTATAGCTACTCTATCTACACATCCCAAAAAAACACCCAAAAAACCAAAAATGCACTTCACCGCCCTCTCCACCGCTCTCCTCTCCCTCTCCCTCCTCCTCACCCCCACCCTCGCCAACCCCTTCCCCGCCGCCCCCACCACCCCCATAATCCACGGCCTCCACATCCGCGCCCCCACCCCTCAAACCACCTGCGCCCCCAACTCAGGCACCTCCAACACTGGCTGCGGCAACTCCGGCGTCGGCAACTCCGGCACGGGCAACTCGGGCGTCTGCCTCTCGGGGACGGGCGAGTCGGGGGTCGGCGACTGCAGCGTCGCCGCCGAGGCCGTCGCAACAAGCGTCTACGTGCTGCAGTCGGCCACCACCGTCTTCCTGGTCTCAACGGTCACGGTCGAGGGCGCATCCGTGGTCACCACCGTCCAGAGCGTCTTCCAGGCCGGCGCCACGGCAACGCAGACTATCGTCGTGGACGACGGAAGGTATAATCGCCCTGGGTGTGCGTACTGGCGCACGCAGGGGTATGTGTGCTCGGATGCGGGGAGGGGGGTCGAGGTGTCGAGGTGGGCGGCCGCGGTGCTGGTGGGGGTTGTGGCGGTTGTGGCGGTGTTGTAGATGGGAAGGTACGTACATTGGGTTGGGTTGGGTTGGGTATGATAAATGAGGCATGAGCATGGGGCATGGCGTTTAATGTTTTTTTCTTTTTTTTAGTTTAGTTGTATAGCTTTTTATGGACTTTATGTGCTTATGTTTACGGCTTCGTGTTAATGCTTCATGTCTATAAGTTGTTGATGTCTTTTTTTTCTTGTTTAGCTCTCTACAATGGGGCTGGACACATCATGGGTGGAAAGCTACATATGAAGTATCTATTGCGTACTGTATTTAGTATAAGGTGATTGCTACTTATATATAATGCGATTTACACGTCAAGCCAACTGATCTACTGTTCGTGAGAGTATAGTAATGAATGAGATTACCAGCCCATATATATATACACCTTCGACCTAAATCCAGTGCACTCTTTAATTTAGTACATCCATACCACCAAAGAGATAGTAATTACATCAGTACATGTCCGTTGTTGTCGTTGCTCTAATTCTGCCTCCACAAACCGCAACGCGACGACGTCAATGATCACAACCACCTCATTCCGCGCCTTCACCACACATCACTCGTTCACACTGTCCACCACCACCACCACCGCGCATCACTCGCCCCGGATCCCCCGCTAACCCACATGTATACGCAACCACCAACCTCAGAGCCTCATGAGGTCACCCCACCCCCCCCCGCCTCCCACCACCCGCGAAGTTCTAGAACAAAATGATGAAATAACCACGCATTGCCCCCCTCCCTATCATAGATACACTCCCCCCCCCAAAAAAAAAAGGTTCCAGCCCTCGACTTTCAGACCAGAAAAAAAAAAGAAAGAAAGAAAGGGCGATTGTCATATAGAATTATATATTAATTATGGAGACGATCAGGAAATCGTTGCAGGCGATCAACATCACCAGCCCCGACTCGGAGGGGGAGGAGGATGGTGGCGAGAATCGGGGACAGCAGCAGCAACGGCGGGAGGAGGAGGAGCTTGAGCATGGGCATGAGAATGAGCCGCTAGGGGCTGGTGATAGGGTTCTTCTTATGGGTAATTACTTTTGCTACTACTACTCCAAATACGCGGAGGGGAAAAAAATGGACACATCGCTAATTATTGTAATAATACGAATTTTTTAAAAAAAAATATAGGCGCCAATGGGTTTATCGGGGGCCACATTCTGAAAACACTTTTGGAGGAAGGACTTAAAGTCAAAGCGGTCGTTGGAACCCGAAACGAGGAGATGATGGTTAGGCGCCTGTGCACTGGGAGCGAGGAGCGGGTTCAGGTCATAATTGCGAGTGGCGGTGTTGTGGGGGATAAATCTGCAGAGATTATGAGTGGTGTTTCCGGGGTTTGCCCCCCCCCCCCCCCCAATTGAGTTTTGTGGGGGAGGTTATTCTTACTTATGCCAGAAGTAGGCCGTCATCACTGCCTGCCCTCACCAAAACTGGGATCAAAGGCAGGAGTCCAATATCGTTGGAATACTGGACTCGATACGCGATCATAATCCGATGATCAGACGGGTTATCCTCACGTCCGTTATGAATGACCTCAACAGAGATCGAGAAAGTAGCGATTGGGACCCTGTATGCACCCACTCCCCTCTCCTGCCTTGGGGCAATAAAACTCAAGCCTAACTAACCGCCATGTTAGACTGCAGCCGCAGCCCTCAAAACCTTGCCCCCAAAAACACCGATAGAGCGTGCGGCGTGGAAATATATATCCGCCCACTCCCCAAACTTCACTCTAGCATCCGTTATTGTGCCGGCCCTGTTCGGGCCCTCTGCTCACGACCCGCCCACAACCGAGCCCGCATCCGAGATTCTCCGTTTCATCAGAGGCACTAGCGGCACAGTCCCCGTAAACACCATGGGACCATGGTCAGACGTAAGAGACGTTGCCAAAGTACATGTTGCGGCGCTGATGAGAGGGGGCGCCAGCGAGAAGGGCGGGGAGGACCGCTTCTTTGCCGTTGCGGGGATGTACAACTCCAAGCAGATCTGCAAGGTTATTGAGAAGTGGTTCCCACAGCTTATCGCGGAGGGACGGACTCCGAGGTCCGGCAGCGTTCCAGGCGCATTTGAGGAGGAGATGTGGGAAGACGGCATGTTGGGTAGCCAGTATGAGGGTGACAATAGGGTGTCCGGCGAGCTGGGGGTTAGTATGAGATGCCTGGAGGAGTCTGTTGTCGATACTGTGGAGAGCCTATTGAAATTCGAAGAGGTGGTCAAGGGACACGGCAAAGGCGTGGCTCTGGAGGCGGGAGTAACGCCAACTGGTGGCCCAGGATCATCTCGCCATCTGAGTAGTTGTACGTGCGGTGAGTGTGCAACTAGGACTAGGCACAGGAGGACCAGTGTGGATGAGTTGGACGAGAGTACCTTGGAGGAGGGCGTGGACAAGGATAACCTGTACACACTTGTGGAGCAGGCATATGAAGGCTCGGTATCGAGCATGGAGCCTGCTACCTCAAACATCCCACGCAGTCTTGCGGGGGGTGAGGCCATATGTGTTTGTGCCCCCGGGGATCAGTGTACCTGTGTAGAACGGGGAATAGTGGAAGAGCAACCAATGGGGACGAGGAGGATCAGTGTTGTGTTGAACAAACCTGACACGGGGGAAATGTTGCGCCACTCGTGAGTTTTTAAAGTTTGATGATCATGAGGTTTATTTTTTTTTGTAATTCGTGTTTGTAGGATGTTAATGTATAACTAGTATATATGTAGGGCTATGAGTCGAGTGTCGAATTAATGTCTTGTTGTGTTGATAATTGGTTTCTCTTCTGAGTTCATCTTCTCGACTCTAAAAAGGCGCGGCGCCACTTCCGTCGAGTGATCCCCGGTGTCCCGCCGGCCAAGACGGATATTGCCGGAAGAGCCTCCAAACGCCAAGCTGCCAACCTCCAAACTCGCGCATAACTGACCAAAGTGTGGGTGGTGGTGTGGTGGGTGTGCGTGGTAAGGGGGCCCTCAATTACCTCCCGGAGCAGACACGGGGGTGCTTGATTTTCTGCTACTAGGTAAACTTGATCCCTATGCTGGCCGGGTGGAGTTGTATGTATCTACTATATTAACAGGTATCTAGCCGATCTGCTTTCAAACAAAACAAAAAAAAAACCCTTTCGTTTTTTATTATCATGTCCGATCGCGATCTCAATGAAATAGCCCCAGACCAACAACAACAACAACAGCAACAACCAGGTGGTCAGCCTGCTCAACTTCATGAAGCTCAGCTTGCAATCGATGATGGTACTGCTATCTACAACCCACCCACCCACCACCACCACCACAACCTTTTTTTGTCCCCCCCTCCCCCTCCCCCCCTCAGCTTGTGGGAAAACAAATTTAGTACTTACTCGAATAGGCCAAACAGATTACAGTGTCGAGCCGGCAAATGACATCACAGAAGAGCCTGCGAGTCACTCGTGTGCTACGACTGATAGCTCGTCGGATTTGAAAGACTTGTCAACTCCAGTCTCAACGCCTTCCGTTCACGGGGGTCGTGATGGTGGGTATACACCCCCAAGAATTACATAAATGAGCTTTAGCAACATGGAACATTCAACTAAACGTTCATTCTAGAATCCACGGCAGCGGCGACGGCTGAACAAGAGGAAGAAGAAGACACAAGCAACATCAACAACCCAGATTACAACCCAATAGCTACCGTCGATATCGTACCCCATGGCGACCTGATCCTCGAAGTCGGCTCCGACGCCGGCATCGCACGGTTCAAAGTATCGTCCCAGGTACTCTGCATAGCTTCGCCAGTGTTCCGCGCAATGCTCGGGCCGTCGTCAAGCTTCAAAGAGGCCTGCGAGCTCCGAGCCTCTGCGGTATCGTCAGAGCCATATGTACTCCAGCTCGGCGAAGACGATCCACAAGCCCTCGCAGTCGTCCTCAACGCCCTCCACCTCCAGGGTTCCAAGGTGCCAATCTCGATATCGTTCCAGAACCTGGTGGATCTGGCCATCATCTGCGACAAGTATGACTGCGCGCCTGGGGTCACGCTCTGGGCAGATGTTTGGACGGAGGTGTGGAAGAAATATGCGCTCGAGCCCGGCTTCGAGAGGTGGTTGTTCATATCGTGGACATTTGGGATCGACGAGATCTTCATGTCGCTCTCGAAAAAGCTCATCATAGAAGGGGAGTTCGAGTGGAATAATCCAAGGTGCTTGCTGCTGAAAGGTCATCCCATAGACGATATGCTCATCCCGGAACCTGTTATGGGTATGTTTCCCCATCCAGCCAGCCATTACTATTCCTATTCTCTCCGGCTCACATAGGTCCCAACTAGCATCGATACTTGAGCAACGGAGCAATACACTGAGGGATATGCTACAGTGTACATTATCCTACATAGACCGCTACACCCTTGCTTGGGGCCGGACGTTCTGCAGAAGCAGTCGAACAGAAAAATGTGATACCATGATTCTAGGCTCCCTGATCCGAGAATTCCGCTCCAAAGGCTTGATTCCCACCCACGAGGAGTTTCTCCTCCGGAGTATTTCCGACGTAGAGAAAACAATTCGAGGCTTAAAAATCCAGTTCTTCGAGAGTGTGAGTGAGAGACAAGAGCCGTGTACACCATGGACTTTGCAAGGTCCTGCAACTCCCCCGTACTGTTTCAAACACAAGGAGATATCGAATTGCCCGATGACGATGGTGTCGCATGAGGCCACATGTAGTTTTTTGCCCGAGCTGTTTGAGAGGATTGATGATGCGCTGTCCGTGATCGACGGATTGTGCTTAGATGATTTCAAGTCGTCGGAGGCTAGATCGAGGGAGATTGGAGCGGCGAGATGGGAGTCTTTGGTTTACAAGTAGACTTGTGGGGTTTCTAGGTGCATTCCGGAGTATGTGCATTTTTGTTTTGTGGGAAAGTTTAATTGGGTCTTATTGGTTTCATCGGGAGGGGGAGGCTGCGTTTATACATACAAATAATACCATTGAATTAATTATTTTAAGAGACAAGACCTTTACGTTCAGTATTGTAGTGGCAGAATACTTTTATGGCGCTAAAAGGGAAGGGGAGGGGAAGGGGGATAAAATTCTAGCTAGTTTCCCACGGTGAGACAGAGGGAGGATACAAGTTCTACCACGACCGCCCAACACAACTACCACTATTCCTCCGCCACATGAACGTTTTGTCTGGAGCCTGGTAGTACCCGTAAACGTGTACCATCAGGACTAAACATTGAGTCGGGAGTTTCAATGTTAGGGAGTAAAACCTGTAGCAGACAAATATACTTAGCAATTACAGAGATATGTAAACTGTGCCGGAGCAGCATGAACTTACTGCTCTATCAACGTCATATGGAAGACCTCTGTGACGACCTCGAATCTACCTAGTGTCAACATTAAGTTCACTAGGAATGGTCATCAAAGCTTACCTCCATGGCAATGATCACTAGTTTACTGAAGGGAGTAAAGGCGCCGGAGAGTGAACAATTGAGCCCGGGATATCCTAAACTAAGACCAACAGTTCCGCTTGGAGGGAGTAAGCACTTTTCTAGATGGAGATGAAGGATGTTGTACTTACTAGGCGCTGACGACCTCGAAGAACACACTGAAAGCAGTGAATGCCTTTAAAACTCAGTAAGAAAACTACATGTACTTTGGAACTTGGGATAAGTGACATACGTAATCGTTTGCATCCGCAATACGCCCCCCCTCAGCTACGCAGATCAGGAACAGCCCCAGAAATACATACCACAGATCAAATTCGAGTTGTCGTCTGACGTGTGCCATAATGTATTTCCCTTCATCTCCATCATTTGATTCTGATGTACTGTTATCGACATATATCCCTAGTGAATGCTCTTCGTATACATTCGTTCTTCTAATGCTAATCGCAAGCGGAAGGACGGATATATACATCATTACTGTTTCAAGAGTTAGAATAGTATTCGTAAAAGACTTTTACTAAAGGGCATATCTACCAAGGTAACTGCATTGAATGCCTGGATGTAGTTCTCCTAAAGGAATAGATGCTGTGCCCGAAGTTCGAGTGGAGACCGCTTGAAAGAACGCATTTACTATTCGGAGACCAACAGGGAGAGATTTAACGACGGGTGTTTGATACTATATGTGGGAAGTTCCCATCAACCGTTAATCAACCTTGTTTGGGGGGGGGGGCAGAAAACAAAAATCGCACTTACGTCCAGCACAAGAAACAGAACAATATCAGCAAGATTTAGGCCCTAGTGGCTTTAGCTTTGAAGTTTGGACAAGCAGGGCTGAACACGAGGAGATACGTACTATCAATATCCCAAAGAGCCACCATGTGGGCTAAAGTAAATGAAAATTAGCTTTTAACCTTACAATAGATGGTGTGGCTCTGAGATATACCCTGCTAGGAAATAATAACGTGAAACATCGGCGAGGGTGATCAAGGAGAAAATGTAGTTCCTATAATTAATTACCAGCCAATCCAATTATCGATTTTGTAAGGTTACCTACATCTTTTGTGTCGGTGTACTTTTCTGGGCACAGAACGAATAGAACCCAGATAATAAATCTTAGGAATAGGGGGAATCCGGTATTTCTGGGGTGGAGATAGCGATATAGTTAGCTGATTTCAGTAGATCTTTTAGGTCTTGTACACGTATTCTCAGTACCCAACCACAATTAAAAGGCCGCAGAAAATTAATATAAATGCTGCCTTCTGAAAAGAAATGAAAGAATCCGGTGTAAGGGTAAATCCTGTACCGGTATCAGTATTAGCTAAATGCAGGCTAATGCTAAGCACATATACTTATAGCTTACCAACATCGTTAAAACATGTCATAGCACTATAAATTCCCCACCAAACTTTGTTCAATGCAAGACCCTTGACAAGATTACCATATTCCTCGTTTCTTAGAACCCAAGGTACAAGGACTATGATGCCAAGAACATGGAAAACAACATAGTACCCTTGTAGTAGAGATTTTAGTATTAGTTTGTAGCTGTAACACGAGGCAAAAACAACTTATGTCTAAAGCTTACCAATAAGAATCCAGGATAGTGTTTTCAACGACCGGTATTCAATACCCCCAAGCTCATTCCGTTGTTCATCGTTAAGATCGTAGAACTGCGAGTTTCTACCAATACTCGGAGTATACGAGAGATATGGGGCTTTTATTGGTGATGCGGATCTTGAACGGCCACGGCGAGACCTTGCCATTGATCTCGGGGTCGAATTATCGCGGGCCCCAAATCTAGATCTGGAGCGTGGTCTGGATCTTCGACTCTCGATACGAGAAATCCCAAGATCATCTTCTACTGTATCAAGTGAACTTCTGTTCGGTACTGCACCCGATTGTGGAGACTCGAAGTTAATGGGTCTCTCAATATCTACCCAAAGTTTAGCTTGACCTAGAAAATGGGAGCAGCGGAATCACGTACCCTTTTTCTCTTCCGCCCCACCTTCTGCACGAGAAGGAGTGGGTACGTCCCATATGATACGGGGTGTTGTTGGCTCTGTGATACCAGGTCCATCCAAGGCCGCGCTGGTGGCACTAAGGGCAAATAACCAGAGAAAGTTAGACTGGCATAACTGACAGGATACAGTTGAACTAACTTGGCAGCCACGGTATTTGATGTCTCGGTCGTTTGAGTCACACTAACTGGCAGAGGGGGAAGGACAGTGCCAATGTCATCAGGGGACCTTATAGGAGCTTTGCATGAAATGAAAGGCGTCAGATCACACTAGGTTTGAGTTCGGGGTCACAGAATACACACCTCCTCCTCGCTCAACAACGTAATTGTCGCTAACCACTTCCTTTGAACGTCGTGCTAAGGAGATCGTACGACGAAACTCTCGGCTCTCCTTAGATGTAGCCTCTAGGACTATTTTGATACTCTAGTTAGTGCACGAGTGACTTTATGGGCACATCTTTCGAAACAAGGGCTTGTAGTACCAATGTGCTTGAAACGCTTTTCGAACCAATGAATTCTAACAAACACAACAATCGTATGAATAAAAATCGGGGTTGTTATATATGGTATGATGTATGTTACGATCTGCTGGTATGTATTGGTTTTGTTCAGGTCGATGCTTTATTATTTAAGTCAACTTAGTTCTCCAAGAGTGCATTCTAGTATTGCGCAAAGCCCCATGTTCCTCTGGCAAGTGAATATGGTGATTTTATGTTTGATGGTATCATTAAGAGCCTCAAGAATGCAAAAGGGGAAAAAGGGCACATATGCAGCTGGCAGCTAATAAGGTAGAGTATTGAAATCCACGTAGGGCAACTATAATAATGATATATATGAAAGCTGGGGTCCGAAAGGATCACAAATTCTAACTTACGTATTAAGACCAGATTGTGTTGCAGCCCCACTACGGAAGAAGTGTTAGAATATTTCACTCAAAGTAACAATACATGTATGCGTCATCAAGGGGCGGATCCAGCGAATAATGCATGCGTATACTTACGAAGCAAAGAATATCGCGTCAACAAACGGTACACCGCCCGGGATATAGATTAAGATAGATCCGATAAGTATACAGAACCCCAAATAATAGTCTAAAAATGAGTTAGCGTACGTAGCCCGATACTCCCCAGAAGTTTTAACAGGCCATACAGTGCATTGCCATAAAGTTAGGGCGCGTCGAAAACAGCCGCTTTATCCTTCTGATGAGCGACCTGTGCCCCATTTTTGGTAGATTCCCTCTTCTCGTGTGTAATTCAATATACTACAAGTAGGTTGCTTGCGATCAAAAGGTTAAACGGGTGTACGATCAAAAGGTTAAACGGGTGTACGATCAAAAGGTTAAACGGGTGTACGTCGTAAGTCGAAGTGTAAAGTTCATTGATGGAAACCTGCTATTTATCTATGTTCAATTGCCTTTAAATACCTTTCTATGTATATATCCTCCCCCCACTGAAATCCTCAAGTGGCCAAATGATGCTCCAATTCCTTTTTATCGAAAATCCCTCACTTATCTGTTCTTTAATACAAGGAAATGAGGGCCGGCAGTGCAACCACAGTGGCACGGGGTGTCGTGCGGGGTAAAAACTGAAATGCGAGTAGTCGAACGAAGACATTTATGGGTAGATTACAATAATGACATTCAATTGATCATGGGCATAAAAATCAATCAAGGTCCACTATGTCATTGACAACATAACGGCAACCACCATCACGAACGCTAGCCTCACCCTCAGCTCATACCACTTATTTACCATCACTAACGCTTGTAGGAGCTGACGCCCTAACCAAAGACAAATAGATTATAAAGGTGTCTTGTTCGATCTTTTTACTCGTAGGCGGAGCAAAGCGCTAGCTAATTCTGAATGTCTAGGTATGATTGGGACGGCTTTAGTTGCTTAAACTACCTATAGCTTTTAGAGTGATATAGACTGTTATCTCCTCGAAATCAAATTGAAACTCCGGTCGGTATGTTCGACGGAGGGCTGGCCGCGTAGGTCATCTAGGCTTGTAACGTGCATATATGCGTGCCCCTAGGTACGGCTATGGCTGGCTGGCTGATGATTTTCTCCGGTAACTTCCCGAATCTGAGCGTTTTATTATCGGCATCCTACGGTCCTTATGTTTAGCCCGAACATATGTACCGACACATGCGCCACTCAACAAGCCCAGCCTTATCATGCCAGGTCCACAAAAAAAAAAAAAAAAGCGAATTGCTATCTCTTTTGCGCCTACGTACATGTAGTCACGCAACCATTCAGTCAGCACACTCGGTTTTCGAAACAGGTATTGTGTGACAGGATCGAAATATTGGGTAAGTTGAGATATTGAGATCCGGCATAATGTAGACTTTAGTGGTGATAGGGAGGTGTAGCAACCCAAGTGCTACGTTAGTACTAACCTCGGATCATAGTGAGACCTGTCCGTTGAAGAATTTTCAGCGTTCGTCCGGTATTCACCTACATGTGCCTAATTTACATGTATTAACTGATTGTGAGTCTGAGAAAGCTCGCGCGATAACAATCTTCAGGGGATGAATAAAGTAGTTAAGAATTTTAATGCCTCTCAGCCCGATCGATCACTTGTGGGTTTTATGGGGTTGTCCAGTGGTTAAGCAAATGTCGTTATGATGTTTGTTTACCTGGTACCCAATAGGTAACCCTTGCAGGAACAGTACTTGTACTCCATATAATACGCAAAATTTTGTTCCTGAGTACATGCAACTCTTGGTAGCATCCCGGGTTTCTCACCCCGAATGCGTGGTAGTCGGGCTCGTCTGTGTTAAGCGAGACTTCAAAAGAGGGAAGACGAGGAACTGAAGGAACCTTCTGTATCTTTGGCACCCTTGTTTAAAACCGGTCAACAGTCCGGACTTACCCAGGGATTTGCATGTTTTCCACATTTACTAACACCCAATAATAATTAAGTATCTGATAAAATTCGGCATCTCCCCACGTCCGGGAGCCGATCAATCAATTGAGACATGAGATGTTCACTATATCTATTCACATTTTGCCAGCGGCAGGCTTCTGATTTAGGAATTGGGGGCAGTTAAATTTTTTTCAGTTATCCCAGGAAAGGTAAACGATTTTCGTAGGCTTGTAACATTGAGACGCCTGATCGACAAACTCCTATTCCTTGGCACCGCTTAAGAAAAAACGTTTCCCTTCGTGCTGGAACCAATATAGGGTATTTACTTCCCGCGGCAGACATATTTTACAAAAACTACTCAAGGCAGTACACCGACTGATTCTCTAGAGGGATTCGCAAAGATCTCATGGAGATCCGTGCAGGCTTAATCGACAATAAAGTGCTCCCCCACTATTCCTGCCGCTGTTGATTACAATCAAACCCTTAACCAGAAAAAAAGGGCCCTAAGGGTCCCACTTCCCTGGGAAGCTTCGTCTTCCCCACAACCCCTTTATAAGCCCCGGATGTCCCTTGGATTGGTCTGATTTCCGTGGCTCCGATCCTTCTATGTCGAGGGTAACACCTCGATCTCACGATATCAACATGGCACAAGAACACGATACGTCTGTAGTGGGTACAGTTGTAATGATATGCTTAGGACTATCATTTATTACGGTATTACTTCGACTTATATCTAGAGGGTTAATTTTGAAGAATGTTAAAGCCGACGACTGGCTGATTATGCTTGCTTGGGTATGTGATTATTGTAAAAGGCGCTCGTGGGAATAAGACCCTGGAATGTTTCGCGCTAATTTCAAACCATATAGATTCTATCTTTTGGGGTTGCCTTCTCCATATGTTTAGGTACTAAATATGGGCTAGGGCACGATAATATTTCTGAAAAGAACCAAGTACTAGAACGGAAGGTAGGTTATCCTTAAGTTCTAATTTTCATCCCAGTGATTTAAAAAAGACTCTAAAGATTCGATGGCCGTCTCAATAGACACAATTTGTATACACTTTGCTATATGTAAGTGATCCTATGGAGGCCCTGGTTTCAATTATCTCTAACAATTATAGCAACCTGCACTGATGGCGACAAAAACCTCGATATTGCTATTCTATCTTAGCATATCTCAAAATTTTAAGGTGGTCCAGTGGGGAAACTGGGCAACATTAGTTGTGGTTAATATTGGGGGCCTTGTGATGACGTTCCTAGTTGCTTTCCAATGCAAACCGGTAATCACTGGCCTAAAAATAAATAAACAAAAGCCCTTTAAAACAAAGCTAATCAGTGCTTTAAGCTATCCGCCACCTTCTTAGCAAATATACCTACAACGGCCAAATGCATTGAGACATATGCGCTTATCTATACATCAGCACCCCTCAATGTCATTACCGACCTACTAATACTGATCCTGCCAATGCCGGTATTGACATCACTTCAATTGCCAAAGAAGCAGAAGGTTATCTTGATTGCGGTATTTGCTGTGGGCGGATTGTGAGTTCCTTAGTTTGTGGCTGAAACTTAGCATCTTATAACTTTTAATGAATATAGGACTTCAATAGTCGGCATCATCAGGATATATTTCTTTGAGAGGGGGCTAGCAAAAGAACATATTCATGGCGGGCTAGCAACAGACTCTCACGTCCATTCATGTAAGGAAGTCCTCCCTGTCATTAGTCTAATTATGTTGGGGTTTAACGTCGGGATTTAGGGAATGGCGCGATTTCATTCATGTGGAGTAGCGTTGAGATTAATGCTGGTATCATTTGTGCTTCAGTACCAATGATTAAGCCTCTTGTTGCCAAACTATTTCCCAGTTGCATTGGTGTCTCTGGGTCATCCGCTTCCTTCGGTGACACAATTGACTCAACTTTACACCCCACTAGATTCATAACATTTGAGCCACCAAAGCCTCTTATTGCTCTCACATTCAAGGAGTCTTTAAAACCTCTTTCCTTAGTCACTATCTTATTCTTCTTGTGGGGATTTGCATATGGATTTGTCAACACAATAAACCAACGATTTGAGGATTTGTTGAATATATCGGTAGCTAGATCGCTTGGACTCCATTCTGCATACTTTAGGTGGGCTCTGTTAAAACCCCACACTTTTTTCGAGTTTCTAACTTTGGTAATGCTTGAAGCGGATACTTTGCCGCTCCGCTCTTGTTTTCGGGGTACCTTTTGAAAACGTACGGGTTTAGGGCCACCTTTATTGTTGGGCTTTGTATCAATGGTGCTGGGTGTTTAATATTCTGGCCATCTGCTGTATTGAGGAGTTACGCTGGATTCTGTATTTCCATGGTGGTCCTGGGGATAGGCCTCGCAACGTAAGTGACCCACATTAACACAACTGGGTGAACTTAGCTAATGGACGATAAAGGATTGAACTTGCAGCAAACCCATTTATAGTCTTGTGCGGCCCCCAGAAATATTGCGAATCCCGTCTCTGCATTTCACAAGGATTTCAAGCGGTTGGGTCTTTAATCGGGCCTATCGTGGCAAGTCAGGTTCTACCTGAGCTGGTAGTAAGTGAAACCTCACTTGGAGGTGTGCAATGGGTATATCTAGGGATTGCATTTTTCGTCTTTCTGTTAGCGATTGCATTCTACTATTCCAAAATCCCCGAGGTCGAGTATGTTTACTTCATCAATTCATTGCCGTCCCCTTGACCTTGATTTTGCTGGCTGACTACGGGAATTTCTAGAGATGCCGACTTCCCCACAAGCACTGAGCGGCGTTGTTTTACTTCACTATGGAAGGGCAAATATGCTATGGGATTTGTATGGAGTATTATAGCCCAGTTCCTATACACTGGCGCTCAAGAGGTCTTTTCTAGGTTTTCTGGTACATATCTTGGCCAAGGGACCTCGGCGGTTTATAGCTTTTCAACAACAAGTCATGGCCTGTTCGTCGCTGGAAGATTTGTTGCAGGCTTTGCAATGCTTGCCTTACGACAACGTTATATTTTGCTTATTGCTGTAGCGGGCTGTACAGTTAGTACGGCATTTGCTCTTACCACAGAAAGTATGAGCACTGGAAATGTGATGATTCAGCTGATTTGGTTTTTTGAGGTAAGCTTTGACGTTCCTTCCAGGCGCTCCTTATGCTGAAATTTGCGCCAGTCGTCCATCTTCCCGATTGTTCTTGCTACAGCCATCCGTGGCCGCGGGAAGCTCACCAAAGATGGTGCGAAATACCAAGTCTCTTCCACTGTCGGGGCCACAATTTTCCCACCACTATATTATTCAATTCTTCAAAAAAGTAACCCTCGGTACGCCATGAGTGTTCCACTCTCGGTTTTTGCTATACTAGCTACATACCCTATGTATCTATGTATCTCGTCAACAGAACGAAAACGGTTAGATAGATCAGATTGCACGGAAGATGTACCTGAAGATAGTGAGAGGCCTATTGTTCTACAAGACATGAAGCCTGGTAGGCGGGAATATCTTGAGGTGATATAACTATAAGAGTTTATGCGGTATATATTATGAGTAAAGTGTATATATGCACATTTTAGTGCTTACATAGTAATGAATTAATGGGGTTATAGAACGCTGCATAAAAAACAACAGGTTCAAGGTTAATTTGTCAGCTCCCAGACTTATTTATTACTGATCCAACGTATATGCAGGCGGATTAGGTGTTCGAAGCAGGCGCGTGTTGGGTGTACTACTTTTCCTACATCGAGTACTGTACTCAAGCGTAAACACGGCTTTAACTACTCTTTTTGAATGTTAGTCGGGATTGAGTAATTAAAAATGGCTGCCGTGATCCTTTTCGGGATGGTTAATACCGGGACATATGTCCGCAGTTCTCCACGAATATATAACGCTTGTGTGCCTGATCTCACAGAACCAAGGCTTTTGGCGATGCCAGACCCTGGTTAAGTAGGCACAGTAACCCCGGAAAATCATTAGCCTTTACGAAGGTGACGGGAAATCAAAAGCACCGTCATAAATCCGGTTGACCGAATCTGTGGATAAACGTTTTTTTTCTGCCCGAGGCTGAATATAAACCCTGCTTTGAAATCAGCCAATTACAAGATTACAAGACACAGAACTCCCGTATCCAATTAATTAAAGAACAATACAGACTTATATAAAGGGGGGAGTGCAAGAAGGTAATTCCAGTTTCCCTGGTCACCAAACTCTCCAGAGGAAATCTAATCGAGATGCTCGTGCAAATTCCTGTCCTTTCGACACTCCTTCTGTCGTTATCCGTCTATGCTAGCCCATTGGGCACAGAAGAAGGAGCTGTATTCTCTAGAGATTCAGTTTCATCGTGGGGGGAATTCAAGAATTTGGTTGTTTTTGGTGACAGGTAGTTTCCTTTGGGTGTAAATCTAAGTATTGATATTCTAATAACAAGCCATTAGCTACACGGACGAAGGCCGGCTAGGTTATTTCTTTAGCCATAATGGATCAGCGCCACCTGTAGGATATATTCAACAGGAAGTCAGTATTTTCTTCTCTGTTCAGCAGTTTCATATCAATGGCCGCTGGGTCTTGCACATACTTAATTCTCCCCCAATCCCTGATCCGATACTTCCAATATATACCACCCTAAGCTCGTAGCTGTCTTATACTGACTTGCTAAATAGAGTAACTCCACTTCTTCCGGTGGACGAAGTTGGGCTCGTTTTGTTTCACAATACACAGGCGTAAACCTATACAACTATGCAGTCTCCGGCGCGGTCTGTTCAAACTCGCTCACCCCACGTTATCTGAGCGCCATAAATGGTCTATTTCCCGATATTCTTGGCTACGAGGTTCCGGCATTCTTCGCAGACTTCCCAAAGCAATCTCAGAAGCTCCCAAGTTCTGAAACACTCTATGCGATCTGGATTGGCACCAATGACCTTGGCGGTGACAACATTATCACTGGACTACCAAATGTAGGATTGACCAACTACACGAGCTGTGTCTTCCAAACAATGTCCAAACTCTATGATTATGGAGCAAGAAACTTTGTTTTGCTGAGTTTGGCACCGATTGAACATGCACCACTTTACGCACCTCTGAGTGAAGGTGGAAGTGAGGGACCCAACAGATTCTGGAGAGGAAGGAGTGGAAACGCGACTGTTATTAGCACTAGGATGAGAGATTTGGTGCAGGGCGGAAACGAAATCTTCAAATACAGAATCCCAGCGGAAATCTATGGTGGAGCCTTAAAAGGCGCTAAAGTAGCCATGATGGATACCTATGGCCTGGTAGGTTACTAAACTAGAGCTACGATTCGGACATGATGATAGGTTACTAACTATGGGCAGTTAACTGATATCCGTACCAACCCGGCAAACTACTTGAATGGCTCTCTCCCATTGAACGTAACCGGCTTCAATGTTCATTGTGTTCTTGACGGACCGTGTATGTTTAGCCCCCGGCCCCCCGGCGCGAACGAGAAATAAATGGAAACTAATTAATTTTTGGACAGGCACCACCTACCGTCCTGATGACCGCGATTCCTTCCTCTGGTATGATGAATTGCATCCATCCGAACAAGTTGGTCGCATCGTTGCAAGGGAATTTTCGAAATTCGTTCAAAAGAAGTTCACTGAGTGGATGACAATTTGGTAAAAGGCTTTAAAGTTCATCATAGTTGTAAATAAAGTTTATTTTCGTGAAAATAGGCCTTAGATAGTCTTTATAAGGTAATTAGTAGTAGATTGTTTGCATGTTTTACTAGGCCTTCTATCAAAATTCTTGACTAATATGATGTGCTTGTACTTCCTGGAGGTTTGTTTACTTCACAGATATACATATGTATATATATATCAAGGTGTGCAATACTGCATGTAGTATTTATTCAACAGCCACCCTCGAGGAAGGTGGTCGCTGCAATCCCCTCCAAACCGAAACTGAGCGAATGCTCCGTTCGGGATCTAACGACGCAAACAAACTTATCGTCTCCCTTTTGACGGGGATGATACATTACAACCAATCCATCATGGAAAGTGTGCAAGCACTTGCCCACGAAGTCCGTACCATCAAAGAGGCCCTCCCCCCAAAGGAAGACCCCCTCAGGCTCTCTCTCGATGCCAAGATCGACACCCTGGCTGAGGCATTTAAATCCCAGCCAGCCCCCGCTCCGGCACCACCAATCATTATTCAACCCACCCCACCCCCTCAAGCTTCAAGAGCCCCGAGATCATACGCGGCAGCTGCTAAGGCCTCACACCCCGCTTCAAAAAGATCCAACTACCCAAGCCTGAAGGCCAAAGAGCCTCCCAGAAGTGATCGTGCCCCCTGCCCCAGTAGACGGTTCTTCGCCGAGGAAAACTCCCGCCTCTTCCCTGTTCGACAGACTTCGTCGTTTCCTCCATCCCTGAACCTCCTAGCCAAGAACGGCCGAAGGCCCCTGCCACCTCTCTGCCTCCATCAATCCGAAGCGAACCGCGACTGTCCTCGCCTCGCCACTACGCCTTCAAAACACTACGCCTGCTTTTTCACGCCATGACCACAGTTTCTAATGCCGCACCGAAAACCCCATAATACCTTCCGCGCTCCAACCAACGCTTGATGCCGCCATTCACAAGATCCCACTCGCCACCATTCCAAACAACGGCGCCGCCGCTCTTTCCTCAAGAAGAATCCTCGCCACGAATCACCCCGCTGCCCGCTGCTCGATCACGACAACGCCATCCGCGCACCAAAACTCCTCGCTTGCCAAGTTATTCAAGAACTCCCGGCGAAGTTCCGCCACCATCGATTCCTTCGTTTTTTCGGCGCCAGACGCTGTCATGCTCGATTCCCGCCACCGCCTATACTACGCCTCAAGCCAGATAGCTCGTTCGCATGCAGAGACAAATGATAACTCCAATAATACAAAAAGCTTATAAGTTATAATCATGACAAATGACGATAGTTTCAAGAGAAACTATAATAGATTGATAAATACGTAAGACGTCAGAGAAGAAAGAAAAGAAAGAACGACACAAGAGCCGCTTCCCTTTATATATCCGACAACCCTCACTTAACACGACTCATTCTTCCACAGAACCCACTATGACTCACCTCCGCAGAATAGAACCTGTAGAACCTTTTTCTCGACAAATCTCGCTTCAAACGCACAAGAATCCTAATCCGCCCAGTCCCCAATCCTTCCATCCCTAACAAATTATCAGATCCACGAAAGAAATTTTTTAGTCGCGAGCCTGCGAAATTTTAACTTCTGTCGGTCCCAAGCATTGGTGATAACGCACATGGCTTCGACGGCAGTAGTTTGATCCGATTCATGGCTCCTGCGCATTCTCGGCCCACTCGACATAATATCAGCCCTTGCTCTACGCAGATCGAATCCAAAATCTTCGACTCAGATTCTCCTCTGGCCAACAATAACTAAATGGAGGCGAAGATTTTGTCCTCAGACGGATCCGTCATGGCGTCGGTATAAACATGAAAGATGCGACGATCTTCATCGAACTTAAGATTCAGGCGATAAAGATAGTGAGAAACCACTTCCTGACAAGTGAAAGGTCCCAATTTCTTCCAGTCAGCCTTCCTTGAATTACGGGCCATGGGATATTCTTCGCCGACATCTAATACCATATCTCCGACTTCATACCGCATGAAAGACGCTTAGATTTATCGACTTTTCCTGCTTGGCCCCGGAAATGGATCGTGAATCGAAATCGGAGTAGAATATGTAGCCTTCATCTTTCCTGCGAATCCGCCAAGACGAGACCAGCGACTTCGCTTCAGCCTATTGTAAACCGCCAGATCCATAATACATGGGGTTGCTGCGATGGCGCGAAACTCGATTATTTGCCGCAAATTCGCCATAGAACCACTTCGCCAATCGCCCCGCTGACAGAGTATATACGCCGGCGATTGCTCCATAACGGCATGTTTTTCCGCTTACCATCGGTTTCGAACGCAATGACATTCGCGCCGACCTTGCTGTTTGCAGAGACTTCCGTAACTGCAGAATTGAGCTTCCCTATCGGAGGTAATACGCGGCAGACCGCAGAATTTCCAAATACGTTGCGTACAGGTTTGCCGCGTTTTCCGTGATTAATCGTCGCGGCAGATAAGAAGCAAGATTTTGGTTACCGATCCACCACTACTAATACGGCATCGATCCTCGCTTCCGTAGACCAGAATAAAATCCATAGAAATTTCTCTCCGCGTTGTCGTGACGTAGAAGGTCAGAAGACGCCTAACTCACATGGTTGGCTTACTTCATGGCAGGTACTAATTCAATATATCGACCGATATAGTCTCGCATGCTCGCCAAGAAGAATTCCTCACGACCAACTCGGCGCCTTTCTACGCCGACCAAGGCCGCGATATTGTTTGAGAATTTCTAGTCAGAATGAAAGATATTCTATTACATAGAGATTCAGATAATAACCCCATTCAACTTCGTGCCAAGATTCCGCCATGAGATTTCAGCATTGCTTTCAGATTCGTTTGTCGTAATTTCAATATTTTTGGAAATCCACCAAGATCCTTCACAAATAATTTTTAGAGTGACGTTTTTCAATGGCTCATTTCACAAAGAACCCGCCAACAAACTTAAATTTTTGGATCCAAATTTTCCTTCTTCAACACCGCCTGACTCAAGAATCTTTCATCTCTTCGCGAGATCTCCCGATCTCCTACTAACGATCCGTTTACCGCTTTGTTTTCCTACCAGATTCGATAATAAAGTCGTTGGAGAGATATCTACCAACGCACCTGTCTCCTGCTTTAGTTGCTAATGACATAAAGTACTCGGTTTTTATGATCCGACATGACCAATAGTGACGCTTACTCTTCCAACTCAGGTCGCCATTCTTCAAAACATCGGATAATTGCCAGCAGCCTTTGTCAGATATCTCAGACTAAGGCTGCTTTCTTAAAAGAACGCCACGCCAAGTTTTCGTTTCATCGCTGGAGATAAGACACCGGGCGGCGATATAGTCTGAAGATCCGCTTAACCGTAATTACGGCCAAAATGCATCAATACAGTGAAATGACGAAAGTGCCTCCTTCAACGACCTGGCTGCTTCGCCGACCACCTAAGACTATCCCTTTTAGCTTTTGAAGAGGGTAGCCATTTTGAGAATCCGAAAATAAAGTCATTTATAAGCTCATAATCCTGCGAACGCCAATATCTTTAACTGCTCGGCGGCCCCATTCCTCGCGACCGCAGAAACCTTACGATCCATTCGATACCGCTGCTCGATAATCACCCGGTATAAGCCAGACTGCAGATGAAATTCACATTTCTCCTGCTTTCAATAGAACGCCACGCTCAGAAGAACTCCGAAGATTGTTTCCACACGCCCCTCATGCTCTTCGGCAGATCGTCAGTATATCAAAATATCATCCGCGTGATGCCAGACAGAATCGGCCAAGACAAGCTTTCGCAGACAACAGCATTAAAGTTGTTGAAACGTAAGCAGAGCATTTGGTAAGTCCGCAAGATAACCATATATTCAAAGTGCCCATACCGGCCCTAAAAGCCTTCTTCCACTCTTCTCCTTCACCATCCAGATTCTGATTATAAATTGTTGCAGATCTAACTCGTAGCATTAATTTCATTGATAGACGATCTAGCTGCTTCCTAATGTTTGTGAGTAGATCGATTTTTATCATGTCAATTCATTAAGTCCCCGATAGTCCACGATAAACGTAATAACCATCACCTTTTGACAAATAAACGGCCTACGGAGAGAATTTGGCTCCTGATAAATCCCTCAGAGAGATTTTTCTAATATAATACAGAATACGCCAACAGTTCGCTCTCAGACATCCCGTAGAGGCCCAAACGGGCGTTCCTTTCTCCCAAGAGTAGAATTTTTACACATAAAAAGGTGCCGAGGAAGATCTCAAGAAAGCGCCTCACAAACATCTCTACATGCCATGATATTGGCAGTGATTTTGATTTCCATTCGCATTTAAGACTTCATTGCCATTGTTCGACATCGCCAAGAGACAATAGAATTTGGAGTCCTTTTTCCATAGCGCGGCTTAAACGGTACCGTCCCATCACGAGGCTGAGGTTTTATTCCAGGGACTTCAGGGGCGTTAGGTTTAGTATTGCAATGTTTTATACAAAAGTCGGATTCGAAAGCCACCGTGTTATCTTTAAACCTCGAGAATAGCGTCGTGGTGTTATGTAGCCAGGTATTCCGGAACCAGAGGGTATTGTCAGTTTAGTAACAAAGAGAGAATTTGTTCTTGGTGTGATCCAATCTGAAGCGACTGCGTATAAGTAATTTGTCCGAGGAAATAGGTCGTCCGTCGATAACCTCAAGTATTCTGGGGTTTTAACAAAGGAAGTTGATGATGGCGCAGTTGAGTTTCATCAATAAATGCAAATCTCGGCCCAAGATCAATCATGTAGGTAGAAATGGAGTCTTTATTGTTTACAATGCTACAAAGCAACAACTAAATGATCTCCATTCAACCTCCTCCGCTACATTTGAAACCGAAAATCCTGAAATAGAAAATGCAGATAAAGAAAATTTTTTATTTCACATGGCGCCATAATACTGACCAGGCGACTAGTGAAAACCCGACTCATTAATAGGAGAAGAAGAAGAAAGAACCACATCCGTAGAGGAAGACGAAGAAGAAATAAATCGGCGCAGGCAGAGAGGCAGCCTCTTACCACAGCGAGGCCACGACGATTCCCTTGAGGCGTTAGGCGAAGACATGGTGCAAGAATGAAAGACAGCGCCATTCCTCATTCTCCATTCTTTTGGTGAGTCTCGGCGTCTGGTTAGAAAATATATCTTCCTTCGGTGGGGCAGCGGGTCTGCAGGCGGAAAGGTCCCATGGGTGCAAGATAGACGGGGCAGAAGAGCTGAAGAAGAACCGTCTCATGGGGTTACGGAGAAGATCTTTCTGCCGATTCGGTTATCCACGTCATCTTTTTCACATAGGCGTCAAACCCTCCGTGCGGTGTCTTGGTAGATCATCAGATCTTTCGGCCATCTGAAAGTCCTGCTTCTAACGCGTTCTACTTTTCCTCATTGTAATCCAAACGCCCATCCGCAAAATTGTTAGGTATGTTGCAAAGTCTCCCTTGCCTTGTCGGAGGCTCTGGAGCTCCTTCTACGCCGTCTCCCAAGGAGGCCTGCGAATTCAACAGCGAGGACTGAAGCAAAAGGTGATCTCCTGCCATAGGAATAACTCTGGTCCAGCTTTCCTTCCAATCGACTAATCACAGAAGACCTTGGCTTCTCGTTGAACCTGTCAGTTTTTGAAAGGAGCAAGAAGAAACCAGGTAGTTCTTTCCTATTCCGTTAAACTTAGTCCGGAAACTTTTCGGAAGGCGGAGGCGTGGCTGGTGGTGGTGGTGGTGGTGGTGGTGGTGGTGGTGGTGGTGGTGGTGGTGGGTTATACAACTGTAAGTGAATTTGCGCACATGGACTCTTGGCAAGATCGATGATTGTTGCTTCCAACTTCTTGCTGCAGTGAGTTCGCTTCGTCAGAAGCATGTAGTGTTCGGCCAAGCGTCGTTCTGTTCTTCCATCGATCTCTCCAACGAGAGTGAAGTAGATGTAGTGGTAGTGTAGATCCTTCATCGCTGAAACTCGCGTGAAGGTTTGAGGATTTGATAATTTCCGTCGACCCCATCAACTAATTCTGCGGCTGGGGGTGGAGGTTGCATATCACATACAAGACGCGGATGACGACGAACGTAATCTCGTGGGTGTGATAGCCGTTCGCGCGGTAGGGACAGCGATAACTCCAATAATACAGCGAGTTATAAGTTATAATTGACGGCGATAGTTTCTGAAGAGAAACTATAATAGATTGATAAATACAGAAGACGTTGCGCAGAAGAAAAGAAAAGAAAGAATCTAAGAGCCGTTCCTCCCTTATATATCCGACAACCCCTCACTTAACATGACTCATTCTTCCGCGTAACCCACTATGACTCACTCCTCCGTAATGTAACCTGAGAACCTTTTCCGACAAATCTCGCTTCAAACGCAAGAATCCCAATCCGCCCAGTCCCCAATCCTTCCATCCCTAACAAATTATCAGATCCACGAAACTATACACATGCGCTGCCTCGCCACCCCACTGTCTCCTGTAAAGCGAACCTCACGGCCATTTGCCAAACCCCATCTTACCACTCACCGACGCCTGGGCCATGACATGCCCTGAACAAAATCCATTAAACTGCTATGTTTCTTCAAAGAACCTGCCCTAACTGTACCGCAATCACAGCCTCAATCCAAGCTGCCCAAGAAGAACCCGCCTCACATGCCTCCCGCCTGCATTCGGCCTCACCAGCCTCAATCACTTTTTAATTTTACTCCAATGGATACTCGCTAAGTAGTCCTTTTTACCGCTCGCACCATACTCTCCTCTCAGATAGTGAGCAGACGAGACTGTTTGAATCAGTAAAATCTGCACGGTTACTTTTCTTCTCATACAGCTATACTTTACTCCACTTTACTTCTTTTTTTTTAATGAGGCCCCCGGGTACTCTTTTTTTTTTTTTTTTTTTACTACACTCTCAATTTTTAAGGCGGGTTTGGGGATAGGTTTTGTTCACGCCATAGGGTCTCCCTGCATGCGATATTCTTGTAACCTAGAAAACAATGAAATATAGGATTTAAAAAAAAAAAAAAACTGCATGTAGTATTATATTACATACTTACATGTAGGTACATATTCTTATGCACATGCTTCTATAAACGTTAATGCCGTTAGTTTGAAGCTCATATATTGTCATTGATTACTTAATTAGCATGTAGCTAACCAACCCTGACGTTTAAATCATTATCACTATGCTGCTCATGTCAAGCGATAACGCTTTGCAAAATTTCTAAAATGTTTAGTGTGCTAAGTTCTAGAACAACTTGGGAGTTAGTAAATCATGTACTCGTAACATAAATGTAGGGCTGATATAATGGTCAATGATCAAAAGAAACAGATATTAGAGTTTTTCGGCACCTCTAACTTTCACCCAACTTTTGGCAATGGCTCATGTGCTGCTTCCAAAAGTTGGGCGAAAAGTTGTAAGAGGTGCGGTGCCCACACCGCGGCTGTCTATTCCTCATCTGCTGAGTCAATTATGGCTATGATGTATATACGGGTGGTGAGATGAGCAAACATGTACAACAGGAAGAAACCAAAAGACAAAAAAAAACCTCTATAGCTAGGTCATAGCCATATGTTGCCCTATATAATATAACCCATAATTATTAAAATATGAACAGCTTGGGCGCCTTGAACCGGCTCGGGCTCTGGGTGGCCGCTCTTGAGCAAGAGGTTCAGGCACCTCGGCTGATATATGAGCCTTACAAAATTTATAAACCGTCGCATTATATATTAATCTCCCTATCAGGATGTAGTTGTGGAACTACGGGTGTAGGGGTAAGTGTTATGGTGTTATATAATTATGAAACTGTGGTCATCTATCATATCAAGTCGCAGATGAGCTATATAGCGCAGTAATCGGTGTTCGAATACTACATAAACGTAATCCTTGAACCATGGGACCGGAAATTCAATCAATCTAGTACCACACACCACGCATTTAAATATTTTAGGCGCTTTTACGCAATTCTTTCATTCAAATTTTTTATTTAATCGCCCAAGATAATCATAACCTGATTTACTCTCGACCGGGAGTAAAAATTAAGTAATTGTCCTATAAATATAAATACTAAGCACAGCTCGTGCCACAGTTTACAGTACTGATTCCAATACTGACTAAAAAGCTGCCCTCTTTAACTCCCAGTAAAGCTCATGAGTGAGAGGTTTCTTTGGGGGTCCCTGCCAATGATTGAGAAAGCAACCACCCATCCCTGAGGAGAGTACAACTTCGTGGAATCAATTACCTGATAAATTGTGTCAGCCAACGAGTTGCTGTTGTAAAATATCTCGATTCGATCCGGAGTCTATTGAACACAAAAATCACTCCATCACCAAAGAAAATCGTGTAGGTGACAGTTGCGATGTGTAATTTCTAGAAGGAATCAATTCTTCCTTTCCCCCACGGGTGTTTGCTAGCCAAATCCGGTTTTCGGTATCAGCCGAGGATCTCACGGGTTCTGCGGATCGGGACCAACCGGTGAAACGAATTTTGTTTCCCCTGTGTTGTGCATGTCCCACAACTCTAGTCAGAAAAGAATTATCTAGATGTTGAGCAGGTAGGTAAGGCACGGTACAATGGCAGTCATGGTTATACAAAAGAGTCTTGGAGGTGATTGGTGATGAAGGGTAGGTTCGATACGATGTGGGGCACTTATGGCTTGCATGATAAGCGAAGAGCCGAGATTTTCACCCCGCCCTGCCCATACTGAACCCCACGCTTCTGTTCCCGCATCCCGTGGGCTGAGGAACATCCTACTCTCCCCTTGAACCTCTCCCTATGCACTGAACCCTTTGCATATCCCCTCCATCCCTTCCACACGTTAGATCACGTACGTTGAGTAACCTCATATTCACGACTATTTAAGAAGGACGTAGATCGCAATGGGTTGGTCTCCTGTTACCCGCAGGATAGTTACTACTCAAAGTCGACTGAGCTTGCATTATTCCCCACCGATACCGAGACTCTTAGGGCTAAAGTTGCAATATACAAGTGCTGGTAAGTTCCATCGGGATTGCCACGAGTGCGCCGTTGCGACGTCCCTCCGTATCTATAGCTCCCCCTCAAACCTTCGGGCTTCTACACAGTCTTATTCTTTGTCTCATCACATCCTCCTTTTCATTCTCGCCTCTGTAATCAAGGTCTTTTCTTGGTATTCTAATGAACAGTTTGGACAGTTCACCAGAATCAAACCGCTAAAATGTCTACCTCTGCTCCTCGTAAGGCTCTAAATACCTCAAATATCAATCCCCACGTCAAAAAAGCCGAGTATGCCGTGCGTGGAGCAATCCCCATCAAATCAGAAGAATATCGGAAGGTGCTTGCCGCTGCTGGTACCGTTTCTCCTTCAGATAGCGCCGCCGGATCTCAAATCACTACCCCCAGTCATAATCTTCCATTTGATGACGTTATCTCCGCAAATATTGGAAACCCACAGCAGCTAGGCCAGAAGCCCCTTACATTTATCAGACAGGTTCTGAGTATTCTTGAGTACCCTGATCTTCTGCAATACGAAGGGATATTTCCGAAAGATGTTAGAGAGAGAGCAAAATGGCTTTTAGAACAGGTTGGGAGCGTGGGCGCATATTCTCAGAGCCAGGGGTGTTTCGGCCTTAGAAAGAGCGTTGCAAAGTTTCTTGAAGGTTTGTAACCTGCTTGTGATTGGCGTTGGTATGATTATTAATTTAGTTCTTTAGAACGTGATGGTCATCCCGCAAACCCAGATGACATTTTCCTCACCGCTGGCGCATCATCTGGTGTTTCTACACTTTTGCATACCATGTGTGCCTCCAAAGAAACTGGGGTACTCATTCCCATTCCACAATATCCTCTCTACACTGCTACGCTCGCGCTTGCCAATGCTACCCCAGTTCCATACTATCTCGATGAACCTCTGTCTTGGGCTACTGATGTTCCGGCCATCCGTAAAGAGATTACCAAGGCAAGAGAGGCTGGTATTGAATTGCGCTCCATCGTTATCATCAACCCCGGTAATCCAACTGGGGCCACTCTGACACAGCAAAACATCGCCGACGTTATTGCTCTCGCCGCCGAAGAACACCTTGTTATCATGGCCGACGAAGTTTACCAGACAAATGTTTATCAGGGCGAGTTCCACTCTTTTAAGAAAATATTAAGAGATCTTCAAAAAGAGATCCCCGGAAAGTATGATCATGTGGAGCTAGTGAGCTTCCACTCAGTTTCAAAGGGTATGATCGGTGAATGTGGGCACCGTGCAGGGTACTTTGAACTTGTCGGGTTCGACAAGGAGGTTCAGGCACAAATTTATAAGCTTGTTTCTATTACACTATGCCCTCCTGTCATTGGCCAGTGTTTGGTCGAGCTTATGGTCAACCCACCAAAGAAAGGCAGTGAATCTTATGATTTGTACCAAAAAGAGTTTAATGGTAGGTCAATCGATTCGATTCCTTTCAAAACATACTAACTTTGCCCCTCGCAGGCATTTTTGGGGACCTTAGGGAACGATCTCAGGCTCTTCATAAGGCATTTGGCGGGATGCGCGGTGTCTCGTGTCAAGATCCTCTCGGCTCTATGTACCTCTTTCCTACTATCACAATACCACAAAAAGCCATCGAGGCTGCCGAAAAGGAAGGCCAGAAACCGGATGAGTTTTACTGCATGAAAGTACTTGACGCTACCGGAATCTGCATTGTTCCGGGATCTGGTTTCGGACAGAAAGAAGAGAGCTGGCATTTTAGAACAACATTTTTGGCGCCTGGGACCGAGTGGGTGGAGAAATTGGAGAAATTTCACGAAGCTTTTATGACGGAGTATGAGGATTAAAGTTTCAGTTGACCTGAAACTTTGGTTGCGTAGATTTTCTCTTTCTTTCTAATAATCTTTCGTTCTTTCATGGGTTTATAGAGCGGTATTTCGAGGAAGATATACCAACCACTTACACTTACCTCATGATTCTTACTTTTGGGAGTAGTCTTTCCAGCGCAAGTAGATATGTTAGCTTACGGGCCGAAATAGAAAGAATTCGATCTTATGTAAATGTAGTTGTTATACCACACATGGTCCGAAAAATTAGCTTACTTGTTCAGTAAAATATTCTCGCCAATAGATGCAACTTTTTGAGGGATAATACTCGACTCCCAACTTGTAGCGGTTCAAAGGGGTAACCGTATGAATTTAAGCGTAGAATTCTGATTTCCTTGGTACTGGGTTAGTAGCGGGCGTGTATCATCTCCAGTTACTATGTTCGCCCATTGAACTGATTTTACCTGAACGCACAACTACTTATACCGAAATGTAGCGGCTATGCAGGATTTTGGCGCATGCAGACCCCCCAGTAAGGTACGTCCTACATGTTGGCATACTACTACTCCACTGCTTACTCTACGCGGTGCGCAGCAACGGTAAACACATGTAAGTACCTACATGGGTTCCGGAATCGTCATGAATAGGTACCACTGGAAGCTCTACCGCCCTTGATTTGTTCGGCTACCTACCTCTCCGATCAAGGGTTCAATCTGATGATTAAGCTCAATAGCCAGCTCATGAATAGTAATTGGCTGCTTGTTCACTGATAAAGCGGGGTATTTCCCCCGATGGAGTTGTCCACGAAGCAAATGAGTGGTGCCAGATATCCACTGGACGAGAATCAAAGCTAGCAGTAGATCTTCTTTCCTCAATAACGTCGGAAGGTGTTTCTCTTAGCTTTCTGTTCCTCCCACTTATGAGATAAATTTCGGTTTCTTCTCAATCCTCATATTGCAAAAAAATCCTCTTGTTTATTTTCAATTCACACGCTAGGTGCTTTATTTACAAGACGATCATGAATTCTATATGGCTACGTCGTGGCGACACCAAGCCTGCGGTTACACAAGAGAGGTTGCAACAGCTTGAAAACGCTGAGGCGCAATTCAAGAAACTCGAAGTTGAAAAACAAGAGCTGGAGCGAAAAATTCAGGACCTCGAAAACAAACTCAAAAGCGAAGAAGATTTAAAGCAACGACAGCAGGAGGAATCCGCGAAAGCCAAGGATGACGACTCAAGATCACAAGAGAGAATAGCCCAATCACTTGATGCAGCGTTTGGCAGCTCAGTTGAATGGGCGCGTGAGTACTTTGAGATTGATGTCAAAGGCTTTAGGATCGACAAGTTCCCGCAGTTCAAGGTGGAGCTTGGTTGGGTCACGTGGAACGATAGTTGGAGGTCAAAAGACCACTTGAAAGTCAGTCATCTCGTCCAAGCAGTGGTTGCGGACCGTTTGGCTATGGAGTTCTTTTGGCCCGGTGCGCACGGAAAGCCGTTCCAAGGATGTGAGGAGGGGTTTCAGAGAAGTTGTAATGAGATTTTCCAGGTTATGCTCAAAGGTTAGTAGGTATCACTCCACATATGGCGCGACCAATTCGCTGATCTCTTTCTAGAAGATAGAGGAAAGGCACATCGATGGCGAGCCGCGACCTTATCCGCGTACGAAAAGTCTGGGGGATGGTCTCCTACGTCTACCACTTCACCTACGCCTCCCTCTTCACGTCCAGGATCACATAAGGATATTGCCCATTCCGTCACCTTCCATCGTGATTTATACTATGACCGTATAGTCGCGTCAATCGAGCATGCTGTTGGACCGATCTCGCAAAAATACTTTCCATTACGAAACGAAGCAGAAAGGATCCAGAAGTGCAAGCAATTCGTCAGAGCAGCGGGCGAATTAGCACTTGAGCTGGCAAGACATCCAGCAGAAATAAGGGTTTTGGAGAAGCAGTGGTTCGATGCAAAGTGTGCACGCACCTTTGTGTATGGGAACGAACACATGAAAGAACAATCTGGAGAGCATGTTGACCCTCAGGAAAAGTTAATCATAGACATAATTCTTAGACCTTGCCTAAAACGATATGGAGACGAGCAAGGCGAAAATTACGACAAATCGATTGTTTGGGTTCCAGCTCTCGTGGATGCCAAAACATCCACAAACACTTAGATCCTAAAGGGCCTGAGACGCTGTGTAACAACTCTGTAGCCAGGCTAGACCCAGGCATGCGGTGCAGAAATCTCTTATCAGTTTATGTTGTTCGATTATCCACTAGTTTCTATCTAGCAGTTGTTTCTAGCATCTATTGGGGCTATCCTGAGCCCTTATCTTAACAAAGCCTTATTATTCTCGAAATATCCCTGTAATGGAATCTCAAAGGTTTCGTCTATCCCCCCTTCTTTCACCAGGCCCGATGTCTTTTTATTCTATACCTTTTTAAAGCAGGAATCCTCTATAACCACCTTTTTGGTACTTTTCTGATTCCGCGTGTATGTATATAAGATATTTGACACAGTTATATTCCACGATTAGATATCATGATTAAATGTAGGTACGGTGTAAATTAACATCCGGCTATGAAGGAAATTGCTATGCCCCCGTTACTACATATGTTGACTAAATGTGTAACCCACACTAGCCACAACATGACATTCTAATACACACTTAATGAAAGAAACCGCTAACTGGTCTAAATATGTACATATGCTATTGCGCACCTCAATAACTCATACATGAGCCATAAAGTACTTGCGTATTTCAAGGAGCTTGGTATATCACTTCACCAATTATAAATCCAGTTCATGAAATCATCACAAACTTACAGATCAGGTTATAACCAACAGCATGTTCGGAGGCGGGTGCTTAATTCAACGGTACCATGCTTTGACAGAAACGTTTATTGGGCCGCGCCCCATAGGAGATATACAAACCATATTGGCTACATGTATCCTTCCGGACGTAAAGTGCTTACCTATCAGTTTACAAATAAAATTTTCATGGGCGGGCTCGCATTTACATTTGTCAAATAATTAACGATATATCTCCATCCTTCGGTGTCGGGATCGATCGATAACGATCGACCTGGTAATCAAACGTGTCCAAAGACTAAGCTTACCCACTAGCTATGGCTTCAAAATTGAAAATAATTATCTATGTGTGTATATCTTGAATGGCCGGGCCTCCTTGGGACCACACGTGGCAGCCAAGCACTATGTAGTATCATGGAATGACTCCTGAGCTCTCACCTCTATAAATGCAACTTTCTGCCTTTAACATGCACACCGAAGAGGAAACCCGATACCTCTAGGCCACAACAGTCAAATTCGTTCCAATAGCTCGATTATTAAAGCGCCATGTCTTTTAAGCTCATACCCACCAATTTAGCGCGTAGATTCTGCCCTACAATATGCAGCATGCTGCACATACGGGGGTAATTACAAGACCACTCCACATTTTGATATGTGGAGTATGAAAATGATGTACGCTGTATACATGCATATCATGCGGATACAGGAGTTGCCAATTTGAGAGATTTTTGCGCACCAGATGCCGTTTTCTCGGGCCTAGATACTCCTAGCGTTATATATGTCCTCCGGGTCTGCAGCCCATAAAGTCAGACATCAATTGTATCAGATAAACTCGCTATTTATTCAGATCACACCTGGCAGGTCTTTCGGTTGTCGGGACACCTGAAGCCTTTCTCCGAGTAATGCAGCATTTAGACGGAAAATCTGGCAGTGTAGTCTTCTAATGGCTCAAAAAAAGCGGCGGTGACTCTTGACCGGCATTTTGTGAGTCCATAATCCTGGTTCGACCCGTGGACTTCATACATTTCATGATCAGCATCCCAAAAATGAAAACTTTGTAAACCATGGCCAGCATCGAGAAGCAGAGTTTGTACCACAGTATGTACAACATGTATGCAGTTGAGCGCAGGGGCTCTTACTGTCTAGACATTAGCGCTTGCAGCCGAGGGTGCTACCCGCACCAGTCATTCCTCCTGGGCATTGAAGCTGGTTCTTTGGACATAAAGCCACCTCTTTAATGACTCAAGCTGCTCACCTTGTGGCGTTTTCAACAGATAATCATGCATATGGTGGGTGAAAAATCCTATCAATTGAAGCCCTATCCCACCTATACGAGTGCCCAAGACTTTCGTAGGGCAACGAATGATACCCGGTGAAGTGGCTCGAGTGATATTTGGTGATTTGCCACCTGATCCCTGATTCCTCACGGCGCTTGCTGTATGTAGCTCATCTAGTGAAACATCTCTGAAGATGCGATGAGTTCTTGCATTGAACTGCGGATAAACTTTCCTAAAATCCCTAAGTTGTTCTTTCAAGGGTTAGGGATTATCTCAAATGCTTGGCAGGTGCACGATCAGTTGTTACCCGGAATCCACAAACTCGAAAAAAAGTTTGCGGCACCCAGCTAAAGTTCAGCCAGTCTGATTCCCGCAAATAGAATCAACCTCACCCCACAGAAGATCTCAGTTATGATTCGTACAGTGTAGGTACGGCCCTGCTGGTTATTTTTTTTTCTCATCTTAACAGTCTAGTGAAACTACTAACACCAATCAGAAAACCTCGCAATGCGCGCTCAAAACGTGCGCTCGATGATCGTGAAGCAAAGCTTGTCGAGAACCAAAAGAAGACCCTGTTTCTATCCGGCACATCTACTAGCGAGCTGAGCAGACATGCACTTGGGGATCTTGTAAGCCTCAATCTACTTCAAAGTATCCCTCCCAATTGTAATTCTGACGATTCTGGTAATTTCAGCACGCACTCAAGAAGCCCCATGCTATCAAGTTCACCAAAAAGAACGCAGTCCATCCATTCGAGGATGCTGCTCCTCTCGAGTTCTTTTCCACAAAGAATGATGCCTCCTTTCTCGTCCTTGCTACACACTCCAAGAAGCGTCCTCACAACCTCACATTCGCGCGCACATTCGACCACAAGATTCTGGACATGATCGAGTTCGGAATTGACGAATCTAGCTTCCGCCCCCTCGACTCTTTCAAGAACGCCAAGTTTGCCATTGGAATGAAACCTATGATCTCATTCAGCGGAAGCTTGTTCGATTCTGCGCCAAACTACAAGCTTGTCAAGTCAATGTTCCTCGACTTCTTCAGAGGTGAAACAGTGAAGGCTGTCGATGTGGAGGGGCTGCAGTACATCATTAGCATTGCGGTTAGTGAGCCGATGGATCTGGTCCCAAGCCCACCGGTGCATATGAGGGTGCACATGATCAAGACCAAGAAGAGCGGACAAAAGTTGCCGAGAGTAGAGGTTGAGGAGATTGGCCCCAGGATAGATTTTAGGATCAGAAGAATCCAGGAACCCGATGAAGCCATGTTGAAGGAGGCGCTTAAGAAGCCTAGACAACTTGAGGTGCGTACATCGCTGTTTCCCTTTGTTTCTGTGGCATGTTTGGATTACTAACGATGTTATCTGGTAAATAGGCGAGAACGAAGAAGAACATCGAGACAGACGTTATCGGAGACAAACTCGGACGTATCCATACCGGGAAGCAAGACCTAAACAAGATGCAGTCAAGAAAAATGAAGGGTTTGAAGAGAGGCCCTACTGACGACGAAGAGGAAACACTTGTAGATGATGAAGATGACAAGGCTAAAAAAGCACGTCTGTCATAGGAGTGGGAGGGGTAGCATACTTACTTAATGGAGTTCATGAGTCGGTGGTCAAAAAATTCTGTACATTTAAACTTATTTAGGGACATTGTTTTCTACTGTCTTTCTTTTTCTATTACTGGAAGCCTTTCCCTTGCCTTACACGATGTGAGATTTGGCGAATGAAACCTTCGAGCCTGGTATCAAGCGCAGGCTAAGAGATGTGTTTGGTTGCATGAAATGATGTCATGTATTCCGGGGAAAGCGCCGTAGTCCGAATTACTGCTAGATCCAGTCTGACGTCTACGATTAAAAAGACCCCCGGGCGTAGGCCCTAGCTACAAATTACGATCATTTCCATTGTCCGGGTAATACCCCAATGTACGCCAAGGCTGAGGCTCAAAGAGATCATTTCCTCTGTCAAAAAAAAAAAAGATCTTGAAAATCCATATTCCCTGCAGACATCTTAGAAAATGGCCGCCCTTCTAGAGTTGCTCACAACATTGATAACATCCCTCACTTCTGCCTCTACCTCCCTAACATCCGCCGAATTCCCACCAGTTACCATACCCGAAAATGGAATCTCCCTTCTAGACGTCAAAAATGAGCTCCTACTCTCATATTTACACAACCTCGTTTTCCTCGTGCTCATCAAGCTGCGCTCGGGCTCCCTAGACCCCACGAAAAAAAACGGCGAGTTTGGTAGTGAGGTCGTCAAAGATCTTGTTAAGATCAGGCTTCTTCTCGAGAAGGGTGTCAAGCCGCTGGAGACGAAGCTCAAATACCAGATCGACAAAGTCGTCGCCGCGGCCGTCGATGAGGAGCTTTCAAAGTCCGGAAATGCGGCACTAATGCCTACCGCTGGCGCCGGTACTAGTGCAGCAGCAGCAGAAGAAGAAGAGTCCGATGATGGGGTTGAACACGACGATTACGGGGTCTACAACAAGAAGAAAACAGCCGTAACAGCAGCGGCGCCCGCATCTACAATCGCCAACAAGGAGCTCTCGTTCCGCCCGAACCCTCTGGCTTTGGCAAAACCGAGCTCAGCAGCACTTCCGGGCGTTGGGGAGACGGCGGGTAAGGAAGGGATCTACAAGCCTCCGCGATTCTCGGCCACCGTCATGCCGGAGTTTGCAACAGCAGCGAGCGGAAAAATCGATGGCAAGCGCGAGAGAGAGAACGCCGGCAGGAACAAGAGCCACATGCTGGACGAGTTTATCGCGGACGAGATGTCGGCTGCGCCAATGGCAACGCCGTCTATCGGATCCACCATCGTGGCCGGTGGAAGGGTGACGAAGAGTGCCAGTGAGAGAAGAGAGGAGCAGGAGAGGAGAGAGTACGAGGAAAACAACTTCGTGAGGTTGCCACAGCTAAGCAAGAAAGAGCTGAGGGAACGGAAGAGGAGGGGTGGAGATAATGGTGGACAGTTTGGCGGCGAAGACTGGAGAGATTTCGCCGGCGACTTGGATAGATTAACCAAGGGCGCTGAGAAGGGCTCTAGGAGTAGCAGACTGCTGGAGAACAGCAGGAAGAGACGAGGTGATGAAGAAGGTGGTAGGAGCGAGGGGAGAGCACTAGGTTCTCTCTATAATTCAAAGAAGAGAATGTTGAAGAGGAGAGCATAGACGTGTTCGGATTTCCTTTGTATTTTGTGAATAATCTGTATAAATATAAAAAAGGTTTAGGTCATTAGCTATCAAATCCAAACAACGGTCGAAAATATGTAATTAGTAGAAACGCTTCTATTGAATAAATCCCTGCGTCTAAAATGAAAATCAGCTAAATAATCCGGGTATCAATGATTCTCTCTGCGGAATTATTGTTATCATCTAGCGTGCTTGCACCTACTTCATCTCACCGAACCCCTTATCACGAAGCCACTGCTTCAATCTCACTTACCACAACACCTGCCCCACCAACTGTCACGATAGAGGTTCCTTCAACCCCCTTCTCAATTCTCACGACGTTACTCCAAACAACTCATCATGTCAAACCTCCAATCCTTCGTTAACAGTAGGCCCCACTCACCCCCTCATTCACCCCACCCTATCCCATCGCTAACTCCCGGCGACAACTACAGAGACAGTCACAATCCTCACCTCCGACGGTCGTACTTTAACCGGAAAGCTTCTAGGACATGACCAGACAACCAACCTAATACTATCCCATACAATCGAGCGTATCTTCAGCCCCGCATCCGCAGGCCCAGATGAACCGACCCAGCAAGTCGAACACGGGCTATATCTTATCCGCGGGGATAACGTGGCTGTTTGTGGGCTCGTAGACGACGAGCTAGATTCAGGAATTGACTGGGCGCTGGTTAGAGCTGAGCCTTTGGGTGGGATGAAGCACTCGTGAGCTTGCTTGTGGATCGGAACAGGGTTAGGGTTAGGAGCTGGGGTCTTGAAACGTCGAACGACGAATAATTTCCAATTATACCATTATCAACAAGGATACGATGCGACTTTTTCTACTAAAATCTTTTTCCAGCGCAACGTGAGGAATAAAGCGTCCACGAGGTGAGAAGGGATGAAAGTCCTGTAGCTAAGCAAGACTTGAGGGGTATAAGTTTTCGCTGTATATATTTTTTCTAAATCTGGGTTCTTTGCGCGTGGTGTCAAATTTGGCGAATAAAGCTTTTTTTTTTTTTACTGGCTAATTACTTAACTATACAGTTGTAAATATGTTTTTAGTTCTGAGCCTTGGAGGGTGAGGGAAGTTCTTAGCGCCATCTCAGGAATGGGTGAGAATGCAATCGAGTGATCCTTCATGACAGGTTGATTTCCGCTTCCTGGGCTAATCTATAATGCCTATGGCCAAACATAATGCGCATCACCGAAGCGCGCGACTTCTAAGCTTAAGCTTTATCCATTCAAGGCTCAAGCTCGACCATATTGCTTACAGCCGTGCTTTTGCATTAATACCAAGCCCTTAATATCGTGTAACATTTCCTAAAAAAGAATATCATAAGCGACAATAACCCCCTCTTATCTAGGCATTATCCTTGAAATAACTTTATGCATAGGTGCATAAGTCACCGGAAGGGAGTAGTTATTATTTTTGAGGCTACGAGGCTTCAAGGCCTTTCGAGTGACGGGCTGTGCAGAATGTATATCCTAGCTAGAGTCGCTATTTCTTTACTCTAAGCTACTCGAGACCCTCTATCGGATATCTTAACAGGCCAAGGTTGCACTTAGGTTTTTAAGTCCAAAAGTTTAAGCGATGCTTAGTATACGGCATTGAACAAGGCACAAACAAATAAAGGGAATCAGACAAAGACTAAACAAAACGCCCCCCAGGCTGGCATGCCTAGAGTAATTTTGTTATTTAACCGCGGCCCCCAATCTTCGTGCTGATCCTAGCACCAAAAAGAAAAAGAAAGAAAAAAACCATGGGTCTGTCTATTGGCGATCTTTATGCCTTGGGTGCACTATTGAAGTCATTCACGGTTTACATCTTATCTTATCTAATCTCCCTAGCTGCCCTAGTCTTACTGGTTGAACACTTCGACACCCCACCACATCAACAAGCAAGAACCCTAGCAAACGCACATCAGCGAAGAACCATGGCGACAGAACCTCCACCAGACGCTTCAATCGATCGTAAGGATGCACAGGCTCTAAGGGGTCCCTCTTGGTAATACGTAGGCTAATGCAATTATATATAGACACAAAGTCAATTGAATATTGGAACTCCGTTGATGCAACCCCAAATGGTTATACCCCTTCGATCATGCCAGGTCCTGTACAGTACAGCTAAATATCGTGGGGGTTAATAGGCATGCTCGGAGGATATGAACATGTCTCCAGAATCGATATCCAGGGATCCAAAAATTTTCTTGCGAAGCTCCGGCTTAAGACCGCATCTTGTCCCGAAATATGGAGAATTGCGGACTGCGGCGCGGGGATTGGGAGGATTACGAAAGGGTTATTGACAACCTTAAACAAGGGAAAGGTTGTTGTAGACATCATAGAGCCAGTGAAGAAATTCACCAAGGAGGCTCTCGAGGGCGATAATTTGAAAGAGGAGAGAAATGATGGGAGAGTAGGCAAAGTAGTAAATTTAGGGTTAGAACAGTGGGACCCAATAAAGGAGACGGAGGAGATAGGTGAAAAGTACTATATCATATGGAAGTAAGTTTTTTTATCTTTGGGCGTAATTCTGGCTTGTTATGGTGTGGTTTTAGTCATGACTAAGTCCTTTAAAGCCAGTGGTGTGTAGGACATCTTTCGGACGCGCAACTGGTAGCCTACCTCGAGCGCTGTAGGAAAGCTATCTTGGAGGGTGGTGTCATCGTTGTGAAGGAGAACATCACCGAGACAAAGGAGGACATGTACGACGAGCTGGATAGCAGTGTTACTAGGTATATTTTTTATGCCTGCATTATTTGGATTGTTAACTGATTTGAGTTTATAGGACGAATCACAAGTTTAGAAACCTGTTCAGGCAGGCGGGGTTGCGGATCGTAAGGACCGAAGTTCAAAGGGGACTTCCAGAACAACTGTATCAGGTACGAAGTTATGCGCTGAGGGCGCTGTGATGATGTTGCAAATTTATCCAGGAATACGGTTTCCACTGGTAATTTCATGAAAGAAAAAAAACTGTCTAGAAACAGTAAGTAGTCACATAAATAATCAAGCAGAGCTTACCAGGGTAACTCATTAAAAAAAGACCGGTCTCGCCGAAAACCCCCAATGCCAGATAGTTAGAGCTTCATAAAGAAATGTGATGCAATAGTTTAACCCCAGCTCTTTGAAGAGTGGATCCTGGGTATTGTGGGTTCTGGATGAAGGAGGGGGAGGACTGGAAGCAGGCAGGTTCTTTCCTAATTCCGACAACTACGAACATTACGATATTGCGGAAGCATATGACCTTACCAATGCCTAGGATCTATAGTCCCTTAATCACTCACCTTGGCACGTACTAGAACCGGGTTGAACTTTTTATCTTTCCCTACAAATAGCTTTATGACTATGAATATGATCTAAATCGAGGATCAAAGAACGATCTATCATATTAGCCTTACATCCCTTCCCCGCTTTATGCAGTTGGCCCCCCCCTTAACCGTCTCTGTGTCCCCATAGCCACCTCCACTAAATGATCAAAGCGTGAGCCGGTAGCTATTCACAGTATAGACCTCAAGCCCGTAGAGCGCAAAGATTTGGGGGGTAGTAGGTAGTCTGCCGCGCGCGCTACTCTATCTATGGATATACATAAGTCTTGGACAGTCATCTCTAGAAGTACAACTATACCATTGAGGCCAGAACCTTGATTGTAATTGGTACGCAACGGAGAGGCTAAGTTGGCGTATTTTCTTTCTATTATGTAGTCGAGGATGTTCTTATACTCTACAGCTTACCCGCCTAGCTATAGCTAGCTAGGCTACTAATCACGAAAATATGTCAAGATAACCAGCGGCGCAGTCTTGGGCACTCGAGCCCTCTCCTAGTGTATTGTCGATATTCCATTCTTCATATCACAGACTCTCACTCGCAGACTGCCACTATAAGCTTTATTACACCAGGAGTGTCATAAGCGCGTTCCAAAACTTTCAATATAGTACGCAAAAATAGAATGAGACGAGGCGAAACTTGACAGTGTCTTTGACGATTGATATAGATCTTCTAGTGGCTGGTTTCGTGGAAGGTTTCAGGAGAAGCTTGCTTATTCTTATCAATAATTCAGTACTGGCCGGAGGGTATGGATACCGGCTAGCTGTCAGGGGGGCCAATAAACCCCATCATCGGATTGGTGGTATGTAGTTGCAGGTACTGTTGGTGCTGAAAATAAGTAACTGACTTCCGCCCGTGAACTTATTAATCTTGGTACGCATTAACGCAGCGACTTGAGATCCCAAGAGCGGGTAGGTACCAAAAAAAATAAGTAAGAATGTCTTACTTGGACTCTCTCTTCGTTGTTCAAAGACAAGGTGACGTCTTTGGAGGTAATATAATAGCATTTGTAAGTTCGGCCTGAAGAGCTGCGGAACCTAACCGTAATCAGTTTGCATGAAAGAGTTGACCAATCACAAATGATTCTCTAGGCGCGGGCACTAGTCTCGCTAAGAGCTTAAATCCTTGGGAGCACCCTTCCTTGCCTTACACCATTCTGCACATGCACACCCTGTACCTACTTAGTCGAGAGAGATCAAGGATTCAATAATCAAGTCTCTATTCCTGGAGCCTCCCAGAAAAAGAACTGAGCGACGATCAACTGGGTGGAGGTCGCGGGACATTCCCGATCCACGGTTGGTTTCCCCGTTTTTGTTGTTGTTTTAAATGATAATTCAAACACGTGCTACTTTCGCTTATACATGGCCTGTGTGCGGTAAGGAGGTTCGGAGTTCGGCCTGAGTAAAGTGTTGAACTTCACTCTCCTGGACAATATTGCGGGTTTCTGCTGGTGTTAAACCCCAAGATGGGTGAAGTCCACTAGGAATATCGGTAGTTCCTCAACATAAGGCAATTGATATCTACGCTCTAAACACATATACACATCAGTAAATACATGATGATCATTGAGGAGCTGACCGCGTACCTGCTCTATAGCAAGTTAATAGGCTCTCGGTCCTCATTTATCCCGTATAGAGCAACTATCATCACCTACTAGGCTATTAGTTAACGGCCGATAGTTATTTCATATTGGAAACAGAAGTTCCCTAATAGGGTATCTTCACAGAACGGACAGAAGGACCTCCTGGTGTTTGACGCGAGTTCTAGAAAATTATCCGCCGCCAAATTCATCAGAGACTCTGACGCATACTCCACACGCTCCACCAAACCCCAATTGCAACAATAGATGATAGATGTGCATGTGGGGAACTTTCTCAACCCCTCTTCCCTTACTACGTACATGCGTCCCCTCATCCAATTTTGGAGAAACCTCGTTTCAGGTCTTTCCACCCGGAGTATTCGGTCCTTAAGGTACCAATCCAGCGCCATTGGTTCAAGCCAGGCGGAGCTAAACACATCTGATGTGAACGGTGTGGCAACGAATATGGGGGTAACCACTGAAAATGCGTGATTTTCCCACCAGCAGGTACCTCTAATCCCCGTTATGGACTAACGACAGCCATTCAAGTTCATTTTTGCCCTTGTCTGTTAATCGGTTTAGATAAGGTCTCCCGCATGCAAAGCGCCTAACCGCCCGAGCATTGGCCAATAGGAGCGCTCGCATGTGCCAAGACACCAAATAGTAGCCAAAATAGTAACCACCTTACCTGGGCCAATTGGTCCAACAGCTTGGCACAGTTTGAGCCCCTGATGCTCTCTCTCGCTTCTAAAGAATCTTTTTTTTGGTAGTCTGGGAAATAAGCGCTGGCGAAGGGGCGACATTTTGAGCAGGAGATAAAGTCAACTCGATGCCCTCCCCTCTGGCTGCCACATTCAATAACACATCTGCCGTGCGAAAGAGGATCTGGAGGCTCGAAAATCGATCTCAAACCTCCTCGCTACTATTTACTAGAGCCGCGCTCTCGGTATATTTACATAAGAAACAGTATTGATCATTCCTTTTGGCTTATTTTTCCTTCTGAAAATCGCCCTCTATAAAACAGAAAAAAGAAAATAGCAAAATCACAATATGGTTTCTCAACGATACTCGTTCATTGCCCTCATTGTGGCTGCTGCCTTCTCTCCTCTCGGCGCAGTATTAGCACAGACTACCACTACTGGCATCGTCCCTACACCCACTACTACCGGTTTGCTCGTTGCTACTGTCACCGTTACTGAACCATCAAGCTCTACCGAACCAGCACCCGCAAGTACAAGCGCTGCCCAAACAGACGGACTTAGCTACTACCCTACTGTCCCTGGACAGTCCTACGACGACCCCAACCAGCTCATTGACGAAACCGCGGAAGACAGTGCTGGCGCAGACGGATCTTCGGACACTTTTATCAACATCCCTCTTGGGGCTCAAATCGGCATTATTTCAGTCGTTGTCATCGCTGGTATCGGTGGATTAGTGGCTGGTTATCTGTGGTACATGCGCCGTCGTAGGCAGTGGGAGCTACAAGGAAGGCGTCGTTCTCTTGTACCAAGGCTCTCTGTCAGTGCGCGTGGAGGTCTCAAGATGTCAAGGCCGATCATTACCCGACAGCCTCCTGTTCCACCGACCCCAACTGCAGTCAGAAGTTCAACGAACAGCGTGGCGAACTTTATCCCGATAGATTTGGAGAAGGGGACAAAGCAGGGAAGGAACGAGTTTGAACTTGGCCCAGAAGATAATAGTGGGCCAAGATGGAAGAATATGTTTTCGAAAAAATAGGCAGTCACCTTGATTAATCGGGTTGGCTATAATTATGTCTTTCATGATTAGAAAGAGGTGGGACTCATTTTCATTGATAAATATTAGGGATTTCTTTACTTTGTTTTTTTCTTTACGACGATCGTTAGTTACCCGCAAGGAAAAATTGTAACTTATTAAACGAATTTCTGTATGTCTAGCTGGTGTTTTTTGGTTACTTTCTGGAGCATTATTTCCTTTTTTTCCTTCTATGTCTGCACATGGCTTTCGGCCGCTCTGCCGGCGCATTATTGGGAGGCTTTTTTTTACTTTCTTTATATCTGCAGCTGCGCTCGTTAATTAGGCTGGGATCTAACTCTATCTTTGTGTATAATTATTACTTACGTTCTTTAGATCCCCCTCTTACGCAGGGGGGGGGGGGAGGGGGACATCGTCGTTTCAGATGAAGACCTTTTTTTTATATTAAAACAAATTGGTTTCCCACAAAGTTATACAACTCTTCATGACTGCACGAGAAAGAAAATATCGAACGATATTCATAATAGGCTGAACTTTCTTGCCTCATAAGCATCCTTGAAACAATATATATACCTGGACAGTTTTACATCCCTGGTCTGAGACGGGAAAGGGCAATACCAACATTCTTGGAGAATTACTTGGCTACTATAAAACCCATGACCCTGGCGATCGCCGTAAAGGAACGGGCGTTAAAAAAAGTGATGCAGCTACTGGAGCGCAGAAAATATTGGTTCCCTCCTACCATCCTGACATACTAAATACATCACATCCTAACGTTTTAGCATCTGGTCATCAAACCTTACTAATATTGGCATTAGAAATCGATAAGTATGTACAGGAATTCCAACCAAACAAATGATTGCCAATTGCCGAGACGGATTGGTAATGGATTGTGTTTTGGCGGCGCTCGCTTTATAAATCCCACTACATACATGTATATGGAAAAGGCTCTACTTTATTTAGATAAATGCTATGCCCTGAGATTTCTCAGATAAGTTCCAAGAGGACGCTGAGATAAAAAAAGGGGGGGGGGAGGGGGAGTAAATATCAAACTTCCATCCTGAGCCCTTGGTACAGTTGGCACTGGGTGAGCTTTTTCCATAACCTCTGCATGTATGAAGTATAGATAGATAAATAAATAAATAGAATTTCCTCTTGAAAAAACGTCGAGTGATAGTTGTGATGCGGGGAATTACGGGAGTGGGCCGATAACTATATATGTTGATAGACCTACGTACGTATTTATGATTTTAGTGTCTACTATAGAGCTATAAGTAATGTAGGGATGTCACTTCTGCTTTGATGCGACCTAATTAGTCTAAATATGTTTCTCCGTTATTTTCTCTCTACTGTAGTTTTGAGTCCTACCGTAAAATCTCGAGAACATCACATCTCATACCATGAGTACATGTAATCAACAATACGTTAATCTGTGGGTTATACTTCAGTAGAAGAAAACGTGGAACTGATACGATATTATGGATACTATACCCCTCCTCTTCGTAGATTAATTATAAGGCTCAGCTCTTAACCACGATCTGTGGCCATGTCTTCCGAGTTTCCACAATAAAAGTTTTAAGGTTTCCTAGGCATGCGTAGCCTGTTTTTTGCATCGTGACAGGGGAAAGAAACAAGCGCAGACCGCAGAATCCCCCGGCCGGTCAGGCACAGCTCGTAAAGTCCACATGGGTAAAACAACCAAACTAAGTATACCCACCCCTAACGATTTTCCTCTCGATATTGTTTTGTAATTATGTACTTCTCATCTATCATGTAGAGCCTAAATTCCAATGGTACTTTATATCCACTTGCAACAAATATTCAGAATCACATATTATGATCCACTGGCGTCGATCCTAGTTTTCCGTGATGATCCCGCGTCTAGGATGGGGAAGGGGGTGTCACCTAAACTATTATTACTGTCGTTCACTGGGTGCTGACGGGCACTGGGTGTTGACGGAACAAGCCAAAAGAGAGGCAGCCAAGTTTTGCCTGCAACATCCAGTACCCGTCAATACCCCGTGAACGACAGTACAGTCCAAAGTAATCAATGGACTAAGAGTAGAAATCGAAGTAGGTACAGCCATTCAGAGATTGAAGCATACGAACCCTAGCCCATATCCCAAAACCTTCTGATCTACGACAACCACGGATAAAGGGGAGTCATAATTTCGCATGCATGCTGCATAGTACCCTAAACATTCGGAGCACCCGGAGAGTTACATATACCAAGTGCACATATGCAGTGCTCTCGTCACCACGCGAAAAGTGCAGCTTTGCATATAGGTATTGTCCGCTCCGCAAGTTACCTCAGCTGACTAGCTAGCCGTAAAGTCTAACTTAATGGACCCTTAAAGTACTCAATAGGCTAATCTAAACGCAAGAAAATATTAGCTAGATATCCCAAGATGACACATACATACTTCAAATGACTATATGGGTTAGGGTTGTACGGGTAAAACACAATTTTGTCATCAAGCCCTTAAAGAAAACTGAAGTGAAATAATAACCTAACTGACTTTATAGTTAGTCGCATATATGCATTATAGCCAATGATCCGCTATCCTCCTGCCCACCATCTATTATATGCATGTCAGGGATAGACAATCCAGAGTGGGTTAATTATTCCTGGAGAACATCTAGAACGTCCCTTCAATTGGAAGAGAAGCTACAGAAAAGCCACCTGCTAATACTGGATCAATTTCAAATAATGATAAGAGCGTCGGAGTCATCCGATCTCGGAACCAATATAAGGCTGAGCTAATCGAAAATAACTCAGTCGTAAATCCTCCGCGTTGGGCGCCGCTGGGTGGCTTTTCGTAGGCTTTGCGGATAAACCCTAACCCTATCTTGTCAAGTTCCCCCAGCAAAGTTGTTCTGTATGTCTCAGACTTTAAGATTCCGAGGACTTCCACGAGACAGATCATCCCCAAGGTAAGCCTCAGCCCAGTATCATTTGTGTCCATAGACGCAAAGGGAGTCGTGGTAAGCCTGGTCCGATCTGCAATAGATCAATGTCGGACCAGATCAATCCGGGCTTGTAATCGACGCGAGTTCGAAGCTGTAAAAGCGGTAGTCGTCAGTAATGATGGTAATACTTTCAAAAGGGTGCCCTCTTTACTAAACAGAGATTGTGAAGACGAACACATATGTACTCTTTGAGCGAGGACGCTTGCCCTTTCCCGCCCTTCGATTTAACCCTTCTGTGGCAGAGGATGCCAATGGCTACCATGTCGGCCATAAGACCGACCTCTCAAGAATAAAGACAGTACTTCTAAGAACATCAGCCATTTGTAGAAGACTTAAAAGTGCATTACTCACGGTGGCTTAGGGCGAAGAAGGGTGACCATATCTGTACACCGTCCTTGATGTCTTCAAAGGTATGGATATAAACGGAGCTGCAGTAAGCCCTGCCCGGTCTTCAATGAGGGATATGTTAACCAATTCAAAGGTGCAAAGCATGACGGTGATGTTTCGGAGCAAAGTCTCTCCGGGAACTTGTAAACACGAACACTCACCTTTAGCGAATTAATATGCCCTTCCGTCTTTTTTACTTCTTCAAGCCAGTTCCCCTGGGCGCGGGCAGAGCTAGAGAGCCACAATAAGTGCCCTGTCAGTCAGGAAGACTTTCCCAAAGGTCAAGGTAGCAGCCCGAAAAAAGAAGAAAACATCAGACATCATTTTAAGCCTGGATAGCTCTTTCAATTGTAGTAGCCGTGGTGAGACGAGGCGAAGATGAGATGAACTATAGCATGTTAGTGGAGGATCTTTCAAGACACAGAGGAGATATGAAGGGAGAAAGAGTGTAGTACTGTTTGAATCACGGGTAACCTGTGCGAGCTGTCTGGACTGGATTTGACGCGTTCCCTGCGCTGCATCCGTTCAATTCGTCAACTTGGATAAGATGTCTATATTACGCATTCATCCTCAGACTCAGCCTCTGTATTATATGCGCAATTTCCTTTCCGGATACCATAAATCTCATCGCCTTGCTCAGTGCGTGTTGGCCATAGAACATGCGACGATTACAGGCGTTGGCGCAAAAATCAACCTTAACCCTGTACCCCCAGTTTGTACGTGACCTTTCTGCCAGGCCATGTAAGTAATTTATAGAGAGGGGCTACAAATAATCCCTGGGGGCGGGGGCGCAGTCAGTAGTACTACCTACGAAAAGAACTAGAAAATGCAGCTGCTCAGGCAAGGATAATTTGTATGGACTGATCATGACGATGAGATTCTCTCCTACAAATCATCCCTGATCCAGTCACTTGGTTCTTTTCGAGTACTGACATTTTAATTGTAACGTCGTTTCTTAGGCTCATCGCAGACCTATCATATTATTGCTTCACGCTCTACTCTCCCGCCCCCACATGTGCCCAGATGAGCGTACATATAGCCTGATCCATGTATGATTGTATGGAACTACCCCTTCTAGAAGTCTACTCTACTTGGTTGGTCGTAGGCACGAGATAATCCCTCTACGACGGAACTGGTTTGAGAAGTATAGAAAAGCAAAATTTAATTCGTAGAAAATTTTAAGTCCCGGCTCCATAACGTTCCGGAAAAAACTAAACCTCAAAAAAACTTAAAACCTAACCCTCGATCCTCCAAGATGATACATGTAGACTCATGAAGATGACTACATAATTATGTGAAACTCATTGGCACAGTCACAAAACCCAGAGACTTTGTATAAAAAAATAAACTCCAATAAACGTATAACCGGGAGCGTTTCTCGGCGAGACAAGTAGAAGCTTAGATCTCGCCCTGCTATAGGAAATGTAGCGAGGGTTTTCCCTCAACTCACAACCCCCCCAACAGCCACCAATTATCAAACTCATGAGTACATGTAGAATACGCATGTCTCTCTCCATTTATGTAATTTTAAGGCAGATCCACAGAGATTTGCCCGGAGGCTTCTCGTCGTTTTGTGTCTGCCTTGCAGTCTACCTCGATCTCCTACCCAAACAAGGCGCTACTATACTATTGCATAGAAAGAACGCTCCAATATCGAAAACGTTTGATCAATTGATTAACCTCGTTAAGCCCAGAAATACCTAGATCCATTCACCTCGAGTGCATGCAGGCCGTAGCTACCGGGGACATAAGGCAAATAGCGGTGGTATTGCAGGAAATTTCACCTGATTCCACTACATGTGGTTTAGATTATATATACATGCACAAGCACATATATTATTTGTGTAGAATACGTCATGTATGTTGCTCCGATCGATTGACTGATTGATCACCCATACATGACACAGACTCGACTTCATGTAGAAGTGGCTGGTTCTAACGAAGTGCGTAGATAGAAACACGCACCAGCCAGAAGCCACCTCTTTTGTAGTTCAACACTATTACCACTGTCAATACAGATAGCTACTCATAAGTACCTCGTCACTAGCTTGCTACATAAATGAAAGTACCTTGGGTGAATTCTTTGGTAATTGAATTGGGCAATTGTGTCCCTTTTTTATCTAGTTCTTACTTCACCTCAGGCTTGAGGCGCCGTGTGTAGCTAGACGCGACCTTAAACAAACTCATTCGTAGTGCGGTGCGTAACCTGATACCGACGGGAAGGTGGCTTCAAAGCAAGATTTAGGTCCAGGAGGATTGGAAATTCAGAGAAATCTATCAGGCCGGTTTCATCTTATCTAGGGATATTTTGAGGGCCGTGACAGGTGGGTAAAGGAGATAGGGCCAGGAGGAACACGCATTACGTACACTTTTAGATTATTATTACAGTGAAGGCAGTCATGGTCAATAAGAGCGTTTGAGCACACATCCTCAGAGTCCCTTTAGATACGAACTTGCACTTTAGACGTACTAATCAGTCGAATATACATGTATTATGCTGCGCGCATCCGCTTCCCCGTGAACCTTTACCCAAGGACGCACAATCAAGCAGCAAAAGAAGAACACACAGCTACCGTAGAAAGTTCCTTTTTTTACATAAGAGTTTCAAAACGAAGACGAAGCTCTAGTCTTGGCCTTAATTAGTTTGATTTCCAAGGCTGCTAGCAACTCACAAGGCGATGGCTGCCGGCCAAACCCGACTTATCCCCTACGCCTCGGAAGGACATCTGCCTTGGGCTCCTCCAGCCAGAATTTTCATAACGCTCTCTTTCTTACCAAAATGTGGGATATAGCAAGAGTTTGGAAGCCCCAACCTCCTCCTGCAATCATAACGAGTGACAGTTTGTGATGATCGGTGTTAGACATCGCCTGTGCGAACTGTTTCGGGTTGTGTTTCATTTAGTCCCCCCATTATGTTCTATTGACCGGTCAGTTGGAATCTTTTGTTTGACTCAAAGTTGAGTTTTAAGACAAGATACATGTGATAAGTACATGTACCAAGCACGATATGTATAAGCGGGAATACTTTACTAGAATTGGTTGCGAAACTGCATATGTATGTAGATGTAGGTAAATGTACCCTAACCCTAACATGGCCTTGAACCATTCTGTCGGGACCCCCTAAGCCACCTCCTTACAAGCACACTGCTTACATGATACACACCGGAGATACCTCCGCTCGATATCTCAAGCATCGTCGTCTTCCACGCGTAAAGAATAAAATCAAAGCTCGAGAGAAACATGTAGAGTAGTGAATTAAGTAGCTGATGTCTTGCGCGAGTCGTCTCCATTTGGTTACTCTCCATTTGGTTACTCTCCATTAACCCGTGCCACTAGATCCAATCTATGTAGTTAATGAAGGATCCTTGAAGGACCCATGCGTATAAACATGGTTTATATAGACCGGGGCAATCCAACCCTCCTCTGCTTCTGCCATATTCTCGGGTGTCAACTTGTCGAGCTCCTTAGGGGGGGCGGGGGCTGGAACCAACTACGAACCTAGCTAGAAAACTGCCAAACCTAATGTTATGATAAAGCAAGGGTGGGCTCATGGCATGGGTGGTAAACTTATCTGCTTAGACACATACTGTTTCCCTCTAACTCCAGGCGGTCTATCGCAAAAACTCGAAAAATTGATTATCTCCGGCCAGGCTTAACAGTTGGTTGAAAGGTGTAGATCTTGTCTGCTAATAGTAATTTTGATCTCATATGCGCAGACAGTTTTTCGAGTATTTGTGGTAGAATAAACTACGGGGGAGGAGGGAGTCAATAATGCGAAGACTTTCAATTGATGTCTATCCATAAAGTACTACAAGCATCATTTATCGGATGAGGTCTGTTCTCTATTGTACATGTTACATCATTAACAACGGGCCTCGGCGAGCTCAGCCAACGCGAACTCACTCGATTACAGAATGCGCAAACGAGCTTGTTAATGTTGTCTTAAGATATTTAACTCCCCCCTTACCCAGTGGACTGGGGTTGTCCCGACACCCGAGTGACATCTCATGATAAACTAACTACATGTACTTGTACCAGGGTATATATCAGGGCGCTCACGCCTTCTCGCTAAAGTGCGATATATTTAGACTCTGTTTGTGCTACCTCACGCCACACACAAACCCAAAATACATACATCCCATCAGAGAAGGGAAGCTTCGAAGCGGGGGAAAACCTTTTTTTTTTTTTTATAAAATCTGTGGCCGTTACTTGCCCTTCTGACTTCACTGGCTCGGTTGCCCTCAAATGTCTGACCTGGCTATCTACATGTACCTATCTGATGCAGCCACCATGATCCTGGGAGGCCAAGCCAATAAGAGGTACGAAAGACCCTGTGAGTTACATCTTAGTCGTTTTTTTTTTTTAATTCAATTGATTGACGGTACAGCGTTTCCCTGTGAAATGAGCATACAGGTAGGTACATGTAGGTATTCACCCTTGGCTGGTCATATTTTGTGGTCCCCTCTACTTTAGGGAAACGCTGGATAGGATACATGTATATTTGCGACTGAGTTCAGCTGGTCTATGTACATGTACCTATAGTGTAGGTACTATACAGGAAGATCAGACAAAAAAACTTCACTAGAATACTCACTAGGTGCAATGTCTAATTGAAGGACCTGCCTCTTCCCCCTATGTAAATTCGCCGATATCACTCCGATAGGCATAGTGAGTTTGATATAGGGATGGGTCTCACCCCTCCCGGAACTGTCGGCCGAAGCCCGACTCCCGAACCAACCTCTTCGGCCCGTCTCTGGTGGTTTGTTTAGGTTGATTAATCACGCACTGGACTCACGTGCACCTCCCCCCCCCCCTTCTCCCACACAATCGAGGGTCGCTGATTTGCGAACATGACAACATTAGCCGCGATTGGACCAACGCAAATTATTAATGCGATTCCTTCTCTCCTTGTGAGTCAAAAGAGAGAAATAATCCTTGCAACACTTTAAAAAAGCCTTTCCTTCTGGTTGCTATCCTTGGATCAGGGAAGTGGGGGCTGAAAGAAGGAAAAAGGTCGAACCGAGAGATGCAGAAGCGTTTATTTAGAACATACCGCATGCGGGTGTGGGATCTTGTATGGGGGGGATCGGAATGGAATGTTCGTTTTCTGCGAACTTCATCATGTTCGATGGGATAATGACGAATGAACCACATGAACGTTGTCCTTTGCGCCTAAAGACGCCTTGCGCCTGCGAACCACCACAACGAGTATTCTGTATTGGTGTATGCAGGTAACGGATCCTGAGGTGTCATGATCTAACAGCAGTTTCTATCATTAGAACAGTACCTATTCAAAATCCCCCGCAAAATGATTAATTAACCCACACCTCTTCCAATCAGGAATCGCCGGCAAATCGTACCTACAGTAGACTAGAGTGATGGGAATCTATATTTATGAACCCCCCACTCCCCCGATAGAGGGGTGAAAGAGAAAAGTCAACAAGCTTGATACCTGTAGAATTTTTTCTTTTCGTTTTGCTTGCTAACCAAAGTATTCCAACCCGGACCAACAATGAGACGAGAAAGTTTTAAAGCCCCCATATACAAAAAAACGTTTAACGCCACTTCCCAAAATATACATTAGAGTAAAGAAAATAAAAAAAAAAAAAAAAAAAAAATCATAAACTCCGTTATTTGCACCCACCAGATAAACCGTCCAAAACATAGGAAACCTATTAAGAAAAACTCCTAGGATATCTAACTGTAGAAAGAAAGAAAAATGCACAACTATAAAAGGGTGAGATATTAAAGGTTTACAACAAAAGAGATAGGCTCAGACAGTGAGGTGAGAATAATGTATGGGTTTCAGGGAGCGGGTATGTATGAGTGAGAGAAGAATGTGTAGAGTGTTCAGGCTGGGGAGTGAGTAAAGATCCAGGGAGGAGTGACGAAAGGAAAGAGTAGTGATTTGACAAAATCGGACTAAATTATCGGCAACCCCGAAGATCTAAGGTGTGCATCCGTGAAAGCTGGTGGGACAACGGCAATGATTCGACTATCCAACCACACAGGATCGTGCGGAGAAAAAGTAAAACGGCGGGTATGCGCCAAGCGGTACCTTAAGTGTGGAAGTGTGACACAGGTTTTGTAACACACAAAAGCCGAATATGTGTGCCGGGGCTGTGTCATAACAGCAGAGAGAGAGGGTTGTTTCCGCGGAGACCAATCCATCCGCTCAACCCTTCTATCGTTGTTTCTGTTGTACAGGCTATCCGCGCCTCACCCTTCTCTTTAAACCTTCAGAACCAATCAATGCCTTTATTTCCCTTCTTCCCTTTTTCTTTCTTTTTTTTTCCTTTCTTTTTTCTTTTCCCTCTTTTCTTATGTAGCGATTATGTACGTGCTACATTGTTGCACAGTTCATGTGCATTGGTGAGTATTCGACTTTACGGCCATCTGCGGTGTACCAGGTCTCGAATGTGTACTCTTCTGGAGATTTTCGCTCGGAACTTCTTCTTCGGTAATGTGACTGGTGAGACGAAGACGATGACGCTGTGGATCCTCCAGAAACCATATTTGGGGATGGCCCGTAAAACGCCGATGCGGGGGGGTATCCTGAATACTTTGGAGCAGAGCTACTATCATTAGCGGAGGGCAATGATGGTTGCTGTTGATATTGCTGTTGCTGCTGCTGTTGATATCGATTATAATCGTAGGCCTGACATGAATCCTGACTTGGCGATAATGGTTGCAGATATGTGCTTGTATTTGCAGGAGATGAAACTTGCGGAGGAACATATCCGTAACCATACGAAGCTTCACTCGGGGATAGTAAGTAATGGTTATAAGGATCGTAGCTGAACTCTTGTGTGCTCGGCGAGGGTGATGATGGTTGAGTGTATGTGTATGTCTGCAACTGCCCAATCTTGGGCGAAAAACCTCCGCAGCTGCTAGGGGTTGTCGCTGGAGTGCTGACCGGGGAGTTGCACCCTGGTGAGCACGAAGAGAGTGTCGAGCGTTGAGATAGTGGAGAGGAGCAATAGTCCATTGTGAGACGACGAATTTCAGTGATTCTGGGATGTGTGGGAGGCGTCAGATTGTTAAATAATTTCAATAGAGACGTTTGTAGTTGGAGATGGTGGGTCTGTCTGGGGAACGTGCTAACGCGGCCTAGGAGGCTACCGGTGCCCTAATATATTCTTAACTGAACTTCCCGAAGGAGTCACAAAAGAGGGTGTATGTATGGACAGGACCTTGGCAAAGGAGTGAGAGAGAGCAGGTACATAAGGTACATGTCGGACAGGCAGGTAATAGGTATGGATGAATTGAATGTGGGTAGCTGGTTCTGCACATAATTAATTTCTGGAAGTAACGTGGTAGGATATTTACCAAATTGATTCGGACTTGGCCGTTTTCTGGGTTATTTTGGTTACTGGGGAAGCTCGAGTCTTTTTTAAAATATTCCCCATTCAGATCCCCAGTTACTTGTTGGAGAAGGGAAGGAATTGGAGAGAGGGAATAGGAAGGGGACGGGTAGAGTGAGTGAGAACTACATGTAACTAATTGCACGGGCCTATCTCTTACCTGTCTATCCCTCTAATTACATAACTTCACCCCCCTTCTTGCTTTAAGGTGTCGGGCCCTAACCACTCTGGTCACCTTCCTTGGTCGACTCTAGTAAAGAATTTCTTGGCCCAGGCTTAAGCTGACGTCGGACCCTTGACCGAAGAGTGCAAATGCAGATCTCCAACTCTCTGGACTTTCTCTAAACACTAACCACAGCCTTTCAAGGCATTTATTTCCTCACATTTTTTTTTTGGTGATTGCTATTTGCTAAGTGCCTTGCCCTGTTGGGGGCCATGGTTGGCGAAGCATGGGTTGATCACCCACATGGCAGTTGAGCTTAAATGACTTGATGTGACTTGATTTCCAGCATGGAAGTCCACCAGTGCACCACAATCACCCCTTCCGAAGATTTGGCTGTGCTTCGCCTCAAATCAATTCCTACTAGAAAATGTCCCTTTGGGTTGAATTGGGGGGGCTATCGCTATCGACTGGCTATATGAAACGCAACGTGTGTGCTTGTGTACCTACTTACGTCTCCCTCCAATGCGCCGCCGTCGGACGGTCTTCCGCCCTTTTAACGGTATTCTAGAACCATAAATCTAGCACTGCTTGAACGTATCATATCATCTTAAAGATGGTCGTCATGATATGTACCTAACCACCCCTAATTAATCCCACGATGACCAATAGAATCGATATCTAGACTAAGCGTATATTGTATGAAGAGCTTCACGAAAGTAAGCAAACCCAGGCGTGTCATGCTCCCACCCCCTCCCTTAGTTCTTCCGCCCCCAGGGGATTTTTTGACGGCGGACATGGTCCTCCAAATTCTACGTTGTTGCCGTTGATTCATGGAGCTGAGTTTCTTATTATGGGTAGGTTCCTCCGAGATTGCATACCTGGGAACCACTCGCATCCCGCAAAAAGCCCTTTTTCGAGGAAAAGGAAAGAAGAATGGGAAAGAAAACCCCCCATACACGATTATATTCGGGTGGTTCTTTGACTTGTCACGCTGGTTTCGTTGTTTCAAAGAAACTCTCGTGCCTGCGCCAGGAACCATGGGTGTGTATCGAATCGATTCCAGCTTGCGTTTCGGCGGCCGAACTCCGGTTATCGGGCGCGGGGTGCTCGTCCCCGGTAGGACGGGGATTAAACTCCAATTTTCAACGGGGGGGATGTAGGTGCAGTTATTGATCAGCCTTCCTACGTACGCATCACTGCCTACTGTTATGATAGTTGATCCAAACCGATGAAGTGTGGCTTTCACAATGGGACTTTATTTGTGACTTGTTGCAACTGCCACAAAAAGGGTACTTGCACGTCTGAGCCCACAATGTTGACTAACGATTGGGTTACGGCAACCTAATATGACTCCCCCCCTCCATTGGCATTTGGAATTATGCCTTTGTTCTTCCTATATGATAGCTCTTAAGATCCTATTTAGGGGCACACGATTGTTTCCCCTCTATAAAAATAGCCTTGAACTAGCTATCATCTGATAGAGCTGCATGCTAACAAACCCATGATAGGTGATAACAACGTCACTGGTTTCACTTCAAAGTCCATAGCATTATAAATGGAAACTTTGCGCCTTGCCTACGATCGGCAATGGGCTTTGAGATAGAGGGGGAGCCAGCCGGCCACTCCGATGATCATCACTAAGTGCGACTATCTATATCAGAGATCGTGGCAGAACTTTATCCAAACGCGATCAGATTTCTGACCCTAAACTGTTTCAAGCATATCAGTGGTACAAGACAATACATGTAGCTTCTCCAGCCAACTCGGTGTCTAGTCTGACGTGTTTAGATACGCTGAGTGGACTCGTGTACCCTACTGGTGACACCCCGCATCCTCAAAGAACTTTCCATCCCCAGGTACAGGTACAGGGAAAAAAGGCTTCGCGGAAACTTTAAATATAGTACCTTCTTACCAGTGCCTGGTTGACAGGCTACCTGCCTACCTGTCTACCTACTTGCCTTCCCATACATACCCCCGCCACGAGAAAGAGATATAGTATTCCGGTTGCTAATAGGATGAAACACCAGGCTGCATCCTAAGTGGGTTACCGGGGGTCACTGACGCTAAAGCAAGGAAATTTATCCCCAAGTCATAACAGGCGGGCTTGAAACTCTATTGATTGGATCGAAATTCCAGGTCATTTCAACAACCCAGACGTGATTCCTTGCAGTAATTCAGCCCGCGGATCATGTGGTCATATGGGGGATCGCCTTGCCTGCCTTACACATGTCAGTAGTATGCTGGTTATTCTTGAATAACTATATAGAGTGCTTGGCATGTTCTATTGGGGAGGTCACCGATCTAAAAGAACATAATCATAGATTATCACTCGAAACACGGGAAAGCGGTTTCGTGCTCAATTTGTCGTTAATTGTGTGCAACGCTTTCATTCTCGATAAATAAATAACCAGATTTGGTCATTCTCACGGTTGAACTCTAAGATGTGACTATTAAATGTATTTTTAGGATTGTGGGGACGTGCAGGAAGAGCGACTCAGCCTGCACCTTTATCAAAGCATCAGCGCTCAAATCGTATGGAATGATAGGTATGCCTCGGGCTGTTGCTCAAAAGTCCTTTAGAACATCAAAACATATCAAAACATATCAAAACGTTTCTAATTCTAATGGCGCAGTAGTTACTTAGAACACAGGCCTCGTAGCTTAAGTCGATATCAGAGTTCAGTAGGAATCATCTAAGCTCCCCGATCCGTACCAATTAACCAGTGTAAAGCCTATACGTTTATACTATCAAATCACTCTTACTAAAAGTCGGCTTCATTTACCCTCGATCGATCAGTCATTTTCATTCCCGGAAAATCTTATTACGATAGAAAGCCTATGGATAACTATCTGACCAAGGTAGCCTATATTTTACAGGCCAAACCATCTTTTTACATGCCGCAATGGAGTACAAGCCTCGCTAAAAAGGCTTTTTCGAGCAAGTTAGAGTTCCCTGCCAGCGATTTACTTTCTCCAGACAAGGTAGGTTTCTTTAACTACATTTAGTGGCCCCTGGCCACAACCGCTCTCTAAATATAGGGGCACGGTCGCTTAATATCAAGCTGAACTTGACTATGCTCCTACGATCGAAAAAATTATTCCTTTTTGTTGATGTCTGGATCCTATCAAGCCGACCAGGGCTGCTGGTGAAAACTGGGATTAGACTGACACAAAACAGCACGGCATATATTCTGCAGTCGCTGCTGCATAGGCAAAAAAGGCGCAAACCGCAGAGCATTGACGATGGTACTAGAACAGTCATTCGTGACGCACCACGACCTCTCTACTACTCTAAAGATATATATCTCCAGGAGGCTAGTATCGCAGCCTCTTTGCTGAGTCCCTTCATGATTCGGAGAAGCTCATGGCTGGTTGTACGCCTTATTTCTACTACGACCGGTTACGTTCGAATGACCAAAGATCTTCATAACCAGCACGAAACCGGAATTGTCATTCAAGTAGACTGAACAAATCCTACAAGGACTAGTACTGCTTCTTTACTTCTGCCTAATCAACGAAGGGGATCTCTCACTACCTCGTCATGACTATCTAGTGCGTTGTCCGGTTTACTCACACCTATCTATATGGAACTGCTGGACCAGTTATACTCGAGCTCAGGGATGTCTATTCCCTAGTATAAGTGTCCACGATCGCAAACCTTACGCCACATTTCTTATGGCCCATGAACGTTGATTGTGGATGGTTGTTTTAAGGTTATTGCCATTTTTGGTTAAAGCATAGACAAGGGTTTGTAAATCGGAAGTTTAATTTCCGAAGGAAAAACTTTAAAAACTTTATTTCAAGAACCTTGGCCGGGCCCAAATCAGGCTATTTACAAAACGAAAGTCAATCATAGTATCTCCAAGAGATAAAGTTCGATGTATCAATAAATTAAAATAAGTAATGATGAACCTGGCATTTGATCGGGACATAGGCGTTGTGTATTGGGGTTCGAGTTATCGGTTTTCACTAAGACCAGCGTAAATTAGAGCCATGTTTTATCCTGGCGTGAATACGGGTTTGTGAAAGGCCTTATACAGATCAAAGTCCTCATTATCGGCAACTCCAAATATTAAAATACACATAATGGAATGTGCGTACCCTCTTGATCCGGTGTAGGGCGGAGCCGGAGCCGAGTGATCTTGTATGGACTATAAAAATTTAGATCCTGTGTGCAGTGTACTGATCGACAAAATAAACAAAAAGTGAGATGTTCTAGCTAGCTAATTATAAGCTCAGAGTACTAAGCTTTGGATATCGTAAAAGTGCGGAGAGTATGGTAGTACAGCAAGAGCTTTCTTTAAGTGTACACTCGGGACCGAAGTTCGGTACCCTTATAGCGAGAGATCACCTTATAGAATAGCAAGTTTTAGCTGTGTAGAGGATATGATTGACATACTTTGATGTACGTTAAAAATAGTTACCCACATGTTTCTAAATTAGCATATCAAAGAAAATAGTAATATGTTATTTCTATATATATTGTTTCCGTTTTTTCCGCTCTGCCAGCCGTGGCGAGACCATCAACTGGGTCCCCTGTGCTGTGAGTTAAAGTAGCAAGGCCAGCTTGCGAATTTTGAGGACACCGTTAATATCGGACCCAGCGATATATGTTGTCCCAATTCTCCGCTTCACTTTTAGTTGTGATTTCCCCTGTGACTCTCCAATCACTTCACCAGACTTTCAAATCCCATCTTATATAACTTCTAAGTGAAGCATGCCCTTCTCCAAAAATAGTCTTCTAAGGGAATCTTGACCTTTTGAGAAAATATAATTCTGTCTCACCTTGATAACCTACTTATATTAATGAATCAGTCAATTAATCAACCAGCCTTGCTAGCCACAAGAGCACCATGGCCGGGAAGATGCATGCGTAAATGGACTACATATAATCAATCAATCAGCCAGCTATGGGTTATCAGTCAATCAGCCAGTCAGCCAGTCAATCCCACAATCCCAGGACGAGCCTTATCAATCAAATCAATCAGTCAATCAATCAAGAGGAACCAGAGACGAGTGACCATCTGTGTTCAAGCGAGTTCGAGTCCCATGCAAACCTTCGGCCCCAGAGCCCAGATAGCGGCCAATGACGAAGTAGGATCTTCCCATATATATACGCATTTATGAAAGTATTAATAACACAATACATCATATCTTGGCACATATATTTCGAGGCAAGTTCGCGAGGGGACCCGCCTCATGGTAAACACCTTCAACCCCCTCTCACCAACACCCTCCTGACTAGAAGCCACAGATTCATGACTCAGATCTTATGAGATATTCCAGATCGGCCATAAAGGTATAGATATTGAAGTAGTTAGGCGCTACACCAAGTAACTCGGCAGCTAGAGGTACGCTGATCGAACTATAACCTCATCACCGTCCCGGGGGGGGGGGGGGGCACTAGCCTTCATATAATATTTCCTAGGTATAATCCGCTTAATTTAATTATAAGCGGTGATCCAGGAAACTTGCTTATAGCTTAAGAGAAAATGAAAAGCCTATCTGAGGGCGACAACAAGAATACATCGGCTAACATGAAACCCTGCGGTGATTAGATTTTCATCACAAGCAAAGCTTCCCAGACTGCGCGCCAAATGTTTGATGTGTTTTCGCCATAGGATACACATACATCTAGCACCTATTCTAGCTCTAGGATTTCTACCTAAGTCGTTATTAATTTCAAACCGGTGCGAAAATGGTGGTCATTTTGGGCTGAAGTGTCTTGGGCTCAGTCATGGGACGTCACTCGATAAACAACCCGATGGGTGGTTTTAGCATCCTATTGTAAATTCTTTCGGGGGGGGTAGATTGATTTAGGTGATGAAACAAAGTGCGGTTCTCGCTCCCGCCCTGGTGCGCAGGGGAGTTGATGTTTGAATACAAGCTGCGATCCCAAGTCCACAGAATCCATCCAAACTATCATTCAGGGGCAGCCTAGGGAATTGCGGTGGGAGGGGGTTTGGGAGCCTTATTCTCTCGAACATCGTCTCTGGTACGATCCTCATCCTCGATTCTGAAACTGTGTGTTCATGGTCGCTTATACTCTAGCGTGCTCAGCCCCAAAATCTGCCAAGTCCAGAGCAATTAAGTGTAGCCTCATCATGCGCGTCTTACCTCTTCGCACCGTGTTAAATGGTGTTAATGACTCAAATGGATAATCGCGGCTACTGTGAGTACATTTCAACATTACACGCAACCACGGAATGCAGACCTGCATCACTCACCCTGCGTCAAGTTATCAACATACTCGGAAACAAAACGACCATAGAAAATCGTTATGTACCTTAGAGTTGATGAACTCAAAGAGATGAAGTACACAGCTCCCCTGACCGGACGAAATACTAATTGCCAGCGCACATCCCATATTCTGCCTTACTCGCCGTGAAGGGTCATGTAGGCAACGTTTAGAGAGCTGAGCCTGCTCTCAGGATTTGCACACAACGCCGACGTGTTCACTACGGGCACTTTTCATCAAACCCGATATGTTTACAGACATGTAGCTATAGGCTACAATTACGTTTGACGGCCCTGCACCATCATAGCTATATTTACTCCTGCACCACAGTGTGAGGCTGATTGATACCCAGGAATTTATTGTTTTCATAGCCTTTCCCGGCCAGGTATTTAAGTGTCCAAACACCCCCCCCCCCAAGCATTAACAGACTCGTATATTAAACCGTTTTACCTTCTCTACTAATATTTTACCATAACTCTCGGGTGCTACTTCTTTTCTCGGTGCCGACCAGCCTCTTGGCTAAGTTTACTCTCGAGCTCTCTATATATTGCGACCTTGGAATATTTCAAACCTCAGGTGGGTATGAATTTTAGTTAATCGACTCTTAATACATGGCGGGATATTCTTACAATGGCGGCGGATTTTGACACAGTTGTCCGCTACGGTTGTCGTTCATCCGATCTATATATTGGGCCCCACTATTAGCTGCAGCCTTAACGTTTGACAAGAGGTCCCACCATGCATCGGTATCGCTTAATTAATCTTAAGATGAAAGCCTCTTAGATCATTTCCATCAAGGTTAGCCGACACGTTTTTTTTTTTTTTTTCCCACCCTTCTTTATTTATTATTTATTATTTCATTTTTTTGTATTTCGCTCAAGCAAAAACACTAATTGTAACTAAAGACCTAATTCATAATCATACCCTTGCGCAATTGCCCAATATTCTTCCAAGGCATATATATAGGAACACCAGCACCCAAGAGAGAAGTGGATTCGATTTTATGTCTAGATATTTTTTTTGGCAGAATTTACAGGTTCGCGCTCCCCCCACGTGCTGAGGGAGGGGGGAGCTTTAACGCTTCGCTGCCTCCCACTCGCAAAATTATTATCGGCGCGCATATCATTGCAAGAACATTGGCTACCAGCTTTTAACCAATGACGATCTCATAAGTCCCCTGACATCTCTTCGTAGCATGTGTACCACACGTAATATATACCATCCCGCATCATGTTCCGCAAAAGTCTCCACGGCCCTACAAACAATTAACGTTTCACTCCCACGCAGCCAAGACTGCGTAGGATCTTCATCCGGGCAATTCCTAGTGACGACGACCCTCGCGCGATTGTTACATAGGGACTCGACTGGTCTATATCAGGGCCTGGTACGGAAACCTGCAGTTCTTCCCGCATTGTCGGACACACGCGTCTGCCCCCTCCGGTACTTCTGTTGGGTTATATGATATACACGAGTCAGTATACTACTTGTCGCGGAGGGAACTCGGGAGTATACGGGAGTCGTTCTTTTTTATATCCCCTCGTTGGGACGTACCGGAGGGGGTGGGGAAACATTTCTGGTTCATAAGTTATCACTCGATCACCTACGTATACGCATGCATGTGATTTTTGATAACCCTCCCTCCTTAGCTGAGCTTGCTAATCAGATTTTTAGATGAGGTTGTGTTTATAGTACCACGATATGTCTGATTGGTACGCATTATCCGGCACAAAAAAGAAGGGAAAAAGAGATAGGGAGGGTGGGGGGACAGCGCTTTTGTAAGCCAGTTTCAGAGGGGAGGGGGAAAAAATCTCGGGAGGGATCCGGTTCTGCTTCTTTTTTTTTTTTTTTTTTTTTTTTTTCTCTTTCTCTTTTTTCCTTTCCCTTTTTCATCTCCTCCAACTCGTGCCACTGTGGCGAGAGAGAGAGAGAGAGAGAGAGAATACGGAACCTGGCCGGCCGTCTCCATGCATTGAACACTTCATATATGGCCCTGGACCTCGGGGGAGAACCAACCTCGGGCACATACTGATATATTACTACCATGCATAGTCGATTTACAAAAGAAATTTCCATGTCAGATGGTTTGCTACATACATACCTACATACGGCATAGAGGAGTATTACATATTCATCCTTATGGGGCGGGGGGCTGGTCACATTTGACCCTTTCCTACCAACCACTCAGGGCAGGCTTGGGATATGTAACTACTTGAGGACCAGCATAATATTAACCTCATTCCCAAGATGCATACAGGATTTGAAACGCAGCGAGAGAGAGAGAGAGAAGGTGCTATATCGTATCGGGTTATACAAGAAAAGCTTCAAAATACAGACACAAAGGTCCAGAGAGAGAGAGGTGAGAAAAACCAGTGAGTGGTTGGTGACCAGCCGGTCTTTCATCCCATCCTTTTATTTCCTCTACAATTACAGCGGACGATATGACATCATTTTTTCATCTATCTAAAACCCTAGCCTTAGGAAATCTCGAGTTTTGGAAAGGCAAGAAAAAAAAGTCATAACTGATATCAGGAGTAGATGGGAGATGCAACATATAAAAAAACGATTCGAGATGACTTCTTTTGGTGACTGATGGTTTGATCAGGAGATATCTTTGCCCGGTACAGACATACGCCGAACAACATCAGCCAAAAAAAAAAAAAAAAAGGCAGGAAATAAATAAATTAAAATATCCAAGAATTCGAAACGGATGAACGGCGAATTAAGAACGACCCAATCAAACGTTATTCTTGGGCCTCGGGGAGCAGGAGATATGTCAGAAGATGGCTTCTGTGTAGGTGAGAAGTGATATGAGAGGTCTTTTAGTCGTTGACAAAGAGCTAACACCAGACTGTATATGTCGAAATAGTAATACCCATCGGTCCAAAACGAAATCACACCCCGTCACCCGACACCCAACTGCAGCTCCCAAAAAAAGAACACGATATAGCGATCGACAAGGAAAAGGGCCCGCATGAACGAGGCCACTGATCGAACGAGGGAGAAGGGGAAGAAAAAAAAAATTAGATTGCATTGTCCGCCTACCTGCCTACATTAACATACATTTCTTTGTTGATTCTGCTTCACCAGATCCTCATAAGGTAGAGATGATATGTAATGTAGCTACCGGTGTTGTTTGGTACGACCTCAGTATATACTGGCCATGGCAGAGATAGCCACAACACGTAAGTAATACCAAAATGCATAGCCACCAATTAATTATTATTCCAGCTCTGATACATAGTTTGCGGACAGGACTTCCCTCCATCTCGCTAGCGTTCTAATTTTGTGGCCTCACCATCTCTCCCCCTGCCAAGGATAGTCCATCAAGATGGTTTTCTCAAAGAAAAAAACCAAATAAAAAACCCTACAGCAGTGGCTCGTTACACGGCAAATCGGGGAGGGGGGGGGTTAGGTCTCTTGTATGCTACGGGATACTACTGCGACCACGGGCCACGGGTATGTAATGTATGCGATCAGAGTCATATCGTTATATCGTATCGTGCATGAGGAGCAATCATGGGGTACGAAACGAGAAGAATCCAGCTACATGATATGCGCATACACTCGACGCGAAGTATGCATCTCTAGCCAATCTCCAATGTGGCACGGCACCTCCACAATGAAACAAAGCAAGAGGAGGGTGAGAGGTGGAAACGCTTCTTTTTCCCTAAAATCGAGGCGCGCACACAGTAAGCACCACTCTAAGTGACAGCACCTACATAGCCACAGGTGTTACAGTGGCCGTCCAGGGGGGAGGGAGTAAGTTACAGCACTGTATCACCCGCAGTGGACCCTGCCAAGGGTGCCCTCTTCTTCTCCATAACGCTAATCGAAACAGAAAAAAGCTTAAAGGCACAAATGGCGAATGCGGAAGCCTGTCAATTTAACGCCTCCTCCCCACCACCACCCCCGGTCAAAGCCCCAACCCCAGCCAAACAAATCTCCAGGACGACCCTGAAGAGGAAGAGCTAGAAGAACCAAAAGAACAAAAAGGGAGGAGGAGGGGAAGGAATTAACCACAAAGAGAGCCCCAACAGTTCTGTTAGAGACCGGGCGACCCCTCTTCGACGTCACACACTCTTCTCCTCCCCCAAGTCCAGCATTTCGCATCGTCAAAAGAAGTGTTAGTTCTGAGACGGACTGCGCCCCGGTGCGCACGATAGGCATTCGCCAGAACGACCTCAACCAAGGTCCATCCAGCGAGGCGCGTGTATTTCAGATGGGGGTGGTTGCCGCTTGCTTGGCTTCTCCTCCATCCAGTGGCCCCGTTGCCTGAGGGCGCGCAATTCCAACAACACTCAACCGAAAATTAAAATAACAATAATAATATATGAATATTTAAAAAAAAAAGTTGGTGGTTTGGCTGATTTATATCCGAGCACGATGACGCCAGATCTTCCTTTCTTGGTACCATGGAGACGACGAAAGCTCGAGCGTCAAGACATAAACCCCATCGTCAACGGTGCGACCCAATTACAATTACAAGAGGACCCTGCCTACTACCAAAATTCTGGCTGAATGACCATAAAAGTTCTAGAGGCAAGAGAGGAGCAAAGCAAAGAAATGGTTCTTGGCGCTTCCCATTGGCTGCCTTGGGCCCACCATCCACCCCACAGCACGTCACTACACGCGTGAGCTTGAGTAGAAGGGTCCTTCTTCTTGGTTGACGATGTCGACCATAGAGGGAAACAACGCGTTGCCCTTGGCTGCTGCGATTTGGGACCCTGGACGCTCCCGGTGCGCACCCGGGGATTTTCCTATTGTTTATCGAGCCTGCCTTCCTTTTTGGCCAGCGTTGCAACCCAACCCACCCCACCCAACCCAATCCTGCCAGATTTTGGAGCCGCATATCTATCATGCCGCGGGGCGCAGCGGCGCGCAACAACAGCAGCAGCAGTCAATGACAGACTAGAAAACCAGGGAAATTTGGATCAAGCTCCTTCCTCCACCCCTCCTCCATCGTCAGCAATCGAGATGGAGAACAGAAAGAAAAAAGGGGTACATATGCGAGGAAAAGAAAAGAAAAACATTTAAACAGCCAACTAATAAAATTCTAGCAAATCACTCTGGGTCACAGTGACTAAACTAACTGAACTTGCTGAATTTGTACTGACTGAACTGACTGAGAGTCGTGGTATGTACATACCTAAACTCACCACCGCCATACCTTACTCGCCCGGAGGCCCGGATAGCGGGTGAGAGAGGGAGGGGAAGGGTAAAAGTACAATGATGAAATACCACGATGATGAATGACCGTGCGGCTGAGGAAATTAACGATGGTAATGATAACTAACTGCCCTGCTGTAACAACCTGTTTTTTTTTTTTTGCCGCCTTCTTTCCCTTCTTTCCCGCCTACCTTTTTCCCCACTACCATCATGATTTCCGGATTGAGAAGGACCCCCCCCCCCGTTTTATTGGGCAGAACGGAGAATCCAGAGCATGTAGATAGCTGTCAGGCTTGGTGGCATGGCATAGCGTAAAAGCAGGAACAGAATGCTTACATACGCAGACGGGTGGCGAGAAACAACTACATGTATCTGTTTTGTTTGACTATCCGCCGAGACACCGAGAGAGAGAGAGCATACCGCATATGCTAATCCGGGAGATTTTGTGTCTTTTTTTATTTTTATTTTTATTTTATTTTTCCTTCTAATCTTTTTTTTTTCGGTGGGGAGGGGGTGCAGACAGGTGTTGTGCACAAACGCCGCGGCGGCCACGGAGGTTGGTGATACTTCCGGCCTGACTGACTGATACTGATGGTGCTGGCCGCTGGTGGTGCTGGTACTGCCTTGCCTACCCCCCCCCCCCCCCCTCTCCTATCCCACCAGTCAACTGATATCAACTAATCATGACCGATCGAAAGGCAATTAATGATTTGTTAGAAAGGGGGCAAGGAAGAACAAGTAATTATCACGTTGGAAGACGATGGAACTATGATGTATGTATCTTTTTTTCCCAAAAAGAGTGTTTTTATTGTAAAGCCAGACAACAAAAGAGATAGAAAAAAAAAAAGAAAAAAAAAAACTAATTCAAAAAGAAAAAAAGAGTGAATACCCTCAGGGCACCAAACAAAAGAGAAACAGCCAAGCAGAGCCAAAAAAACAAAAGAAAAGCCAACTATCTCGATCTATCATCTCCAAACAAAAAACCCTAACCCTCCGCCAAAAAACAAAAAACAATCTCTATCAGGAAATCCTCCTATCCAGCCAACCAACTCATTCCCTTTTCCCTCCCCCTGCCATTCTCGACTCGCGTTCCAATCATGGACCGCTACTCTACTATAGGGAGGACCGGGGGGGATTTGTTTGTTGTTGTTGTGGAAGGAGGCTCCAAAAAAATAAAAACCCGCAAACAGATGCAAAACACGATAAAAACCAGCCAGAAGCCCTCTCAATAAGCAATGAGGATAGGCAGCGGCTCTAGCCCCTCCGTGGAGGAGGAGTATGGGGTTGGTGGTGGTGGTTGTGTATGATGAGGGGCAGGAGCTCGTATCGAGGAAATCACTTTCCATCAATAACTCTCATGGGTCCCGCCATGGGTTTCGGGGGGGTGGTGGGAGTTGGGTGGAAGAAGTATCTATAAGCTGCTGTTTGATACTGCTGCTCTTATTCTTCCTTTCCCTTTTCCCTTTCCCCCCTTTTTTTGTATGCTCTTTCCCTCATAGTTGGTTACTTTCTCGAGCACCAAGAAAGCCTTTGATCGAGGTCCCTTTTTTCGTAAAAGGATCTCCCCTTCTCTTTGTGTGTTTTTCTTTCCTTCCAGATAACCCTCAAAAGAAGTTTTGGTCATCCATCTAGAAGTACCTGGTCTGGACCTCCGGGTTGAAGGCCACGCTCCTGCCACTGCTTCTCGGGCTCGAGCTCAACTCGCGCTCACCGCCCTCAATCCTCTTTGGGCTCGGGCTCCTCCTGTGGCTTCTGACTGGGGCAGCCTCCACCAAGCTCAATGACGATGTCCTCCTCGGATCCATGACCCTCCTGCTGCCGCTCCTGTGGCTCACATCGCGGGCATAGGCTGATCCCCTGTTGACTGTCTGCGGGGCAGTAGCAGCAGGAACGTACTGGACACGCTCGCGGGCGCGGTGGGCGTCGTGTGCGGCAACATCAACGTGGTTTGAGGGCGCTCCCTGGAGCTTGTGGGTGATTGCGCGGATGAGGCCGTCGACGGGCTCCCAGCCCTCTGGGAAGGAGACCTCGATGACGCCCCCGGCGGTGCCGCGCGCCTTCTCGTAGAGGTTGAGGGCGATCTCCTGGGCGAGCTGGTGGCCGACGTCGCAGAGCTGGCGGTTGGCCGACTTGTGCACTGAGTAAGGGTCGATGCAGGCCGAGCAGTGCTGGGCGTGGATGTTGAATGAGCGGAGTGAGGTGGAAACACGGCTTGAGAGAGAATCAGTTTGGGGAGCGGGAGCTGGGGTGGTCGGGACCATGGCGCGGGAACCTGGCATGCGCATTGTGATTGATTTTTTGGGGGGTAGGTGGTAGTAGTGGTGGTGGTTTGGTTTGGTTTGGTTTGGGTTGGGTTAGAAAAAGGTTGTTTGAAGTTTGAGGTACTACTCAGCTAGTTGTAGTAGTAGTAGGATGAAATAGTAGTAGTAGTAGTAGCTGTATTAGCTGTATTAGCTATAGTAGTAGTAGTAGTAGATGAGTTGTTTGGTTTACTTGGCTGACTTTTGTATGATGTTGGGGGAAAAAAAAGAAGATGGTCTGTGGGAGGGAGGAGGGTTTATATCAACCTGAAGGGGAATCTTTATTTTGGGGGTGGAGCGTGTATGGTGTTGCGAGGATCCAGTAGCAGCAGGCCCACAGTTCACGCGTATGACTGGTCCACCCAGCCAGCATTTCATGGGTGAGCGAGGGAGGACATGGGGACATGGGGACATGGGAAAAGGAAAAGTTGGGTCAGAACTTGTGAGTCTCATGCGCGATTGTGAGCTGCTGCTGCTGCGTAAAGCAGCAGCAGCACCAGGTCCCCCCTTCTTTTCTTTTTCTTTCTTTTTTTCTTTTTTTTCTATTTTCTTTTTTTTTTCTTTTCCTGCTTACGCCCCTTCCATTCCCTTCCCTTCCCAGAAAGTGGGTAAAAATAAAAATAATTAATAGAGATCTCTCAAACACATACAGTCTCCAAATAAAATAAAAATAAAAAAAATAAAAAATAAAATAAATAAATAAAAATACCTACCAATTTGTCGGTTAACCATAGCAAGCGCTTCATGCTCGGCACCTACGCCCCCCCCACCCCCTAGATCTACGCGCAGCCCCATAGCCAAAGTAGAGAGAGAGAGAGAGAGAGAGAGAGAGAAAGTTACATCTATCAATCTCTCACACGTACTGTGGGTTTGCCTTGCGCGTTAAAGCCACTCTCGACTCGCGCTGCTGTGTGGGTGTGTGTGGGTGTGTCACCTAGGAAAGGAAGAGAGCAACCTGCGTGCGCCTCCATCTCTGGATGGGGAATGGCCTAACGGCTCTCGCTCGCTCGCTCGACTACCCTGCCTAACTCTACACCCTCTCTACCTACCGGAGTCCACCGAGCGAGTGCTGTTTTCACAACTCACTCAACTCACTCGTTCAACTAAAACTCACTTCTTGTAGAGTAGGCGAGCTTATCCTGGTACGTATTTGCCCACATGTGTGCCATACATAGCTCACATACATAGTACATACCTACATGCGTACATACATTTGTCCTCGACTGAGCAAAAACTATGTGTACCTACCTACTGTACTGTACTGTACTGTACTGTACTTTACCTTGCTAGCTGTGTCGTGTTAACTCAGCAGCAGGTTAAGTTGGGTAGGATATTCTAAGGTTGCTGCTGTCTTCCCCATCTGTCTGTCAAGCAGTCGTAATCACCAAAATATACTCGAACGAAACCCCGGAAATCCCCCCCCCCCCCAGAAAAAGCAAAATGTATCCTTTCCTTTTTTTTTTTTTTTTTCCTTCTTTCTTTCCCGGATGCCCATGCCCCATTGCATCTCCGAACAGACTGCTTGCTTGCTGCCCTCTCTCGACCTCCATCACCATTTCACCCTATCCACACATTATTTTTTTTTCCCTCTTCCTTTTCGCGCGGCGGTGGTGGTCCAGTTACCCAGTACTGTCAACCCCGTCCGTCTAAGTAGAGAATAGACCCGTTGCAAACACGACCGGCGTCGGTTCGGCATCCTGTCTTCTCCAAAAGAGTTGTCGGTCAGTCAGTTCACCTCCAGTCCAGTCACTACAATTAAAGTCTGTCAGTCAGTTTGGCAGGCTTAATGTTGCCCTCCCATGAATTAATTTCCGCCAACACCGCCCATGCCCTGTCCTGCCCTGCCCGTCCGTCGGGTCGGGTCGGTGATGGATCTCTGCCAGTGCAAAACAACTGTAAAGGTAAAGAGTAAGATGCACCACAATATAGTGTTGGTGATGTGTGCCAATGATTTTGTTTCCCATTTTTCAGTAAATTTTTTTTTCCCGCTCTGCCTCGTCCCCATCTACCCACCCGCCCACCCATCCACACACACACACACCATCCATCTATCTACCATCTACATGTAGGTATGTAGGTATTCCATCACCAGCCAACCCGGGCTCCTGGGTAAACAGAAGCAACGAGGTGAAAAACAAAACAAAAAAGTGAAATGTGAGGCCCTCATACCATACCTACCACCACAACCACAACCACAACCACAACCACAACCCCCAATGGCGTAGAATTCTCTCCCTTTCCCCCTTCAAAAAAACAATTAAAAACATCGTTTTATCTCTCCCACGCGCGCGGAAGAATCGTAGTTGTTTTTTTTTTCTTTCTGCCGTGTGGTGGTATAAAACCGAATCGTTACCGTAAATACCCTCTACATGGTTCCCGGGGTGGTGCGGAGAGCTAGCTAGATTCAATGGGATGGATGGATGGATGGATGGGATGGACGTTTCGATGAGATGTTCCGCTGGCTGGCTAGCGCCAAAGAATCGTTCTGGAAACAGCAAACGCCTTGCCCTGGGGCTGTTTTGACTCTAGTACAGACACTTCATAGTATGTAGGTATACTAAACACCCCACCCCACCCACCCCTACCCTACCCCATGGGTTCAACAATTGTTCCCGCTTTACTCCCCCCCCATCCAGCTAATAATAAACCAGACGGGCGGGCGAATGGGGGGGGGGGGGGGAGCCACAACCCGCAAAACCTTCCTCCACAGAATCTCCGCCAGCAACGACAGACCGTCGTCGCGCTGTGCTGTAGTAAGATTGTGGAATACATAGATGGGATTGGGGAGGGACGCTGGGCCATGGTGGAAACCCGAATCGTTGTGTCTGTTGATTCCTCCAATTGATTACTCTCTCTGTGAATCTAACCTCACACTTTCTCACTCACTCGCTCTCATACCTGCCTACCTACCTGCTTACTTACGATACTATACTCTCACCTCACCTCATACATACATACAGACGAAAGAAGAATGATCTACTTCTAGCCTAGGCTAACTCACCACCCAACAGTTCTCAGATAACCTAACCCTTACTACAACTCAGCAGCAGCAGCTTCTTAAAATGGCGGTCCCTCCCCGCAAGCGGCCTAGCCCTCGCTCGCTAGAGACCGAGTTATCCGTCAAAGCCTAGCGTTAGGCGGGTAGCTGTCAGGATTAGGAAAGGGAAGCCTCGATTGGTTTGCCAGCCCCCCCCCCCCCATCAAGATATCCCCAGATCAGTGCAAGCTTAGCTGGCCTCCCTCTCTTCCGACCCCGCGAAAAGGTCGGGGGAAAAAAGGAAAGAAAGTACATTCAAACCGAGTAGGTATGTAGGTAGAGAGCAAGAAAAGAAAAGAAGCTGGTAAGAAAGAGAGGGAAAGAAAAGAAAGAAAAAGGAAGGAAAGGGCGCTCGCACCAGAACAAGAACAAGTCGGAATTATGCTGCCATGCAGTCCATGGATATGGATGGCATGTGGCATGGCATGCTTGCTTGCTGCTGCTACTCGGCGTACCTTCGATCTACTCCCTCCCTCCCTCCCTTCCCTTCCCTCCCCCCCTCTTTCTTTTTTGGACTTCAATATTCAATTACCCCTAGCCCTCCCCGCATATTGTATCGATATAGTGATTAGGGCGTCATTAATATTCATGCGTTATAACCATCTCAAACTCAAAACTTCGAGTTTCGAATGCCGTATGTAGAGACGCAACTTCCCCTCCCCGGGCGTCCTCGTCGTCGTCGTCGTCGGTATGCCAGCTGGGCATGTTCGGAATTTGTGATATATCGAAAATAAAATTTATTTATTCCCATTTCCTCTACATCGATACCGAGACCGAGCTACATACGTTACCGCTATCCACGGCCGATGCTGACCCTCTCCCCCCTTGAATTACCCTTCCCGGGATTGAGCACATACTACCATACGTCCGCTGTATCAGAATATCTAAAATCAGGGCAAGGCAGGCAAAAATAAGTAGGGCTTTGTGGGTGGTGGTGGTGCGGTGGCGGTCTTGGTCGTGGTGGTGGTGGTGGTGGTGGTGGTGGTGGTGATGCATACCCACGGCGATGGAAGAAGATGGACAAGAGAATATTATCTCTCTCGTACCACCATAGAGCACGAGATAGAATCAATGCCCATCTATGGAGGCACACAATTCACACACACACATACACCACACACCACCACCACCACCACTGCATACCTCTACATCCATCCACCATCCACGTATGTCGCGGCCATCATCAATCAACCTGTAACGTATGTAGCTGTGCCTAGAACTTTTTAAAAAGTGAGCCATATCATCTCAATGGAGATCCTCCCCCCCCTCCCAATTACTTGCGCTTCCCTCGGCCGCCGCCGCTCGTGAGCTGCCCGCCTATCATGGTTCAGGACAGGACTTTAAACTTTTCTTTTTTGCTCGCGTCCTGCTTACATACATTGTAGGTACTTCATCCTACCAGTAAAGGTACATACACACACCCATACTTGAAGTACCCCGGGTCTGGGGTGGGGAGGAGAGAAGGGGAGCTATGTAGCTGATCAATGTTAATGATCCGATCCGCCGCGCCGAAGGGAAACTTCTTGCGGCCTCCCCCAGTTTGGGGACATGTCGTGCAGGGACCATCTCTTCTTCTTGCTCTCATATATGTACTCTATATGTACAGACAGCACAAGACCGCGAGAAGAAAATTTTATTTATATATCCATTTATTTCCCTATTTACGCTGGTGTTTGCGCGCCCGAACCCAACCAAGTAACCAATTCCTCTTTCTTCTTCTTCGACCTTCGGGACGCATGCTACGCTTTGGGACGAAGGGGCAAAGCAACAAAATGCCATATACCACTTTCCCACCCACACATCCACACATCCACACATCCATCTGCATGCATGCATGGCGGATGCGGGATGGAGGGAGGTGGAGGTGGAGGGGTGTGGATGTGCGCCAACGAACCAACGAACGAACGAAGCCACTCCAAAGAAACCCAACCCTAACCCACCCACACCCGCCCCTTAACCCTAAGCAAAAGCAAAGGTGATCCTCCTGTCTCGCTCTCTCCATGGGAAATCAGAGGGAAGGGCAATGCCATCCCGTCAATCTTACCCCTTCTTTGGACGCTCGTATACAACTCTAACCGAGTTCTAGAGGGAAAGATAGAGATTTCACATCTGCCTGCCAGGTATGTGGGCTAGCAAGGCTAAGTAAGTCATGCTTTGACCCCAGGTTGATCCTTTCCCCCTCTGGCCTATCGGCCCTGGTGGGTTATGGTGGAAAGAAAAAAAAAAACTGTAGAGAATGTAGGTACCTACAAAGGGATTTCTTCTCTCTTAATTTCTTTTTTACACATCACTCTAGATCTCCAGCTTTTCGAGTTCCCGATTCCAATCTACTCTTATCACGAACTCTGTCTGGTCTGCTCTGCTTTTTTGCTTGTGCAATAGAATGGGCTAGGCCGGGCTCACTGTGCCTATGCCTACTCGCACTCTCACTCGCACCGGCCACCGTTGAAGAGAGAGGGAGGCGAACCAGGCCAACCGGCTACCTACACCCCCTCCCCCCCCAGCTCGCCAGGAGTCCGAGTCGTTAAGCGTTACAGAATATGTACTCTGCCAGGCAGGCCATATGGCCATCCCCCTCCATAACCCTACACGCTACATACATGTACTACAACCTATATACTTACATAGATTACCTAAAGCACCCTCAACAGCACCACTATCCAGTTCACGATGCTGCTGCTTCTTGTTTTTTTTGTTTTTTTCCCCTTCCTTTCTTTCTTTTCCCGGCCATGGCAATAGCTTTTTTGTTGTTGTTGACTGGCCTCCACGTATGTAGTAAGTAAGTAGTCTTGGTGGTGGTGGTGGTTTTTTATTTTTTTTTTTTGATTGATGGAGGGATCGTCGTCAGGTGGGCTTTTAGGGTATTACATGTATATGTGTGGCTATAATTAAATGAATTTCCACCATCCATCCATCCTCCCCCATCCGCAGCAGCTTGAGACTCCAAGTAATCGGGTACTGTAGTCGGTACGTACCTACATGTATATACCACCTACTTACCTACCTACTGTCCGGTTTGACTGACTGACTGACTGTCTGGCCAGAGTTAGAGCAGGTAGAAGGCCGGGTACACTACATTTCCCCAGACTTTTCCCTCGTCCTCCCCCTGGCCCCCTGGCCTCCTGCTGGTTGGTTGGCTAGTGGTACCGGTGGGACTACTCTAGAATTTAAAAGCGCATATGTGCCCACTTGCAATGTACATACATATGATCCGGGCTACTCTTCTCGAGTAGGTACCTCCTGTGGCTAATGTTAGAGAGACCCACCGTCGTCGAGGAGTATCAAGCCCAACCGTCCCGCATGCATGCATGTAACTATGTCCGTGGCTAGAGCTTCTCTCACAGCACAAAGGGACATACATACATACATGTATACTCTACTCTACCCATACACCTCTGTACAACCCATCACTACTCAAGTACTATGTACCTACTACATACATACTATAGCTAATTAACCTAACCCAGCCCAGCCTCTCCCTCTCTCTCTCTCGTGGCAAGCTGCAGATAATTACTGTCGACCACTTGTCACCCCTTCCCTTTCTCGTTCCAGGAAGCTCTAGCCTGCTTTTCTTCCTGGGCCGACAGCGGATCATCCACGAGGCTTGCAGCAAGCAGCAGCAGAGTTTTGCGATGAAATCAATTTCGCTCCCTCCCCAACCACCGTGTATGAGAAGCAGACGGTGGCTTTAGCTCTCTAGGGTACCCTCCTGAAGATCCCTCTCTTTTTTTTTTTTGTAGTGGCGGAAATTCATTGTATTATCATTATTACTATTTTTTTTTTTTTTGAAATACCCGCCATAACAGCAGGTAGCTAGCAGCTAGGAGCTAGTCTAGCCCGGAGCTCTGCTCTCGAGGAAGGGGTGGTCACACACGCACGTCAAGCGTTTTGGATGTCTGTCTCCGTCCGATCAATTACATTTCCCGTGACCGCGCGCCCCATCCACCATCCATTGTGACCGGCGGCGGCGGTGGTGATGGTGGTGATGGTGGTGGTGGTGGTGGGTGGTGATCTGATCTTCGTCGACAATAATAGCTGTCCGAAAATCATTTCCACTTCCCATCCCCCCCCCTTCCCCCTCCACCCCTTCTCTCCACACTTGGGGGCCAGATCTCTGACAGATAGATAGCATCCGGTACCGGCCACGAAAGGGGGGAGAGGAAAGGGATGAGCGCCGGCGCTCGACACTATCGCGTAGGTAGCTAGCTAGCTAGTTAGCTACTACTACGGTACTACTACGCCAGCAAAGACAGACATATACTCTCCAAAGCTTGCTTTTTGACCAAACCCGGCGTGACAATGACAGGGCACATCATGGCTCGCAATCGGGGGCGGTTAGTTAGGGTAAGGGGTAAAACAGTAAAAAGCAAAGCACTCATGGAGGAATAGTTACCCAAAAGGATATCGTGACAAAACCCTAACCTTGCGGATCTACTACCAGACGAGGCAAAGGATGGATAGAGGGGGGGGGGGGGCAGCAGTAGTTGTACCTACATGAAGCAATTCGGAGGTAGGGAAATAGAAGAATAGAATACAGCTGCAATTGCATGTCAAGCTGTCAAGTCTGCCTCACTGTGAATCTAGCTATAGCACTCGAGCTCTACTCCCTTCCCTTTCTCTCTCTCTCTCACTCGAGACCTCACTCACTCACTCACTCTACCTACCTGCCCTATCTAGAGAGCATCAATTCCCACTCCGTAAGCGTCCAGCGGCAGCAGAAGGCACTCTAGGAGCTACCATTGTCGGGCATGTTACTTCACAGGGCGTCCACTTTCAAATCATGCTGCTCCTGCTCTATCTCTGCGCTGCTTTCACACTCACTCACTCACTCACTCACTCTCCTTCCAGCTTATGTCCCCTCCCTCCCCCCTACTCCTAGAGTTTCCACTACCCTGACCCTGCCCTGCCCTGCCCTGCCCTGCCTTGCCCGGGGATCGTAACAACAATTCTCCGGGCGCTTCCATAAACTTTCCCCAAAGCGGGCATCCTCTACCTCCGGAGCAGCAGCAGCAGGTAGCAGCAGTCAACCTAGATATTGCAAACAGCACCAGGTGGGAAGACAAAAAAGATGAAACCCCATCCCATGTGGATGCTTGTTCCGAAGATCGATATCAAACACATCTGATTCCGCGCGCTGCCCTTCGATAGCAGCTACAACAATACCCCCATTGACACACACACTAGACAGATGCCAACCACGTTCCTAGGCTTCTGGCTGGCTGGCTGGCTGGCCACCACCGAACTGAACTGAACTGACTGGGCGGGCGGTGATGGGCTGGCTAGCACTGGTGGGCTGCGGTGGGGTTTCCCTGCTGCTGCTGCTACTGCTGCTGCCTTATCTTTTATCCGTTCTCTCAATCTCTCGCTCTCTCCCCCCCTTCCCCTTCCCCTTCCCCTCCGACTCCGGATGGGTATATTATACATGTGAATATGTAGGGAGACCAGCGGGAAAATAATAAAATGGTCTCTTTTTTTTTTTTTTTTTTTTGTAACAGGACGCTCGATCATTTACATGTGAGCGATGAGGCACCGATTCCCAGTTGCGTTTGACATCTCGAGATCTATCGCTCGAACCCTCACTATCTGCCACACACACACCACTCCCATATCCATACCCATACATACGAGAGAACCGGGGAACTACGGCGGCGGCGTTTGGGACACACACACACACGGCGTATACCTATGTATACTTACTTAGCTACGTGAGCTGTTAACCTATGCTGTTGTTGCTGCTGCTTCTGCTTCTGATTTCCGATAGATAAGGGCCGAGACAGTTCAAGTGAATGCAACACGGTGTCAGGAAGTGGTTAGCTATCAGCCATTAGCTGGCCGCTGCCCAGCAACCATCCAGCCAGCCAGCCCTAGCCCTGGGGGGATGGCGATGGGGATCGGGGGGATTACAAATTACTGTCTTGGGGGCAGTGGTGATTTGTTCTTTTCTTTTTCTCCGTCTTTTTATTTTTATTTTTATTACTTTCTCTCTCCCCCGGCCCCCAATACATATCATTCTCTATCTTTCTGTGTCACGGATGACAATTAAGACGGTTTCAAAGTGAGGGTTTTTTTTTCTCTCTGTCTTCATCTCACTCGACTCGCCAGGATGGACTGTGGCTTGATTCTGGAAGGCTGCACAATTATTGTGGTCCGGCTAGGTAGTCAATAGAGTAGACAGAGTAGGAAGACCGGCAAGGTAACCAGTCAGCCAGGTAGCCAGCACCAGTCACCCACTGCCTGGGTGGACAACAGGTAGACAGACAGGTAAACACTGTAGGGCTGCTCAATCAGCACCACGCAACTGGACGGGAGGACGCGATGAAGAACGAAGGGAAAAAAAAAAAAAAAAGCAGGAAACGGATTCCATAGGGCGAGCACAACGACACGACACCGCGTCGTATCGTCTGCAAACAAAGTTTATCTCACTTGACGCAGTGTGCAAAGTCAGTTAACGCCATCGAAGCATGAGCAGTCAGGGGAGGTATACATACATCGTCACCCGGTTGAATGGACATGGGCCCGCATGCACAATTGTTGTTTGTGTGCCTCTCTACATGAGAACAAAAAAAACGGCTAAAAAAAAAAAAAGAAGAATCACGATACCCTACCGGCCGGTCTCAATCAATTAATTACAAACCGGACAGGGCAGGCGGATAGGAAGATCGTCATGACGAACGCCGCCGCCGCCGCTGCTGCTGCTGCTGCAGTACGTCAACTGCACAGCTATGTAGGTAGCTAACTAATTTGTTAATTGGGTAGAGTGGGAGAGTAAGTAAGAGGGCTGAAAAAAAAAAAAAAAAAAGGTCGGATGTCAAGTATCGTGACCTTTTGTTGACAGCAGGCAGCAGGTGGGTATGTGAATGTGAGTAAGTAGTAATAGCCTCGAGAGTATTATTGTCGACGTCGTCGTCGTCGTGTCCAGCGAACGACATAGAAAGGGATTTACAAGCCACTTACGTACCAAATGACAGCTCGCCCAGACCCAGGATCCACTAATATTAGTCCTCTCTACTAGTTAACAAGTAGAATAGTGTTGGAAGCAGAATAGCGTTGGTTAGCTTCCTCCTTCCCTTCCCCCCAGAGGAATCGCTAGCCAGGTACCCAAACAAACATCGTATGTATCGTATCCCCCAAAAACGCACCGTAGATCAACCGCACCCGTCTCAGGTACTACGTACATCACGTTTCTTCTTCCAGGCCATCTGACTGGCAGCCCTATTATGGGGAGAGGACGAGTTATTTTGTTTCTCCTGGACTGGACTGGCCGACATCTCCTTTCCTGTTTCTCTAGTGCCTGTTAGTTGGCTTGCTTGCTGTCGTGGTGCTACTGGCTTCTTCTTCTTTTTCTTTTTTGCTCTCGCTTTGTCACCTAATGCACCCCGCATGATATACGGTAGATCCTACGAGCCTCACTCTTCACTTTACTTCACTTCAGTAGCCTCACACTCAGCACTGCCAACTCTACATACACACCTGCACTGCGCGTAGAATCCGAGTGGCCAGACCATGCGCTGTGCAGAGCATTCATTGGTTTCTTTCGTTTCTTTTTCTCCTCTCTCTCCACTCACCTACCATTCGGGGCCATTTTCTTGTTTCCAGGAACGTTTCATGTTCTTCTACTTTCCGTTTCTTGTTTTTTTCCCCTTCTTTTCAGGATATGCTGTATTTGTTTTTTGTCTTTTTTGTTTTTTCCACCATCCAGTTTTCGTCTCCCCCGTTTTATTCCATTTCGACCCGTTTGAGGAATTCCCTCTTTCACCCCACCACCACCCCCGTCCTCCGACTGCTGTTGCCTACAAGTAAGTGGCCAGCTAGCATATTGCCAGATGTTCACAGATTCCGAATCGTTGTTCGCGTTCGTTCGTTCGCAAGGCAGAGCAGAAGTGTCCTCTGCGGCTGTCTGTCTGTCATACAAAAAAAAAACTTACGCGTGACATGACTGGCCGCTTGAGTCAGTGACCAACCAAGCTAACCCTCTTCCTCCCTCCCCCCCACCCCCGCAAACCCTACCCTACCTACCTTGTGCAAGGGTGTGATCGTGTGTGTGTGTGTGTGTGATGCGCCCTTTTCATCGATCTTGCGTTTGTTTGCGGGACTGACCGATTTGGTTTCGTTTGTGACCCTCAGGAAACGAAGGGTTAAAAGAGCGAGTTGGCTAGAGGGGGGGGGGGTGAGTAGGTAAGCATGCAGGTGGTGGTGGTGGTGGTGGTGGTGGTGGTGGGAGGGGGGCTAAAAACAGCCCTGAAAAAGGAAAAAATTTACTGTAATGGTTTTGAAATTTGAAGGGGGCCGGAAAGGGGTGTATTAGCAACCGTTTCGGAACCCTCGTTTTCCTGTAAGCAGCGCTTTTTGGGGGGGCTCGTGGTCATGTAGCTACATACATAGAGTAGCTAGCTAGCTAGCTAGGTGCTAATAATAAAAACAACAATTACTCTAGGTCCATACTAGCTAGTAGTACGTAGGCAGGCAGGTAGACTGGTGACAAGAATAGGGGGGTCATTTACAGCTATTTTGAAAATAGCAGGAGGACAGGGCATGGGATAAGGGAGCTATCGTACTCTAGACATCATAGACACAGGCAGTATGACGATATTGTTAGTATGTAGCAGAGCTCTCATGTACCTACGTAATCCACGGTGTGCGTGTGTAAATCACCAAGTATCACCCGCCCTCCCCCTCCCCCTTCCAACCCCCCTCCCTTCCTCCCTCCGGATCCTTCCGGTCAGCAAACGCTCACTCACCGTCCAAACAACCTTTCTTTACCACGTTTCCACCGCGCCCTGGTCTGGCTGGGCCCTGGTCTTGGTCCTGGTCCTGGTCATGGCCATGAGGGTTAGGGGGTTTCGAATCACAAACCCACCACCATCTTTCAGAAGGGAGGAATAGGGATAGGGAGGGAGGGAGAGTGCTATGACACATTCCCCACACAGTGCTAGCTGCTGCTCGTTTCACAGCATACCCCGCGATAACCCTCCGTCCGAACCCCATGCCTACCTACCTACCACAAACCTTGCTTTTTCGCAAATCACTCACACTGCCCCCCGGTCTGTGACTCTTTCGCTTCCCTCCTCTTTCAGCTCCCACTGGCTTCTATCATGGATCGACGGTGGTCCCGGTGAAGCGCGTGTATGTGTGTGTGGAGCCCCCCCTCCGTCATTCACAAAACAAGTGGACCCTTGCAGAGGATCGCGGATTCACGTGAGGAGGGAGGAATTAGGGGTTGCCCGCCTGGAGACAAAAGACTCATACTATGGGTGGAGTAGCTCTCGGGCGCGGCTGTTTACCCGCTGCCGCCACCACCGCGTGGGAGGGTGTGTGGGGGGAGGCGATGGGATGGGATGGGATGGATGGAGGGAGGCAGGAATTGGCAGACATTGTTGGCCAATTTGTGCTCCGCCGGCTCTGGGGTAGGGTAGGATATGCTCAGAGCCTGTAGACTGTTTCCCGTACCTACATGCTGTAGCTAGCTAGCTGGCCAGGGGGGGGGGGGGCGTATGACATATGTGCTCTTGTCTCGCTAATCTAATTAATCTACCTACACTATAGAACTGCTGCCTAGTGCTTTTTAACTGCATTGTGTGGGTAGTCAAGTGAGATGTCGCGAGAATGGTACTTTTAATCTCTCTTGCAGCTGAGGATGGGATGATGAGGCTTAAGGTTTGGCCTGTACTGTACAGGCACAGTCCACAGGCTACAGCACGGGACCATGGCCACCCACTGTAATGTACGACGATCCCGCTGTTACCTGCGGGCAGTGCAGTTTGCGACAAACGGCTAGGTACCAGCGCTGCTGCGCGATTTTGGCGATCGATAGCCGCGCCGCAGCAGGAGGTGGAGGCTCTTTGCTCACGTTACACCCGCCACTCGCTATGGCAGGCATTGCTTGCTTGTCTAATTGCTTGCTCCGTCTAATTGCATAGCCCTAACAGAGCGGACAAAGCTTTGGAAGCAGGTACTGCTCTAGTAGCAGCGACAGGTTAGGCGGGCAGTTAGGTAGGTACTGGGCTGTGCTGTGCTGCTGTGACATGACCGTCAATCTTCCCTCCCCCACTCAGCCAGTAGATACAGGCCATCACACGACACATCCCACCGCCGCTCTGTGATCTTTGGCATGGAGAGCTCTGACCCAGATGCCTCCCATCCCATCCCATGTATCCTTCAGCATCGTAAGCGAGACCTATGGATGGCATGGCCTCTCAATCTTACATATTGTTATGTTGGTTTGGCACAATATGATATGATCTTCTTTTCTCTCCTCTGATCTGCTGTAGCTGCAGAAGTGTATGTATGCGGGGACCCTATTTACCCGGCGCGTAGGCGGGTGTAGCCAATCACAAGCGCATTTCGCGCTCCGCTAGCTGGCTGAGGTGGATGATGGGAATATTCCGGGCGGGATGAAAATAGCGCCCAGTCAGAGCTATTGGAATGGTCCGAACTGGTATATTTAGGGCCTGGTTTGCAATTGGCAGGCTGCTGCTATTGGGATTGGATTGGGTAATATGGTGGTGAGGCTCTCAATCTCTCTCTCTCTGTTTGTATGGGTTCATTGGTGTTGGTATGTAAGGACGGGATTACGGACGGGATGAACGCAACGCTGCGTGGTAAGAATAGTACCGTATGGTCTACCATGTAGCGTACATGCTAAGTATGTAGCTGCTATTATTATATCGGAAATTACAGGACCGCGCCCGACCGGCAGACTGGGAGGTGAAGTGAAGGGAGGAAAAAAAAAAAAATTTAACCTTAAAACCCTTGGGACCGGAGAGTAGCCAATCGGTACGCGGTAGACAGGTAGGTACATGTATGTAGGCTGTTCTTTTGAATCTAGGTAACTTTTTTTCCCCAATGTTTTGGTAGCCGCCAGGGTCGATGCGGAAATGTGTATATTTTATTTTGATTCCACGGATGGTGTTGAATCTCGTGGGAGCCAATCAGTGGGATTGGTTATTTTTTTTTTTTTTTTTTTTTTTTTTCAATTGAATGGGGGACGAATCGGTATGTAGTAGGTACATGTCGGTATTTCGAGGTAAAAAAGGTACATACAACCTAGAGACGCCCCGGCCCATCAGACTGGAACGCAAACCTTAAACTTGGATGATTGACATTGCGACATTATTGATTACCACCACGTACGTACCGGGCTGGCCTGTCTAACTCGCCCAATAGTAATAGTAGTAGTAATAATAATAATAAACCACCGGTCCATATATAATGTAGATGCACAGCCAGCCAGCCAGCCAGCCAGCCTCCTGTAGGTTTTGACAGACGCCAACACGGGCGGGACGATCATCAGATCATGCAAAAATGGGATTGCGACAGATGTGCCCTCGGATCACGTATGGTATACATATCGCTATCTGCACGAGGTGAAGTGGCGGGCGCCTAAGGCGTCCAGCGTATTGGGGCGATTGCGGTTACTCGATATGTAGTGATCTGCACTATGGGTTGGGGGAGGGGGGCATTGTAACAGATAGTAGCGCGGCAGTCGCAGATGGATAGATAGATTACATGTATGTGCTCTAGATATCGGTAACGACTACGGGAGAAGCAGTAGCAGCGCGGCTACAAAATGTATGTAACAAAGCAGGACGGATCTTCACGGGCTATCACTCACGCACTCACTCACAAATCAACACCACGCTAGCGCCAGGGACCGGACCGGAGAGATGAGCGGGCACTCGCCCGTTTACCTCCATTCACGCGCCATGTCACAATGCCATCCTGCCTTGACCTTGGAGGATCGTGTCGCCTGTAATATGTCTGATTGCCATTGCCAGCCCACCCTTGGCCTTGGTTCTCCCCCGTGGGCCCCGCGACGTAGAGCAGAGCAGCGTAAATTAAGAGCTGTCATAATCAGATGCAGCAATTGCCATACCGACTAGAGCACACTACACGACACTACGGCGTGACTAGCGGAGAGATGAGCGTCCCCCCCCCCCCAGCATCGTCCGATCCCATCATGTCGCGATTACCGCAGGAATTGCATCCCAGCAATTAAAAAAATTAATATTCATGGAATCACGCACTATCACTCACCCCCCAGGGCCAGGGGGGGGTGGGGGCACCCTGGAGCCACTTCCTTTCCTTTCTTTTTTTTTGGTGTCTCGCCACATGGAGCCTCCAGCCACTTTCGACGTGGCAGGGGGCTCCTTTCTGGAGTTGTTCCTTTCTTCTTCTCTCTCTCTCTTCCGGTGGTATCCGGTGCTGGCCGGCGCGAGCTAGCTGGTATCGTACAATTGTGCCTCCGGGCATTAATCACTAGCTGGCCTAGGGCCCAGAAGAGGCGGGTACGTTGCTGGCAAGCTGTATATCACGGCTTCACGGCTCCAGGGCTGTCAGCGAGGCTGTCATGTAGCTAGGTGTTTTTGAAATTGGGAGAGCGAACCGGTGGTTTGAAACGAAAGGATAAGAGGGAAAAAAAAGGAAAACTCTTAGGTTGTCAGAAAAAAAAAAGCAAAAGTTTGTATGTAGTAGATCTTGTTATCTCTTATCGAATAGTTGATCTCCAATACAATTTTAACCCCAACCCCCTACTATGGGGGGGGGGGGGGGGGGGGGGGCTTAAACTACAGCTTGGTGATCAAGACTGAATTAATAAACAGCTACTCAAGCTACTCTCCGGATGGTGGGAACGGGGAGGAAGCATTGTCCAAATAACAGGTATTTCGAAGCCGTCTTCCTCTAGCTGCAAGGTACTGGTTTTGGGCACTGCGTACGTATATATATGGCTCGATCCCTACGAAGTGAAGTGAAGGGAGGATTGGAAATAAGACTCTCAAACAGGTTTTCTAGAGGGAGAGATGTTGGATCGAGCGTGCGTGCGAGGAGAAACAGAACAGTTTTGGCAGCATCCCAAGCCGGCGGTGTGCATTAACGTTTTCACATCCCTAGACACACCATCACTACCACACCGTCACACCGTCACTCTCACACACACACACCAACAATCCATAGTTCCAATTAATTTTTTCCATCGTCCTCCTACTCGTCCTATTACCCCCCCCCCCTCCGCTCCCCCGGGCTCCCTTCCAATTGCCCCAAAACACGCACCGACAAAGAGGAAAAAGAAAGGAAAAAAGAGACATAAAACCTACACACATCTAAAAACCACCGTGTCGTTTTTATATATATCAAAAAAAGAGAAAAGGTAAAGAAAAAGAAAGAAAAGAAAAAAGACAAAAAATATACATCGCTTCCCATGCCGATATGCCTTAGTTAGTCAATAGGAAAATACCCCACCCCCCCTTTTCTCAACCTCCAATTCCAATTCCCGTTTTTTCAAAAGTAATTTCATCGGACGTTCCATGCATTCCAAACAGCAACAGCAGCAGCAATACATACAAGACCCTCCGCAACCCCCACCGCCCCCCCCCCAACAAGGCCAAAGGAACCTTCGCATAATCCTGGACAGAGATAAATGAAAAGAGAAAGGAAAAGAAACCGGTTGGATAGAGTGCTGGTATGGAGTATAGAAGTCAAAAAAGAAAAAAAAGAAAAAAACACCGTTCCAAAAGACGCGTGAAAAAAAGGAAGCAAAAAAAAGGATCCTCCAAACCCAAGCCAAGCCATGTCAAAGAGAAAGGAAAAACCGAAATGCTAACTGTCAAATGGTAAATAGTCCTAATGAAGAATAAAGTCATAAAGAAAGCTACAAAAAAAGGAAACCGTATGTATAAAAAAATAAAAAAAAAATCACATGACAAACCCAAGCGCCTCGACTCCCTTCCAAGCGGCTTTAACATGCCATGGGACGACACTTCCCCGGCCGCCCATCTCTACAACACCCTTGAATTGACCCAACGTAACCAAGTCTCTATACGCGCTCAAGACCTCTCTCAGCAGCGCATTACCAACCCCTGAGCCCCGCACTACCTCGACCCCAAGAACAACCATATCATCTCCTTCTCCGGTGCCGCCGCGCTTCACAAGGTATCCCATACAGCTGCCGCCGAAACCGCTGTCATCTTGGCCCAGTAACAGACCCCGCCTCCATCGGTGTGCGCACACAACGCCCCACACTTCGTCGCCAAAGTCGACAAGATTAGAACCTGGGTCAAGCTCAGGCATTGGATCTGCTGATGGCGTGTTAGCCGTGGTGCCGAATTGATCCGGCGACACAATCGAATTTGCCCCTGGCGTGGGTGTTGTGACCCCAGGGGGGGTGCCGGTGTATGCCGAGACCATTGGGTTGAATTGCGTCGGCACAATGGGTGGCAGCATTGGAGCCACTGCTAGCGGGGGCGCCACATCTGTAGAGAGCAGAGTGAGTGTATGTGTTAGATTCTGAATCGAGTTTCGCGATAACCGTCCCCAGATGTCGATCTCGTCGGACATCATGGTACCGACTTTGACAAACATGAGTCTCCACGCGACCCTCCGGATTCGCACAATCTCCAGTGTCTTGTTCCATATCTCACGGCATACGTCCTCAAAGACGCGAAGTACCGTGCAGCCCTTGCGGCCGAGACAGTAGCTTTCCGTAGCTTGCAGTTCGCCCCAATTGTCAGTCCAGGCAACAGAGACCCAGCGTTCATCAAGGCTCTGTGCGTAGGCGACATGGAGGATAGAGTTCTCGTATAGCAACGCAGGGGAAGGGTCGGTCACGCGGAATTCAATTGTCTTAGGTGGCGACCGTGCGAGATATATAGATGGTGAGAATGTCTTTTGCGCCTGTATGATGATACATGACGGACCAGTTAGCAATTGCATTACCGCACATGAGGTTAGTTGCATAAGGTTTGGGGGGTCATGCAATGCCACCACAACATACCTCGTCTAGTGAGCTCATCCCGTCAGTCGGCATGCAGCGATTGTACACTTCTGTTGCAAAGGTCGCCCACTCATTCTGACCTCTATTCACGATTCCAACCTTGGCGGCCACGAACTTGGCTGGGACAATCTGCAGGACCAAATTATTCCGTCGGGGGTTCATCTGCATATTTAGAGCGTAGATTTTGGTCATGCGCATGAATCCGGCACAGATGTCGACCACGGCGCTGGGGTGGTCGAAAGGGTTAATGACGTAGACCACAATATTCTGCAGTTCATCGGCCACATTGGCTAATATCGCCCCAAATTCAGCCATACCGTCCATCAACGCAAAAACACCCTTTTCGAGGCTGTCGATCTCCCCATCTTTCGGAACAATCCCGAACGCTCCGTTCGAGATGCCCGACGCGTCTAGCCGTCCACGTACATGTGTCCCAAAGCGCCCAGATTCATATGAGAATGAAACGCGTTCCAGGAACCCGTCTGCGGCATCTTCCATAGCCTTGGACGCGGGATGCAGGCAAAAGCCAATGACATTCTTCTGTCCGGAACATGGGCCGAAGCCAAACGTCTCCCAGAAACGGAGTGCAGGCGGCAGGATCTCCAGTGCTTGCTCGGCGCGATGAATATGGACATGTGGGGGTGGCAGTCTAAAAATGGCGGAATTGGCGGGTGTTGTTGGGTCAGATGGTCGCTTATTTAGTGTGGGGGGGTTGATCCCGCGTCTTGGCTGAGCGATGGGACGCATAGACGCCGCTCTGCCGACCAATAATGGCGGCTCTATCACAGCGTCTGCTACCGTCACGTATGTTTCGAGTGTGCACCTGGCGACCCCCCCACTTCCAAATAAGCCCTTGACAGCCTCCTCGACCACCTCTTCATCCTTTCCTTTACGCCTTCGCAGTAAGCACCACTCCTCAGTGTCGTCTTCTATCGTGGTTTCCCATGCACCGCCTTCCAGGAGTGTCCCTAGTGGTTTCGACGTCCCGCTCACAACTTGCTCCCGGACCAGCTTGCTAACCGCCATGAAATCCACTTCCCCAAGCTCTGCTAATGATATCGCGTCTGTCTCTAGGGTCATGTTTGAAAATACTCCAACAAGTGAGCAATCAGTCGGGTCAGGTACCATCACTTCCCATGGGGGAGGCGCAATATCGCCAGGAACACCCACTTCTCCATCAGCGCCAACACCGGCCTCCCGTTTCAATGTATCCACTATTGGACTCTCCGCTTCATCATCATACACCCATTTTCTTTTCTTGCTTCCCCCAGTACTGCCGCCATATGCAACCGCTAATGGGCTTGTGTAATATCGACCTCCGGCATCTGCTTCGTCTTCTTCCGTTTCATCATCCGCGTCGCTCTCAACGCTGCTCTCCTCAGTCCACTCGTTGTCGCTGTAGTCTCTTGGGTCACATTCATCGTCATCCGGGCTTTCTGCCATAACTGCGTCATCTGCGAGTACGACCTCTGTGACCTCCGGAGCTGTAGCTTCTGCGTTGTCCTCGACAACTACAGACCGGACGAAGATACCTCGTTTTCGTTTCTGTCCACTGGGTGTGGAGGGAACTTTGGGGGTCTCTAGTTTGCCTTGCTTATTTTCAAACTCCTTCAATTCCTTGTCTTTGATGCTTTCTGGTAGGAAGTAGCGTCCACCGGGTGCATATCTCCGGTCGGTCATTTCAATCTTTGGAGTGAAAGTAATTGGTGAATAAAGCGACATTCTCCGTTTTGCCTCACTGACTCCCCCGCTCGGGGGTGGGGGTACACCATTGTTCTGTGGCGTTCTCATTGTACCGCCAGTCATTGGTGGGGTCGGGTGCGGTTGGTTATTGGGCGAGAGTGAGTACTCGGGCACGAGCAGGCGAATGGCTCGATGTGGGCTCAATGGCGGGGTTTGGATATGTGGCTCTATCTCCGGTAATTTCTCGCTAGATGTTCCGGTAAACTTCGAGTCGTGATGTCCTTCGGCTCTGCTCACGTCAATGTTGATAGTCGGTGGCTGAGTCATGGCTACAGCAGGACTGGATTCAATCACCATTTCCTCCCTTGCATGCATGGGAATCTCCATGGTAAGATCCATCTCGCCACCACCGGGCCGGGCACTGATCCCACCGCCGGCATTATTACTAGCCCCGAGATCCATATCCTCAAGTGCCATATTCACATCGTCCTCGCCCATTTCAAGCTCGTCCCCAAAATCTTCCAGGCCTCCGGGATTGTTGTCAAAGAATGCAAAATCGTCTTCCGTGATTGCGTGACCAAACATATCGTCGTCATCCATATCCCCTCCAAATAAATCAGCCTCTCCGGCTCCACTCGCGAGACCCCCGATTGTAGCAGCATCACTTTGTTTTCGCCCTGGTTCGGGAACTGGGTCAGTAACACCAGGGAGATCGCCCGCCCAGTCTAGCTCCATTTCTGTAGGCACCACACTTATGACTTCTGCAGAAACGGCCAGGGTGTTCGGCGCGCTTCCGGAACCCGTAGATCCTGGACCGCCCTGCCCACCCATTGATTGTGCCTGTTGCTGCCCACCTTCCGGAGGTGTTGGGTAAACACCCGGGTTCTTTTGCTCTAGTACCTTGAGCTTTGATTTGTCTTCCTTCGTATCCATAGGTTCTGGCTCCTGCTCCTGCTCCAGCTGTGCCTGTTCCTGTGCCTTGTCCTGGGTCTCTTTTTCTTCCCTCTCCGCTGCCTCCCTTTCGGCCTCCTCTTTGAGCTTGAGAGCCTTTTTCTCTTCCATTCGTGACTTGATAACACGGTCTCTATCTTCCCGGCCGTTGAGCCATTCCTCTGCCCAGTCCACTGCTGAGGGTGTGTCCCACCAATCCGCGCCAAGATCTTTTCGTGCTTTATGTATCTGCTTCCCATCTTCTGCGAATACCAGTGATGCGAGTGATAGCGACAAGCTTCCTGATGCAAACCGTGCATATTCTGGGTCAGTAAATATGCCTTTCCAGAACCCATCCTCGACCTCAGTAGAATCCTGGGTCTGGGCTTCATCAGCTACGGGAATAGTGTCATCCTCGCTGGCCTTCATAAATAGAAGAGCTTCTGGCCATATAACCTTCACTGCCATTCCCGTGCCGGGGAACTCCTTGAACGGTACCCAGATCTCAATTCTGCGCCAATTTCCCGTCTGAATTGCCTCCTCTAATATACTCACGGAATCTCCTCGCCATCCGCCACCTGGGATGGAGAGAATACCGCAGTCTTGTAGATACGACCGCACTGCGCACTTCCACTTTACCTCCTTTGCTGGGGTTTCAGTCTCCGTAACCGGCGCTGGGGGTAGTAATCGTCCCCATTCACCCCATGGTGCAATATATACATCTCTTCCGTCCAGACCCCCCTCTCCTATCCTTCGAGTCGTACACGACGATACCCGGCGAATTGCGGACTGAACCTCAGTATGTGGAATTATAAGTAGCGTTCCGGAGGTGGTTAGATATGCCTCCAATGCGACTACAGTGGGTCTTATAATCTCCGGTACCACAACAGGTATGCTAGGAAGTAGCTGTTGGTCCACCTTACCCGTCTCCTCCTTCTCGTCGCGCTCCTCTGGTATCGATACACGAAGTGATGCCGGCGAGACGAGTGTTCGAATGTTGAGCGGTGTGTAACCGCTCCCAGCGGCCATCTCAAAATGAAGGGATAGTAGTACAGCGGTGATGAAGCGCTTGTAGGCGGCGAACTGGTCTTCTGCTGGGGGGGCGTCCTCAGAAGCTCCGTCGTCAGTGAGATCGATCGCGGCAGGTGTGCTGTGGGATGATGGAGGGAACATCCCGGACATGGGAGTTGGCGGAAAGCCTGGTGTAGCAGGACGCGAGGACGAGGAATGAAATGTCGCTGTATGTGGGGGTTGAGGAGGTGCTAAGGTGGATGCGAGGAAAGTTCCGGATGTCGATTCTAGACAAATATTATTAGCATTGTTTTTGCGAGGTAGAAAGGTAGATACGTATTTAGGATACCTCGAAGACCCCATTCATCGCGAAGTCTGGCGTCGATTCTTTTCCATTTACCACTAGTCTCCTCCTCTGCAATCTGGGCCTGTACCTCCCCCTCCATGCTATCATCTCCGCAAGCATCTTTACCGTTGCCAGCGCCTCCGTTGGCGGTATTACCAGACGGTGATGGGAACCCTTCTATCTGGAATAACCACAGTGTCACGCTGTCGCGATCGGCATAAACGATGTTTCCTTCTGTGCGGAGAGTACGTTCGGCGTGACGGAGGACGTTCGTTGTGTGGCGGTTTAATGACGCGGGGAGGAGTTTTGGTTGCGATTGTGTTGGTGAGGGTTGTGGTTGTGATTGTGGTTGTGGTTGTAACGGCTGTGGGGGTTGTGGTTGTGGTTGGTTATCGTCTGAAGGGCGGTAGAGGGTGTAGGGTATTCGAGAGAGGTTCTCCTGTCATTATTGCTACGGGTTAACACCATCATGGACGATTGCGCGGGGAGGGGGTGGGCGGGGGTGGGGGAGTGGAAGGAAGCGGAAATGGGGGAGATGTACGATCTTGAGAACGTTCGTTAGACAGGTTTCGGGGGATTCCATGCTTCTGTTCCCGAGGTCTTTGGGGTGCTATGATCCCCTGACCGTGATGTTTGCGAGTGATGGTGGTAGTTCGCGGCAAGGATGTTCCGAGAAGGTTATTATTATTGTTGTTTTGTGGTATCTGTATTCGTGGTGTACTGGCAATAGCGTGGTAGGTGATAGTAGAGGTAATAATGTTGGTATCCACAGCTATAATATTCTTCTACGGCGGTAGTAATGGTGGGATGCTGTAATAGTAGTTGAGTTTGAGGTAGTAGTATGTATGCAATGGGTATGAGGCTGCTGCAAGTTTTTAGTCGTACAAGCACAAGTGTCTCTCAACCACGACCTTATTCGAGGATCGATGTGTAGGGATCACCGCCTTGGGATGGAACAGAGTGAGGGAGGGGGCGGTAGGGTGTATGGAGGTGCAGAAGAGAGCTGTCAGGCAACCGGTATTTTGGTTGTTGAGGGGCGCGTTGCTTGATCGTGGTGAATGATATTATGGTGACTGGTGATGTATGATTATTATCTCTTTTTTTTCCCTCTTTCTTTCTTTTTTTAAAAACCTCCTCCTCTTGTTATTGTTTTTCACTCTTTCTCGAGGTCTGTTGGAAAATGTCACGCCTCTTCTTCCTTCCTCTCTTCCGAGTTTAACTTCCCCAGATTTGAGGCTCTGCAATTCCTTCTTCGGCTTGGGATGTACCGATTTGATGCTAATAAGTATGTGTTACACTCTCTGTGCGCTGCTGGGTGTATTGTAATTGGAACCAGGGTCTCGCTATCAATCACGGTCAATCGCGTCTTCTCTCAAGAGGTTTCTGCTTTGAAATCCAATACTCGGGAAATGCGCGTGTAGATATATATGCTTCCCCCGGAGTGGGCTAGGAGTCAACGTAAAAGTCAAGCTATAGACAGGTTCGTTCTCTAGTGTCGTGACAGCAGGGTATAACCTCAAATGCAGTGGCCACAGTAATATTCGTAATAGCAGCAGTAGCGGCAGTAGAAGTAAATGTAGTGGTAGCAGTAAAAGTAGTATTTGTAATAGTATCAATAGCAGTAGCAGTAGCAGTAGTAATAGTAGTTGTGGAATATCCGCCAATGACTCCCGTGAACATTTTGTACTCTCCTCCGGCACCGTAGAATCAATAGGACGCGGCAAACAACTGTAGTGGCCGTTGGAGTACTACTGACGGGAACTGTATATCATCGGCGGTGCAGTAGCACATTCTCCCTTCCCACCGGGCAAGTGCTCGTTCTAGGGTGTTGAGAGATGCCTCTACACGGAGAGGTGTGTGGTGTGTGAGTGTCGTGAGAGAGTTTTCTGGGCGTGAGGGGGTTTCTTCCTCTTCTTCACGAGTTTCCCAAGAGAAAATGAACGTTGAGTAAGGAAGGATCTCCAGGAGTGGCCCAATAGAGTAAGTAGATCAATCAGTTGGGGAAGTATCTATGTATACCTACTACACACGATACAGAAAAAAAGGATGTGGGCTGGCCTATGCAGATTGTATGTATGCATGTATGTAGTGATAAGTGGTCCGGTGTTGACCAACAAGCAAAAAAGCGGCGGCGGCCCAGGTTTCCCGATTCTACCCCCAAGCAAACCCACGAAGCGAAGGCTGACTGGCGGCCCAGACTTTCCACAGGGCTAGGGAAAATCCCTTCCCCCACCCATGGCCATGTCGCGGAGCCGCGCTTTCCCCAGAGGTGGAGGTTAAAAAAAAAAAGGTGTGGGTGGGCATGTGCTGTATTATACGCTGTATACACCCCTGAAAGAACGTCACATTATTACCCGTCTGGCGGTACTGAACTTACCAGTAGTTACTGGCTTGTGTCAGGAGGACAAACGTCCAATATCATCGTCTCCAACAAAGCACGAGTGGAATGTATCACTTGTAGCTGGCTGGCTAGCTAGTGAGTGGGAACAGCATCGCCGTCCGTTTATCCAATGGAGCCCAGGGAGATCTTGAGTTGCATTCTAAACGCACCTCAAGATCGCGCCAAATATCTAAGTAGCACATACATGTACTTATGTATACATGTAGGTAGCTATACTACCTGGATAGTGAAAACACTGGTGCTAATATTCGAAATACCTAGTGTATAGATAATCAAGGGTTTGAAACGCAACTACAAGTAGTAGGTACACCGTCAGAGCTCCACAACGGATAATCTTGGCTACATTTACTTGCATGGGTTCTAGCTTTCAAGTCAGCAAAGGAAGCACTAGCACTCTAGCTCTATGAACTACTAATTCAGAGTGTTCATGATTATAGAACCAAATTGGACTTTCGAGACAATATTAAGCTCAGGGTGAGAGCTCCTCCAAGCTCACTGGTACTCTACACCACTACGAGGAGGACGTGTGGTCATGTCACATTGTGTCACTCAGTCGTTTCTGTGTCACCATAAGCTCGAGACTGGTATTACTCCTACCAGGCAATAGTGCCCAAGTTCCTTTTGGGGAAACATATTTTTCTTCCCACCAACAAATGCTGTTTTTCCTGCAACAATTAGCCTAGGCACTATCAACGTTATGCTAGTGCCGAACTTTCAGTCCAGTGAAGCTCGCCGTATTCCTGTAGCACCTCTTCTTGTCATGGTCAGCACCGATGATTCTTGGATATCAGGATGCGTACGACATGCAGCTTATGAACAGGGAGGAAATCGATAAATCTCTCATTAAGAAGAGAGTTGCTACATAACCAAGGTAAAACCTACATAGTTAACTTCACATAGATACTCGGGCGTGGCCTTTGTGGGGGAGGGTATGGGTAGAGCGTTGTAATTGTTGTAGCAAAGAAGTTGTATACTGGTAGCTGTTGTATGTGTGTGTGGGGCAGGCGACACGGGGTTAACTGAATTTGAGAAGGTTACTACAGGTTATATCAACGATAATCTACTATTTAGAAACAAAAGGCAAGTAGTAGGATATGAGGTTTGGCCGAAGAACTCTCCTTGTAAACTCTTAAATTTGGCGAGGTGCGGTGGAGTGCATTGGTCCCAACTAGCGGTTTAAAAGGGGATTATTCCGGACATAGGCTGTCACTCGACCACGTGAACTACCTGATCTTTGTTATAATTCATCCATGCTTTGTTATTATTATTGTCAATTCATTACATACGACGATGTTTGGTTGAGGATAGAACTTGGTTTAATTAAATGCACGCTTTATCTACCCGCTAGCCCCTATTCCCATCTTTACTCTAATCCCAATAACTTTCCCTTTATATACCTAATTACTCCTGCGTGTTATAAAAGAACAAGTTAACAAAAATAACGTTAAAATGCTCCTGTCTCCAAATGATAAATAAGATATTCTAAACCCTGGTTTTTAGAAATGGAGAAGAAAAAAGAAAAAAGAGAAAAAAAAAAGCGCCTGGAAACTGGCAAGAGCCCCAGCTATTTCAAACCTGGGCTATTCCTGTGGCGTGTAAAAATATAGACCAAGGCAAGAAGTCTATATAAAGGATATATTGAGACTACCCATCCATATCCCGAATTTACTCATATGTGTGTAGACTCCGGGGGGGAATCCAAGGTGTCATAGGAAGGCTTGCAGGTTGCCATACCCCAGGTTTCGGGCCTTGGGGATCTTATATTTAGGAGTTACAGCTATTTCCTGGTTATGAGGTAGCTCCATCCAGCTCGAGCTCTGAGCTGTCCGCTTCTTCTGGTGATCCTAAAAACCAGCCTCCACGCTCCCATGCTCCTGGCTGATATGCAGAACCTTTCCTTACTTCCGTGTTTTGGATTCCTTCCATCAGGGTCTGCAATCGCCTGAAGTCCACGGGCTTTAATATCCATCCATCAAACCCAAGATCCATATATTCTTTGCGTCTCTCTTCAACAAGCGAAGCAGAAACTGCAAATATCGGGACACGGCCGTTATGTAGATGTTTTTGTGGAATACCGCGCGCTGTATCTGATAACTCGTGGGAACGTATTTGAGTAGTAGATGTTCCTCCATCCATGATGGGCATCTTTCATACCTGTTAGAATCTTATTCCTCATAAAAAGAGGAAACACTAACCTGCATATCCATCAACACAATATCATACTCTTCCCCAGTTTTCATGAATGTATCCGCACATTCGGCTCCATTAACTGTAAGGCAAACTTCGTGTCCAAGCTTTTCCATGCGCTTTCTAATTATTTTGCTATTTATAGGGTCATCCTCCGCGACTAGGACCTTAAACTTCGCTACAATGTCTTTTACGGGTTCCTTATCATTCATAATTCGTGCAGACGATTTGACAGATGGTGCACCGGGAGGAGGCTCGCTACTAGGGGCCGATGGCCCCTCGTCTGGCATCCGAACAGCTCTTAGAGGTACTGCTGACCCTTCTATAGCCTCTTGACCAGGCTGGGATTGTGGATTTGTAATTAGAAGGCTGGATGAGTCTGATGGGGATGAACTCCGTGGGCTCTTCGGGCCTCCAATAACTGTCTTCATTAACAGAGGCCTAGACGTGCCTGGCCGAGATGTAATGGGGGTTTCGTTTGGGTTCGAGCCTAAGTGTGGGCTCGATATTGCGTGAACCAGCCTGTCAATCTCGCTGCGCCCGCTGCTCTGGGAGCCCAAACTCTTCATGCTACCCGTGCTGTTCTTTCTTTCCATACTCATAGTTTGCCTTTGAGGCGACGAATCTACCAGCAGTAGCTCACTTGAGTTCTGGTCTAACAACGGCGGTGTCGCGCATTGGGGTTGCGGTGATGGGTCTCTAATAGGCGTTGGCGGAGAATCCGATTCTACCTCCTCTTTCTCAGGGGGTAATGTGAATGGAAGGCTTATTGTGAAGCGCGAGCCTTTTCCTTCCTCAGATTTTAGTCTCAGCTGCCCATTCATATTCCTAATTGTCCTGGCAACTACTGCCAATCCAAGCCCTAGCATCTTCTGTCCCGGGATCTTTGAAAGCCCGTCAAGAGTTCGATCAACGCGGGGCTTGTTAGGCATAGTCTCTATGCCCATGGAGGATTTTGAATCCTGCTCGTCCTCTGTCTGCACCTGCTCAAATTCCCGGAAAAGCAGATCAAGCTTTTCGGCCGACATACCGGCCCCAGTATCCTGAATAGCGATCTCAATCTGACATCGATCTTCGCCCACGCTGGGCATCCATGCTTCGATTTTGACGCCACCTTGATCGGTGTACTTAATCGCATTTCCAGTGAGGTTAGAAAGGGTTTGACGTAACCTTGATTGATCGCCCTTAACGAACTTTGGTAATCCAGGATATTCGACAATGTCTAAAGTAATCCTTTTCCGTTCAGCATCCGATCTAAAAATTGATGTTGCCTCGTGGATAGTGTTGGAAAGATTAAAAATTTCATCCATGACTAGATCTTGCCCTTCTTCTGTCCTTGTAAGGTCCAAAAGATCATTGATAACATAGATCAATGATTTTGAAGCAGTGTGTGACCTCGTCAAGTTGTCTCTAGTTTCGGTGTCGAGGGGACTCTCAAGGGCGATTTCAAGGTAATTTATTATGGCATTCAAAGGAGTTCGGACTAAATTTCATTTTCAGTATTAAACCAACAGCTTAGGGGTTGGGGTGTGTATACCTTCATGAGACGCATTGGCCAATAGTAATTTTGTCAATTGGCTTTTTTGCAAAGCGGCTTCTTTCTGTCGCCAAACCTCGATAAACTTCCCATAGACCAAGCATAGTACAGCCGCCGTCTCGACTACTCGCCACCATAGATGTTATTTAATGAGCCATTAAAATTGCCCAAAAAAAATTTGCACAATATAGGATCGAAGTGGCTCACCTTGCTCTTCCGTCCATTCCCGACTTTTCCCTACAACTGTCTCGCTCCATATCTTAAAGCTTTGTCTTGGTTCTAAGTACCCTTGGGTGCCCTCTCTCAAGGTCTTTTCATAGGGATTCCCAGCCCAGTTTACTTGCTTTAATTGCCCTTTCCGGAAGAACACAATGAAGTCATCCCCCCCGATGCTCAAGGGCACTAATAGCAACCCAGCGATTTCAGAAAACCCCGGTGCATAGTTTAGGTCTGGGAAGTCCATAGAAAGATCCTGAGAAGTGACAATAGAAGTGAAGAGACGTATGCGTAGGTACTCCACCAAAGCTAATGCTTCTTGAGAATGCTGTAGAGTGCCGAGAACTTTAGTTTCCTCCCTTATCGATAGCAGCCCAAAATCAGCATCGAATAGTTTCAATAGGTCGTCAGAGCTTGCGACGATATATCCCCCGGGATTTTGCTCTGTCGGAACTGTGTTGATTAACTTTCGTGCTTGGAGTCTTGATGCATAACTCAACCGCTCAATGTTTCTACTCATTGTCTCTCCGATAAGCCTGCACATTTTCCGAATTGGGAAACTAACTCTCATCCCCTTCTGCCCATAAGTATGGCAAGAAACAAGACCCCACAACTCGTCGAAAGCTGTGATAGAGATGCTCATACTTGCTCGTACAGACATATTTTTTAGGTATTTCAGATGTATCGGGCTCATAGCTCGGAGGTAGGAATGAGTCATGTCTAAGGGCTTATCTAAAAACTCCTTGCTTTTGCATACGAGTCTTGCGGTCTCTTGGTCCCTGTCATATAAAAGGCGTACTTTGTTGATTCGGTAAAGATCACGCGCTTGCTTAGGAATATCTGAAGCTGGAAAATTAAGGCCCTTGTAAAGGTCCTTCGTAGCCCTTGGGTCAACAAGTTCAGTAACTACCCGTCCATTCCAGCTTTCGTCAAACTGGTAGATCATTACACGATGAAAACCCGTCAACTCCTTCACGACACCTACAGCAATCTTTAAGAATGCATCAAGATTTGTAGCCGATGATAATTGGTCTTTCGAGGGGCATCATGTCAGTAAGTATAACCAAGAAAAAAAAAAGAAGAAAAAAAAGACAGAATCCTGATAATTCATATAGTTACCCTGTATTTGGCTCATAAGGTTGAAAACCTCCATTGTTGCAGCCTGACCTCTCCGTTTTCTGGCACGACGTAGTACCCGAAGTGGTCTGCTCATGCACTGTGTACTTTCCAAAAAATCTTGCTCCGATGGGTTCGAACCTAATGTGTCCTCTGGAGCACCAAAAACTTCATCTTCCGGGTTAAATAAAGGAAAAAGCTGGTCATCCTCAAGCTCAAACTCGCATACTATCAAATCTGGATCAGCTTCCGTTATGTGGATTGCACACCAGAGTTTAATTCTTGTCGAGTCAGGCGCCGTGATAACTAGTGGGAAGACTTCTGGGCCTGAATTTGGCAAGTCGGAAGAGTCGTCCCGGACAAAATCTAGATGTTCGTATAGATTTTCCGCCTGCTCCTCAGACAGGATGTTGCAAAAGTCGCTCAGTGAGAATAGGTCTGCCGGTGAGTATCCAATCAATAGCTGGGAGTTCTGTTCTTTATCTTAGTGACTTAACATCTGCAAAGGTTTCGATGGAGAACAAACCTCACTAACAATCTTGACATCTAGTGCGCCACTTTCATCCTCCCGCAATGCTACCAGCGCCCCAAATCCCTGGACAGCTCCGGGAATGTGAATAGGTTCATCCTCGCATCGTTGCAAGGTCTCAGACCCAGAAACCCCAGTAACAACTGCATGGCCGTCCTTTGTCATCTTGTACTTAAACCTAGCAGTGATAAAGGTTTCCCCCTCAGTCTTTTCTGCTACTTGATTTCCTCTACCACCAAAAAAAATTCCGTTGCTTTTTGGCCCTTCATCTTCATCTTCATCCTCCTCGCCATTTACGGCTAAGTTTTGTGCTATAGACCCCATAGATCGCTTTCTGTCTGATCCCCCATCAGATATGTTCCTGAGCGAGATGACCGAGGCACGTCTATGTCCTGAAAACCCTCGAGGAGACTTTGAATGATTCCTGCTATGTATTCCACGACCAAGGGATGCTTCATCTCCTAGTGCCACTCCACCAGAAACAGAACCTGTCGTACTGTCGTTTGAACCCCAGAAGTTACTCGGGGATGTAGGCCTGGGTTGAGCTGGGTGCGATACGTTGACAACTGATCTAATAGGATATACTAGATCTGCAACATCTGGAGAAAGAGGTCCGAAGTCGCTACTGGGTCCTGTGGTGGGTGATGCTGCTGGGGAGACAGTTCCCGGGTTTTGGGGGTACGAAGGAAACGAATCCGGCGGTGAACGTCCTCGTTTTTTTGGCGAGCCAGTACTGTTACGACCTTCCTCGGAGTCTTTTCTTGAAGAAACTAAACTGAGTTTTAGTGATGCGCCGTCGCTCCGATTATGATTGTAGGTCGTCATCTCGGACATCGGGAAAGCCCTGGGGTTGTGTATCGATTCTCAAACACAATATAGAAATCACTAGCTGTACTATGTGCGGAGGGGTTTATCTGGTAAATATGACTGTAATCGGGTATCGAAATGGTACTTTTAGGTACAGAGAGTATAGTGAATGGATGTACAGAAGAGCTGGACTTCTGAGGCGTTGGAAAAGGCTGTATCCATCAAGGACTTCCCCACTCCCCAATTGCGTCTTGTATGGTTGAGGCGTAACGCCGCAAAATGAACTTTAGTGACGGGTATCGGGTCCCCTTTTTTTTCCTTCTCCGTGCAGGATTTCCAGTACCTTGGTTGGGTAGTGTTTGGATAAAGCCACAGTGGTTTTGGGGGTAGATACGAAAGGCTTGAGGGTTCTAGGACTTCACGATGCTAGAACAAGCTATCGCCCGAAACTAAAAATATTAAAGCTAAAAAGAGGCTATGGGCTGCCCTGAATTTCCGGTTCCAGTATCTGTGTCCTGTCTGGAAGTATGTCTGGGGAAGAATAGTTTTCTTGTCAAGTCTGGCGACAGCACAGTCCCCGGGTTGACACGAAAGCAATCAAACCCAATACAAACCCCGCGGTTCAGGAGATGCTCTTGGACACCTTCTTCTGTGGACATTTCTACTGTAAAACCTAGAGGGCTAGGGATAGGAAACTCTTCGGCCAAATGATCCGCGAACATGATAGCCAGTCGTTTCCCCGGCTATACTTTATTGGGGATGATCACCCTTACCCCTACTAGGGCAGCGACTGGTGAGCACAAATCTCAGAGGCCCGAAAAGTGGTTTTTAGACAAGAAAAAAAGAAATTACAAAAAAGGGTCTCAAAGCAGAAGGGAGGTGTCATGGCTAAGGGGTGTTGTTAGAATCCTTGGTAGAATTATTATATATTTTATGGCCTCTTGAACACAGGGCATGCTAATTCGAAAGCAAGGGTCTTGTTATTTTACAAGGGCTAATACGTGCATACATGCACTGATAGCGGCCTTCCCTGAGCCATTTAAATTCAAGGAAGCCTTAGGAATATGCAACAAAAAGCCACCAAGCTCTTGTCTGCTTGCTCAAATTTAAATTCTCCCATACCTGATTAACATCGAATTTATACTCTACCATTCATGATTCATGATGTGACGTCATAACGCCAAGGGGGCTCACAAAGTCTTTACCACTACGGGCACTCTATCGCCTGTAAATCTGTAAATCATGGGGCAAGGTCATGCTCGTTATATGTAAGTAGGTTGCGTACTATAGATTTTCACGTTTCTCGGCCGTGCGGTAGATCTAGGGGAGTTGATCATTATCTGTTCCTGAAGATGTGCCTGAAGCATCTTGTTTTCGCCACCGGTGGGGTTGACCAAGGACAAAAGCTCTACTGTACCGCATTAGTTCGACGGCCGGTTACATAAGACGTTGGAATTCCCTATTTGGTTGTTTGTCTTGAATACGCCCTAATCCCCGCTGGAAAAGGGAACTTCGACGTCTTGTGTGACCGGCCGTCGAGACGAATTAATGCGGTACTACATGTAGGTTTGCCTCTCGCTCATACTGGGAAATGGTCAGAGCCTATCACCGCTTTCTATTGATTGTTTTCTGGAAAGATGAAGCGGCATCCACACCCTTGAAACTAAGGTTAGGGCTTAAAGGTTGTAGCAGACCTGGATATATTTCTGCACGAGTTACCCTGCATATTGTGGTGGGTCAACGTCAAATCACGCGTGAGCGGGCGAAAGTTACCCGCACTGCATATAAAAAAAACAAGTATACATATAATGTCATAGCGCCAAGATACAACACCACATCCCCGTGTCTTTGCCCTCGAAGTTGAAATTTCGGCGGCTTTTTATTATAAAAATATGCGGAGAAAAAGTGACTTTATTAGAAGTAATAGGCGAGAGGTATAGATGTGGTAGGTGTAGCCTCGCAACTTATAAGACTTGAAATACCTAGGTGCTACCTATATTCTGTACCTATCGTGGGTGCAGCGCATCAAGCGCATCCGCTATTGACATTACATGTAGTTACAGGGTGGGCGAATAAGGGGCTGGCAGCGCCCTAACCAGCAAAGAGCTTTTGCATTTTTCTGATTCAAAATAATCTCCGATCTCTGCTGACTTTTGGGTACGTATGTATAGTAGGGTGACAAAAGTTCTCGTGATTTCTGCATAGCAACCAGCAGAAACTTCCTAAATGTCTAAGCCGAAAAGCCAGAAATAGGGGCTTCAGCCTAGGTAATATGTTCTATCAACCTTGAGCTCTCTAATAATACTAATATCTTCTTTATATCTCTTGTGGTCGCCAAGTTATAGTTGGTTCATGACCCACACTTTTGTAGGGGTAAGTGAGAAGCCACCAAGCTGCCAAGTTTGCGTGAAGGGTGTCTACTCACTTGCCCCTACACCCGAAGTACATATTTAGGCATGTTTAAATATGCATACTCTTTACCTCTCCCATGCACAGCTTCTGTGCCCCCTATTCAAGTCCGGTGCCAAGGTATATCAAATCTTCTTTCGTTGCATACAGCGCTCGTCTGGGGCTACGCGAGATCAATGGGGTTGTAGAGATCGAGGGAAAAGAAATGTAGCAATTCGGCTCAAGTCAAATTTCGATAAAAGCGTCCAATCTCGGCCTCCCCGGTATTAGCCAAGTCTAGTCCGGGATGCCCCCGTTCTCATTTACCCTCGCTAAAACTAACACAAGCGAAGGTCCACAGATTGGCCATAGCTCCCGAAACCCTGGCTGATAGATAAATCCCGACGACCAGGCTTGCCTCATGTTCGAGATGTGGTGTCGTGAATAGGCATTGTTGCTGGAGAGTAAGCAAATATATTTTCATTGAGTGTTTCGCGGGAGGGCCGTTCTCTGAGAATATATGCTTCTCTCGAAAGAGGGCTCACAATGGTGTCTAGTCTCCATGTGAACCACACCTTAAGTAGCACGTGGTCCGTGGACTAGTCTATGAGCACAGCTTTGCTACTTGGCATCTCTAACTGGATTGTTGGGGGTTTGATTTGTAACGCCGGATAGTTTGGTTATGAGAGAAAACCTTCTGGCGGCTTAAATCTAATAGATAAGGAATTTCCGGCATGCAGAGTAGGCATCCCACTCCAATGATGGAGCACGGAAGGTAATGTCGGCCTTTATGTATTTTTTTTTTTGTTTATATTATTAATCGTATGGCCTTTATTAATTAAGAGATACCTCCACAATAGGGGGCGTTTTACTTAAGGTCTTTGCTAGAACATGGAGTTTATGGGTCTAATAAACCTATCGTACTAATTAAAGGGCGATTGTACCTACTGGATACCGTAGCTGCAATACGGTATTGTGAAAAAAAAAATCCCGATTAGCGCAATGCCATGGTATGCTACCAGATAAGGTACTGGGTACACCCGCTTTTTTTTATACCTACATGCTGTATCACATGCTCATAACTATGTATACGTAGCAGTAAGGTAAGAAAAATCATTGGATTTGGAATAAAAGCCTCCACTATATATTTAATTGGGGTAATAGAGCGTATTGGCCAACAACTTCTGAGTCTAAATGTTTACTTCTTGGCGACTGGTTTTTTGTGTGGATAGCTCTCAAAATTTGAAAATATGAGTGTGGCCAACACGCTCTAATATATGCCGACTATGGACGATTTCACTATTCCCTCAAACACCCCCCCCCCCCCAGGAGATAAGTAGAATGTAGATATCCACTTTCTGCGTCTGTAGGCCCGGGTGTACGGGAGTGTTGGAAGCGTCAACTGTCACTACAATCATCGATCCTGTCCAGAGTGACATGTAGTACCAGTGATACCATAGATTATTCTTGCGCAATTACGCAAGCATATCATGAATCCAAAGATCTACATCTTATCAAAAAATGCTACGAGTGATAAAGTATGATCGACACATGAGCGAAATGTCCAGGCGGTAGTAACCACATATTAGGCTATACCTCAAACGTTCATATACATATATATTGTCTCAATTATAATTGCATATGACCTCCAAATTAAAGTCATGACATAAAGCACCCCCAACCTTCTCCGAAAGTCCGGGTAACCCACGGACCCACGAAAAGCTTACCCCAACTTTACATCTGAAAACATCCAATCCCAAGTACCAGGACCTGTTGCGCATAAACAATGGCAAAGAAACGTTCGTTGACTATTCCCTAGACCCTATAGAAAAGTGTTGCTAAAAGCCATGCAGCAAAATCTCGTACGATTGCGGTGCGCCTAATCTCGATGGCAATGACGGGCTACTACAAGACATTTGTGCGACCTCGAACTCACCGTCCTCTATCAATGATCAAGTACGATCCAGTCGGTAAGGATATCCACGGCTTTCAATCCCGAATTATCTTTGAAAGAGTGGATACTTGTCTACACGGGGGCAATGTTCAGTCTACGCTGGGTGAGGTTGCGATCAACTAAAAGTGCTGACTCGGAGACCCTAGTTCGGCGAAATGTCCTTTTTCTCGAGGCGAAGCGCGGAAGGAGTGGATAGTGTAACCGAGTCCGAAAGCTATATATATCTGCGGATCATTGAAAAGGTGTGGTCTATGGTCAGACTCTAAGGCAGGACATCGAAGAGGTGATGAATTGTAAATACACATGCATATCTTTGTTGGTTTGGGAACGGCGTCCAGAATACACACGCTAAATACTACAGGGTTATTTGTGGGGCATTATATGTCCCTTTTTATAACAGTATGTACTAGTATCGACATAATTCCACCAATTCGGATTCAGAAACTTCATGTTGAAGCTGCTTCTGGATGAAGATGGACTGAGCATTTCAGGAATCAGTATCAAAGCAAACTTTCGCAGTTAGTAAGCAACTGAAAAAAAAGCAAACATTTCTCATCAATATTATAGGATGTTTTCTATAAATTTTTCTTGCCTGCCCTCCTCTTTTCTTTGAAGCTCCTCAAGTTCTTCTTCACAGAGGGCTCCTCCCTCCCTCTACTGCTCTTAAGTGGCTCAGCCTCATCCCCTGACCATTCTTGGTCGTCTCTATTTTTCCTCCCGCGGTCTTTTCGAGAGCGGTTTGGAAGTTTCTTGGTGTCCTCTGTAGCTCCCCGAGTATTACGAGGTATTCTAGGCCTGTTTGGAGTAATTGGGGGATGTTGCTCGACCATATTTTCAAGAATGTCCACAACATGAGATTTTGGGGTGAAGGGTGTTAAGGTTCTTTTCTCCGGGGAGGCCCTTCTCAACGGTAGAATATCCACTTCCTTGACACAACCCCCCACGAGGCCCTCACCCATAATAACATCGTCGCTTTCTTCATGTAACATTCTCTTCGGTGATAAATGCTGGTTCTTCCCTAGGCCTAGGTCTTGCAGGCCCTTCGACTTTTCGACTCTAGGAGAGTTACCCCATATATGATGCTCAACCTGCGTTTCGGGGATAGTCTCTAGTGATGTTAGTGGAGAGAGTGGTGGGCTACTAGTGAAGGGGGATTCCATGATTTCGGTAGCCACGCGTGAATAAGGGTCTTTTTTCTTATCAGAATTTATAACTAGCGTACTCTCAGAAGTTTCGATTGCGAGTGGCATTCCGCTGAACCCATCAACACCCTCTCTAGAACATTTCTCGAAAGTTCTAGTTTGGTCTGAAGAGTCGCCTTGGTCGTATTGATTAGAAATCGACCTTGATTTTCTACTAGGGTCCCTAAGCTCCCTTAGAGCCTTATCTAGTGCTTTTGTTCTCTCCTCTAGGGTATACGTATTTATTGCGCTTTTTTTCTCCATCCTACTTCCTTGATTTTCCCTTCCCGTTTCTTCTAGGGCTGCCCTCAAGTTTCTTTCGACTATACGAAGGGCTATCAAGTCTCTAGCAGTTGATGATATCCCAGACCTCTCGGGTTCCGCACGCTGCCTGGTCACCAACGATTTGTCTTTCTGGGGAGTATCTGTTTTTTCTAGCGCCTTTGAAAGTTCATCTACGGTGTTTCCAAGGATTTTTTCAAGCGCATAATAGCTCGTATTGGACGCCTCCACAAGCTGTGTTAAATTATTGATGGTCTTCTCCAAGCTGGCCTTGTCCTGACGGAGCCCAGCATGGGATACCTTGATGTCCTCGTTCTATAATATCAGCGGACTAGGTAAATTTATAATACTCCACAAAATCCGTAACTTACTTGTTTGCCCAACTCCTGTATCTCTTTTTTGAGTTCAAATACCTATTTAATCATTATCAATAAGGACTGGAGGAATATTGAAGAGTGGAAATGGACACCTACGACGTTAGATCCCTCAGCTAACATGGTCTTGAATTCCTTGTTATCAGTCTCCAACTTTATTTTCTGCGCTTCGAGCGACTTTATTTGATTATGTAACCGTGAGGTTTCCCTTTGCCGAAGCATATTTGCGTTTGTCTCAACTTCGATACGTGCTTTCATCTTTTGTTCCTCAGCCAGTGCCATGAACCCAGCCCTTTCTTCAACGAAACCCCCAATCTTGTTTTCCGCTTCTTTGTATCTGAACTTGAGCGCTTCTAGCTCAATTCTTAAAGCTTCAATCTCTCTATCCTTTGTCTGTGACAAGATTATTGCTTCTTGAAGATTATCTCTTGCTGTACCGAACTCTTTCTTCAGATTGCAGTTCTTTTGCTTCAATGTATTGATAGTTTCGGTCATAAAAGGATCCTCCGCGGTTCGGGCTTCTAGGGCGCTAACAGTTTTTCTTAGTGTAGAGATACTACCCGAGTTTGTCAGAGCATGTTTCGAGATTTTATGAAGTTTCTCTACAGACCTTTCGTTCAGTGACTTTTCAACTGCACTTCCTCTTTCGACCTGAGTGCTCATATCATCGCACCTCCTCAAAGCATCTTTCAACTTTAATTCGTGCCCCATGATGATATGCCCTTTTTCGGCAGATTCGACTAATGAAATCTCATATTTTTCATGTATTTCCTTGAGTTCTGCTTCCAAACTTACGATTCTGGTATTCAGATAGCTTATATACCCATCTGAATATGACAGCGCCTCTGCATTCATCTTATGCGTTTCATGGAAAAGATCCATTATCTCGATCGAAGTGTTGCTAACTCTCCTCTCCACACCAAGCAAGATTTCTGTAGTATCCACCTCCCGATCCTTTAGCTTCTCGATATTTTCGAAATAATTTTGGACTAAGTTCCTAGTATTATTCCCATCCGCTTCTATCCTCATCTCCGTAGTCTTTTGGGCCCCAGTCAGTCTTTCGATTAGTTCAGTCCCATCCCTCTCTTTAATTTCTTCCTTGAGCTCTGTAAGTCGCCCCATTACCTCAATTTTCCCGTCCTGAACCGCTGTTAGAATAAGTTTGTTTTTTTCTCTGTCGTCCTGAATCTGACATTCGAGGCTTTGTGTACGGTCTCTTTCGGCAGCTAATAAGCCTGCATTTTCTGACAACTGTTTATGGAGGAATTTTATATTTTCTTGCACTGTTATGAATTAATATCTAAATCTAAGTAGGAGCGAAAATTTGAAAAAATACAAACTTACGTTTGTGGATCTCCCTGCCTGATTCTTTCAAGGAAGTACTAAAATCACCCCACTCTTTCATCCTCACACCGGCCTTCTCTGTTAGGTCTCTCACCTCTTTGAGGTTGTTTAATAGCTCGTTCCTATCACAGGAAAGCTCGTTAAAGCTTTTGCTTAGGTGTGTTTTCTTCTCGTTTAACATATTGTAATCATTTCCTAGTCCGTCCACAAACTTTTGAACTCCTGAAACTCTCTTTTTTAGCCCAGACACCGTATCTTTGTAAGTCGCGACCTGGGCTTTGAGTTCGGCATTCTTCTTCTCTGATGCCTCATTGTGCAAGACCTGTGTGTTGAGTGATGAAATTGTTTCGCGCAATCTATTCTCAAGGGTCTGTTTCTCGGTCGTCAGTGCTGTTAGGGCTATCAATAGTTTATGTTCTCCACTGTGGGTTTGGTCCGGCTCTTCATGAGAGATAGACCCGTGTGGAGGTAAAGGAATCCTATAGCCGGGTTGCCTCGAAGGATTGTTTGTGGTGTAGATAGAGTCTATAGGTACTCTGTCATTTTGGGGGGTTCCATTGCTGCCGGCAGTAGATCTATTATTCATGGGGTGGCTTCCATTAATTTTCTCTGATATGGTACTCGCATGTGCTTCTGAAGAGCTTACCACCCCGTTTGGCGATCCCCGTATAATACTATTGGGTCGATTAACGCCTTTGGGGAGAGGTATATGCTGCTTTAAAGGTTGACCCGTATGCGCTGGGATGTTTTTATCTCGCCGATATTTTTCGTAACCATGTACTGATTCTGGTAATTTTGGATTACGGCCGTTACTCGAATCTTTAGTCCTAGGACCAGGTATTAAGACTTCAACATCAGTTGGCTCAGTTTTAATTTCATCGTCTAAAACAATAATTTCAGGGCGTTTGTTTCCACCTGGGGCCAGATTAGTAGAGGAATTGTTTTGAGGTCCAGAGATTCCAGTGGGTCTTTCATGTCTTTTCCTGGGCCTTGTTTCGTCACTTTGTGAGCTTGCCTCAGTTGCTCTTTCACCATTGACTCTAGTGGCTCTTCCCCTTTCCTGAGAGTCTTTTCTAGATACCCCTATATGCCCACTATGCCCATCTTGCTGAGGCAACGCTCTCCCAAGGCCAGATTGATCACGCCCTGAATCAGATATAAAGGAACTAGAGCTTTGTGTACGTTTCCGTTTCTCTTTACCTGAAATATGTTGCGGCATAGTCTTCCGTCCCCTTTCGACCGAGTGCAGAGATTGAGGAGGTGGCAGCATCTTCTCGCGCGGTACTGGTGCATCGGGCAGGGGTGCCGCTTGAAAGGCTAGTAGGGGAGGAGGGGCAGTGGTAGGAGCTGAGAATATCGGGACTTGAACTTTCATTGCTAGATGTCATTTTAAGTGTCCAATAATATTAGCCAACTGCGAGCTCTTGTAGCGGGCCAAAATGAAGCCCACCTTCCATCCCGCCTTTTTCCTGTCCACTTATGTCATGGGCCACCTTGCTATGGAGGACATCATTACTCCCCATCCTCTCCCTAGTTTTCACATTCCCTTTCACTTGACCAGTTGTGTCTGTAACGGCTGCTACGGGGGGTTTTCTGCTTGTAGCGGCGAACCTGAAGCCCTGCACAATGCTGTCGATACCTGCACTCATGGGTCTGTGGGACAAGAACCCATCTCCACCCGGTACAGAGAGGTTTAGGGATGGCTGCGGCGGGGATTTGGAGGAGGAAGTGGAAGAAGAATGTTCCTTGACTATTTCCATATTGGCAAATAAATAGATGTTAAGATAAATGGCAACAGGGTCGATAACATCCGGTACGTTACGAGGCTAGTTCCAATTTCGAATGTAAAGACAGAAGAGTTGGGAAGGTGTGTGCACATACAAATATTATAGCTGTCTGGTAATACATGTACTGGCTCAAACCTACTTGATACGTACGTAGTACATACGTACTGTGTCTAATGCATTACAAATAAATGTAGACCGTGTATCCCGCGACCTGGTCAGTAACCTAAGTCCACTCAACTGCAATAATATTGCCCTAATCTCCGCCTTGAAATCAACGAGATGGTCAGAGTTAGGACAGACAATATGTAGTTACATGTACTTATGTATTCGTACCTAAATGTGTATGTACCTACATGTTAACATTTATTGTTATATAAGTCCTAGGAAAGGGGGAGAAATAGGACCCGCAAAAAATGATGGGAAAAAAAGTTTGGAACAGCGATAATAATAGTGGTATAATAAAACAAAAGAAATTCGTCCTGCTGCAAAAGCACAACCATTGTGAATCTTCAAACCGAGAAGGGTTTGGAGAAAGACGAAGGATGAAGAAACTACTCGAACAAAAGCATATAGAGTAAAAGGAAGCAAATTGATAACGCCAGTCCCCAACCCTCAACGTACACACACAAAAAGGAAAAAAAAGAAAGAAAAAATAGACTACAAAACCAGGTTTACTAGAACCTTGTACTTTATCAGGTCAGTCACATGACACTAAAGTTATAATGCATCTGGACCCACTCATCACTGCACATTCCATCACTTACATGCGCATTTGCTTATCCGTCAAGCTCCAGCCCAACCACTAATTTCCCTACACCCTTGACTCTCCCAACTTCCTTCACAGCTTCTTCCCCTCCTTTCAGGATGCTATCCAACCACTCTCTTTCCTTTACGCCCACAACGGCTGGGTCCAATACCACAGGCATTTCGGGTCCTTGTTGTGGCGGCTTTGTCTTGCTCAAGACAGAGCGATACCACTCACCACGAGTGTTTGGTGTGGCAGAGGAGGATGAGTGTGTTAGCATCGGAGACGCGAAGATATCGATAAGATTTTCCGATGTCTGCGCCACGAGACGCTCAAGATATTCACGCTCGTGAAGGAGCGCCTGGGGATCTACTGGAGGATATGCGCCGTGCGGGGCAGATTGAGAAATAAAAGCTCCCCCAGAGGTGTAGAGATGGTGTTCATTGTGAGTGGTAAGAAGACGAGTGTGCTCAGACTATTCAGGGGAAGTCAGTAACTAACAAAGTAGAAAGGCGCAAGAAGGGAGGGGATAAGTACATCATCTGATTTCCTCCGCAGACCAAGGCAGGTAGAGCAGGCGGAGCCCATATTATTTAAGTGAATGTGATTATATTAAGATGTTATGGTGGTATTAAAGAGTAGGGGCCGCAATGGTGTATGAAAACGAAACGCAAGTCGACTGTGAGATAGGGGATTTGTGCGGAGATGACAAATTTCCCGAAACCTTAAATCGTAACTGAAGTTTAAGAGGTGAGAGACTTCACTGACAATTAAGTAGTCCAGACTCTAGCTAAAGACGAAACGGACAACCGCGTAGATCTACGTCGAAGCGGGGGGGATGGGGATATCCGATTGTCGCAACGTTGCCGTTAATCAAGATGTTGAACAGCTGGTAGCCGTCACTATAAATTAAGTTGCTAATCACGGTTTGTTATGATTATTACCTCGATGGTGTTTGTATTCGCCAACGTCGCCGTCGTGTCGTCTCCGAAGAGATGTCGGATGGGGGGGATGTAGATTAAGTACGTATGTAGCTGATATGTAGATATTTTAGTGCCGAGACGCCGAGTGGGTAACTATGTGTTGACTAAAGGGGGGGTAAGAGTAACCCCGATGATGTCCCGCGTGACGTGACGGCAAAAACACGGGTGGCTGGATGTGGTTATGATAGAGTGAGGAGAAACGAGGGGAATCGTTGTCCGGGATTATCAATAATATATTTAATATATTGTCACGTATTTATACTGCGGATTTTAAGTACTACAAGGCGGCCCACAGAAACCAAATTGATGTTGGCACTAATATGTCGTTGCAGGTATCGCAAGTATTGCGCACCGGTTACTACTCGATTATTCGGATTTAAACCATGGTTATGCAAAATGATCCCTCACTTGCAGGTAGGGGGGGTTATTACAATTAAGTCCACCGTATCTTTGCCCTCTTAAAGCGCTGCGATGAAGATGGTCGTTGAGTGTCTGCTCTATCTATGGTTATCGTCCCGCCTCTCTGTTCCATATGCCTCCCATATGGAACCTTTACTTTCCCGTTTCCGCATCCGGCTTCCCCTCTGATTGCTCGTCAGTATGCGGTGTATGCAGGTAATATTTAGCTCACAAGGGTACCGTGGTTCCCGAATCCGCGATCTCACTAGCTAGTGGTTTTGAGGACATAGATTTACTTTGATACGATGGCCTTGCGCGGGGTTTTCTCATGTATCCTTGGGTAGCGTATTTTTTTAAATTATCAGGCTGACGGCGGTCTTCACAATTCGACTGTCCATGTGCGACTCGAATGGACAACACTGAACTGTGAGGGGGAACCTGTGCGCAGGGCTAGAGGTTTAATTAAGGTGGACACTTGCAATTGATTTTTCCTCTTTGAGATGCAGAACCTGGGGCTGTATGCGGCTCTGCTGCATTAGACGTCATCCCCGTTGCACCAAAATTAGAATGTATACTCTACATGTATCTTATCAGCACGGTACATCAAGTATTAGATACATGTACTTATGTACCAGTCTCTTGCCCATCTTCGCACATACTATGAGCCTGCCATTATGCTCCCTGTAAACCGTCGCACCGGATCCGAGCATATGAAGATTACCAGATCTACATGTACTTAGCTAAGAGTGCCGAGGTATTATTCTACTTAGCAAATTAAAGCTTCATGTCTGTACTACAGGTGTGGTGTAGGGATAAGTCTACTGATAATATGACTCATCCACCTTTTCTGCTTACTTTTTTTTTTTTTTTTTGACTACATGTAGATCCTTCGGGTGCCAAGTCGGAAACCATGATCTACAAGTAAGTACTACATGTACCTACATGTAGTAGTAAGTCTCGAATCAGGCTCCATGATTTCTTTAGCGTTTAGGTCTGGATCCATGAGGAAGGATGTATCAATCAATTGCAGTCGAGAAACAAACGGGAATCATAAAAGGTCACTCGGATTATTGAAATCGTTGTTGTGGGTGGGCTACTACTGGCTAAACTTTAAAAAAATTCTGGTGCTTTTTTCGGGCCGGGAGGTGTTGTATAAATATCCCCCATTTATCGTTATCAACACCCACCCATTATCATCATACCTCCACAAACAAGACTACTACAAACTATCGCCATTAATTGTTAGAATGTCTTTCTATCCAGCGTTACACCGTCCGTTTTCTGAGGAGAGGCACCCTCCCCCTAACCCGCCAGTTATCGTAGTACCATCAACTCGGCATCATCAAGCAGAATCCCTCGCGTCAATGGGTTCTTTGAAAATTTCATCAAAAGGTCGGTCGAAACATTCACCAAAAGTTTCATTGAAGGGTTCGTCGAAGGGTTCACCAACACAACCTTCGTTTCCCTCAAAAGTCTCTTTCACCCGATCTAGAGCTTCTACAACCTCTTCCACTCCTACTGTGGATTTCTTGGAGATCCTCTCAGCGACACCCTCATCTACTGCCGCATCCTCTTATACTTCACTGGTTCTTCATGTTCAGAACCCATTTGCGGGTAACGCTGGTCTCTCGCAAAATGCCCTTCTCATCCATCAAGAGGAAAATCCCCCTTGGTACACACCTCCGGTACCTATAGACGAGATTCCCACTGGTTTTCCTGTTGTTTACTCTACCAGCGCTGAAAATCTGACAAAGGTTCACGATGAAAATGGAAAGCTCTCTAAAATTATTTCCAAAACTCCATGGTCAATCATCTCAAACTTCAATTTTGGTAATCCTTGGTATGTCCTTGAAATTAAGGAGACCAGTGGTGAGCCATATTTTGCCCTAGTTGCAACCTACTCCTACCAGTTATTGCTGTCGACATTGAAATGCCCATCTCAGCTAGGCATACAGACATTCGAAATGGATGAGGAAGGAGTGTCCACTCGCGACTTATACGTGCGTCATGATCTAGCCTACCAGGTACAGAAACTAGGAAAACTATGTCGTGTGGGTTATTTAAGAGAAGAGGATGTAGGGAACAACTCGAAGCGTGTATTAATTAAAATGCTGGACCTGGATGATGAAGACGGGAAGAGGGAACAGCTTACAGACCGCGAACTAGCCCTTCAATTGATGTGGCAAACAGAGCAAATCTATAATGAAATAGTTCTACTGGATAAGATTCCTCTTCACCCCCATATTATGTCACCAATTGGATACATCACTTTGGGAGGTAAGGGCGGGAGCGACAAGGATGGAGACAAGGTTGTCGGGTATATTAGTGATTACTACAAGAATGGCCGCCTGAGTGACTACCTGTTTCTTCCAGGCATCCCCGGCCAACCACGAGTGCCTAGGAAAATCAAACTTATCCAGAAGGCGAAGTGGGCATATCAGATTGTAAGTGCTCTAAAGCACCTCCACAGAATGGCGCATTTATCATTAGGGGACGGGGAGCGTGGATTCGGCTTGGAAAGGTTCATGATCGATGAATATATGCAGCTTCATCTCATCGGATTTGGGGATGATGACAGAGTCTCAAGGTTATCATGGAGAGTCCCCCCAGAGGCTCATATCAGGGGTGAATGGGATGTCACCGTGGAGAAATCTGGTATGAAGGATCAATTTGGGCGGGATAAGCTAATATGGGAGCGTAACAATTATGTTCGTTTGATGTTTGAAAAGGAAAACTTGGCAGAGTTGAAAGAAGTTAAGGGGTTTGACTCTGGACAAACATCTGCTCTTTGCTCTACTATCAGCTCCATTCCCGGAAATATCTGTAGCAGCAACGGGAGGGAAGATAGTGGCGTTGAAGCTACCAGGGGCCGTCTTGGCCTCGATGAGGATCGTGCTAGGGCAGAGGATACTAGGAAGGGTGTCTATCGGAGGAAACAATATTTCAAGGACTGGTCTGCCTTTAAGGAGTGGCGTGATATCCCCAGAGCTCTCGAAATGGTTGAAACATACTCTGTTGGAATTATGCTATGGCTCTTATTCGAGCAGATTGCGCCCGAAACTCTGAAGGATGGAGAGGATATCCCAATCACCTGGACAGAGAGTGAAAATTGGACGCAGTGCTGGCCGATTCCCAGGAAATGGCGGAGAATTGTAGAAGCTTGTGTGAAAGTCGATCCATCAGAGAGGCTAGACTTAGATAGAATTCTGGAAGCCTTTGTGAAGGAGGTTGGTAAACGCTGGGATGTAGGTTGGGTGATGGGATAATGCTTTGGCACAAAATTGAGTGACGGGGCTGGTATAAGGAAGTAAGGGATTTGTGACTAGCTAGCCTACTCAACATATTAGCATACGGCATCTTCCTAATTTGATAATTACATGTACTCAAAGAGGTTTGTTAAATCGTTATGTGCGGTGTTACTCTAAGAGGTACACGTAGTGGGAGGAAATTTCTTTGATACAATCTTGCTAGGTACATGCGTATCTATATGTCAAACTACATGTATTGATGCCGATATTTAGCTTAAAAATATTGAAACACATGAGACGATATGCTTTAAGTTATACTAGGATCTGAAGCCTCTCTAGTACTACGTAAATCTCTTATTCGCCACCTTTTACAGAACTACATGAACATACGGCTGTACGCAGACAAAGGCCCTGCGATCGTAGTAGTTAGCATGCTACTACATGTAGTTCAGTATATAAGATCACTTGATCTTCAAGGCAGAGCTTTTACTGGGGTGTTACATGTGCCTCTATAAACAATTGGGAAGGAAGGCAGTTTTTTTTTTTTACCTCATAAAGACACATCCTTGTAGAATTACATTTTCCCCGGGCAAGTAAAGTACATGTATTTATGTGAGGATAAAGTGGCAAGATACTTGAGGAATTTTGTGAGCCAGTTGCTACCAAGAATTCTCAGGACTTAATTAATGCGTGTGCAATATATATGAAAACGCTGGGACCAACTTTTGGCCTCTTGAACTTGCCCCCTAGGTGTACTATGCACGCAGTATTTGGTGTGAGTGCTGCGATTTTTGTTCTGGAATATGATTGAACACAGGGTTCTTTAGTTACATGTAGGCTTTGTTTCGATCAGTACATATACAAGTAGCCACTAGAATATGATTGACCTTTGAGCTTATCTAAGCAGTTGGTGATAATTCTTGGCAGATACTAGATTGGCGGGCGATAACGATAACCACTTAGCCACAGCCTACAGCGCCAACCAGAGCTCCAAAATGCCTCCCGCTTCCACCGATGTCGCTTCCTTCCATAATTACCTTTCTTCTGCGCGCCGTATCGTCGCCTTATGTGGTGCTGGTCTCTCAGCATCCTCCGGACTCCCCACCTTTCGTGGGGCCGGTGGCATGTGGAGAAGCTACGATGTCACGCGTCTCGCAACACCTAAGGCATTCAAAAGTAACCCTGGATTAGTGTGGCAGGTATGGGAGCTTGGGGTTTAATGCCAAAAGCACTATCTCATTTTGAAATTAGTTCTACGCAATGCGCAGACACATGGCATTGCAAGTTTCTCCAAACAAAGCACATTATGCATTAGCGGAAATGGCGAGAAAGCATCCGGCATTCCTGACTTTGACGCAGAATGTAGACGGTAAGTACACGTATGGTGCGAGGTAGTGTTGTACTGCTACCACGGGAGTAATCAAATAACTGTCATGCTGTTCAAACAGGGCTTTCCGCAAGGGCCGATCACCCGAAGGATTCGATTCGCTATCTTCATGGATCTTTGTTCACGCTCAAGTGCTCTGGGAAAACCTGTGATTATGTTGACGACCAAAACTTTGCCGACCCAATTGTCCCCGCGCTCGCTGTGCCCGTTGCGAAAAGGGCGGTTGAACAAACAGCACCGGGACCTTCCAGCGGAGACGCAAACGGTAGAACCTCAACCGAAGAGACCCTAGCGTACGACGAAAGTGCTGAACTTGAGGCCTTAAAACTCTCAGATTTGCCTTTGTGCCCAAAATGTAAGCAATGGTGCCGTCTCCGGCCTTTATGTCTAACGAATTGGTAACATGTGAGCAGGTCAACGAAATATCCTACGACCGGGGGTGGTGTGGTTTGGAGAGAATCTAGATGTTGATATGATGGACGGTATTGAGCATTGGCTGGAACAACCGGCTGATCTCTGCATTGTAATAGGGACTAGTGGAATGGTATATCCAGCTGCAGGGTACACGTTTTCCCCCTTGGGCCGTGGCATATGTTATGCAAGCTAACTATCCTCGAAACTTAATAGATATGCTAGTAGAATTGCAGGGCTAGGAGGCAAGGTTGCAATCGTCGACCTCGATGTGAACAAAGGTGGTTGGAGTAGTGATGATTTTGACTGGGTATTTGAAGGGGATGCAGCTAAGGTATGGATTTCCCTCTGGGTCTGGGTCTGGAAAAGTTGAATTCTGATATAGGTGGATATTAGATTGTGCCGGAGATCCTTAAGCCCCTGATTGGAGATATATAAGGCTTTAAAATATTGGATTTACCCTATTCGCGATGAATATATATAGTAATCCACAAAATTTTATTGGGAAATTTTGACACATGCATCTGTAGTAAACCCTAACACAATAGAGGCTTGCCATGCCTTGCCCTACTACTAGTGGTGATGGCCGCTAGACTGCATGTAAAAGTGACACCGGTAGAGTACTGTCAAGTACTATCGGCCGAGAAATCTACCCGTCCCCGTTGTAGGAAGATAGGTGGTAATGTCGTTTTATCGATTTAGGAATAAAGAAAAACCCCGCCTATGTAGTTATGACGCAGCCCACTCCTCGCCTAAGTCGGACGCCTTAGGACCGAAACGCGGGGAGATTATTTTTCCGACTCCATCTCATCGGGGGCACTGGATCTACTATTTCTTGCAAGGATTGGATGTGATTAATGACCAATCGTTACCCTCTTCTGCCAAATTAACCCAAATTCGTCCCGATCCGGGCCATTGGGACTAATGACAACAATCGTAAAGTTAAGTCGGTATCAATGGGTCCCATCACTAAAAGTCATGACGTTTACGTTAATAAAATTCTGCATAAGGGTATGTCAAGTGATATTTGTGCCTGAACCCTTGTTATATCCAATTGATCCCTATAGCCTCGACGGATCTAGGCTCTCACCTGTAGTATGGACATCAAGGCCCTGAGTATAATACATAGAGTTGATGAAGCCACCGAAGCTTCTGCTTGAAAATAAATTCTGTTCACCATTACCATCATTCCCTTTTTATCTTCACAAATACCCTCACCCACGGCTATCGCTGCTGCTGTCGAACCCAATAACACAGCATGGCTGCACTTCCTACACCAAAAGGAATCCCCGGCCGTTGGCCTTCGACCCCTGGTGTTTCTACCACTAGGACTTATTCCTTCCCAGAGGCAGAATCACTCGCAACGGATTCGGATTTAGGCCCTGGCTTAGCACCTATCACGCTCAATAAAGATAGTGACCGGCGGCATTCAAATCAAACAGGGTCAGATCATACAGCCGTGAATGATGATTCCGGGACAGAAGCAAAAGAAATTGACCCTGCAACCTACTCCAGTGCATCTAGTAGTCTTCATGATCTTGCAAATATGCCCACCACACAGCCCATTCGTCCAGCACCTGCTCATGGAGAGTCTACACAGATGGGATCAGTCGGGGAAGAAGAAATCTTCCGCATTCTCTCACGGCGCAGGACTAATGTATCTTCACATCATGAAGAGTTGCAGGAATCAAAGCATGAAATTGAACAACTTCTATCATCTATCTTTGGAAATTCTCGTAAAAGCGACTCTCAGGAAGAGAAAACTCGTCATCTTGGCGTTGTCTTTAAGGACCTGACCGTAAAGGGTCAAGGATTGGGGGCCAGCATTCAGCCGACGAATGGGGGGCTTCTGTTAGGCCCTTTCAGAGCACTTTGGGGACTCCTCACTAAGGGTTCCAAAGCTGGACTTGGAAAGCCGCCAATCAGGACCTTACTCAACAACTTTACAGGATGCGTTAGGCCTGGTGAGATGTTGTTAGTACTGGGGAGGCCAGGATCAGGTGAGTACAACTGATACCGTTATGAGACGGAACTATGTGCTCATGACTATAAAAGGGTGCTCAACATTTTTGAAAGTTATTGGCAACCAAAGGAGCGGCTATGAGAGTATTTCGGGTAACGTTCTATACGGCGGAGTCGACAGCAGCGAGATGGCCAAAAAGTTTCGTGGGGAGGTCCTCTATAATCCTGAAGAAGGTAGACTCATGGGAGTATTGTTACTAAAAGTTTGTTACTAACTTACACTCCCTAGATTTGCATTATGCTACCTTAACTGTAAAGGAAACTCTGAAGTTCGCTCTTGAAACTCGCACCCCAGGAAAGGCTTCTCGACAGGAGGGTGAGACTCGAAAAGAGTATGTGAACGAATTTCTCCGTGTCGTCAGCAAACTATTCTGGATCGAACACACCCTCGGTACAAAGGTCGGAAATGAGCTTATTCGTGGCGTCTCGGGTGGTGAAAAAAAGCGAGTATCAATTGCAGAAGCAATAGTAACCAAAGCCTCTTGCCAATGTTGGGATAACTCCACCAAAGGGCTCGATGCTAGCACTGCAATAGAGTATGTGGAGTCACTTCGCACCCTAAGCAACATGGTTAACATTTCGACTCTGGTTGCGTTATACCAGGCAGGAGAGAGCTTGTACAAACTTTTTGACAAAGTCATTCTTATCGATGAAGGGAGGTGCGCTTACTTTGGACCTACCGAGAGTGCGAAGGCTCATTTCGAGAGTTTGGGTTTCGTTTGTCCTGCTCGATGGACAACTGCCGATTTCTTGACCTCTGTCACCGACAAGCACGAACGACAGGTTAAAGAGGGGTGGGAAGATCGAGTTCCACGCACAGCAGATGAACTTGAAGCTGCCTATGTTGGATCTGAGGTTGCTGCGCAAACTAGGAGGGATATTGAAGAATTTGAAAACACACTCGAGGAGCAAAGAAAGGAAAGGAGCAAAGAGATGTCAAAGCAAACGAAAACAAAAAACTACACCATCTCATTCCCTAAACAGGTTATTGCTTGCACAAAGCGACAAGTCAAGGTGATGAGGGGTGACCCGTTGAGCTTGGGCGGGAAATGGGGTGGAATTTTGTTTCAAAGTTTGATCGTGGGGTCTCTGTTTTATAACTTGCCAAAGACTGCGGCCGGAGTATTCCCTCGTGGAGGTATTATGGTAAGGCGGGACCCTTCCTCCCCTCTAATTTGTTGCGGCTTGAATTAAGGGAATATAGTTTTTTACACTCTTATTCAACGCTTTGTTAGCTCTAGCAGAACTTACGGCGGCGTTTAGCTCTGTTCCCATCCTTATGAAACATAAGAGCTTGTATGGCCCCTCTTTTTGAAAAGTTTGAAATGATATTGACAATATGTATAGCTCATTTTATCGTCCATCCGCATATGCCATAGCTCTTGTCCTTGTCGATTTACCTTTATGTTTTGTTCAGGTTTTCATATGGAACATAGTCATTTATTTCATGGCCGGATTACAGCGTACCGCTTCCCAATTTTTCATCAGCTTGTTTATCATATTCCTAGTTACATTATCAATGTATTCATTCTTTAGAATGATTGGGGCATTCTCTGCAAACTTGGATGCAGCTACTAGGATCACTGGTGTCTCGATCCAAGCCTTGGTTGTCTACACAGGTAATGCCATCCAATGTTTCTGTGGGAAACCAATTGTACTCACATTATTATAGGTTACCTGATTCCGCCCTCATCCATGCATCCCTGGTTCTCTTGGATAAGATGGATTAACCCCATCCAGTACGGGTTCGAGGCTCTCATGGCCAATGAGTTTTACAATCTAGAGATTGAGTGTGTGCCTCCCTTTCTGGTGCCCATTGGCCCTGGCGTTCAGCCACAGTATCAATCCTGCCTTTTGCAAGGCGGTCGACCAGGGTCCACTACTGTGAACGGTGCAGATTACATAAAGTCGCAGTTTACATATACAAGATCACATTTATGGAGAAATATAGGGTTTATCATAGCTTTTTGGCTTTTCTTCGTTGTTATGACGGCAGTGGGCTTGGAATTGAAGAAACCGAATAAGGGCGGCGGGGCTGTTACCGTGTTTAAGAGAGGGCAAGCCCCAGTACACGTTGAGGACGCTATGAAGAAGGGTACTTCAGCGGATGAAGAGGCTGCAGAGAAAGAAGTAGGCAGGAGGTCATCCGGTGGTGATGTCATCGACAATGATCGCAAAGAAGCAGTCGCAGTCGCAAAGAACGATACTATATTTACTTGGCAAGGAGTTACATATAAAATTCCAATTAAGGGCGGGCAAAGGACACTTCTACAGGATGTTCAAGGATATGTTAAGCCTGGGAGGCTCACCGCCTTAATGGGAGAATCAGGAGCCGGAAAAACCACTCTTCTGTATGACTCTTGGCCCCTACCCTCAGAGATGACTTGCTGATATAAAAAAACAGGAATACGTTAGCTCAGCGTATCAATTTTGGCGTTGTCGAAGGAACCTTCTTAGTCGATGGTCAACCTCTCCCACTCTCATTTGCTCGTGCCACAGGTTTTGCGGAACAACAGGATGTTCATGAACCGACCGCAACTGTAAGAGAAGCCTTACGATTTTCAGCTTTACTAAGGCAGCCAAAGGAGGTTTCCAATGAAGAGAAGTACGCTTATGTTGAAGTATGATCTTGATTCTAACGGCAGACCAAGGGATATTAACTGACTATGTATAGAAAATTATACAACTCCTTGAGATGGAAGAGCTCGCAGGGGCTACAGTCGGAACACAGGGCAATGGCTTGAACCAGGAGCAGAGGAAACGACTGACTATTGGCGTAGAGCTTGCGAGCAAACCTGAGCTTCTGATGTTTCTTGATGAGGCAAGTTATCATGATCGGCCTGTGGGCAAGGAGCACACTCTAATAATCATGGCAGCCAACGTCAGGTCTCGACTCGAATGCGGCGTTCAATGTGATACGATTCTTGAGGAAACTTGCAGATTCAGGCCAGGCAATTCTTTGTACCATTCATCAGCCGAGCGCAGTCCTTTTCGAAAATTTTGATGATTTGATTCTATTGAAGAAAGGTGGACGCGTTGTCTACCACGGAGAGCTCGGACAAGATTCTCAGAAGATGATTAAGTATTTCGAAGGTAATGGTGCGCCTAAGTGCCCTAAAGATAAGAATCCAGCGGAATACATGCTTGAAGCAATCGGTGCTGGAGATCCAAACCGGAAGGAGAAGGACTGGGGTGAAGTATGGTCAAACTCCAACGAACATAGAGAGCGGGCACGTGAAATCGAACAAATGGTTTCAGACCGACGCTCCAAAGGAGATTCTTCAACCAGAGATGACCGCGAGTTTGCTATGCCTTGGTTCATACAGGTTTCGGCAGTTGTGAAAAGAACGTTTGTCTCGTACTGGAGAGCACCGGAATACGTCATTGGAAAATTTGCACTTCACATCTTCACAGGTCTCTTCAATGCATTTACTTTCTATAAGCTTGGGAACTCTTCAATCGATATGCAATCACGACTCTTTAGCGTTTTCATGGTGCTCACCATATCCCCACCACTCATTCAACAGCTGCAGCCAAAATTCTTGCATCTAAGGGATCTCTTCGTGGCCCGCGAAAGCTCCTCAAAAATCTACCACTGGTCTGCCTTTGTAATCGCTGCTATTCTGGTGGAGATACCCTACTCGATAGTAGCTGGAACATTGTTTTTTGTGGCCTGGTTTTTCCCTGTCGGATATCCGAGAGACAGTTTCACTGGCGGGTACACATGGATGCTACTCATGCTGTAAGTTTAACCTGGCTATTCCGCCCCCTATAGCATATTCTAAGAATATAACGACTGACTTCACAATAGCTTTGAACTTTACTATGTCGGCTTTGGTCAAGCTATTGCATCGTTCTCGCCAAACGAGCTTCTTTCCAGTTTACTTGTGCCAGTATTCTTCCTATTCGTCGTTTCATTCTGTGGAGTGGTTGTGCCATTTTCTGGTATTCCGAAATTCTGGCATTTTGTATATCGTGTCAGCCCCTTCACCTACCTATTGGAAGGCTTCTTGGGCGTCCTTGTCCACGACATTCCTGTTAGGTGTTCTGAAAACGAATTGGCGAGGATCCCAAAACCACCTGGACTATCATGCCAGGAATATACTAGTGCGTTCATTAGCCAAGCTGGAGGATATGTGCAGGAGGTTGGGGACGAGTGTAGGTTTTGCCAATACGCTGATGGAGATGAATTTGTAAGTCCCTTGCATTCACAGATAAATATAATTTTGTTTTACCTAGACTAACAAGTATATATCATAGGCGAGAGGCTTTAATATCTACTATAGGCATCATTGGAGAGATTTTGGTATTTTCTGGGCCTTTATAGTGTTCAATTTTACGGTTGTATTTATTTGCACTTGGTTATACTTAGGTGGCCTGAGGAAGATGCTGAAAGGCGGAAAGAGAGTGAAAGAATAGTCAAAGCATGACTACATGTAGTACGACTGACTACCCAGGACTTCACTTTATTTTGTTTAATACTTTAATGTTGGATACCACTCCGTTTTTTTATTTTTTTATTTTCTTATGTATGTTGAGTCGTTGGTTTTGATTGCGCATTAACAAGTCGTCTGTATTGAATAGATTTTATTAAATTACATACGTATATTAGAGTGATTTGGCCAACAACCTGAATCTAAATATTTAGTTCTTGGCGATAGTTTTTGGTGTGAAAATCCCGCCAAGAATTCAAAAACAGGGATTGGCCAAACCACCATCTAGATCATTGACACCAATACCTACTAGGACATATCATTTGCTTATATACTTACAGTAACTAACCGATTTGATTTCGTTCAAAAATTTGCTATAAACTAGAGTAGGAACATGTATGTGTAACCTTGGAGGTAGATTGATTGAATAGTCGAAGTCTATCTAGATATGAGCTCTATCACAAAATTAGTAAAGGCTGATACCGCGACTATAAAAAGGTAGACCTGTTAAATTGGGAAGTAGGTATTTAGGACCTACTTTTCGGGGACTATGTTAATATTAACACAGTTAATATGGTTTTCTGAGGCGGGGCTCTCGCTTTGAGAATGGTTCCCGAACCCAGCACTTAGATATTAGTCTTTCAGTAGAGGCTTTATACTTCCCAGAACGATTTGTTTCCGCCGAAGCGTGGCCTAGTGGTGATTCACTGGGCTTCGTACCGATGACACCATGGTTCAACCCCAGGTGGGAGCGGTGATCAGAATGCCCAACATGGTAGCGACGCTCTTGAGGGATGATACTGATCACGTAAGTCTTTTGCCTTTTTTCCTTTTAAAATCTCTCCACCCGGTTTCAGTTGACGCCTGCTTCTGCAGCTGGCATTTTACTTTCTGATAAATACTCGAGTATTTCTCAGTCTATATACCTGTAGATGCTCTGTTTCTGGAAAGCTTCTAGTGCAACCCTCTAAACCATTTTCAAGGGGAACTCATGCAGCCAAGCCTGCGCCGCGATTGCAGCCGAAAAGTCACTTTATCAGAAGTACATACACAGTGTAGAATCTTCAGTCCTCAAGTATTTCTCAGCATGCAGCCGCAAGGCCTCCTCTACATATGCCCCGCTCCTCAATAACTTCATGGGTGGACTCTTGGCCGCATGGATTTCCCTTTCGCTTTAATTTGACGGGCTACATAACAGGACATATCAATTTAAAAACACCTATGGAAAATTACCCTGCGATTTCGGATCGAGTTATCAATCGATCAATCAAGTCATGTGTATTGTATTGTAGTGCGTATTTCAAATTGTAAATTACGCTTGTTCATGGTTCATTCATAAAGGAATGAACTCATGACATACTTTACTTCTCTATACTCTATACGATCTATTGGCCTGCTCACCAACTCGGCCAGAAAGAAAGACATTTATCGCCTCCCAAAAACGTTGCCTTCTTCAGCCGCCCTTCTCCTCTGACGTTGTTCATCGGTTTCAGTGTTTATATATCTCCCTTGGACTTCACGACTGTATCCAACTCCCCTTTCGTCATCAGCCCTGTCCTTGAGAACCCTCGTCCGGTTTCCTAGTCCCACTGTGGAAGCCGATCCTGGTCCTGGGGCAGTCTCTGCATCACGCCTGAAAAGATATAGAATATCCTTCATGCTTAGCTTGCCTGCCTTCGCCTTTCCAAGTCCGCCATCTCCATCTCCGAATGCAGCTTTAGCAAGATCCCTTTTTTGCTCTTGAAGTTTCAATATACGTTCCTCAACAGAGTTAGCGACAGTAAGCTTGTAGACAACTACATCTGTCTTCTGACCGATACGGTGGACACGATCAATTGCTTGCTCCTCAATAAACTAAACTCAGAAAAAGAGGTTAGTACGAGGTTATATAGTGATTGAACTGGTGTTTATCCGCATGTATACTAACAGGGTTCCAAAATGGCTCCAATATGACCACCCTACAAGCAGCAATCAAGTTCAGTCCCAGAGCCCCGCATTTCAGACTACACAACAGTACGCCGCAGAAGTCCTTTTCTACTCCTTTCTTGTTTGAATACTCGCCCTCCCCTCGCAGCCGTCGTAAACTGGCCTCACGATCATCATTTTTCATACTACCGTCGTATCTTGCAAACGCAATACCGTCTCTGTGAAGGAAAGGTTCGACGAGGTCCAGCATACTTGTAAACTGACTAAAGACGATTGTTTTGTTATTCTGCTCCAACTCTTTTTTAAGAATTTGTAGGAGCCGCTTGATTTTTGTTGATATAACAAGGTCGGAATATTCGTCTTCCTCCGAGTCATCTTCATCCTCTCCCTCATCATCGTCGATAAACGAATCGAGAAGTTTAGGACGCCGTGTCTTCGGCTTAATTGGACCATCATCGTCTGACGTATCGGTTCCTTCCTCTGCCTGACTACCCCCGTCATCCTCACTATCATAGTGGCGGGGCCTCGTATCCTCATCGTCATCTTCAACCTCATCGACCTCTTCTGCTTGGCTTCCCTCATCATCATCGTCATCATTCACAGGTGCTTTTCTCTTTTCTTCTCTGGAGCTGTTGCCATAGTCGTCATCATCGTCATCATCGTCATCACTGTCAAGAACCACCCGTCTTCCTCTTCTGTTCTTCACGTTACCGGCATCCTTTTTAAAAGCTTCCTTCTCCCCCTCCTTCTCCCCCTCCTCCTCTCTTGATGCTTTCTTCAGTTTTTCGAGATCTTCCCTGCAATCTCTACACCTGGGTTCTCCCTTCCGTGCCTCTTCTTTGGTTAGTGTAGAGAAACAAACGTCGCATTTCCTAGCGTCGACACTTAGTCCACCAATCAGACCTGCAAGGTCATCATCCAGAACTTCATCCGGCATTTGTGATTTGGACGCTTTCTTCCGTGGCGTAGTCAGACCAAGCCCGGAATCTTTGTCCTTAACAATTTTCCCAGCAACGAGCGTTGGATGGTTACAGGCTGTATGCTTTTATGTTAGCCTAGGATATATTGTCACTCACAAACGAGGACAAACCCTGTCGTAATCTCAGAAGCAAGACTAAAGCGCTCGTCATATTCACGCCTGCCAATCCTCTGCCAACTCCGAACCCGCTCAACATCTTCTCAAGGTTCTCCTCCGTCCTTGCTTCCAATTTCTCATAGAATTCCTTCTCCTTTCGGTCAAATTCAGTCACCACGCTCTCAACTTTCCTCTTAACCATCTTCATCTTATTTTCACCACCTGCAGCCTCTAGTTTGTCACCATCTGATCTCAGCACGTCTTTGGTTCTCCTCAACATAATAGCACCCAATACCACTCTGAGCCTTTCAATGGCCACCCCTTCACGGCCTTGGCCCATAGGTCTTGCGATCTGCTCTTTCCACACCCCAAGGTCATCGAACGGTGCAACCCTTAGGAACTTGATTAAACTCTGCAACTCTTCGATCTTATTCTGCAAGGGTGTGCCTGTAAGACACCATCTGAATCTTGCCCGGAGCGCACAGCATGCCAATGATCCTTTCGCAAGTCTATTTTTGATTGTGTGCGCCTCGTCGAGTACAATCCTCCACCAACGCAGTCCAAAACATCCAATAGGTTTTCCACTACCTTCAGTATCCTTATGCTCGGAACGAACAATATCATATGTGGTAATAACGACATCGTATTTGCGCAGTAAAGCCGGATCTTTAGCCCGTGATGGACCATGATGGACGCGAACACGCATTTTGTGGGAGTCTTCGGTGCGTCTTTCAATTTCGGCTTCCCATTGTTTTATCAAAGCCAAAGGAGCGATAACAAGTGTTCCTTTCTCAAGATCAGAGGGAAGTTTTACGGCTGCTTTCTTAGATTCCGGTGAAAGGGAAGAAGCGTTCCCAGCAATTGGATGCGAAGGGTGTGGATGGCAGAGTATAAGAGCAATAGTTTGTATGGTTTTTCCCAAGCCCATCTGTATATATAGTTAGCTTTGGGACAAATCAATGAGTATGACAGAATCCATACATCATCGGCTAATATTCCGCCTCTTGCCTTTCCTTCCTCTCTACCACGAAGAAATTTCAACCCTCGGATTTGATGCGGCAACAGCTTGACGTTCAAGCCCTCAACTACATCAGAACCTTCCTCCTCCTCCTCTTCCTCCTCTTCACTTTCCCTCTCTTCATGTTCGGCTTCCCCCTGAAATCCTTCACCCAAGATAACACTTTTTTCCATCATAGAGGCTAGTTCATCATCGACCTTCTTTTCCCTTTTGTTCTTTTTTTTCTTAAGAGGAGCTGAATCGTTGGTTCCTTCTAGTAATTCCTTGATGCTTTCGGTAGTCTTCTCATGATCCACATAGACTCCACCCTGATATGTTCCACTTGCACCTAGTGTTACACTACCGCTAGGGTTAGAATATGGCTTCTTCCGACCGCCTTCCGAAGCCGAGGGAAATCCATTAATGGTTCCTGATCCAATATCGTTCCTACGGTTAACCGAATGAAATGTAGGGAACGCTTGAGGACGTTGAATAATGACAGGTTCGTCGTTGTCATCATCGTATTTACTTAAGTCGATAGTGACGGGTTGTCTCCAACTCTCACGAGAGTTTTTCAGTGGCAAAGGCTGAAGGAACTCATCGGCACGGGCCTGAATCTTTGATACGTAAGGTTTTGAAGCCTCTTAGAAACTGGTTAGAACTGTAATGGGTGTATACATGTAACGTTCTATTTGGAAACACCTACGCTGGGCTCTTGCAGGGTCTTGGGGGTTTCGGTAGGGAATTCCACCCAAATTAGACCTCATAGGTGTCGTCGACCCGAACTTTGGTGTAGAGTCATATTTTGGTGTAGAGTCGAATAGTTTCGGCGTGGTCCCAAGCTTCGGTGTTTCAAGCGTCCTGTCCACATCTTCTAGGAAGGAGGGTTCATGAGTGGAATTGAGGTTATTCCTGGGCCCGTATGGTCCAGCCACAGCATTCTGGGTTGAGGGCCTATAGGAGGGGGGTGGATCTGGCGGGGAGCTCATGACGAGATTATGAGACTGAAAAAATGCTTTTGTTGGAAAGATGTTTTTGAGAGAAAAGATGAAGAAATATCCAGGGCTAGGAAGATAGAGAGCAAATGTTATCGGAGGGTTGCTAGGTGTTGGGGAACTTATCAGAGGTTTCCCTGACAACAAACTAACATAGCCACAGCTATCCAGGGTAGGTTAGGCGTGGCGCACTTAAGCCACAAAAATCGATCAGGTTAAATGAGATCTCATAAAGGAAGAATCGAGCTGTGGAAAATTACAATGTATTTATAGTGATCATACTCTACTATGTATCTATTATAGCTGTAATCAACTATGTACTAATGTCGATTTTTCGAGAAAAAACCCCCCAATACATATCGATTGAACATATATTCACCGTATGTGTTTCCTCTGTTAAAAGCTCTAGAGATACTTAGTATATCAGGCTATTAGTCAATCGGACTTTATTCCTTGCTCCTACAGCCACTTCTACCATATGTGGCGCATGGTTAGGTGGACATCGGTAGCTTAAGAAATCGAGTGAGCGTGTATGAGCCAAGCCTTGGCAGTAGATATGCCTTATGTTGCATTCTCAATCATTGACATAATTTAGAGCCAGGCCGTTACCATCACGAGTATTTTCCGCCCCGAATAACTCTCACTCTAATCTTCTCAAAGACCATATTCTGACATAAAGACTTTTTTATTCTATATAGACTATTTTATACTGATAATTTTGTCAGCTCCCTTGCCCTGCTACAACTGCTGCGCCTCTGTTTGGTTCGCCTCTGCTCCTCCTGCCCCTTCCCCCTTCTCCCCCGCCCCCCCCGCCCCCACTTCCTCGCCCTCTTCGCCCGCCTCTCCTCGGGCCACTCTCGCCCCCACCCCTGTTACCACCCCTACTTCGCCCAGCCTCTCTACTGGCCGCCCTCTCCGCCCTCTCCGCCTCTAACCTTACTTTCTCGCTCTCTGCCTCCCACCACCTCAGGAACTCCTGTTCTGCCTGTATCTCTTGTAAACTACGCTTTGCAGAATGATCTCTCATGATCTCCTTGTGCACCTCCTCCTGAGACATAATATCTGCGAGAGAAAGATGCAAAGTCGCTTCAGAGCGTTGCAAACGCGGAGAAGGAGTTGAAGGTGCAAAATTTGATACAAGTTGGGGTTGGGCATGTGCTAAATTTGAAGAAGGGGTTTTCTGCGGTGTTTGTTTGCGCGGTGTTGGTGATGGGCATGCAGGCACATTTGCCTGGGTCGGCCCTCTAATCGCTATCGATTGCGGGGGTGTGGATACAACACTCGAGGGGCCAGGGCGAGCAGTAGCGGGTCGTAGTGTTGTAGGCGATGACTCCTCCATTAGAACTTCTTTTAAGCTGACTCTTGATACGGCGGTTGGAACTTGCCACATCTTCGGCATCGGCTTTTCGGGGGCCGGGGCGATCTCCGGCGCAGCTGGTTGTTGGCTCTGGCTCTGCATCTGTTGCTGCCGTTTTCTACCTTTCTGTGAAAGCTTTTCTGGTGTTGAGGATAATAATCCTAGTGCGATATTGGACTTTCCGGTGCTTGGGGAAGCCTTGCCCACCATTTCCTTGATTGGCGATTTGTCCGGCATCATTGTTGCACGCCATGACTTTGAAGATGGGCCCTCTGGAGTGAGCGGAGTATGTTTTGGTGATGACTTAGGCGTTTCAATTGGGTTAAGCGCGGGTTGACGTGTATTTTGGGACTGTGATGAAGCAATCGCTTTGCCCTTGGAATTGAACCAGATTCCTTCATCCGGCTTAGGAAGACTCGACGGAGGGCTTGGAACCTGATTGTTTCCGTTGCTTCGTCCCGTACCCAATGACGCATCCTCGTCATCCATATGGAACATTAAGTCCCCACCTGAATTTGAAGGCTTCAATAGTGGCGAGTTACTTACCGCCATCTTCCCTTCCTTACTAGACTTTCTGCGCGCCTTGTTTGGAACCTGTTGCGGGGAGGAGGCTTCTGGCGGGTGGCTGCCCACTTTTTTGGGCGCAGGCACCATCGGTTCATCTTCATGTGCGGCATAAAAGGCAATCAAGGCCTTCTTCTCTTTTGCAGAAGATTCGACCATAGATGGATATTTTTCTAAGAGGATTTCTTCTTGCCTACCAGCCCGTGATTTGGGGTTACAACGACGCTGATTATCTTTTATGACTTCATCGAGCTCGGAGATTAAGTCTGCATCGAGATCATCTAAGAGACTATGGCTGTTAGTTGTGAGAATGGAAGACAGGTAGATGTGAGGGAATTACTGATTTTCCAGCATCGTCTCAATATTCAGGCATATGTACTGCATGCACATATCTTTGAAACCCGTCTCAGAACAGCCAGAAACTGCCATCAACAACTGTGCTGCATTCCTTGTGTTCACTGGAGAAATCAGTAACGTCTTACCCTAGAAATATAGGATATCAATACTAACCATAATTACCCAAGACCTTCTGGCATACCTGCGATAGCCTTTCTAACATAAGCTCATTGGCAATACTCATAACATCCATCACATAATCTAGATAGTCATCTATCTTGTTCTCTTTTACCCCATCCCTCACACCATCGAACCCCTCTGGGCCCCAGTCTGTATACAACCAGGTCACAACCGCATCCATGACTGGCTTATTGACGTGCTTCATATCTACCCTGATAACCTCACCACCCTCACGGCGTCCAAGTAGCCACCGCCCATCAGCGCCACCCCCATAAAGTGCATCGAAGAACGGACAGCGCGCCTTCATGATAGCCGAGTGAACGCGAATACTTTCACCCTTCGATAATTCGATGATCAAATCTGTAGAGTTTGCAAATTCATGGGTCTTCAACGCCCCCTCAAAGTCTTTGCTAAGGCTTCGTGGTGGGTAATTCATCCTGCCGACGGAGTTTTCTAGGAGGTTGAGCCCCAGAGCTGATGCGACAGCTGGGAGCTCCGTTCGAAGAATTTTAAACTTTTGAGTTTGCACAGCGTCAGCGCCTCGTTGGTGCCACAAGTCAATGACGGTGTCGATGTAGATGTAATATATCAAATTAAGCACCGTGAGCAGGTCTACGCCCTTGAAGACCAAGCGGGGCTTGCTACCAGAATTTTGTTGAAATTCTAGAATATGACCAATTTTCCCTGAACCTGTTTCTTCCAATAGGGCTCTAAATGCTGATGAACGAGCAATGAAGAGGGCCTTGTGGACTGGGATTTCAATACCATCACATGTATCCGTGGAGACAGTCATATCCCACTCTACCCCTGTTCCGCGGCGCAGCGGGAGTCGAACTAAGAAGTCCCGTAACTCTTGCTCCATATCCTTTTTCATAAACCATAGAACAGCGTCCTGGTAACCCTCCGGTCTAGGTTTTGGCCCATAGCCCCATGCCTCCAATATACGACCAGTGTTGCCGTCCCCAATTTCACCTTTAACCTTCAAGAAAGCATCTCTGAACGAAAGCAATCCAGCGATATCGTTCCAGAGTGTCTGAGGCTGTACTAAGAGTCCCACCTTCATGATATCGGTGTCCCTTCTAATCGCGGCAAAAGCGCCAAACTTATTACTTCTCACACTAATGATCCTCGTCAATCCAGGTACTCTATCGAACTTATATCGTCCGCTTTCGGTAGTGCCGAAGCCCTTCTCTTTCATCTTTGCCCGCTTGACCCGCCTCCAGACACTACCCGATTCTGTACAAACGATGATTGACCCATCTTCCCCCACGTCAGCGTCTCGCACAGCCATATGAGTTTTACGCAAACTCCACGCCCTGGTTGTGGTCCATCCTACTTTGACTCCCTTTTCAGCGCGCTCTTTCAAGCAGAACTCCACATCGAGGGTGAATGCATCACCAGTTCTACTCAGCGCACACAAAGTATCACCGCCCCCGGCGATTTTTTGGATAAAGTTTGGCTTGTTGTCATATCTTGTTATATTCATCCCATTTAACCCCACAACCCGCTCAATCGGGAATGATAGCCTAGAATATCCATATCCGGCAAGAATCCAAACCTCATGGTTTTCAAGCAAAATAGCTGTGGCTTTATCAATAGCCGTGACCTGTGTTATTACTATACCAGCCAAAAAGCTAGCAGCGACCTTCCGCGCAGTTGGCTGACTAGCCAAAGTTCTAGCATCCGAGGAATCTAGAATCCCTAGCTGTCCCTCGTTTTTACCAAAGGTAAACAGCGATGTAGCTGTGAATACAGCAGTGTGTATTCGAGAAGCTGCACATCCGATTACCATCTCCCGCTTCAGGCCATTGAACACCTGCCGTGGAGTCGTTTGGATCGGATCTTCCTTTGTGGTTTTTTGCTGGAGAGCATATCCGAGTTGACCCCATTTGTTCCCGCCCCAAGTCCAAACCTCGCCACCCTCAAGAACTACAACGGTATGGTCAAGCCCCAGGGCAACACTCTCAACTCTCTTGGGGGGCAGAAGCGGTGGTGAAAGGGGCCGAAGCGTAAATTGTGCCGATTGCTGATCCCCGAACCCTAGACGCCCGCCATGTCCATATCCGCAGATGAAAAGATTACTGTGCGGATCGGATGTTAAAACAGCGGTGTGTAGCTTGGAAAGATGAATATCGCGAAAGTATAACGGATTGAAAAGAGTTGATGCGTCGAGGAGATCTTCAGATTTCTTGTCGCTACTAATGTACTTAAGCCGCGCCTGTTCCAGCAGTAGTTGTCGTGGACGTTGTATCTGCGGCCTTTCCGGGTAAGACCGATCGTCCTCGTCCGGAAACCCAAGTGATAAATTCTTGTTCGATCCAAACATGAATATCTCGTCGCCACCCGTAGTTTCCAGCTTATCAACCTTTCTCTGCTCCTCATCGTTATCCTCATCATCCGATTGTTGATCTTCCTCGACAACGACCCCACGCTCTCCTGCAAGTAAACGCTCAATCCCTTGTATCGAAGCCTCAAAGACCTCGAATGGGCTCTCGCCGGCATGGTCTTTGATCTTCACGATCCCCCAGTTGCTCGGGTTATGTGCCAGGATCGATCTAACGGCTGATATATTCCCGTGATATAGTGCGCGATGCATCGCTGTCCACCCAGACTCAGAATCGGGTACTGAAGGATCTGTATACGGATGACCTAGAAGTGCATCCACGAACGGAAGCCTCTCATGATCACTACAGGCTAGATGCAACACATTTCTTCCCAAGCTGTCTAACTCCCGTAGCGCCTGACGTGTGATTGTACCATTGCCATTCCCGTTTACTGTAGATTTTTTCGAAGATGTCGCCGCTGTCGTGGTTACCCCAATTCCGGTGGGTGCGACACCACCTCCGCCTGGTTGTGCCAGAAGACGCCGGAACTTTGCGGCGTCATTCTCGAGATAGTAGCGCCACAGATAGCTGCTCATAAGCTGGGAGAAGAGAGCACTTCTGTCGCCTATATCACCTGCCACTTGTGTGGGTAGGTGAAGAGGCGAAAGAAGAAGGTGAGATGGGATTGAGAAAGATGATCTCAATCCACTGGTCTCTTGGGGCTGTTTTCTAACCTTGTAGGGTCTGAGCTCGAGGGGGGGGGGGGTATTGAGAGAGGTCCTTTGGTGGCGGTAGTCCTATGTGGAAAAAAACTGTGGGAGGGGGTGGGGGGGGAGGAGATATATAAAGATTCCGATGACAAGATGGCCCTACAATTACGGGTATTGAAATCCAAGGGACCAGGAATACGCGTATCTATCGTGTATCACGAAAGGTTAATCCCGCCGGGTTTTATGCACGAGGAAGAGTTGATTGGCTGACAAGAACAGACGCTTACCATCTCTCTATTGTGGGGCAGTCACTGTGGCACAGTACAGTCTCTTTCGAAGGCATCTATCTACATATCCCAAGAGACCAGGAAGCATCATTGTAGTGTTAGACGTGAATCATTACAGGTTATTGGGCAATTTCTCTTTCGCCTTGAGGCCAGGCTGTGACCACCCAACTATGGATTTTCATCTTCTACTCGCTGGAGGGCAACTCGATGACTCCCCGAAGGACCCTAAAGTCGACGGGGGGGATATTTATGTAGTCAGAACTCATGACTCAAACCAAGCCAGCTAGCAGATTTCTGGTGGCACTGGACACCATGCTAAGATATTCACATAGTCGAATATCATTTGTAGACACCAGTCCCAAATGTACGTTCAAGCCACAGGATTGGACCCTTGCACCGGCCAAACACCAGCTAGCCGCTTTTGGCTATGTAATCCCATTTCATAGACGGTCAGTCCAAATTACAACCCGAGACACTTGATATATACATGTACTTATATGATTGATTCCCTGAGGGATTTACTCATGATAACAAGGCCTGCTTATTCTATATCAACTTTTTTATACGATGACCCTAATGAATCGAGCGAGGATGATTCAGATATATACGAGTTCGTATATGAACGGACGACTGATCCTCTTGACGAGAAATTTAAATATATTCGTATGTAACCAAAATTCTGGCCGTAGTTCTAACACTGAGGTATCCAAAGCTAGGGTGAAAACATAGCATACGACAGATATGAACTGGCGAGAAAGAAGTATCTGAAGGGGCTTGTATATAAGAAGGGGCGATCTAGTTTCTTCCGCCCTGCCTGTCCTTAGACTATCCTAGCAGATCAATGTTATAGTCGGAATTATCTAGCCACCAACGTACTTCCAACTCGCCGGAAGCCTATATTTTGACCGTGATATCAGTAACACCGATAAATCTGGTGCCCTTTGACTCAAGTCGTGAGGAATATATATAAATCACTATTCTATCCTACATTCCTTCGCCATATTGCTTTGAGCCTGTGAGCTTGTTCACCGAAGGTAGCGGTACGCTATTACATGTATGTATAGCTGACATAAGTGATCCACCCACAGCTGCAGCTAATTCTTAATTGATTACGTAGTACTTTACGAAGCCGCGCAAAACACAAATCTCATAGCAGGAAGACTCATTCGCTAAGCTTGTTTCAAAGAATCATCTAAAGCTGTTTCATAGGTCTGGATCTTATATTTAGTCCATCTATAAGTACATGTACACACACCATCTTTATAGTGTCAAAAACTAAGTAGGTGTGTTGTCAAGTGTGATGTGTTTTGGGCAAAAACCTTCCTGACACACGTACACATGGATTCTATTAAGGCCAGGTCCATGGAACCCGTTCACTTGGACATCCCCTACTGCCCAGGTAATACGTTTAACTCATCAAACAATTTTTTATCCCTCTTCTATAGAGCCTAAAAAGACTGCATCGATGTAAAACTCGGTATCACTCTAAGACTGCAAGCATAAATTGTTTTCGCTCCACCCCAATCGCAATTCTCCAGGCCGAATCCTCCTGTCCTCCTATCGATCTATATATCTCATCTCTTCGACTTAGATTTGCTGCTCGTATTCTTGTCGCTCCACCCGAGTTCAACCCGGTTGCCGCACGCCTCCCGGATACTTTTCCCTCAACCAGTTCTTTTAGAAGTAATCAAAACAGAAAACTGCTAAAAGGCATCCCCAATCCTCCTGTACACTGGAACTCAGCACGTCGCGGCGTTGCTAGACTCCCAATTGATCAATTATGTCATAATCTACTTACCAACTCCCCAGAATTCGCCCAGAGCCAAGGGGTAATTCCCAACCTTAGCTTGCTCATAAAGCATAATACAATACGAATTTGGCAAGCCCTTCCTACACCTGATTACTATCAATGGCCAATATCACCCAAGCCCCACCCACATCTCCTGCTATCAGTGCTTTATCTCCGCAGAATACGCCAGATGAGAAATTTCACAAAGCCTCGCTTTCATCCCTCCTGATGAATCCCGACGCCTCCCTATTTGCCCTAGATGAAGAAGGAAGAAACCACGCAACACGCTTATTTTGGATTGCTCACGAACAAATCCGACGCTTCACGATACCACACATTACTACTCTTGAAAATTGCTTTCAATCAATGGAATCACTAAGACTCAGTGATTTCATCACCAAAACAGAAACGGGCTTCCCAATTAAGGACCAGGGCCCCAAATCACCTCTGTATTCTCTTTCGTCATCATCATCTCTTACATCTTTGTCATCGCTGGATTTGGAATCGGGGTAATAAGATGGTAAATCTCTACTAAATTGTTGTTTGATAGTGCGGGGTTGTGTTGGTGTGTTTTGTGTTTGTTTTTTGTTCCTTTTGTTTTGTTTTGTTGTTTTTCTTTGTTTGGGTTGTTTGGAAGGGGATAGGTTTTGTTTAGGCCATAGGGAGTCCCTGCACGCTATATTCTTGTACCTAGAATCGAATGAAACTTTGAATTAAATAAAAAAAAAAAAAAAAAAAAAAAGCACTGTACTGATGTTTTTTTTTGTTTTTTTTGAAAAGGAACTCATCGTCAATAGCGCTATCAAAGCGATGTATGTGGTAGGAAAATTTTCAACTAGTGGGAAGTCCTAGATTGAGTCGGCGGCAGTAATTCCCAAGACTCCAATGTTTTCTGCTATACCTAGTTATTGCTTGGTGGTGGTCGTGCTTGAAATGGGACTGCGGAGGAGTTACATGTAGGTCGATCACCCCGTGCCTGGCGTCATGAACGATCACTCACTCCTGGGTTGCTAACATTCCCAGAATAAATCACCTGTTCTTATATAGTACTAAACGCAGAGCAGCTCCAGTATATAATCTAAAACCAGGAGTAACCTGCGTTTGGACAGATTAATTAGGACTCTCTCTCTGGCTTTCTCATCGTCAACTAATCTTTCATTAGGATTGGCTTATTTCAACCAAGAGTACTAGCACTCTATTGGGTAAAAAGGCCCTAAAGACCAGGGGTTTATAGCACCTAGTGACTGATGGATTATTAACCTTATTCCCTGATCGGGATTGTAATAGTCCGGGACTGCCCCTCTATGTCAACATCCCCGCGATCCCCGCTCCTAAGAGAACCCTCCACCCAAGTCATCCCTTTTGACCCTACGGCCTCAGCTATCTATATTTTGCTATTCCATTTCAAAGATTCACACCAATCAGAATGACCATTAACGTTGCCATTCTTGGCTACGGCCTTTCCGCCACGACCTTTCACATCCCTTTTATTAAAACCACTCCCGGACTGGCCCTGCACTCAGTTGTCCAACGCTCCCCCACAGAAACAAATTCTGCCGCCAAAGATTACCCAGATATCAAGACCTACAAGTCCACCACCGAGCTTTACGCAGCCCCCGAGACAAGCGAGGTGTCTCTGGTGATTGTAACCACCAGCAACACCACTCACTTCTCGTACTGCAAGGAGGCGCTCGAGCAGGGCAAGAATGTCGTAGTCGAAAAGCCGTTCACCACCTCCTCAAAGGAGGCAAATGAGCTTATTGCACTTGCCGAAAAGGTCGGCAAAACCTTGACGGTGTTTCAAAGTAATTAAGCAGCTCTCCTGGTGCCAACGAGCGAAAATTCAGGTCCTAATAGTAGTTATATAGACCGCCGTTTCGATTCAGACTTCCTCAGTCTGCGTGCTCTTCTATCGGCCTCGCCATCCCCACTCGGTCAACTGGTTTCTATCGAATCTCACTACGACCGCTTCAAGGCCATCGAGGTCAACCCATCCGATTCCCGCGCCTGGAAGCGCCAGCAGTCATATGGCAACGGTACACTGTGGGATTTGGGAACGCATCTAATTGATCAGGCTCTAACCCTGTTCGGGCTCCCCGCTAGGGTTTTTGGGCAGATCCGTGATGAGCGTGGGGCAAGTCAGAACCCGCAGGCAATCTGGGGAGAGGATGGGTTCCTGGACGACTTCTTTGAGACGACGCTCTACTATGACGGGAAAGAGGGCTCGAGGGGGTTTGTCGTAAGGCTCGAGGCTGGAACGCAGTCGTTGAGAGAGAGGCAAGTGAGGTTCATCGTTAGAGGGTCAGAGGGTGGATGGGTTAAGGTGCGTTGATCTCCATGTTTGGCCATGAACTGGCTGTGTGTGCTGATATGGGGGGTAGTATCATCTTGACCCCCAGGAAGACCAGCTCAAAGGAGGACTGCTGCCAACAGCAGCAGAATTTGGAGTTGAGGATGAATCTATTCATGGTCCGATATTCCAATTACTAAATTGTTTCTTTTAACCCAAGAGCTAAAATTTCACCTAGGTACGTTCATAACGCCTGACGGAACTGCCACAAGGATTCCTTCTCAGAAGGGCAACTACGGGAAATTCTACTCGAACCTTGTAGCTGCCATCAATGGCGATAAGCAGCTCGTTGTCAAGCCACAGGAGGCCGCTGATGTTATCAGGATGATTGAGCTGGTGGGAGAGAGTAATAGGCAGGGAAAGATATTGCCTGTTGTGCGGTAAAAAAAAAAGAAGAAAAAAGGCATAACCACCGCCACGCTCATTTACTAGGTCAATACCCCCACATTAAGTGGTATGAATCAAGATATGCTGGTCTATCAAATTCTGAGTAGGTGATCTGTGTAAAGAAAGAAACGAGAGTGAACTTTTTGATTTTGAAGAAAGCTAGATGCCACAAAGATATTTTTACTTTTTGCCCATGCCAATGAAAAACGCCGCCTCCCAAACTGCAAAGAAAAAATACAAAGCTTCCTAACCGCAACTCGGGCCTCACTAGCTTCCTTACCCGCGCCTATTTAACAATACGCAACCGCATCCCCACTATACATACGAACCAATGTCAGAAAACATCTCCACACAACTAAGGGAGAAGAAAGCACTCACATCTTCCTACAACACTCATTGCAATCGCTCCAGAACTGGCTCGGATGCGTCGGATTCCAAATACGTGTACACTCCTCCTGGCACAATAGCAGCACTTCCATCTTTGCCTTCCGCGCTTCCGACTTCGACTCGTTCGCCCGGTGCATCACCGGCTTCTGGTAGAATTTCTCGCCCCATGAACCAAGTATTGAACGTGTTGCTTGCTCGGAGTCTCTTGCGATCATGTATCCAACTCCCCCTGTATGCTGTTTAATGTTGTGACTGTAAATATGAGGGAACGAAGGGAGACTTACGGTTGGCTTGTCGGAAGGGTACTTGTCCTTTACGCGATGAGGGAAGAGCGGCGGCGTAAACTATGAGTGAGATTACGAGTGAGAGGAGTAGTAGAAAGCGCATTTTGGCTTTTTGTTTAGTGCCAGTGGGTAGGTATTATACAATCGAATTTCAATTTGCAGGTAACGTAAAGAGAGACAATATTTCAAGATCAGCAGCGCAGTTAATTATTATCTTCAAAGAGGCAGCATAGCTCTTTATAACCAACAAAACCTCCCCGCAAATTCCATAATTAATAAATGTCATGGGTCTATCCCTTGTTTCAACGTTTCTCCTCCTCACCTCATCTGCTTTACCCCGCCATACATTAAGGGCCCTTTCCAGGTACAATATGTAGGCACAGCGGGTAAAGGATGTCGGCTCATACAGAAATTTCCACGGGATGAACCAGATTTTGCCGATGACCGGGATGTCGGACCGTTCTATATAGGAATCGGCGGAAAGTGTTCCGCAGCTGACCCTCACCAGCAGCAGTTTTGAAATCATATATCGCTATTAAAGAAAGAAACCGCTGATTGATCGTCTAAGACCTATAGAAAATACAAAGGAAATGGATGGCCGGTGTATTGGCCGGGCTGTCAATCCGTACACCATATCACAAAAAGACCGTCCCGAACGCCCCAAGGAGAAAGAAAAGAGGTTGAAACCACTACCACCTCACCTACGACCCCTTACCTGGGTCTGATCCCGCCGACCCTCCCCCGGTCTCTTTCCATAACATCCTTCTCTTCATCCGACGAGCGCATCGCCATCATCAGGACCGTTCGCAGCTTATAAGTCGCAAAGGCAGCCAGGCAAGCGATTGCCAGGAAGATTATAACAATGACCGCTATGACGTAACTGTTTGTATCCTGTTATTCAAACTTCACTACACTGGCTGGTTCAGCACATATGCCGGCAAAAGTAAGGCTAGCTTAATAAAGTGAACGCACCTATGGTTTTTTTTCTGAGAGGAGGTGATGATTTATTATTACTTTTGTTTCATTTTTACTCAATAACGGGTAAATGGAAGTCGGTACGGACGTAACAGGGATATTATCTATCGCTATGATACTGTTGTACTAGGTAGGCCAGCTAGCTGTGTGGTAGATCTAGAGTAATCTATACGAGACAGCCTAATTATAAAGTACGGAGTCATTTAATCAGTCAAGACTGTCAAGTGTATAAGGGTGTGTATATAAGTAGCTATACTCACCTTATCTCCAGAGATTGGGCGTCCCGAAATCAAGTCCCGAACGAAAGGCAAGGAAGGTTTCGATCAAAGGACCCAAAGTACCGCCAGGGCAATAATCGACAAGTTGCTCCCTGACAGTGCTATCGATAGATCAACCAAAGGCTGCCCACAACTATTTAAGCTTAAATCCCTAGCTCGAACGCAATCACCCCTACCTCTATCTATGTCGATGCAGGTACAACGAGTTTAAGTACCGCTACGTATGTATCCGAGTGAGCTGGCGTTTTAAGAACTTTGACCCTGCAGGACCCGAGGAGAATAAGAATGCGCACAGGGGGAAAAAAAGCCAGTAGATCTAATCGGTGTGTTCTATCGTTTAATCGGGTTGGGCGGTTAGGAATGTATAGACAAATGAGAGATCATGATGGCCTGTGCTTTGGAAGCCGGGGGTTTGGGTCGAATCCGAATCGTGGGGAGATGATTGTGATGTGGACTGGCGGTGCATACACATAGAAGTAGAGGCTATTCTACGTATGCTGAGTACAACGTACGTACTTTGATATTAGGGGAATCAGTATTGTTTAGACTCGACATGGACAACTGTCTGTTCGAATGAAATAATGCTCACGGGCTATCACTCGGTTTATGTAGCACAGTTACATTAAAAACGTCTTGGCACCACAGTCCTTCCTGATTTACAATTGTCTTATATTCGAGACAATAGTTAGAGAGGGCTGCAATATCTCTATTACGATCACATCTGTCAATCCTTGAGTGTGGGTACGTGGGAGCAATGGTTGTACGTTGGTGGGCTATAATCCACGGGCGGGCTCAGTTGGTAGGCCGATGCGTGCATGGCGCCAGTTGGGACTTTCGAATGCAGCTGTACAGCGGTAGGTAACAAGTGATGAAAAGCAGTGATGCCTGTTTTGGTGAAACTCCGCCAACATTTGGTGTTTGTACTCTCAGGGCGCTCCATCACTTATTACCTATCGCTATATGTACAAGTGAGACTAGAGTAATTGATAGTTGGCGACCCACCATTCCATCATGGATAGTCACTCGGCATTCTTGCTTGGGTAATGGGCTATCAATTGCTTCGGGGAACTCAGGGACACCCACCCATAAATAATCGCAAATAATTATCCAGATTACCCCTTTGTCTGAATTAACGATAGCAAGCAGATTGTGCCTGTTTGGGAGCCTTTTTTATCTCTATCTCTCCCCTCACGAGGCATTTCGGCCCATAATTATTGCTCGTTGTCCCAAGTAAGCGAACGTTGGGAGAGTAACCATCAAACCCATCAAAAAAGTCGAATATTTCAGGGTAGTGCTCTTGATGGAACACTTGAGGTAAAGGTACTCTCATAACCAGAGAATCCATCTATAAAGTCTTCCTCCAATTTCCTTGCGGTTACCACCTCTATGGTAGGTACATATACATGTACTCTACATGTACCAATTCCCGCCAGTTTAACCTTCCATTTCCCTGTGATGCATTCCAGTTCACAGGCTTTGATGTGTTGCCAAGGAAAGGATCTTTCCGCTCATAAACTACAATGACACAAACAAAAGCATCGTGGCGTGGCCTAGTGGTAATACACTGGGCTTCGTCATATGACCACGACAGGTTCAAACCCTGGTGGGAGCAGTGATGAGAATGCCCAACATGGTAGCGACGCTCTTGAGGGATGATACTCATTCACATAAGTCTTTTGTTGCCGGCTTTTTTTATCATTTAATTATTTTTTTTAGCCTTGGGTGCCCCCCCGGGGGGTCAAATACCCCAGTCGTGCCCGACCAATCATATTACGGAGACTTTCAAAAAGGATGTAATCCAGTACGTAATAGATATGTCTTGAGGACAAGGCATATCTGACTATTAGTCTTTAGGGGGGAACGCACAAACAAATAGCTAATACTCATACAATTAATGAATTAAACAACAAAATAGCTAACACTCCAGCGCGAGTGATAATCCATGCATCAATCCTCTTTTTTTTTTTGTTTACATCATTAGTTGCATCCAGCATGCATCAATCCTCACAATTAATGCGAAAGATATATGTCGCGCGTTACCACTTAGTCTATAAAGCGGTAAATGTGTCAAAAGTAGTTTTACCAATGGTAGTAAACTTATCATCGGCGGTATAAGCACCGAATTTCAGTCCTTGTGCTAGTATAAACACTGAAATCCAGTCTTTATGCTGCACTATACTACATAAGTAAATGCCCAATCATTGATGCCAAAAACCCACAAAAACCTCACCGGTGGATAATGTTCATATATACTGGCATTATATATATATATAGTCCATACTCCATAGCCGCATACCTTAGTCTATCTATATGTATGATAGACTTCCTTTATAACAGAAAAAAGGCTACGTTTTTAGCAATAGCCTTTTTAGAGGGAATCAATTTACTGGTTATTGAAAGTTACGAGGTCCAGGAGCCCCAAGCGGTTATGTTGGCTATAATACTCGTTTTCTCAGTTCGTTTCTCATGTCTACTTCAGCACGCTAAAAGGTACATCACAACCTCCCCCTTCTCCTATTCCCTCCTACGGCTCCATTGATGTTTCCTTGTCTCCTTTCTCTCCTTCTCCTCGTAAAGAGCCTTCGCAAGTTGCTTATATAGGAACACAGTACTGCCGTGAAAGTCTATGCTGTGGGCGCTGTCCGTAAACCACTGCACTCTCATCTTCTCCGGAGGGACACCGGCAACCATTAGAGTATCTACAAGTGCGGCACTGTTCTGGAAATGAACATTTTCATCGCCAGTACCATGTTGGATTAGGAATCCACCCGCAACTTTTTTGAAGCCGCCTGGCAAGGCGACAGCAGATTCTGCATAACCGGCTGGGTTGTCCCGGAGAGTGCCCATGTAACGTTCTGTGTACATTGAATCGTAGAAACGCCAATCCGATACAGGGGCGGTGATCTTTGGCCGTGTCAACAGAGTGAAGATATGATAAGGTTTAGAAAACTTACTAGGCCAAGAGAAAACACCCCACTATCAAGTTCCAACACCTTGCTGGTCAAATACCCTCCAAAGCTCCATCCCCATATGGCAATTTTTTTCTCGTTAACATATCCTTTTTTTGACCACTGTTGCGCCGCCCAAACCTGATCTTGTGCCTCTAGCTTTCCGAGCTGTCTGTTCACAAGGGTACGGAATGATCTTCCTTTGAACCCAGTCCCACGATTGTCGACAGAGAGGATGATATACTCCAACTCTGGGTCGCTAGTGACGTACGAATTCCAACCTACATTTCTACGGAAGGTCTTACCCGTTTCTTGAGCACCAGGCCCTCCATATATATCAAAAAGAACTGGATACTTCTTGTTTGGGTTGAAGTTGGGGGGAAGATACTCGACTACATTTAGTTCGTATCCGTCGGGGTGTTTTAGTGTGCTCCAGGATATGGTGGGGAGATTGAATTCAGCTAGCTTTGTTTTCAGCTCTGCGTTATCGTTTATGGTTTTGATTACTACATCCGTGTTGTTGACCGAATATAGTTCCTGGTGGGGTAAATCAGGGCCATTATATGAGAGAATGTAATAGGAACCCGCGTCCGAGAAAGAAGCGTCCCAGTACCCATCCTTATCGGTATCTACGAGAGCTTTTTTGCCTTTGCCATCTAGTCCAACTGAGTATAGGTGGCGCTCGGTAGAGTCGCGCTCGGTAGAGAGATAATAAACAACATTTCGGGAGACATCGACCTTAACAATCCTATCGACTTCAAAGTCTCCGGATGTAAGCGCTACTGGGGAACCACCTGAGACAGGGTAGAGATAGAGGTGGGCATATCCAGTATGGTCCGAGATATCAATGTACGAGGGAGTCGAAAGACCGGGGATGTCTATTATTCGAGTCAGCTTCATTGAAACCAGTAAAATTTAGTTAAGGGGGGGTAACATTGAATCGCAAGGTTGTTGTCAATCCACCCATCAGTCCCGTCTCTCTCCCGGACTACATTTGATTTCACATTTTCAACATCTACAAGAACCAGCTTTTCAAGGTTCTGAACTCTATTCATCGTACGGAGTATAATAGCTTCGTGCCCTTCAGAGACCCAAGCAACCTCTGTAATCAGAAGATCTTCTAGGGCAAACGATTCAAAGTCAATCTTTCTAGGACCAGACTTAATCTTTGAAAGGTTAAGCAAATGAAAGGTTGCGGTGGGGTTTGTTTCCCCCACCTTGGGATACCGAAGTTCGAGTTCTTTGGGGTATAGGGGAGCTGTTGACTGGGAGGCCATGTAATAGGGTATTGTGTAGGTTGGTACACCCGTTTCATTGAGACGGAGGAAGGCAAGGTATTCACCATCTGGTGAAAACCAGAGAGTCTTTCTCGAAATATAAATCTCTATTCGGCATTAGTTCGAGTCATGCAAGTGCAGAATAGAAGCTTACCTTCTTCGTATACCCAATCTGGAACCCCGTTGAAAACATCCACCCCACCATCATGTGTAATCTGCGTAACAGTCCCATTCACCCACATGAACAAATCGTTCCCTCTTACATACGCAATGCTATCTCCTCTGGTATTCCATTCCGCATATTGGATATCTCCAACCTGGTCGTCCACAAGCGGCTTCAAAGTCTTACTCGCCCTATTCCATACGTAGTAGTCTGCTAAGAACGAATATCTGTATTGTTTCGTATAGTTTGCTGAGAATAAGATGTTATCCCCCGAGGGCTGGATGTAGTGTTCGTAGAAATTATTAGCCGCTTCACCTATATCCGCAGTATCCACAAAAGTCTTGTTGGTGCCAGTGACGATATTGGCAGATATCAGGGAACCGGTTATACGGTCTTTGACCACGTAGGTGCCATCGCTGGAGTCGGGAACCCATTGCACAGAGGTTCTGGATACAGAATAGTTTCCAGAGAAGACATCAGCAAACGTTACAAGTTTTCCCTTCTTTCCTGCTGGGGCTGCGCGTGCTTCTACTGTGACTGTGAGGCCGAGCAGCAGTGCCCCTTTGAGTACTGAAGAGAATATAAGGAACTAAATCAATCAGCTTATATAATAGGTAGACGTTTGGGTAGATAGGTAATTGGGCTAGCAAACCTTCATTTGACACCTTATTGCATGCGGTTACATGTAGTTCATCCAAGGACGATTTCCGGTATGCACTCACTTGATCGATCAAGACTCAATTGCTTACGAATTACTCCTGCGTAGCAATATCCCCTCAAGTATAGACACAGTGTGCATTGCAAAGAAGAGCAGGACACGCTTGCTTTTATTCCCCCTCAGAAGCATATCGGGGCGCTTCCGAGTGAGCTCACACAAAGGCGCGTGTTGTGATCCTGCAGCTGGTGATTAACAGTTCACATGCTCCTAGATCTGCCCGGACGTTCAGCCAATGGGCATCCCGTACACTGGACGACTCTGATATTACGGATGTTTGCCGAATGGGGTCCGGAATTCAGTTCACATTCAGAACTGGATTGACGATCTTTAGCTAGAGTCGTGGAAGCGTAGATGTAGTCACTACATTATTATACATACATTTAGTAATTATTACTATAGTACTAAGGTCTAATATCATTACTAGGAATCGTAGAGTAAAACGGTTCGTAGAGTATAAGTACGTTCTGCAGGCTTACAATCACCGGGTTCAAGGCTTCAGAGCATGTCACGCCCACTAACTACGCTATGTAGGCACTGCCAATCCAAACAAAGGAATGTGATGCTCTGTTAGTCCAGCACATAAGCCCATGAGGGCTCCGCGCCTCTATGGACAACCTTACACCATTTAAATACAGATCTGCTCAAGCGGCCCAGGGGTTTCATTTCAGATGATTGTACGTTATAAAGAGGTGATGAACGGGTAGCGAATGAGACAGAAAACTACGATGCAGCATTACCTTCCCGAAGCAGCGATCTGCTCCGATAGATATTCCCGGCCAAGAGATCTCGACGTAGGCAGGTTCATTCAATCACGTACATAGACTTATCGTTAGATGAATACTAAATCTAGGAACCGACAATGATAGGAAGGTGGGTGGGTTGGAGAGGGATGGGGGAGGTGTTGAATGTCGCCGGACTCCGCCTTTACTCGCGGTGATTCGCATTGTCTACAGTCTCTTGGAAATTGGAAGTAGAGGGCGCGGTTGGAAGCGGCCTTAATGGCTCTATATCATGTTGTATGCCCAGCTCTACTCTATGTAGCTTAAAGTATTTATCATAGGAGGAACCATATAAGTACATGTAACCATATATGCACCCGGACGTATAGTACTTGAGAAAACCGCCAAGACCATATAGTCTTGGCAATATTCTTACCATTCAGACGTCCTGGGAAGTTTGGTGAGGTACTGGTAACACTCAATTGTGGTAAATCTCATGGCTCGTAGCACGTTTCTGTCTAGGTGACATGATAATAATCCCCTGTGAGCGAATATATGTATCCGTGGGGCGTGTGTTTAACCTTACGCTCCAAGAGTCCGAAACCACCGACCTCTTGGGTTTAATTATGTCAAAGCTTAAGTAGTACTGAGGGCTTGAAGGCCTTCTACTACGATCGTGGGCCATGGGATACCTATCCAAGCTAGCCCAAGATCCGAAAAATCATAACTTACGACATACATAAATTATAAAGTAGAGACTAAAACCTGTATATATATGAAGCTTGGCCAATAAAAAGACTACGTTTGTTGAGTATATACGATCCCATGCATGTATCTCACCAGTGTCACCACAAAGTTCATCTTCAAGTATTAATTTTTTGAAGAAAACCACGGCCCTTAAGCTTGCTAATTATACTACTAGGCATCACAATTTTTACAATATGACTTCTGGAATTATCTCATCAATATATGATACACAGGGAAGCCACGGCGGGCCCAGGGTTTCCCTCGATCACATTTATTCAATTATTCCCCATACAATTACGTCCCCTCATGGGTAAATGGCACCAAATAAAAGAAAGATCGGTGGAGATATCGGCTCTGCCAACCAACTACCTTTAAGAGTCTGGACATGCCGTTTATTTATATACATACGGGGATAGTGATTACTCAAGAGACAACGGTATTTGTTTAACCAAAGAAGGCAGGTAAAACACTCATCTCTGCGCACATGTACTTTATGTAGTACATATGTACCTGCATTAGATTGACCATGAATGAAAAGCACATTCGGGTAGATACATGCACCCAACTTTACCGGCTAGTTATTGGCCCATGAAACTCGGGGAAAAGTTGGACTTCTTTGGGGATGAAGAACCCGAATTCACCACCCGAGTAGTTATTCTGCATATTGACACCGCTGTATCCGCGGCCGACTAATAAATTCACCTTCATGAAATCCGATGTGTCATTATTAAATGGCGCTAATAGATTTATATTTACCCTAATCCTTCCAACGGACTACTAGTAATACCATGGGAGAGTCTCCATGACATCTCATTGGATATCCAATGTACGCCTCAAAAGCTGTCCACTTACTTGTTTCGAATGTTAGTGATATGGCTAGCATACGGCTCCTCGATTCATACCTGCCAGCCCCCAACCTAAACCAACTTCCCAATCTAATGATGGCCAACTAGTCGTTTGAAGCATAACCCCAGATACAGTTGCATTTAAAATTACAATTTAATGAGTCAAAGGTTCTAATCCCCGATGGATTTTGACTTCTAGAACGTGGGGGTTAAGTGCGAAGTGTAATATCTAAGAACCCAAACCCGGAACTTATTGCGGGGAGAGGTTGGGGGTGCATGGCTAGATACATGTATATGATGTAAATACATCAGCATACGTATACTGTATGCAGCTTTCGGTTGCACTTTCGATTATCCGGCAGATCGAGGGGTTGAAGAAAAGAGATCGAGAATTTTTCTGTTAGATTTGTTGTAATAAAAAAAAGAACCTTCAAATTTCCTGGTAGTTATAGGAATGTAAATAATACATGTGGGTGACTGATGTACTTACATACATGTAGAGAGAGACCTCTGGTAGATAATGTACGAGTGATTGGCGGTGATGCTGAATGATACATTATATTGTGTGCAACCTATACGTAAGTACATGTACGTAATTACATGTACTAACATAGAAGGTGTGTATCTCGTGTGACCTCGACTAAAAAAGTGTAGAACGTACTTGTATTTTCGTACATGCACTTACACGTAAGTTCATGTAGTACATACTTGCTCTGATCGAGAGTGCGAAGAGAAGCTCGCTTGGGTTTCTACATGTATCCTGTACTGCGCACACATTTCACTCTTGTGTTCTGGTTAGTGTATCATCCAAGATGTAGGACAACGTTGCTCAACATCCTGTGATACTCTGAAAAGTGCAATTTGCGTAACCCCTCGACCTTTTTAGTATATTCCCATTTTGTTTAACGTCACCTTTTCAGGGTACAAAGGATAGCGATCTAGTACTGGTCATTGGGTCTGTTTCCATAATGCAATGTATTTTCCAGCGGGTATTGGTATTAAGACCGGATCTAATGTCAATATATATGTACGTATTTGATATTCTAGATCATGATCACTAACCCAAACCGCAAAATTATGTGCTCCTCTTCGCACATTGCACACAAGAGTCGGTATATGAACCGATTGCGTCCAATTAGTGCTTCTCAAACCATATATATATAGAGGTTCCCTTTCTCCGTTCATCTTAAGTAGTAGCATCCTTTAGTAACGTTTGTCAATACTCAATTGATAATCACCTCGAATTCTTTTTTGATCATCTTACTCGAGACAGTACAATTCAATTTTGGATATATCCACCTAAAAACCTTGAACTCAACGTCTGAAATGTCTGAAAATAGTTATAGAAGAGCTTGCAGAACCTCTGAACTTCGTCCCCGCTGTATCTTCTTCGCAAAGACCACCTTGCCCCATGACGCAGATGCGGGTCCGCGTCCATACCTTGCTATCAAGAAGATAAACAACCAAATTATAGCATTGTAAGTAGTTTTTCCTATGGTTATATATCTACTACTGCATCCAAGTAATAACCATTCACAGGCCCTTAACCTCCCTAGAAAAGAAAATTAGCCCTACTGAAACTTACGAGGAGATCTGTATCCGCCATAAGCGCAGTGAACGGGATTACTATCCCATTCACCCCAACACAAACGCCCATTATGATAGTATCACCCAACCTCCGCCCTCTGGGGGTAACTCCTGTAGCGTGGGCTGGATCGACCTTGTTACCCCCATGACTATTGGAACGAAGAACATCATTAGAGGAAAGATTGTCTATGAGATATCGCAGCCAGACCTAGATAAAGTCATAAAGGCCTATGCATCGCGGATGGGGTTTCAACACCTTGGCCTTAGCATTGGATGTGTAGGTGCCTGTGCTAGAGTTCCGGGGATGGCCCAGAAGCTCAAAAACATCCTAAATATAACGAAAACACTTTTACGGGCCAGCGAGGATAAAGAATCAACTCAGGGCGAGAATGAGAGGTGTTTTAAAGAAATGATACGTATATGTAATGATTTGGATACAACACCCCCACCCTCACCATCACACGAAGTGATAAGCTCATCAGAGATACCTGCTGACATCGACCTTCTACCTGCCCGAGCTGCCCCAAGAAGACAGCGAAGAAGGGGCGCGAAACCAAACGGGGCCTGTAATGATGCTCAGCTAGAAACCCGCCGAACTGACGATCCAAATGACAAAGGGGGGCCAAGCGGAGGGGGGCCAAGCGGAGGCGAACATTGTACATCTTTTCCTGCCGAGAACAAGACACAGGCCGGGATGAGTACAAGCGACGGAAGCAAAACTTCAGCCCAAAGTAGCAGCGGCCATGTACATTGTGCAAACCAAGATCCTGAAGGTGCATGTAATGACGAGGATTGGTATCGTATAGAATATGAAGACCAAGAGGACAGTGAAACTAATTCTAGTGAGGAGATCCCGGGGGAACCCTGGCAGCTGGTAGATTATGATGTCTCATACTGCGGCTCCGAATCAGATTCATATGCCTCTTCGTCTGAACCGGGGGGGTTGGACGTTGAGGTCTGGAGGGAATCTTCGGTTGATCGAGTCCAAAATCCTTCTTCTACAACATCCGCCGTTATTGGACAGAACCAAATACCGAAAGAATTTATAATCACACGATATCTTGATGGAATCTCCGATTCCAGGGCCCAAGACTCTCCAGATGAGTCCCTTTTGGCCCCAAGCAATATGTAAGCCCTGGTATCAAAAATCCTATCAGATCATACTAATTCCCTAGACTTAGACCTATAGCTAGGCGCGTCATAAGTCCACCAGAAACCGATGCCTTAGAAAGAGCAACTATTAGTACCACACCACCAGGTTTAGATAAAAGCTCACTCTTAGATACGGTCTTAAAAAGACCACACAAAAAAACTACCACTCTGGGCCTTATGTGCCCCAAATGCAAGCAAACCACCAACCCCCGAATCCCCGAAGGTAAACCTTACATTGGAGCTTTCTGTGAGAAATGTGATGCCCGTGTTAATGTAGGCCTGTCCGAACCCCTCTACCTTAACTGCACTAACCAAGGATTGGATAATTGGCAGAACTGGAGCGAAGATGTTCCAAATAAATATCGAATTGTACGGGTTTTGGAGGGTGTTGACAAGTTGATATTGGTAGGTAACCATTTATTTAGTCTGTCTTGTGGGAATTATATTCATGGCGACAGAATAAATCTCCTCAAACCGGATTAGCTACTTGGTACTCGGGCCTGGAGCTGGTAAAGCGATTGATCACGCAAGGTAACTGTCCCGAAACCCGAGGGGAAGTTTGAGCTAAGTAGGCCGACTAATAATAAAGTATTGAGTTTAAGAGAACCGCAAAGAGCGGAGTTTTATGGCGGAATCATGCTCAGAAAGCTCTCCCTTCAGATTTGTGTTAAGGGAGGAACGCTTCGATGAACAAAGAGCCGACAATGTGGGAAACTATGCAACTCCAAAAAATTACCAGCTGCAGCTAGAGCAAGACGACTATGAAGAAATTATTCGCTTTCTGGATGCAAGCTACGTGAATTTGAGTAAAGATGGTGAGTTATAATCATTCGCGGCGGAAGAGGTTCTACTATAAGCTCGACGAGCAGGAACATGAGATAGGGTAGGAGCTCACTTTAAGAATTTTTCCAGAATGCGGATATGAAACTACAGGTCAGTTGAACCTAATCAGACTACTAAAGAAATTCTAACTCTTTCAGGTCGGCAGTCTAAAATTGGAAACGAGTGCCAGCAGTTCCTTGGTTAGTAAAAAAAAAAAAAAAAAAAAAAAAAACTGTGCCTACGTCTAACATGTTTCTAGACAGGAATAATGCCTCCAAAAGTTCTGGATCCAGGGGAAATAACCAGAGTCAGCTTCAGCAACTCGCATTCCCTACTCTGCAGTACGCGACAGCTATTCAGAGACGGTGTGATTATCTCCTTAACCTGGTAAATCCAGCGCAGAAGTCACTACCTCCTGTGCATATCATAGCCAAAAGACTTCTCGAATACATTTATTCAATCAAAGAGATCTCAAAAGGGGGTCGCTGGAAAGGCGTTGACTGTCTGGAAACATTTCGATGCGGAATTCTGCCAAAAGAATACCTGCCGGCAAACTCCGACGTACTCATCAATCTGCTTAGAAGTTATCCACTAGCAGATGGTGACCCTGATATTCAAGCTATTGCTAGGCTTTCCCTTACGAACGATAGTGACCTGCTACTCGAGCGGATAAATTTTGCGCTGCCTAGGTCTCATGACGATTGGCTAGCAACAGATGATGTTCTGGATAATGGCGCAGTGCAGAGTACACCGGAAAAACGTCTTCTTCTCCAGCAAGATGGAATGATTAAGTGGATACGTTTCTTGATGTCGACCCTCGAAATAGGAGAAATCCACACCGGGGAAGATATGGAAGGGGAGGGATCTTCAAAGATCGAAAAGGACTTATTATGGCTCGATAGCTTAGGGAATCCTGAGTTAGCTTCTGAGAGCGAAAGGGAGGGAAAGGATATTGGACAAGGGTAAAAACATATTTCCCCATGCATATAGTACAAATATGGTAACAATTACTATCCTAGGAGAATTCGGTCTATTGAAGACTTGGAGGAAAATATATTGGGAGAGGAGGACAAAAACCCACGATGTGAGAACGAGCGATATGGACGTTGTAAGTTTGGGGAAGAAGCCCGGTGCGTTTCTGTCTGTGTAAATAATTGTAATTCCGAGGACCGTGACCGTAGACAAGAGTCGTGACTTAAGTACTTAATTTATCAAATCTTCCAAGTGTAGTGCCATGGGATGTGACTGAATTACCTACTTCTAATTATGTGGCACCGACACCTCAACACTCCACTCGCCGTTAAATGATATCATTTGATTGACCATAGGATTGTTAGACATACGCTTGCAGTATTTCTCGCTCTCAAATTGCTCCGGCGGCGCATATACCTTCTCGACACCTTCTGGGGTTTTAACCCAGAGGTTCGCCAGGGTTCTCTAACAAAGATTCGAGTACACAGAGATGTTTAAGAGAAGCCTATTTCCTTTGGGCCATCTGCAGTGAAGCATAACGTCGGTAACTGTTGAGATATTTGGAGTTCTCACCATTGAAGTATGTAAAGTAGAAACGTTATCACGGCCGAGGGGATAGGTACCTATTAATATATAACTACATGTACCTAAACAGGTTATACACGACATAGTGCAGGAAGCGCGGGAAATGAAGGTTTTGAGTATATTTTAATTTGATGTTGATACCATTTATCCAATTAGTAGTGGTAGGGAATAGAAAGCTATGGTAATAAGGTTTGTGATGTCAGTGGGAAAAAAACTAAGCTTTGCCGCTTAAGGGGCTTCTGCGACTATGTGGACTAGACAGATCCGGCTAGGCTGAGGGAAGGGTAAAGAGGTAGGCTTTTCAATCTTACTATATTTCGATATATAACGCCCCCACATCGTAAGTAGAGGCATTCGAATACCTAGCAATGAACGTGATACACTACTTAACACATTTGAGCCTTTCAAGCAATACCACTTTTAAAAGCGGAAAATTCCCTAGATACATAGGTCTTGTATGGTATGGAAGAGGGAATTAAGTACACATTAAGGTGTGCATGTGCGGTAGCAAAGTGATAGAATCGTGACCCTAATAAACATACATGTAGAACATGGGCTTAATAGAACGAGGTAGTTTGTATCCTATGGCCAGGGAATACTAGCAGTAGGTACCGTTAAGTCTCGAAATGAGCCCGGGTTTAATGCAAAGAACAGAGCAATAGGTGGTGGCAAGACGCAAAACAATCGATCAGATAGCTTAGATTTAACCTCTGAACCCGGGATGTTCTTTGAAAACTGGCGGTATTGTGCTGTATGAAAAATGTTGTACGACATGTGTATATTTCAAATCGCTAAAACATTTCGTCTTACCCAACTCCAGGCAACAGTTACGAATCCTAGTACCCGTTTTGCGTCATTGGATGATATATTATCCTGTCTATGCCGGAGAGATTACTGGCAGCTGCATTGAACTACATGTAAGTTGCACAGCAAAATGGGTGTCGTTCACGGGGTGATGATGGATACTGGGTGTTGACGGATCCCACAAAAGCCTCTGTCCGTCAACACCCAGGGTCCGTCAATACATGTAAAGTGTGTATACATCTCTTTTTGAGATCTCTTTCCCCTATCTAATAATTATGTAAGTACATGTATGGTGGATGTAGACTGTGTTTCAATATAAAAACATTAGTACTGTGGTATTGACGGGTACTGGGTGTTGAGGCAAAACCTGGCTTGGCTGTCTCTCTTTTGGCTTGTTCCGTCAACACCCAGTGTTAGTAACCATAGGAAGGTTAGGACGGCTTCGGACCCTCCGTTGTAGGTACCCCGCTTTTCCTGCAGGGAACAAGGGACGCATAAACCCCCTCGTAACGGAGGGGCTGGATTGGACAGGGATCAACTGTAGAGTAGATGAGCAGAGATATAGATACATGTAGTGTTTCTACGATAATGTCGTGAGGCTGAGTTGGTACATGCACGTAGGACAAAGCTCTCATCCTGTCCAAAAGCACATTCAGTCTGTGCACACGCAACCAGTAGCTCAATGGGTGTGTTTTGTAGGTAAGTAATTCTAAACAGCTTACTGTTAACCGACAAGAAACTGCCGCGTGTTGTTGGGTACTCGTTTTTGAGATATAAGCTTACCTTGACCCCTCACGAGTTCTAGGACTAAGTAGCAATCCCACACATCTCTTTTGAAAGCCATACCACAGATTTCAATACCCACTTTTCGTACCCACTCTTCATTGCCAGCCATGACGGACGACAAAAAGAAAGACGATAAGAAGGCCGAGTCAGCGGACCCGAAGCCTAAGACCGTGCTTCCCCACAACAAGGTTGCAGATGCCGCTGCGGCCGCGACTCATCACTCATCCAAATCTGTCGTAGCAACTCATGGCTTGGAACAGGCTATCGAAATATGCAGGAAGAAGGTGGAGAAGATTGCGAAAGAATGCCGCATGGCAAATAGGAAATACCGTGATCTTCATTTTGACATGAAGCGGGATGGTAGATACTGTCTTGATGGTTTATTACCTGAGCATAGTTCATCATTGAACCCTCAGGGTATCCTGAGAATTGCGGTAGGTAACCAGCCCGGTTGACTTAACGAATTCTTGACTGATTGATATTTAGGATGTCTTTGAAGATCCAAAGTTTTTTAAAGATGGTGTTAGCGCAGGAGACATTAGACAAGGAGCTGTAAGAGTGTAATTCATAAAACGTTAGTTACATTAAGCTGATTATCTTTAGACTGGCGATTGTTGGCTACTAGCTGCAATTGCTACCATCAGTAATGTGCCAGGTCTTATTGAAAAGATCTGCGTTGCTCGTGATGAGGCTGTTGGGATATACGGATTTATCTTCATGCGTGGTATGTATTACCCACTTAGAAACTAGGGAGAGCGTGTTTAGTACACTCTAGTAACAGTTGTTTGAATTAGATGGCGATTGGGTTTCTACGATTGTGGACGACCAGCTTTATACAAATAGGCCAGAATTCCAGGACGCCGACAGCTACACCCAGGCAATGTGGTCCGGAAAAGAAGAGATGTACGAGAAAGCCTTTATGAAGGGCTCCAATGCACTAGTGTACGCCAGCTGCCAGGACCCTAATGAAACATGGCTACCACTGCTAGAGAAGGCCTACGCAAAGGCCCATGGCGACTACGGCTCAATAGAAGGCGGATGGTCTGGGTATGTGCAACTTGTGCCCTTATTTTCTTTTTAGCATACTGAATTACGGTTTTTACGATGACTATAGTGAAGCCATTGAGGATTTGACCGGAGGTGTGACAATTGAATTTGATACGTGTGATCTTTTGGATCGTGATCGGTTTTGGAAGGAGGACCTGACATTTGCAAATAAGGATTTCTTATTTTCCGGGTATATTATGGGGGACGTTGATCGGTCTGGTATTTTAGCAGGACATGCTTACTCGGTCCTTAAAGCTGTTGAAGTTAACGGACAGCGATTGGTAATGGTCAGGTATGTAAATTTTTGCTATTCCCCTTTAAGGCTCTTACTAAATAGAATATAGAAACCCCTGGGGATGCTCCGAATGGACGGGGCCGTGGAGCGATGGATCTAAAGAATGGACTGCCGAATGGATGACACTTTTGGATCATAAGTTTGGAAACGATGGCTCTTTTTGGATGTCCTGTAAGAACCTTCCCGAATACAGGATCTTTGGTTTTTTTTTATTATATCGCTAATATTATGCTTGGATAGACAAGGATTTCCTCTATAAGTTTGATCATATTGATCAAACACGCCTTTTTGACCCGTCCTGGACGGTGACTTCAAGTTGGATAAAGATTCCAGTGCCATGGGCCCAGGTGTATAGTCCTACCAGATTTGAAGTGAATATCAAGAAAAAGGGCCCCGTGGTTTTCGTTCTCTCGCAGGTACGCCAGACTCCTCCGGTATCGTGTATAAAGCGTGGCCGTGACTGATTTTTATTCTCCTATTATTATGTTTAGCTTGACGAACGTTACTTTAGAGGCTTAGAAGGCCAGTACGATTTCAAGATCCACTTCCGAGTCCACAAAAAAGGGGAAAAGGAGTATATCACTCGTTCTCGGCCCAATATCCATAAGACCAGAAGTGTCAGCGCAGAACTGGAACTCGAGCCAGGGAAATACACGATCTTATTTGTGGTAACTGCCAACAAGACACACCGTCAAACAACCCAAGAGGTGATCAAGGAGACATGCAAGTCCAACAGAATCAAATTCTTGCAAATTGGAATGTCATATGACCTGGCCCATGCAAAGGCTACAATTGATCCCAACGACAGGAAGGGCGTTGAAGAAGCAGAAGCTGCACAAAAGCTGAAAAAGACGCCCCGGGCAGACCCAGATCAAGGTTCCGATAATGAAGCCGGTGCAGGGGACGCAGGCGCAGGTGTACATCCCTCCCGGAATAAGTCACGCGGTGTGGGCGGGGGCAGAGGTGGAGTTCGTGGCGAACCTCAAGGTAAACATGAAGACGCACAAGCTGCCAAGGGAGAGAAGGAAGGGGAAGTGGAGGTAAAAGAAGTGAAGGAAGACAAGAAGGATAAGAAGGATAAGGACACGAAGGACAAGAAGGATAAGAAGGATAAGAAGGATAAGTCTGAAAAGTCTGATAAGAAAGACAAAAAGGACAAAAAGGACAAAAAGGCGAAGAAGGGGAAGAAGGGGAAGAAGGACAGTGACGACAAGTCCGGGTCCGGCTCCGAGTCTGGCTCTGAATCCTCTTCCTCAAGCTCCTCAGATTCTTCGTCATCATCCTCGTCATCCTCGCCATCTTCATCTTCCTCAGGATCGTCTTCCTCGTCTTCCTCATCATCCTCTTCATCCAATTCGTCGGGGTCCTCGTCGGGTTCTTCATCTGACTCCTCATCTGACGGTGAGGCTGAGGCCGAGACTGCGGAGGAAGTAGCAGCACCGACCGAGGAGGCTCCATCTACAGATGAGGATACGTGGGACCCTATTGCCTGCATCGGTCTTCGTGTTTACTCACAAGATAAAGCTACAACCGTAAAGGTTGTTCATGTTGAGAGCGCTGATGCCCTCGATCTCGATGACACTTCTCGAGACGCAGCAGAGGAGGAGACATCAGACGAATCAGAAAAGAAGGACAAGAAGAAGAAGGACAAGAAGAAGGGCAAGAAGAAGGGCAAGAAGGAGAAGAAGGAGAAGAAGAATGATGATAAGGAAGACAAGAGTGAGGCAGAGGCAGATGACGAAGCAGAGAAGGTCAAGGACAAAAAGAAGAAGAAGGGTGAGAAGGAGAAGGATGAGAAGGAGAAAGAAGAAGGGGAGGTGAAGGAAGAGAAAAAGGACAAGAAGGACAAGAAGGGTAAGAAGGAAAAGAAGGAAAAGAAGGAAAAGAAGGAAAAGAAGGAAAAGAAGGACGAGAAGGAGGTAAAGGAGGACGAGGGAGAAAAGGGCAAGGACAAGGATAAGTCGAAAAAAGAAGAGGAGAAGAAGGAGGAGGGCGAGAGGAAGGAGGAAGGAGAAGTTAAGGCTGTTAAAGAGGCGGAAGAGCTCAAGGTTGAGCAGCCTAAGGAAGAGGTCAAACTGCAACCTACATTAGATGTGGTTGTAGAGTATGTGAAAAGGGATGTAGCCGAGGAAGCAGTGAAGGAGTAGGCGAAGGATGAAAAGATAACTGTTGGTGAGGCAGCTACATAAGAGCATAAATCAGCAAAGGAAAGACCCAGGGCTGGATTTTTCTTCTTTTTTTTCTTTGGATATATGTTTTAACATTTCCATCATTAGCCTTCGTGGTTTGTTTCGCTTGGTGTAGATGACTCTTAACACATTTGAAATTCAATCATTACTTATCTCATCAAATTTGACCTGTGTTCGGCTTCTCTATAATACCAAGCTTATTAAAAAATCTTTACTACCCTATCACTAGTGTTGACCTAATAATTATTGGGTTAGGGTTGTTTTGAGCCAATCAAGGTTCCAGAAGGCTGCGAGCAAATGACCTGCCCCCTGAACAGCTTCTCTACAGTGTGAGAGCAATGCTCCTTTATCCCCGTTGGAGCACATGTGCTACGAAAAGTCTCCAGAACTGCGGACGTGGTTGCAACAGTCCGAAGACTTTCCTCTAATTACTACTGTGTCGAGTGATAACTTGTGACCTTTCAGAAATAGGATTTCATGCGGCACGTCTATGATCAACGACGTTTGGCATACATAGCCATTCTTCTCCTGATAAGCACAGGTCTCGCGGCAGCTTGTGCCCGCAGTCCAGGAACCGAAACCTAATGTAAGACACCCCCCCCCCCCCACCTCGTGCACCACACATGCAAGTACATGTACTCTTACCTACCGGTACCTCAGTACTGTCTTACCTGAACCACCCCGCGGAACCACCTCTCATCTCTAAGTCAAACACCATCGCTTAATCGAATTAATCAATGAGCTGTTGGGGCGCATTATATATGTACATTGGTGGCTCCTCGGCTTTTTGTTTTACACCGTGAAGACTTTTGGGCTAGAAGGGGCACATGCTTGTCGTGGTTTGTGGACTCAAGTAAGAATGTTAGATATATGTATGATTCATAATCCTCGATTACTGATACCAGCTCCATAATTGCGTTACATGTCATAACACAGCAAGCATAGAGCATATACAAATCCACAACACAGGAGGGAGTAATTCGAGCAAACAAAATAAAAAAAAATAAAAAAAAGCAGAACTATCGCAAAACGCACCCAGTTTTTTCTCCTCGCCCATATAACCTTCCACATGTACGGCCATAACAAAAAGGAGATTATTTTTACTATAACCATTGAAGAGAAAAAGGCAAGCCTATAATTTGGGGGGGTAAAAGAAAAAGCAACTGATAATCAGAGGATAATCAAGCATAGGAACTAATAAAAAAAAGATAGAAACAAGGGCTCCCAAATAAAACAAAGGGGTTCGGCTAAGAAAAAAATTACATTTAACCCAACAATGGAGTATTCTCCGTCTTCTTTTTTCTCCTCCTTCCTCTATCACTGCTTCCACCTTCACTACTTTCATCATCACTGCTGCTGGTTGTCTCAATCACAGTTTTGGGAACGCCTCCCACATGCTCCACTCTCTCAACCAAGCTCCCACTGCGTGCCACCCTCTTGGTACCGACCGGTAGGCTGTCTGTTCTAGTTGGGGACTTGACCGCTACTTGTGAGACACGGTCGAGCGATCCATCCATTGTAGACCCATTACGGTTATCACTGCCTCCAACAACAGCTTGTTGCAACGGTGTCGAGGTACCGTCGGCGTGCTTGATCTTTACAGTCTTGCTACTTGTTTGTCTTGGGTTTCCGGCATGGTTTGCAGGGCCTAGAAACTTCAGCTGCGGGAGAATATCCTCTGGGATACCAGCAAGTGAAGCTTGTTGACTGGAACGGCGCATAGTAGGGGGAACAGAGCCAGCCTCATGCTCAGAAGATGGGTGGTCTTCGTGGACAAGAAGGTCTTCAGAATTGCGCTTTACATCATTGTTTTCAATGTGTTCAAGTCCAGGGGCAGCGGCGGTAAGAGTAGCAACGGCAATGGCGGTGTCGGTGTGGCGGTAGTGGGTAGAAACTGTGCGACGGGCGAGAGGGGAGGGGTTAATGCGGCGAATGGCTTTGTGAACGTCAATGTACACATCAGACTCATCAATAATTTCCCTGTAAAATGTTAGTCAAAATGCAGGTGCAAGGAGGCTATGTTGAGATTTCTTACTCTCCAATCAGCTCCTCGATGACGTCTTCAAGCGTGAGGACTCCTAGTGCGCCGTGGTTCTCACCAGGAGCTTCAGAAACAAGTACCATATGACTCTTTCCTTCCTGGAAGAAATTGACAATATCCAAACAGCTAGTCTCCTCCCTGGTTTCTGGCAGCGTTGCAAGTGGGAACTCGCCAACTTTCTTACAGTCCTCGGGGTCGTATGTGATAAGGATCTTGACCAAAAGCATTCCCACGAAATTTGTCGGCTCTCCAGGCGCATGAATTGGAATTCTGGAATAACCGGCGGATAGAATCTTATCCATAGTAGCCTCATCCAGGACTGTATCCGAAGACATTGTAAATACGTCCTTGATGGGTGTCATGATTGAGCCAACAGGCTTGTCCTTAAGGTCTAAAACAGCGGAAATGATTGTGACTTCATCCTGATTGAGGCGGTCTGAGGGCGATGGACCCAAACTCTTGTGGAGTGTGACGAGAGTCTTGAGACCAGCCTTTTTATATACGGTACCGTGGTCTTCGCCGAGAATCCAATCGAGCATGAGAGCTGTAGGATATGCGACAGGAGACATCACGTACATCAAGCCAAGGACAAACCTATGGTCATATCAGTAGAAGTCACAGAAAAGTTTATGGAATAACATACGGCGATAGATAGGCTCCAATTGAGAGACCGTATCGAACACAAGCAGATTGTGGAATAATTTCACCAAAGATGACTATGTCCCTTCCACAGCGCAAAGATCAGCGATTCAATTCCCGTTGCGCAAAGAATTCCAGTCGCCCCCATCAAAGAACAGGAACCAAAATCGCGCGCGCACTCACCGATCAAGACTGTACTACTCAACACTGCCGGCCAGCCACCACCCAAACTGCGATCCAAGACGATCGGTAACGTTTCATTCGTGATAACATTACTCAACAATAGCGTTACCAAAACCCAATGTTTCCCACGTTTCAGCAAGCGAAGCACCTTTCTCGCATATATTCGTTCTGCGCCTTCGCCGCTCTGCTCGATAACCTGGAGGTATATCTCATCTTGTCCCATCAATCTGTAAAAGCATTCCCCAATTGTGTTAACAAATGCGACCAATTGATCAATAATCATACCAACCACCCCCTCTAATCAAAAAATACGGCAAACCATACCCCAGAGTCAAGCCAGCAAATATCCCCCCCAGCACGACCAAGGCGAAAGCAATGCCGACATTCATCCAAAAATCCGGGCTATTGGGGCTCTCCTCGAACTCCCTCTTCCCCAGAAACGGGAGACTTGCATCTCGTGGGCGCAAACGTGGGATACTGCCAGCAATTAATACGGCTATTCTACCGAGCGCCGAGCTCCCACCACTTCTTCCGCCGATAGCGCGGGCGCGAGGGATCGTAGGCATCTACTTGTGAAAACTGTCTTGTTCTTTCAGGGGGAGGGAACGTGTAGAAGCTACCCAGCAGAGTAAGGACGCCTAGGGAAGGAATGTGAGGCTAGGTAAAATAGAAACTTCAAAAACCAAAATACTCTAGATCTCACTCCTAGCAGATCTGTCAAATAAGGGTAGGAAGAAGTTAGATAGCGTTCGAGAGAGGAAGAGAGAAGGAGAGGGAGAGGAGAAGGAGAGAGACAAGGCAAGAAGGTCTACTACTTAGTTACTGTTCTACTTAGTAGAAGTATGTATTGACAAAAAACCGGAGCCACAGACTGACGCACGGGGCTGGGATACCCGCGCATAACTACGACGTGCCAAGAAAGTTCAAGGAAGTTGATTCTGGGCGCCTTTCCTGAAGCGTGGGTTTGCAGATTAGGAACGGGATGTTTTTCTATGAGTAGTGACGTCCCGTTTGCAGGGGTGGAGGTGCGTTGCCGGCGCCGGAGAGGGCGACTCCCTCTACTCTACCCTACTAACGTGCAGAAGCCCAGTTCTGTTCTCTGGAGTACCATGGTCCAATGCTCAATGGTCAGTTTTAACCCTCTTCCCAAACGGATATGATGGCCCTTTCAAGCACATCCCCTTTTCTCGAATCTCTCAGAGTCAACTGCCTCCTCCTACAAGGATAAAGTGAACCCTTGCAATGGAATATGCAAACAAACGCTGCACGTCTATCTCCACACTTTACTACCATATGGCATGCTGTAGTACATCTTCCTTGGCCGGGGTAAATACTCAGGAAATATGATCTGTTATACAGCTAGGTACTCTACGTAATCAAATAACACCTCTAATGCCCACTGCTTTTTTCTTTCCAAAATCGATAGCCAGCCAAATAAAAAATAGATAACGAAAACAAGAGGAAGCTCAAATACATCGGGGAATAAGGGCCCATGGGAAAAGGGATTTACAGCATGGAAAACTGCCTGTGTAGTACCACACCTCGCAATACGCACCACAGGATATGGACGGGTATGCTTGTCTTGGCCCAGTACCAAGATTGATTCTCTCGCGGGAACTATGGCACCAATCATTTCTTCGGCAGCTCCTTAAACACACGCTTCAGGATATCTTTGCTCTAAACACCGATAACGAATTAGCACGTGTCCCATGCTAACTCCGCCCAACCACTCGGTCAAGAAAGCACAACTCACGCCGAGACGAAAACTAAAACATACCTTATAAAGATTAACAAGCCTCAATCTCTCGTTGTCTAAATGCGCATGATCACTCGCTTGTCCGCACGGCAAATGTGCAGCTGGCGCACAAAACTCTTTCTCCAAGAATCTCGCCGTTGGGATACTGCCTCCTTCGCGGATATACAATGGTTTGATCTTTTGGTTCTCCCCAGCCTCATTGCTAGTGCCCCACGCGTCCATTATAGCACTTTCCAAGGTTCTAAATGCATCGTTCTCAGGATCACCTAGCCAAGGCTCTGCTTCGTGATCAATGGTGATCTTGAGCTTATTACCACTCTTAAAACGCTTATATTCGCTGTTGAGATATTCGACCAGACAGTTTTTGATCACGCTGAGCTCCTGATCCGGAACAATGCGAAGGGAGATGGCCGCTGAGGCGGATCGTGGTATGATGGTTGCATTTGATGGCCCAGAGACGGAGACACGGTGAATGGTAAGAGAAGGGAACCGCCATTTCGACATGAGGTGATCTTTGATACCTTCAGCGGTAAGGTGTGACCAATTGGGTTTATTGCATAAGGTAGTTGTTATTGCCGAATACATTTCCTCTTCCGCTGCGGTAACAGGACGTACAGGCTCGGAGAAACCTGGTTTTCGAACCATCAGCAAACCAACCCAAGCACAAGGGAAATCGCAATCAAATACCAGGAATCTTTATAGCCCCAGTCTCGTCTGTCAACTTTGCCAGAAGATTGACCAAATCAATGGTGGGTTCTCTGTTCAGCCTACTCCCGTCCACTCCTGAATGCAGATCCGGCTTTTCACTCTCAATAACAACAGTCCCATGAATAACCCCTCTGAGCCCATACGTCAAGCAGGGTACCTCATCATCAAGCCAGTAACTATTTGCCAGCAAGATCCAATCTACGTCCCCAATGAGTTCCTTGTTTCGCTTGACTGCATCTGCAAATCCCCTACTACCACTCTCCTCTTCACCTTCAATCAGAAATACAATATCAGACTCCAGCTCTTGTGATTGTACTAACTCGCCTACGGCGAATAATGCTGCTAGGCAGGGACCCTTGTTATCTGATACCCCACGGCCGTAGAGATATCCATTCTGCCCAGTCAGTTCAAATGGATCCGTGAACCAACCCTCTTCGACTGTTGCCTCTGCTTGGATAACATCGTAGTGTCCATAAAAAAGAATAGTCTTCCCCTTTTTCTTCACAGCAGCATTGAATTTTGCAAACACGATGGGGTTGCGGTCTGGCCCACTAGGTAGTAACGTCGTAGTAGCTCCGAACCGTTTGAAAAGACTCTTAAGATAATTCGCGCCGCGGCGACAGTCCTCCATATAAGTTGGGTTGTTGGAAACCGTGCGGAACGAAACTAACTTACTCAAAGAGCTGAGAAGTTGGTCATTCTGAGTTTTTTGAGGTCCTTGACTCTCGTTAAGTTCACATGCGGAAACGTCCCAAATGGCGACGCAATCATCGTTCCCGCCTGTGATGAGAATTAGACGGTCGTTTCGAGTTGTGATGGCGGAGGTTAGAATTAGGCCAGTATGCGATTGCCAGCGTGAGACACACTCAAAGCGTTGGTTCCATTTCTAACCGGAACAATCAGTAAATTATGGGTTTTAAGCTGTAGATGAGGGGATGCATACCCTTGTATATCCACTTGCGCTGCCGCTAAACATGAAGTTGCCCTTAATACTCAAGGTCAACACATCTTCGCAATGGGCCTTTACACTCCGAATCAACTGGCATGTGTCAAGGTCCCATATGCAGATCTCACCATCCGTCAGGCCACAATATAGCAAAGAGTCCTGAGCTACCATACTTAGGACCCCCGAATCCCCACCACTCAATTCCCGCATCTGCTCAATCCTACTCGTATTGCTGTCGATGCTCCACAACTTTACCACGCCGTCTCCACCCCCGCTCAACAATATTTGCTGACCCGCCTTTCCAATCTCCGAACTTGCAGAAAGCGAGACCAGGAGCATGCAATACACATATCCATAATGCGCATATTGCACAATATTCTCCGGATCGGTCTCCAGTAGCTGAGAGGTAGTTGATCGGGGGCAAATTTCCTTCTTGAGAGCTGTACCACCACCAGGGCCTTTGGAGTCAAAGAATGGGTGGTTTCGATGCGAGGGGTGGGAGGTGAGAGTTGGGCATGGTCGCGAGTCCTTTACTTTCAAGTCATACCATTGGATGCTGGTGTTCTGGGCGCCAAAGTAAGCGGTATTTTGTAGTGATGAGTATGCGACGCAGAAGACATCCCCGAGGTCGAATGTAGAGTAGATTGAGTAAAGGTTTTTGAAGGTTGTTGCATTCCAAACCTAGGACACCATGAGCCATTTGTAACACAGAATTGGTGAGAGTGCTTTGTTACATTGATGATGGCATCGCCGGCACTTGAGAATAGTAGTGACTGATCCTCTGCTAAACAAAGTGAGAGTACACTCCCTTGATGACCCTCTAAAGTTGCAACTTTCTCAAATGTCTCAATTGACCAGACCTGCACTGCAAGTTAATATAGCACATCATACAACTCCATGTGCTGGTTCTCACCAAGATCTCTCCAGTCTGACTTCCTGCATACACATAATCTTTCGACACAGCTAAAGACAATATAGAACGCCTATGATTGACTCTATGCAACAACTTTGGCAGTGTGTCGGGGCTGTCGGATGTAGTAAGCGGAACTATGAGCGAGCTCACCAGGTTTCCGGAATTATCTGTGCAATCCATGGCAGAGTTAGGAAATCTCGCGTGCAAAGAAGCGGCGGAGCATTCCCCAGGATAGGGACATAAAATGCACGTGGCAGGCGTACGTTACTGGGATGTGGCCAGGTGGAAGTAGAAAATCAACGGGACTCACCAAGGAACCGTGGTAGTGGTGTTCCTACACGACTACCATCACCACTCCCGTTCATGGGCGTCAAACCACCCCTCATATTAGAACCAGAGCACGACAAAAGATCCGGAACGAAATTGCAAATCTTGTGCTCCCTGAACGGCGCCCGGTTTACTGTCGAACTGAAGCGCTTCTTACGGAGAGAGGAGGTTGCAGATGATAGAAAGGATGTGGATGTTTCGCTGGATGTTGGTGAGGTAGGTGTTAGGGGCGGACTAAAAGCTGTGCTACTTGGTGGGTGTCCTCCTTTTGTCGGGGGTGTAGATAGCAATAGCTTTTTTTTCTGCTTAAGCTCCTGATCAACTTGCAGGGGCGTCGCGACAATAGAGATGGTGGAAGACATTGTAAAAAGCACGCCTTAACACTTTTGTTTTCCTGATTCGGGCACAGGCAGTTCGGTACTCTGGGCTTCGGAATAATTAAGCAGGTACCACGATAACCAGAATTCCAGTGAGCGATATAAAGCAACAACGGGTAAATTGAGTGTATGAAGAATCAATTCCCAGCGATACTCATAATAACTAAGGGGACAAGAGAGCCATATAACTATTTAACGAACAAGTGGGAAGACATCTACTTAAGAGCCTGCAAGGGCGACTTTAATCATACATCCCTGAGCAAATGTGGACAAAGCTTCACTTTGGAACAGAGAGTTCCAGCGTATGCAAGTACTACATGTAGCTTTGCATCGACTGAATCTGACAATCAGTTCAGCTGGTTGACACGGGGATACACCACACGAACACCACTCTGCCCAAAACCATTGTGAATAACTTATTGTTTTTGTTGAGGATCAACTTGGGGGAACTTAATTCGATCCTAGTTGATTCCCGTGTCTCGCAAATATCTCGGGGGGACTGGCCCAACCGGCACCTCCCCTACAACGCCCCTTCCGTTCTCTACGCTGCTAGGTCATTGCGAAGATCTCACGCACACTTTGAGCTCTACTGTTCTTGAGCTCGGTCCCATGATGCATTTGGTAAACTTGTTTTTTAGGGGTACAGTCTTCAGCTGATCGTGAGCGAGTGACGCCTGGTGTTCCACAATTAACTTGGGCTGAAGATTTTCGTCATGTTTCACTCCACATCCACATCAAGGCGGTTTGCAGATCTTCAATGGCAGATCGATTGAGCACTGTACCGGGTGCATACTACCCCAGCAATAAGACGCATCTCTGTTACAGTAGGCGGGATGCGACAGCTGCTGTCTGTGCGATCATGGGTTCTCATAGGCTACATGTAGGTTTATACCTTTTCTTACGCCCACCACTAATTTCATTATTGTCTTCTCCACTAGGGTAAGACATGCGCTCTCTCAGCAACTCTATGTATTCTATGGAGGATAGATCTTGATAGACAGGGTTCGTACCTCTCGCCCTTTAGCCCCAGGCACATACCATAATAAATCACGAGGCCTAGCCTATTTCTGTAATACATGAGAGAGAGATTCTGGGATTTGACACTTGCGGCTGTTACCCAAAGATTCTGATTATCACTCGATGGGCTTCTGAGGAGCTGACACGTTGCTTGAGATTTCGAAAACCATGCATACGTGAAAGAGTACATAGTCTAGGGCAATCCCAAGTGAGACGATCGATTGCTAGCCTCTTACCTGGAGAAGGATGAGGCACGCATGCGCCATTATCATAGCATATGGCTTTGGATATAGCTGTATATATAATTCAGTACAATATAGACTAGCCTAAAGATGTGATATGCTTAAGCTTCGGGCCTCAAGGAATGAGGATGATATCAAGAATCCAAGATACGCTCGACTACTGGATATGTCGATACAGCACCTGAGTGCGTACATGTAGATTTTATATTGCTTTGTTCAATTAGAGCTATGTGGTCAGTATCGACAGCTCAAGAATAAGAGTAAAAAAGGGTCAAAAACACAGGCTATCACAACATTGACCAGTATTGTCAACTGTAATATGTACTCGGGGAGTCGAACCCGTTCTCTCGCTTTGAAAGCGAAAAAAATGGAAGGCCAGGATTTGTGTATACATGTATGGAAGATCGGTTATTTGATAAGATACATGTAGCTAACGTTATAACGTAAGATCTGCTAGCAAGCGCCACTAGTCTTTGATTTCTGCTGGAGGGTCAGTATCTGACAGCTTAAGGGATAACATTCACCTAAATGCTTGCAGGTATACTAAATGCCACAAATTCACAATGCCCTATGATTAACTGGCTATAGTTCACTAGAGGTGTTTTGGTTTCCCAACATTAAGCTACATGTAGTACGTGCCACGTGCATCACTAGTGCACTATATGTACTACTCTATTACAGTTCAAAAAGACTTGGTACTCCCAGGCCAACTTATACGAGAGGTCCTTTAATTCTGCTTTCCAATTCTCCTCTAATCGAGGCCATAGTCAGAGAAAGCTGCGATATATCTCTTGCGGTCATACCTATTAATTGTTGAGTATGCGCAATTGCAAGAGCAATGGTTATTTGTGGGCTACAACTCATGAACAGACCCAATATAATAGGGTGCCAGGACTTTTCGAACGCGGCTGTACATGTATTTACTACGTCCTACCACGCACGATTATACATATGGATTGACGACAACATAGTTTTTGTCGAAATTACAATACTCTACCTACTGCTCTGTTGGTCGAGACACGCTGGTAGCCTAATGGCCTGGTTTCGATATGCACAAAACAAAATACGATGTACGTAGAAATATATATGGTACGCCGAGCAATAAACAGCGGTCTGGCCTGTTTCGGATCGCTTAGTTCATAGTTCACTCAGTTATCAAGGTCGCACGCGGATCTATAAGAAAAATATAGCGGTTATACCTTCCCCTATTCCCAGGAATCAAAGAGTATAATCATCAGACGCACCAAGCTTTCCTTGATGACACCCGTTTTTAAACCTTCGTATCACGGTCAGTTTGGGTTTCTGGGACCTTCTCATAGGAACCTGAATTTAACTATGTTTGTACCCCAATTCACGTTAAAATTACCTTCGGTACCGCGTCGACCTTGTACAGCGGTGGGTAATAAGTCATCGGATGGCCAGGCCACAATTTTGCCTGAAAACGCGCATTCTGGTGGCGTTCCGTCCCATGACTTATTATCCACTGTGTACTGTGCCTACACGCAGTATCTTCTTGGCCTAGTAGATCAATTGCTCAGTCAATTAACTAACCTGAGATAATGCCAATTTGAGACAGGAAAGTAAACCTTGACCGATATATTTGAGAGGGGCTATTTTATGTGTATCTACACCACCTCCTCTTTAGATCTTAGAGCATTTGATGTATATGTACGAACATAAACCGTAATATTAGCCATGGTCGCACTTGAAGCCTATGGCTCCCTAGGGTCCAAGTAAGGCGGAGCTAACATTATTGTCTCAATATTATCAAAGAAGCTAGCTAGTAATAAGCCCCCTCGTATGTGACAAGTAGCACGTATATGGCAGTGTTGGAGAGCTCTGGTGAGGGTAGGTATGTAACTTTTGTGTTATTGTTGCAATGTTCGAACAATCATCTATACAAACCAACTATTTAATTAATCTGTTATTTCCAAGGCGGAGCCCTAGCTTCACGTAGTCTCTGAATCAATGCCAATGACCATCTAGCCCACAAAACAGAACCAAACATAAACCTAACCCTAGCCCTGACCACCACCTTGCATAAAATCCAACTAGAGGCACAGGCAGGGGTAGTGTTCATCTCACCCGTTCTATCCGTCATTCCGTATGCTTGTGAGCTGTATTTAGAATTGGGGGGCTTTTTCTTTTGCGGAGGTATGGGGTGGCGGTGGTGGTCTCCAGTTGCAATTGGAGATGGGATGGAAATGCTTATTATGACACAAACATTATTACAAACCCCGCAATCAAATTTGGGAGGGGGGTGATCCCCTTGCAGTCGAGAGGCTCACGAGACGTATATTGCGCCACCTGAGACGGCGCTTAGTAACACATCAATTCCGCAGTTGTGTGGCTTTCAGAAACGTCAGGCGGGCCGCAGTAGACAGTTTGTCCTTTTAGACTGGTATTTGGGGTCTCTGTGCAGCCTGTTCAGAATCATCCATGGATTACATCTACAACTTCATCTATACAGCCGCTGTAGTAGGTACACCTACTGCGCCTGTTATCTGAATATCAGCCCGAGTGATATCCTATGAGACACTACTCACATGTCAAATGCACGGCTTATGTGGGCCCTACCTAGGATAGACACTCTATCTTTTCTTTTTCCATTGTCAGTGTTATTGCAGCGCAGCCGGGCGGTATGTGGGCAAGGATCATCAACATCCCCCTCATCGCATCCTTTACTTTACTTTTGTACCACCACCCACCGCGTCCTAATGCTTGCTTATGCGGGCTCTTGAGGCTCAACACATCCTCAATTGCCAAAGAAGTGGGAGAATATGGTCTTAATGAGACTGAAAAGGGGTAAATTAGAACAGAAATCATCATGATCGCATGAATTTGGGAGTTATCTTTATCTCTACTCTAAACAACCTAGGGTACATAGGGTGCTAGCTTCAAGTCCTGTGCCACATTGAAACTGTGCTTCTAGGGAAACATCGATCAAGTTTGGAAGACCAATTACACCAATCAAATATGACTCACAGGCATCCCAGCCCTCTACGTACGGGTGTTGGGATTTAGATAAGTAGGTGCTGTTTCCCTCATTTTTTGAACGATTTACCTTCTGCCTTTTGTGCTATTTGTTGAACTGCGTCGCTATATACTGATATCCAATTTTAGATCGTCAATAAGAGAACATCATGGAGACTCATGTTGAGAACAATAACTCTGATATAGTTGAGGATGTTGGTCCTGATATGAGCGTCTACTTCTGGGGCGACGGGCCTGCACCTGTCCCCGAACGGGTTCTGGACCTCGAAGAGGGCTCCGTCCTGGGGCCCAATACACCACCTCTGGACTCACTGCTACCACAGAGCCCTTACCCACCACCGGGCGCCTCCCTTGAACCCGCCGTCTTCACCCCACCCCCACAGCCATCCCCACAGCTCTCCCCACCCCTCTCCCCCCCGCTCACCACGCCTTCCCCATCCACCTCCCCTAAACCAAAAACTGGAATTTGGTCCGCCCTTCGAGCGCGCTACAACGAGTCCAAAGCCCGCCCTCTCAGTACTGACCGCTCTCTTTCTAACGCCGCGCAACCCCCACAAGCAATTAGTTTCTCCGGCGCGCTCCCACCTCCCGTTTTCAACCCCCCACCAGTCCGAGTTTGCGACGGCTGCTCAACAGCGCTTACTGGCCGTCCCTGTGTCCACTGCCTCACATGCCCCGACTACGATCTTTGCTCACGCTGCTATCATGAGGGCAGGATCACCCAGCCCCACCAGCAATGGCATCAACTGCATACATTGCCCCCGACCGAGCGCCGACCCCGGACTTCTCGCGGTTCCTCCAGGGGCGCGCTTACGTGTAGTGCGTGCTCGAACGACCTGGCGGGTGAGATCAGGGTCAAGTGCACCGACTGTTACGATGACTATAATCTCTGTCTCGACTGCAACCTTATGGGCGTGGCCACCTCGAGACACACGACATCCCACAGGGTAACCTATATCAACGATGTATCGGCACCCGCAAGGTTGATGGCGAGGGACGGTGAGCCAAGTGAGGCCCTAGTTGGAATGGTTGAGGGCCTATTCGAATATATGGATTCGGCCTTCAAGCCAAAGAACACTGGGCGACTAGAGCCGGAGAAGCTCAGTGCGTTCTATAGGAAGATGGGAGTGGCGGACGCGGAGAATATCGGTATGCGTTCCTAAATATCCTGCTACATGCCATTTGCTTTGCTAACAAAAATGGGTATAGGCTTATTCAAAGATGAAAAGATCGCATTCCAATACCTTTCTATGCGCTGCCAGTATATGCTGATCTCGGCTAAACACGAAGAGATCTCTTCGCGCGCCAAACCATGGACTATTGATGCGCTCGATACCACTCCCACCACACCAGTGTTGACAAAGTTGGGGTGGATGCGCTTCTTTGTGGTGTGCACGTGGCGTGCGCCGACCACGATGCACTTTCTCCTCCAGAACGCGATCAATACGGGCTACATTAGGAGAAAGTCGGGCGGCGGGGAGCCGTATTATAAGCCACATTTAATCCCCAGAACCGCGCTACCCAGCAGACCATTGAATCTGGGTGAGGCGGTGATCAAGAGTTGAAGACTTGCTGTTGAGTAATTTTCTTTGTTTCTTTTGGTCTTATTGGTGATTTGGGTTGTATATTTCGGGTCGGTGTTAATGGGGAGTTGTTCATTGGTAGCAATCAAATATGCAGGTTATGGTTATAGGGCGTGCAGACTTTGACTCTTTTTCTTAATATCTGTATTCTAGCTATTTATTCGCACATTGAATTTTTGTTTGAAACTTGCTGGCCTCATAGGAGATTCTTTTTACTCTACATATGACCTTCGAAATAAAAACTATATTATTCAAAGAAACCAAGCGCTGTCCCATGCTTCCTTAAAGCCGGGTGATTGCTGGCAGAAAAGACTTTTCTGGGCCCTGAACCACTTTGGTGTGGTGAGCTGTGGTAGTTGTGATGTTATTAGTAGTAGTAAGGAATTTGCTTGGTTTAGGCCCCAAATACCCGCCTAAGCTATAACTAGGCCAGAATATAGGCAATAAGGGGGGGGGGGGGGCCTAAGGCTGAAAGTAAGCTGGAAGACTGGAGCTAGAGTATACCATGTTCTTTATATATAATATCAGGGCTACTACTGATAGCTACGGGATTAGTTGGTAGCGGTTGAGTATGAACCATAAGCTCACATGCATTTCAAAAGAACATATATATAGCAGGCTAGAGATGTATCACACGTACACTACAGTTTGTGCGCAGCCTGTTGTTCAGTGGCGGCGGACCTAGGGGGGGGGGGGGAGAGAAGCCCCGGCCGTGTTGGGTTTGTAACTCCTGGGGCTGCTGGCCTCTTTGCTTATGTTTAGTGCTGCTTCGAGAGTAGAGGGTCGTACGTACATTCGCAATAAAGCGTGGGTAACTTAACGAGTGATAGCCTGTGGTTGGGATATATATATATGTTCCGTCCCAGTCGCGATCGCCAACGCTGGTTGTTGGCCAACTGGCCGTCCCATTGTGGAGTCAGAAATAGGGTTGGGTAGGGTTAATCGTCTTAACAAGCTGGAAGGAATAGGTTTTTTTTTCTTTCCCTAAAAAAAGAGATAATCCATGATCAGAACTTCAGGTACGCCAAAGAACTTAAGACAACGAGTCTGTAGCTATAGATATTTTGGAGAGATCATCTAAGAAGGAGAGTAAGTTACTTAGCGGTGGTGGGCATGGGGGACCCGTGAGGGAACGGGAACCAGACGCCGAAAAAGAGGGAGTCAGCCTTTGAAGAACAGATGTCCAGTCAGTAGCTGACTGGGGAGACCGCTCAATTGAACCTCATCACGGGAACATGGGGAGAAACTCGTTCGGAGGAGCTGGGATTTGAAAAAGTCAAGACCCCCCCATATAGTAGACCTCTCTGTGAGGCTAGCTTGGCAATCGAGAGAGAGTGAGGGCAGTAGGGCGACAATGATAAACCTCTTATCAGGCTATAGGTCCCAACAGGGGGCTTTAAGATCCTCCCACCAATAAGGGCGAGATAATCTAAATGAGGAGCAGTGATCGAGGCCCGCTCGGCATCCACCACCCATAGCCTTCGTTTGACAAGGCTATATGGCGGTAAAACTCTTGATCTTTGGTCCTTCGGGGTGGAGGAGGCTTCCATAGCTCCGCTGACCAGGAGGTCCGCCTTTATAGTGGCAGACCATTGCGGTTCTCTAAGTCTGTGCAGGCACAGCCACAGGAGCTACCCTAAGCCCACTCATAGAAGGGCGCCGATACCTTCAAGTTTCGAGAATGATATTATGCTGGTACTTATGTACTTGTGGCCGTGTATATTTTGTTGTTGTAGTAAGCTCACTAGCTTGAGAGTGCAGTGCATGCGGTTAGAAAGTCAGCCGCCCGGATTGACGGAAGGAATATGGTGAGCTTTGACAGTGTTCCTGCTAGGCCGTATATGAGGCTTTCAAGCAGAGGCTGTAAATATCGTGGTATCTACATGTATCTAGCCCGTTGTCTTTAGCATTGCTGCCAGCGTTTGGAACTATAGAGCCTACTAGGATCACAATATATCACTCGGGAGGAAATAACTGCGTCCTCGTTCGCCTCCGTCCGTAAGTGACTAGCTGGTGGCCCCTTTGTTTGCTCACCTACCAATAGCCAATAGGTCAGGTAGTCTTATAACTTGAGGAAAGTGGTAACGGATTCCTATGTTTTACCAATTTCCTTTTTGCTGGAGGCAAGATCAGGTTGCAAGTCTTTAGTGAAGATCACCTCTCTCGTGGCTTAATACACCATACCACACCCCCAATCAGGAATCCGGTACACTACATATCCCCTCTGAGACCTTGGGGCGACACGCACAGCCAATTTCAAGCTTGGACAACACTCCCATAACGTTGAAACGCCGAATGGGTAGCTGCGCCCAAACCACAATTTCCAGCAGCAACACCACACCCCAAGGGCTGCAGGAGCAGTTCACGGTTGGTTGCGAGCCCAGGGATATCGGCGCTGAACATCATGTGTTGACATATGGAGCTGTGCAGAACAAAGACATCAGGTCCTGCGCAGTATTACTGGATGGTTTTCAACCGCGCTTAGTACTAGGTGGCGGTTGGGCGCCTCCCTTTCCTCGCTGTGGGTGCATATATGATTAGCCAGAACGCCCCGCGCCTACGCTATGCAAGTAGATAACCCCCCACACATACTCCTAGCCAGATAACGAAATCTAGGACTCCCAGATTCCAGAATCCCAATGCGCACTAGTTGGGCCAGTCGTTAGCTTAGATCTGGTCTGAAATACTAGAGCTCGCGCGGGAGGCTAAAGGATTTGACTAGGATGATCCCCAGCCTACGCCACAAAGCAGGGGCCCCACTTTACCGCAGGCCTGCATAAGAAGCTTATACCTTATTGTGTACCTACATGTACCTGAGGTTTGTTTGTTAAAGTGCACGTGTGTATACATAATCATCGATATGCAATATACTCTCCCACGCATGCAGGCGGCCGTGGCCGGGGGAACAATGTTAATGGTCCCGATTGGATGGATGATTTGGAATTACTCGATTATTCACAGAGCTATGGAAGAGGAGAAATGTGTGCGCTTTTTGCTCTACTAGATCCTACTAGATCTGGTCGATAGAGGGAGATGGGGATACTTCTGTCGACTATATTCTACTACTGCGTAACAGTGGGAGGTCGAGGAAGTACATGTAGCAAGCATACATGTACCCTTGAGCCCGGAAGAGATAGGGCCTGCCTGACTGCAGGATGTATGCAGGGTATACTTACATGTATGCAGCTGCGTAGACTTTTTGGAATAAGATCCTGGGGGTTTGTACCTCAGGGAGAAAGGATCTATCCAATCTTTTATTTCAAATAGCCTACCTACTAGGCCCGAATGGGTGGTTGATAGATATATTGGGGAATGTTTAGCTAAATTGAAGTTTAAGCTTTCAGCTATATATTATCTTCCCAACTGAGAAAGAGATCCTACTGAATGGGCGGGCTTAGTAGGTCATTTGAATTAAAAAGGTGACGGAGGACGGTACCTCGATAGCTGTGATGAGTTTTGACAGTCTATAGAGATATATTCAATTTTCAGATACCAATATTGATATATGCCAGAAGAAATTGCTTATGCCAATCTAATGAGAAAGGTTCCGTAAGATGTATATGAATGACGTAGGTTGGTAATTGAAACATGCATGACTTAAATCTCTCAGGGCTTAATTTTCCCAAGTTCCAGGGTTCAAGAGCGAGTATGAGGCTTCTCTGCATCCGTCCCGCTAAAAACCTACAGTTAGAGGGGGTGGGGGTTAATGTTCTCATGTATGTCCGTTCAGACGGGCCACTCAAACCGTCTTTAGCCCTGCCATTTTTTGAAAATCTGAGGAGCCGTGCCTGCCGGAATTAAAATATCTCTGGCCCAGACCTTCCATACTATTACGGCTCATCTTTAAACCTCCAGCCAACTACATACATGTATATATACCCCCATCCGCACAACACCCACATCCACCCACCTTCCAGTCTTTCCATTCCCACCCCACCTTCCAGCAAAAAAAAGACCACACGCCCACACAATCATTTTGACAAAACGAAAATGCTGTCCTCCTCCACCACGCTCCTTTTCAGCCTTCTAGGCTGCTTGCAATTGACCGCCGCCGCCAAGGTCAACTCTTGGGCTCTCCCCGGCAATAACACTTTCCCCGAAGGAATCGCCCGCCAGCCCAACAGCCCATACTTCTACACCGGCTCCTGGATGACGGGCACCATCTGGCGCGGCGAGGTCGACAAGCCCGACGTCATCGAGTTCATCCCCGCCGGAAACGACTTCAACCTTACGGCCGCGGGCGGAATGAAGGTCACGGACGACGCAACGCTCATTGTCGCGGGAGCAGGCACAGGGAAGGTCTTTGTCATCTGCGCCGAAAGCCGCCGGCTCATCCACCGGTTCCAGGGGCCCGAGGGCGCCCTCATCAACGACCTCGTGCTTGCCCAGGATGGGAACGTCTATGTGACGGACTCGTACCTGCAGAAGCTGTATGTCATCACCCCCGAGCAGCTGGCCAGCGAGGATGTCGACCAGGAACTTGAGACGTTCGCGGACCTTGTGGCACCCTTCGAGCATGAAGACGGGCAGTTCAATGCCAATGGGATCGTGATCACGGAGGACCAGGAGAACCTCCTTGTTGCCGACTACTACAGCCATTCGATCTTCAAGGTCGAGATAGAGACCAAGGAAATCACAAAGGTCGATTTCGGCACCACAAGGGTAAGCATTGATCCCCCATCTCTGCCTCGTGCCTGCCTATGCTAACAGTGACTCGTGCTCTGCTATAGATTGGCTCTCCCGATGGCATGCTCCTCCGCGGTAACATCGTCTATGCCGTCAACGGCGACAGCACCATGGCCCCGGAGGCCTTCATCGACGTCCTTGAGATCAAGGAGCCGTACACAACGGGCAAGCTTGTCCGACGTATCCAGGGCCAGGGAATGCTCCTGCCTTCGACGGCCGCGTTCGACGGCAGCGATCTGTTGATTGCTAACTTCCAGATTGGAAAGGCGGCGACAATGGATCCCACGCTCCCATTTACGATCGTTAGAGTGCCGACTGGAGAGAGGAAGAGACGCGCGGGGAGGGCGGTTGTGTAGCTAGCTCCTTTCTTTCCCTTATTTCGTTGACAGATAATCTTTTTTTTCTTTTGTCGAATAAATAAAATTGGTTTGTGTCATGCTTCTCTCTCTCTCTCTTTAAAACTGTGAGTCTTCGTATGAGCAACATGACGGGATAACTGCATCATGTAGTGAGTGAATGCAGGGCATCATGTAGGATCCAACTAAAGAAGTCCCTGCCAAGGATTATCGATGCCCCCCCCCCCCCCCACAAAAAGCAAAGCTTGCATGGGATAGCAGATCTCTTATATGGGGGTGGTGTTGGAGATTTCTCTCGTTTCAAGTAGCGAAGAAATCACTCTAGAAGCTCTTAACTACAACCACTCGGAAGAATTTCTGGGACGCCGAGACCTAAACTCAGTTGCCCAAAAGTCAGCATACAGAGTCTGGCAAAAAGTGACCCAATAGTCCGATTGTATTGGTTGGCCCTTGGGGGAATTCTTATAAACTGTATAAGGGTACTTACATATCTGTACCTACTTCTTATAAAAGGGGGCCAGATTAAATCCTTTTTTTCCCCCAAATGTGCAAAGAAGGTTTGGAAGTTTAGCAGACGGGATTAGAGGACGTCTTAATAGGGTGAGAGGCCATGTATTGGTGCTGTTTTTAGAGCTGTAGGTACATACATGTACTAAACAGCAGCTAGTACTTTAGCTCAAGACCCTAACCCTCTGGAACTATTACCAATACCAGAGGATTAATATTTCAATCCGTACGCGTAACCACATTCCTTCTGTATGTACATCCCCCCAGGCCGGTGAACCAGAATATTAACATAAATTTTGGTTGGTTCATGAGGGGCTGTCGTGGTCCGTACGTAATGGGAGGATATATACATGTAATTTATGGTACAGCAGAAGGCGAGATCTGGAATGGGGAAGCAGTGCCGATAGAGTTTGAGTCCTCGAATCCTCCTGGGTTGGCTGACTCAACTTGTTGTTTTTTTCTTCTACGTCTGTCTCATCAGGGGGGATGAGGAACAATATTTCAAATGGAAGCCCGGTACAGTCTGCAGCGCAGATCATACGTATTTGTTTGTTATCTGCCGGGGCCTCTCGTCAATTTACCGGAGAATGAATCATTATTAATTATGAGATGGCGCTTCCTTATAATTACCAAAAACGAAATAGATAAATACTCCATAGCTAAATAATTAATTGTTGTATCGACCAAGCATGCAGCACTGCGCCGTATTTGAGGGTGACACAAACGTTCACCTCTTCCTAGCTGAGACATGAAGTGCCATTTAGGTTCTGAGACCCTTCTGCCAAGCCAGGAACAATTTTCCCCTTCGTGGTTTAGGGTTAGCCATTACCATTACCAGCTAGGAGGAGGAGGAGGAGGAGGGCGGGGTTTTAGTTGTTGCGACTTGCGGCTCTCTCGGAACCCTTTTTTCCCTCTCGCTGTTGGACTGTTGCTGTCGCAGTCAATGTTGTTGTGGGGGGGGGGGGGTGCGTACGTAACGTCTCAGAGTCCTCCAAGGCGCTTTTTCTCTTTCTCACCCCTTCCTCTGGTGTTGCTATATTTGTACCACAGAGAAGGAAGGTGTGCAGAGCTAGAAGGTACTTTTACTGTAAATACTATTGATCCATGTATCTGTACATGCAATAGTAGTAATAATACATACAGGACGGTACCGCAGGTCATGTTGGGTTGCAGGCAGGTACGTACCCAAAGGAGGATGAGGATGAGGATGGGGGGAGGAATAAGAACATTGGCTATGACTACACACGAACGAGTGAGCCTATGGCGTAGACCGTAGCTTGAAGCCCCTCCCATTTAAACCAGTGAACGAGGCTGTGGGGGGGAGGGGAAAGAGGGAATGAGTGGAAGCGGTAAAGATCGTTCGGGGAAGGAAGGAAGAAAGGACATCTTTACCTTTGCATACATACGACGCTGTTTCTTCTTCCCTCCAACAGCTTTTTTCTCTCCCTTACCTTTTCTTCTTCTTCTTCTTCTTCCCTTGTACCCTTATCTCTTGCGTACCAATACATACACACAACCATTCATTCATATACAACAACTTCACTTGTCCTTGTCCCTGTCTTCACTGCTGCTGCTGCTGCTGCTGCTGCTTCACCGAGTGTTTGTGAATGTTTGCGTTTACTGTTTGGAATAGGTATCCGTTTCAAAGTCTAGCTTGAAGCTTCACTGTTTTTTTTTTTTTTTTTTTTTTTTGCATTCACTTTCCTTCCTTCCTTCTCTGATCGACATACGACGTACTCGGACCTTCCTTTACAGCTACAGCTACTGCACTACTATTACTGCTACTACTGTGGCTGCGAGGCTGCCACTTGATACTACTACTATTGGTATTATTATTATTACTGAGGAGCTCAGTATGCCTCTTGATATCAACCTACCTAGTAAGATTTCTTCTCATCTTTGTACTTCTTATTCCCGTCCCTTATTTGTTTTTTCCCGGCCCTTTCTCCACTTTTTACCCCCGTCCCCATCTTCAATCTGTTAGTACAGATATCGGTTCCCCCCTCATCCATCCATCCCTCCCTCCCCCGCTGCATCTTCTTCCTCTTAGGCTGGTGATATTAACCTTAATTCCTCCGCAGCATTCCACCTCGCTCCCCGGCCCCGGGAACCATTCATAACCACCCTCTCCTACAGCTCGAATGGTACCTCTCCCCAAGCAACCTATGTCAAGACAATCTCCACCGAAGAGCAGAATGTCTACAACACTACCCTCCACGACGCCTTCGTCCCAGACATTCTATACGCCTCCATAACTGCCCACCCTGAGATTCACCCCTCGGCAGCTACCTCTCCCGGCGGCACCCCAGTAGACCCCAAGATCCTCCTCCCAAGCGAGTTTGCAATATCCCTCTTCAACCCCGACTCCACCATCATCCTCGAGCACCACCACTCCGCTCTCCGCGGGACCTACTGGGAGTTCACACTGCCAAAGACCTCCTTCCTGCCACCCACATCCTCGAAGCTCGATGCCGCGTCTGCCGCAGCGGCGATCGCCCACCTCCCCCGCGCGACGTTCCGGTGGCGCAAAGAGGGTGGTCTCATGACTCGTCCGCAGCTCCGCTGCTCCCTCGTCTCGCCGGCGAACCTACCGAGCGTTCCTGGCACCGCCTCGTCGAGCAAGAAGGCGGGCGCGAATGAGCCCGATATCCCAATCGCAATGTTCCTGGGCCTCGGCGAGAAGAAGGGCATTGGCGAGATCACAATCATCCAGTCCAACCTGAAGCGCGTGGAGGTTGAGGACCTCAAGGGGCTCGAGGTCGTGTTGCTACTATCCGCCATGGCCATTGGCGATATCTGGTTCCAGCCAACGAACCAAATGTTTAACCTGAACCCACCCATTCGGGGCTCGGCAAGCGGCACAGCACGACGGAAGAACTCCATGCCGCTCTCAACGGCGGCCCCCACTCCGACGGTCGCGGTATCTGCGCCGGAACCCCGGTCCCCACCCACAACATCCCCGCAGCACGGAAAACCCCCACCGGGTAATGCCTCCTTCGCAGCACGGTTCCAGCAGCAGCAGCAGTCACACCAGCGCCGACACAGCACCCCCATGGACGTAGACGCAGAATACAGCCGCCGCGTGCAGGAGGAGGTAGAGCGACGGCGCCGCATCGCTGAGAAGGAGCAGGAAGAGATCCGGAAGATGCTGGCCGAGGAGGAGAGCCGCGAGCGCCGGAAGCGCGAGGAGGATGTCAACCGCGAGACGGAGCGGTTAAAGCGGATATATGAGGCCGAGCGCGCAGAGTTCATGGCACGGGGTGCACGCAGCGCCGCACAACCGCAGAGGGTGTCGTCACAGCAGCGGGGGCAGAGACCCCCGGTGGTGGGTGGGGGCGGAGGTATGGCCATGCCGCCGCCACATGGGGGGAGAGCGAGTATGATGCCGCCGCCGCCCCAGGGGGGGAGAGGAGGCCCAGCAAAGGATGACAAGAAACTCGCGAGTCGGAAGAGTTTTCTGGGGTTGAAGTTTGGCTCGAGTAGTGGGTCGAAGGAGGAGGAAAAGAAAAAGAAGCTGTCCAAGAAGGGGAGCAGCATGTTCTAAGTCCTACCTATCTACCATCCCATCATATCTGCCATGTCTTGACGACACTCTCTCTTTTGTGGATTTTCCGTCTTTGCTTATCTCTCTTTTCAAGGGTTCGGCTGGTTCAGTTTCACTTCTTCTCTTCGGTACGCCAACTACTGCTTGGGCAGTAAAAAACCGTCGTTTTTGTTCTCTCCCCTCTCTCCCTGGACTGGTTTGGGAGGTCGAGTGGTAGATATTTTTGTCCAATTCCGCCTTTTTTATTCTTTCAATAACTTATCATCTACGTATATATATACTTTTTTTTCGGTAGCAGCATAGGTCTCTTTTTTTTTTTTTTTCATCTGTTATTTTTTCATACTTCTTTTCTTGGAGTCGAAGGAGCTATAGAAATTTAGATTATTTTTTTACAGTAACCCCTCGACCGGCGGACTGACCCCGAAAGAGTGAGTGGTTTTGAATCAATAACCCACGAGCGAGTGACTACCTGCGACACTTCCCCGACCAGAAACACTAAATTTCCAAGTTCCCACCCGCCCAGTACTCGGCCCTACATATCCGTCTGTTCAGTCCCATTCCTCTATTGTTAATTCCCCGTGCCACGTTAGAGCACGAGCGGACCGGCAGATTCAAGACCTGCATATGTACCTACTCCTGCTGCTGTCAACCAACGCTCGGCCCGCGCGGTTTAACCACCCCACCCCACCCCACCCTACTAAAGTAACTAGTATTCACGGCGTGCGTCATGGCTTGGCCCCCCCGCCCGTTGTTATAATTAGCAGGGCAGGGATGCATGCATCCTTGGGAGGGATAAAGCCGGTGTATATGCAGGCACTCGCTCTACTCTTGTGTAGAGAGGGTGGGGGGTAATGGGTGGTGGGTCTAAAGCTACTCTACTCTAGTTAGGGCGCTCTAATAAGCTACTACATGTATGTACCTACATGTAGAAGTGCATCACGCCGCATCACTCGCGCGCCAAGCAACGATTTGGTGTTTACTGAGGTACGGTACAATACTGCCTTGTGTGTGCGCCTGGCTGGGGGTGTGGGCACTCCACTCGTGGTAGAGTAGGTACTTGAACAGGAGATCTCTTCTGGTTTCGCAAGGCACCCCCCCCCTCCCTCTGGATCTACATGTGGTGGTGTGAGTGATACATCTCGATTTTTAAAAACTGTACCTGCGGTGACGGCTAGCTTGGCAGGTGGAAGAAGCCCTCTCTGTACCTACGTCGATATCGAATCTGCTACGCCCCAAGCCCAAACTGCTGCATTAAACTTATCCCTATACATGTAACTAAGCACGCAGCTACATATACATCATACATACACGTGGGCTCGATTACCCATTTCGCGCATTCTAGGTTTCACACATTGTAAACATTTCATATATCATCCGCTCCCACCCACCCTACCCTACCCTATCCTACCCGAATCAAAAACGCCAGTAATAAAGTCCAGGATTATAACGTAATACTCATCGTTTTTTTTCCTTTAAAAGGGAAAAATCAACCCCCCCCCCTCCCCCCTCCCCCAAAACCCCCCACATCACCATATCCGCTTCGCAGCCATGCTGTACCTCTTTACATCATCCAGATTGATCTCTCTAGGCGGCGGCCTACTTTCCCTCTCCCTCATCGCCCTCTCGCCCGCAGGATCATCGGCATAGATCCACCTCTTCTGGTCATCCGAAACATCAATGAGACCAAACCCACCAACCTTTCTCGCGCCAGTCATAAAGTTCATTCCCGCACGCTCCTTCATGCCCTTGTAGCGCTTGCGCGCAAAGCTGAGGAGACAGATACCGAGGACAAGCTTGACCGCCAAGCAGACCAGGAAGAAGCCAAGGAAGAATATGAGTAGCATGGCAAGGGCGAACAGATTGTCGGAGGAGGATTCTGGGGACGAACCCGTACTTCCCCCGAAAGGTGATCCGCCCAGAGCGCGGCGGAGGATGGCATCAAAATTTGCAAGGGCTGCTGTAGTAACCGGTGATACGTCCGATTCCAAGAGTGAGACGGTTGCCGAGGGGAGCGGCAAGGGCACATGGGTTGCAAGAAACATTTGGTAGGTCTGGATGCTTGCCCGGATAAAAAGACATGCTAAGGGTATCACGGGCAAACCGAGCCTTTTGGTCAAGTTTTGATCCGTAAAAGCCTGGGGAGATACTAGTCAGCCCAGAGGTTTGGGATAAAATAGGGGGGTTGATCTTACATGTGAGTAATAATCTTTGCAAAGCACGTCCAAGAACCGTTCGTATACGGCTGGTCTAGTATTGTTAAATTTTGTGATATAGGCATGCTTCAGCCAATCAACTAGCATTTCGCTGCCTAGGACTAGTAAAAACGGGCCCATAACCTGGCCTATCCATTGGGGAAAAATCGTGAAACTCCTAGGCAAGACTCCGGCGCCACTCCCATTGGCGCTACCATCAGCACCGGCAAGTGACCATACTCCAACCTCAACTAGATTTCGTGATGCGATAATGACTAGCATAAGCCATAATTGGAAACGTTCGACAACGTCCGCGCAAGTCAATTGAAAAAGACTTTCCTTCTCAAACTTCTTAAAGACCGTTGACTTAATTTCAACGAATTGGACAGAGATTATCAGAGTCCCAAGAGCATTTGAATAGGAGTTTACAGCAACATTGAGCGTTATTACTTGGTAAAAAAGTGCGGTAGAATGTACAGCTATCGAAATCAGCAGTGTCATCATGTCTCGAAAAACAAGGGAGAGTACTGTTGTAGACCAACGCAAGCAAAAAAAACCCAAGCGGCCTTAAAACCTTACTGCGTCCATCTGGGCCTCTTTCCAAGGTTTCTTTCGAAAAAAGACACTCGAAAATATCCTGCCCTACTGCAGAGCATAACCGGTCGCTAATCTTCAACCGCAATTCATATTAGCTAAATCGCTCCAGATGTGGAGTTCAGTCTAAAATTATTTTTAGGGGCAATGCATGTATTGATGATATAGTGGCCGTGGGTATTCGCACCTCTAGCATGTTATATATGACATACAGCTTGATGCCATTCTGCCCTCTGATAGAATGATACATCCGGCTAGCGTCAAATCTCATAAGAATCCAACAGCTCGTAAATACCACCAAACCCCTCAATATATCTGCCTTGTGACTTGGCTGTAGGTCTGACACAATCTTCACCCTTTTGCCTTTTACACTTTCTTTTTTAGAAGTTTCAGGTGGGCTGTCTTCACCTCCTCCACCAGCAGAGCTACTACTCCTCTGTCGTGATCTTTTCCGCCAAGTCAAGGAACTTTTTATTCCTCCCCACCAAAAAGCAAACAGAACACCAAGAGCCCGCACAAACCTGAGCGGGAGTATTGTAAACATGTACAACCAGCTGTCAAGACAGGCAAGCATTCCAAACCATAACGCCCCTTCAAGCTTGCCTGGCAGGAGAAGGAAATTTGTGATCCGTTCAAATGCAATAGCTGCTGAGTCATCGGGATGATGCTGGGGAGGGTAGGGTGTACTGGTAGATGGTGTAGGCACAGGATCTCGTGGTGAGGAAAACGTCGTTGTCTTTGTATCGGAAGTAGGAGATGAGAGAGCAAGCGAGAGATATGTCTGTAGGGGCAACGGAGGAAACGATGATGGAGTGGGCGTTGCGGATTTCAGGAGATGAGTAGTCGTGGGGGCATGGCCAGAAAGAGGACTGTTAAAATCACGACGTCCGGGTGTGCTGTTGCGGGTCGATGAAGCTGGGGCAGGTTTTGGTGATAAATACGAGCTAGAGGTGCTCGTGTGTAAAGCTTTTAAATTTCTTTGGGGTGAAATAATATTCCCTCCCTTTTCTACTAATTTACCATGCTGGTGCTGCTGCAACTGCGGTAATCGTGAAGGGGAGCTTTGAGTATCTAGCTGAAGCGCTCGAGGGAAAGATTTACTTCGTCTCATGCCCGTGGGCGCAGACAATGTTCGGTCTAAGGTTGACAATTGCGGTCTTGCGAATGGTAAGTTCTTTGCCCCAATTGGAGAAGTAGTTGTTGGATTTGTTATAGATCTATGTCTTGTTGGAGAGGTAATAGTGGACATGAGGGGCGGTACTTGATCTTGGGGTGATGATTGTATGGAGAAACTCGCTGGTGTATCATGCAATAGCTCTCCAAGTTGGGTCGGTGAAAGCTTCTGTTTCTTCGAGTCCGTTTGAGAGGATCCGTTTGAAAGGGAATTACCTCTACTCCTTGACCTACCACGAGGTTGAATAGCCTGGTGTTCTTCTGTTTCAGAGGCCAATGAGCTCTCTGACGACAAGGTCTGTTGATCTGGGAGAACCACAGTCTGGGGGCCGGGCTTTTTCTTTTCCCTACTCTTCTTTGTACCTTCCGTTGGCATATCTTTTGGCCCCAGATTACCCTCAGCATTGCTCTTATCCAGGTCAACGCCGTTCAAGTCCTCAGAGTTTCTTGGCCTGTTGACCGCATTCCCGGTTATCCCTTCAAGGGGTTGGGTCGCACTATCTTGGCCGGAGAAGCCGTTGGCGAGCATCATTTCTTTCAAGTCGTTAATCGATGGAAGGATTTCCTGAATAACCTGGATCTGGGAAGATTTTGTAACTGATACCTTTCCGGCTGGCTCTTCCGGAGAAGCCATGTTGTAGGCCACAGTTTACTCTAGTTGACACTTGTAGGTACTTGCGCCGCTGTCAAAGGTTAGCTTGACATCGCTTAGTAATCGCCATGCGGGCTCAAGGCACATCAAACTGCAGGTTGCTTGTACCTAGTAGCTACAACTACGACTAGTAAAGCCTCAGGGTAAAAAGTAGGGTCGTTGCCAGCTTTCACACGGTGTGCAGTAAGCTGTACGTGCTGGGTACGAGCTTTACTGCCTTATTTTATTTAGGTTTTGTGGAAGATAGCTTTAGTTAGTTGGGTTTGTTGAACTACATGCATGTAGTTATGAAAACAACGGCTCGTATTAGATCATGGTTGCTGGAGTGGTAGCTGGAAAAGTACAGTAAACTTAAAAGCGTTCCCTTAGTCGGTTGACTACATACATGCAGAGTCGAAATGACCATCCTGAATGTAACAGATGTGTTTATGAAGTTCCAGCTGGTCAACATGAAGATATGTATTTAATGCAAAACAGAAAAGGTTGCGATACAAAAACGCATTCACCCCCCATGCCTGCTTAGCGCAACCACCAACCCATATACAACCACCAACCCATATACAACCACCAACCCATATACAACCACCAACCCATATACAACCACCAACCCATATACAACCACCAACCCATATACAACCACCAACCCATATACAACCACCAACCCATATACAACCACCAACCCATATACATGGTATCCCAAAACCCTACCTTTTCACGAACATATTTTCTTGCCAAGAAAACACACTTTCTTTACCGGACCCAGGTTTATCCAAAAAGTTACAGTGCCTACACATATCTAAAAGAAAGTTCGTCCGAAGTTTCGAGGCGGGACCTTATCGGGCTTTATCTCATACCCACCGATATCACCACATCATGTAACTATACGTATTAAATGAGCCCAGCCTGCATACATGTAGTTTGAGGGAGCCATCCCAATCAACCATGGTTCAGCTGTTGTGTACATGTAGTTAACGGGATAGTGCACGCTAGGATATTGTAATACGAGAAAACCTAGAGACGGCCTATCTCGAGTGTACTAAACGCATAGCCATGGTAGAGCTGGAAGGAACTGATGCAATTTTATCTATAGGACAGCTGAAATGGTGATGAATGCTCTATTATTATCCAATAGTCAGTGAAAGCTGCCTATTAATACTATTGATTCGGGCGGCGTATTTCAGCCGTGGCTTGTGTCTGGATCACCGATACTTACCTAGATGCACCTATTCGGCTGCACCCAAGTATCAGGTCATATTATGGTATAATCCAGATGGAGGGAATTTTAAGCCCACATGAGAGGGAGCGGGTTCCTGCATTTCCAAGAGCCAGGAATGTACAGCCGCATTCGGAAAGACTTGGCAGCCAGGGCCAAACCAGAGAATTCTGCTTTCTGATCCTGTTATATTCGGACAACAGTCAGAGGAGGCTGCAATGTCTCTATTACAGCTGCACCTGTTGATTGTTGAGTACGCACGGGGGCAACGGTTGCTGGTGGGCTACAATTCATGAACTGACCAATATAGTAAGTGCGGCCGTACATGTGAACGTGTGCGCGTCTAGAAGTTGCAGCCATTCCGGCGGAAAACAGAGTTCTTTGTAAGCCTTATTTGAGGAACTTGGTGCGAACACTAAAGTTCAAGCATGATTTGGTGAGGAGCGGCTCCAGAACTAAGTAGGTGAGTGGTATTAAGCTAGCGGTATCTTACGGTCGGAGCAGTATCGAAAGACTAGGAATGTCTGGCCAGGCTTAATGACCTTGGATAATGGTAGGTTATTATAAGCCTCTAATGCATATATGATATATTAGCTCGGCAAGATTCTACACTAGGGTTACTAATGATGTGGGGAGAGGGCGTAATATAATATGGGCAGAGACTTCCAACCCTTGCGGTACTAGTAATGATGTATATATACGTAGATATATTTCGCTTGCCGTGCTCGATATAGGTTCCAATATTCGTGTGCGAGTGAGCTTCTGTGATGCCCTCACTTGAAGACTGTGCGTGCATGCGATCACACTTAAGTACATGTATTTAGTATTGTCTCGGGCGAAGTAATAGATACCTACTTAAGCAGTTTCGGCGGTTGTTTGTCGGATATACAACACGATCATATTAGGCAGAAGTTTGGAAGGCATAGCGAGGTCATATATTGACCGATATATCAATTGGTTATGGCCATTGTCGGAATTTACTATAGCTCACTGGTGGAACAAAACTTGCTATAATTATCATTGGTCTGTCCTTGAGGCTACCAGGCCAAGACTATGAGCCAACCATACGCCCGTTTTTTTTTTTTTTTTTCTCTTCAGCGGGGCGAGGCTAGAAATACCCTTTATCTCAGTCGTTGCCTTGTCAATTACTACTTGATGCGGTGGTCCGATCGCAGCAATCCAATTGGGATGTCATCCCGACTCAAGATCAACGTCTGAGAAATCAATTGATAAAATGTAGGAAAACGAGTCCAAACGACCAGCTCGATAGAGGGCGTCGCGTGTTATGCACTAGTGCCAGAATCGGCCTGAAATGTGTGTCTACATATCTAACGCGGTTTTTTTATTTGATTCAGGCAACCAATATCCCGTCCAATATTGACGGTTTATAGATGAAAAAGTAAATCTGCATGAGCATGGGGCTATTGCGATGTGCCTCTCTGCAAACACACCTCTCTCTCTGTGATACATAACACATCGTTGGCGACTCCAGCTTTTTAGGCAGCCAGTTCTCTATATCGTCCTCGGTGTCTTCTGCGCGCTAAAGAGGGGAAGGTATTAAGGGCAGCTAACATCCCTCCCCCCTAGCTCATGGACTTTCACAACAGATCTAGTTAAGACCTTGAACTGGTTTCTCTAGCAAAGGCCCGCTACAAAAATACCAGCGATAGTTAACACAAGAGCCCAGGACCCGTGTACCTCGTTTTGCACCGCCCACACGTGCAAGTACTCGAAGATGACCGTAACTACTGAACAACTTGCATCGACCCTCAGCGAGGCCTTATTCCATTATCGTGAAGCCCTTGTGCTCAAAGAAAGTGAAAGAGACAAGGTCCTTCCACAGAAAGGAAAATTACCCGCGACGGACGATGATGATGCCCTGCAGGCAGAGTACAATTATCAGCTAGAGGCTATCAACCGCTTCCTCGGTTCTGTAGACGAGATGGTCGCTGCCATCGATAGTCCCCGCGAGTCCAAGTCTGTGGTGAAATACCAGGCCCCAGCTCATCCCCAGTGGCTCGAGCCATACCTAAAGGATGAATCCTTCATAAATCCATTCACAGGCCTAATTGTCGAAGCTCCAGATTCGCCCAATACGATAAGCTCAAAACCTGGTCCCTCAGCCAAAGAAGGACCCTTGAAAGAGATACCACCTACCTTTTGGGACAATTACGTAAGCCAAAGCTATTGGTTCAGTTACCTATAGGTGAAGCTGAATTAAGCACTACTAGGATCCAAACCGCAACCCTTCTCTGGTTAAGCAGAAGTCAAGCACGGTCCCTTCATATTCAAAAGGTACTAATGTATATCGATCAGAATTTCGTGTTGGGGATATTGGTCGCATGGATCCTTATGAGGCATCTTTGAAATCTATGCCCACCGATGTAAGTTTCCAACTATTCGACCGTTTTTTTCTTAAAAAAAAGAGGGGAAAAGAAAAAAAATCTGATTATCCCAGGGGAAGCTTTCCCGCTTTCGCCAAGCTCAGGTCCGAAACCTCGGACTTGGTGATATAAAACGACAAAATGATAGTAATCTTCCGGGGACTTGGGTCAATAGCTGGGCCAATTCGGATGAAGACCTCGATAAAGCACCAGTCGCTGGGCCTTCCACCTTTTCCCGTACTACATCGAAGATACTAGGTGGACCTTGGAAGACATGGGCGCATCGAACGAACCCCTTCGCCGCGATTCAGCTAGAGAAAATGGAAGGAAACAAAGCCGGTGCTAAAGCTACGATTAAGAAACATGAGAAAGGGAAAAGACTAAATGAACAATCGATAACAGCACCAGAGACTCAAATTGGTGAGGCTGAGAAAACTGTCCGTTTCTCAACCACAGCCGCATCATTTGAAATTGGAGGTAAGGGCCAAATCCTAGCGGTATTCATAATTCACTGCAGATATGGTAATAATACTTGGCGTACCCTTATGAATCAACAGGTGATGGATTCCAACTATACAACGAACCTACCGGCAAACGCCCGGTCACCTTTAGCCGGCCTAGTATATTAAAAAATTCAATATCTTCCTCCTCTTCAATAGAAACATCAAGCTCTGGAGTCTCTTCGACACTCCAAGCAGATTTGTTGGCAGATGATGAAAGGCGAGCCTCGGAGTTCAAGCTTTTTAGAGACTTCCCCAATACGGGAGGGGCGGAACCTTCTTACCCCTTAAAAAAAGATCCCGTTCCAGTTCAGGTGGCAGATAATCCCTTAGACTCACCTGCTTCGAGCCGACAAGAGTATGGATTTCCCGAATATTCTCCAAAGTCAACACATGGCTCTAATCACCGTTCTCATAGCCAAACTGATTTTCAAATACCATCTAATCTATTTGATGACGAGGATGGAGGATCGGGTTCCTCTTCGCTCCTGCGTGAGCAACTTCAACGAGATAGAGAGCTCGCAGAAATGATATCTGCAGGCTTAGACCCAGATGTGGATCGCGAAACTTTTGAGCTGATAAAAAGCCTATCACAGGATTCACCTCAAGATTTCAACCAACTTCTAGATCAAGAAGCTGAAAGAGAGGCACTGCTCGCTGAGCTTACTCGCCCCGCACCCCCAGATTTGCACGTTTTACAAGATTGGGAATTGGCCATGCAGTTGGCTGAGGGCTCACCACAAGATATGGAAGAGCACATGAGACAGATTCGGGAGCAGGAGGAGTTCGCGCGCCTTGAGCAGGAAGCCTGGGATGAGGATATCAGAAAGATGCAAAGAGAAGAAATTGCGAGGCTAGAAGAGGAAGAGCGGAGAGAGCGCATGGCAGACTGTACTGCATGTTCGGAAGAGGGCGAAAAAATAAGGATGGCAATGTTGCCTTGTGATCATGGTTACTGTTCGACTTGTATAAGGGGTAAGACCCTTTCATCCCACAATATTGTCTTCTTTGTCCGAGATTCAACGTTGCTGATATTTGGGGAAATAGTTGCTTTTGAGGGTGCATTGAAGGAGAAGAAACCGTTCAGATGCTGTGATCAAGTGCCCATAGATTCTGTCACGGCTCATTTCCCTCAGCACTTCATCAGAGATTATAACGATCTCATGCTTGAACTTAATACTCAGAACCCTCTCTACTGTGCGGCGAGAAATTGTTCGAAATTCATCCCTCCCACCAGCATACGGGGCGATACGGGCACATGCCGTACTTGTAATAGTAATACTTGCCGACATTGCCGAGCTCCTGCGCATGCCGGTATTTGTTCAGAGGATGAAGACTCAACTGCGGTTCTTGGTTTAGCAAAAGAGAAAGGGTGGAAAGCCTGTCCGGGTTGTAAAAATATGATTGAGAGGGTTGACGGTTGTTTACATATGACATGTACCAGATGTCCCAACCGTACGGAGTTTTGTTACAACTGTGGACAATTATATAGCCAGTGTCCTGGCACTTGCAGAAGATGAAACTGGTTAAAATACTGTAGATAGCCGATGTATATAGTTTTTATTTTGTCAAATTTTGGCTAGTTATACCTAATTTTGTCACTCCAAGGTCATAAACATGCAACTACTATGTATTATTAAGGGCCCCAAAAGCACTATTATTCAAGGTTACAGGTTTTGAGTAATCCACTCTCCACATAGGTAAATTATATGCCCAGGGGATGTATATCAAACCTCACAAGTTTCTACATGGACACACGCCTAGCTAGCCTTCTTTTATTTTCTCAAGAAACAATACGTAACTTTAAATAGTTAGCTGGGGTTAGTCAACTTATCGGTTGTCGCTAGCTGAATTAGGGCCCGTTTGGGCAACCTATGCTGTTCGTGCAATTGAATAATCCAACATCCGATTATCACAATAATCCGCCACCTTTAGAGGTAAGTTATTCCCACACAACACAGATATCCTGAGAGCCCGACGCTATTTCAGCGTTATCTGAACACGTAGATTATCCACTGATTATGAGTATTACGATTATCATTTTTTCGCGACCTGATCATCCAGTCTAACCCTAACTAACCCTAACAAACCCTAACTAACAATAATCCCTTTAATTGCTATCTTTAATTTTGTTGATATTTTATATCCCTGCAAGAAAAGTGTCAGACAACGTGGCCGAGTGGTTAAGGCGACAGACTCGAATTTGCAGTTCTTGTTATCTGTTGGGTTCGCCCGCATAGGTTCAAATCCTGTCGTTGTCGATTACTTTTTTTTTTCCGGTTCTGACCCCCCGATGTGTCCAACTACTATTTTTACGATATTACTACTTTAGAGGTCATTTCTTCCTTATTGGTACATTTGAACGACCATGGTAGAAAGGATCTCAGGCACAAGGCTGTTTAAATCTAATAGATTTTTTTTTGTCGCGCCGGTGCCGTTGTTTTATGACTGTGAATTAGTATATACTAGATCTCCAGGTAGCCTTTATGAGGCTTTCAAATTATTTAAATCTCAAACATTAACAAAGTGGTGGCACTAAGCTAGGCCTTCGGTCTGTACTTCATGGTGCTTCCCAATACATAAAAATACACAGCTCAGCCATAAAGCCTTGGTAGGATCGGTCCTCATAAAAAGTCGGCCGCTCTGCGGTCTATAGCTTGAGATTTTTTCTTCTGGTCGAGGTATTCTGTAACAGTATTATGGCAATCACCAATCACAGCCTAAAGATTTTATTCCCGTTACCTATAGCCATAAAACGACTGCGGGGCCCGATACATGCCATAACTCACCTTTACTTTCCATATGACGGTAAGGAGATCGCAAGCCTTGTATATGGACCTGACATTTTCCGGAAATGGCCTCAGTTCACCAGATCTTAGGTAGAACAAATTGTGACCGACACAAGACATGTAAAGAACTTGGGTGAAGCGACCTAAATTTAGAGTTAGACATCGAAAACCGTGTAAAGAATGTGATGTATATATAAACTTACCCTCGTGTAAGACACCAGCTACAACCAGCTTTTTGACAGTTTCAGGGTCGTAATCGACGATCTTTTTGAGGTTATTCAAAATGGCGCGGCACCCAGCGAGTAATTTAGTGAGATCTTTATCTCTTTTTCCTTCATTGGATGTCTTAGAGTCTGAGCTTGACGACACCTCAACTACAGCGTATTCAAGGTGGTGACTGTGGTATTGCCACCTTGTCTGCACAATTCCGTCGTAACGCACGTAAGGAGAGATGAAAGGGTCGGGGTCACTGGTGTGTGCTGCCAGTATGATCTCTTTACTGTTAGGGAGATTAGCCAGAAGACCCATGGTCGAGGTGAGGATGCAGTTTACCGTTGCATAAATAGACCAAGATGAGCAAGGCGGAGAATACAAGCATCCATCACATGAGCGTACAGACTATCCCATACTCCTTCTTTCAAACCACGATAGTCCAATAAATTCGAGGTCTGTGTGAGTAAGAAGAGACTGAAATAGATGATAAGAATCAATACGCAACTTTGGGGCGAGATCTAGTCTTGTTTACTGGGCTATAATAATCACTTACGTGTGTTCCATAACATTGTCAATCCACCGCTTGTCTGAATACTCGGGTTTGCTCTTATCCCATCCACTCTCAGAGGAATAGGCGTTCTCTATGCAATCGTCTGTGGTAGTGCACTGTCGGAAATTAGGATTTAGGGCTGTGCTCTGGCGACTCAAGGAGTAGTGTTACCTTTGTATAGCTTGTGATGTGGTCGGCAAGCGAACAAGGGAGTTGGGGTATGGGTGGTGATTCATCGACAATTTGTTTCCATTGATCATCACCAAGTAAATCTCTAAATGCTTTATCGTGGGCGTCAATGATTGACAACGAAGGTAGGTTCAGTTGGTCAATATCTGAGAACTCTTTCGCATAGTCCCGTGCTATATCTTCCAAAAACACACCACCTACAAGTGGAAATTTACTATCCATGCTCTGGCTGGGTTCAAGCTCGGGTGTCGATGTCACGGCTTCCGATATGGTACTCTCATCCTCTTCATTCTAATGGATATAACATTTATTTCGTTAGAACTACAAAATAATTCAAGAGGTAATTGTGGAACTACGTTTTGCTCCCCTTCTACCTCGGTTTCCTTTTCGAGAGGCTTATACCCAGCATGTGACTGAGGGAATGAGTTCAGCGTGCCAACGTTCCCGCGGACAATGGTCCCATTATTATTTTGGTGGATAACCACCTGTGGTTTAGAGACGCGCTTCTGACGCCGTCCAGTTAAGCGATTCTTATCCCAACAGCGGGAACGAGCTTTGTCCGATATACGACCCTAGTAGAGAAAATGAGTTAATAAAACCAATACCCCTCCCACCGAATGAACAGACCCCCAGTAGGTGGTCTGAGATTCAGTGGGACCACTGGAACTTGAAGCAGACACCCATTAGGTAATCTGTGGTCCAGTGGTCCACCGGGACGCGGAGCAGACACCCAGTAGGTAATCTGTGGCCCGGTGGGAGCCGACGGCGAAACAGACGCCCAGTAGGTAATCTGTGGCCCGGTTGCGTCAAGTAAGGGCATTGGCTTTCCTATGAAACTGATTTAAAAGGTGGAGGCGAGGAGTTACTTACCCCCCGACTATACTTAGTTATAAGTAACTTGGCCTTCGATAGTATGGCTGCATCCTTTGTGTTGGCGACGATGTGGTTGAGGGAAGCAAGATAGTGGTCCACGACTTTGTTGAAGCTGAAAGGAGTTTTATGTTTACGCGAGCTTTGGTACTCCTCTCCCAAAAACGCCACCAGATCCCAATCGATGGGGACTTGTGAAAGAAAGTCCTCATCAATGACGACTAGGGGGGGGGCGTGTCAGCGAAGCTCAGGAAGGTGCGTGATATCGCGATGGTAATTACCCGGCATAGTTCTGGTGTTGAGTTTGGTGTGTAAGGAGGATGGGTGAAGTGGGGAATCTTGATGCATGCGCTAGGCTTGTATGATCTGACAAAAAAGAGGGGGCTGGGGTACGTGCCAAGGCACCAACCATGCTCTTTCCTACCATGCCAAGACATAAATATCGAATGCCAAGAAACTAAGAATATCTGGCTTGGCGGGGCCCTACGTGAGTCCGGTAACTCGTGATAGTTGGACGACTCCGTCAAACCCATAGTTTTTGCTGAGTGTAATTTGTGTCAATTTCATAAGTTCCCGAGCAGGTCTAATGATATAGACCATGGGAACAAAAAGATAATTGACTGCCGTGCCCAAGGGGGGCAGTTTTTAAAGGACCATCTTCTATACAACTTGCGCTTGTATACCACCCCAATTCACCTTTCTCAATCTGACTCAGCCACCATCAGCTACAGATCATGGTTGGGGGGTAAACAGGCCGGACGAAAGTATGGGGCAAATAATGCCTCAAGCCCGTCTATAAACATGCCCCAATTCATCATCCAGCCCTTGATAATTCCCAAAATCCACCATACAGTATGTATCCCACTGACCACGTTCACGGCAATCACCGTGAACACCCAGTCTGAGAACTTCTTTCTCTCGCCAAAAAACCGCCAATCCATATCTTTAGTGGAGCCGTGTATGATTTGGTTGCCAAGCTTCGTCCAGAAATTGCAATAAAATACTGTCAGAAATGAGAGAAGTAAGCTCTCTACAATCAGCCGTTTCTGATCCCACACTGACAGGGATTCGGAGACAGAGTTCAGAAGGACCAATTCAATAAGCACAGCTGCCGAGTTAAAGCTATTGAGGATCAACTCTAGCCTACCGGCTGGATGGTGTGATGGGAGTATGAGAAGAAAATATAGTAGTGTGCTTGCTAACGGGAGGACCATGGTGATAGTATAAAATGTGTGGAATGAAAATCGATTCCAGCCACTTTGGCCACTCGGAAAGCTAGTGAGGCGGAAAAGCCAGCCGTTTAATGCCTCTTGAGGGGTGGGCGGTAGATCAGCTGGATATGAGTTGTAACGACAGCACGCATGTGCATATGGAAGACGACAATGGTCTCTTGCGATAGTACAAAGATACATCCAGTGCTGCAAATTTAAACCAAAGATTAAACAAGAAAAATTTGAGGAAAAGAATAAACTCACCGAGGTCAACCACAGATAGATACACTGTCCTATCCATACGAGGTTCATCAGCCGGAATGCAATTATTTTTCCACGGCCGGCGAGAATCTCAAGCACGAGATATAAAGACAGAAAGACCGTCATAATGAAGGCTAGGAAAAAGCGAACGAAGAAGATATTTTTTCTGGATATACTCCATGGCGATTCAACGACTCTCAAGAATAGATCTGAATCTGTGGGTGGGACATGATCTACCACCTGACCGAGTAATGGAGTGCTGTCGTTCATTACTCTCGAACAGGCACTGACCAAGTGAGGATAGGAGATCCTGTGGTTACTTTGGTGCTTGAGGGAAGGGGAATATACTTCATGTAGTTCCACAATAAAGCCACGTATATTTCTATATACCTGGAATTTTGCACTACGTCTTAGGTATGTCCTATTTGCCTAATTTTCATGCTAGAGGTGTGTAGACGACTAGAATACCGATAGGCGTCTCTTATCAATAATACATGAGTACATGTACTAGGGTGTTGCAAAAAGTGATCAGAATCTGATAAGACAAACACACGCATTCACTACATGTACTTATCAGATTCTGATCACTTAACCACACACCTGAGTATGTACTTACAAAGTTTTGCTGAATTCTCTGAATCACGATAAATCACTCGCGTCTAAATACGCCTCGGTAAAGTAGATTGTTTCAAGTGCGCAACCATAGATAAAATCGCAACCGTTGATATAAAAAAAGACCATCTAGTAATACATCATGCCTCCGAAATTGATATTACCGGGCCTGACTGGTAACTTCGAGCCTCGACCGTTCGCCCCTTCAACAGATCAATAACTCCTCTATGCCCTTTTAACATCGCAAAATGCAACAAACTTTTTCCATCTGCATGGGTGATATCAATAGTAGCTCCATAGTCTAGGAGCCTTCGGACAACAACCTCATTACCACGAGTGACGGCAAAGTGAAGTGGTGTCTGTCCGTAGCTGGTCTTAGCAGTGACATCGGCCCCCCTGTCGAGCAGCAGCTGTACCACTGGGTTGTGTCCATGGCCCACGGCTTGATGAAGTGCAGAGTGGCCTTGAGCGGTTTGAATAGAAACGTCGGCACCACTTTTCAGCAATAGCTCCACCACCCCTTCATGCCCACGAATAGCCGCTAGGTGCAACGCCGTCTGGCCATCGCTCGTTTGGCAGGTAATATCAGCACCGTTCCCCAGAAGAACCTCGACTGTGGACTCTTGGGCATGTGCTGCTGCCCTGTGTAGTGCTGTATGTCCATCACAGTCTATCGAAGTGATATCGGCGCCATTTTCTAACAATATTGTTATGATAGCATCGTATCCGTGAATCGCTGCCGTATGGAGTGCTGTCTGCTGGTTTTTATCAAGTGCATCAACATCAGCACTGTTTTCTAATAGTGCTTCGATGGCCCTCTCGAGTCCATGTCGTACTGCCCAGTGCAGTACCGTTTTTCCATCAACCTCTCCGGCAATGGATATATCGGCGTTTTGTTCGAGTAAAAAGAGAATCATCGTCTCGGAGCCGTAACGGCACGCCCAGTAAAGGGAAGTCTGTCCTCTTCGGTCTTGGGCATCGATAGAAGCACCCCTATCCAAAAGCACTGCAGCCACTGAGGGGTTCCCATACTGAGCTGCTACATGAAGAGGTGTTCCGCCAGTGTACATGTTATCTTGGGCTGTATCAGGGTCCGCACCAGCTTCGAGGAGTAGGCCCGCAATCTCGGCATGCCCATACTTCGCAGCCCAGTGGAGTGGAGTGTCTCCATGAACATCCTTTCCAGTGACATCGACATTCCGGTCCAGCAGAAGTTTGACGACACTCTTGCTACCATTCTTGACGGCTCGGTGGAGGACTTTACCAGGGCTATTGTAGACTTGATCTTGGAAATTGATGTTTGCACCCCCCTCTAGTGCAAAACAAGCGAGGCTTTCATTGCCATGATCCACCGCCCAAGTGAGTGCAATGATGCAATTGTTTTCCTGGATGGCCCTTTGGTTGAGGAGCGGGGTAAGGATAAGAGTATGGCGTCGATTCGTTCGAAGGAGGGAGTTGAGATCCTTAAGGCTGAGTCTTTCTGAAAGGAGCTTGAGAATCTCATTTTTGAGGCCGAGAGATGTCATTTTGCTAATGAAGATGAATGCTTTGCGGGCTTGGGTTTGAGGAGACTTGGAATGAATGTATAGTTGGGGAGTTGAATGCCAGGTTTTGATCTAATCGTCTAGGCATTGTATAGTATTTCCGGTAACAGTTGATTGGTGATAGATTTGCTCCGATAAATTTTTTTATGTGCATCTATTCCCCAGTCACTCGGTACATGTATTCACCATTCCCTCGGGAGGGAGATCCGAGACGGTGGGTGGTAAGAGCTCGCATGAGAGTCTTCTACCCGAACCTTTTTTTCCCTTTTGCGAGCCACCCTCTGCCATATAAGACTTCCCGAGCTTGTTTCATGGATGGAGGCACACAGTGTGGCTGATTTCCGGTGTCAGATTTTTAGTATCTTAAGTGAGAAGCAAGGCACATCTTCAAACAAGAAAGCCTCATAGAATTAAATCAATAAATTATATCTATTTTGTTGATATGTAGATCTATAGAGTCATAGATCCCGTGTGCAGTGAGTGGATTCCACATAATCACATCATGTCACTCGCAATAGAGAAAAATACAAGTCTCGACCAGACTTGATTGTTTGGTTAATTGGTTCATTAGGTACATACATAAGTCTCAGACAGGTCATTCAGGTGCTACATGTACATATACTCGTGGTTTGATGGTCTCAAGCTATATGCATGCCGTGAATGGTGTATTCATGCAAAGATATACAGCTTAATTGAATAGTGAAATATCACCTCTTGGCCTTCTTCTTCCACAGTGACTCACAATAGTTTCTCAAAGTCTATGGAAGTATCAATTCATACACACGTACGTAGTCCCCAAAAGCACAGGATATATGGACTTTACTAACTAGCGGGGAGCACATGTTTGTTGTGCAACAAAGCGTCGATATCATTGGCTAGAAACATGTGGCGGAAAAGCACATATATGTGGTAGACAGTACGGGCACAAACAGGGGTGCTTAAGTTGTAACAAGTCAATTAAAGTCGCTTTATGTCTTCTGTGTCATTTATTCTAGATACAGCTCGATGACGTCGCCGATAGCTAAGGTAAGAAGAAAAAATTGATATATTTACTGGACATCGTTATTTATGTCTCAACATATATCGTTCTGAAACAACGCTGTAAATGCTAGCTACCTAGTTGCTAATGGCTCTCTTGCCATAAACCCTTAACCTTTTTACTCCGCCATCTGGAATGATGACCATCTTTACATGTGTCACGACACTGCCTGATACACTCTTCAGCATTGTTGAAGGAAAAGCGTGCTCTTTGTCTGCTTCGCATGGATGTGCATCGACGATTTTTTGCCACTCGGGCGCGCTCGCGGATACAATATGATCGGACCCAGCATCTATCGCGTAAATCTCGACGGTCTGAGGAAAGTTACCGCGGAAATGAAGTGTATCAACTACAATTTCTTCGATATACCCTGGAGCACCCTTTTCAGATGGGCAAAAAGAACAGTCAGTTTACACCTCAAGGACTACTTTAGAGAAAAAAAAAACCTTCGGGAATCAAGTGTTAGGCAAAACTTACGAGCTTTACTATTACCCAGTCTACATGTCCCGCCTCTCTACTACGTTTGGTCTCCCAACCATCACCCATATCCTTACCCCTACCTGGGAGCAACAAGTTGTCTTTAGTACCATAGTGCTGATCACTGCAGGAGACTGCTAGTCCCCCAGATGAAACATGAGCAAGGTCGATTATTGACTCTGGGTCGGATGGAAACACGGGTACAGCGTTTCCATAAAGGCGGAAACGAGCTATCCCTATAAATTTATGTCAACCTTATTGTGTTGCGCTAGACGCAGATTAAGATTAACGAACCTCCATCTGGATACATGTTCAACCTTACGTGGGAATAGGCCTTTTTTGTCGGTTCATCTAGCTTCCAAAAGTGTCTCTGAGACGGGCCTGTCTCCTGTTTTGAGAGGATCTCTTCCCACTGGAAACCGGTGTCAGTTACAAACCAACTACCATGAATAGGCTTTACATAAGAAATAAATGTCTAACCGCAGTGTCTGCATCAGGATGGCTACCATCAAGAAATGTGCCCTCGACTGAAATTGCCGGCGCATGGTTGCCGTTGAAATAACTCGTGTCGATTTCAACCCCAACCACAGTTCCGCTCGCAACTCCGAGCTATAGATATTATTATAAGTTCTAGAATCCAAATAAAACCACATTTGTCCTCGCCAGATTTACCTTTATTACCACCCAGTCTGCCGGCTGCTTGTTATGCCTCCTGGTCTCCCACCTACGTTTTAACTGAGTCAGATGAGGAATTCCTTTGGTATTTTAAGCCCAAGGTTGGGGGGGGGGGGGGGGAATACCCATCATACCACGCCCCCGTTGGGACAAAAACTCCGGGTTTATGGATAGGCACCGCTGGATTGATTAGATTCTCTGCATCTGCGAAAAACTGGTCGCTGAATTCGAGTACTTGGCCACCGAGTGCTGCACTAATGAGGTCTATGTCGCAGGTATTCTTGTTAGCTAGCTATATATTTGGGACATGGCACATAAGTGGTCTCGTGACCAGCAAAACCGAGTTCCTACCAATGCTAGAAGACCCAAAAGTCTCTTGAACCTGAGATATATCGATACGTTGAGGCATTGTTTGCTTAATTGTGTACTTTTTTGTATGACAGGAGGTGGTGAGGAGGGGCTGTGGTGGGTGAAGATATAGATACGGTATTGGTTAACTGCTTATCGGCTGTTCCCGCGAGTCGGGTCCTGCCGCTTAGAGCAGAATACCTAACTAGCGTATCTCACTGCCACGCGAGGCTTTATGCTACTATTTCTTGATACATCCCTACTGCTCTACAGATGGTAAACCTCTCACTCTCTCACACCGCATATTCTATGCTACAGTTTGGCTTAAGGTAATCGATATACCATATACCATATACCCGAATCCTAATCCAAGTATTTTTTATGTATCAATAACTGAAACAAAACGGTTAGGTATGGTGAGAAACGCATAAAGTTATGCTGGTATTTTTATCTACACTACCGAGCCTAGGCCTCCTTATAATAATAATACAAGTAGGTGTATGTATACTAACCATAAGGCCGAGACTCTACGAATAGGACTCTAAAGCAGATGCACAACCCCTAGGCCTTACTTAGCCTAGATGTGAGACGTGCAGATTTCCGGGCTTCCTAACATAGCAAGGCCTTAACCACTAATTATTGTCACTAAGCCACACGTTTCTACTGTGGAAAAGTGACTTTGCCACTCAAGCAAGGGTACTCTATTACGCCCGGAATTTCCACGGCTGCAGGCCAAGGGTAGAGTACAATCAAATGCTGACTCATAGTACATTTACTTGTGCCTCGACACTTCCAGATCTTCCATAGTTTTCTATTGATTGGATATACATTAAATTGTTCAATATTTGAAATTACGGCATTAAATTCTGTCACTCGAACCTGCTCCCCTTGATAGGGTCTGTCTTGGCGGGTGCAGCATACATGTAGCTACTAGGTATCTACATGGAAACCGGCACGTAACTATCGGGAAAGGCCGAAATATCGGGACAATGAGATAACAGGACTCTTCCGCTGAGGGATTGATTTTGAGTTCCGTATCGAGGTCTCAAGCCCAGTAAAGATCATCGATGCTGGCCAGAACAGTAAAAGTATAGAGAGCCCCTCCGTTAAGTTCATCATATAGCCTATGAAATGTGGGATTTATTGTTTCTGCGCAGTCATAGGAGACTATCCCTCAAGGAGAGTAAAATTAACATTAATTAGCTCACCATTGTAGTGTGCTGATGAGCGTAAGACAAAAAAAATAACCATAGCGTTGGCACAAATTATGTGTTTTCCAGCAATTATGATAATTACTGCAAGCATAAACAATAATACAACAGCTTCATCTATTCACACGTTAGGAAACAAAGGAATTCGCAAAATCCATAGACCCCCCCCCCCCCCCAAGAAAAGACAAAAGAGATGCATAATGTACCTGATCTTCCATTCCAAAGTGTCATTTTCTGGGGTCTAGAAGTTCTTTCTCTCGCTCCGAAGGTCCTATATAATTAAGCCAAGATCTCAATCAATCGTCAAACACATAATCTTCGCACGAGGCGGGCGTTTTGTAGCTTGTAGTCTCTCGTTATAGTTATCATTACGCTTTAGTTTCCGGACTGCCCGAATCTTGAGTCTTTGTCCAAACTTTCTTAATGTGAAGACCGTACGTTGAGCCATTATATTAGTCTTTTCTTTGGGCGTTAATTTCATATTCTTAGCCTCCCATTCCTCAATGAATCCACTCAGTAAGATAGATAGCTCTCGATCTGACATAGAATAGTCGATAACCCAACTATCAGGACATTTCCACGCCATGCTAATCGCAGGGCCGAATCTGACGATAATATCCCATTGACCAACGCATTTGAGGCATATACAATAAAAGCCCCAAAAATTCCAAATCCAGGCACGCCTCTCTACGACATTGTCCTCAAGCCTCATCTCTTTAGCAAGATTAGGGGGTTGGGATAATGTTCTTCTTGCCCTTTCTGGGGCTGGTTTATTGAGCCATTGAGAAACCAAGTAACACCTCGTGAGCTCTTCACCCGCCTTGATATCTCTGTATGCATAGAGCCGGATCCGTTTAACATTCGTACATGGGTCATGTTCCTCGATTTGGAACATGTTTGGTATGCAGCTGTGGTTGATTGTCATGAATGTTTTGCCTATGCCGCTACTCCAAACATCGTTATCAAAGCATATCGAGAGGATAGGCTGCCCGCGGTGTATATTTTGCCTTGCAAATAAACCGTATCCAGCATCTGTCTTGGTGTGCAGCTTTCCCCAACATTTTCCCCAACACTTTCCCCAATCCATTTCGACAGGTAGTTTGTGAAAGAAATGATCAGTGGATATCCGTATGTGCCTCCCTGCGGCCTTACTTGCCTGTGTAGGGGCCCAAGATGAAGAGGAAACGGTATACTCAGTTGAGTGAATATGGCTAGCTTTGGTATGCACACGCCCTAGGCAACTAGATTAGGAGATATAGAGGATTAAAACCTTTTATCTGAGAACGAAGGTGCTTAACTAAATGTGATTAATGGTTCATGAAAGATGTATTGGTGAGGTTAGGGGTTGATGGTTGGTAGCGTCGACGTTAGTTACATGTAGTGTCATGGGGTGGCCAAAGCTTGCTCGTAACATCTAGTGAAAGGTCACTCAGTTTTAACAAACACCATGGCAACAATGACAATTGGTTGCGTGCCTACATTGTATCACTCCAATACACCCTGCTCGAGTGTAACTTATATACCTATGTACATGTATGTAATACCATATGACCAGCCTACTGGTTCACCTACGTACATAATATACATGTATCTACATAAATCCAATGATCGAAACCAGGGGTCAACATTAACGGCCACACCACGGGACCACTATATCTACATGTACATGTATATACACATTTTTGCCGGGTCATGTACTCACGTAGGTATCAGAAGAGTGGTTTATTAAAAAGTTTCGGGGTCAACCTCAGGTCACGAGGGCTTGTCGAGTGATTTCTGGTGACTAAGAGTCATGCACCTGCCGGGTATCCGGAAAAGCATCCATCCTCTAGATACATGTACTTACATACATGTATATTGATTTTTATACATAATATACATGTATTCTTATAAGCTTAAAAGGTCCGTCTACAGAGACGGCGGTTTACGACTTTGTGGCCTAACTACATGTACTCTCAGAAAAGGACCGGAGATACATATCATGCATGATAGGATACCATCCTTCAAATTATGATATATGTATCTACGAGTCGCACGGCGTCATCGCCTCATATTTTATAAAGGCACACATGATGAGCATCTAGGGTTAACGCTCTAGAGCACTCTACATGTGCATGTAGGTACGTGTATGTACTTTCATGCACGACTGGAGATCTAGACAAAAACAAAAATCTCTATGCAAAACAATACTTACTTTTCCTGGTGCCGTCGATCTATGAACAGTCATATTCTCTATCCCAAATCCCGGAACAGACCATGGATGTGTGCAACTCAGCTTTGCAGTATCATAGACGTCATGTATGTATACATGTATGTACCGGTACCATCGAACGGATCCATAAGAGTTCTAGCCGTCAGTAAGCGAACCGTAGGAACTTTACTTTTTGATGCATATTCTCACAGCAACTATACATTGTAGGGCCGGCAGCGCGGGTGTCGCGCACAAATCTGCATGATGTAGGAAAGGGTCTCTGCGCTAAATCTGATGCTCTTCGAATTACATCCCTGTGGCATCGCAACTTCACATCTGCTAGTGGTGTGACGAGAATTAAGGTGTGGAAGAACGCCTTGTAATGGGGTTTTTAACAAGGAGCTTCTAAGCCAAGTTCGCTTATCGTGCATAATAAATTACTACATGTAACTGGGTATAGCGGACGGTACCGGCCTTTCGAGGGATGAGTTCTTCTTGAATCGATGGTTAGGAGAGCATGTATTAGTAGATACACGAAACAGGAAGTCTCGTGAAGACTTTGGTACATACAGCTGTTCCCTAACTGAGGTACCGTAATTTTGTACAACTACATGTACTCTAGTTTTACGGCTTATTCCGCATCACATTATGACCGGTGAAACGCCATTCTCCATACCATAGCTTACTGATTACTATTGTGGGAAACAATTTTTTATAATTTCGGTTCCGACAAAAAGCAATGCCCTTGGGTGTAAAAAGCTTATCCTACAATCGGGCCAATAAAAATCCACAAAAATAAAAATCGAGTTGCAATCATGAGAAACTTGAAACACACATGCTGTATTGCGGTAATTTATATTGGTGGATGAAATGCTTGTTCTTAAGCTTGTGTTAGTTGCATCGTGAGGTGAGACCAGTATTGCAGGTGAAGGCATAAAGGATCTAAAGGGTTAAGCAACTACATAATATGTACAAGTATGTAGGAGCTGTTACTGATGATCACGATCATCTCGAATGATACCCCATACTCTAGCTCTACCCAAGTAAATATCAACACCTGATGCCGACGACCCGAGAATGTCTGTTACCAGGAGCCAGAAAGTTGGTAATACTTGGGTACATCTAGTTAACGGAGGGATCACGCCGCGCTGATGGAGAACTATGGGGAAAGCCATAGGTAGTGGGAACTGACTGGGTTCAAAGTTCGAAAGAGGTTTCTTGGGCCCATGTGGGAGAGAGATTAAGTTCAGGTGCGGGATTTATTTGCCATTCGCTCTGGTGATGTCTGTGATGAGTTAATCTGCATTTCTGTACCCCTACTACACATGTCTAATGCGAAGATGTGCACACTAATTTACCTGCTCTACTCTACACTGGGCAAAGTAAATATAAGAGGTCATGCACTGACACATACCTCCCACCTATCACGTTTGAATACTCTGCAAGATCTGATACATTTTATTATTGAAGCTTTCAGTTGGTGGGTAGTAGGATTTGTGATACTCTTTGCTAATAATCATATTGTTGGTAGATCTATCTAGAATTTAGTGGAGTTACGCGAAAATACTTGGTAACGGCAAGGCTCAATGTGCAAAGACCTAAAATCTGGAGACGCTGAAATCTATCTCAATACGTCGAAAGAGCTGAGACTCTACACTGGATCAATGCTCTGCTCGAATCCGGTTGTATATCTGCTAACATAATACTTTTTTTGACAGGCCTTGCCGATTTATCGCAGCAACATAAAGAGGGATAATCAGGGTGCATGTTGATATTTGTTAAACAGCAAAGAAGACCGAGCGGGCAAGTGGGCGGGCAGGAGTTACATACATGTATGCATGCAGTTGCAAAACCCCGGTATCGTACCTCTCCACCTTCGTCATCAACGCTCTAACTTAGCGCGGAACACCTTCTGTTGATTGTTCGCGCGTTCCAGAAGTCAGAGGAACAATAGGACGTTGAAATCGAGAGAAATCAATAAATCGAAGTCACAAGTCAGCCGCCACTGCAGAACAGCCGCCCACCGAAACATCTGCCCTGCCCTTCCCTTATTCTTTGATTTGTACCCAACCGGAAGCCGGGCAGCCCGTTGAAACCTATCTGTATGTATCTGTCTTCTATCTGCAGTACACCAACCGACTTACTTACTCACGAAGTGCTCACTAATAAGTAGAGCAGAGTACCCCTCATCCTCGCCATCTCTACTCCTCCTCCTTCTACTTCTACTTTCACTTCCTACTCCCACTTCCCACTTCTCACTCCTACTCCTACTCCTTATCATAATTCTTCTCTGTCATCCTCTTCCTTACGTCTTATCTTTATCGGGGTGACCTCACCTGGTCTCCTTTCTCCGCCGATTCACCTCCGTGGATCGTTATCTGCCAGTTGAACTGGTGGTGGTGGCGACATATCACTTTTCACTGTAAGTCGAACTCACCTTCTGTGCAGATTTTTTGTTTCTCTCTTTCTTCCGTTGAAGATATAGTTTTGAATCTGGGATTCTGTACTGGGGCTGGGACTCTCACTGGTGTTGTTGCCTGTCGTTGTTTTTTTTTTTTTTTTTTTTTTTTTTTTTTTGTTAGTCTGCCTTTTTTGTCTGGTACTTTTTTATTGTGGGCCCCAAGTGGCGGGGAAAAGTGTATTTGAAATCTGATTTGAGGGCCAACGTGAATTTTGCGCCAGTCACACTTTCTAACCTACATAACCTCATAGGCTACCCTCTATCTCACCGCCTCTTTCTCTACCAGAGAACACTTCTGTGTTCAAAGTTACAGCCAGTAATCTAGTTGCGGCTCATAAGGGAAAAAGCCCCTGCATTTTACCCCTCAATCACCCGCGATCCTCCCAAATTCCAACGCAATGACGTCTGTCCTCTCATCCGTTGCACCCTCCCTGCAGAAACCGCCGCTTTCGCAAACTCATCCCTACACATGCAATGCCTGCCAGGTCGCCTTTCGTAACAATGACCAACAACGTACTCATTACCACACCGACTGGCAGTAAGTGGAATTTCTGAATCATTCTTCTTTCACCCAAGTTTGCATGTGCTGATTGTTATTGCGCGCCGCAGTCAATACAATGTGAAGCGCAAGGTTGCGTCGTTGCCACCGCTCTCTTCCGAGACATTTGCCGAGAAGGTGCTTAGTGCTCAGGCCAGCAACAGGTTGGAACGTGAGCGTGCGTCTTTTGAAAAAAATTGCTCGGCGTGCAATAAAGTTTACTACTCCCAAAATGCATATGCAAACCACCTTGGATCCATGAGACATAAGCAAAATACTTCATCAGGTTTGAACAATCTCCGCGCTGGCGGGAATGCGTTCAACGGCACAGGAAAGTCTGGGCGAGTCATTGATGACAAGGACGAAACTGCCAGCGTCGTTAGCAGTACCTTTTCATTGGGCGACCCTGTTGCAACCACTGTTGAGGTTGACGCTATCCAGAATCAATCACACAGGGATAAAGAGAGCGAGATTGCAGATGCTGAGTTTGCCAATGTTGTCAAGGGTCTGAAAATCTCGGATGATGCCCAAAAGAAGGACACCACCACCGCCCCATCAGGTGAAGAAGTCAAGGCGTCTGAGGAAGAGCCAACGGAACTTGCATTGGAGGCTTGTCTTTACTGCTCCTATGTCTCGCCTTCTCTAGAGCTCAACGTTTCTCACATGACAAAGGCCCACGGTCTTTTTATTCCCGAACGGTCTTTTCTGGTGGACCTGGAGGGCTTGATCCGCTATCTGGGTAAAAAGCTCCTTCTCGGAAACCAGTGCCTATACTGCAACAAAACGAAGGGGGGATTGGAAGGCGTGAGGACACATATGAAGGACAAGGGTCATACTATGCTTGGTTTTGAGAGCGAGGAACAGCAAGTGGAACTTGGCCAATTTTATGACTTCCGCAGCTCTTATAGTGATGCAGAAGAACACGAGGGTTCTGGAGATGAAGGGGAAACCGAGCCTAAACAAAGAGGCCTCAAGTCTAATTACATTGTTCGTAAAGAGGGGGAAGTTGATGATGAGTGGGAGGGTGTATCCGATGGTGGTTGGGAGACAGATTCTAGTGCGAGCTCCCTCGACTCGACAGAACTCTGCGCGGTCCCCATTGACCAGAATGGTCATTCCCACAAACATCATGGCAAATCTGAAAGGCACCATATGCAGGATGGGTGGCATAGCCATGCTCACTCTCGCGCGCATGTCCATGCTGTCTACCATGATGACTACGAACTGCATCTTCCATCTGGTCGCTCAGTTGGTCACCGCTCATTGAACCGCTATTATCGCCAGAACCTGAGGGATCACCCCTTGAACGATAAGGAAGTCCGTAGGATTGCGGATACGCCATACCCACGCTCAGGCGATGAAACAGAATTCGTATCGGATGACGAAGAGGATGGTGGCGTTGTTGTTGCTCTCGATAGCACTGCAACACCATCAAACAGACGAAGGTCCGCCAGGGAGGAGAAAAGATTGGCACTCATCAGCAGAGCCAATGGAGGATTGGGTATGCTTGGTGTCAGCGATGCCAAGAAGAAGGAGGTATCGACCATGGAAAAGAGAAGTCGGGACATGGACCAAAGAGGAAGGAAACGTTACGAATGGGGAACTGAGAAGAGATCAAACAAGCAAAAGCACTACAGGGACCCGTTACTGCAGTAGATGTGGGGGAGTCTTATGGTGGCTACTGGCATATTTTTCTTTCTTTCTCTCATGTGTCGCTCTTTACAGGATGGTGCTTATGAGATTGGCTGGTAATTGACGTTTGCTTTGGCTTCAAATGCGTGCAATATAATCAATCCCCTTGCATTTTTTTTGTGCTTTTATCCCTATTTCATCTACTTGAGCCTATGTGTTTTCTTCTCAAAGACTGCGAGCTTCTAGCTAGCATGAGTGGTGTTTTTATTTTATTTTTCTTTCCTTCTTTCCAAAAGTTTCAATGATCCCTGTGATGTGCAAGTTCATTCTTTTTTTTTTTTTGCTCTTTCTTGCCTGCATTTTACGGGTCTGATGATTGATGGATCATGATTCTGTATGCGTTTAGGGTGTTTCCCCTGTTTTGCATTTTTTTTTTCCCCTCTATTGGATTTGATGGTGTTTTCGGCTCGACCGGCGGCGTATATTGGGGGTTGTTCAGTGTTGGTAGTGGGGGGAGGGAGGGTCAAGGACTGGTGGTGAGGTGAATAAAGTCAATAATAGAGCGGCGTTTTTTTATTATTATTATTGAATAATAACTTTGATGATGGTAGAGAGGTGCCAAAGTAGGAGAGGAGAGGGTGGGGGAGGGGGAGGGGGGGCACATTCACGAAATATCACTCGGGGTCGCTGCCTGATTACCCTGTCTTGTCTCGCACCTGTCAAGTGCAATTAGAGGCATCACAATATGGACTACGCATATGTAACCAACCAACCACTGCACAGCGCAAAAACAAAAAAGCAGGATGTGTAGACAAAAAAACAAAGAAACAAATCAAAGCCAGCCAGCAAGCAAGCACGCGCAGTCGCATGAATGAAACCCCTCTCTTATCTTATCCCACCCCGCTCGAGGAGAAAGAAGAAAAGTGCGTATGTGCTGCAAGCAGAGTAAGTATATATCAGGCAGGCAGGTGAGTGGGAAATGTGGTTTGCTTGTGATTCTGGGAGAAGGTGTAGGAGGTAGGAAGAGGTAGGAAGAGGTATCTATGTAGGTGTATGAGATGCGTGGTGGGGCGGTCCCCGTCCCCGTCCCCGTCGGTGCGGAGGAGGAGGAGGAGTGGTTGGGAACCCTAACCCTGTATATAATAATGATGTTGAATGGATAGTGATCATTGACACTCACCGCCGCTTCACAAAACTACCTAAATGGTTTTATTTTTTATTTTTTTTCCCCTTTACCTACATGCTCTAATCTACTACTTACCGTCCCACATCTGGCGCACATTGAGGTTGACCCTCTTTCCCGCCATCCACCCATCCCAGTCCCCCCCCTCCCCTTCCCCTCCGCCGCCGCCTCCGCCGGGGAAGGAGTCAAGGGGGCGCGGACACGTGTCTGCCAGCACGCGCGGGACAGAGTGCCATGCCCAGCGGCTGGCCCCGCCCATGACGATGACGTCGCCCGAGCGCACGCGGAGCACCAGCACCGGCGGGGGGTCAGGGTCCTCTGTGGCGGCGGCGGGGGGAGGAGGAGGGAGGCCGATGGTGAAGAGGGCGTCGCACCCGATGGAGATGCTGACGAGCGCGGCGCGCGACGACTCCGACACGTCGCGGTGCGGCGCGAGCGTATCGCCCGGGGAGTAGAGGTTTGCGATTGCGGCCTGTGGCGTGATTGTTTCTGGCAGCTGTTGCGCACCCGGTCAGTTGGGGGGTGGGGTGGGGTGGGGTGGGTGGGGGTGTGTGGACGTACAAGCCCTGATATCAGCGCTGCCAGGTCGGCGGGGAAGGCGGGGTTGTCGGCCGGGTACTCCTTGCGCGTCCAGTCGTACTGGCCGCCGAGCGTGAGCCAGCGGAGCTTGCGGTCGAGCATGCGCTGGGCGGTGAGCGGCCTGTGGGTCGCTGGGTTGCGGGGCGGGAGCGGGGTCGTGCGCGGGAGGGCGAAGAAGCTGTGGTTGCGGTCGCTGTAGGGGAGGGTGTGGTGCGCGTGCAGGTTTGTGAGGTGCACGGGGTTGGAGAGGTGTGTGTGCAGGAGGGCGTGCAGGAGCGTGCGCTGCGTGGGCGCCGGGAGGAGCGACGGGATCATCTGTAGACCTGGAGAGAGAGGGCGGGTGAGAGAGGTTTGTGGAGCGGGGGTTGGGGGGGGGGGAGGTACCGGGAACGGAGTCGTGCTCGTAGATGGGCGTGTCCCCGGCTACCACCGCTTCATGGCCGGCGCCAACGGCGTCCCGGAAGGCGGTGAATGCCCGCTGGGCCCTCTCGGCCGGGACGTGGCCCACGAGCTTGAGCTGCGGTGGTGGTGCGCCGCTGCTGCTGCCGAAGTCGAGGATTGTGGGGTCGTGGGCGAGGGCCGCGAGGGGGAGCTTCTGGTAGGTTTTGTGGACGGCGCGGATGTGGGCGGGGGGGGTGTGGTGGGCGTGGGAGAGCGGTGGTGGGCGGGGGCGGGGGCGGGGGCGGGCATCGGTGGTTTGTGTGTGTGTGGTGGGAGAAGAGAAAAGGATTGAGGCTCAAGCACAGTTTCGCCAAGGGAGGACGAGTGATGGCGTGTGACTGCGGTGGGCACGTGAGTGGGAGAGTTACGCTGCTTACATAATCTACATTACAACTTACGCTGTGGGTTATGCGGAGGGATGTGTAAGTGCTCGTGTGCTCATTCTGCAGAGAGAGAGAGAGACTTTACCCAATTCCCTGCTTTGATCCAGGCCGCAGAGAAGACCGGCGCGGTCACCCATCAACGTTTGGAGATCTTTCTGTGCCAGTTGTGGATCGTCGCGTGTAGAGGCCGTCTTGAGACGCTTTCACGTGTGCATTGTTATCATACAGCAATCACAGTCGGCAGCTGCGGTGTCGGAAATGTCCACTTTGTCACCGCACATGTGGGGGGAAATCATGGAGAGAGTACATGTAGTACCTACAATATGTAGAGAGTCTTCTCGCTAGCCGAGGGGGGCAGACACGGGACAGAGAGTAACCCCGCCGGCAGATGTACCCAAGTACTTACATACATAGAAAAAGCTGTTATCCATCCACAAAGTAGGTAGAGTCCAGGGTTTAATTAAATTGCTTATCGGTTCAGCCTTACACATTCATTCCATTCAGGTTACCGTTACAGATGTTGTTGCTGCTGTTACGCGAGTGTAGCAGTAGAGTTGCCTTGGAATGTGGGTAGAGTTGCACTGCCTGTCTTTCTGTCAATTGCTTGTCTTTTAGACTTTTAGAGTACCTACAGACGAGGGGAGGGGGGCCAATCACAATGGTCGAAACTGGATAGGCAGAGGTCCTGGTGCTGCAGGTTCGTACGATCTCTCTCTCTCGCTTTCTGGTTGGGGACCCTGCAGCAGCCAGTGGGAGGGAGGGGAGGGGAGAGGGGGCTGAGACGAGCCAAAGATGGAAGAGAGTGAGAGGAAGGCTGGGGTGGGATGGGATGGGATGTATTTACACTGACTGCGCTCGCTGCTCATATGTAGAAGCTAATATACTTTACACACTTGCCATTTCTCGATTGACCGCCCTCTAGAACATCCAGAACATCCAAAGAGCGCTCTTTGGCGGGATAAATCCCAGGTTTTACACGGAAACTAGCTGCAGACAGGCCCCCTGTAAAGTACCTACAGCAATTAATATTTTACCCTTTTACTCTGCTGCTTATTTTTATTTTTATTTCTCCCTACAGCCCTTGGTCTAGTCTACAGGTATCACAGCGCTCAAGGTGCCTTTTACATACATCTTACCTGGCCTGGTTACGACGCCCCCCCTTTCGTTACAACCATCACAACCCTCTTCTTCATCTTCTTCTTCTTCTTCTCTACTATCTACTTCTTCTCCTTTTTCTGCCATCCCCCATCCCTGGAATCGATAACTGATCTTATTTCTCCTCCCCCCTCCTCCTTCCCCTTTTCCTCTCTCTCTCTCTCTCTCTCTCTCCCTCTTTCTCTCTCCTCCCCTTCCGGTCTTTACCTCGGTTTGGTTCTTCGTTCCTTTTTTTTTTTTTTTTTTTTTCGATATATTTTTTTCTCCTATCGATTCTTATCGAGACCGCCGCCAGCTTGGGATAATCTTGGGATAATCCCCCTCCACACCCCCCCAATCCCAGATGTGCTGCTGAGTATCTCGTCTTTCTCCTCCTCCACCCCCCTGAGCCTTCCTCGACATCTATCTTATCGCCAGCCAGCCAGCTCTCCTCCCCCCCGAGATAGTAATATTCGGCAATCTGGCTTCTATCAATAATTAATTGTTATTACCATCTTCTACTACTACCTACAGCCTACATACAGCCTATAACCTACAACCAACCACCAGCCCAGAAAGAAAAAGAAAGAAAAAAACCACCTCCAACAACTTCTATCTTACTCCTCGTCCTGCTTCTCCTACCGACGGGGAAGCAGCACTCTCAATTCAGCAAAAATTATGGACCGCACCGACCGCTCTTCGAAATGCAGCCGCTTCACATTGCTCCTGCGAAACTTGGCTATCGCCATGGTAGCTTACGTAGCTGTCGTCGAGATCATGTCACTCTACCAGACCGGGTCCATCTACCCTCTCGCAAAGAAGCGCAGACCGTCCGCCAGCGAGACCCCAAAGGACAACGGCCCACTCTCCGGCGGTGTCAACTGGCGACTGCGACCCCCGACGCTGGTCGCAAAGATCAACGACGCCTATCTGGGCCCGAGGCCACACGTCGACACATTTGCCAACTTTACCCGCCTCGTCGAGGCCTGCAGGGGCTCACTCAACGGCCTAGAGAAGATGAAGAACGTGCACGATTGCCTGCGCTACCTGGCGTACGAGGAGAAGGACTACTTTTTCGTCCCCCAGGACCCGCCGTCGAGGGCATTGCCAGGGTACCCGGCCATTGAGGCGGCCGCCACACCGACGAATGCGACGATTGGGGAGTGTCCGGGGCCCGTGCAGCTGTTTCACACGTACTGGACGGGGCCGTCGACGTGGCGGGTGGAACTGTTCATCAAGGCGTATCTGTACACGCAAAACATCCCGTGCAGCAGGCTCTACCTCTGGCTCGAGTCGGACGGGTTCCCGAGCGCGGTGCAGGACATGATGAGCGACAAGGGCTTTGCGCGCTTCCTGCCGCTGGTGGAACGTGGTGACATTGTGCTGAAGGCGTGGAGGTTCCCGTCCCGGATTCCGCTCCCTCGGGGCGCGGTTGAGGAGGATCCGGCATACGTGGGGTCCAAGCCCGTGCGCAGGGCGAACCCGGACGACCCAAGGAGCATCAAGAAAGAGGTCTATATTGCCGATGGGGTTGTGCGCGATGAGGACGGGGAAGAGTGGTTGGTGCTCACGGAGCGACAGATGACCTTTCTGCCGGTGGCGGTTTCGGACGCCGTGCGCTTCATTGTGTTGCACCTTTACGGCGGGGCGTACTTTGACATGGACGTGATGCTGCTGAGGGACCTGCGGCCACTTTTGCTGCCGCCGGACCACTCGTTTGCAGAGCGCTGGGCGGTGCACTCGCACCCGGGGGATTACAACACGGCCGTCATGTCGTTGGCTCCCAACACATCGCTCTCGTCGTACCTGGTGCGCGGCGGGATCCGGATGGGGCTGAACTTCCACCCCAGGATCATTGGACGCATGGCGTGGAAGGACGGGCGCAACGAGGAGTTTGTCATGTTTGAGACGGGCCTCTTTGACCCCATCTGGGGCGAGTTCAACTGGGGCCGCGAGGGCCGCTGCGCAATCCCGTGCTTCAAGGACTATGGCGTGGCGTTCCTGGGAGGCAAGAACGCGATCAGGGATGAATGGGAGAGCTACGATGGAGAGAGGCTCCCGCTGATTGAGCTTGAGGAGCCGAAGCATGAGTTGAAGAAGAGGAGGAGGAGGAGGAGGAGTACGGATAATGGCGAGCCTGCGTCGTCGCCGGATGAACCGGATGGCGTGGCGGCGGCGGCGGCGGCGGCGGCGGGGAAGGCAGGCGCGGATGGGACGTATGGCGGGAAGAGGTACTCGCTCAAGGACGACAAATATCCGCCCAATAACCGCACGCTAGAGAACTTCTTTAGGGGTGCGTGGAGCTATCATATCCATAACCAGGTTTGTCTTGTCCCCCCCCCCCCCATTCTCATACAATTTGGCTAATGATTGTGGTAGTGGAGTAAACATCCTCAGCCAAACTCGTGGTTCGACGTGGTCCAGAAGGCGCACGACGGGTTCCTGAGCGGGGAGCGCACAAATCCGTATGGTGAGAAGTGGACGGGACCGACGATGCTGCCGTATGATAGGTGGCCGGAGTTTGATTAATGATTTTTCCCCCTACTTTTGTGTGTTGGGGCTGGGTGTTTTTAAAAATGATTTTTTTTTTTTTAGTTATTGAATTAGCGTACTTGGGGGTTTTGTATTTTTTTTATTCTTTACTTTTACTTTGTGTGTGTGTGTGTGAGGGGTGGTTTGGATCGATGTTACTTAGCCAGAGCGAACGGGCAGGCGGGCGGGCGGTGGGCGTTATAACTCTGTTCTGCTTTTTTTCTTTTCTGCATTTGTTGCATATACCCAACCCACCCGCTCCATACCATACCATACCATACCACTATACTACACCATACCCTTGAAATTTTAGTTGGAGGGGTGGTTATCACTTATTTCTTCTGTATAGCACGGGCCAGGAAAAGCGATGCATATGGGAAAGAAAGTTTTTTTTTTTTAAACTACCATGTAGAAGGCGGAGCGGAGACGCACGGTTGATGAGAAAGAGCGGGAGAAAATATAATGACTTTACCGTATTTCTTTTCTTTTTCTTCTTTCCCGTCTGCTGGAGTGGAGGTTGGGGGGGGGGGTTTATTGGCGGTTTGATCATTGACAGTTGGTATCTGTGACGTTGTGGGCCCAGCCCATGGTGTTGTAGAGGTGTTTTCTCGCATGTACTACAAACTAAACTATCGTAGGTATTGGCACATTGTGCCGGAGGTAAAGAGGGAGGGGGAGAGGGAGGGGGAGAGGGAGGGAAGGGTAGAAGGGGAGTGAAGGAGGAGCATACATGACGTTCTGTACTAGCCTCGTGGGTATTGCTGGGACCGTACCTGCAAACATGTACTTGGTTTAGTATCTGCCAGCATACAGTTTGGATACCGTATTGCTCTCTGGTACGATATCCAGACAGACTGTATTTCAGAACTACTTTGTATGTATATATCCCACCGCGGGCAGCCGTATATACACCCACATACGCATATATCTTCCTACGCCGTTAACTACATTGAATGTTACACGCCCCGCTGCCACAAGTTAGATTTTACACCCACAGCTCCGCTCCCCGCGCCATTGAATTGTGCCGGTTCTGGGCGCTCGGGGGGCATAGAATCTTTGCGTGGAGGATGGATGCTTGACTATAGATATATATTCCGGCGCTAGCATTCAGGAGTGACGTCCGACCAGAAGTCGTCCTTTCTATAGGAGGATCAAGACTGGGTTGGGGTGGGGCGGGATATAAGGGACACTGCTTTGTACGATTTTTTTTTTTTTTTTCACTCAACACTTACGGCGTGTATATACGATAAGTGTCTTTATTCTTCTTCTTCTTCTACTACTTGATTTACTTTACCTTTTTTTTCTCTCACCCTACCTACCATGATGCAGTTTGGACAGAAGCCGGAGGGGTCACGCTTGAGCGTGGACATGGGCCTAGGCGGAGGAACTCGGAGATATACCGGCTTGGTTGGGCGTGGTCAGAGCGAAGAGGGTATGCATCACAGCCCCGGGCCCGGCGGTCCGGACTAACTATCTATCCGATTATAATCCCGGTGTTCTGTGCTAACATACTCCTTCTCCCCAGAGCCAGAGAGCTTTGCAGCCCTGCTGTCAAGGCTAAACAACCTCAGGCAGGCCCAGGGCAGACGCAAGCCCCAGAGAGACAGCCACAAACCCCCCGGCCCGGGCTCACCAGGTCACAATTCGTCACCAGCACCTACCGCCCTCCACTTGGTGGACAGGAGCACCACCGTTGTGCCCGCCCGGCGCAGGTTCAGGACCAGCCCGCGGGCCCCGGCCCCCGACGCCCTCGGAGCTCGGAAGCCGGGGGTGGATGGTGGTCTGGGGCTGGACTCGGGCATCCTGTTGTCGAGGTCTGGGCGCCTGTGTACTGTGGAGGGAAGGGCGGTTGGGGCCCCGGATGTTGATTCCAGGGCCCCCAACTCGGTCTTTGGTGCCCAGGTCGATGTGGATATGGGCATGGGCATGGGACACTGGTGCAGGGGTTTCGTGGGGGGGGAGTTGGCGGCTGCGGAGGGGCGTGGGGGGGCTGGTGGCTATGGGAGGGTGCAGCCGGAGAGGAGGTTGAAGAGCACGAGGGGAGTCAGGATCTGATTGGTCTTGAGATGGATGATGCTTTGAGGGCATGGGAGTCTTGTAGACTGCTTTTTCTCTCTCTCATATTGTTAGCCATGTGGTGTTCTTTCTTGTATCGTTATTGAATTGACTTTTTCTCTCTCTGTACGTCTGGAAACAAGCTTTTCAGTGGATAACCTTTGAGGTTCCCTCCTCCGCTCCCCTCTCTTTTTTTTTTTGCTGTAGATAATATCACTTGGTGAGAATTCCTGAGGCCGGAAAGTGTCCGCGAAAGCATGCCTTATAGAAGCTTAGCTGGCTTGTATGTTGAAAAGGATACATTTATTCTTACTTTGGCTGACCTGCTTGTCTACGGGCCCCCACTTATCCCTCAACTCATAGACACCAAGGCCCAGAGTGATCCTCAACCTGTCTGTATCCACCGTTAGTTGACAGAAGATAACGTGCGAGTACTAGTTATAAGCCAGACTCTCCTGCAGGATACCTCATCCATCCACCATGAAATGGGAAGACTGCTGGGTCCAAAAAGACACACAGACCGCAGCCGGCAACGGCCTCTTTGCACGCAAGAAGATACGCCGGGGCCAGCCAATCTTCCGCATCTGCCCCGAGGCCGATGTCAACATGTACGTCATCTACGCCGTCAACCACAGCTGCATACCAAACATGTTTGCCCTCGAGGGCATAGACTCCAGCACCGGGCTCCTGGACTGCAGGTTCTACGCCCTCAGGGACATAGAGGCCGGCGAGGAGCTCACAAGATGCTACGAGGACAGGATGCTGCTGGAGGATAGCGTGGCCGTGAGGAAGGCGTGGATACTGGAGACGTGGGACTTTGATTGCTTGTGCCCAAAGTGCGTGGGGCAGTGGGTGTATCCGTTTTGGGACTGCCCGGACGATTGGAAGATTGATTATGGGCTGCCGGATGATGTGCTTTCGGAGTACATGAATGGGCTGGTTAGTGCGTTCCGGAACGAGTTTATGCAGCCACTTGCGAAGGAGAAGGCACGGGAGATGTCACAGAAGACGGTGTTTGCACTGCAGAGCTTTCGGGATCAGGTAAAGTTCACGGCGAAGAAACTCAAGAAGCGTACCCTGCGTACGCGGTATAAATTTAAGATTGGGACCAGGACCTTGCATGATTATGCTTGGAGTCAGAACTATAAGGGCTTATTGAAAAACTAACCGGCCGAGAGACAAAAGAAATGGATTAAGAGAAGGTGGAGAAAAAAAGAATAAGGTTTGGGGAGGGAAAGTAGATGAATTACTCCCCCCCCCCCCATTTTTTGTCAAAACATTTGTGCAAGAAGATTTAGGATTAAAGAATGGATCCGCCGATGTGGTGATGGCCCCGAAGAAGAAGAAGAAGGTATCTTTGGATGTACTGTTGAGAGAATTGGCCAGGCAATTCAAACTGTACAATATTGAGGTTGAGTATTTATTATAAGGTCGTAATGTATCCTGTGCATACCACCAACATTATGACGTTAGCAATAGCTCGAACCCGGGCGTTAATTGATTATTAATTCCTGGCCCTTGCTTCCTGTCAAAAAAAAAAAAAAAAAAGTAAAGAATGCATTCTTGGGGGAGGCGCCTACAATGATTTAAAGTTTTCTATTTACAATCAATATCTGGGGGGGGGGCAAAATCACGATGTCACAACACGATATGCTATAACGGGCGTTGCTACGATAACAAAGCCAAGAATGATGCCAATGATGAGGTTTGCAGTACAAGTTCGGCCAGGCGGTCTTCTGGGCGGTAATGGCAGCACCCGCTGGTGCATATTTGCATCGTATTGCGGCAGATTTATATTGTCGCGCGGAAAGTTGTAAGACGACGACGGCGCGTCATATCTCACAGGCACAGAGACGGGCTCGCCCCTGTGGAAGAAGTGATTGTGCGATTGGGCGGGCTCGGTGGGTAAATCTAGGAGAGTGTTTGCATTTCTTGATCTCCTCGAACCTATATGGGGGGGGGCGGACAGCAGAAAAAAAATATTAACGCAATGGGCATGCACGGCCAGGCCGCCTACTTCTATCAATCGTCGTCGCCGCCGATCAGATCAGCTCAGCTCACCTTCTTCATCATCGTAGGGGGGCGGATCCCCAATCCCAATCCCGCGCTCAACGTCGCCGAAATGATCAGCGGCCACCAGCAGATCGGCATGGTCCCACATGCGGTGCGAGCAGATGTGGCACTTGAGGGACTCGACGTCCCCGGCGCCGGTGGGGTCGAAGGCGCACAGGCCGGCGGTGCAGGTGCAGCCTCCTGTGCTGGTGATGGAGACGTTGCAGTGGCCTTTGGTGAAGTTTGACATCCGTGCTAGCATCGTTGTTGCTTTGGCTTGACTTGATTTGGGGATGGGGCTCCCAAAAAGGTAAACTAGGAAGTAAATGGAATAAATAGAGAAGTAAATAAGTAAATAAATACCAAGCCAAAAGATATAAGATGCGCGCAACGCCGCAGAGAGATACAGATCTAGAGCGGTTAAAAGAGGCGGGAGGGAAAGGGAAAGGGAAAAAAAAACAAAAAGTGGCCCCTAACCAGCTAGCTAGCTGTGGAGAGCTCGATCGAGAGAGAGAGAGAGAGAGAGAGAGGGTTTTCCCTTCTTAAATTCGAGGGCGAGCGAGTGTGTGTGGGGCGTGGAAAGAAAAAAAAGGCATTTATTTTATTTGCACGTTATACCCCCTCCGAAAAGTGTCGCCAGTTGACTTGCAGGTGCGTAGTTCAGCCCCTCCCCCTTCGAATCGACACACTCATTCACTCACTCACTCAGCTGCTGCAGCTTTATTTTATCCTTGTGCTTCTTGGGAGGTTTTTGTTCATGGAGACGTTACGGATGGTACAAGGTTGTTGTTGTATGTACCTGTACTTACATGTAACCCTTACCATAGCCACAATGACGGGCTGGATTGGGTACATTAGCTGGTATATAAATACTTTTTTTTTGTGTGTGTGTGTACGCCGACCGCGGTATATACCTGTATTACAGTGCACCACGATCGATCTGGAGAGCATCAGGAAACAAAACAAAATGGTTGAAACCACATGTTTTAATCGGCGGTTTCAACGGGTTTCGGCGAGTTTTTGTCGGGTCTGCTGCACCTGTTTATTGACAGACAGTTGTACCTACCTATACACATGCAGATTGATTTGTTGATACAAGGAGGGTTGCAGGGGGGCTGTATGACGTATGAAAGGTGATTGGTGATATAGGTTGACGATATCTCGATGGAGAGTTGTTAGGGGCATCATTGGTGGTTTCGAGCTTCAATCGAAAAGCTGTACCGGTACTGGAAGGTATGTAGCGCTTTTAAGCATTTGTGCTTGCTTTTTTTTCCCTTCCCCTTCCGGAGCACTACTCTAGAGCGCCTAAGTGCGTTATTGACAACACTAAACAAAAAAAAATATCAAATACCATCATGACACCCAAAATGCTTCGAAATTACCTATATTTGTACCGCGACACCTTATCTGCATGTATGTATGTAGATCTGGGGTGCCCCTGGGCCCTGATAACTGGTTGATTGCATCACGGCCGAACATACCCATACTAAATTAACAAAGCGATTCACTGAGGCAGAGTCTGAAGTGCAGAGATATTTGTGGAGCGGGCTTGCCCAGCCAGTTGCAAGGTGGCAGACCACACTAAGCAAATCATTGACCAACGCGAGGCACCCGCCCTTGAAGTAGGGGTGTCTTGAGCCGCGATTACCTAAGTAGCAGATGGAGTATAAGTATCAAGCGCCACAGAGTAAAGTGCTGCTTTTCCAGAGTAATTTGAGGGTTTAAGATTCCTTCTCCGCTAGCCTCTTGTGTTGTCCGTGGGCGGTGCCATATATATATCCCAGATCGGTAAGTAATAAAGCAGAGACCTTTCTGAATTTTGTGGGTCTTGAATCCTTATATAGCTGGGGATGTTTCTTGAATGATCCATTCAGTGAACGGATAGGCGTTGGGCATACATATTACATCGGGGAAAGGGCGGTTCAAAGTCCCGGAGGCTTCAGCGGGACACGGGGTTGGTGATGGCGAGCGGCCCGGCCAAATCCTGCCGGCCGGGCCGGGCCGGGCCGGGTAAGGTACTTTTTGATGACGGGCCGGGTCGGGCCAGGATAACAGGCTATTGAGCGCGGCCGCCCCGGGCCAGGCCACATACTTTACTTGTATATCCAGGCATGGGGACAACCCCTATGTAGGGTCCGGTATTGTTTTAGATGGATCTGGCGCAGCGTGGAGAGCGCCTGTCGATATGCCGCCAAACAGGTTTCTCCACTAGGTCACCAAGTGCGGGCCACCGCGCTCATTACAGTTCTTGATCTTTCGGAGGCACCGGTGGCCAATATTTTGAGGCATTTCCTATACATGGTAGCGATGACGAGTGTCAGAGATTGAATGAAGGCACGTTTCGATGTGATACCGCCTGGGCTTTATTCTGGACAAAAGATACCTCTATGCAGTTTAGTGTGCAAGCCGAATTACACCCGCACCTATCGAGTAGTTTTGTATAAGCGTCAGATAGAACTACTGAGTAGATTACTATTCCGATTCTGTAGGCCAGACCGCTTTGATCTACTGGACGTCCTATATGGCATAGACATATATGCAAACAGGCGGCTCTATCGGGGTTCGGATTCGCTTTCCCGTTACCTCTTACCTTCCCGAAAGCTCAACCCGGGTGAGTTTCTGTGATTCTAGAATAAACCCAACGCCCCTCCAAGGGGAGGTGCCCGGAATTGACCAAAGAGCAGCATGCGAATGCACAGCTCCTACATACATAAGCCCGGGGCGGAATAAATCGGCGTGCAGGCACCAAGAGCGGGTGGGCTGGGATGACCAAGCAATTATGCAGAGTACCTGACTCGAACTGACTTGAGATGAGGATCGGACTTCTCCGCCTCATCATCATCGTCGGTCCTTTTTCGCCAAGGCCCATTTTCATGTTATCTGTATATCCTCAGTATGTACCTGCTGTAGAGCAAATGTGGGCAATGAGATGGTGAGAAAAACGCCCGCATCACAGTGTGTGCCTGCAAGTTGCACTCTTGTGTCACCGTTCTTCACGAAGGCCCCTCTCTCTTCTCTTCTGGGATTAGCCAGGCTATAAAATTTTCACAGGTGCAGTGATGTTTGGATCGAAAGCTGTAGGCCTTTTGAAGCTGTTCTAACTGCGGAAGAAAGGAAGAAGAAGAAGAAGAAGAACGGTGTTTAGGTCTCTCGTAGCCCTAACCCAGCGGAGAGGCCAGGGTTAGGTGTGCGGGAATGGTTCCTATCCAACCCCGGAATAAACATTACCCTCCGATTTATCATCCAGTCCCTCGGAAATAGAGTCCATCTCCATGCAAGTACCTGTATGTTGGTAGCTACACCATCACGACTCTTGTACTCTGTAAGTACAAGACGCTCGCTGCGATAATAGTCTCTTTACTGATCAATGATCATGCACACTCTTCAGCCCTTTGTGCACATTCAGTAAGTAGGCGGTACCTACTCTCTACATTAAACGACGTCTCATTATGCTTCACCCCTCCGCATGTGACGCCCATAAACGGTCAATCTTTTTTTTTTTTTTTTTTTTTTTTTTCCCTCTCTCGCTTGTACCGTGATGCCGGTACACGGTGGCTGGCAATAAATACATGTATATGGGCACACAGGGCGGGCAGGGATGTCGGCTCTTCGGCAAACCCCCACAGATCGTAGCTTCCCGGGGGAGGGAAGGAGGGAAAGAAAGAAAAAAAAAAAAAAAAGGGCCTCGAGGATAATTATCAATCCTGTTCCCTCTTATATCCGGCTTTGAAATGTCGGAAGGGGGGGTGGGGGAGGGAGAAAGGAGGGAGGGGGGGGGATAGTTAGTATATATCTAGACGTGATATCAGCAGCATCATAAATGAATAAAAGATTCAAGTCGAGCAATAACAGCCATTCCTCGATAACGACGTCATCACCTTTCGGATTTTCTATAGCCAGGCACGAAAGATGACGTCCCACGACGAGGACAAAGAAATCGGCCAATTACCTGGTGCCCACATGAATGACAATGGCTCTGTGGACTTGGAAAAAGCACTGGCAAGCGACTCGAAACTGGAGAACGGGCATATAAGTAATGACTCACGGCGGGGAGGCGGCGGCGGGCATGGCGGCGGGCATGGGTCAATAAGCTCTGCGGCCAGCTCAACGTCGGTGGGCGGGGAGGAATTCGAGGTGAAATGGGATGGGCCCGACGATCCCGCATCGCCCAAGAACATGAGCAAGCTCAGGAAGTGGATTTGCACCTGGGTCGTGAGTTTAGGTAGTTTATGCGTGTAAGTATTAAATCATATCCCCACCCCACCCACACAAAAACAATTCCCAATTGCAAAATTGCTAACTAAAGCTCTTGCACTATTATTATAGGACATGTACTTCATCGATATACACATCCACCTACCATCAAATAACCGCAGAAATGCACGTCTCCCAATTGGTTGCAGTGCTTGGTCTTTCATTGTTCGTCGGCGGTCTCGGAGTCGGCCCCATGTTCCTGGGGCCAATGTCTGAATTCTTTGGCCGACGCCCCATATACCTCGTTTCTTTTAGTTTGTTCACGATATTCCTGATACCCTGCGCGCTGGCTCCCCATATTTCCGTTCTCCTCATCTTCCGTTTCTTTGGGGGCATGGCCGGATCAGCATTCTTGTCAGTCGCCGGCGGAACAGTCGGCGACATGTTTGGCGGCCCCGAGCTTAGTGCACCAATGATGATATACACCGCCTCACCCTTTGTAAGACCCCCCCCCCTCCAATCCCCAAGTCCCTAGTTAACACCTCAATCCTTTCCAGATTGGCCCCAGCCTAGGCCCCCTGATAGGCGGCTTCATCAACCAGCACACCTCCTGGCGCTGGACCTTCTGGCTACTCATAATCTGGTCCTCCGTCATGCTCACCTCCCTCTACTTCTTCGTCCCCGAGACCTACCAGCCCGTCCTCCTCCGCCAGCGCGCCGTCGCCCTCCGCCACGAAACCGGCGACCCGCGCTACCGCGCCCCCATCGAGAAGCTCGACCGCTCCATCCCGCTCACCATCCTGCACTCGTGCACCCGCCCCTTCCAGCTCCTCATCTACGAACCCATGGTCTCCCTCCTCTGCACCTTCACCGCAATCCTGCTCGGCGTGCTCTACCTCTTCTTCCAGGCCTTCCCCCTCGTCTTCTCAAACGTCTACCACTTTGACCTGCAGATGATTGGGCTGACGTTCCTCGGCCTCCTCGTCGGCATGGTCTCCGGCACGCTCTCCGACCCGCTCTGGGCGCGCCACCGCCGCCGCCTCGTGGCCGAGAACGGCGGCGTGTCGGAGCCGGAGTTCAGGCTGCCGCCGGCGGTCATGGGCGCCGTCTTGGTGCCCGTGGGCCTGTTCTGGTTCGCGTGGACGACGCAGAAAGGTGTGCACTTTATGGTCCCGATTGTGGGGAGTGTGTTCTTTGGGATGGGGACGCTGCTGGTGTTTTCGGGCGTCTTCACGTTCCTGGTGGATGCGTATCCGTTGTATGCGGCGAGTGCGCTGGCGGCGAACTCCTTTGTGAGGAGTAGCTTTGCGGCGGGGTTCCCCTTGTTTTCGACGATATTGTATCATAGGTTGGGGTATCAGTGGGCCAGTACGTTGTTGGCTTTCTTGACGGTGCTGATGGCGCCGTTTCCAGTGATATTCTTCATTTATGGAAAGAGGCTGAGAGGAAAGAGTAGATTTGCAACTGTACAAAATTAGAGAAGTTTGTGGTATGGTGGGAGTCTGATGCATTCATTCTAATGGAGTTTGGGGGATTTTTTATGTATGCACTTGTACATTAATTATGATCGATATATTTATTAATGATAAGTCACGTTTTTAATGTCTCTCTTATTGCATTGGACGTATACGGCGGTATGAAGCTTCAATTGCGAGATTAATCAACCTAATTCCCACTGATATCTACTTTCTCTATTCAATTGCAAAACAAACTTTGCGTGCTAGTAGTCCCCTATAATGAGTAATTCATGGTGCGTCACCATAACCGCAAAATGCCCAGCTCTTGACCCAATCAAGTGGTGTTGCTCCCATGATATCCGTGATATCCTTCTTAGCACCCATACTCAGAAGTAAGCTCATCATCTCCATGTCCCTATTGAAAACCGCCAAGTGCATGGCTGTATCTCCATAATAACTTTGCGCATTTATATCTGCTCTCTTTTCCACAAGTAAAGTCAAAACTTCCACAGACCCTAGTTCTACCGCTGTATGAAGCGGTAAATATCCAAGTTCATTCTTAAGGTTAACATTAGCCTTCTGATCTAGTAATAGGCTCGCAATTGTCTTGTCCCCTCTTTCTGCGGCTTTGTGGAGCGGAGTGTCACCGTGTTTGTCTCTTGTATTGACTCTACCGCCTTTTTGAAGCAGCATTGATACCATAGACTCAGAGCCAAACTGGGCTGCAAAGTGAAGTTCAGTCCTTCCAGAGTTTCCGTGATTATTGACGCTGGCTCCCCTCTCTAGAAGGAGTTTAACAACACATTCAGCACCACTTTGCGCGGCTTTGTGGATGGCTTTTGAGCCTTTGTAGTCCGAGTCTTCAACGTTTGCTCCCTTTTCGATCAGTTGATCAACTAAAGACACGCATCCTTTTTTTGCTGCATATTGGAGTGGGGTTTTTAAAAAAATATTTTTCTTGTTGGTATCCGCACCATTATCTATGAGCAATCTTGCAATCATAATGTGCCCATATCTTGCTGAAAGATGAAGGGCAGTATCTCCGCAAGAGTTTTGAAGATCAACCGAATCAGGATTTGAATCTATAAGATATCTTACGATTCTTTGGTCTCCGGTGCTTGCTGCCCAGTGAATCGGAAACTCCGAGTTTAACAAAGAGTATGGGTGCATCGATTGAACACTCCTCCTTAACAAGAGCCGGAATACCGGCTCATCCCGTTTTTTAGCAACCAAAGAAAATGTTATCTGTTGGCCTCTGGATTCAATAATATTGACGTAAGAAATTGGAGCCAAAAGAGTAGAAAGATAGCGATTTGTTCTAACGAGCGAATATATATCTTCTGCTCCTAGGTGGCTTTTTGCAATGCTGTATAAAATATTCTCTGGAAGCTTAAGTATTGGTGCAATGGTGCTTATAACGTTGCATGTATTTGTGACCTTTTTGGCATGAGTGCGCGTTCTGTCAAGGGGTAACTCATCAGTTTATGTTTAGAGCGTACACTTCTGACACGGAAAGCGTGAAATTACTTCTTTATGTGTAGGCGTTGATCTCCGAGTTTTTCATCTTGGTAGGCCCTCTTTGATGACCTTTTATTGGCATTGAGTGGAGATGCCGCCGGGGGTTGGGAACGGCCGCTTGGTGCACTTAGGGCATGAAGTCGTGTGACTGTTGCCCTATCCCCATTAAAACTAGCCACACGAAGCGGCGTGTACCCATCGTGGTTTTGGAGGTTAACTACCGCTCCATTTTCTACCAAAAATGTAACTATTCCATCACATCCGAGATCTGCTGCTATGTGAAGCGGAGAGAAGCCGCAATTATCCTGGCTGTTTACATTTGCACCATACTCTATGAGGTCTTTGATGATCAAATACTCTTTTTTCTGCACCGCCCTGTGAAGTGGTGTTTGGCCGTGTAGGTCCTTTACATTAATTTCGGCTCCTTCCCTCAGTAAAAGCGGGTGCACCGGCTTGCCAAACACCGCCGCTATGTGGAGAGCTGTCCATCCTAAATTATTTGGTTCGTTAACTTTAGCTCCGCAATGAATCAAGAGTTCAATAACATCTTGAACACCACTTTTGACTGCTTTCTGAAGTGTATTTGAGCCAACGATATCCAAATGGTGAACATTAGCTCCATATTCAAGTAGTAACGCGGTTAGGCTCTGATCACCGTTTTCTGCGGCGTAGTGAAGGGGCGTTTCGTTGTTTGAGTCTAGGCAATCAACAGAAGAGCCTCTCTCTAGCAGCTGCTGTGCTATTGTCTCATGTCCATGTCTCGTGGCAAGATGGAGCGCAGTGACACCGTCTTCAGCTTTGTAATCCACTTTTATGTCAGCCTCTTGAAGAAGAAGTTTTGAAACTTCTTCTTTTCCTATCCTCGCTGCCCAGAGAAGCCCTGACTCAGGGTAATCACAGCCTCCTTCGCACTCTGAGTGGAGCTCCTGGTTATTGAATAGTTGAAGAAGTAAGCCCGCTTCAGCTTCTTGGTCGTGCCCGCGCGCCATCTGGCCTTCCCGTTTCCTCGTACCGATCTGGTAAAGTACAGGAACAATCATGTGTGCCAGTTCTGTTTTAAAAAGCAACTCGACCTTCTGTCCTGCATACGAATCTGCAAACATCTGCACAAGTTTGCAAGGTAGACAGTTTTTACTTTTTGACCCCATAATGGTGGCCGGGCCACCTTCAAGTGAACACCTACCAATATTACGCTGCTGCATCTGGTGTTTGTGTTGAGATATGCCCGGCTGATCATCTAGGACAGGCCAGTCGAATTCGAAGTCAAGCATTTTGGAAGATATTGAAAAGGTTTTGTATGTATCAAGCAGGCAGCTGGATAATGAAGATAAAATTTCCGAGTGATAAGTAGCCTTTGTCTTGATGGCGATGATTCAGAGGTGGTGGATTAGGTTCTTGACATATTCCATAATGACAACTAGATCGAAGAAGCAACGTTTACCTTTAAGGTTCTGTACGCAGAACAGGCACATGTAAGGTAGCACAGACTTCACAATTTCACAAAATATCACTCGTCACACGTGAGACATGAAACTGAGACCATCGGAGAAAGTCGGAACTACACGGCTATTCCCAGCGCCAAGTCTATGGCGGGTATTCATCGCGGATAAATCTTTATCCATCGCATGCTAGGTTAGACCCAGTCCCACGGAAGAGTTGATGAAGAAGGTGTGTACGCTACCGGCGCTGGACAGTGTATGTACTTTGGCTAGGTGCTACACCAGCCCCAATTCTCGATAAACGAATCCATCTTTGCCTGTTCTCATCCCATGCGGAGTACACACATGAAAGTTGCCTAGCTGCGTGGCCAGGTCCCCCATAGGGCTGAACACGAGGCTACTATAGCATATACCCAATGTGGCAAGGCTCACTATAATCAATGTCTTGTACATGTTTTTGAGCTTAGGTTGATCAACCTATCCACATAGCAATATATCCTACAACCACATGTGCAGTATATACCTACAGTCAGTCTTGATAAGACTGAAGAAGAGTCTGACTCGGAGGAGCGATTGAGCTACATGTAGTCATTAGAGCGGCTCCCAAATATAATTAATATTATTCTGTTGGGGTTCCCCCTCCCCCCACAACGCAAACGGCTCGGCAAAATAATATTTGGGGCTATTACCAAGACTTTCGTTTTTTTTTCTTTTTTCTTTTGGGGGAAAATTTCAATCTAAATCATGCCCGTTGAGTAAATTGATACATATGGCCAATGGACGATACTAGTACCAAAAAGCAAAAAATCCCCACACAGCTACAAATTGAATACTCCGCATGAAGGATACGAAATGGGTTGAAACACCCATCCAACCACAAAAGATGTAAAATCTCCATTCCCCATAGGAAGGATTACATGTACGTAAGACGGCAAGTCCCGACTCGACTCCAATTACCTCTCGTGTTTCTGGATACAAAAAATAACGTGCACTGCTTTCCCCTCGCCAGACTGGTGCTAGGTATTGGTCGGTCCATTATCTCAAAAGCAGAGCCAATGATGTGAATATTTATACACACTTTCTAATATCGAACGAGGCCGATACCCACTAATACACTCCACTTATGTACATGTATGTACTGATTTCACCCCACATATAAACACCTGTCCTTCCATCAGTGATCGATGACACCTTCGAGTGATTTCCCATGAGTGAGAAATCTCGCATCACTCCCCATGTTTTCTGCCGTTTACCCACCACACGTTCCGTACGTACGGAAAAGGCAACACGGATTTTAAACTAGCCCGCAGCCGCCCTTGTGCAGCAGCAAGAGTGAAAGTGAAGGTGCATTTGCCATGGCCATATGGGTTTTCCGAGGAAAATGCCCCGGCCCCCGCGTGGATAGGGTTCCCACCTGGGTATTCCTAAATACTCTGTGAATGTAGGTAGATTTAAAACGCCTGGTGCGTCGAGCCGCACGAAACGTCGAGAACTGCGTATCGTATCAAAATGTTAGGAGATGAACGTAGCTTATGTGTGCGTGGAACACTGAGGGGTGATCACTTGACTGGACTTAGCTAGTCGATAAAGAAAACATAATGTAAAGAAAAGCAGGTAATTATAATTAAGCATCGTTCACTGCTCAAATTCTTTAACTTTTTCGGTCCTGCCGTAACTCCAACTCTTCACAAATACAAAGAAAAAGCGACCCAAAGATGAAGCCCATGCCGAATTATAAAGATAGTATGAGAGAAAAAAACTTTTTTCTTATCACTCCCAAAACCCAGGAAATGACATTAATCAAAGGTATAAGAAACAAAGGTATAAGAAACAAAGGTATAAGGCAAGGAAAATGCAAATCCAGACGCCGCTATCAAACAAATGAATTGTATTTCAAAAAGAACGGTGTGCCCCCCCACACCGTTTCATGCATAATGACCCCCACGTTTCAACATTGGGTGCATATCATAAAATTCTTACATACCCCACCACCCACCAACGCCTGCATCGTCGATCCCCCTCGTTGTCGGTAATCTAGATGGCATCTGTGTCGTGTATCGTATCAGACTGTTTCCCGCTATCGCGCAGGCGCAGAACCAGGCTATAAAGCTGCCAACCCTAGTCCCGCCCGTCGGTACGCATTTGTCTAGAGGGCATGACAATTAAAAAATCAAACTTGCTGGCCATGTAAAATAGGCAAAAACTATTCATGTAAATGTTAGTTAAATAAAATAAATGGCTTTTTGTAAAAAATATGATAGGTCTTACATTTCCCACAATGAGCATCGGAATATCAAACACGTCCCTCTTGATGGTCCAGCAAAATGCACACTCAACCTTTCCATCCTTCGCACCAAGTCCATCCATACCCTTCGGCCCTCGATTCCCCACCGCATCTCCGTCAGAATCCCCATTTTCAGCCTTGACCCCAGAGCCGTTTGGTTGTTTCTGTGGCCGCGGTGGTCGATACTTAAGTACTTTGCAAGTTGTCATGACTGCACCCCTACTATCACCAAACGCTAATCGAGCAAATTGTTCGTAAAATTCAACTACCGACTCATCATCAAGTAATTCCGCAAGGAACACGGGCTTCTTCTGCCCCCCAAGTCCCGGCTCTTCTAAAGGGGGGGGTGGCAAGTTTGGTACACTACTATGTGTAGGGACATTTGTGTTTAAGTTGGGTCTCTCTCCGAGCAAGATAGGCTTTTCCCAACCTGTAAGCATGCAAAACTCTTTTCCTACACCCACGACTTCACCCGTACGTCGACAAACGAGTGTGGGTGTGCCACAAGACTGTATGAACCGTTCGTACTCCCATAGGGTGCGTTGGAAACATTTCTCCATAAATAACAAATCTTCCGCCTTCAATGTCTGTGTGCATGCTATAAAGGACGGCCTGAAGCTTGCCATTGCTCGTGCGATTCGCAACAATAACGGTTTTGGAAACCTAGACTCGAGCATGTGGAACAAACGGTGATAATGAAGGGTATATGGATATGGCGAGGTTATAGTTGAATATATCTGCGAAGGATCGTCGGGAAGGCGTCTTCGTCTTTGGATTTGCTGAAGTGGTTGAGAAGCCGACTGGACTTGTTGAAGGGATGAGTGTTGCGGATGCGCTGTGGCGCGGTGATTGTTATGTTGGTAAAAGCCTGGACTGCCCATTGACCCTGCAGTAGGTGTATCCGGATATCCCCCGCCCTGGGATGTGTTCTGAACATACCCTTGTCTAGGACTCTCCACCGGCGGGCTAGGACTTGTCAAACTACCCGGTCCCGCCTCGATCATGTAAGTTCCCGCAAAACCGCCGCCAATACCACTGTGATTTCCCGCGGGGTTATTCCTAGCACTTCCCGCCCAATTATCACTCCCATATCCTTGCGGAGTTTCTCCTTGGGGTGCTGCATATCCAGTGTAACTTTCGCCCGCCGTTGGTATTACTGGAGAATATCCATAGTTACTTCCCCCACTTGTGCCCTCTGGTCCATCTTGAGATGCTTGCCCACCCATTTGTCCAAGCACTCCAAACTCCAACGCACCGTATTGACTCCCAAAATTTAGGCTCGCAATGTCAAAATTGAAGAGCGCTGGATCTGATGGGTCAAATAGTGGGGCACCAGAAAAGTTCTGTTGTTGTTGTGTTGGTGAATCCTGCAATACATTACCCGGTGATTCAATCGAGTTGGGATTGATGGTCCCGTCCGGTGGCAGCATATCTCCACCTTGTTGAGAGGGTGGTGGGGGTGCAGGTTGGTAAGCATAAGATGAGGCGGTAGACGATGGGGGTGGGACCGCAAATTCAGGAGGGCCATCGTCAATTGGGGCATCATGGAGATATTTGGCTTTCTTACGTACGCCGTCATGACAAGCATCTTGGAGGCCACGTTTGATACATCTTTGGCAAGGGCGTTCATCACCTACAGAGAAACAAAACAAAAGAGAGGAGGAAGGAGCTTGTTCAGTGTCTATTCAATATATAATAGATGTAGAGTCTGTAGGGTGGGGGAGGGGTGGGGGGAGGGGCAAGAGAAATAGTAGTAGTAGCAGCAGTAGCAGTAGTAGTGGTAAGGAGGAAGGCATTATTGAATATCCTGAGATAAGTAATTCATGTAAACGTACCACACGTGAGATGGGCTCTCTGACACGCAAAGCAAGCCCGACGAGCTTTTTTGCGCCGAGGTCGGCCAGGATCTTTAGCAGAGCCACCTACCACCGTGGGAGGCGCGGAGGGAATAGTAGGTGTCGCGGGGCCACCAGGAGCTGTCCCGGAGGCATTAGAGCACTGGTCGCCCGAGTGAGGGGAAGAGGGTTCGGTTTTCAGTTCGGATTTGACCATGGTCGCGTGCGCGCAGGATAAAGAGCTTCGTCGATGTGTGAGCAGGCGTACAGGACTGGAGAGGCGGGTGTAGGCGATAATCGTCAATTATCAATACTCACAATCAAGGAGTAGTAAGAAGAAGGGGGGGGTGGAAAAAAAATTACTCTGCGGATTTCCGGGAGAAGTGGTAACGGCTAAGAGGTTATAGGAAGTAAATGAGAAGAGGAGGTTGTTGAGGGAAAAAGGTTTAGTGGGGACCTGACGAAAAGCCTTGGTAGTGTAGCCGAGACGGGCCTCGCTCCAACGGAACTAGCAAGGGAAGGAGAAAAGAAAAAGAAAAAAAATATACTGTGACTTTTATTTTAAGAGCTGCTTGTGCTATCTTTATCAATTGAGGAAAAGACCAGGAGTGGTAGGAATTGTTTTTGGCAGAGGCATCTCACAAGCTCTTGGCCGTTCACTGAATTTTTATACCACAGTCGCCTGTGTTTGTTGGCAGGCTGTGATACGGGGGGGGGGGGGGGTGTGTGGATGAAGGTGAAGATCGAGGGGTGAAAGAAGCGGCAGATGAAGTAGAGAAATAGAAAATGGTGAAAAGGAATGAGGGGGGTATTAAGATATGAGAGAGTTACAGACAGAGAGATCATATCAGACAGAGATCAGAGAGATCAGAGGAGGGGGGGGGGGCAGTAGGCGCTGCATACGGAGATCATCAGCAGGAACAGCAACGGCAACAGCTAGAGTACATGAGCTACAGCTATACAACATTAACTGGGTGAGTGAAATAGAGCGAGTGAAGAGAGAGAGGGGTTCAAAGGTCTCTCTGGAAATCACTCGAAGAGGCTACGGGTATGTGTAACGGTCAGCTAGGGAAGAAAAAAAAAAAAGTTCAACGCCGCCGTGAAAAAAAAAAAAAAAAAAAAAAAATCTGATCATGTTCATGTAGGGCTGGCCATATGTGAATCAAATCGAGACATAGGCGTCATTCATCCTACAACCGTGTCACCCTTGCCTACTCTCTTTTTTTTTCTTTTCTTCTCACAACTACTTATGTATTTTATTTTTCTTTTCTTTTTTCTCACATCGCTCTTGCATAACCTCACTCTGCATCTGCCTCACATGAGACTCGAACCCCCCCTCAGGCCCCACCTGCCCTACTGCTACTACCTACTACAATTGCCCTCTAATATTTCCCGAATCGTCGATTTCTAGATCTACCAAAGAAAATCAATCATCATCTCTATAGCTCTCCTACCTCCCTCAGCTCTACCTATCTCATATCCTCTAATTAAATACATATATATTACATATATATAAGTATGCTTATACTCCTCTCTGCATGCAGGCTGTTTAACCTCCAATAACCAGTCTTGAATCTTCTCTCTCCAGACAGTCTCCAATTAATCTTCAGCTCGGCCAGATCTCCAGTCTCCCTCTCTCTCTCTCCACCTATTGTGTAACGCTTCTGGTGAATCTCTCACACCCCCTGCTATTTTGTGCACGCCTACTCATTCCCCATGCAGCTATACGGACGTACCTACACTCTTGCTTGTTTGCCCCACATGCCAGGACGCGGGGCGAAGCCATCACTTGACTGTCCCCTTCACCGACGTCATGAAATGGATAATAAATCTAAATTTCAAAAGGTTCTTCTCTCATGTACGATCCTGATTTACATATGTACTTACCTACATAATACCGTACACTCTACAGTACTGCATCGTTTCCAATTCTTCAATCCTTGCCCATTGCGCAATCTACATACTACCACGATCAACATCCCTTCCCGCCTATCGGTGGCCCCGGCTTTCGTTAATCACTCCGGCTTTCCCGGTTACATATAATATTATTATAATCCACATACACACAGGGTACATGTACTTACATGATGTATCCTCGTGTGTCCTCCCTTTACTAACGTAATTCCCACCCCTTCTTTGGATCCAACCAACTGTAACCAATCAAATTCTAGATCGAAGAACAGTTATCCATCCAACAGCATCATCCTACCTTAACCTCACCTACCACAACGTACTACTAGTATTACACATACCAAAACGAACCCTTTTTCTGTTTCCCACGTGGGCTAGAATGGCGAACTGGAGTCGTGTCTTCTGCTGCTCGGGGAATTACTTACATCCCACAAAATCTTATATGAATCTCCCAAAGAAATTGAATGAGGAACCAATACTGACAATCCTCTTGCATGTCAGCTCCAGCTACCTCCAATTACCATTACGGCAAACGACCCCGCGTCACTTTGCGCCAACATTTTATTTTTCACTGCATGCAGCTAGATTTTCCCTCTGCTGTAGCTACCCGTCCAACCAAGCCCATTGTGTGAAACCCACACCACAACCACCAAAGAGCAATGTCCCGGGCAAGTATTTATAACAAGAAACATCTTATCCCCTTCGTCTAGCAAGCTGACCCCCTATAATAGAGGAATTGAATTTATATGAGATATCTATTATTTGATAACAGGATGTGTTAGTAAAGCCACACCAAAATTTCTTTTTTTTGGGGGGTCAGCATTTTTGGCCAGACGAAGGGATACTATTGCATGGCGTATTTGACGCCTCCATGACTGGCCGGTTGGCCGTATTTCTGGGATTATGGTGTGTGGATGTGGATCGTTCGTTCGTTCGTGAGGCGACTAATCGAGGTGAGGGTGTGTGTGTTGTGCGGGTACCCGCACTGCTCAACGCATATATATGTATAGCGGCGCCGCTTTTAATGCCTCAGCACCCCTCGAACTTACCTCTTATGCCGTAAGGCCGCGACCGGACTGCAAGCGATCACTATTTGTACCTTCCTGATCGTTGGATACAGCTGAGGTTTTGGCTCTGCGGGCTTTCTTTCACATGTAGCGGAATCGCTCACTCGAACGAGCCGGCCTCTCCGGTCATGAACGGCCGGCGGGCTCTGCCATACGCAGAAATGTCCACAATGCCTATTTTATGTTATGTTACTCCTTGATTTCCAATCAGCCCACCGACGGGCAGAGTTGAATCGATTTTCTTTTCTTTTCTGGCTAACGAGATATTTCCACGGGGATCTCCGTTCATCTACGCTATCGAAGGTTCTCCCTCCCGCTCTCCTATCATAAATCCCTTATCCTCGGCATTCACGATTTCCACGATGATCCTGGACCGGAAACTGGGCCACTCATCTATATAGTATCAAACAAGGCCGAACTCAATCTCCAAAGCTAAGAGATAAGACGAGACATTTTTCGTCTTTTTCGGGCCGCTGCAGCCTCTCTGTCTTCATCTATGGTTTCGCTTTTATGCCCATTTACCCTAGATAATTTTGCTCTTATGGATTTCTCAATCAGGGGGCAATTAAATATACCCACAATATTCATTTCCTTGAACAACCTTTCTATACAGGTGCTGTGCTGCACAAGCTCTTCTATCCCCCAGACCTTGCGGTGCGTATACATCAAGTTTAGGACTTACCGGTACGCAAACCGGACTGCAGAAGCGGAAAGAGGGAGAATTCTGGAAAATATCCAGTAATCATCATTGGCTGCTTAATGGGGAGATAGGAGGCGAGTTTTATTTGAGACATTAGTTTCTCTTGGGCCAACAACCATAAACGCCAAGAGACGAACTTTCTTTCAAACTGGATTTTAAATATGCGGCATTCTATTTGATAAATGATGAGCGCGTGAGTACATTTCATCAAATAAGGTGTCGGATGCTGAACTGATACTTTAACAAGCGTCATAAAGGTTGAGTCGATCACATGCAAATTTCATAGGTTATCACTCGATTGTCTGAAGGCTTAGCAAATTTTCCTCTTCCGAATGATCTAAGACTACATGTCTCGCAATCGACCGGTAAATGAAAACATGTGGTAAGCGAATTAAAGTCGGTATAGAGATATTGAGGAGGCACTCAATCAGGTTCTATATACCGAGAATTATTACACTTTAGTCTTTGGAGCATCATGCGTACATGCATGTATGTAACTGTAGGTATTGAGCAAGTAGATGATGTATTATGGAGATTTGCAGGTTTGGAGCGTGAAGGAATACTTAATTAGCAGACAGCCATTGGACACAGTCTCTGGATAAAATTTCTGCTGGCTGAAATCGTACGTCGCATCAGCCATCATGTACATACATGCACTTCATGTATGCTTAACGCCACCCAAACACCGGTTTTCACTGACACGTTCGCCTGTTTTACCTTTATAACTTGAGTCTCGGGCTCTGGGACCCGGGTGGTCTGGGCTGTTACCCCCCCCCCCCCCTAAATCTTACTGATTCCCAGTCCGAACCGTTCCTGAAATCCACTTGTTCTCTTCCTTTTCGTAAAGAATGAAGAAGCATTAGTCGTGTGCAACTATTTTCTACTCAAGCTTTTCTAAGTGGAAAATAAGGAGATAGGTTTTTTGAACTTTGGATAGACACAGTTTCTCAGCCAGTCTCCTTGCGCCTTAAGCTTTGATATATACGGATAGGATATTGTCTCTACATGATTTCCCTAAGATAGAGAGCACATGACAGGTGACCGGAGTTAGTTTCCATCTTAGATTTCTTTACAGGCTTTGTCCCATTGTGTTCTGCCGCTGGTACCTGCTGCCGAGCGGTACATACTAACTTATCCTTGACACATAAGTCATTAGCAGCATAATGAAACCCCCCTCCCCCCCCTAATTCAATGCGAGATACTGTTTTCCCTTCCTGTTGTCTTAATGACCGCTCGGGCCGTGTAGTACGGGTTCAATGATTCCAAATCGCTAAAGATCTGTACATCATCTCAAATTAAGCGGGGTATGTTAGACTTCATTTCGAAACACCTAATGCACTGTTGATCTACACTAGTACTGTCCCCAACTGGGGGTTAGGTATCTATGAACATCACAAAAATCATTACAAATACCCAGGAAGATTTTCCATTTGTCTGTGCTAACATTTATAATAATAGGTGGGCTGGTCCTTCTCTCCGGCTCCGAAAGCCTATGGCTAACAGTCTCCTCACATCCAGGACAAAACTTCACCTGATATATGGCCGGGACTGATTCAAATATTGACTCCTATATAAAATTGGTAGGTGAATATTGGGCACCAACTCTCCAGACCCACGTGCTGCAATTACGGCTAGTTTTATTTTCTTCTTTCATGAAACTTCTAATGCATCCAGATCTTATGTTAGTTTATCACCACAGGCGCCAGCATTAGCTATAAGCTTCGATTCTCGGCATCCTGTCAAAAAAAAATGACCGGTCAAAGCTGGAGCTGAAACTGGAAACGGAGAGGGTAGGGAGTAATCAATTGATCTCGGGGAAATGTCAGCTTTTAGGTACATACATGTACTTACATGTATGTATCTTCAGCTCTTTGGATTATTCACTCTTCCCTCCTCTGACCCGACTTCTCTACAATACTAGCTGTAGATTATGTATACGTATACATTTTTTATTGTATATGATGTGTATATTTATAATTTACGTGGCACAAAAAAAATAACTGCATACATCCCACTCTCCTATATCTCATCTCTTCGTCCAATTGATCACCCTATGAAGTTGTATCTTTATAGCACGCACCCCTTATGCTGGAAATATGGGGAGAAATGTTTGACCGAAACCGTGCTGGTGTATGACGTTAGCACCGCAATTGACACCCCTTAATGACTTGGTTGACATTGTCGGAGAATACCATTCAGACGACAGCTGCTCACGTACGTACCTACGGGACGGTATTGATCTGTCGAATCTGATCGATGTTTTACCATTTATTTTAATTTTAATTTTAATTTTCTGGGAAGATTGGGCGCACAACACTCTATGTAAAGGTACCCAATAGAAATGACAGTACATAGGTTCCATTATAATAAGTATCATAACTAATATTATATTACATATATTCAAGGAAAACACAAAATCGAGCCTCCATGATCCAAACCAGCTGCCCCAGAGCTCCTCAACGTACCACAAGGTCCATCGGTCCGATTAATTGTTCATTTCCTGTATATACGAAGCACAACACTAACCCCATCCTCCTCGAGCTCTAGGTATTGGGTTGGTCTGTCTACATGTATACAGGAATTGTGAAACAGCGTGAGTACGGTAGTTTAAGTTCTTATTGGGGAAAGGAGACGGGGGGTGGATCCGGTGTAAGTATGATCATGTGTGACATCCCAAACTGAGTAGATGCAGTGTGACGTGACAATCACTCTCCTCACTTACTCATTGCCCCACTCAGTGCCTCAGGGGCAGTAAAGACGATGGAGCGGTGGACTATTTAAAAGTTCAAATGAGGGGTGTGGTGAAGTGATGCCTGATTCGGTAGGGAAACCTTTTTTTTCTTCATGTTCATGACACCCTCCTTCTTTTATAATTTAGGTATGAGCACTTGAAATAAGGAGTGAATTAATCAATCTTCCATTCGAGCCAGCAAATTCATTTGGTACAATGTACCTTCCCAACTCCGTTGCGCAGGATTAATTGAGAGATGAGTGATAGTATACGGCTATATAGGTATTATAATATAATGACAGTCCAAATACTTTGAGCTGAGGATCTTTCTGGTAACCATAAGTTTGAGGGTTATCTACTTCTACTCATTGCGAAGGGAAATATGAGTTATTTGCCTGACTCAAAGCACTAAGAATTCGAAGTATTGCACTATCGATTATATTAACTCATAACGGAATAGGCTTTAAATTCTTAGAACCCGATAGCTGTAGTTGATACATGTAGTCGATCGAACCCATAGATACATGTAGTTTTATTGACCGGGGATGTAAGCTAGTAAAATCTTCCTGAAGTATCAAATTATTAGCCTCTAACTATTTAGAAGATCCAATTAAGTACACTTCATTATACGTATAGCACGTCAGAAAATCAATCATAACCTAATGACACCGGCCCGGCCCATATGAGCAAATATTAAGTGGTAGAATCGAGTCTGATGTCACAGGTATAGTCTTTGGTAAAAGCTCTACATCCACTTCAATGTAGACCCCATATGCATGAAAGGGGCAGCTATGCCCTTTTACCATGAAAGACGTCGCGTGGTTTCTGCTTATTGGTAACTATAACTGAGTCATAAACAATCACTCGACCACGTATAGCTGGCTAAAACTCTAGTTTTGTCTGCAGAGGCGGTATAGAAATACTTATACCATGTATAGTTAGATATATAGTTCTCTTCGCACATATACCATGCATGAAACCCAGCCTCCCCCGGATCTATTCGCCTGTCTTGAAAAATATTTATTATTCTAATTAAGCTCCATTTTATCAAATTGGAGTGGGAGTAGTGGTAACTGTTAGCTAGCAGCTACTTGATGTAGTAATAAAGCAGTACTAAAAAATTTGCACTTCTGTAAGGCGTTATATAAGTTCATCTAAATAGATATGAACATACGGTCAACGTGTATGGGAACACAGCGTTAACAAAAAAAGCCTGTTTTGTGTCATGCATTGCGGGGAATAACGGGTGAAACTCGGCGCTGGGCCTCATACATGGAGTGATGATCGGTATTCATGCGCGGCATATGCAAGTACAGACATGCATGTAGGGGAATGGTAATCCTCCTATCATCTAATCTTGGTACTACAAGCACGTTAGTGCGAACATTAACATGGTTCCGACAGAACAGGTGCGCACATATGATCCCTATGGTCGTGGATTATGGTGCCAAAATTTCCACCCTCATTCTCCATGCATTATTGAATACCTATGGCTGGACGAACCTTTTTATAAGCTAGCTGAAATTGAACAGACCAAGCGAATGCAATAGGCGGCACTGCACTAGATTATTGTATGTTTGGGTTCTCTATCTAACCTTCTGTAGTTCAAGGGGCTATGTTTACAGTCATATATCCAAGGCAGGGCATAGGGGTGACCACGAGGTTTGCGTCCCCTGCATCTGGCCTCCCTAATCCTGAAGCTGGGCGAAAAACTATCCAATGACCTCAAAGTGCATTATACTATCGTGGGGGGTTCCAGCCTTCTTCCCTGTGGCCCAATAGAACCGACCACACCCTCAGTTAGAGTCAACTAGATACTTTTTTATACGCACCATCCCCTCCATAACGTATCATGATCGTTCATCCTGGGGAGGCCCTCGAGGCTTCAAAGCGCCTGTACAATTGTATCCACATATCTTTACTCCAGCCCACAGATGACAAAAGAACTCGGTAGAAAAAACATGTTATCCCCTTGGCCAGTTAACCTACGATATGCTATATACCCGTGTCATCTCACCATTTATTAGGGTTTCTATAGGTTCTTCTCGCACTATCTCTATATGAGAATTAACTAACTAGTGGCTTGCTTCGGGTATCAGATATATCGATAGTTTCGTTGTGTGGCCCATAGGATATATATCTAGAAGCGAGGGTATAATGGTATATGGGGTTACAATTTTAATTATGATGTATAGAAATATTAATCCTCACGCCTCGGTCTCCTGTGGGTACCATGGCCCTGTGACCAACCTAGCTGGGTAAGTCACAGAGTAATTCCGCCTAAGCTGTAAATACATGTACCCTCCTATAGCTCGCTACCAGCAGGCTGGATAGGCCCCAAATGTTTCTGGAGGGTTATCATCCACGGCAATACATTTCCTTGAATTCACAGTAGCATCTATAGAATTGGCATGGTTGATGTCTACAACTTTATCACGGATATACTCAACGGTTTACAAGCTGCGCTAGAAGCTTGTGAGCCCTCTCTCCTCCCTCTCTTCACCAATCAGGTGCGGTTTGGAGAAAGGTTCTAGGCTTGAAACCCGAGATTGCTGATTAATCATTGCACTAAACCTTCCCCGACATTCGGGAGCATATGTAGTATGTAAGTGCCGCTAGAAGGACTACCGTATGCATATAACTACATGTAGAGCTTTTACATGTCTTTGTTTAATGACAGCTCCAAAGTTACTGGATCATTTCCGCTCGCTAACCCACATCTTTTCTAGCTGACCTAGCTGACACGTGAGCGAGTGATGAACGATGATGAATAACCGCTCCAGATAAACTACCAGAATTCAAGCCGCCAGAGATATAAACATAAATTATAGGTCTAAAGACTCTTATATGCAATCCATCTGTGTATTTTCTTACCCGCCAAAGATTACCTCGCTGTGGGTTATTTAGTTACCCGGCCTCAGATAACACTCGCCGCCAATCAACCCATGCACACCCACCCATTAGACAATCCTCGATGCTCACCAGGCGTTTCCCCAGTCTCATCGCTCCCCCGTGGCGAGAATGTATCAAGTTTTCAATAATCAGAAACAAGGCTACATTCAGCCTTTACTATTCAAATTTAAATTGGACTCCGCTTCGAGCAGAGAAACCTCGAGCAGAGAAACCTCGAGCAGAAAAATCTCGAGCAGCGAAACCCCGAGCAGAAAAACCCCGAGCTACACCAGCAAAGTCAGCTCAGAGTAAAGAAGAGTTAACCTGGTGGCCATGGGATTATGATAAAAAGGGGACACCACCGACAAGGCCAGTTTTGCGGTGGGTTAAACTTAGGCGGCTGTCGGCAAAGTCAAAGAGTACAGACGAGAGTGGTACGATTATAGGTGTAAGGTCAAAAAAAAGGTCAAAGAAGAATGTTCCAGTGGTCCAGCCCGAACTTGAAGTCCCTGAAGAAGTGTTTAATGAATTGATACAAACACCAATATTTAGTCCGGAATTCAAGAAAGATAGTCTGGGAAGAAAGTATGAACTGCAAGATATCCATTGTAGACCAGCTCCAATGAGTGTCAGGTTTGTCAATTTTGTCTATACATACCATAGAAGAGATCACTGATATATCCCCACTCAGGATCTATCACCCAGAATCCTCTTCTAGCTCTGCCGGAAATAAGATTCTCTATTTACCCTCTGAAATCCCGAATAGCTTCTTCCCACCGCACGACAGCATAATCTCAACTCTCTCCCAGATAACCGGTTCAACAATTATATACCCCGTCCCTGTCGGTATCGAAACCCCCCAGCCCTTTCCGCAAAGCATGCATAATATTTTACGTATATATGATGCTACTAGCGGCAATGCACCGACGGCCATAATAACCTCGGGCGTAGCAGCGACCACAGCTACCGCACTGGCAATGACCGAGCCGAGAATCAAGGCAATCGGTGTCTGGGGGGGTATCTTCGACCTTTCAAGGTCCGCGCTGGGTGCGACCCGCTGGAATCGTCCCCTAGAACGCTGGGAGCATCTTCCAAGCACGCCGTATGGGAAACTTCCACCAGTCCCAAAATCAACTAGCTCCCTTGCAATAAGCCAGGACCAGTTCTCGGCGCTCCGACGCCACTACTTTCCCGACCCTGAAACATGGCTGGATCCGTTTGCGAGCCCGTTGGCCTTTTTTATCAGATCAAAGGTGGAATTCTCACGCCTAAACCTGACCGAGATCATGGGCCCGCTTGTCCGTGAGAAGATGATTGCAATGGCCAGTTATAGAGAAAGCGAGTGGGAGGCGGAGGTATATATATATCCGCGCACTGACCTGGCGTTGGGAGTATGGAATGTGTTCCCGCCGATGAGTAGGGAGGAGGATTTTCCGAAGATTCGGGTTGTGGTGCAGGAGAGCGTAGGGCGTGATGATGTTGCCCCTATTCAAGCAAAGGAGTTTGAGGGTATTGTGAAACGTGGGCTGGCGGATTGGCTTAAGCGGAGAACGAAGCTGAAAGCGGCACCGGGTACCGTGGACACAGTGGAGTTGGATGCGGAGACAGGGGAAGACGAGCCGGCGGACGAGCAAGTAGAGTTAGAAGCAGAGGGGACAGTGATAGTAGATAGATTAACAAAGGAGGTTACGGGGGTAGAAGAGGTGAATATGATGGCAAATTGGATAAAGTCGGCGCTTGGAGGGCCGTCAACAGGGAGTTAGACTTTAGGGGATTACTCTTGTATTTCAGCTATCAGGTATAATATTTAGTGGTCGGTTGAGTTTGCGGTCTCAAAGGCCGGAATAAAGCTATGGTTGTGTTTGTGATCACCATCTCTCCTTTTGTTTTCTTCTCATCGTATGCACCTACGAGCATGTACATGTACATCAACAAAATGACAGTAATCTGATCACCGGCCCCGATATTGCAATATGTAAACGTATCTAGCTAGAGTATTTCAGCCGCATAGTAGTAATATCTGTTGTTAATCAAAGCTAGGACTCTGAATAGACTGGAATACCCATACCAATATTAGCTCAATTAGGTAGATACATGTAGTTTAAACGTCAAGGGAGGTGATTATTACCCGGTGGTACATATCTCTTCCGATTCCTCTTCGTTACTCTAATCTCATCGCCCACACGGATTACTTGCCCTATTCATTATCCATATTTATTAGCACACTTTTAACTTGGAATCACATGTCTAAATGTACCGGGTGCTCACCAAACTGCTTACAAAACGCATATTTTCCGAAACAAGGACTAAACGGGTACTCGGGGTTAATCCTCCTATCCTTCATCAGTTTCTTGTAAACCTGCTTGTCCGGCGGCATCGTCTTTCCCGTAGCATAGTCCACGTTGATACTCGTGCACCTCGGCGTGTTAAACGTCATATCCAACCTCACCGCCTCATTTCCTTCGCCGTTTCCTCCAACCTCCACCTCCGCCCACAGCTCCTCATCATATGCGTCTATACCAGCCCCAGTAGTGTCTGCATATATGTTCGGCCTGAACTTGGTGATATCAAAATCCTCACCCGCACGGTCTGAGACATCTTTCAGGGAGACGTCAGTCGCAAGGAGGATCGGAGCAACGTCCGCGAAGGAGATACCTTGTGGATGCTGAGGAGACGGGGTAACCGAACTGATAGTAGAGCGGTGACTAGGGCCGATATGTAGGAGATGTACAGGGTAGTTGAGGTGTGTGCTAAAGAAGAGGGAGGCTTCAGGGCCCATGTCATAGCCTGTCGTGGAGGTGTCGCAGATGTCGATTGGAAAGGTCCTGGTGTCAGCGGGAAAAGTGGGGGTTAGAGGAATTGTAAGAGGTACACATGAGGGGGTGGGTTTGTGCGTAATATGGAGTGAAGTGAGGTCGGCGGAGAAGGAGGGTTGAAATAGACAAAGCTGGTGATATCAGCAAAATCACTTGTATTTATATTGCGAACTAGACTAGGGCTATGGTGTAAAAGCAATGCTGGGAGATTGTTTGAGGCTGATAAGATATTAGGATATCACAGGTATGGATGTATTGATATCATTGCGTGGAGTTACTGCAGATATCGAGTAGCTTGGTTGACTAACCTCCGGATTATCCTTGACCGTCAGATTTACGATTTTCCCATCCTCAGATCCCACGCGGATCAGCATGAACGTACGATCATGCTGCAGGCCATTCGGCGTGATCGTGGCGCTAGACACAGAGATTGGAAGTATTGATTTTATGGGGTGGATAAAGAGCTATCAATTACGTTAGCTATCACTCGCAACGCAATATGATGGAAAAGCAGGCCTTGCCTTATCGATCTTCATGATTATGAGTATTTGTTAGTTAATGAAGTTCTATCGTGAAGAATTTAAAGGAAGGCTTTCAGAATTGGAGGCACCCTAGCCGTGGCAAATGGCCTGTAGCTCAGGACGATTTCAGACTTCACAGGTCTTCAAGAGATGTGGATTTAGCCGGCATGTGGGGTTGTGAATGGCGGGGGTGGAGAAACACTTGCCAAGGATAGGGCTTAGGGTGCTGCTACTTCTGGAGTAGGTATTGCCGCTTTCGTTAGTATTAATACTGCAGGGTGAAGGGAGCTAGGCCCAAGAAAGTTTGCTAAGACTGAGTCTCATAGGAAATACTCTCGACTCCCTGTAATAATGCTGATCTTATAAATAGGAAGATTATTACTGGTAGAAAATGCCTGTATGAGACACAATATTGTATCCCTGAAAGACATGAGTCCCATTGTCCGTATTCGCACGCCTGTGTGGTTGGTTGTCCCCCCCCCCGTGTTGGTTCAGAATGGATAAAATTAACTAAAACCCAAGCTAGGAGATCTGGCCTAACATTCCAGCCTTAATAACACATATGTGCGCACAAATACTAGCGACACACCTTCAAACTGCCAAGAAAAGCGCTTATAGCACTGAAGTCATCCTCTTATTCACGGCATTCACTAACTAGAAAAAACGGCTCTCATACCCAGCCCCCAAATACGCGGTCCAAGTTTCCAAGGGGATGGTAAACAGCAAGCTGCATAACCTCGATACCGATTGAAGTAGAGGGCTGTGTAGAGAGATCGTGGAGATGCACCTCTAGATAATTCATCGACCCCCTATTTATTAGGACCAGACCAGGACACCATTGAAACAACGATACTCGCAAAGGGCGAGGCGCAACTGCAACGGGGACATGAATATTACCTGGACATACGCATTTTTGGCTTTCTTTTATACCCATTTTATCGATAGTTCAATCATATAGTTCAACCCATATCGGCGTCCTTTATGCTAAAAGTACCACCCTCAAACACGTGTTGACTATCATGCGCCGGGGAATCAACCACTGGCAAGGATATAAAGAAAATTTCTATTGATATAGTGCTAGATACCTCACTCTTGCTAACCGGAGCTTTTAAAGGCATCGATCAAATAATCATATCATGTTAATTACAATTTCCAACTAATATCACCCCACTCATCCAATGCGGCGGCAAACAATGAGGTAGGATTTGGTGAACGGTACATAATACACTGTTTATCTAACCACTTCTACCATATTTGGGTCTTGGAGGGGTTGAAGATGGGCGCGGGCGGAGCATCTATATGGTTTGTAGGAGTTCCATGCTTTGTTCATACTCAATTACATACTACCTCAACATTAATTCGAAGACGTACGGTCTGGGTCCTCGGTCACAGGCTTGTCCTTAGAATCTTAGACCTGGGACCAGCCAAGTGGGGCGCTAGACTTTGTCAGGGTGAACGCTGGACGTTGTGCTCTTTCTTGGCTTACTACATCCCTTCGTGGTTCCGAGCCGATGGTACCCACCCTTTTTCTTCGACAACGGTAGGACCAATTCACTGGGAGCCTTGGTTTCAGAAAATGCCCCAATCTTTGATTCTTTCCCGGGTATCTCTGCGCCCCGCGAGTACCTGCAGCTGTCACTGAGCCCTGGCATAGTTACTCGTCACAGGATAGTCTCTCCACTTTGTTAGATTCCCCCGCTTATGTGAGGACAAAAAGAGGCACCTAAAGCTTTCGAAGAGGGTTAGGTTGCGAGTAGTGTTGGGCACAAGCTGAGCTAGTTCGAGCTTTAGGCTCGAGCTAAGGCTTGAGCGATCTAACCTATTAGTAATGGGTTGATATTGGCAAAATTGTAAATATAGCAAGGATAGATTCTCTGAGATTCACCTGGAAATGAAATATATATCAATATGACTATCTTTAGCTACATTTTTGAGAGCTCGAGCCTAAGCTCAAGCTATATCCCTGAGCCCGAACATATCGAGCCACATTCCGGGCCAGCTCGAGCTTTCGTCTCGAACAGGCTCGTGCCCAACACTAGTTACGAGACTGATTGATTGGAGAGGTGCGAGCTAGATTTGAGAGTGCTACGGATTTGCTTAGCAACTGTTCTAGTAATATCTGGTGGCATCCCCGAGGTGTTAATGTTTGAGTGGTATCATGGCATTGATGGAAAAGAATCACCTTAAATAGAAAGCGGGTGGGTGCGACGCAGGTCCGCGCTAAGAGTCAACCTTTGGAAGTGATAATATAAAAAGTGAAGAGTTTTTCTACCAACGCATCTACCCTCTTACGGCGAGTCGAGGTCCACCCGCGGAGGGTGTGTGAAGGGCTGCTCTGTTGGCTCCCTTGGATGTTGAGTGCAGGAGACAGTAAAAAGATATTGCTGTTGTTCATTGATTGGATGACAGTAGGGGGTGGCCATAAGAGGTGTCTTCAAAAAAAGCAGACCTCGAAAAGACCATCTGTATCGGAGTAGATGCAAAATAGATGCAAAATAGAAGCAAAGAAAAGATCCGATTCTTGTAACTCGTAACGCAATTACGTTGGATGATATTGAGACCGCATTAAGGATTCTCTCTTTGAGAGGCTTGATGGTTTTCCACCATCTCCTTATCGTAGCCTGAAGGCGATTGAAAGTTACGATTTCGTACCTATTCGTTGCATAAGCAAAAGATACCTGGCTCAGTCATAGGATATCACTCATGCTGGTCAATGCTTCCTCACTGCTTAACTTGCTGGTAAACTCAGATTTTTTACTTTAGGCGGCTACTACGCCTTTTTCTCCTAAGCCTGGTAGATTTAAACTCCTTGTTATATTAGATATCTGGGAAACCACAAAGTATAGACTGCCATAAATAGTAGCGTTGTCATTGGTACATGTAGTATAGATTCTGTTGTCTCCCCTTGGGGGTGACTTATCTTCATGTTGGTCCCTGCCGTGATAGATCGGCGATAACTCTACCCCCACTTGCCGGCCGTGTCTCAGGTCCATTTTAGTGTTATATTTGGTCGGATTGGCTATCTTAGCCTACTAAACGATGCAGGCTCTACTCATCGTACTAGTGACCTACATAGAAGACGCCTGGGTTGGGATCGAAGCAGATCCTTTTGGTGTCGCCTTAGCGGAAGGCTTCGGCACTTTTCAGTGCCCTTTGCCGCAGCCGGAGAGGAATAAAAGGATGGACATGAGAGTCGACCGCTTCAAGGGTCAGTCACGATAAAAAGTGGATCTCTAAATGTAGTTAGCGCAGGGCCCATTGAAACCGCCGAGCATTGGGCATTCCTTGGCATGCAAGTGCAGTTTAGTGCTTGAAATCTGGTGATGGGGAGCTCTGGCAGGGTTTATATAGTTATGCCAAGGCGATTAGCTTGTCCCAGAGAATCTTGCTGTGAAATAGGTGTGTTTATCTTATCAGATTCTCGGTATTTATGGTTAACCCCTGGTACAATCATCACAGAGCGGAACAACCCACTGTCTCCAAGATATGATGCTATCGTGCGTCTAAATCTTCTTTACTACATGCCATAGTATGATCTTAGTATCTTAAGCCATGTGGCCACTACATATTATTTGGACATGTCATAACTGCGTTGTGTAACTTGAGTTTAACCACCAGACTGCATGTACTTTTGGATAACAACTATATAATGCTTTAAGTTTTGCAAATTATTATTTTTGAAACCTTTATTATATAGAGGCCTAGGGGCTTGTCTTCGTTTGAAAACCCTCAGTTGAATACCATACATGTATCAAAATACTCACCGCCTTGCTCCCCCTCAAAGGCCAATATCACATTTTTTTTTTTTTTTAGGCATCATAATTTTCAAGTATTATGCCTACAGGTTAGTGACCTGTCATACGGCTCAGCCCATGACCGTGCTGTCGGATCACGCTAAATAGAGAACTTTGGGCAAATGGAGCCAGCTCTATTCCAATTACATGCATTTATCTGATTGGCAGACTTTGGGATCAGCACCAATCAGGTTACCGGAAAGTGAAGGTTGGCTCCATTTGTGCAAAGTCTCTTAACCCGAGGATCTCACGTCTTGGCTTTTTCCTTTACTTCTCCACAGCTACCGCGGCCGCCCCTTATAAAGACACAGCTAAGCACTTGTACCAGGCGCGACATCCTGGGTTGAGACGGCATATGGGCTGTATATAGTATGTATAATAACATGTGGTCTCGTGCCCAGTCCCTTCAAGTATGGGCAGCTTGCTATTCACCTAGGCGCACCTGAGACGAATGAGAGTAAGGGGGGAAAGACCTCTCCTACTTTGTTTTCCCAAGGCACATTCCATCAAGCAGGAATAAACGCCGTTAATATATGCATATGGGCGCAATGTTGAAACCCCCCCCCCACCCTCCGCGCCGTTACTGCACTTTTGTGGCATAACTCTGAAGCTAGCACAAACTGTGCTGTATGTAGGGCAGAGTATAAGAAGTGATAACCGCATATGCGCAGACGCGTGTGCATCTGCATGCAATTCAATTTGATCATAATTTAAAGCAATCTAGACCTTTCTGAACTCCTCGGCCGTTAACACCAGCGGGCTTCTTCTTTCCCCCCCTCCATAGGTATGGGAAGTATATAAGTACTTACATAGTCCCTAGATCTCGAAGCTAGAGGCAAGACTTTCAGACAGATTCATCACCTTTGATCGTCCAACTCGATCCTGTCAAATACTTTTGACGACATGGCAGATATTCATGAACAGGCACCCATCATAGCTGATGATGTTAGCATCTCCAGGGCCCTTCCCCATATTGCCGTAATGGCTCCTTAGCTAACTATCTTGTTCTTTAGAACGATACTTCATCTGATGACGGTTACTCCACGGGGCCCAATAGCTATACTACTTCTGTGAACTCATCCGTTTTAAACTACAAATACGAGAATGGGCGCCGCTACCATTCCTTCCGTGACGGTCAATATGTGTAAGTCCTCTCCCCCAAAGACGCTCTAAATCCAACCAGCGCTCATCCATATTCTCGCTCACAGCCTCCCCAACGACGAGAAAGAGCAAGACCGCCTCGACCTCTTCCACCATATCTTCCTCATGGTCCTCGACGGCGAACTCCACATGGCCCCGATAGGCCCCAATCCCCAGCGCGTCCTTGACATTGGCACCGGGACCGGCATATGGGCTATGGACTTCGCCGACCGCTACCCCTCTGCAACAGTTATCGCCAATGATCTCAGCCCTATCCAACCCTCCTGGGTCCCGCCAAACTGCCAGTTCGAGATCGACGACGCTGAGAGCGAGTGGTCTTACTCATCCAAGTTCGACTACATCCACATCCGCTCCCTCGGCGGTGCTATCTCCGACTGGCCAAAGCTGTTCCGGCAAGCGTACAAGCACCTGAAACCCGGTGGGTGGTTGGAGGTGGTGGAGCCGCAGGCTAAGTCGCTTTGTGATGATGGCACCTTGCCGAAGGGAGGGTATATGGAGAGGATCACGAAACTGTTTATAGAGGCGCTAGAGAAAATTGGAAAGGATGGAAATCCAGCAGAGAAGCACAGAGACTGGATAATAAATGAGGGGTTTGTGAAAGTGGCGCAGAAAGTAAAGAGACTGCCAGGTAATCCGTGGCCGAAGGATCCGAAGATGAAGGAGTTGGGAGCGTACCAACTGCAGAATGCACTTACAGGCATTGAAGCGTGGGTTGCTTGCTTTCCTTTTGACCCGCAATTTATATGAGATACCTTTTGCTGACTGATACCTGGTGCCAATAGGTATTTGATGGCCCCTCTAACAAGGATATTGGGGCTTTCGGCTGAAGATGTGAAGTTGATATGTGAAGGTGCCTGTAAAGAAGTTTCAAACAGAAAAATACACCTGTACTCGAAAATGTATGTTTATTCCAGGCTCCTAATCATATCCTCGTATTCTATGATTCCTAACATCTATCTAGCTTTGTAATTACAGCTCAAAAACCGCATGATGATGAAGCGGAAGGGGTTTGAGTGTTTGAGGGGTTTGAGATGCTGGCCATCTTGTTTGTGGGCTGTGCTTAAAATAATGCGAACTTGATGTTTGGGGCGTCTTCTCTTGGGATTTAATCGTGCTGAGTGCGTGGGCCCTCTAAAATGGAACCAGCACCAGACCTCCCTCGTAGGCCGAAGCAGAGGCATAGCGTGCATATACTCGCCCTGAATACTTAAATAGCACAACTGTAAAGCCTTTAGCCACTAAAGTACATGAATCTTTAGTGTAGCGCAAACTGGTGATTTATGATCTAGTGATCGCCAAATAACGCGGCGGCCCCACCCCCGTGCTCCTAACCTAGCTCGTCGGCTAAATCTTGGTATTTAAACGTGAGGCTCCTTCGATTTAGACGCGATGGGCGTGTAAATGTAGAACTATCGACTTTATCCCTCTGGAGTAAGATGGGATAATCATTCTCGAGCTCATATACCTAAGTTGTCCTCTTTTTGTGGTGGGGAAAGGTTTCTTGGTTAAGTAAGCAAGGGCCAATGATCGATTTGCATGTTTATGGCCCCCGAACAGAGGACCGTCCGTGGTAACTGATAGTGCCAGATCCAAGGGTATTCTATAGGTGTTATCTAATAGACTTAAAGCCGAGAGTCTCGGGAGAGCCCACTATTTTTCGCCTGCGGCCGGCCCCGGACGCCGTTGAGGGCCTGGAAGAGATCAAAATTTTGGTCTCGGTGCGGGCTGGCGTATAGAGGTTTGCCCGAGCCCATTGGAGTTGAGGTACGTCTTACGAGAGTAGAATCTCATAGAGTCTAAGCTTTCCAAGACTGCCTGTTGGTTTTTCTAAAGTCAGTTGAAAGCCCGCAAAGCGCTAAAAATGGACGAGTGGTCCTTTAATGCTGGGATATACGTGCCCTGCCATCTCTGGGGAAAAACGTACTCCATGGAGGTAGGCGGTGTTGAGATTAGTTAGTCTAGCAAATATTGGAGGGACAAAGTGTCATAACTCTGTGAGGTGAAACACTACCCGCAATTTGAAACTCGGTCAGGGAGATGATATTGACGCCAGTGCCAGGCTAGCTTAAAGCCCAAAGCCTTGATTATACAGGATCAGCAAAACTCCTGCTGTGATCGTAAGGTCTTGGTGGCTTACCGGCATCGATTTCAGAGCTCTAGTCGATGTGACCTTTGCTTGCAGCAAGATAGTGAGCTTGATCCGCACAAACAGCAAACTTTGCAGCAGCGGGTTCACCCGGCACACGCAGTTCAGGCGTTAGCTACCGGGTATAGACCTTTCTTCGAGAATAGATATCCCGATCAACTCTTGTTAGTGACATTATACCGTTTGAATAAAGTAGCGTAGTCCTTGGAAGGAGCTGTGACATTGAGAGGGGAGTGATAAAAGTAGTATCGCAGTGCGGGCTTCTCCTTTCTGCTCAGTCACAAAGTTTCTCGACCAAGCCTGAGAGATTACTCGAACCAGCGGCCTTATGCCACTGGTTATGTTGAGTAAACCTCAGCCTGGGCGGCGCCATGGCCCTTAATTAAGCTCTAGCCTTGCCTGAGCTGAAGTGGGCAACGGTGGATAGGGTTATTGGATGACTGCAGGATGGATTAGGTTGACGACGTATTACACTGTCCATGTTGTAGACTATGTGTACACCCGTGAAGATTCCCCTCGGCGGCGGTTGAAAAGTTTTGAAGGTCTAAAGCCGTGGGTCAAAGATGGCCAAGCTACAAAGTATTGAGTGTGTGGTATCGATGGGGAAAGTATAAGGCTTGGTTGACTTTGATGCAGTGTATTGGAGGCGTCTTGTATGTTATGCAATGGTATACTGTGTCATTTTGGGTGCCGATATTCCCTGACACTGCAATCCTTCGAGTCTCAGGATTAACCCACATCACAACGCAGCTAAACATTTCTATATCTTCAGAAATAGAAAATAGGGACCGCAACGATACGTTTTAGAAACTTCAAAAAAAGCTTATTTAACTCATCTTACAATTAGCACTACAGCGAAAGTTTGCTATAGCGGTATCTTCTACGAGGTCCCTCAATAATGGAAATTGGTCGGGGGTTGGGATCCTCATGGCAATGGGGGCTCCGCGGAACAGGGAGTCCTGGGAATGCAAAAATATCATGCGATATCTCTGTTCTTTTTCTACTCTTGAGAACTGCGTAGCTACTAACTCTACTGCAGTGAAATGGGCCGGAGTCTTTGGAATAAAGATGCACTGGGCGTACTTATGGCCGAGCCTGTCAACTTTGATGCCCTCTCCGATAATTAACGCAAACGGCTCATATCCAGATATTCCCCATCTATAAGGGTAATTCCAGATTTAAATTTCTTTTAGAAGAGTCCATTTGTCGGTGATCTTATACTGGCGGGGTTCGACTGTGGCCTGTGTGCAAAGTTTCCACATAACTTGTTACCGTGCTCCGGTACACTCTAACCATTTCCCCACCTAGTCCTAGAAGGTTTCTCAATTTAATATCCTCTCATCCACCCAGCTCAACCCTAGTACTTCCCCTACGTGTAAATAAACAAAGGTCCGCCTAGGAAGTTCTATCACTTGTTCGAACCTGGACCTTCCACGACCTGGGTTGAGTACATAGTGATGAAATTTACTGTGTAAGAGTGGGTTATAGAAGCTGCTCGAATCCAACAGTAAGTTCGGTCAGTACCACGCTACATCCAAAGGTGCAAATCTCAATATGCTAGTGGCAGGGATGATACTTCAAGCACACTAGATGCGAAGAAAAAAATGGGCCGGTGATGGGTTAAAGAGGGTAGTGATGGGTCCATACACGTATAGTTAAAGAGAGTATTGCTTTTGGTATGAGGGATATCTGCTTATGTGGAGGGCTGTTACATTATATAGAACCTCTGTTTAGCGAAGGTGCTCGAAACACTCTAGCTACCGAGCTATGAATCTGGCACAATCAGGTAAGATGATCGTTTTACACTGGCCCTCTCGTGGGGGCCACGAGCTAGGTTACCAGTGCTAGGAACTCCCCATCATTGGCTCTCTCCCCGAATTTCTCTGTGGGGTTTAGTCTCAATGATAAAGGACGAAAGAGAACCAGTAATCAGGCGGCATAGATACTCCTGTCAAAGATCCTAATCTATGTGTCAAATATGACATATGACTTGTCCTATTTACCAACTTAGGCATGCAATGACTCTAGGGATTTATCAATGGTGGAACAGTCTACCTGGGGGCTATAAATATTGGCTTTAAGTTCGCTCTATGATGGTCCTGATCGCTCTGTCTGAATTCGAACACAAGGGCTTATAGGCATAGGGTTGGTGTTAGTCGATAGGCTGACGACTCCAAGTTTATGAGCTCTAAGTATTTCGTTATTGCCGTCCCAAATATCTCCAGAATAGATGCATAGGTCCCTACTTATAGAGCGTTTAATGACTCAAGTGTTTCTATGAGACACGCCTTCCATATATACATGTACGTATAAATGTACATGTACATGACAGGTGCATATGCCATGTATTCATTTTCTTGCATAAGCGCCGCCGCGTGCCGCTCTTAATCATGTATTATTTCAAGCTTTCTGTCCCTTGAGCAGTTGTGACTCCTAATCTGTCGTGTGCAGTTTGTATGAGATATCAATCAATCAATCAATGTCGTGTGCAGTTACTATGTCGAGTGATAGTTTATGATTGTTTGAAACAAGTCATTCCTTCCCGTACCCATACTCAGTCCACCTCTCCTCATCTACGAACCACTCGTCTATTCTTTTTCTGGCTTAACCTTTAACTCCTCGAAGGATTTGTTTCAGTTTCCACTAGGCTTGGCAGTAAGCTTACTCTAGCCGTTTCAACCAGATACCTACATGTACATATGTATGGAGGGAAACGGACCACTAATGAGGTATTTCCACAAACAAATCAATTTCTTTTGAGTGACAGAGCTTTCTACCTCATGAGTTGCAGCTGACAGAAACATGAACTTCCCTTGCGCAGATTAGTCCCGGTGGATATGGGTGAAATGCCCATCTCTCGTTCTGCCCGCCCGTTTCCCGTAACCGCGGGACCATCTACTCTTATCTACTAACCCTACATCCGCTACATATGGTATCAAACATCAAGTCCAAAGGAACTAGACCCACCACGCCAAGTGATTCTATCTCACCCAGAGACACGATGGTCTCGGAGGTTTGAACCGGATACAGTTAGTAAAGCCGCTCGGGGTTATTGACAGGTTAAAAATCAAAGTTCTAATTAGCCAGAGCGATAAACTGACTGAGTGAGTTGGTGATTTATCTGCGGGGATTGAGACGTGGCACAAGGCATAAAACCAAGGGGAAAAACTAATGTTGTGAATTAATAGAGGTCGATATATTTACCGCCTAGTCCATGTGCCTCAACGCAGCCTGACGAGTACAGATGTGTAAGTATGAGGAAACTGAATGGCGGTACATCACCTGGGGTGAATTACTAGTCATTCTATACATGAGCTTGGGGGATTGACGAAACAGCTCATTACGTCTTTGGGGAGATCATCCATGGTCATAGGGCAATCACTTCACGATACAGGAATTCGAATCTGTCTGAAAAGCGCGGATTCGTAGCTAGTATATTAATGGCGAATACAAACCCTGATCATCAAAGGCCCAGGCCTAGGTCCTGGGCCCACGGCACGGTCACCGAATGCACCTGCCGATGATTTACCGAGTGAGATCTCTTGATCATGAATTGTTCATTGGCTCTATCATCTTCTTGACCTCAAAGGCTGGGTATTGTTCCCTTGGCATACATACTGACCTACATAGGTGAGACGGGCGGTCAGGTTGATGACCACGGAATGTATGTCGTGTAATCGAATGCACCCTCAAAGATGTGTGTCAGACCTGTCTGAATTTCAGGATAGGGTGGAAGTGTAAATCCGCCTTTCCATCAACTTCCAGTTGATTTTTAGTTTATCAAATCAGGTGCGGGACAGGAGTGAGGGGAAAGTGTAACTCTGCAGATTCTGAGGGCGTCGATTTTGGTTGGGCCCAAACCACCCAAACTTGACTGCTGTTTCTGATATGAGAATTCGGTTTTAGTACCATTAGAAGTAGATAACATACAATTACAAACTTAGAGCCCAATGATTTTACTGTTATCTTTCGATATGGACTCTGGTGGTAGAAACATTGAAGTTTGTCTTTTTGAGTGTTTACGTGGTGATATTCAGGTAACTTTGTCCTCAATCAAATAAATCCGTCTCTAGGGGTGAAATTCTATTTTGAATCACCTATTAAATTTGTCTTTAAATACGACCCAACCTGTCTACTTGATCTTCTTTAAAACTGAGATATTTTAAGAGTTGGCAAGAATTCGAAACGAAGGCTGAGTGACAAGAGCCGCGGATCGCAGGGATTTGTTAGGTGATGGCATTCAGCTCTTTCTCTTTGAAGCGAATAGACTCAGAATAGGCTCTTTATATGCCTTTATCTTTTGGTAGTAACCGAAAAATGATTTACATCATTCCAGTATAAACATACTTTGTATATTATGTCCTTTCCAGAGTATACCAACCAGATATGTAGTGGTTATTCCTTTTTGGCTTAGCAGTGTCTTACCGACCTTGTACTAATAACCGGGATTACAAAATGCGATGCCGAGGTACCACTCTGCGTAGCTCATCCTCTATATGGAATTTAAACACTTCCAGATATTTGTCTTGAGGAGTAAAAAAAAAGGCGGTTCTAATCAGACACAAGGCCAAAACCTACTCGCGCCGGCTTGAGTAGGAATGTATATTCTTCTGCGCCAGGCATTTTTTTTTTCGTGGAAATAAAAACGGTTTCTTGGCTACCTAACTAATCAAGCCATCCTTACGTCCCTCGAACAACTATCCTGTATCCACACATTATCAGTCAGAGACGTGGTTAGCAATTTCTTTGAAACCGAGTAGATCCACGTCTTTAGATTTATCATACTCATGTCGCTTATAAGGAAAGGTTAAGCTACATGTGCCTGAACAGTTTGTATCTAGGTATGTCGAGCGTTGTTTTTTTCTCTCTGCTCGCCGACGCACCTCCTTTGCTTAGGGTACTAATTTGTCTCAATTACTGAAACTAGGCCAGGGAGAAACCAGCAATGCGGAATATACGACCACTGGAAGTACGCCTCACTCGCAGGACTCAGGACTCGTGCCCACAAAGTGGGGTCGAATCTGTGGCCTTTTAGGCCCGCCATACCACAAATAGTCTCCTGCTGAAAACTTGCCCCCGAAGGGGTAAGTTCAGTTTGTTGCGGTTCACTGGGTCGGAGCGGGGCAGGAAGCTCCCGGCATCCCGGGGGCGATGCAGTAAGAAGTTCGCCCTGTCACCGCTTTTGCACGGGGACGATGGAATCCCCGCTATATATATATCCGAGTTAGTTTCGGCACCACATGTCAGATAAGCTCGACCTTTTTTTGAATAAGGGTGACGAGTGTCCGACGAGTGTTGGACGAGTTTGAATATAAAGGCGCCTTGGCGATATGATTGTCTTAGACAGAAGCCGAGTGACGAATCCCGAGCCGTTGCTCGGTGCCTAGGCAAGTGCGCCTAGGCAAGTGCGCCTACCATCATGTGCTCTCACTCGTGGGCCGGGTAAGCATGGCCTTGGTCATAATTGAAATTGATTCCCTATATTGTGTGCGTGATATAGGCTGAAGCTAGTTCGTTATCTAATTGCTTAGAACACTATTATTTCTTTGGTTGTGACATAAGTTTCTCTATGAAAGATATCTCGTTTTATAGCCAGACGAGTGGAAATTAGTGCGCATTATCACACCCTCGGGAATTTGATAATCAAAAAGGCAGGTGTGATCGTACGTACCACAGAGTAGTACATTATATAGCACATACGGTTTGCCGAGGCTGAACCGGAGGCGAGACAAATATATAACCACCAGATAAAGGGGTTTAAAATACTCATTTCCCATTATAACAGGGGAAGAGGAAGCGAGCAACCTTAGAAGACTACATGTACCTACACCCCTATTTTGCGTAAATAATGAATCAATGCCTCTCAAAGCTCAAACTTTGTGGACCAGTATCATATATTACCCCCAGATTTTTTCAGGTAGAGCACTCTAAAGTAGATACCCGGGGTGCACCTACATGTGCCACTCTACTGCACCACATGGCGCAGCGCAGGTGCCCCCCTCCGAACCCGACCCTTGCTTTGATCTGATCGAATCGGTACCATAAATTCAAAAAGCCGTCTTTTCCGGATTAACTGACTAGGTTCCTTCCGGTTGCACGCATGCTTGGTAAAAACATCAACCACGATCACCCATTCAAGGCATGTATAACCTTAGACATTTTACCTACCTACTTAAGATGATTTAAGATTAGGAATATTAGAGACAATATGTGTAATATCATTATCATTATGACAGCGGTGACTCCCGACCATGGCTATCGCGGAGATAATACCTCCATATGGTGTAAAAATCAGGATAATTACCAGAGGACATGGTACTCACGCGCAGCCTAAGTTCGTTGTAAATAGGTCGGGGGTGATGTGGTTCTCTCTTTCCCCAGGCCTTCATTAGCCCTTGACTAATCTATCATGGAAAGTGTCAGAAGGGGGAGGTGAAATCCAATTATTAGTGCGCTACTAATTATAATTAATTGCAATTCAGCCTATAATAATACTTTATTAATGTACGTATCTATTAAGTAGATATGTAACGCATCTACTCATGTAAGTATGATGTGATATGTTAAAGTTGTTCCGAAATTCTAAATGACTGCTGAATATAATACCTCTCCCCGTTATCCGCTTAGTGTTAGTCAGTGCGATCAGTGCAGATGGCGGGTACCGAAGACTCGGGTTGGATAATAAAAAAAAACAGGATATATACCTGCATAGAATATGAACTTCCTCTTCCTATTCCCCTCAATGATCATGAGCACGGGGCTGAATATTAGGCTAGCGGTGAGTTTCGACGTAGCATGAGCCCTGTTTGCAAGCAAGTGGGCCCTGGTATTGGAAGCATATGAGTTCAAAATGACCTCGTCCATGCAGCAGCTGAATCTTAAACCATGTGAACACGACCCAACGAATCGATTGCTCCACAAACAAATGAAAGCCATCGACTATAGCCAATGCAAGATGATCAATCGAATGATCATATTCCCTGCTGCCAAGGTTGAGGTAAATGTAGAGAGTGTAGGGCGGATATTTTGTAACCCCTCGTTCTTGATGTGGAGGTTAAAAACAATGAGGATGGCTGGTGGGACAGGTGGGGAAGAGGCGGGTGGGATAGGTGTCTGCATCTCAATGTCATATGCGTTGCGATCGTCTCTGGTCCGCCCTGCTGTTCCTTCATCGCCCCCTTAAGGGGAGCCTCCATGCTGATTATCGAGAAGTGTAAACGGTAGAGGAGGACGAGTCGTTAGTTTGCGCTTATCCCGCTTGCACCCAATCATTTTGTGCTCCATTCATAACTGGCACGGAGTGGTTTACTTTACCGGCGTGTACAATTACATGTAGAATAGGGTGTACTCACATGTGCACAACTCATTAAATGTATCCTGCCTGCTACCTGCAGCCGCGGATATATGTATGTACATGCATGTAAGTATGTAGTTAATCACTAGGTAACTTTCTCTCCAAGTCATTACATGTATATGTAATCCCAAGATGCCACCTCCCGGTACCGGCACGGCTGCCAAGTGATGGGGCCCTTCAACCACGCCCTTGATCATGAGAGAGGGTGGACAGAATGAAACTTGTGATTTTCTAGACGATAGCTACAGTACTCAACCCGAATTTAAAGTCGGGCTGAAAGGCAGAATACATAATATGAACAAAAGAACAGACAACAATGCAGCACATACACAGTATGGATACATATTTAGACAAAAACAACTTATTTTCCCTGTAGTGCTACTCCCACCACAGGCTTCCTAGTTGGCCCTATCACGTTCGAAGATACACAACGAAATAAAAAATAAAAAAAAGGCAGGATATACAAAAAAAAAAAAAAAAAAGGTATGGACTGATAAGAGGAGATAATATAGTAAAAGAAACTGTAGCGATTGTGCGATAGCAGTATCCAGATAATGTAGAGGATAGTATCAAGTATAAAAAGTGTTGATGTAGAAGTTCAAGGAAAAAAAGGTTCCGCGATGACGGCGACATAAAAGCAAAAAGACCAACTAACCGTATTAGCCCCTCCCCCACCAACCCACCATGTCCATCTATCCCATGCCTCCCGGATATGATAAGAAAAAAATGCCCCCAATAGTCAAAGAAAAGAAGTTTTTTAAAACATAAGACAATATTTGAAACCAATATAGTAAAAGCAATTCCCGCTCCCTAATGCCCAAAATAGAGAAATAGCAAACCCAAATTATAGAAATATAAGGTAGGCGGAGATGAAAAAGAATCACCTCGCACCCAATAAAAATGGACAAGAAGTTAAAGGAAATCACGCTCAGAATGTTGCAAGGGCAGCATCCCAAAAGAGCGGGCCATTGATGAGCGCCAGTGTGCCCACTGGTATGCTGCTAATTAGACTCGACCAATCCGCTGTTCGACCTGACATCAAGAAAGAGCCGGGTGTTTTGAAACTCATCGCCATGAATATTGTCGTGATGACGAGACATGACCGTAGGAAAAGTCTGACAATCTTCTCATACAATTCTAGACTCTCGGCTTCTCCAAATGCGATGCAATCAATAAGAACCGCAGTCATTGTCGTCTTCCGATATAGCGGCTTCATATCTGCGGTAAGGAAGTGCTCGTCCAGAGTGCTCATACTAGAGCTCTCGTAAACCTTTGGAGTGTCTTCCGGCAGCAAGCTATCGAGCTCCGCAGATGTTTTCCTCCGTCTCCACCACGATGTGATCTTCCATCTCCAATCAATCCAGCTACTTGACAGGGTCTTTCTCTCTTGTTTTGGTGAAAGAATGTCCTGGAATAAATGAAGATCGTTGATTTGTGCTAGCTTTCGTTCATTTGGCTGAGAAGTAATATCGAGATAAATCGTCTGCTTAGGGTCTTGATGCGAGAAAAACCGCGCGAAAAAGCGGGGGTTTGAAACCCGGACTGTCAGGTGAGTAGGTGTGGGAGGTGGAGTTAACTCTGGTGTTTTAAACACAGATTCGGATGACAGCGTTAAACTCCGGGGTCTGGGCCGTGTCTTGGATTGGAAAGTCACAACTTCTGCAACCTTGGTTGCATTGGACTCGGGCAGAGTCATGGTAACCAAAAGAGGTTCACTATAAGTTTCCACCCGACACCTAAAATAATCCAGCCAGAGCTTCTGCATGCAACTGTATCCATGTCAGCATTGAACGGTCTTCAACGAAAGGAAACTACAAACCTCTCCGCTTTTGTTGCATCTCTCTGACCACTTCCGACAAGAACCTCCGGTCTTGTGTATACAACGGCCTTTTTCCTGTATAGCTTCCATGCCTCATACATGGTTTCAGGCACTGCCAAAAACGTGTTATATCCCCATGTAACGACAATGTTTAACCCCCTCCATGTACTTCCGGTAACCATGTCAAAAGATGGTGACACCGAAAAAGCCCTTGCAACCATGCTCTTCGTTCCGTCTCTAGCATGCACCACCATGTGCATATCCACCCTTGAGCTCTCACTTGAAAGATTATCCAGCGGATCCCGCACTTGGATGTGGTAACTTCCTGATCGATGATTAAATGGTGAAATATGAAATGTTTTTTCCATCTCTCCAGCAAATGTATACCCTTTCCGGGCCGGCGGGTTCGCCGGGTTGTCGCTATGGAGAATATAAAGATGCTTTTCGCCAAAAGTGTTGTTTACCTCCAGAACAACAAGTTTGAGCTCCTGCTGAGCCGAATAAAGATAATAGTAAGAGACAGGATTAAATGAATAGCCAAAAAATCGAGGTGTTGTGACAATGTAAGTGAATGGATACAATGATGGGTCAATTCCCTATTTTAAAAAGTCAGTTTCGGAAATTTTACATCAAAGGAGTCAAACGTTCAATCTCATACATGATGAATCAAAACAGATTCTAGCTTTTTCTCGAACGGAAGCCCCGGGCTTGTATAACCTGCCGGATCGATGGAAAAGAAGGTAAACCGATCCCTTGATTTCCGGCCCAGCTTCAAATTCTCCGCCTTCTCTGATTGTGACTCCACCACTGAAAATAAACCTCCAACAGCACTCTTCATAGTGACCGGAAATCCGACATATAGTAGCGGATATTTGAATGTATGTTTCTTAGGCAAGAAACGAGCGTGTGTTGTCGAACAGAAAAAGAACAACGGTCTAAACTTTCCGGGAAACTTCTCCTCCAAGCTTATCCGACTACTCCTCACCACCATCCAAACGAACGGAGCCACCTCGAACAGACATATCCCCAGACATACCAAAGCGAAGTTCCTCAAAAATCCAAATGTCAAATCCCAGGTGTCGAGCAATTGGAGAGCCGAAGCGAAGACAAGGGCGACGGTCGCGGTCCTGAGAGCTCGAGTCTGGAGTAGTGGTTTGGTTGCAAGTAGAACAGACGATGCGTTGAGCAACAACAACCCCCGAGTTAGGAGGTCTCCGTCGCAACACATCGATAGTAGCGGGAATCAAGAGACTCCGAAAGTCTCTTGCACACTTTCTTTCTTCCAACCACTCACGCACACGCCTGATGTGAAATGCTAAGGTATGTATCGATAACACTAACGATATGTATGATTTCCCAGTGGACTGGTTTTGCTCGGAGTAGTGACAGGAAGGATTTCTTGATGTGCCTCTCTTTCCAGTCAGTGTTGCCTCTGCCCCTCAGTCTGTAGTGTCTCCGGAGTGCAAGTACTGTTTTGCTGTGTCGGAAAATTTCCTGTATAGTGTTGTATCCCCGCGTAGTGTAAAAATGTGGGAGAGCCGCTTTTGTATAGTGGAAATGCCGAGAGTCCAAAGGGAGCTATCACTCCGTTGGATTGGGGGAGGGGGTGATTGTGGCAGTGTGTGCAGCTAAGTGGTGACCCACGGGTCTCGATTCGGAGGGAGGTTAAAATCACAATGCCTGGGAGGGGGGGTATGTTTTATGCTGATGATGCGTGTTCGCTCGTGGTAGATTCGTTCCCTAGATGTCGCATGATATAGCTTTCTTATTCTGGCCCTTTTCCAATTCAAGGCTGTACGTGCATCTAAGGGAAAACGCCGAGGTCTGCTATGTATACGTATTCAATGTACGCAAAGTAGGTAGGTAGTATAATAATGAGAGTTAGATGCGCCCACTTCACTTCTTTGGATCTATCGGGACAGTGCAGAGCGACCAATAAGATATTATACAATTAAGGTTGGTACAGCGACGATATATTATCGAACTGTTACTGCAACTGTATGTACTGTACGTACTGACGATCCGGGTACTTGTAGCGGTGGGCCCAACTAGCCAAAATAGATAGAGAGAGACAGAGAAAACAGGTCCAGATTTGATGGAATTGGGAGACTGAGTGATCGTCGACTGATCAATGGATAGGTCCGGGGGAGAGGTCCTTGTACGGAGGAGGATATGTACGTACGAAGACAAAAGTAAGGTATGGTATGGATGTACGAGGGGGGGGGGGAGGGTTTGTGTGGATATGAGAGATGTATGTAATGCGTGTGTGAGATTCTCGTCCGGACCTTGATGCGGGGGGGTGAGGGCGAGGACGAGTCTTTGCTGCCTTCTTTTTCCTTCTACAAGATCAATCGGGATTTTCCTACTAATACTCGAGGAGATGATGCATAATTCTAATTTGGGGGGGGGATTTGATTGAATTGCGAAATGTAAGGAGTTCAGGAAGGAAGATGAGGAAGATTTGATGCTGATGATATGATGATGTTGATGGTTTCACGATATCACCATATACAGAGGAGAGTCTATGATGAGGACAAATGGGAAAGCTCTTTCAGATTATTGAACTGTCGACAGCTGTGGGGACTTGGATCCACAGTTGGTCTGTCCCGGTCACAGAGGGGTGACATTGGCAGCATTTCAAGGTACAGGGCAGTAAATAGTAGCCTGTGATAGCGTAAAGGGGTGTGGGTGGGATAGATGCTGGTTGCGTACGGGATGACGGACTTGCATACAGAGGCAGACTACCAGACTGACTGAATTATCCAACCTCAGCAACAAGTCAGTCCTTCCCCCCCAAACAGCCTGCAGTCAGTTCCAGGTTGGCAGAAGAAAAGGAAAAAAAAAAAAAAGGGAAAAGACTTGTCGTGTCCGTAAGGGAAACCATCCCCGAGCACCAAGACCATTAAAAGCTTCAAGCATTTGTCCCTGGTGTCCCAGTATTCTGGTGTTGTTATGATGGAAAGACGGGGCTATATCTCAAAAAGGTCTAAGATCCGAGACAAGGCTCGGAGGAGGGCACCCAAAGCAGGAGCCAAGATACATAGCGCCCCCATTTACGGAACCGAACCTTTTTCACTACAGTTTACTACCGCGTTAGTAGAGAGAAAAACGCACGGTCAGTAGTCAAGTTTTTTTCCCTTCTTCATGAAACGGTCGAGTTTGGGGCTTTATTTAGATGATTAGTAGCTGACAAGAAAAAATTTATTCACTAAGTACTAAACTGATTTATTAGGCAATAGTAACAACACGTGCAGGTCTACTATTTACATGTATGTAGTCCTGAGTACCTGGATGGGTGGGTGGCTTACTAGTGTCGGAGGTAGGGTCTGCGGCTGTGGAGCCTGGGCGATGTGGGGAACAACTTACACGACGTCGTCCTGCCTTACTATGTAATTCCTATATCAGTTCAACATCCGCAACCCAAAAAAGCCACCTCCCAAATATAAGTCAGCCAGGTAAACTCTTTTACGGTCTCGACAGCAACTTCCACCTTTGCTAGCTGACGATTTAGGCGCAACCCACCACCACCATCGCCTCTCATTCGATTAAAAACCTCCACCCTCTCAAAAAAAAAAAAAAAAAAAAAAAAAAGCTGATCCGGATCGCTCAACCGGGGTACCTACATCAATAAAAGGGAAAGGAAAAAAGAAAAAGAAAAGGAAAATATAAAAGTATGCCCGCGGCGCCGCTACAGCTATTTAAGCTTGTGATCGTTATCCACGATAAAGTGCAAGACTGGTAACACCTCAGCCAGTGTTTTGGGGGGGACTTTGACATGAGGTACTACCACACGAAGGATGGGTCGACAAAACTTAATCGTGACGATGAAGATGGACGTTTTCCCTCTCTATTTACCTGCTGACGCAATTATTTCATGATGCGTGATATTATTATTATCATGTCTGGGCCACTAAAAGTCAGCCAATTATTTTTCTTTGTTCTATCTCGCACTTTAATTATGTATGTAGGTAAGTGATGTGTGCAAATATTGTATGTAGGCTTCCTGCCTGATGACGAATGCGCGAGCGAATATAGCTGCATGCTTTGCGAGCTGTCAGAACTCATCGCTCAGCCCAATCAAGCCCCTCAGCGCCACCACCATCATCTTGGTAGCTAAGGGGACTCGGAAATCTCCGAAAACCCTGAACCTGAAATCCGAGCCATACCACCAGTTGTAGTTATCTAACCTCCTTGCCTGCCCCAAGATGAGCACGACATGATGGACCGTCTACTAAAACAAAAACCAAACTGTCAAACAGCAAAATAACCATGAACCTACCCTATGGGTCCAATCTTAAAATAAATAGGAAGGGATCTTATGAGATAAAAAAAAAAAAAAAGCGCGAAGAGCCTCGGCACCCCCCCCCCAATTATCAAGGTCCAATGTTCATCATCGCCCTGATATCGCCCTGCCATCGGCCTCGGATGAAGATCATTCCCGTCGCCTCACAATCGGGTTCCTCTCAGATCCGTCCTGTCGTTGCTGCTTAGGTACTATAAAGCTGATTATTGGGAATTAATATAATTTTCATCGCCCCCATATGCATACTCAGCGGGTCCTTTACCCCCTTGTCCCTCTGGCTCTCTTTTTCTTGCCCTCCCCGTACATACTTACCTTTCAGCATGATCGACACCCACGATACAAAACCATGCAGGGGGGTACTACCGAGACGAGACGTCGCTGGAAGGCGCTGTTTACGCTTACTTTCCCTCCTAAAGCCTCTTGGCCTGGCTTGACTTGCTGCTGCTCGTTTAGATCTCAAGGTGTTAGATTTGGTCCAATTTGATTTGATTTGATTTGTGCAAGTCAACGGGAAAGAGGGCTGCAAGGACTTCTCCCCTCCTCCAAATCCTAGACCTATTGCTTTTTTTGTCTCGCGAGGAATAATACTACCTAGAAACCCCTTCAGGGGAAAACTCCCAGATTGAACTCACTTTAACTGCTACAGATATACAGAGAGAGTGGGAACACAAAGCAATCGTTCATACAGCAATGGCATTACACCTCCCTTCCCTTTTGTTTCTGAACTGTCTCTCAATCGATTCATTCTTCGACAAACAAATTCTCTACGTAGCGTTATCGCGGAACCGAAGTTGGGGCCGGGATGTGGTAGTAGTGGTGGTGATAGAAAAACGAAACGTTTTCTCACCGAAAAAACACACCCGCGCATACGCACGCTAGAGGGGCAACAACGACAGCTGCGCACGTGCAACTTGTCTTTTTCGTTCCACCGCCAGAGTCGAATCACAAACAACCAGGGAACGAACGCTCCTCCCATACCATACACCCTAGGAAAGGAAAGGATATTGAAAAGCGTAACAACACCGAGCGGGAAAAAGCCCCAAGTATTGGGTCACGACTCACAAAACCCTTTCCATTTCTCCTTCTCTGCGGCGCGATATTTACTCATCATCATGAGTCGACGGCAAGCTCCGTTCAGAGCAATCAACAATAACAACAATGGTGCGTTAATAATGTATCCTAGATCTCGAACTGAGACCACAGTCCATACGATCTGGCCTTCACTCCGGAGGTTGCCCGGGACGAAGATGGCGGTTTCGTTGATACTGAATCTGAACCCCTTCCCGGAAGCTCAGGACACCAAACCGATCGCTTCCTGTTGTCCCTGTTTTGATAAGCAGCCCAGACAGGAGCAGTGCATAAGAGTAGGATGGTTATGGTGACTCCCAAGATTACTAACGTCTAGAAACCAGCTCCTGGTAAATCATTGGCGGTAGGTGAAAGCTGGGCTGACAGTTGCACGCTCAGAGTTGTATAAACACAATTATATATAGGCTCCACGCGTTCGGGGTTTAAATAGGTAACAACCAAATCTTCCATGTAACTGGCTAGGTATCTCCCTGAAGTCTACCATACTCGCCTCCATAGCTGCTTCACATAGCCCGTCTCCCTAGCTAAAGCTATATAACCCCCTAGCTATGAATACTTAAACCCGGGAACGGGGCGTGGCATACAGGCAATACCCAGTCAGCACCATACACGCCGTACCATCTATGGTGGCTACATCTTTCTTCCCCAACTATATCTCATCATCTTTCACGATTCAGATCTGCTCCGACACGACAAAATTCCGGGTGACGTCTCGTTTCGGGAAGCTAATAACTATACCGCAGTTTCCACCTGCTTGCACGAAAAAAACAAAAACAGACTACAGATTCGTTTATATACATATTACGCTTTGTCTATGCAAAACAGCTGGAATGGCCAATGGCGTGGAAAATTAGGCCTGGTGCATTTCATGCCGTATTTCTAGTACCATTTACCAATCCGTTCCTAGATTATGAATTTAAGGTTCCAACTGCCGCAGCGAATGATGGGTGGTACTAGCTGCACTGCAGACTCAATGCGGGCTGAATGTTGTGTTCCTAAATATATATCATTGTAATTTATGAATATCGCTTGCTCGGCCATCCTTATTTCTTTCTCTACTTGCAGATCTAAGATAATTTTGAGCTTCCAAGCTTTGTAATTACTGCGGTTCGTAATATTGGGGTATTAAGTGAATATATGCTATATTCATTTCATCTGCTGAAATAAGCACCGCCGCCACCAAAAAAAAAAAGAGGGTGAGAGCAACGACTGGTTACCAATCCCCTCATGCGCACATCCAGAAGCAAAAGAAGGGGAAAGAACACCCCAAAGTGGAGTACTTATAACTTGGTACCTGCATCTGCTACGGCAAATTGCGCAAACGAGACAGCCCCATGTGTGGCCCATCCAGAAACTAGACTTAATGTGTGGCTGCGGCGCTGTCCTTCAACCTCATCCCATCCCCACACCAATGGTGACTAACCCCCCTCCTCCCCTCGTTAAAAGCTTACGAGCTTCCTATTACACATTTAGTTATCGAGGGAAGAACGCTCGAGCCATATTTAAAAAGGGACCCTGCCCTTTTTAAGCCACCGTTGGAAGATCTTGTTTTTCTTTGGGAGAGAAAGAGAGATTAGGGCAACAGGGACGCGACAACCCGGACTCCGATAAGATACAAGGATGGTACATTACATACACCAGACCTTAGCGGTAGTAGCAGTAATAAATACATGTACGGGTCTGTGCGGATTGGTGGTTTTGCCACTTTGGTGTTCGCCGTCCATCTACGCGTGCAGAGGAGGGGTCTCTGAGACGGTCTTCGAGTAGAATAGTGCAAGTGCAGTACTTTAGTGTCTATTAGAATATTGTGATGCGGTTGCAATCGTTAGAGTTAGTTGTAGTGGGTGGTGGTGGTAGAGTAGGTATCTATTTTACACACTGAGCTGCTGCTGGTCACCGATAGAACCCACTCACTCAGAGGTAGTTATGTATCCCACAAGAACGCCTGTTCCACATCTCCCCTTGTGAGCACCCCCTGATTCACTTCCACGAGGGTCACGCCTTCATTCCTGTCCCCTACTTTTAGAAACATAAGTGGAACGCAAGACGAAAAAAAGAAAGAAGAATCCATAAAAGGACACAAAAAAAGTTCGATCGACGCAAGGGTGTGTCGCTAACATCGGTCGCGTGGTTGATGATCAGCCGTTGTACAAGTGCAGGGCAGATTCACAGGTAGGGAAACTCTTCTGCTCATTTGCCCGCCCTACGCCCGCAGCACGCCCTAACCTCCAAGATCGTTTTTCTCACTCATGTGCAGAGTCGATTCCCGAACGAATAAAACGCTTCAAGCCTCGTGAAGGAAGAAGGGGCAAAAAGTAAAAAGGGCTCAGGGGTTATTCGTAGAACTTCCTCTCCTTTTGGCTCGTTCGCATCAACTCAGGATCTCGGTACAATAAGGGGATGCCGCCACGATCCGAGTCGCGTAGTAGGAGATTTTTTTTTCCGGCACGCCTATTATTACATACACCACATGAATCTAGGGTCGAAAGTAGAAGTGGACGCACTGGAGCGAGCTCACCAAATACTTTTGCTGCATGTTCATCTTGTGATCTCTGTTTAAAGCTACATACCGTAATTATGTATGTACCCTATGAGTCTGTCCTAGAGAAATGGTCTGCTATCAAAAGTGGGGGAGGGACATGATAGAATAGACCTATGACTAGCCCTTCTGAATCAAACTGGTTGGGTACAGCATTTACTGAAGCTGTGAGTATGTATGGTAACGCATACTCCTCGTAAACAAGGCTGCGGAAATTCAACCGGAAGATCCCTTCTGAAGGGTTAGAGATAATGACAAATTCATAACCTCCCAGATTCGATGATGATGGGTTGTCTCGACATATCTTGCATACATCGAATATGTCGGGTTCTTTTCTGGGTTTCTCGACATGGTCTTTCCGGGGAACGAGTCAGAAACCTACATGATTCTGATATATGCAGGTCACCTTAAACACAAATGTCTGTGACCCAAGGAGGGCGGGTTCACAACTGTCAGCACTTTTTTTTTTTTTTTTCGGAAACCATTGCGCTGTAGGTACGGTAGGCAATAGGCCTCCGGTCAGCTTTGGTTGGTTACCTTTAATTAAGGTAAGGTGACTTCTTTACCAATAGGTACAATGGCAGGTGTTTGTATTACCCTAGCCCTGAATGGGAGAACGTCCTGCATATATCTGTGGTTCAAAAGCATCTTGAAAAGAGATGTTCCTAATCCGCGGTCTGGACTCGGCTCCCAACAACGTGATCTTCTGTTCATCAGAGACACACAGGTACCCGGATGATTTTCCAGCCATGCATGGATAAACTCACTCTTTTTTTTTTTTGGTGCGGAACTATTCGTGGGAATCGGAATAACAGAACCAGATCAGGCGCTGCAGCTGTTAGAAATATCCGCGAACGTTGAACCAGTGGATGACGAGCATAGGTTGTCACTCGGGAAGGGGGCCCAGCCCAACGGAGCCAAGAGAAGGGAGATTACGCATTCGTGTTACCGCGATAATTGCCGAGATTCGCCGTCTTGACTTAGAGGTGTTGTTATTACCAGAGAGATTTCCCTTTTTCTTCTTTCTCAGCTCTGGGGGAGTATACTCTAGTAGGAACTCTCTCTGCCCCTAAATATAGGTCAAGATGTATTATATATTGCAATGGAGCTGCCAAGGACTTGTTGATGTGTGGATCTAACGGTTGATAGGCTCCGTGATTAACGAGGCGGATACAGGCAACAATAACAATCAGCTCGGACAAAAGGATGTGAAGAATTCAGGTCTCAGATTTCTCATGATGATTTCGTATGGTGGATAGCTCCGTTGTTAGTAACAGTCCAATATGTGCCGGTACACCCCGTATGTATGTATTATGTACCACGTCAGTAATGACAAGGGGGTAGGTACATAGAGTAGGCACTAAGTTGGAGTACCTAAGAGGTACATCTACACCTCGCTGTAAGAAACCTCATTGTAAGAAAAAAATCTTGCTGCAAGAAACAACACGTAGGGTACACGCTAAGGGCTCTGCACCAAAACCTTGCTATAAATAAGTTTTTTTTTTGAGGGGAGGGGGGGGGGGGGGGGTTACTCTAGAGTAAGGAGCGGAAACTGGTGTTTCTTATAGCGAGATCCAATTGTACTTTCTAACATGACCGGTAAAGGATGGCGTCTGCACAGTGCGTAGTTCGGGCATAGGAGTTATATCACGCGTTGTCAGGGCTCTGCTGGATCTAGGTTAGGTCGAGCAGATCGAGATGTTGCCGGGTGTTGTTCGCGCGTCAAAATGTCCCCCACAGTTTGTTGCAAGTAAAATCTCGTGCATCGAACTCTAGAGCATCGTTTTTGAGCTGTTGGGCTCGGGGGCCGGAGGGTGAGACTGCACATATACACACACACATGTCAGACTTTGCTCTCCCCCCCCCCCCCAGCGATTGCGCATATGTCGGAAAGACTTGACATGTATCGCCTCTGGCATCTTGTTATTAACGAGTTGCATCACGTCGTGCTAGGACGTTGAAAGAAGCTATGTCTCGCCAAAGCTTGTGGCTGAAATCGCGACCCGTATACGGTTAGATCCAAACTGGAACCATAAGTTTTGTTCGTCCCTTTTTTGCAAAATCCAATAAATTCGGTTATTTCTGCCCTTATTGGTTGATAAGACTATCGCGCCACCGCTACGCGTTTCGACTAACTACATATCTCTCCTGTCATTTATCTGTAGGGCCATTTCCAAAATAATGAGTGTTGCACCACCCGTTATAGTAGAAGTAGCAACTACCGCTGAATTCTTTTGATTGTTCACCTAGATTTCTAGCCACTGATGTTTTATATGGTCTGGGATTTCCCACACATAAGACTAAGCGAGAATCTAACCAATGTAGACCGGGGTGTCCGTTATTATGACAATTGGCTTTCCCGGGGTTTGAGAACTGAGCGAGCCATCTTGGCGTAGATTTCAAATGCTGGGGGCGGCAAGACAATTAGCCAAGACGAGCAAGTTATTACAAAGTAAAGTTATTATTGATGGGAAGAGTCATAGGCCTAGGATAACTTTAGGACCCAATGAATGGTCAAAGTGTTGATAGTCATGGAATATCACTCGCTGTTGGTTTTTTTTTGTATTTACCTTGCTGCAGAGTTGTGGTGATAGTTATAGACAGAGATTTTGTGGTGCGTTTTTTCTTCAGATGATAGGTAGTCTCGGCGGTGTGCTCTTCCAAGGCGGGCGTTATTTCGACCGATCGATGCTTGACGTGGTCTTGATCCTGGGTAGCCTAGCCCACGAGTTCTTGCTTCGCATCGACGTTCCTCCTAGATAATGTTGCAGGGTAATATACTGGTATGTATGAGTAGAAGTTCAGAGTAAATATAAGGCCCTCAGGGCCGGTAAATGAAGGTGGTTTTTGTCAAGCAGGTGCCGGTTGATCATGTGAGAGAAAAGTTAACAGCGAACGGGGGATCCGAAACCGTGGCTACTACTCATTGATGAGCATATGGCCATGTGTTAAGTTCTACACGCTCTAGATGTCAGGGATACGCAACAGATGCACCATGACTGCATGTTCTGTCGATATGGTATGTAGGGTACCTACATGTATCTGCCCTGCTCTAGTGCAAGTAGATCAATCGCTCCGCCTTAAAGTCAAACAGTGATCAACGTCATACCAGACGCACAACTCCGCTGCACCTCTGCTGCACTCTCCAGTTCTCCCGCTCTTCCCAGATCGCAAGTCAAAGCAAAAAAAAAAACAAAGCAAAGCACATAGCATGTAAGGGCCACACACCCACACCCAAGCCAAGCCAAGAGAAGCAGGCAGCATCATGAAAACTCACTCACTCATTGTCATGCAGTTCTTGGCATATGCAACAACTCTGTCTGATAGGGCAGCCAATAGAAACGCCGTGGTTTTATAGCCACTCCTTTATTAATACCACCGCCATACTTCGGACATAACGTTTCATATACTACGGGCCACTATCTTGAGCCCAGTGCGTACGCAATCAACCTATGAAACACATCTACCACAGCTGCTCAGTGCTCGGCGGCGCCTAGATAAATAGCTTACGACTCCATGTGCGCTCGTCCGCGCGGATGTCCATAGAACGCGTCTTGTAGACTGATGGCCTATGAATGTGCAGGTTTCAGCTTGATTCGCCCTTGGGTATAAAAGTCAGGTCTGTAGGAAGAAATAAGACTGGGATCGAGGGGTCGGGTTCTAGACAAGTTCTATGTATACTTCGTTCTCGACCTGTCCAGTCTCGAGGGAGGGGAAAGGTTGAGGCATATGAAAATTGAGGGAAACCTATCAGTATCGGCCGACCGCCTGGAGACATACCACAGGCCGGTTCTTCATAGTGTATAACCTCATGACCTGAACGGTCCATCTACCTCCCAGATAAAGAAGAATCCTGACTCTTTACTATGAGCTGATAGGATTTGCTCGCCTGCTACAGTCAAGGCGAAATCCCATTCGCACTTTTCGACCATATTAGCTGAACCTTAACCGCTTCCTTAATAGACTCCGCTTGTTTGACTGGCTACGCATGAACTTAGAAGGGCCCTAAATGTTAATGGCTAATCTACGTTATGAGAAAAGATTGCCTTTTCGGGCCGGGTCCGGCAAAACTACAATGCTCGACCATGGTCTATATGAGCCGAAAATTGACTATAGAACACCCACAAACAGTTTGAGCAAGAATGAGTTGTGTGTGTATTCTTGAGTGTATAGTTTTGTGCCGCTATATATACATGTCTAAGAATATAGTACCTGATAAATCCTGTAATTCTTTTTATCAAGCTTGTGACGATATCGATATGGAAGCCAAGTAGTTACCCTCTAATCTCGGCCTGATGGAAAGTAATATTTAATTTGAGTTAATGGTGATACCTCCCAGTATTTTATAAACCACGCGGGGCCCCGATGGACCACATACTTAATAATTTCATCATTGTATGAAGTATTAATCAGTCAATAATTTCATCATGAAATATCACTCGTTCGCCATAAGCCTAAAATCGTTTACGTCATTAACTGCATCTACTTAAAATCTGGTTCAACACTCGCTTCGGTAGGGCCGTATTATTAGCTTGAATACAAGCCATACCAAATAGCTTATCAAGAAAAGGTGGTTCCAGACTGTATAGTGCGGCTCATGAGGCTACTTAGGGTAATTGCTTTGAGCAGAAAGGCGTAGCCAGCTAGGTAAACGATACTATGGCTACTATTACGAGCGAGAATTAACTCGTATGGGCATCTCACTACTAAGCCACTGGTGGTTCAGTTCGGAGTGTGTTCTAGCGACAGTGGGGGGGGGGTCCCTCCTGCCCATATTAAAAATTTGTGGTTCAATAACGGGTAGCAACATCCTATAGGGTAACGATAGATAAAAAATTCCAGGTAGGCCCTGACAGGGGAAGAGATTTGGGCACGACTGATTACAAGATATTCCAGAAAGCACCCGAAAAAACCAAAGGATTTGAATGGACCGATAATGCAGACCGCTAACATCATGAGCCATCATATCAATTGATCAAGCTCGAAGAGGTTGTCCCTACAGGAATAGTAACGATGATGCCGGACATGGCTACAATAAGGCCCTTTCATTCCTTCTCCATCATCCTACCAATTGACTGGCAAGGTATAAAGGAATAGAGTTTTAGCGAAGATTGATATACCGAAGGATATTTCGCTGTTATCAACCAGGAGACATGCAAAAAGAAAAGCTTAAACTATAGAAAGATCCCCTAGCCCTAGACAGACAAGAAAAGTGATATAATAACAGAAAATGGGACATACAGACACAACGTATGAGGTATATTCCTCTACCCTGTTACATAAACATAGGGATCGTGAGGGATGCTATGATGCTAGAATGAAAGGGTGGGAAGGATGGACACACCGCCAAATAAATATGCATAGCCATGCGTATGCTAGGTAGGGCACACAAGATAAGAGATAATATATAAAAATAGAGCCGTAAACCAAAGGAAATAACAGTATGCAGTTAAATAAGGGGTGAAGAGATTGGGGATCTATCCACAAAGCTGTTGGGGGGGGGGGGTGGTAGAAGGTCCTAGTAGGGCAATGCTGCAACGAAATACTGTGTTCGACATAAGGATATCAACGCTCGCTGTCTTATCACCGCGAAACAATCAAAAATCAGGAAATAAAAAAGGGAGGGAACTGTTACCCATGGATGTTAATTCACTCCACCCACGCCCCCACCACCCCTACCCCCGCCTGCCCCCTTACGTCTTTCCTTCTTCTTAACAATTCGTCCTCCTCGTGGCCGTTTCTGTTTCGTGGGTCCGACCTGGACCCTCGGTTGTTGTGGCTGTTGGTTTTGCATAGGCCCCGGGGGCTTCCCATCCCCAACAACCTTATTCACCTCACTAGTTGCATTGGGGGATGCCTCGGCTGGATCGGCACCCGAATTCATACTTACGTTCTGCTGACTGTTGTTAGGTTCAAAACCAAACATCCACCCTGCATTTGTATAGTCCATATGTCCAGGAACCCAATGCATAGCCGGCGGGACCGGCAAAGTCCCACCCATAAACGTGGAGCTCTGCCCTTCATCATGCTGTGAGAATACGGGCGATGGCTGAGCCGGGTGTTGATACTGTGCTTGCCCTGGGTACCATGGCTGTGCATTAGGATCTCGTATATTGGTGTTTGGGATCATGGGAAACTGTTCAGCCCAAGGCGTCTGTGGGTGGCCCGGTGCCATGGGATACCCAGGTCCCCAATTCATGTTGGAACCACCTTCTGTAGAATCTGGATAGCCCTCATTGCCATATCCCCAAACTTCACCTTCACCGTCAACTTCACCTTCACCTTCACCTTCACCTTCTTCTTCACCTTCTACCTCACCTTCCTCCCCATTTTGCTCATCCCATGGCTTTTCCATTCCAGAGTAATCGCTGCGGGAATTTCGGTGCTGGTACCGAGAGTTCCAGGTATTTCCTCGATCCTCAAGTCGGAGCTGCGAAAGACCGTGGTCATCCGCATCAGCAGGATTTTCAGCCCTTACGAGAGTGCATTCAACCGCTTTTCTTCCCCGGGTCCAGACATCTTCCAAAGTGGCACTGATTCCTGTCCACTGGTGTTCCGCTACTACCGCTGCTTTATAGGGACCCCCAGGCACATAATCAATTGCTTCGCCTCTCAAACTAGAGGTTTTCCCTTTCAAGCTAGACCCCGCGGGCCGTGTGTTCCGTACATCTTCCTTTTTAACAATTGCCTCCTTCACTATACCAGCCCTTCCGGTCATATCACCGTCACGATAGAATCGCTGCCCGTCCTCTCGGAGAAGTTTGTCTCCGTTCTCCGTTTCTGCTGTTGGCTTCGGGTTTGTCCCTGGGAAGTAAAGATGATCGCCGTCCCTTGCGGCACCAAACAAACCTAGTATTGTAGATATCGGAGTGCTTAGTGGTAGCTTTTCAGTCCTCAGTACCATACTTTCCTTTAGATTCCCCGGAAGCGGAACTGTTATACGGAGTTTGAACCCTTCCCGTGGTGGCGGTCTTTTGGGTAGAAACGGAGGGAGAACTTTTGATTTTGAAGAAGTAGAAGGGGGAGGATGTGGCTGAGCCTCACCACGGTCTTCATCTGACGATATCTCGATCGGTGAATATGAACGTTTGACTGCATTTGTAGGATTTTGTACTGGAGGGTTCCCTTGGGCATTTGATGAATTCTGCTTGAGATTATTGCTCCTCTCGAGCAGCTTCCGCCGTAATTCGGCTTGGCGGAACTTGATAAGCTCAGCACTCGAAAGGGTTCCTGGCTCCGTATCTCTATTTTTTGCAACTGTTGGGGTAATAACTGGATTGGAGGGAGGCGGTGGTGGTAATGGGATTGATGTGGAGGGTTGAGGATTTGAAATTGAACTGGCAACTGGGGGAGGGGTGACTCTTTGGCGCTTTCCATTCCCATCAACAGTGACTGCTTGTCCCTCAAGCGGAGGTGAGGGTTTTCGTTTTCGGACCCCATTCTCTAATAGTTTGCGCCTTAGCTCAGCTTCTAACGCGGCAGGGGTCTTAGAAGGCTTGGGCGCCTCATCCTCTTTGGTTCCGGGAGATATTGGTGTAGGGGGTACTAGCGAGGATTCCCCGACGGGTTTAAGGACTGCCACTGGTACGGAAACTGGAGGCTGTGGGTGAGAAGTACGAGGTAGGGGTGGGGGAAGAGGCCGTTCAATTTGCTTTGTAAGTTTCTCGCGCAGCTCAGCAGCACTGGTTGAGGGCCTTGGTGGGGGTTTGAGTTTTGGTGAAAGAGTAGCTGTGGAACCGCCGCTGCTGCTACTACTACTACTAACATTGCGTCTAGACTCTAGCTGCGGTTTTGGTACTAATTCGTGTTTCTTCGGTTCCGGTTGTTCAGGCAGCTCAGGTCTATGGCGCTGCTGAATCTCCGACGTGGTCTTCTGTTCTTGCTGTTGTGATTTCCGACCGTAGTCTTGCGGCAGTGGTATTTGAGGCTCATCTGAAGGCAAGCCTATCGAAGCCAGTAATTTATCGTAGAAAGAATCCGCGTCCGTCATCGTTTCTATCGTGTCTTCTTCTAACAACTTTCGACTATTACTCGAGAAGCTAGCTCAGGTTTCCTCTATTTTGGGGGCAAATAAAGCCACGAATATTGCATTCACTTCTGCTGATGCCCGGAAGGGATGTTTATTGTCAGCGAAGCCCTACAAATGTTTGAGCTATCACAAAACAGAATGGAGGGGGAGAAGAGGAAGAGGGAATGATTAAGGGAGCCCAAGAGAGGAAGGAGGAGAGAGATGGAGGGATGGAGAGATGGAGAGGGTCTCTTTCACCGCTATGGGAGGATAGGTTTTGTGAACCGTTTGGGATCAACGCACCCCAGCGGATCGGGTAGCAGGCGAAACAGAAACAAAAATGAAATAAAATTCAAGAATCAATGGATCAGGATAGGTAGACAACTAGGCAGGCATAGAACAGGAAGGGCGGGGATGGGGGAAACAAGACGGTGAATAAGTCCAGGACAGAGAGCGGGAAAGGAAGAGATGATGTTCTGTCTAGGATCCTATCGAGGGGAAGGCGCATTAATTCAGACACAAAGTGGCTTGTTGTGTGGTTACAGTGGGGGATTTTTTTTTTGTGGCAGTGCAATACTGTTCTGCATACCGACAAGGATTATCTTCATTGGGTTTGAGAGTCTCATGGTACAGTAGGTAGAAATACAATGGCAAAAAACAGGGTGTGATTAGAGCAGTAATATTCTGATAGTAACTTGCTCATTCCACTCGATTTGATCCTATAGTTCTAAATAATTGTTATTTTGTGCATGGGCGTTAAAACAAGTGACTACATGTATGTACTTCATACATGTAGTTCACCATTTAATACATGTAGAAGTACATGTACATGTATATTGTATCTTCTTGCTATCACTCCCTCCTGAAATTTTCGCCCCCAGTCTTCAGTGTATTTCCCGCTCATCGCGAACAAGCACTTACTCCACTAGTAACTATATGACTATACCATATTGCGGAAACCTTACCTCAGATACCAGCGTGTATACACTCGTGTTTGGATAGAACCAGGGGCACCATGGACATTATGTGAGGATTATACGGTTTGAGCCACTTGTCAAAGACGAGTATACTGTAATGTAGGGCTCAATGAGGGGTCACTCAAGTAGAGAACAACCTCTCTTCTAATACTATCTCATACCTAATATAAATTAAAAGAGACTCTTACACATTAGATACAACTGAAGAGCCAATTCTATATCGCCATAAGTACGTGTAACTAGTGTAGGGCACCGCGTACCATCTGAGCAGGAACTGGAATAGATCAGCTGGTTTACTGGTGCAAGTGGCAGCAACGTCCCCGAAACAGTTCTACTACCACAGGTCACTATTAATACATATAGTTGATCCACCGCCCTCGAACACGTTTCCAACCTAGAAGCTAGATTTAGAAGGCTCCAACCGCCAGAATATCTGCTTTCTGCCGTCGTGGAGATCCTGCGTAGAAAAAACACCCACATAGAGCCTATTCAAAAGCCCCCCATGTAATGTCGCACACATATCGACATCTACTACATGTACCTATGACGCTACCCGAGACAGCAGAAATATGTATATCGGGTCTTTACAGCCCACCGCCAGTTCACCTATCTCATTCCTCGTAGTGTTCTCAGGGTGCTCTCCGATGCATTGCTTGCCAATGGGGAGCCTATGCGTAGACTCAGTTAGAGGTTCTCAGGGAGAATTACTTCGACTTTCTACAGGGGCCGCTACATCATCGATCACTGGACAACAGAATCAGCTTTCAGACACCAGGGGTCTCAGATGGAGGTCGACTGTTCGGACCCAGGAACACTTTCGCCCAGAAAGGCCATTACCTTCGCCTTCACTCAATATTGAAAGGAATAATATATGGGGCGGCAGCAACAGTAGAACATACTCAGCGCATCTCTTGATGTAAGAATAACAGAATTCGAAGGTTTTGAGTACAGGTGTTAGCGCGTTTGTAAATACATGTATACAGATCGATCAATCCTTTGCGTACAACCTAGCGCTCATTTTCCCTCTCTAATGGGAATGGAATGAAATTATTTCCTGAATCGAGAATAGTTGCATCGGTAGTCAATGGGGTTTTATTGAAGTACTGGACCTCCAAAAATATTGAGATTGGATGGAGTTGGCAGTATGAAATCTAGACTAAACAGAGATTTTATAATAGAATGGGTGGGAAAATGTACTTAATACGGGTATCTTCCAAATGATGCATATCTTAAGACGCCAAACCTCGAAGGAGTACCGTTAGGTGGGTCGGGTATAGGAAAGAGAGAAGTCGATATGGTGGCGTTTGCAATTTGAAGTTTATGATACCATCACGTACTTCGGGTGTGGGGGTAAGTAAGAAGACACCACTCAGCCAAGGTTAAGTGAAGGGTGTCTGCCCTTGACACCGGAGTACATAAGTAGGATGAGGCGCAACTACATGTAGCTTGTATACCATTCATTAATTTAAAACCATAGGCGGGTATAATTGCCATCATTGCAATTTTGAGTATCAGGGTATATAGTTTCGATATATAACCTCCGTGTGTAGGCCTAATTGTAATAGGGTACTCCTATCAAACAATAAATAGAATAGAAAATGAGTTTCTAAATGGTGGTTTTGGTACATACATGTACTAACATACTGGTCTCTTCGCTCTAGAGATTTACGCAAAAAAAAAGGGCGTGGTGACGTTGTACGGCGCGTGTTAGGCAACCCATGTTTAGTAAGCGTCGGATTAGCGCACTAGGCGCGGGGTTATTTGGCTTGGCGGTCTGGGCACCATTCACGTGGTGTTCTTAGGGTAGCATAGGCAGGCTCTGTTTTTCCCACAATATTGTGAAAACCCTCCATCACACGATACAGCCTACAACGTGTCCTCGCTGATTATAGAACGTGGTATGATCTTGAAAGAGACTTCAGCCCCGATTAACTACATAACTTCATATACAGAAGGATTACTGGAAAGCTCCTGACCCAATATCAGTATTCTTTTACATCTTAAACGACTTATTTCACTCTCCGAGCTTTGCAAATGATATTAGCGGGGAATAGAGAAAGGTACCATAACTATCACTGCTCGTCGATTTAGGGGCCTTGATAGGGCCGTGTTGCATGTTGCCTTAAATGATCTCCTGATCTCCCCTATCATGGTCCAAGACCTTGGAGGGAAGGCTGATTATAGACGAAAATTTTAAGAGCTGGTTAGTAACAGAAACAGGATTCTATCGCGCGGTTCTGTCTTCCCCGGATGTCCAGATTTCCAATAGTATAATTCAAATATGAGAGTTTTCTTACTGGAGATGAGTGTCAATATCAATGGACCTGGAAAGATTTCAGAGTAGCCACCAGTAACCAGGCAGATTAGCTTTTACAAGCCCCCAAGTAAGATGTGGTTGCTTATTAAAAATATCTTCATTTTCGGCCATGAGACCACCCAATGGGCTGAGAGTGTTCTCAATCAGATCATCCTGTGGCCGGACACGCCAACGCATAATAGTGAACAAAGTGCACCCTTGGCAGCTAATTCTTAAAACTGTGTATAAAGGTGGAGATTGAAATGGCAGGATAGTGTATGAAGACTCGGGGAATTGGCCCCTGTAAGTAAAGTACAAGATTGTTATAAATGACAATAATAAGAAAAAGTAAGCCTGAGCTACTTTTTGAGGCCGTTTCATGGGTTAATGTTATCTTCTGAACCTGCAAAACGGGTCAGAATGGAGTTTTCACCAGAACGGAGTTTCAAGACTCAATAACTTCTTTTCGGTTCCGGACGGCCCCTAAACGGGGCCTTAGGCTAAAGGATGTATAACTCTGTTATATTAAAAACATTATCTGTCCGCGAAGGAGTTTGTACTGAATCAAGATTGAAATACGCAATAGATTATAGTACCAACGAAATCAACTAAGTCACTCGAGCTCCCAAAGCCCCAATAATCCAGCCGGATCCTTCCCTTGTACCGGGTCATCCTCAGGTATCTTCTTTTCTAACCCATCCCCTCCTAGATGTTCACCACCGTAATTCATATCCCATTTCCTCCCTCCATCAGGATAAGCACCCACCATGTTAAAACCGTCTTTCTCGCTGACACATCTATGTGCCACGCCGGCCGGAATGATAATTACATCTCCCGCTTTTACGTCCTCCTCAACACCTCTACTGGCGTCCTCCTTATCAGACACACCGAAGCGCAGCCTCGCACTCCCGGAATACACACCAAGAACCTCATGGGTGGTAGAATGATAGTGAGAATGATGAAACATGGAGTAGCGCCATTCGGGAATCCATTTGTTGGCTCTGAAGTGGGCTTCAATTGTTTCTGCAGTGGCCTCAGATGGAAAGGCAGAACGGTAGAGAAGGAGCGGGAAGGCAGAGTTAGGGATTAGGGATGTAGGTGATAAGGTGATTTTTTGTGGCTTTGGGAAAGGCATATTATGTTTCGACCTCTAATTAGAGTGCTAGCTGCTTTAATAATGGAAGTCATCTAGCAAATGACGTCATAGTCTCTTTATGGTGCTCGTCGTTGAATATGACGTTGACTATAAGAACTAGAACTGCCCGGCGATCTACTCTACTGCGTGATCAACTACCACAATCAGTTGTCATTCTCGCCCCATTTTTTGTGGATCTTCAATGCAAGTAATCTGCCAGGCACTACACGAAAAGAACCAGAAAATGCAAGTGAGCCAGTCCAGACAGATTACCCTTGGTTCTTTTCGTGGTAAACGAGTAGATACTACTTCACCGTGGCTGAATTTGTGCATAGCATACGATATATTGCCGCAATATGCGCCTCGTCCCGATCTACTACTATATATATATTAGACCCTGGTGTTAATCAAATATATAGGGGTGCCTAGATCTTGGTTAGCTTCAAGAACCTAATTTCAACGACTAGTTTAGGGTCTTTATTGGTTGCATTGGTGCACCCTGTTATTTGGGGGCCGGAGCTGGGAAATTTCGAAAGTGTCGATGCTCACACCTCTCCCGTGCCAATGAAACAAAGAGATACCCTCTGCTTAATAATGATGAGTTAATAGTTGATCCAGGCGTGTAACTAATGAAGCCCATACAAGATCACGTGTGATCACTCGATTGAGTCGTGCTGCTGGATTGAAGCCGCTCAGACAGGAAGAATCGCTCGCCACAGTTCATTGAGCGGCTTCAAACCAGCCGCGTGAGTATTGACTGTTTCATCAGATATACACGTATATATTAAATATGAAATTACGGTGAAATTTATATACCTCTAATTATGTATGTGTGTTATGTACGGTCAAGTATTTGAGAATTTGGTACCAATATCATGTCACCAATTAAGGAAAAGAAGGCAGTGCATCACTAAATTCAGAACCACCAACAATACATTTTATTTCTCCCCAAAGATAGGGACTGACATTTACCTAATGTATATATGTAAACTATAACAAAGAAAAATTCAAAAAGAAAGACAAATGCCAACTCCTGTTCTCACCCACTTCTAAAGTTGCGTAGTATTCTGTCTCGACCACCCACCCCGCAAACGAATCCATGATAAACTATCATCGGCTATAGATGGCCTTTTGTCCCCAGCCCTTCATAACTGCTTAGGATCTCTTTATTCTCATGTGAATCCTCTGCAAACCCGGTAACCTCCGCAATAGCCGCTGCCAGTCCCTTCTCCTTAATAAGGGCCTTCAAGTCCTCGCTCTGCGAGTCCTCAGAGTTCTCGTACCGGAAGGCTGCGCCGATCCCCTTAACTAAGTTGTCGTACTTTAATCCATATTCCTCCGCCATCTTCACTGGCCCAATCAGACGGTCATCTGGAGCAAGTTTTCGCATCGGCTCACGCCCAACACGAACGACATCATCATGGATATACGGGTTGTGGAATCGACTCTGGACTTTGTCAACGTATTTTTCGTGCTCCTTCGGGTCAAAGCCATATTTCTTGCAAAGCGCGGCCCCGGATTCGAGCATAGCTCCTCTCACGATTTTTTCAATCTCCTTATCACCCAGAGCCTCATCAACGGTTGAATAACCCTTCAGAAAGCCTAGGTATGCACATATCGCATGGCCGGTATTGAGAGTAAATAGTTTGCGTTGGACAAATGCGATAAGATTGTTGGTTAGCTGCATTCCTGGGATGTTGAGCTTAGGGCCCTTGATGGCAGTCTCGTCGACAATCCACTCATGAAAATTCTCGACACCGACTGCGAGAATGCCCTCGCCTTGCTCGTTGAATGGTGGAACGATGCGATCAACGGCACAGTTCGGAAATCCGATCTTTTCCGCAACATACTTCTTATCTTCTTCTGAAGTAAGGTGTTTTAGGACTTCGTCATGGAGTAGAGCGGATGCACCAGTACGGTTTTCGCAGGCAATTATATTAAGCTCGGAGGTTACACCAGCAGCACGGCGTGCTTTTAGTCCAGTCGCAATATTAACTGCGACTTTTGGAAGCACATTGGGGCCAACGGCGGTAGTAATGATCGAAGCTTCGGTAATGACCTTTTTAACGTCTTCTTCGTTGGTTGTAAGGATTCCAGAAACATGATCGACCGTATCTGTCTTTCCTTTGTGCTCCTGATCGAGTATATGGATTTTGTAGGAGTGATCCTTATTAAGGGCGTTGATAAGAGGTTCGGCGACATCGGCAAAAGTGACCTCATAGCCTGCATTTGCGAGGAGGTCGCCAATGAAGCCGCGGCCAATATTGCCTGCGCCGAAGTGAAGGGCCTTCTTATGTGGGGACATCGAGAAGATTGAGGAGAGAAAGTGTCTTAAATGCTTTAAAAAATTCATTTATAGTGAGCGTTCTGATCGGATATGATATATATATATTGTACTTGAGGGGTTATATATTGTGTTTGGGGGGTTATGTCGGACGGACTCTGCGAGAGTAACTGACCAGGTTTTATACAATACTATCAAGGCTAGCGAACCGATAACTTTCTATATTATGAATCTTCGAACCAACAAAAACCTAGTAGATTAACCGTTGTCAGTGATTTTTTTCTTCGCGCCAAATTCACTCTTTTTGATACCTAATCATATCGCTGCACGCATGAAGGCTTAGAGAAGAAGAAGAAAAGGAGAGGAGTTTTACCGATGAGTTTCTTCTAATTGGATAAACCAAAATTTCTCGGTGCTGTTGTCGAACGATTTTTATCTTTCGGGTCAAGTTTAGGCTGTCAGAGAGTGAGGCCTTAGCTAAGAAATTCGATATGGTCAAGATTGAAGTTTGGGGGTATGGTCAGCTAGGGAGCAGCAATAAAACAAACATCAAGGGACCGAGAGGCCCTTAATTAACCACGAGGCCATGGGCTGATTTTTCCTTTATCCCCCTCCCTTTGCTGGCGCAAGTAAGGTACCTTGGGTCTACGTCAAGAAGACCAAATCGTTTTTTTTTTTTTTTTACTTTACCGCAACGTCATTGATATTGTAATCCGCGCCGGGAAGCCGTGAGAAAAATCAAGGCGCCTCCTACGTAGCTTTAACAATAGGCTTAATCTGCTGGTTTCTAGGCAGGCAAAGCAAAGCTCTTGTTATTATCTTAGGTACCTTGTCATCGCGTTAATCAAAAGTCTCAGCTTAGCGTCACGCTGTTGATCCGTTACATGGGTAATGACGACAACTTCTTTGATGACTTATACCAGGACCATATGCATTCCATGCAGACAAATACAGTCTACCTCTGCTATACCGGACGCCAATGGAGCCACAAATCTGCTATTACGAACAGGTTTTGTGATCCGAATTTTAATTTTGCGTAGAAAATGGTGGAATTTATCTGCTCTACCGAATAATCTGGAATATGCAGGTTCGTTATAGCGGAGGGAGACTGTAGGTACTGCAGCTTCTCAGAGACAAAAAAGATCTGCTACCCATCATCCCTAGGCCATTACGGGTACGTAGGAGTTGACAGAGCACCGCTATTTTGGAACTGGCCCGTGTACAGTAGGGCCTTTGCCCTGGTCAAACTCGTGTCGACGGGTTCGGAAAAGCTTGGATAGAGATAGAAGATAGAGACTACGAGTAATTATAGATCCAGTGACGTCGATCTTGGCTGGTAATTCTCCAGTTGCCATGGAACCAACGGGAAACATGCAGCGGCGCCCCCCGCATAACAACGTCCCCTCACAAAATACAGCTTCTCAATCATTACCCCGCAAATATTATAATTACAAGTAGTAGGCCAGTTTTTGACGTCTTTTCAAAGTGCTACTTTACATACCTAATCTTCCCTTACCAGATGTCTTAGTAGATAATACATGTAGCGCCCCCCCCCCCCCAAACCGTTTACTACACGGGCGATACCCGCCATTTAGGTACAGATCGGGGTGGGATACGTACGTATACTTTTGGCCCGGGTAGTTATCCCGGTATTTGACTAGGAAGGTGGAAAGTCTGGTCTAGGTGTGGAGATCAAACCCACCCCATCTCCTCCACGACCCCCCCCCCCCATATCCATCCCCCACACTCCTAGCCCACAGCCTCTCGGCGCATGGTGGTGGTAACCTTCTTTGATCTTTTAAACCTGATTTTCATATATTTGGAAAAAAGACGACGGATTCAATCTGGTTCCCGAGAACCCCCAGGCGATTAAGATTAACCATTTAAAGTACAGGTAAGGTTTCGAGCAGATTGCTTAACCCAGGACCTCTTGCAGATATTTATAATACGATCGAGTGATGTCTCATGATGAAATCGACTGAACGTTTCAAGCTAATTGGCCTAAGGTTCAAGATTAAACATGGACGCGAGATAGGTTAGTGGGGGGTAAGCTTAGGATGGTAGATTTGAACTCTTCACGTACATAGTTCTTTATAAAAAGAAGCTTAGAAGCTTTTCTAGGGTAAACGAAACTATGTGGGAAAGCCACTCCCTCGAGCTCTGACTCCTAAGCATACACTTTCGTTGGGCTTTCATAGTATCTACCTATAATTGCAATCGCGATGAAGAAGGGAGAGGGAGGTAGACTACAAGACGCATAAAAGGTGCCGAATATAAGATTTTCTGTCTGCCACAAGGTGCGTTCACTTAAGGGTAAGGTTATACAAGGCTCTAACACCGAGATCTTTACAAATTAAGAAATATATGGGGCAAAGCATCTAGAGGATCTAGAAGGGCGAGGTTCTTCAGTCCTCCGAGTATTTACCTGGCAGGGCCCAAGCATAGCGAATCACTTATTCCTAAAATTTCCGCTTCTTCTTTGCAGGAGCCTTCTTTTTAGCCTCCAGCTCTTTCTCCAGTTCTCGTCGCTTTCTATCCGCTCTCTCATCTTCATTCTCCTCTGGCGTTGGGGTTCTTACAACCGGAGGAGGAGGGGGAGATGGTGGTGGTGGTGTTGGTGGTTTAGCGATCGTCTGTGATTTACAAAATCAGGATATCCATGATAAACTAGTTTGGCGTTCATTAGGACTTGTGAAACCAGATGAATAGCAAAACTTCATCCTCAACCCACAAATCAATATAAAGGCCAACCAGGAAACCTAACAAGGTTTATATAATCCTAATGCCCTCATTTTGAAATGCTCGCAGTTTTGGCGTTCGTCTAGCTTCACTGATTTCACGAGACCTTGATAAAACACTCAACTAAGAAGGGAATATAGCTTACTGATGGGCCTCCTCTATCACTCTCGGTCTTGGGTTTACCGATTCTGCCGATTTTTCCAACCACTTTCTTAACCTCTTTGACGGGCTCTAACTCATCGTCCTCCGTGTCATCCAGGACCACCACAGGCTTCTTTTTCCCACCGATTACTATCTTCTGTTTCGACTTTGAAACACTTGGGACTACGACCGTGTCCGAGTCTTCCGTGTTCTCAGCCGCTGCTGCTGCCGATGCGGCGGGAGTATAACGAATCGGGTTATCGGCACGGCTCCGGGATATGGGGGGAGGACTAGGACTAGGCTTTTTGACGAATGTTCGCCGTGGCGGTAGATCGAGATTGTCAGATTCAGACTGAGAGATTTAGCAAACAGAAAATTAGGTGCGAGATTGGAGGGGGGGATGACTTACTGTAGTATCACCGGGTTCGGGCGCGATAGATTTGGGTGGAGGGGAGGGCTTCTTAAGTGTGAAGGCGTGATAGGGTTTTGGTGGAGGCGTTTTTTGAACCTAGCAAGTATCAGCATCTAGTTCTTTCTGGGAGAACCAAGGTATATCAAATGGGGAATGGGGAATCCAATGTACCTCAAAATCGTCGTCCTCGTCATCAGAGTCGTTAAATCTGAACCTCTTTGATGATGCCATGCCTCCGTAGCTTGCTCTTTTCGGGGAAGCTGTTCTCCTTGGGGATATATCCCTCGTCAAGGATCTTATTCCGTCGTCTGCCCTTTCTACTCTCTCGCTTGATTCCCTTTTTTCGATCTTGGGTTTCCCTTCCTCCTCTTCAATGGATTTCCACCACCCTTCTACCATGCCTAAGCCTCTAACTCCCGGTGCCTCCCCACATTTCACACCCTCACCAAATACTTCCTTGACAACTTCCCCCACTCGTTTCTCTCCTTCCTTGATATACTCATCTCTCCAGGCCTCAACCTCGAACCTCTCTAGCCCGCGTCTCCTCGCCCTACCTCCGCCCAGTAGGTTCTTCACATCGAGACCTTGCTCGGCGACTTGATCTGTAAGACGCTCTATTATTCCGTCTTTATCCCTTACCACCCTCACTAGACTCTCGACCTGGTCGGCAAGCGTCGACACAACACTCAGCACCGGTAGTAGAAACAGGTTTGTAAACTCTGCGTCAGGAAGTCTGGTGAGAGTAAACACCCATTTGAGCTCTTTGAGTGGCCGAGGAAGTTCTGTGGATGTGTGGATTTGGAGGTCATTGGCGGAGGTGGATGTGAGAGTGATGTCTGTATGGACAGACGCTGTCGATAGGGCGGATTCTAGCTTGGTGAGGAGGATCGTGAGTTGCGAGGTTTCGATGGGATCTATGGGGGATTGGAATGTCTCTGCAAGAGCAAGGATAGAGGGTTTAGTGGCGGTTACGCTCCAGATATGCACAAGGTCCGTCAGGTGAATCGTGTAGGTAGAGGTGGTAAATGTAGACTGTAGAAGCAGTGGTGGGGCCCCGCGAATAGGCGTGGTGAGGGGTAGAGGGTGCCAGGGGGTTTTGTTGAGAGTTGGCATCCTGAAGCTGGAGGAACAGTATCACAGGGCACTATGGAATCTACAGTGACGGCGATGCAGACAAGAGTTGTAGGGAATTGTTGATATGCAGCTCTCGCGTGAGGTTTAGGCCCTGCAGAGTTAAGACTCATACAGAGCCGCAGCAAACGCCACAACCGCACATTTCACTTCACAGATGGCCTTCAATCTCATAACACAAATCCATCTTGCAATTCAAATCCAAAATCCGAAGGGAATATCATTTCGCCTATGCCCTTGATACCAGATATAAGAAAGAAAAACCAGAAAAGACAACTCCGCGAAAAAAAGCTTTTGTATTCCCGCTTTTTTTACTTTTTTTTTTTTACATTTCAATTTCTCCCCCCTCTTCCTCACCGTACATAGAAGGCACCTAAGAGGAGTTTTCACCAGCACTAAGATTGATGAGAAGATGGGAAGAACGAAAAAAGATTTTTATTTAATTGGTCCCCCATTAATCCCGAGCCATCTATTTCTTCTTGGCAGCGGCTTCCTTAAGGACCTGTATTGAGGTTTGTTTAGTCTTTCAGGCCCACTCGAAGGATATTTGTATTTGCAGAAAAGGCTCGAATACTGACCTTCTTTACGATCTTCTGCTCCTCGATCAAGAACGCACGTACAACGCGGTCCTTGACACAGTTGGCGCAGCGGGAACCACCGTAAGCACGCTGAACGGTCTTCTGGGGCTTGGAGACCTGGGAGTACTCGCGGGGGCGGAGAGCAGGAATCTATAGAAAGAGCTTTGTTAGTAACTATAACAGCAATATTTCCAGAGATATTGGCTCGTTCTCCTCCGCTTTAACTGAATAGCGAGGTGGCTGGCTGGCTGGAGACAGGCTGGAGATCGGCGCCGTAAATCTCCATTTCGTAATTCAATTCCCCACCGTGACCACATGCACTCTTCCCGCAATATCCCAATCCAGCATTCAAAAGCTCGATCCAGCCTGTGCCGCCCATTTCATACACCCAACCAGCCAGCCAGGCAATCCAGTCGAACCAATATCGTACTCCGAGCCCAGGAATTCATAAACTCACTCCAGGAAGCTTGATGCCACAGTCACCACACTTAGGGGCAGTTCCCCTCTTCTTGATGTGGAGGTAACGAAGCTTTCCACCCGGGGTCTTGATGACGCGGACCTTGTTGGAGCGGGTGTTGTACCTGGACGTGGTCGACCGTTAAAATCATATCCTACGGGATAAAACCGAAAACCCCGGTTCCTAATTCGACAAGCAAGAGTACTTACGGATTCCTCCGCCTCTATTGTCAAAAAGTCAGTAAAGTTTCGGTTTTCTCGCCCGCTTCTTTCCGTTCGGGAAAAAAAAAAAAAAAAAACTCACGTAGGTTAATCTAGAGCTGGCCATTGGAAGAAATGTAAACTACTCCTCGGGGTGGGTGGATGGTTATTTGGATTTTTCGTCGTTGGCGTCGTCGAGGTTTGCCGGTGGAGGAGATGTGAATTTTCGTGATAGTATCCAAGCAACCGCAGTGGAGAACTTATGTTGTGGGCGCCACACAACGCGGATGAGGCAATAGCAGTCACGGCAAGGGGCGTAACCTGTGGCAGAGAACTTGTGGCTAGTGATCCGATGACTGATGTGGCTGATCCTTGACCGTTTCAGCCTCAAAATCGATCTTAAGTTAAAATCGCGTAACGGGTAATTTCAGAAATATTAACTCCACTTTCCTCCTAATCCAGCAATCGTGTCAGACAGGCGCGACCTTGTGCTTCACATCGCGTTTTTCTCCCCAGTCGCCACATCGCACTGAACACCTCCCCTCAAAGGATCATCCACCGAAACCTAAACTCGCCCAATACTTTAGATTAGCTTGTCTTTAAATCTTAATTCCGCAATCCCCTCCTCCCCGCCATTGACCATGGCTTCTCTGCCACCACCCCCCCCTCCAGGCTGGCAAGGTGCCTCAGCTCCCGGTGCTCCTCTCCAACCACCTCCGCCAGGCTATAGACCCCCAGCGGATCCACAACAAGCAAAGTTCGACCAGAAGAAGAAGGAATGGCTGCGGATACAGAAGAACCGATTTGGAGAGAAGAGGAAAAATGGGTTCGTTGATACTCACAAGGCGGACATGCCGCCAGAGCATCTCAGGAAGATTGTTCGGGACATTGGGGATGTTAGCCAGAAGAAGTTCTCGGCGGATAAAAGAGCATACCTTGGGGCGTTGAAGTTCATGGTATGTCTATTCACCTTCTGCTGCATGCGATTATCGAGATGGATAGAGACTGACGTGATTGTTGCAGCCTCACGCGGTCTTGAAGCTCCTTGAGAATATGCCTATGCCCTGGGAGAGTGCCAGGGAGGTTAAAGTGCTATACCATGTCAACGGATGCTTGACACTTGTGAACGAGATTCCTCGTGTCATTGAGCCTGTTTTTCACGCGCAATGGGCAACAATGTGGGTATGCATGCGACGAGAAAAGTCCGATAGAAGGCATTTCAAACGAATGCGATTCCCACCTTTCGATGATGAAGAACCACCACTGTAAGTTTACACCTCTCCCCTGCCCCTAATCTAACACGTTGACCTCGAATGGTTTCTGATAGGGCTACTATGCTAGGTCATGGAGTGAGAATATCGAGGATGTGGAACCTCAAGAGCCTATTCAAATGGAGCTCGACGAGCATGAGGATTCACCTGTGATTGAGTGGTTTTATGATCACCGCCCACTATTGGATACTCCACATGTGAACGGACCATCTTATAAGTCGTGGAATCTGGATCTTCCCCAGATGGCAACGCTATACCGTCTTTCCCATCAGCTACTATCAGATCTGGTAGATAAGAACTATTTTTACATGTTTGACAGAAAATCATTCTTCACAGCTAAAGCTCTCAACGTCGCAATCCCCGGAGGACCTCGGTTCGAGCCTCTCTACAAGGACATCGACCCCAACGACGAAGACTTTGGCGAATTCAACGCAATCGACCGTATCATTTTCCGTTCTCCTATTAGGACAGAATACAGAGTCGCGTTCCCTTATCTCTACAACTCCCTACCGCGGTCTGTACACCTATCATGGTACCACTACCCACAAGTTACCTATGTACGGGCCGAGGACCCTGATCTTCCAGCATTCTACTTCGACCCAGTCATCAACCCAATCTCTTCCCGCAGTGTAGCACCGAAGAACCTTACCGTATCACATGAGGACGAAATCTTTGGCTTGGGTAACGATGAGGATGACTTTGAACTTCCGGAGGAGGTGGAACCATTTATGTCGGATGAGGACCTCTACACAGACAACACAGCTTCAGCTATCGCTCTCTGGTGGGCTCCTTACCCATTCGACCGCCGCAGCGGAAAAACCGTACGTGCAGAGGATGTACCGCTTGTAAAGCAGTGGTATCTAGAACATTGCCCTCAGGGTCAACCGGTGAAGGTCCGAGTTTCTTACCAGAAGCTATTGAAGACCTTTGTGTTGAATGCGTTGCATACAAAGACCCCCAAAGCGCAGAATAAGCAGGATCTCTTTAGGACCTTGAAGGGGACCAAGTTCTTTCAGACGACTACTATTGACTGGGTTGAGGCTGGTTTGCAGGTGTGCAGGCAGGGATTCAATATGTTGAATTTGTTGATTCACAGGAAGAACTTGACCTACCTACATTTGGATTGTAAGTCACTCTTCAACCCCATGAGTTATGAGCTGAGCTAACGTATTTTAGATAATTTTAACTTGAAGCCTGTCAAAACACTCACAACTAAAGAGCGAAAGAAGTCTCGTTTTGGAAATGCTTTCCATCTTATGCGTGAAATTTTGCGTTTAACAAAACTCATCGTTGACGCACAGGTGCAATATCGCCTTGGTAACATCGATGCCTTCCAGCTCGCTGACGGTATTCTATACGCCTTCAACCATGTCGGTCAGCTCACCGGTATGTACAGATACAAATATAAACTTATGCACCAGATTCGAGCATGTAAAGATCTCAAGCACTTGATCTACTATAGGTTTAACTCTGGCCCTGTCGGAAAGGGGCCTGGATGTGGCTTTTGGGCTCCCGCGTGGAGGGTTTGGTTGTTCTTTATGCGTGGCATCCTACCCTTGCTTGAACGATGGCTTGGGAACCTTCTTGCAAGACAATTCGAAGGACGTCACTCAAAAGGTGTAGCAAAGACCGTGACCAAGCAGAGGGTAGAATCTCATTTCGACTTGGAGCTGAGAGCGGCGGTTATCCACGACATTACGGATATGATGCCTGCAGGTATGAAGTCGAACAAGGTCAATACAGTTCTGCAGCATCTTTCTGAGGCATGGCGTTGTTGGAAGAGTAATATTCCGTGGAAGGTTCCTGGACTACCAGCCCCCATCGAGAATGTTATTTTGAGATATGTCAAGAGTAAGGCGGATTGGTGGATCTCGGTTGCGCATTATAACAGAGAGAGAATCAGACGTGGTGCCACGGTAGACAAGACTGTTGCAAAGAAGAATCTTGGACGCCTGACTAGATTGTGGCTTAAGGCCGAGCAGGAAAGGCAACACAATTACATGAAGGACGGGCCTTATGTTTCCTCCGAGGAGGCGGTAGCAATCTACACCGCGGCTGTCCATTGGCTCGAGTCTAGAAAATTCTCCCCAATTCCTTTCCCTAGTGTTTCTTATAAGCACGATACGAAGATTTTGATTCTTGCACTAGAGCGTCTCAGGGAGGCGTACTCTGTCAAAGGTCGTCTTAACCAGTCCCAGCGGGAGGAATTGGCCCTCATTGAGCAGGCATACGACTCTCCTGGCACTACGCTTACACGTATCAAAACTGCGCTGTTGACCCGTCGTGCATTCAAGGAGGTTGGGATTGACATGAACGATAACTACAGCAACATCAACCCGGTATACGATGTTGAGCCTATTGAGAAGATCACAGATGCATACCTTGATGCATACCTCTGGTACCAAGCTGATCAGCGTCACTTGTTCCCGGCATGGATCAAGCCCTCGGATTCTGAGGTGCCACCATTGCTTGTGTACAAGTGGGCACAGGGCATTAACAATCTTCATAACGTGTGGGAAAGTGCAGATGGCGAGTGTAATGTTCTCATTGAGACACAGCTTTCGAAGGTGTACGAGAAGATTGATATTACCTTTCTCAATCGTTTACTTAGGTTGATCATGGATCACAACCTTGCGGATTACATCACGGCAAAGAATAATGTTGTCCTCAACTATAAGGATATGAATCATACTAACATGTACGGTCTCATCCGTGGACTTCAATTTTCAGCTTTCGTTTTCCAGTACTATGGCATGATTCTCGATCTGTTGATTTTGGGGTTGGAGAGAGCAAGCGAGATTGCTGGACCTCCACAGAGGCCGAACGAGTTTTTGCAATTCCAGGATCTCGGCACCGAGATTAAGCACCCAATTAGGCTATACACTAGATACATTGACCGAATATGGGTATTCTTCCGCTTCACTGCGGATGAAGCTAGGGACCTCATCCAAAGGTTTTTGACTGAACAACCTGATCCAAACTTCGAGAATGTAATCGGATACAGAAATAAGAAGTGCTGGCCTAGAGATTCAAGAATGAGATTGATGAGACACGATGTCAATCTTGGCCGTGCGGTGTTTTGGGATTTGAAGAATAGGCTTCCGAGATCTGTTACGACTATCGAGTGGGATGATACATTTGCGAGTGTTTACAGTCGTGATAACCCGAACTTGCTGTTCTCTATGTGTGGCTTCGAAGTCAGAATTCTCCCAAAAATCCGCAACAACAATGAGGAGTTTCCGGTCAAGGACAGTGTTTGGTCGCTCGTAGATAATAACTCTAAGGAGCGTACTGCGCATGCCTTCTTGAGAGTTACCGAGGAGGATATTGCGAAGTTTAACAACAGGATCCGTCAAATTCTTATGTCCTCTGGGTCCACTACCTTCACTAAAATTGCCAATAAGTGGAACTCAGCCCTCATCGCGCTATTCACCTACTACCGTGAGGCGGCAGTCCAGACCGAACAGCTTTTGGATACAATTGTCAAATGTGAGACCAAGATTCAAACTCGTGTTAAGATTGGCCTCAACTCCAAGATGCCGTCGCGTTTTCCACCGGCAGTCTTTTACACTCCTAAGGAGTTGGGAGGGTTGGGTATGATTTCCGGATCACATATTCTCATTCCTACTAGTGATCGTCGGTGGTCGAAACAGACGGATACCGGAATTACCCACTTTAGGAGCGGAATGACCCACGACGATGATGTCTTAATTCCTAATATTTTCAGATATATCCAGCCATGGGAGAGCGAGTTCATTGATTCTGCTAGAGTGTGGTCCGAGTATGCGCAGAAGAGGCAAGAGGCGAACCAACAGAATAGACGTCTTACTTTGGAGGATCTGGAAGACAGTTGGGATAGGGGTATTCCTAGGATAAACACTTTGTTCCAGAAGGACAGGAGTACCTTAGCTTTTGACAAAGGTTGGCGAGTTAGGACTGAGTTTAAGATCTATTCAATGATGGCAAGTTACCCCGACAGATGGTCCATAATCTAGGCTAATGCCATGTTATAGAAATCGAATCCTTTCTGGTGGACCTCTCAGCGCCACGATGGTAAGCTGTGGAACTTGAACGCATACCGTACGGATGTTATCCAGGCCCTCGGGGGTGTTGAAACAATTTTGGAGCACACATTGTTTAAAGCAACCGCATTCCCGTCCTGGGAAGGATTGTTTTGGGAGAAAGCGTCTGGTTTCGAGGAGAGTATGAAGTTCAAGAAGTTGACAAACGCCCAGAGATCTGGTTTGAACCAGATTCCCAACCGTCGGTTTACTTTGTGGTGGAGTCCTACTATTAACAGAGCAAACGTCTACATTGGTTTCCAGGTCCAATTGGACTTGACAGGTATCTTCCTTCACGGAAAGATTCCGACCCTGAAGATTTCCTTGATCCAGATTTTCAGAGCGCATTTGTGGCAGAAAATCCACGAGTCCATCTCTATGGTTAGTAAAAACCTTCCTCTGTACTTGAACATTGCTAACTGTGTTGTAGGATTTGTGTCAAGTCTTTGATCAGGAGATGGAGGCATTGGGTATCGAGACCGTGCAGAAGGAGACTATCCATCCCAGGAAGTCTTACAAGATGAACAGTTCTTGCGCCGATATCCTTCTCTTTGCCGCTTACAAGTGGAACGTGACTCGCCCTAGTTTACTCCACGATACCAAAGATGTCATTGAGCAAAATGCAACCAACAAGTTTTGGATTGATATCCAGTTGAGATATGGAGACTATGATTCCCACGATGTGAGCAGATATGTGCGTGCCAAGTTCTTGGACTACACCACCGACTCTCTCTCGATCTACCCTTCGCCTACTGGTGTCATGATCGCGATCGATTTGGCCTACAACTTGTACGATGCATATGGTCAATGGTTCCCCGGTCTTAAACAGCTCATTCAGCAGGCTATGGCAAAGATCATGAAGGCGAACCCTGCTCTGTACGTTTTACGTGAACGTATCCGAAAGGGTCTCCAGTTGTACGCCTCTGAGAGTAACCAGGAGTTCTTAAACTCCCAGAACTACTCTGAGCTGTTCAGCAACCAAATCCAGTTGTTCATTGACGATACCAATACCTACCGTGTTACCGTCCACAAGACATTCGAGGGCAATCTGACTACCAAACCCATCAATGGTGCTATCTTCATTCTCAACCCAAGATCTGGACAATTGTTCTTAAAGATCATTCATACCTCTGTCTGGGCTGGCCAGAAGCGTCTCGGACAATTGGCGAAATGGAAGACTGCTGAGGAGGTGGCGGCGCTTATCCGTTCGCTCCCAGTCGAGGAGCAGCCAAAGCAACTCATTGTTACAAGAAAGGGTCTGCTGGATCCTTTGGAGGTGCATTTGCTTGACTTCCCCAACATTTCCATCAGAGCCTCCGAGCTTCAGCTACCCTTCCAGGCAGCCATGAAAATTGAGAAGTTGGGTGATATGATTCTTCGTGCAACGGAGCCCCAGATGGTGTTGTTCAACCTGTACGATGATTGGACAAAGACTGTTTCTTCGTACACTGCCTTCTCCCGTCTCATCCTTATCCTCAGGGCACTGCACGTCAACCAGGACAAGACCAAGTTGATCCTGAGACCAGACAAAAATGTCATCACCCAGGAACATCACATCTGGCCCACCCTCTCCGACGAAGACTGGATTAAGGTTGAAACGTCGCTCAGAGACTTGATTCTAAACGACTATGGTAAAAAGAATAACGTTAATGTATCCAGTTTGACCTCCAGTGAAGTTCGAGATATCATTCTTGGTATGGAGATTTCTGCGCCGTCCATGCAGCGCCAACAGGCTGCCGAGATCGAGAAGCAGCAGCAGGAGCAGGCACAGCTCACCGCCGTCACCACACGGACTCAGAACGTCCACGGCGACGAGATGATTGTCACCACAACCTCCAACTACGAGCAGCAAGCTTTCGCCTCCAAGACCGAATGGAGGAGCCGAGCCATTGCCGCAAGCAACCTGAGGACCAGATCCAACAACATATTTATCTCCTCCGATGACATCCCCGATAACGGCCAATACACGTACATCATGCCCAAGAACATTCTTAAGCGGTTCATCATGATCTCGGACCTCCGCATGCAGGTTGCCGGATATCTGTACGGTTCCTCACCTCCTGACAATGACCAAGTAAAGGAGATCCGTTGTATCGCCATGATCCCTCAGATTGGTTCTCTGAACACAGTCCAGCTGCCCCATCTCCTCCCGCAGCATGACTATCTTACCAAGGAGAACGGCCTCGAACCCCTGGGTTGGATTCACACCTGGGCACAGCCAAACGAGACCCCTTATCTGAACGCATTCGACACTACCCAGCATGCGCGGTTGATGGCGGCGCACAAGGAATGGGATAAGAAGACTATTACCATGACCGTCGCCTTCAAGGCTGGTTCCGTCTCCCTTGCCGCCTACGGGCTTACTCCCGCCGGATATGAGTGGGGTGCTCAAAACAAGGACCTGGGTAACGACATGCCACCGGGCTTCCAGACGAACATGGGAGAGAAATGTCAGCTCCTTCTTTCGGACAAGATCATGGGCTTCTTCCTTGTGCCCGAGAGCGGTGTGTGGAATTTCAGCTTCTTAGGGGCCAGCTTCAGCTCCGAGGCGGAGAAGAGGCAGTACCATGTTAAGATTGATACGCCTGCTGGGTATTATGCCGATATTCACAGGCCGCTGCATTTCCAGAATTTCGCAGAGTTGGAGGACATTTGGGTTGATAGGAGTGATAATTTTGAATAGTTGAGGAAATAGAAGGAATATATATTTAGGTTTAAGGGATGAGGTTGGGGAAGAAAAAAAAGGGGGGGGGTGAAAAAATAAATATATGCAATGCAGTTATGGGTTCTTTCTTTTTTTTTTTCAAAAAAAAAACTATAAATCATGAATGGTGGGGTGGGATGGGTTGTATCATACGTACGAGCTGATGTGGTTTTCTCTTTTTTTTTTCTTCTCGTTTTTACTTTCTCTTTTTTGACTTTATGGGTCGAGTGCGATGGTTTCTGGCTGTACTACTATCGATTTGATATCTCTCGCGTTTCTCTTTCCTGTTGTTTCCATACCTACAAGTATTTCTCATTTTGCCCTGTCAGTAACCACGCACAACGCGGATGTCCGAGAAAGAAATTGATAGTTATGTCTCGTCTTTTTGATTGGCATTGGAATCCGTCAGAGTATCGCGAATAAACGCAATGCACAGCCTGCGGGTTGTTCAGAGGGCTTTGTTCAGTCTCGTGTGTCAGCAAATAAAGTATTTGGAAGCAAGAAGTACCTACATGTACCTACCTACATGTATGTACGTGGGTACATGTAAGCACGGATCCGCCTTGCGTCTTACCGCTACCCCGGAATTCCAAATCCCTGGCAAGGCCTCTGCCAAGCCCCCCGCCGACTGCGGCCGGCGGGGGGAACTTACCTTAGAGTATTTGTCATGACGCAATTCAGCACTCCGGTGATATAAAGTAAACACCAGTCCTCGAATCTCTAAATCCTTAAAATCCACACCCGTCACGCCTACTCCTCTTCATCCTCCTCATCATCCCTCTTGTAATGATGCCATCGCTTCTCCAGAAGCTTATGCGCCCCTTCTCCAGCGCCACAATGAGCGTTGCTGGTCCTATCGGGACAGGCATTGGGATTCTGCCCGCTAAGACTGAGAAGATTACTGTCGCCGCCGGGTATGCTCCATACACCCCCCCCCCCCCCCCTCTTCTCAAATTTGCCAAGGGGAGAATGGAAAAAATGTAGATAGCTAACGGCGATGGACAAAACAGGTGCTTCTGGGGCGTGGAGCACCTCTACCGCCACCATTTCGGGGACGGAAAGGGTCTGCTGGACGCCCGTGTGGGCTATATCGGCGGCAACACAGATAACCCGAGCTACCGCGCTGTGTGCTCTGGGTCTACGGGGCGTTAGTTCTTCCCCCCCCCCCCCCCCCCCGGGTGGAAGCGACTGACTGACAGGCAACAGACGCCGAGGCCCTGCAGGTACTCTACGACCCCTCCATCGTGACGTACGAGCGCCTGCTTGACCTCTTCTTCCGCATGCACGACCCGACCACGGCCAATCGGCAGGGGCCCGATGTGGGCTCGCAGTACCGCAGCGGCATCTTCTACCACTCACCAGAGCAGGAGGCGGCGGCGAGGAAGATTCTGGGCGCGGTGGAGAAGGAGTGGTTTACGGGGAAGAAGGTGGTGACGGAGGTACTCCCCGCGGGGCAGTGGTGGGATGCGGAGGATTACCACCAGTTGTATCTGGTTAATAGTGAGTTCTTCTGTCCTAGATGGGAGGGTGGCTGGGTGGACGGGGGCTAACATTGTCGGGTCGTGGTAGATCCTGGGGGTTATGAGTGCCCGTCGCATCATATCAGGAATTTCCCGCCGTTGTCGGTGTTGTAGTGGGGAGTGGTGGGCTTTCAGCTTCTTTTTTTTGTTTATTGTCTTGGACAGAGGAGTTTTTTTTTTTTTTTTGCATTAATTATTACTATCACCCATTCGAATCCGTTGAACTCTCTATACCGTGATTAACTGAAGCTCCTGCGACATAAAAACTAAGGGGATCCTTACCTCCATCCCAGCCTTTCTCACGGGCTATGCAAATCTATATCATCCAGCCTCAATAACAGGACCGAAACCATTTCCGGTTCCTTCTACTATTATTATAGCAGCCATGGAAGAGGCTATGCCGCTTCGAGCCCGTAGAAAGATCAATTGGTTTTAATTGATAAGAGAGATAAGATCGCTCCCTCTTGGCACCCCCCTCCCGGCTTAGGATTGATTCATGGACTATCACTCGTATGTTTGAACTGCAGGATTACACCTGTTGGTTGATATATTGGTTGATTATGGGATCCACATGTTCTGCTGCGTCAAGAGATTGGAGTGTATATTGCAAGAAGTGAATTCGCGCGTGGGTTGGGCGGCTCTGTCGGGAGAGGACATTCAAGGGCTGTGCAAGCTTCCAGGCTGTACCGAAACCGATGGGTCTACATAGGGACAGCGCAGCTACTTACATGTATAGCCGGCTCTTGTTAGTATCTGCCAAACCGTGCGAGTATGTGGATGCAACATGTAAGCCTTCTCGACCTCAACACTCTGGGGGGGTTTAAATAGGAGGAAGGGAGGGGGGGGGGGGGATTCACAATGCCGTATCCGCCCCCCCACACAACCGCTTGTCACCACCAAGGGCTCCCAGTTGTAACTCTGAGTGGTAACACTCGGGCATGCCCCTCCTTTGCTATATGAGCAGCACAGAATACATCACCGCGAATTACATATGTCAAACTCAAGACACACAGTGCACATAGCACGGCTGACCTCATATAGTCGAGCTTGGCCGATCTTCGGAATCGTGGTATATCGGATCAGTATGGAGGTGTTGGGGGCACCCAGCCCTACCGGGTTTAACCGATAAATATCCCTCTGCAATCCGACTCTGTGGTAGGGCTTTAATATCTCTAGCACTGAAGAGGCATACAGCAATTTGATACCCCCAACTCGGTACTGCGTCATGAAGTCTGACTCGGCGAACATTTCAGCTGGTAACTACGCCACAAGTGGGTGTGCATGTGTGGCGCTATGGGCAAGCGAGTGAGGCTGAGCCCGTAAACAACACCAAACCACATTCGAGTTCTCGTCAGGCGAAAGAGCTGTCGATCGATATAACAGATCCATCCACATCTTCTGCATCTTCTACATCTTCTACATCTACAGCAACTGCTCCATCTTCTTGCATCTATCACCGCTCGTTAACTACATTCACTACTAGCTGCTCTTCAAAGCTCAAGCTTCTCCTACGCAATGCTCATATCCCTCACGGTTGGAAAGGTGGACGCAGGTCTCGCAATTCTCCTCACGGAGGAGAAGCGTATGGTACACATCCTCCTCCCTTACCTCAGACACCCCCCCCCCCTCCTCTATGAGCGCTCTCGCCAGTCAATCGGAACTGACCTGTTCTCCCCCAGATCGAATTCCCCTCCGTACTCCTCCCCGCCGGCATCTCCAGTGGGTCCATAGTCGATATCCAAGTCTCACGCAACCACGCCGCCGAGGCCGCCCAGCGTGATGCCTTCGAAGCCCTCCAAGAAGAGATCTATACTCTATACGGCATCCACTCCCCCTCACGCCCTGTCCTGCGCGTTCGAAACGCTACTCAGACCTCTGTCGTCCTCGAATGGGACCCTATCCAGCTTGCCACGGCCACCCTGCGCTCCCTCACCCTCTACCGTAACAACAGCAAGGCCGGATCCATCCCAAACCCAACCACCCACACCTCCACAAAGATCTCGGGCCTCGCCGTCGACACCGAGTACTCCTTCCACCTGGTTCTGCGCACCTCCGCCGGCACCTACTCCAGCGAGAAGCTCACCGTCCGCACCCACAAGATGACGGACCTCTCGGGAATCACCGTGTGCCCCGGCATCATGCCCGGCGAGATCCGGGAGGAGCTCGAGGTCGTCCTCGCGCGCATTGGCGCAAAGCCGCTCCAGGACCTGGTGCGCATCGACACGACGCACTTTGTGTGCACAGAGGGCCGCGGCCAGTCCTGGGAGCGCGCGGTGGAGATGAACATCCCAATCGTGAGGCCTGAGTGGCTGCTGGCCTGCGAGAGGGATGGGCGCATTGTCGGCGTTAGGCAATTCTACCTCAGCGCAGACATATCGAAAATGCGGCAGGGCCTGCCGATGCGCGAGCGCGCGCAGACGGGCGCGAGTGTGGCGTCGTCAGTGGGGCAGCAGGGACCGCATCATAGGCCGACGCAGTCGGTGAGTGAGACGCGGTCATCGGAGACGGTGGTGAGCCCATCGCCGGTGGTGGAGACACCGGCGAAGTCGCCATCGCCGCCGGTTGCGGAGACGCCGGTTGCAGAGCCGGAGGTGAAGGCGCAGGTGCCAGAACCGGAGGTGAAACAAGAAGCGAAGGGTCCGGAACCGGAGAAGACGGCGACAGCGGCGGCGGGTGAGGAGGTAAAGGCGAAGGTGGAGGAGGGGTTTGAGGATGTTTCCCTATAGAATAGAGCATAATGGATTGGTCAGCTATCATTAGGACCCGAGTTATTTTTTTATTTTTTATTTTCCCCATCCCCCCCGTGGTCTAGCTCTGGACATCATCTTTTCTGTTGCGGCTGCAATTGGAATTAATTACTACCATCATTACTACGACGACTACTGTTATTACAATTATGAGGTTTCTGAAAATACTTGTGAATGACTGGTCTTTGTCGTAGAGTTTGGTATCTAATACTGTAATAGATCAATAGCTACACCGCAATTGTACCGAGTATGTAAAGTACTTGTAGTGTGAGAAAAAGAAAAAAAAACATTTCTTCATGGGGCGGTCACTCGGTTCTTGGGTTCAGAGACTATACATTAAAAATTTATGGGGTTGAATTTAGTTGCTATTGCATCTTCACTGTTCTAATCAGTTGATGATGAGCTGAGAGCTGCCAAAACCATTATGCATGTAGGCCGTTGATGCGTGGGCTTGAGCCAAAGGTTTGGCTAGCAATGATTACTACATGTATCTACGAGGTTATGGACTGCTGGTAATGATAATATCGCATGTTTTGAGCTTTCACAATAGATCTAGGGTGTTCTAAGCTCCAAGCACTAAACTCCGAGTATTTTGGGGGGTGGATATTATTTGCGCCTGTGTTTCAAGAGAATCCAACACTAATATTGTGATACCTTCACGTAGAAACAAGAACTCCGAGATAAAACAGGAAGAAGAAAAAGAAAAAAAACAAAAAAACCAGTAGTGCGAGAACCCGTATATTCCAACCTGTATAGAGAATAATACTCATCTCGCCTCAGGCCCTCTTCTTCTACCTTCAAGCTGCACGTAAGCACTTCCAGAAAAAGGAGGTTTCCTTCTTTTTTTCATATGTTTACAGGAAGGCAAAAAAAAAAAAAGAAAAAAAGCACACACGCCCGGAGAAAAAGTAAAAAGAAGAAACCCCTCCCTTTTTATTTTTTTTTATTGACAGTTAGGAAGACCGGCCGGAAAGAGGCACACTTAGGCCTTGGCAGCAGCCTTCCTGACGGAGAACCTCCTCTGCTTCCTCAGCACCATGACGCGGAACCGCTCAAAGTCGGTCAGCTGTCGTCTCCTCTCCTTGGCAACAAGCTTCTGCGCCCAGGTGGACTTGTTCCACTGGTTGTCGACCTCCTCCTTCTCCCAGACCTTGGTGACCTTTCCTTGACGGGCCCCGCGGGGGAGGGACTTGCAGACGATGGGGGTGAGGATCAGGTGCGCGAGAGGGATGGAGTGGCGGACGAGTCCGGTGCAGCTGGGGGCATCGACAAGAACCTAGCGGGGGAGGTCAGAATGCTGTGTCTGGGAGATGGAAGCTCCAATGCGGAGTTTGGTCGGAGTATACGTACACGCTTGTGGTCAATGACCTCTACGATGATGGCGAGTTTGCCAGCGTAGGGACCCTCCTCGATACGGACGATACGACCGATCTGGACAAGACTATGGTTCGGAAGAGTCAGTACCATCTTCTAATTCGCAAAAAATGAAAATAATCCCCCCCCTTCCCCCTCCGCGTTTGGTCTAAAGACCGTATTTCTCCCCTCCCCTACACCTCTCTAAAACCGCCAGAACTTCCCCACCAAACCAGCAAAAAAACCTTCAAAAAAAACGTAAAAAATCGGAGACATACCGCCAATTCGAGGTCTGGATTTCGGTGGACATAGTGGCTGTTAGGGGGATACCGGATAAGTCGATGGGCTCGGAGGGGAATGGTTGTTGTAATTGATGGGTCGTGATCGTAGGATTCGAAAAGAGCACACAGTGGAAATTCGCCGGGGTTCTCCTCTGGTTGGCTTGGCGGGGGGTCGCGTAGTTGTGGGTGTGTAGATACAGGGGATGTGACGGTGCTTGGAGAAGGGTTAGACCTAGTGAAAACTTGGCATAGGAAAAAGTCTTTTGCGCAAAGTCCCAACAACACGTCCTCCTCCTCCCGTCTCGCCTCGTCTCGTCTCGTCGCGCGAACTTGGTCGAGATGCCCTTCTACGATGCGAGGGAGGAGGAGGTGTTTATTCGCTTCAAGGTATGTTTCATCTCTCTATTCACAATTTCCCTACTGCCCTGGATTTCATGTGATGAAATAATTTGCGATTGAGTGCCAATTCGGCGAGTTCTCGCCTGATCTCATATGTCGACTGGCACTTATGATATTCATTCTTACATATTCTGATACCTCCATCCCTCTCCTCCATCTTCACACACACTTTCTCCTTCTCGTTGCCTGTCGATCAACGGCTAACAGTTGAAAAAGATTCTAGATGACCAACAATATCAGGCCGAAATCTACCGCTCCGTTGACTAACAAAAGGTTTGTATATCCCTCATTCTTCTCTGACTTTTTACCACCCGATGCCCCACGCCTGTGATGATATCTATGCACATAGATAGTATGTGATCCTTCGGGAAATGCGCTCTCTCTTTACACCAAGATCACTGAGGAAATACCCTTTTCTACACGTTTTTTTCAAGCCACGTTTTTTCCTGGCACATTGGCTAACCGAAAAAATCAGGTGTTTAGGATTATTTTGTCGCTGGTCGACTCAAACCTGCCAGACAGGAATCCTTAGGTTCGTGAGTTAATAACTCACTATATATTTAGGTTATTAAATATAATTTTCTTATCACATTGACCCGCTATAATTCGCAAAGGTTTCCTTCTTTTTCGCCTCGTCGTATGGTCCCGTATAAACGTAGCGATAATTTGTAACAAGTTGGTATATAAAAGCTGAAATCTGTAGGGCGGCTGCTGGCGCTGCGCTGTAGTATTGGTTTCTCTATAAACTATTATCATGCCCTTACCAATAGATGAAGATTTCTCAGGGGGTATAGTCTAGGGAATTTTTAATAGTCATTTGCCCCAAGTTTGACTCTCCTGCCGAGCATCAGTTGGCAGGAATTCTCGTTTTCACAGGCTCGTCGCTGCTCTAAAAACGGAATATCATATATCTAAATAGCCATGCATGGCCCTACCTAAGTACTCACATCGTAACTTCTTTGGGACGAAAGTAACTGTTAATTAACCAATTGGAGTTTGCCTCTGTAACAAGTGGAAAAGTCCACCCAGAGGCCATGATTGACATAGAGCCCAAGCCAATGAAGCATTCCTGATACTACTCTTTATTATGTCTCAGATGAGATGATATCATCCACGCGTTCCGTTACCCTGCCGTAACTATATAGTGTGTTTTTGTAGGTCTCACATCCATGTCCAATGACTCGAAGCTCAAGCTGCTCATGAAATTGAACAAACAATGGCAACCACCGAGTCTTCACAAAGTCAAGTCAAGCTCACACTTCCTTTGGTAAGCCCTTGTAATTCCAGAAATAATACTTCAGTCATTAACGTAATAATTAGGAATATCAAAAAGACCTATTCCAAGAAATCAGCCAGGAGGATGAGCTTGTAATCTTAGCACGCGGACTCGGCCTCCTCCGTATCATTACAAACTTTCTCCACGCGCACGATGCTGCGGGCGATAATCTTATCATGATAATTGGCGCGGAAGATAGGGAAAACTGGTGGATTGGAGAGGGTAAGTTGGTTAATACTATAAGTTGTGAATATTATGTTGTATCTGCATAAATGTACTGATCAGTTTTTCCTAAAAAAAAATAGCATTGGCAGAGCAGGCTGTTGTGTCCCAAGCTGTGAGAGCAAGGGGGCTAAGCATTGTTAATACAGAAAGTCAGACCGTTGCGGCGAGGTACTTATTCTGTATATTCTAAGCTGAATAGTGCTAATGGCTGCGACTAGGGAGAAGCTATATGCTCAAGGCGGAATATTCTCGGTAACATCGAGGATCTTTGTGGTCGATTTACTATCGAGTATGCTATCAATTTGCTAGACATGTAAATATGTTCTAACAATGGACAGACTTGATTAAAGCCGAGATTATCACAGGCATCGTAGTGCTCCATGCAGATAGGTATGCCTATTAATACAGACTCCCTATATCTGAAGAACCCGACGCTCACACAAGTAAATAGAGTGGTTGCGACCTCTCTTGAAGCATTCATCCTTCGTATTTTCCGCCAAAAGAATAGCAAAGGTTTCATAAAGGCCTTTTCTGATAAACCCGAACCATTTTGTACGGGGTTCGCCCCGCTTGCCGCCATGATGCGTAATCTCTTTCTTCGGAAGTCTTCGCTTTGGCCACGTTTCCACGTAACTGTTGCGAAGTCACTGGAAGTGAAGAAAGCTGAGGTAGTTGAGCTTGAGGTGGCAATGACAGACCCCATGCGGGAGATTCAAACTGCTGTACTCGAATGCATCGAAGTTTCTATATCTGAGCTCAAGAAGGGCAATAGTGCACTCGATATGGAAGATTGGAATACGGACAGCGCTCTCCACAAGAACTTTGATATCATTATACGGCGACAGCTGGATCCCGTATGGCATAGGGTCAGCTGGAAAACAAGGCAGATTGTGAACGACTTAACAGTACTTAGGGGGATATTGCATTCTTTGCTGACTTGTGACTGCGTTACATTTTATCAGCATCTTGAGACAATCCTTGCAACGCACTCTCCGCCCCCAGGGACGACCAGGCAGTCACAATCTCCATGGCTTTTTCTGGATGCCGCCCATACCATCTTCAGCGTCGCAAAGGCGCGGGTGTATACAGGTACTGCAAGTAAAGCTGTGATTAATAACAATCCAGTTGGGGAAATTCCGTCAACCCTCGCCCCCGTATTGGAGGAACAGCCAAAGTGGTCATTGCTGGTAGAGATACTCGAGGAAATTGAAAGGGAGGCTCATTTCAACCGAATGCCCCAAGATTCAACGTATGGGACTACACTCATTATGTGTAGCGATGAAAAAACGTGCCGTCAGATACGCGAGTATCTTCAAACAATGAATGAGCGTCCCTTAGAAGATGCTGGGAGTAGTGATACCGATGAGCCTTTAAAGAAAGAAGCATCAGCAGCATTCATGATGCGCCGACGGCTCCGGGGGTATCTTGCTTGGAAACATGATTTTAGTAAGATTAGTGCTTCTCTTTTTGCTGAGGATCAAAAGGCAAGACTCGGAGGCAACTCCTCTTCGGACGGATTCCGTCGACAACAAAATTCCTTTCGTGGTAAAGCACCACCTAACAAACGAAGACGAGTGCGAGGGGGAGCTAGTGCCGCATCTGGACCAGGGCGTGGTGCCGCCGGGGTTATTACAATTTCGGAGGACCAGCCTGTGAATGTAGCGGAATTGTTGTCTGTGGTGAGACCAACAGACGAAGAGAAGGCTCTCAAGCAGGAAATTGGAGCAGACCCATTCGAAAATATGGAGAGTTATTTCCAGCCATATGAGATGGGAGACCTGATTGTGGTACACCCGTATGATGGGGATATGGATGAACGGGTACTTGAGGAGTTGAGGCCTAGGTATATAATTATGTATGAGCTAGACCCGGCGTTTATAAGAAGGGTAGAGGTAAGTGATTCAGGGCTAATTCCTACGTGAATATGGGGCGGCTAATACGTCCTCCATAAGGTGTACCGAAGTTCGCATAGAGACCGTAATATCAGGGTCTATTTTATGTATTATGGGAACTCGGTAGAGGAGCAACGTTATCTGAGCACCGTACGGAAGGAGAAAGATTCGTTTGCAAAACTGATTCGTGAGAAGGGGGTCTGTTTTCCCGCAGAGCTCAGGGCAAGCAATCACTGATAAACTCAACAGAACATGTCAATCACCCTTACACTAGATGCCAAGGGTGTAGAGGACCCGCAGGAGATGTTCCTTAGAACAGTCAACACTAGAATAGCGGGTGGAGGGCGCTTGGCCGCAACTGCAGAACCTCCACGGGTTATCGTTGATGTCCGTGAGTTTCGTAGTTCTCTCCCTTCACTTCTACACGCCCGCAACACTTTGATTGTACCGTGTACCCTAACAGTGGGCGATTATATCATCTCACCTGATATATGCGTCGAAAGAAAATCGATTAAAGATTTGATTGGATCTTTTAAGGATGGAAGACTTTATAATCAGTGTGAGAAAATGCTGCTGCATTACAAGTCCCCAATGCTTTTAATCGAATTCGACCAGAACAAATCCTTTAATCTAGAGGTATAATCGATCACAACCACTCACTCGGAGTTAATATATAGTGGAAATATACTAATTAAAATGGTGGAGAAACGTAGCCATTTGCAGATTTAACATCCACTATTGGTCAGCATGATCTACAATCAAAGCTGGTTCTTCTGACAATCGCTTTTCCGGGGATCAAGATTATATGGTCATCTAGTCCCTATCAGACCGCGGAGATCTTTGAGGAGCTTAAGGTAATTTCCTACTATCAGTACCTTCCGTTGAACGAAACCTAATACGCCTGGGCGACCTTAGAAAGGCCGGCCAGAGCCCGACCCAATCGCAGCGGTCAAAATTGGTCTTGAGGACGGAGAGGACCCCACAAGCGCTCGTGCAAAAAATCAGGCGCCACAGGTGAGTAGGCCTTCTCAACCCTCTTGATTCAGGTCGTAATAGCCTTTGATTGTGTTTTTAGGATATGCTACGGGCAATTCCTGGAATAACATCCAAGAATTACAAGAATATTACGACGGATGTGGAGAATATCGTAGAACTTAGTAACATGGAAGAAAAGGAGATAGCTTCACTCATTGGTCCTGAAGCGGCCAGAAAGGTATATCGATTTTTCAACAAATCTGTGTTTGGATAAAAAAAATATGTACGTATTGTACGTAAATTTCTTTATTCCTTTCTGCATTCTAGGGTTGGGTAATGTCTTGAATTGCCATACGAACAGCTAGGTTTTCGGAGTAAACATGGTGCGGCGCTCCAAGCGGTGTTGGGATGGGTGGCGGGTGTATAATTACAAGAGATAGTAAAACCCGCTGCACCGAGAGATTCTCTAGAATTATGCACGCTTTTGTAATTTGAGGACGCTATCATCTCCTGGATTACTGTTTCACTTCTTGAACCGTTTAAGTACTTATCTTCCTCAAGTAGACTTCTGCCACAATTGTAGATGCCTAGATGCATGCATAACTGCAGTGTACCACAGAAAGCCACAGGTGTTCTATGCATCTATTGGAGCCTTGGAGGTCTAGTCACAACTGCAACCCCGCATCATACACCAACGCTTCAAAACCTCAAAACAATTCTTACAAAACGCTAAGCGGAGCACTCAGAGGGTTTCGGATCTTCCTGATTTCAACATCATGGCTGAGGTGGTGGGTCTTACAGCAAGTATCCTTACCCTAGTTCAAGCCACAGCAACTGTAGCTTCGTTCAGCTATGATTATATTGTCGGTATCAAAAAGGCCCCAGAAAGCATAAAAAAACTTTTTGACGAATTAAAATCGTTCGCCTCCGCACTTTCTATAGTACAAATTGGCGTAAAGGACGATACTTTCGAATCAAGCATAGAGTTACAAGCACAGGTCCGCGAGCCTTTGCAGAGATGTCTGATGGAAATGAAGAGATTGGAGGATAAGCTGAATCCGAAGACAAAAAAAGGGGTAGGGCGGTGGAAGAACGCTGTTGTACGGGCTCAGTGGCCCTTTGAAGAGAAGGAAACCTTGGGATTTATAGAGAAGATCGAGAGGTATAAGACTTTATTCACACTACTTTTGGGAACATCTCAGTTGTAAGTTTGGGGACTCAGCTCGATATAATCGTCACTGTTATCTAACTTACACCTTTAAAATAGATGTCACACGACAGCTCTTGGGAAGACAGTTACCGACTTAAACAAAGATGTTCAAGTACTCACACAAGCAGTTTCGGCGCTAACACCCCCATCACAACTACTACATGTGTCACATAATTCGGACCCACCAAAACCAAATATAAAGGACAAAGAATGTATTAGTAAGTGGATGAAATCTAATATAGGAACGAGCCCTATACTATGGGCTAATCAGGGACTCAGAACAATGCATTGAAGTTCTCCAAGTACTACATCCTGGTAGTTTTGACGAACGACATGTAGAGGTTTCTCGGAGGCGAAAATTGAATACAGGAGAGTGGCTTTTAAATACACCAGAGATAAAGAGCTGGTATTCAAGCAAGGAAGGAAGCCAAAATTTGTTGTGGGGGTTCGGTATTCGTAGGTTCTACCTTTTACTTGTTACCAGCTTAATTCAATACTGATATATTTTTATCTCATGTGCAGCGGGGGCTGGGAAAACATTCATAAGGTATGTATTGTGCTCTTCACAGAATTACGCTAAGCTCACCAAGGAAACTGATGATACTATAGTTCATTTTTGGTTGATCATCTAAAGGGCCAGCCAAAGCCCGCCACCCGCGGAGTAGCATATATCTACTTCAATTACAAGGAACAAGATCAACAATTATCCAAAGATGTTCTTGCCAGCTTAATCAAACAACTTTCTTGCCGCTTACCACAGTCTGATCTCCCAACCGAACTTAGCTATCTCTATCAAAGTCTAGTAACACACAAAGAAACTCCTACATCCGAGGGCCTATATCCTGTTCTGCTAGCGCTTGCTAAACGGTTTACGAGAACATTCATTATTTGCGACGCCCTAGATGAATGTGACCCGCAAACTCAAAGGAGGGAACTATTGCCTCTCTTTCACAAAATGAGTAAGGACATGAATCTCTTCGTAACCAGTCGCGAATACCCAGAAGATATCCAGCATTCTTTTCGGGACTCAGCAAAAATAGAACTCTCAGCAAAGGATGAAGATATTGCCAGATATATCGAACAAAAGATTGCCGATAATCCCAGGGCAGAACGCCTCGTTGGAGAAGAAGTTGATTGCAGAAATAAAATTATTGGTAGCCTTCAAAGTTGTTCTAAGGGAATGTAAGCATGCTATTCGTGATATTTCATCAAGCGGCCAGATTAGTGGCTACTAGATTCGTACTTGATGCTAAACCTGGAGTTTTAGGTTCCTGCTTGTTCATTTTCATATAGAATACCTGTGCAAGCAGACTACTAGGAGGCAGATCCTGGAGGAACTTGAGCGGCTGGACATCTCATCCCATGAGTCTGAAGTTAATCCCATGGATCCTACCTACGACAGGGCTATGGAAATTCTCAAAGCGCAGCCGAAGAACTGTGTGGATCTTGCGCTTAAGATTTTTTCATGGCTTGTCAATTCTCGTCGGGTTCTAACTGTCCGCGAGCTTCAGTTAGCAGTGTCGACAAGGCGAGATAACACAGTTTTCGACGAATCAGATATACCTGACAGAAAGACACTGCTCGATGTTTGTTCGAGCCTAGTAACGATAGACAAAAAACAAGGCACTGTTAGGCTTGTTCATTATACTGCTCAGGAATATCTTTTGAGACGATCATTACTTCCAAAAGATACAAACCTCGGTCTTGCCGTGACATGTATATCATTCCTTTCCCTTGATATATTTGTTAATATTCCCCCTAGTAACTCTTACAAGTTCTATCCTTTTTTGGAATATTGCGCAGACTTCGCAGGTTATCATCTCACCAATTGCGATGAACATTTGGTAGCAGATATGGTCCTTAAGTTCCTTAGGAGCTCAAGCCACTTATCCTATCTCTGGGTAAAATACCGTCGGACACCGCGGATATATCCATCCCAAGGAGATGCATATGTGCTTCACGCAGCAGCGTCTCTGGGAAATCGAACAGCTGTTATGATGTCTATAAAAGGAGATATAGATATCACAAACTCTCTAAATCACACCCCATTTTTCATAGCGGTGCATGAGGGCCATCTTTCGGTGGTTGAGCTTCTACTAGATAGAGGTGCGGATATATCAGCCACAGGTAAAGATGGGCAGACAGCACTTCTATGGGCATCCTATAGAGGGCACGAATCGACTGTCAGGCTTTTACTTGACAGAGGTGCGGACATATCAGCCACAGATCAAGATGGGTGGACAGCACTTCTATGGGCATCCTATGGAGGGCACGAATCGACTGTCAGGCTTTTACTTGACAGAGGTGCAGATATATCAGCCACAGATAAAGATGGGCAGACAGCACTTCTATGGGCATCCTATGGAGGGCACGAATCGACTGTCAGGCTTTTACTTGACAGAGGTGCAGATATATCAGCCACAGATAAAGATGGGCAGACAGCACTTCTATGGGCATCCTATAGAGGGCACGAATTGACTGTCAGGCTTTTACTTGACAGAGGTGCAGATATATCAGCCACAGATAAAGATGGGCAGACAGCACTTCTATGGGCATCCGGTAAAGGGCACGAATCGACTGTCAGGCTTTTACTTGACAGAGGTGCGGATATATCAGCCACAGGTAAAGATGGGCAGACAGCACTTCTATGGGCATCCTATGGAGGGCACGAATCGACTGTCAGGCTTTTACTTGACAGAGGTGCGGATATATCAGCCACAGATATAATGGGGCGGACGGCACTTCTGATGGCACTTAGTTGGGGGCGCGGAGAGACCGCCAGGGTTTTACATGAGAGAGGTGCGGACGAGTCAACTAGATAGGAGAGGGCGGGTTAGAACGTCGGGTTTATTGCACAGACAGAATACCTGTAAGTAAAATGCGACATACTTTACCTTGAATTATACTGCCCGAGGTGGTTTCTAACACATTAATAGCGAGATAGTCTATATTATGTGGGCCTAAAATTCGTTTCTCATGCCGTGGAACTGGTTCTTATAATTTACGGTCGGTGGTCGGGGGCGCTTTAGAGATATAGCTAGCGTTTTCTTATTTTCTTTTTGGTCTAAATTGAGAGGAATATACCCAGAGGCACGGGGGCGAGGATTGAGCGGCATAGAACATGCTTACTATAAACATTTAATCGGCCCATTAGAAATTTCACATCTTAAAGTACATAAAAACTCAAAGCCATAGCAGAAGGTAAGACATTGGCTAATAACATGTACATGTATTTCAAGCCGCAAAATTAACGGGGATGGGAGAGGGCGACTTGCCAAACGATCCAGTCCTGTTTGACCCTAACTCATTAATTTTTCCTTTCCGCGGCCCTTCTCGTGCTGCTTTCTCTGCCTGCATCTCTCGAACGGTCGGCACAGACGACCGGGGGCGCTACTAGCCCAACTTACCCCCCTCTCCCAAGGAAAAGGGGCGGTGCTATAGGAAATGAGATACATACATGTATGTGCGGAGCGCCGGTTTCTGAACAGATCACATCCCGCCTACCCGGGGCGGCCCCGGGGGGGGGGGGGGTTCGGGGTTGGTAAGGTTATAGGGAATGAGGTGAAACCGGTAGACCGGGTAGTTTCTGGCGGGTTCCCCGTATGAATATACGTATACTAGATACTACGATGGTGAAGTTAAGGATTTGGTGGGTATCTGGTTATTATGTATGTATCTAATTGCCCAAGGTTTGGGTCACAGACTATCACTCGCAGAGATATGATCCCGCACACCCCCTTCTTCCTCATATATAACAGGGGCATTGCTATCGAAGAAGCTTAGTATCAGTTGTAAATATTGCTGCATTTCTCTACCTATAGAAGTAATAACAATAGTACTAGTAATTCTATACAGGGAAAGCGGGTCGACTGTAGCTATATACTAGTATTGGTTTTTTGTTGCTCGTCTCTTTCTCGTATCTGTAGAGTATATAATATAGCGCATTATAAGCCGGCATAAGTAAACAGTTAGCGATGTCGAAAATAGTTGCACAATCGATCATTACCCCTTTTATACCTCACGGTGCATTTGTGTGCAGCCATATTAGAGCTTTGGGCGGTAAAGATGTAGGCAGAGGCTAACTACAAGGTCCTTAGCCTTTGTGGCGGCAGCAAGTGTGGTATTCGCTATTCATCTCCCTCCCACCGAACGGCGTGACCAGCTGTCCCCCCCCCTGCTTCAACCTTCACGTGACGAATTGCCACTCTTAGTATACCACGCCTTACACATCGCCTGTATCTGCCTTAGAGGAGAGACTACGGGACGGACGGTTCCCCGAATAAGTTCGCGACGGCAGGAATCAAGGTTCCTAAAACCCCCAAATAGGTACATGCCCGCCTTTCTTGATTAGAGATACAAGTAAATCCCCCGTTACAGTTCGTTAGAGGAGACTAATAAGGTCTAATGGATGCGTGAGTATTGTTAACCGGTCATTCTCAACAATTTTGATAAACTGGAAACTGATGATAACAATTTGGCGCTAATGCTATAGCAATAGATACAGGTAACAATTTTACAGTAAGAAGTTGTGGAAAGGTTGATCCTAGCTACAAAACTCTGCAACTTCAAGTAAATACATAGATAGTCCCGCAGAAGCGTAAAGTCACCGGGGACCGAATAGTATGCAAATCATCGAGGCAAGTTAAACTAACCTAGATGCTCGGAGATAACAATAAAAAGTACCCATTTCGCTAGCACTGTAACCAGCCTTTTCCATTGATAATTTGTTCTAAACGCTAAGATTATACAGAAGCTTTACCCCTCGTACTGCTCAAAAGAGATACTATACTGTGGGTGGTTAAAGGAAAGGGGCTAAGGAAAGGCACTGCGGAGAGATAGCCACTCCCCAAAAGCCCAAAAAAAGGAAAACATGTAAGAAATTATCCAGAAATAGTCAATCATCTCTGTAAACCCAATTAGCAATTTAGGCTCTAAGATCTAGACTTACTGTCCTCCGTCTCTATGTACTAGCACCTACGTAGTCGCCAAAGTTATGGATGCTAACATCCATCCGCTCCCTTACAGTTTCACTCACTGGCTCATCAAAGCTGTGGCCATTAACTTTAACCCCATTCATTTTCAGCACATCGGCGACATCACCCTCGTTGGCAATACCGGCGGCAACAGCTTTGATAGCGGCTTCTTTTCTTTTGAGCTTTGAAGTCTCTCCACGGATATTTTCGAGCTTTTTAAAGTAGGATGGATCCACGGGAGTGACATACTCTCCGCTAAAAACTCCGACTTCAAAGTTCTTGATGTGACTGGAGAGAGAAGAGCAGGATTCGACGAGATCTGGGAGAGTCTGATAAATAACAGCGTCTGCACCGATATGCACCGATATCTCTTCCTCCGTTCGACCGTATGCAACCAACTCCTTGGTATCGGCAAGGTCGATTCCATAGATATGGGCATTCCTACACAAGACTGTTATTAAAGGTGTCCATTAATTTGACAAAAATAAGGTCTTACCTGATTGGGGGTGCACAGCTGGCAAAGTAAACTTTCCTTGCACAGGCTTCTCTGGCCATGTTAACAATCTCTCGGCTTGTCGTCCCTCGCACGATGCTATCGTCAACAAGTAAAACGTTTTTACCCTTGAACTCTTCCTTCATCGCGTTCAACTTCCTCCTAACAGACTTCTGCCTCTCTTTTTGGCCAGGCATAATGAAGGTCCTCCCGACATACCGATTCTTAACGAAAGCCTGGCAGTATGGAATCCCCAGCTTCTGGGAAAGACTAAGGGCTGAGACCTCTGACGTAGTAGGGATAGGAATGACAACGTCAATCGTTTTGACAATTTCCACGCCAAGCTTGGCTAAAACAGTATTTGCCAGGGCTAATCCCATATTCTGCCGGGATCTATAAACCGAAATACCATCGATGATGGTGTCCGGGCGAGCGAAGTAGACATACTCAAAAATGTCCGGAGCATGATTGAGTATAGGATGCACTTGTCTAAAGATAGGCTTACACCCTTTCTTAATGATTACGGCCTCGCCTGTTAGGACTTGGTTAGTATTGACCCCTGAGCTAATTCCCAAAGGAATTTAAATCACCTGGATTGATATTACGGTGGTTGCTAAAACCGAGTTGATCCAATGCAACACTCTCGCTCGAAAACATATAATCCATCCCACCATTGGTACCATTTCGCTCTCCTAAAACAAGAGGCCTGATGCCGTAAGGATCCCTAAACCCAATGATTCCAAAACCTATCAAAGTCCAATTCAACCAGGTCAATAATCACAATTACTTTAAGGGCATTGAAAACATTACCTGCAAGCATAGCTATACAAGCGTAACCGCCCTGGCATCGCTGATAAATGGCCTTCAACGCAGTAAACAAATCTTCCTCGTTGACACGGAACTTTCCAGTCTCCTGCAAGGCGCTGGCGAAAATATTCAGTAGCGTCTCGCTATCGGAGTCAGTATTGATATGTCTATGCGCTTCGTGATCAAGGTAGTCGCGTAATTCGGATGCATTAATAAGGTTGCCATTCTGATAAGGTGTCAAAATATGTCGCCTTATAGTAAAGTAGTGCAAGGAGGGGTTTTACATGGGCAAAGCAGATTCCATATGGCGAATTTACGTAGAATGGCTGGGCTTCGGCATTTGCGGAAGAGCCAGCGGTGGGATAGCGCACTGTCAACACCCCATCATACAGTCAGATACCATCTCGTATAAGGATTATCTCAATTCCAAGGACATAAACTTGGGAAATAGTGACGGTAAACATAAATCTAAGCAAGGGACTAAAGCTTGGGCAGAAGCGATAGAGCATAAATCGCCGCGATACATCATTTCAAATACGGGGAACGAGGGAAGGGTGTCATACAGTGACCGAGCCCCATACTCCCTGGCAAATCCATAAGCTGTTCAGGCGACCTAAAAACCTCGGAACAAAGACCATTGCCTTTACGTGTATAGATTCGACCCCTCTGACCGCAGGTAGCAATCCCGCAGGCATCCTGTCCTCTGTGTTGAAGAATTGGAAGGCCGTTGTGAATGTCGGTGACCGCAGATCCGTTAGGATCAGCAAGAATGATTGCGATAATTCCGCACATCTTGTATGTCTTGCTTAAATTAGAGAAGTGTTAGTTAAGGATTGTGATTTAGAAGTGCTATCGGGGGAGGAAGAGTTTGTATAACTGTAAAATCAGGAAAGTGATGTCTGCAGAGTCCCTCGAGGAGACTTAGAAGTCTAACATCTTAAAGTATAAAACATTCATCATGGAGTACCAGGAAACAGTGTTTGGAACACCTTGAGCATAAGCGAAGCAAAGGTCTAACATACCGGCCAATTGAACTCCAAAAGGGAAGACGGGTATTTCCCTAATTATATGACTTGCTATGTCGAGGGAGTAAGTGTTGTTTCCTAAACTCGAGGATTGGCCTGCGATTGCGTACTTGTGACGGAGATGGAGAGAAAAATCGCCAGCTGCAGATACAACCAGATGACCTCAACCGGAAATTATTCTCAAGCTAGGGATCGGGAGGGTCAGGAGTGTAGAGACAACGGACAGACTGGAACCCAGACTTGGTTGGCAAAGGCGGAAGTAAGGTCACGGTGGTAAAAGGGTTCTCTCTCGCTGCCATCTTCCCCTCTCTGAGTGTTTGTAATTTCTTCGCTTCTGGGTGGAGTAAGAAATAGGGCACTGCGGCGCTGGGCAACGCGCAAAAAAAAAAAAATTTCGTCGTGCAAAACTCTTATCCGCTAGCGTGCCAAGATCATCTAGGGATCCGACGAGGGGTAGAGCCCTCCTAAACAAGGCCACAAACTGAAGAGCCAATCATGAAGATTAATAATTATGTAATTCATGTATTATACCCAACAGCTAGCTAAACTCAACAGTTCGCGTTCTGTATACAACTACACCAAAAAATAAACCGTCCAAGCCCAAATTCCTATCATTGGGTACTTAGGCACTTGTTAGTTTTGGTCGCACCGGAGGCCTTTTCTTACTTCCGTGCCTTCCCACGGCCCTTGGTTGCGGCTCCGCTGCTGCTAGCCTTTGGCTTTGCTGTCTTGCCTTTAGTCACTTTAGGCTTCTCATCCTCCTCGACAGGAGCCTTTCCCTTTCCCTTTCCCTTTCCTGTCGCTTTCTTCGGGACCTTTACATATTTGTCTTTGCTTATATCCATTGAATCTTCCTCAGCCTTCTTTTCGTCTTCCCCTCCTCCAGCCACACCTTCATCATCACTCTCTATGATTGCATCCTCAATGTCGGGGACTTCTTTTTTGGTAGCTTTAGGTGCAAAGATATTGGTGGATTTCATGAAAGGCATGGGGTGGGACATTTGGTTATATCTATAGATATGTCAGCACGAAGCTCCGGTAAGCTTTCCCGAGGATCATACTGTCTAGTAAACGAGCTCTTAGTTTGAGACGGTATTTTAAACTCTTCATCAGCCATCGGCCCAACACCAAGTTCCACGATAGCATCCCAATCCTCCCTTGTTAAGAAGTAATCGTCCATGAGTTGAATGATATCTGGAATGACATCTTTGCCCCCGGACACAAGACGTTTGACAACCAAGTTGTGGAAGGTTGGTATGTAATTTTGCCGAACCTCGTGACGGTCTCCAGACGCGCGTAATCGAATGTGCGATTGAATTTCCTTAACATAACGTCCCAGTTTGCCTAGCAGTCGTGCATTTCAGTCAATAACAACCAGATGTTACTTATAGGATGGGTCTACCTTGTTTGGAGTTCATTCCTAGCCACTGCGTGAAAGCATATTGAGAGCCGCCATACCCACCGTACATATAAGAGGATGGCTTTACAGTTGAAAAAATACCATGGACTGGCATTAGGCTCCATTGTTGCTGTGGCCCATGAATAAGTGCGTCAACCAAATCACCATCCGAAATGCTTTCAGCAGCATTATCTGCTAACTCCAGCAGCCTAAAGGCTTTCTCTCTACCACTAAAGTTGTTAGACCTCGCGGGATTAGTTTTGAGGTAATTCTCCTGAATCATTAGATACGAAAACTCGTGATCATTAAAATAAAGCTCGATCTTGTCGTTGATCGTCTTTTTGCTGTTAGGACTGAACATTTCAGTGCCTAAAAGTTTCTGTGCAATATCCCAGGGCTTGAGGATAACATGTTTTTCCCACGATTTGGCTCTTTTTAGTGTCAGTTACCCCGGAAACAACATCATCATAATTATAATCATAGGAGCTGCAAGCCAGGAGCTTCTTACAAATCTTTACTCTCCTCAAAACTCATAGTTGATTTGGTTGTGCTGTATGTAGACAGCATATTGATGATCTGCCGGATATCCGAATGTGTTCCCTCAACAAGTTGATCAATAACATTTGCAGGAACCTTGATTCCTTCGCGATAAGCGATAGACATGATTCTAGAACGGACTTCATTGACATTTGGTCGCCTAAATGCCATATCAAACGTTACATTATCGAATGGTTTCATTTTTTGAAGTTTCCGTTCATTGCAAATGCAAATTATGGGAATCTATGATAATTAGATGTTAAAATATCTTATGTAACTAAGATTAAGGGCATACTTGTGTTTTTCTGCAAACACTCGCAAGTTGGCCTACACCACCGCGGTCACCGGCAGACATACCGTCCACCTCGTCCATAATTAGGACAATTTTCTGCTTAGAGGCATCAACTTTCTGCTTATCCCCAGCAAAGTATCCCATGAGTGACTTGTTATCAAGAACCCCACGGAGAGTTTCCTATTACGGTGTCAATTTTCTAATCTGCCATAATATAGAAGATGGGATTATACCTCCATTAACTTTTTGCTTCGAGTATCACTAGCATTGGATTCAACAATATCATAACCTTCCAACTTCGCAATTAGATGCGCTGCGCTAGTCTTTCCAATACCAGGTGGACCATGAATCATGACCGCGCGAAAGATCCCGCTTCCATCTTCTCCCCTCTTTCCAAAGCCAGACTTCAGATTTTTTGGCCAATTTCTGAGCCACTTTTGAAGCCTTTCCACCTGACCTTTATTACCACAAATTTGAGTTATTTGTGTAGGGGCGTATTTAACCGTCCAAAGCTGATCAGCCTCTCTTAGAACCGCCTCTTTACCCTTCGCTCTTGCAGCTTTATCTATTTCTTTTGCCATTTCGCGAATCTTATTTTCTTCAATTGCTTTTTTAGCTTCGTTTGCTTTTGCCGCCGCGTGGTCGCCACCGTTAGCAGGAAGCGTACGAATCAAGTGGAATAAACCCTCCTCTCCGATTGTCTTCAAACTATGTTGTCGGATAGTTTCCAACTTCTTTGGACCGGCATCTTCACCTAGGACCACGTAGGATGTCTTTCTGGACGGTGCTCCGGTGGTTTTACTATTCATAAGTTAGATCATGTTTAGGGAAAATGTACTCAAGTATTACATACCCTCCGTACTTCTTGACAAGTTGCTGGCCGTCCTCCCTGGACAGGCTCCCTAAAACACCTGTAAACACAAATGTCAAGCCAGTCAAACAATTCTCCTGGCCCTCTGGCATTTCTACGGTTCCTTGTGATATTGGAGCAGCCCTTTGTTTGAAGTCTCTAAAGTTGAACTTCTTCTTCTCTTCTCCTGAACGTGGTGGGGGAGATGGTGCTCTAATGGTGGGGACACTATCGAGTATTTTTTTGATTCCTTCGTCTTCAACATGTTCTTCCTTCTTCTTCTTGGGGGCGGGAGCCCGTGTCTTCTTAGAAACTGATTTCTTGGTTTTTGACTTTGGTCCTTCATCATAATCGTCCTCCACCTCTTGCTCTTCCTCGTCCTCGGAGGGTAAAGATCTTTTTTTTGCCCTATTTGTGGGCTTTCTTGTAGGCTTCACTGCAACCTCTTCATCATCATCAGAAGAAACTCTCCTCCGCCTACTACTTGAGGCGGCGGTCTTCTTTTTTGGCCTTGTTAACATCTCTTCCTCCTCTTCTTCCTCCTCTTCTTTCTTTTTTTCTACAACAGGGACAACATCTTTCATCTCCTCATCCCGTCCCTCTTCTTGGTAGTCATCCTCATGCTTCTTGAATTGATCGGCAAAAATCCCAAGGTCGATATCGTCATCATCGTCAATGTAGTTTTCCTCGTCTTGATTTGGCTGTGGTTTTACTTTTTTCGGCCTAACTGGAGCAGTCCGTACAATTTTGTTTTTACCGTTGCTTTTAAAATATTCAGAGGTAGTTGTGGGTTCTAGCTTCTCTTCCTTCTTTGCCGGTTTTGCTGTTGTTACCTTTTTGGGCGTTGTTTTCTTTGGGGGTTCCTCATCCTCGTCCTCATCAGAATCTAAGTATAAGGGTTAATTAGACCGAGCCCGCCAAAAACTGATGGGTTTAAACTGTACCGACGACTCTTCGCCTTCGGGTTGCAACTTTTTTCTAAAAAAAATAGGGTTGTAAGTGCCTTGAAAACAATTCTGAACCAATCCCGGAGGTGAGTGCTACCTTAGCAGGGGTTGATATAGGTTTGGCTTTACTATTGAGTGAAGCCTGGCTACCCCCTTTGGGCGTGAAAAAGCTTCTAATATCCGGCATCCTTTTTCTTTCTCCGAGGGCTTTCCTGGTGGGCTTTGGATCTTGCTTTTCGAAATTGTCAAAACTTTGGCAATCGGAGGCAAATGATAACAGACGCGTTGATTGAAAAGTGACGCGTTCAACTTTTCTTAGCGAGAGCCAGTTTGCCAGACAGGCTAAGTGTGGTTACCCTGTCATTTCGTTTCACGTTTTCCCAGAAGAAAAAAAATACCATTTACCTACATTATCAACAACAATCATGAACCCACCCCTAAATAGCACGTATGAGATGGATAGTTCCAAGAAACGAAAACGACCGAGCACTGTCACTACTACAGAATCTTCTGTTAATATCACTACAGCACAGCAATTGGAAAGTTTACTGGGGGACCTTTCAAGCCAGCAGGGCTTGGAAAAGGGTAAGAGGAACCAATTAATCGTTTTGGGATACCTGATTGACACACAAAAAGATTGACATAAAAAATTAGGTGTTCATCAGTTTTATTCATTTGTTTCAGAATGCTCTAGAATACACAAATGCTCTGAGGAAACTATGCAGCAAAATTTGAAGATTTTGAAGCAATGGCTAGAGTCTCAAAGCAAGAGCTCAGGTGATGAAGATGAGGGAGGTCAATCAAACGCATTCCGAAATATTCTGCAGGTTTGGAGTTTTGCTGCTCAGGTATTTGCAAATTACCTCTCACCGATTCCTTAAACTAAATCTCAACTTAGAAACCCTACCCCACGGCAATGATGTCGATCACGTCATCCCTGAGTAGTCTTGTGCGCACGTGCTCACAAAACGATGAATTAAAGGCGTACGGGGCGGTGTTGTGCAAGGCTATTATTCAACCAACCTACTTGAAAATCGTGTATCAAAACTTGAGGGCCAGCAGTGAGCGTGTCTCTGGGCCAACGCTTAAGTTGCTCACTGAAATCAATAAATTCGGTTTCGGGAGCATCTGTGGGCTGCTGCATTCAGCATTTGACTTTACAACCAAAGACATTATTAAGAATTTTGGAATACGAGGAGGGAAGGAGGAAGCCACAATAACCACGGAAAACATCAAGAGGCCTACCATAAGAACAGCATTTGTGAGGTTCCTTCTTTCATTTTTCCAATATGGAAGCTCGTCTGTGAAAAACGAGGTGCTTCAACAACGGTTGTGGATTATAACGCTATTCAAAAATCTTAGATATGATGCACCTTTCGTTGTGCAAGAGGTCTTGGAAGCAATTAACAACAAGGTATTGGAGGACCGTAGCATTCCTCGGGCTACCAAGACAAGCATCTTCCATGAAGGAACTCTCGCCTCTATTCTAACTCTATATGACCGTACTGATGTCGTGAATATCGAGAGGGCGGGGAAGTCTGAAGAGAAGGAAGTCAGGGAGATATCGCACGAGTTTCTGATGAAATTATGTACCATACCTGGCAATGGTGTTTGTTTCCAGGATTCTGGATGGTATCCAATGAAGCATGGCGAAAACGATGAAAGACGTGCTGGCCCACTCAACGTCTACAACCGTGCCCTAGCATCGTTTGTCGTAAAAGTCCGTCCATATTCCGACATCCTACAACAAGACCTTTTGTTGGGTATATTCAAGGCATGTCCAGAGCTGGTTGCGAGCTATTTCCAAAGCAACCCTCCCTTCAGCTTTGATCCAAAACTCACATCGACATGGATTGGATATTGCGCGTTTCTCACATCCACTATACAACTACCGGTACCAAAGAACTTTGGTATGAGTGAACTGTCTGCCGTTCCTCCATCAATTAATATTGCCATTGAGAATATAGTTCCAAAACCTCTCAACAAGGCTACGTTAACAAAATGCTTGCAAGAAAGCTCTCTTATAAAATTCTTTGTTACTCGTCTTCTCATATTTTCGTTTCAAAAACTCCGGATTGTACTTCGTGTAATCGACGACGCCTCAAAGTCAATGGTTGACCCTTCATTGAACTGGGCTCGAGCCCGGTTAGAGCTTGTTGAAGAGTTTTGTAAGCGGGTACCGGATATGAACCTTCTTGTGGGCCTGGTCAACTCTTCTTCTAAAGGGAAGAACCAAACCCAAGGGAAACTACAAAAAGAGGCTTCCAGCAGACTACTTGCAGATTATTTTGAATTATTACCAGAGGTTGCAACAGCCGGGAACCTTGATATATCCACCTCCCTAGGAAGCTTTTTCGCAAATATAGATAATATGGAAGAGGAGGACAGAGGGCTCAAAGTCTTAGAAATGGGCCATTTACTAAGAGTTGCAGAGGATGTTTCTGACATCAAGTGGTGGAATAAAGGTTCGTTTGAAAAACTGCATCTGGGACCGGCCTAGCTCTAATTAAGTACTAGGCTCGAGGCAGTTTTCGCCCTTCGTTTCTATCCTCAATATATGCTGCGGCCCTACGTCAAAAATGCCTTTAAAGCAGATCAGGAAACTCCTCCGTTCTTTTATAACCTCGAGCAATCTTTTTCAGAGAGACACTATAGCATCGCCGCTCGAGGCCCTGTTGGAAAGTCTTTCGTGCATACAAGATTCACAAGCACTTAATCCTATCCTTTTATTTATCGATGAATCTTCTATACGTTGTATACGTACTCCCTTCAAATACACCGATGACTACGCTGAGCTCGCCTTGGAAACAATGAAATTGAAAACACTGACTGAGAAGCTCCCAGCCGTCAGCCCTCTGATTATGGCGTTAGTGGAGCAATGGAAATTCTTCATAAAGTCAGGCTCTAGTTCTGCTATAAAGAACACCGCTTCAATCTGGCTTGTAAGATTCATTGAGTCAATTGTGATGTTGGGGGAGAACAAATATGTTCTTGCCGCACTATGTGGACGTCTTGCTACTACTTGTGAGGAGTCGGACCACTTAGACGGCAAGTCGATATTTTCAGCACTAAAATTTCAGCTGGAAAACGAAAGGCATCTAGAGCTCGACCATGGGCCATCGGATGATCTCACACCCAATCCTATTAACTACTCATTGTCGACTAGATGGCTATTCAAAGACATGTCTCATTTCAACATAGCCAGCATCGGGGCAGTAACAAAATCTATTACAGAAAGAGAGATTGACGTGTTCCTATTGGATATTGCAGTCGTCCAAAAGGCCGTTGTAGATGTTCTATGCTCTCAGAAAATAAACCCTGATGATTCTTGCTCGGCACTATTGAAGTTAATGGATCTTTTGGGGGCCACTCTGCTACGAATGAAGGAAGGGGAGGATACTGGAACCTGGGACGATGCCAAAAGAATGATTGCTACTGACGAAGATTGGGTGAAATTGTTCCTTTGGCTACCTGGAGAGCCAAGTGAGACTTTAACAAAAATCCGGGATTTCTCAAAATACGCTTGCTTTTCAGAAAGTAAGTTGCTCTGATCTCTGGCTATATTCGGTAAATACTGACCTCACTCAAGGATATTCAAATCTCCTTAAAACCAGCTTTAGAGGCTACGAACCAATACTGAAGGACATTTGCTTTCAAGCAAAATCTTCCATCGAAAAAATAGGCTGCTATCTTGAGAGCAATCCGGAAGATCACTTTACTGAGGTATTTTGACACACGAGTTTAGTCTACGATATGATGTTAATTTTTTCCCAGATTCTTTCTACATATAAGTGTACCATCACACAGCTTTTTTCTTATGAGCATATGTTGGATTTTATCAAAACTTTCATTCTCGTTGAGGGTAAACCAAGTGAGCTTAAGTTCGAGGTTCTAGCATTAGTCCTTCAACAGTTATCTTCAAAGGGACAATACCTGCCCCTTGAGAATTTGGAAACTCTTCTGGCGACAAGTGATGCGCCCAGGACATTTTATGAGGCTCTTACGGAGTACATACTCTCCGTTCCAAACGAAGAGATTAAAGATCTTGATATCGGACCTTATGATATGGACTTTGAAGCTGAGTTACACGAATGGATGGTCTCGCTTGACTGTGCCTTGATTCGACAGGTCAAGTCTGTGCGTGAAACAGCCCTATCTACCTTAGACACTAGTTTACACGATGGGAAAAATATCCCACATTTAGAAAGGTATTTCTCGACATTTCTCTCAAGTTTTGCGGTGCCCAAGAAAGACGCTGCCGGATTTGAATGGGAGAAATCAGCGGGTTTGGAGATCAGGCAAACAATGGAGAGGCTTTTCTCTGTTGTTCAAGACAAGATGTTCGAAAGCATTCCTGATACTTCTCAAATTGAGGTTTTCCTGATGGCGGCATCGCTATTGAGCGCGTTGGACCGAAATCGGCTCCTTAAATTTATCACTACCGATAACAGAAGAAGCATATTGACAGCAAATACAGCATCACTACTTAACGTTTTGGTTCAAGATATGAACTCAGGGGAAGCAGAGTCTGTTGAACTGCGAAACTGGCTGTTAATGGTGTTTGATTACATTACAAGGCGCTTTGCTGAGGACAAGACGCTCTCCGATAAGACTTTAGACTTCACCAAGCAGCTAGGTATATTCTTCCCAAATATTTTACGTGGGGAAAGCTCTAATGTTTCAGGGCAATTAATTAACCTGGGAACAATTCACCTCAATCTATGTGTACCACGAGCCACGCTGAACGCCGTGCTTGAGGTTGGTCTGGAGAAGCACATCCACGTACCCGAAGTGGTTTATTTTGTCGCGGTGATAGTTTCTCAATTGCCGGCAAATGTAAGTCAAATATTACCCCACGATACTTAAATAAGTGCTAACACTCCAAAGATTTTGGAGGTTGCAAAACTATTGCAGATTGTTCTTGGACATACCCAAAATCCCCTCCTTCTACGTGATAATTACTTCAATACCCAAGAAATCTCATACTATACGGGGTTCCTTATCTACAAGCTATTCTTCATGGCAAGCTCTAAACAATCTAATGTCACTACTCTAGATGGGGTTCTGCCTCTTTATAGAGGTTCAAATGATATCATTGACACTGCCTTGAATGAGATCATCCAACATATCGAAGCGCATCTGGCACGCAGTATTGGGGGCCGAATCGCCTCCTGGACAGTTGTTGAAAGTTCAAACATGCCATTGATCTCGCGAGCACGAGGGCGTCTTACTGTCACAATTGATGGGAGAACAGTTGCAAGAAGCATCTTCCAATCTTCCCCCAATCGGCCAATAATCCCCAAGGAAAAACTAGAAAAGCTAGAGTCCTTCATGGCCATATCAAACAACGAGTACCAGCATTACTCCAAGACTTACGATCTTGGGTTTATTCTACCCGCTCTCGCATTCTGTCTCAATTTAGAAAGGCAGGAGGTCGAGATCACGACCATTATTGAAAGGCACTGTTTAGGATTGGCCGTAACAGGTCTTTGCTCCGACCGCAGCATTGTGCGCAAGATGGCGATTTCATTTATTGGTGCTATAGCTACAAAGCTAGAGGTAAAAAAAATGATCCCCCTGATCCTCCCAAATAAATCACTATATCTAATTAGCCCCACTAGAAATCATCACACCGTGAAAAGAAACAACTTGTTCAATTACTCTATACGCTATTCGCCTCCATCAGCGATAAAGAAAGAGAGCAGGGCGAGCCAGGCCTGAAATATCCTATGCCAACCGTTATCGGTGTCTTTATTGCCCAATGTGTTCAAGTCGTTGCAAATCCTACGCATTACCTCTACGAAAAGATTATGACACTGCTTCAACTAGCACCTATTCTGGACCTTTATGATCTACCTTATATCCTACAAGTGGCGAGCATAGAGAGGGGGGAAGAGTATCACAAGGAGATCTCGTGGGTCCTGGGAATACTGGTCGCAGGGTTAAGAACAACCCAAGTAAAAAGCCCTAAACCCGCCATACAATAGCGACAAGACTAACCAGAGCATATAGGACTTGAAATTATACCACCACCGCAAGGTCTTTGGTGGATGTCTCAACCTTTATGTCGCGCCCCATTGCAGCGAGAGAGCCAAGGAAAGAATTCTTGAGCTCCTTTGGAACGCCGCCGCCGTGGAGGGGGGGGCAACCACACTCATTACCCGTAACGCCATCACGTCATTCATCGAGACCCAGGCATCCAGCGCCAACAAGAAGGACTTGATCCAACTTAAGAGGCTTTCGGCCAGGCTGTACGAGGGTTCGTCGAAGGAACATGTGAAGGATTGGGCGAAGGGTAATCTGGAGGCTCACCTGGAGTATATCTTTGGGAGATGAATAGTTTAGCGTACATATACAAAAGTTTGCTGGACAATGTGGGGGTGAAAACAATATTACAGGGAATTGGGTGCTTTCCCTCCTTTTTTGCTTCTTTTCTTGACACTTCAATCATTGCCATGTGTTTTGATCATGCTGCATCACTCGGATCTTAATTGCGACTACATGTAAGTGTTGTTTCACTGCGCGGCTGTGCATCATCGAGCCGCTCCACTTTCATTAATTCTGTGAGTCATTCCTGTGGGCCAGTCGTGAAGCTGTAAAGAATCCTCAGCCGATCAGCAAGGCTCGATCGGGCCCGCAATGACTCTAATTAATTTACAACCCCTATCAAAGTACGTACCATAGGGCTGTTGTGTGAATTGAGGAGTTGGTTCCAATTGCAAGGTCAGACGAAGGCACACAGACTTGAGTCATAACAGTTCGTGTAACTTCAACCACACGTGATAGCGCAACGCGGTCCTCAATTAACGCGTCTCCCCGAGTCCCCCCTCCGATCATCGCGCACTCATGAACTTTCAGCTCCACGCCGGCACCGCAGTGCGCTTCTATAAGAGCTGCTCCATTTCTATCTCACGTTCATTTTCACCTTCATACTCATACTCATATTCTTACACATACTCATACACACTTCCCAACCTTGCACAGCTGGTCCTTGCCCGCAGAATGTCTTCTTCTTCCAATTCCACATCAAAGAAACGCAAAGCCGAGGCTACCAGTGCCTCCGCTGACGTCAGCACAAAGAAGAAAACCGCCTCGACTACGACTGCCACGGCAGTGTCCAACTTCTTCACGCCAACGTCGCAGAAAGAGCCAGAACCGACGACGTGGAGGTTGGTATCGAAGACGCTGCTGGTGGGAAAGTATCAGCCCAAGGGTATGGCCGAGATTGATCTGAATGCGCTGGGGAAAGTGAAGATTGCTGGGTTCGACCTGGTGAGTTTCTGCCTAAAGTCTTACTCTATTGACAATGACTGTGGAAAGCTAACCAACAGCGACCAACAGGACTCAACCCTCATCTCCACACTCTCGGGAAACAGGTTCGCCAAAGATGCTGCCGACTGGAGATGGTGGAACCCATGCGTGACTGCGCGGCTCAAGTCGCTGCACGCCGACGGCTATCGCCTCGTCATCTTCACGAACCAGAACGGCATTCCTGACCCGGCGAAAGAGTCTGTGCGTCAGACGGCGTTCAAGACGAAGCTCGCGGCAATCTTCAAGGCGCTGGATGTACCGGGGGCGCTGGTCTATGCGGCGACGGCGAACGATCGCTTTCGGAAGCCGAGGCCCGGGATGTGGGAGGAGCTCTTGGACGACCTGGATTGCGATGGCGCGGTGTCGGGGAGGAGTGTGGACTTGGAGGGGAGCTATCTGGTTGGCGATGCGGCGGGGAGGGAAGGTGACTTTTCTGATACGGACCGGTATGTGTGCCTGTTCATCTCCTCCCAATTGTACATATGTATTCGCCCATAGCTAACAGCCGGCCGAAGGAACTGGGCGATGAATCTCAAAATTGGCTTCCACACCCCCGAAGAATACTTCCTCTCCCAGGCGCCTAGACCCATGTCCCACAGGTTCGACCCGTCACTCTACCTAACCCCCACCACAACCACCACCACCACCGACGGCACTCAGCCCCCATTCACCCCCAACCTCGCAACACAGGAGGTGATTCTCCTCTGCGGCTCCCCCGGTAGCGGTAAATCCACCTTCTACCGTCGACACCTCCTCCCGCATGGCTACGTGCACATCAACCAAGACACCCTCAAGACAAAACCACGCTGCCTCAAAGCGGCGCGCGAGCACCTCTCCGCCGGTAAGAGTATCGTCGTTGATAACACCAACGCCGACCCTGCCACGCGCAAGCTGTGGATCGAGCTCGCGGCCACGGCCAAGGCGCCCATCAGGTGCGTGTACCTTACGACCGACGAGGCGCTATGTATGCATAACGCGGCGGTGAGGGCGTTTGGCGGGGAGCTGGTCAACCCAGAGGGGAGGGAGATGTTGCCAAAGATTGCGTTTGCAGGGTTTAAAGGTAGGTTTGTGGAGCCTACGGTAGGGGAGGGGTTTGTGGAGGTTTTTAAGGTGGGTTTCAAGTGGGAGGGGGAGGAGGGGGAGAGGGCCGTGTGGGCGAGGTTCTGGAATTAGGGACCGAGCGTTTTTTTTTTTTTTTCGAAAGACTTTCTGGGCAGTAGTTTTCTTTTTTCTTTTTCTTCTTTCCTTGTATGTAGATGATAAAATGATACCATTGTGTATTCGTTTATGTTTTTTTGTGGTTGTGGACTTCAATTAGTGTGCATGTAGTGAGTCTGCTATGTAGTGAGTGAGATTGGTATAAAAAACATCCAGCCATCACCACTTCAGCACTAGGAGTAGGACTTCATCTATGCAGCAGATTCTACCGTTCCTAGGATCAAGTTCAACTCGAGGACTAGTGATGACGGGTTATGTATTGTAGGTAGTTCGCGTTCCAATAGGACTCTGTTAGATCTAGACTACATGTAGCTGTGGTAGCTGTGGTAGGCTGATTATAATTGGAGTTGTATGTGAAGTCGTGATACGTCTGCACGCATGTATCAATCGATCAACTTGATCAAATCAATCACCGAGTGATGTTCTGTGAAAACATGTAGTAATATGTGTAATCACCAGAGAGCGCTTGCTTATCAAGAAAAAGTTTATTTGCATGTATGACGGGTATAATTCTCGTGTCACTTCTGAGATCTTTAAAGACTGGCACCGATTAATTGAATGGAATCTGATCAATTGCAGACATGCAGACATTCGTGAGAGAGATCCACATAAAATCTGGCCGCCGGGCCTGCAGCCAAGATCTCGCTGAGTAGGGCCAGAGATAAACGCGCCCTTGGCGCGCTAGCTCCATCTCCTTATCTAAAGTGGAAAAAACACAACTCGGCGCGTTGAGTTCTGAGAGAGGGATCTTGAAAGTATCGTTTTTCCTCGAGCTCCAACCCCCCCCCCCCTCTCCCACCCACAAAGGTCTTATTTGTTTATTTGTTTATTTATTCACTATCGTCTTCCTCACTCCTCTGGTAATATTACCGGCGCCATGGGCATCACAGGTAAATAAAAAATACCCCTCCCCCCTCATCTTCAGTATATGTACTTACCCCCATCTATAGGGCTCTACAAATGGCTCGACTCCATAAAACGTGTGGAACACGTCAAGAAATATAACGGCCTCACCCTCGGCATCGACACCTACAGCTGGCTGCACAAAGGCGCCTTCGCCTGCGCCCTCGAGCTTGTCCAGGGCGCGCCCACAACCCGTTACGTCGACTTTTGTGTCGAACGCATCAAGATGCTGCAGTACCATGGCGTTACGCCGTACCTCGTCTTCGACGGCGACTATCTCCCCTCGAAAGCTGGTACCGAGGCCGACCGTGAGGAGCGCCGCGAGGAGAGCAAGAAGAGGGGCCTCGAGCTGCTAAAGACGAACCGGAAGGAGGCGATGGATATCCTGCAGAAGGCGGTGGATGTGACGCCGGCCATGGCCCGCGCGGTCATAGAGGCGTGTAAGAAGCTCGGTGTCCAGTATGTCGTCGCGCCGTACGAGGCAGATGCGCAGCTGTACTATCTGGAGAAGATTGGTGTTATTGACGGCGTCATCTCCGAGGACTCGGATCTGCTGGTGTTCGGTGTCAAGATGCTGGTGACAAAGATGGATCGCTTTGGGGACTGCGTAGAGGTCAACCGGGCGGATTTCACGAAGAATAAGGATATCACGCTGGCGGGGTGGACGGATGCAGAGTTTCGAATGATGGCGATACTGTCAGGGTGTGATTATCTGCCGAGTATTAGGGGCATTGGGCTCAAGAAGGCACATGGATATGTGCGCACTCACAGAGCGGTGGATCGCATTGTGCGTGCCATCAGGATGGAGGGGAGGATGACTGTGCCGCCAGACTACCTTGAAAGGTTTAAGCAGGCGGAGCTGACATTTCTCCATCAGCGGGTGTGGTGCCCAAAGACTCAAATGGTGGTGATGTGTAACGAGCCCGAGGAACCACTTACCGGGGAAGCTCTTGTGTTCATCGGCGGGTATGTTATCCCTCCTGCTTCATTTATTTTGGCTCGCTTTAACAGTGTCAAATAGAGTAGTAGAACCTGATATCGCTCGAGGAATTGCCTTGGGCGAGCTCGACCCAATAACTAAACTCCCCTTTGACCCTATCCCAACTCCTGCGCCAGTAGGGGGCACAGCAAAGGCCTACCCGTCACAGCCATGCATAACCGTAGATTACCCCCTCACGTTACGCTTGCCTGCTTCTAACCCGCATACCCCAGTGCTAACCCCCCAAACCGCAGTCCCGGCCCTACCGCCCACCCCCCGCAAAGCCCGTCAGCATCACAGCGTTCTTCCCCAAATCCTCAACCCCAAGAACACCCCTCGTCGCAAAATCATCAAATATACAAGCCATTCGCAAGGCATTCAGCGCGCCGAAACCTTCATCGGCTTCTTCATCATCATCAGCATCGTCGTCGTCGTCGTCCTCGTTTTCTTGCCCGCCCAAGAAGCGCAGCGCAGGGGAGGTACCAAAAATAGACACTCCAATCAAGAAGTCGCGGACCTTTGCTGCGGACGAGAATGTGAGGATTACGGGCGAGCGCAGCACCTTTTTCAATACCCCCAAACACCTGCAGTCACGCCGTCCACTTGCCGTAGCGGCGGCGGTGGAGACACCCACGGCCAAAAAGGTAGTTGCACAAAGCGCCCCGATGTCCTCAGCAGCGGCAGCGACAGCGGTGGACTCTGATTTGGAAAAGGCGATACAGGCGTCGATGCAGCCGGAATACCTCCCTGAGCCGGAGGTCGAAACGGGTGCTCAGAAGGTTGCGCGCTCACTCAAGGCCGATTTTTCAACCAGCGGGAATGCGAAGCTGGCAAAGTTTGTCGAGAAGCAACGGGTCGGGGCGGCGAAGGCACGGCTGAGTGCGAGTGCGGCGGGTGTAAGGAAGGGTAGTGGTAGCAGCAGGTTTATGCAGCAGTTCAAGAGGAATGCGGGGGCAAAGATGCAGATATCACATACGGTCGGTGTGGGTGAGGAGAGCCAGGACAGTGCTACTGGCGGCGATAGTCAGAGTTTTGCTGCTGGCCCCTCTGGGCTCGGCGTTGATGGTGGGGTGGAGGAGGGGGAGAGTCAGGATAGTGAAAATGAGGGCCGGCTGGGGTTTGGGCGCGGTTTGGAGGCGTTTAGGTTGAAGCGGTAAAGGGTTTTTCTTTTTTCTTTCTTTCTTCCAGCGATTTTCTTGAAGACTAGTTTTGAGCCTTTTTTGTTGTCGGTCTGTAAACTCAATTGGCGTTAGTCTTTTAGATTATTCTATGTGTTGGTTCAAATTCTCTTTTCTGGTGCGGGAACGTTATTATTGTCTTTTTTTTTTATTTTTTTATTTTTTTATTTTTATTCTCTATATCTTTGGACTGGTCTAAAGAGAGGGGTACATTACATATAAAACACACACAAACACAGGTGTAATATCTCAATGAATTATAGCGACATCACAGGCCTCTGTCTGTGTTTGTTGTTTCAACTCTAAGGAAGGATCAATGATATTTCTACCCTTTTTTCCCCACTTCACCCTGGGCCTCGGCAGTTTGGCCGCCGGCGCGGGTAAATGACGTAATTCCACCTCTTCATAGACCGATACGAGATATGCTCGCCCCCACCTGCGATGACAACTTGACTACCGCCCAAAATCCAATTCTCTACAGTAGTTATTAAATGCTTCTCTCGAGAGGCTCTTTTCAGACCAGTGTTCTCAAACGCCGTTTATCACTCCAGCCTCTGAAATTCGCGCAACAGCAGCAATCAAGAGCTATGCAGATCAAGTCGATTCCCATGTGTATGTTGCCGCCCGCCCTCCTGACGGGCAATTGCAGTTGTGCTAGCTTGAAACTACATACATGTATAAATACAGTAAATTGACCTGCATACTCTATACATATACAGGGACCGGGAGCCACGATAACTATGCGTATCTGGTGGTCGACGATAAGACGAAAGATGCAATGATCGTGGACCCCGCGAACCCGCCAGAGTAAGTATGCTTGTGGTAATATTCTGGGGGGCTGTATTGTCTAACGGTGGGGCGCTGCCGCAGGGTGCTGCCGTACTTGGAGGAGACACTGGCGGCGGAGGGAATCACGCTCAAGGGCATAATCAATACGCACCAGTAAGTTACGCGCGCGGAGTGAGTGGGCGGGGAATGATGGTGATCTAGCTAGCTGACCGGGGCGGCGGCGGCGGGAAGCCATTACGACCATGCGGGAGGCAATAAGGAGCTGGTAAGCATCTAGACTGCTAACGGCGCCTCTGTAAGGTGACGGTGACTAATTAACGCCCCCGCCTCCCCGACCGCTTAGCTCAAAAGTTACTCGGTTCCAATCCTCGGTGGGAAGGACTGCGAGGGCGTGACAAAGATTTTGAAGGATGGGGAGACCTTCAAAATCGGTGAGGGGATCAGCGTCAAGTCGTTGCACACGCCGTGCCATACCCAGGACAGTATCTGCTATTTCGCCCAGGACGGGGACGAGAAGGTTGTGTTTACGGGTGATACTTTGTTTATTGCCGGTATGTGGTTATATTATGTACCCTACTAGCTAGCCTACTAACCATGGCGGCGGCGGTGGTGGTAGGATGTGGCAGGTTCTTCGAGGGTACGCCGGAGGAGATGCACAAGGCGCTGAATGTGACGCTGGCTGCACTCCCGGATGATACAAAGGTTTATCCGGGGCATGAATATACAAAGTCAAACACCAAGTTTGGGCAATATGTCACGGATACGGTACCCGTGCAGAAGCTGGCAAAGTTCTGTGCAGAGAACGAGCAGACGCAGGGGAAGTTTACCATTGGGGATGAGAAGGTGTGTTGGTTGAGCTTCCCGGCGTATTCTATCTAGGGCGGTATAGCTTACTGGTGCTGGTCTCTAGCAACATAATGTCTTTATGAGGGTCGATGTTAGTGCTGCCCCCTCTTCTTTGCGTTTTGTTAAGTCTGGCTGGGGAATGAATGATGGTTGACATAAATGGCGGTGTGTAGGATCCGGCTGTTCAGCAAGCTACTGGTGAAACTGAGCCGGTTGCGGTCATGGGGAAGCTTCGGGAGATGAAGAATAGTTTCAAGTAGTAGTTGGGTCTTTTTGTTTGGCTTTTCTTTCTTAAAACTGCCTGGTCAATTCGGTCTCTAATTCTTGTGTAGACCTCCTGTGAAATCAACATTGTAGGCGCGCTATGGTTTGTGAACTGTCTAGCAAGTGTTCTAAGGGCGAATCTATACCCCAATTGCCAGTTCTACAGCGATTTATATATCAATGACCCTAATTGTGAATACGAGTAAGACAATCCTTAAATCCAGCATTTTTGATGCCATTTCTGTCATTTCACAAGACCTGAGACAAAGGGTCAGTGATGTTTCAGGGTTAGGGGTGTTTGTATTCTCGACTCAATGAGGCTCTGAGTCAACCCCGCGCTGCATAAAAATACCCCGCCATCCATCTTAGAAGGCCATCGCAACGAACCCCCCCACCAACCATAGCACCTCCGAGCACAAATCCTCAAATCTAATAAAAAAGCTCAACCTCGAAAATTTAGCTTCCATGGATTTTCCCAAGGAAGAAGAGAAAATCCTCGAGTTCTGGAGGGAGATCGATGCCTTCAAGACCTCGGTCAAGTTGTCAGAGGGGAAGACGCCATATTCGTTTTACGACGGTCCCCCATTCTGTACTGGGTGAGTTGTGGGTTTTTGTTTTGTTTTTACCACCCTTGATCTGAAAGATATTTAAATGATCTTTTGCTTTGGGGGGTGGAGATACTAAACGTTTTTTTCTCTTTCCCGATTTGGGTGTATAGATTGCCGCACTATGGTACACACACATATCCAAACATCATAGTATCCTTGTTTGTGTACGTACTGACTTTTGGTTCGCTCGACCGAAGGCCACTTGCTTGCCAGCACCATTAAGGATATTGTCCCCCGTTACTGGCACATGAAGGGTCATTATGTTGAGCGACGGTTCGGTTGGGACACTCACGGTCTCCCCGTCGAGTATGAGATCGACAAAAAGCTCAACATCACCTCTAAGGATGATGTTATGAAGATGGGTATTGATAAGTACAACGCTGAGTGCAGGGCTATTGTCATGAGGTACTCCACAGAGTGGAGACAAACCATTGATAGGTTGGGTCGCTGGATCGACTTCGACAATGACTACAAGGTTAGTTGCTGTAAATTGTTGTCAAAGGATTGAATTATATTTTCGGCTGCTGATAGGCTCTAGACCATGTACCCGACATATATGGAGTCCATCTGGTGGGTTTGCAAACAGCTTTTCGACAAAGAGCAAGTATATCTTGGATACCGTGTTATGCCATACTCCACCGCGTGCACAACCCCCCTCTCAAACTTCGAAGCCCAGCAGAACTACAAGGACGTTCAAGACCCTGCCGTGGTTGTCAGCTTCCCACTTGTAGAGGACCCCACCGTCGAGCTTCTTGCTTGGACCACCACACCTTGGACGTTGCCATCCCACACCGGGATTGCTGTCCACCCAGAGTTCAATTACATCCAGATCCATGATGTGGCGTCTGGTAGAAATTATATCCTCCTCGAGACATGTCTCAAGACCCTGTACGGAGAGAAGGGGCTCAAGAAGGCAAAGTATACTATTACGAAGAGGTATTATGGTAGAGATATGCTAGGATGGAAGTACGTGCCGCTCTTTGATTACTTCTATGAGGACTTCAAGGAGCATGGTTTCAAGGTTTTGAATGCTACCTATGTCACATCGGACAGTGGTACAGGGTTGGTTCACCAGGCACCCGCCTTTGGTGAGGAGGATTACAATGTTGCGATGGATGCGGGGGTTATTACGGAGAAGAGACCTCCCCCAAACCCGGTTGATGAGTCGGGTATCTTTACTAGCAAAGTCAGCCACTTTGCCGGGCTTCATGTTAAGGTACTTCCGAGTCCCCGCTCTATATAACGGCGTACTAACATGAAATTTCAGGCAGCAGACAAGTTGATCATCAAACACTTAAAGGAGAAGAACAGACTTATCGTTGATGGTCAAATCACCCATAGTTATCCATTTTGTTGGCGTTCAGATACCCCTTTGATTTACCGGGCTGTTCCTGCTTGGTTCGTCCGTATCCCCACTATCATCCCTCAAATGTTGGAGAACATTAAGGGCTCGCATTGGGTCCCTTCAAATGTGAAGGAGCACAGATTCGCAAGTTGGATTGCAAACGCTAGGGACTGGAATATCTCCCGAAATAGATACTGGGGTACACCACTGCCAATCTGGGTTTCTGACGACCGCGAGGAAATTGTGTGTGTTGGAAGTGTAGAGGAACTCCGGGAGTTGAGCGGATGCGGAGAGATCCCAGATCTTCACCGTGACAAGATTGACCACATCACCATCCCTAGTAAGAAAGGGAAGGGTGTTTTGAAGAGAGTAGAGGAGGTCTTTGATTGTTGGTTTGAGTCTGGGAGTATGCCTTATGCTAGCAAACATTATCCCTTTGAAAACAAGGAGCAGTTTGAGGGCTCCTTCCCGGCAAACTTCATTGCCGAGGGCCTGGACCAGACTCGTGGATGGTTTTACACTCTCCTTGTTCTTGGTACTCATCTTTTCGGAGTCTCCCCATTCCAAAACTGCATTGTCAATGGTATTGTGCTTGCCGAAGACGGAAAGAAGATGTCCAAGCGTCTCAAGAACTACCCCGACCCCACATTGGTCATGGATAAATACGGTTCTGATGCTTTGAGACTGTACCTTATCAACTCACCGGTCGTCAGGGCACAGCCGCTGAGGTTCAAGGAGTTGGGCGTCAAAGAGGTTGTCGCAAAGGTGTTGTTGCCGCTTTGGAACAGTTACAATTTCTTCGAGCAGCAAGCACAGCTACTGAAGAAACTGACCGGCAATGAATACAAGTTCAGCCCTGAGTCAGGCGGTAACAAGAATGTAATGGATAAATGGATTCTGGCCAATTGCCAGAGTTATTTAAAGTTTGTGAACGAAGAGATGGCTGGTATGTTTAAGATTGGCTTTTACAGTGCGTTACTAACGAGGTATCAGGGTACCGGCTGTACACTGTGGTCCCTAGAATGCTGGAAATGATCGACAACACAACAAACTGGTACATCAGATTTAACAGGAAACGTCTAAAGGGTGAAAATGGCCTCGAAGACACAACACATGCTCTGAACGCACTCTTTGAGGTCTTGTTTACGCTTGTGCGTGGTCTCGCCCCATTCACACCGTTCTTGACGGACAACATCTACCAGCGCCTACGCCCCTACATCCCCGAGTCACTCTTGCCCGAGGATTCTAGAAGTGTACATTTCTTGAGCTTCCCGGAGGTCAGAGAGGAACTGTTTGATGAGGATGTTGAGAGGAGATTTGGCAGAATGCAGAAGGTCATTGAACTAGCACGTGTCTCCCGAGAGAGGAAAACCGTCGGTTTGAAGGTAGATAAATACAATCACTTATCAATCACTTTTTTTGGCCTTGACTGACTTCACAGACACCCCTGAAAACACTGGTTGTCATCCACAAAGATCAGCAATACCTCGACGATGTCAAGTCTCTCGAATCTTACATTACATCTGAGCTCAATGTCCGCGATCTTATCCTTTCATCGGACGAGGATAAGTATGGCGTACAGTACAAGGCTGTTGCGGATTGGCCTGTCCTTGGAAAGAAATTGAAGAAGGATCTTCCCAAGGTTAAACAGGCACTCACTACACTGACGAGTGCTGAGGTCAAGAAATTTGTTGAAGACAAGGAAATCGTAGTTGGTGGTATCACACTTGTGGCGGAGGATCTCAATGTTGTCCGCGAGCTCGGAGGGTCATCAGGGCACATGGAGGCAAACACAGACAACGATGTCCTCACCATTCTCGACACAGAGCTGCACAAGGAGCTGGAGAGTGAGGGTCTTGCAAGAGAGATTCTGAACCGTGTTCAGAGGCTCCGAAAGAAGGCAGGCCTCGTGGCGACGGATGATGTGAAGATGGAGTATAGGGTCCTCAAGGACCCGATTGGGCTTGAGGAGGTCTTTGTGGAGCATGCGGATACCCTCGAGAAGGCGCTTCGGAGGCCTCTGGATAAAGCCGTAACCACGCACATTGAGGAAATAAAACCAGGTGAAGATATGGACAAGATCATTATGGAGGAGGAGCAGGAGGTTGGAGAAGCTACATTCTTGCTGAGGCTTCTAAAGCTTTAGGAGCATAGGGATTATTGGATAGACTCGATCTACTTAAAGTCTAGACACTTATAAAAAAAATACATTGATCGATAGAATAACAATACCATGTAAAGATCCTATTAGCAGTACCACCCATCCATATTTCCTTGTACAAATACAGTATTACAACTATACTTTCATACCATGTCAAAAGTAAAGTATAGGTACGTGGCTACATGTGCGTATGTGCTTTACCAGTTCGAATATGGCATGAGCCGGGAGTGACTAAATAACAACTGACGGGCGCACCAAGCGGATATACATGTAATTAAATTTGAATATCCTAAAAGACAGAAATGGACTCAACGGGCTGCGACTGACTCGAACGAAGTGATAAAGTAGTATAGTGGGTGGTGGTGTTGGCTGGGAGAAGGCGAGTGATAGATTGTGACCACGGCGCTGTGTGCAAACCCACTCTATTGTACCTCTCCAGTTATCACCACGCGACAACATACACGACGCTAGGGTGGGGGAGACTCAAGCTGACGTTTTAAAAAATTGAGGAGGCTGGGTTATTTCTGGCGCCCCCAGGCGGGGGAATGAAGGGGGAGGAAAAAGGAATTAATATGATCATTTCCCTCGAATCGGTTTTTTATTTCATGAATTCAGTATGGGGCTGGGGGTTGCGCTTCTCTAGAGAAATGACGAGGCCTGAGGCCTCAGGGTTCTAAGTGGTTTCAATAAGTGATCTGCCAAGTAAGAAGTATTATCAAGGGGTCGCGGGAGGGATAAAAAGAATATAGAAAGGCTAGACTCAATTAGGAACTACATTTATCGGGCTGCAGAATTTTCCATGCAAAGAAAAAAAAACCTAGAATGCCTTTTCCGTAATCTCGTCTACGCCCAATAAATGATTTAACAGCACCCTCATCTTCGCCCTGGTCGCTAATCGCACACGCGAGTGATACTCTATGCTCAAGATTCACCCAATCTAAACTAATCTATTTTGGTCGTATACTACTTTACATTACTTTACATTACATTAGAATCACATGCAGTGAGAAATAATATTCTCACTAGTCGTTATCTGTCCCAACTCTCTATAGATAAAAAAAAAAGAAAAAACCTTGCCCTTGAATGCTTTTTAGTGGCAGAATACCCTATCTTTAGCCGTCTCCAGGACGAGCACAGGGGGTTTACGCAAGTCTTCCTATGAGTCCATGCTCCTGAGTCTAGAAACCGTAAAAAATAACAAATAAGCCCCCGATGTAGTTACCGAACCCCAGGTAGAGAGAAAAAAGAAACCAAAGAGACTAAATATGATTACAAAAAGCGCCCAGCGGTTATAAAGCAAGTAGAAAACATAAGCAAAAACAAGAAATCGTTATACAGACACAGCAAGTGAATAGTAATAACGATAATAAAAAAAATGGGAAATTAGCCATTCACGGAGTAGATAGGCAACAGCAAATCTTTGGGTGGTGGGGCCAGGAAAGGTAATTCGCCACGACGGTCCTGCCGGCTAGCAAACCCGTCTGTTCAGTTCATCTTTCCAGCTTCCACGTCCATCAAGTCGTCAAATGGATCCTCTTTCCTTGCGCCCCACCACCCACTCTTCCTCCCAACCACCATCGCAGTGATTGTTAGTGAAGCGGCTCCAAGAAATAGCCCATCAAACCATCTATCGACGAAGGCAGGGTCCAATGGTGCTCCAAGGGCATCGCTAATGACAAAGCTCATATGTAAAGGGAGATTGCTTCTCAACAAGAGGGCTGATGCAAGCATATACACCGCGCTGATTTGTGATACAAAAAGAGCAAAATTGGGGCTGTCCCCTTTGCTTGCATGACCGATTACCCCAGGGGCTGCACGGCTTAGCATATTGAGAGTTGTCATTACGGACCCAAGAGACCCCATGATAATGACACCAGAGAAAGCGAAGCCTATCATGCGGGACCAGGCAGCACGGTCGAGGTGTGGGTCCCAGTGCTGGGCAAGAAGAGCCACTACATTATTAATAGGGTCGCTTTGGGAGAATGAAGACCTAGATCTATGCAAGAATGGAATATGGGCTAGTGATGTAGCGAATATTCTATACAGGCAGTAAACAGAGAAGCCGTAAGAAACAGCTAATAAAAGTCGACCGAGAACTGACTTTGACCGTTGTTGTACGGCCAACCGGCGCTGAAGTTCTGTGAATTCTGCTAACAATGAGGTCCGCATTGTTTCGAGGCCATTAATCTCGCTGAGGAGTATCGAATGTTCTATGAGGGATTAGCAACATATACTAATAAGAGCTGTGTTGGAATCAAACCTTGAAGATCTGCGTCCCCACGGACCGCAGAGAACACTTTACTCATAAAGCCTTCTTGAGATGACTGTCTTATATTAGAATCTGAGGCTCAGGCGTCTATGATCCACGGCGTACAAACCTTTTTGTCTTGAATCTTGATTTCCAAGATCCTTAGTCGTTTCCTTTTTTCATCTAGCATCTCAGTTGCTGCAGTCAAGCCAGCCTGCGCTCGAGAAACGTCAATATCGGTAACTGGTCTCGGCTTTGTTGTGAAATTGTGCCATGGTGACGAAACACAACCAAATCCAGCTGTCCCAAGCGTTAGGTTAAATGAAAACTTTCGGGAATATGTATTTCTTACAAAGCAGTGCCATTAACTAAAAGCGGTTAGTATATCTACTTTAAAGGAACAGGCGATTGGAGAACCTACGGATACCCCAAGAACGCCAACTCTTGCTAAACACTCTTCCATTAGGGTACGTGCTAGACTCCTATGATTAGCTTCGTTTTAAACCGCGAAAGATACCACCAAGACCACTTACATGTTCCCCAAACAATATGGTCCGCTCTTCTTATGGGCAACCTATCGCCCAGACTCCAGAATACCCACAACCACCCCGCAAATGCGGTCAGTTCGGCCATAATCACATAGTGTCTCCTCCAACTTCCTATACTGCTCCCCTCAACAAGACTGTGTAATTCCAATAAGGGTGTAATCACAACCAAGCAAGCTAAAAGAACCCCGACTACAATTGGGAATCCAAGGCGGCGACTTGTTACATCGCCCCATTCACTAACTTCGCATAGGATCAACTCTGCCAATACGCCTGTAGCTCCAAGGGTTGTTGAAAATGTAAGTGCTGCTATCCTCTTCCGCGTGCGATTTTCGGGGTGGGGGAGGTGCCTCGCGCCTGCTCCGCATAAGACCGGGAAGAGTCGCTGCAGCACGGTAAAAAAGATGAGACAAAAAGTCACGATGAATAGGGACGATGAGAGTAGCTGATGTGCGCTAGATTTATGCTGCTCCTTCACCCAAGGCGGGACACAGTCGTCTGTACAGATATCTGACATCTCAGACGAGACATCGTCGCCGGGTAACATAACTGATAGGCTAAGATTCTCTGCAGGGGGAGCGGTAACAACTTTATTGGCTAGCAATAATTAAAATGCAGGTAAGGTATATGTTGTTAAATATTGAATTTGTGAAGGAATTAATTGATAGAACTTCTGTGGTAGGTATGCGTGATGAGTAGGTACAACAGGTACATGTATTTAGGTAGCTGAGATGTTGGGGGAGGGATCGAAGTAGATGATGTTCAAGGAACAGGAGTTGTGGAGGTGACGACTCCCGTGGGCGGGATGATCGCTTGCGTTTTGTGTCGCCTCACTCCTTACCCATCTCATACACTGGACCCTGGTTTCAGGCTGGGGTTCTCGCATGTACGCACCCACTTAGAATATCAGAGTTCTACTATCCTGGGAGGTTCGCGTTCAACACCCCTAGTATTCTTTATAAACAGCTTTCTACGACTCCTTGCCCCCCTTCTCTCGCACCTAAACGAGGAGTAGTGCACTAGGTGCTCTACTATTTCTACATACCAATTAAAGGTACATACTGTATGTACCTAGAGTACTGCACAGATACGGATATGTATGCTGCACATGTGATTATTTTTCCCGGAATTTAGGTGAGGGTACTTCTGCCGAGTGTCCGCACCACCACTATCTACCCGAAGATCAATACCTATCTCCTATCGTATCGCGTCTATTCTTCCGATCGAATTTATTACAAGTTCCCCCCTCAAAACGCCGGTCGAATATCTGGGCATGTAGGTACTCTTGGAATATGCGTTCCATCTACCTTTAATATACGAATCTAATAAAAATTGCTAAAGATGTAGTCGAATAAAAAAAGGAAAAGGCAGGAGCTCTCTAAAGACGGAATGCCGAAGCAATCAGATTCCGTGATTATAAGCGCCAAGTGGTACCAAGGCATGCCGAGCAATGCCCAGAAGCGCGCCGAGCAATGCCCAGAGATGCCGAGCAATGCCCAGAAATAATACCTTGCTACTAATTGGGACTAGAATCGCGAACGCCACCACCACTCTGATTATTGATGTAAGGAGAATACTTACTTAGTTTTAGGAGTATCTCCGGTTTGACCATGTTGGCAACTCACACATGACTTTCAAAGCTTAATCAAAGACATCGTGACATTTGACAGTCTTAGTTACAATGAATAATAAGGATTTACGAACAAAAATCCCACCTTCGGGGTAAAATGGTGTGGGTTTGAGAAGCCAAGAATCCAAGACATCCAAGACATACGAATCACTATCTTTTTCGTTCTAACATGCCTATTGAATTACATGCCAAGAGTAGTAAGCGCAGGTTTTTTCGTTTTAGTGGGGGTTATTTGCATCATATCTCTTGGTTCGTCTCCCGTTTTCTTGGTGTTTTCTTGGAATTGCAGAAGTTAGACCCGGGTGGGCATATGATTGGGTTTGATGGCTCGATTTATTACACTTATGCCTGCCACTTGAGTGGGATATAAGTAATTATTGAGATACCACATGTACAGTATTTATCCACAAGGCACTTTAGGTCTCGGCACCGTCACTGAAATCGAGTAAGAATAAAAAAAATAAAAAAATAAAAAGAGGGACCCCACCGGGCTTGAACTTAAATTATGCCGTAGATTTCTGGGCACTGCCGGCAGCCTTTAGAGCCCCAAGAAAGCTTCCGGGTACAAATATGATGCCATTCCTCCCTGTTGTCCTCTTCTTTTCCTTCCACTCACCAATGTCAACAGTCCCTTTTTCTAGTCAACTATAACTATTACTATCATGACTGGCAAAGAATCTGGGCCTTCGAAGCCTAATTTCTCCAGACCTGCTTACCAGCTCACTCCAGAGCAGGTTGCCCAAGAACTGCAGACAAATGTCGATACAGGTTTATCTCCAGCTCAGGCCGAGCAGGCACTTAGCAAGTACGGGCCAAACGAGTTAGATGGGGGCGAAGGGGTTCCTATATGGAAGGTCTTCGTCAAGCAAATTAGCAATGCCATGTATGTTACTGCCCTGTTGCTAATATAAGATGTTTGTGTTCTAACTATTACTAGGATATTGTAGGTTCTCAACTTTCTTGGTCACCTGACACTATATAACCGCCATTATATGTTATACTAACTGCAGCCAGGGTCCTCATCCTTGCGATGGCTCTGTCTTACGGTGTTCAGGATTGGATCGAAGGTGGTGTTATCACTGCCGTTATTGCCCTCAATGTAACGATTGGTTTCTTTCAGGAATATAGAGCGTAAGTTTTATTTGCTCGTTGGTAAAAAAATATGTTTGGTCCTATAAAACTAACAACTTATAGTGAGAAGACGATGGACTCACTCCGTAGTCTCTCAAGCCCTACAGCTGCTGTACTCAGGGATGGGAACGTAGAACATGTCCCAAGCAAGACTGTCGTCCCAGGCGATATCGTTGAGTTGAAGACAGGAGATGTCGTCCCTGCGGACCTCAGGCTATTTGACGTCATGAACTTCGAAACAGACGAAGCCTTGCTCACTGGTGAATCTTTACCAGTAATGAAAGACCCAGCTCTGGACCTCAATGAGGAGACTGGAGTTGGTGACAGAATAAACATGGCCTTTTCCTCGTCGACTGTGACTAAAGGACGTGCCCGCGGTATCGTCACTGGTACGGGCATGGCTACCGAGATCGGAGCAATTGCGGAATCCCTTACTGGCAAAGATAAGAAACCAAACCGTTCAATGTCGCGCAAGAAGTACGGTACGCTTCAACCTGTCAAGGGTGCTGCTCTTAACACCTGGGATGCCATTGGTAAACTGCTTGGTCTCACGGTTGGCACGCCTCTTCAGAAGAAGTTGTCTAAATTGGCATATGTCCTTCTTTTCTGCGCAATCCTGCTTGCCATTATCGTGTTTGGGGTCAACAAGTTCAACGTTACTCATGAAGTTACGATTTATGCTATCTCACTTGGTATGTAAATTATTTATTTTTGCCCTTCCGGTTACCGCTCCTACATAGCTAACATCACTTTCAGGTATTGCCATTATTCCGGAGTCCTTGATTGCTGTCTTGACCATCACTATGGCTGTTGGAATGAAAAGAATGGTCAAACGCAAGGTTATTGTGCGCAAACTTGACGCTTTGGAAGCTCTTGGAGGTGTCACCAATATTTGCTCCGACAAAACCGGTACATTGACTCAAGGAAAAATGGTTACCCGCAAAGCTTGGATTCCAGGTGTTGGAATCTATAGTGTTGACCGCACTGGCGAAGCGACTGATCCGACATCCGGCACCATTCGCCTTGGGCCTGCACCGACCGCGACTTCGGTGGCGGACGCCGAGAAAGAAGAACAACGCAAACAAGATGAGCGTGATCAAGCCCGTTCTGCTCTCGCCTTAAAGTTTGCCGATGAACCTAGACCACGAAAAAAGCCTGAGGCTCCAGGAATAATGCAAGAACAAGACAATGAAGTATCAGGAGATGATCAAGAATTGCCCCAAGTGGTACCTGAGCTGGGGGCCTTCTTGCAGTCATCTGCACTTTGCAACTTGGCGACTTTGCGGTTTGATGAACAGAAAGGTATATGGCAAGCTACAGGTGACCCAACAGAAGTAAGGAAATATTCTATCATCTTTTTTTTTAGCTTATACTAATCAATTCAGATTGCCCTACAAGTCTTTGCGCACCGATTCGACTACGGAAAAAAGAAACTTACTTCAGATGGATGGAAACAACTCGGCGAATATCCTTTTGATAGTGACGTCAAGAGAATGTCGGTCGTTTTTCAGGAACCTGACAATGGAAAGTACCTCATCTTTGCCAAAGGAGCTGTTGAAAGGATCCTTGATCTCTGTACCAATGTTGGATTCGGAGAGAATATCCAGCCTATGACTGAGGAGCTCAAGGAAGAAGTCACTCGACAAATGTCAATGCTTGCCGACCAGGGATTACGTGTTTTGGCTATTGCTCGCAGAGTTGTTGAAAGCCCCCCTAAGGACTGGACCGAGTTTCCCCGGGACCAGGTCGAACGTGAGCTTACGCTTATGGGTCTTGCCGGGCTCTACGATCCGCCACGTCTCGAGACAAAAGATGCTGTCAGGGAATGTACTGAGGCCGGTATTCAGGTTCATATGTTGACTGGAGACCATCCCGGAACTGCTCGTGCTATTGCTCGGGAGGTCGGGATCATTCCTAGAGATTTCGGTTCCTTCCCCCCCGAGGTGGCCAACAGTATGGTCAAAACGGCTGCCGAGTTTGATGCTCTCACTGACGAGGAAATTGACAACCTTCCAACCCTACCGTTCGTCATTGCTCGATGCGCTCCTAACACCAAAGTTCGCATGATTGATGCCCTCCACCGAAGGAACAGATATGCAGCGATGACAGGAGATGGAGTCAACGACTCCCCTAGCTTGAAGAGGGCTGATGTCGGTATCGCAATGGGTCTCGGAGGATCTGATGTTGCCAAATCTGCATCCGACATTGTGCTTACTGATGATAATTTCGCGAGCATCGTTAATGCCGTCGAAGAGGGGAGGAGGATGTTTGACAATATCCAAAAGTTTATTCTTCATCTTCTTGTCTCTAACGTCGGGGAAGTTATCCTCTTAATCATTGGGCTTGCCTTCCAGGATAGAAACAACCTCTCCGTCTTTCCGCTTGCACCTCTTGAGATTCTTTGGATTAACATGCTCACAAGTTCGTTCCCCGCGTTTGGGTTGGGATTGGAGGCCGCTTCTTCTGATATTATGAGACGACCACCGCATGACTCTAAGAGGGGTGTTTTCACAAGACAAATTCTCGTTGACATGATTGTGTACGGAGTCATTATGGGCTCCTTGTGTCTCTGTACATTTGTAATCATTGTCTTTGGCGTCGGCGACGGAAACCTTGGAGTAAACTGCAACGCTTCTTATACACCAGAATGTGACCTAGTCTTCAGGGCTAGAGGCGCTGTATTCGCAGAACTCACCTGGCTGATTTTAGTTTCGGCATGGGAATTCAAGAGTATCCGTCGAAGCATGTTTAGACTGGATCCCTACCAAACAGAGCACAAATTCCCATTCTTCCGGGATGTAAGTATAATATAGAATTCCTTCGTCTTCATGAACATGACTAATGAGGAACTCAGATTTATGAGAACAAGTTTTTGTTTTATTCCGTCTTCATCGGCGCCCTCTCGGTATTCCCGGTCGTCTACATTCCTACTCTGAACACGCAAGTTTTTAAACATAAAGGGATTACATGGGAGTGGGCATTGTCAATTGGTGCTGTTCCGATTTTCATTCTCGGAGTCGAGCTTTGGAAATTCACCAAGCGCTACACCGGCTGGTTTAACCGCGGCGAGTCTGACAGAGTCAAGAAGGATGCTTCCCTTAGTCTGCGCCAAGGATTCTTCACAATGGCAAAGACCATCACACAACCGAATTCAATCCGATCAAGGAGAAACTCAATGAATGGGGTTGGCTCGAGGACCACTACTATGGAGAAGAGGACGGCAGTTGGAGATGAGTTGGTCTAGTACCTTTATTTTGATTTCCTATGCGATTGATGTATTTCTTATGTCGCGTTTATTTTCATTTTTTTTTTGTACGAGTTAACGAACTTTATGACGTCGACCTGTTACGGATGACCTTTTACGTTCGAAGTTGATGAATGAAGGAAGCATAGAGAGAGCTAGCTATCTGTAATATAATTTATGAAGAACCATTTGCATGATATTTCTTTGATGCTTCTGAGTCTAGAAGAATTGCCCGAGCGTTGGTCTGGCATGGCGAAAGCCCCTGGGGCGTCATCTATGTCGGGGGGGGGGGGGGGGGCCGCCATTTAATGGTCTATATGCGTATGTAGATAGACTGGTATATAGCAATTGAATCAGTTAGGTATCTTGTCTCACTTTCACTTGCTGTATTACATAACTCGAACAGACAGCTGGCCGTCACATAAGGTCAAAACTGACTTTTTGAGTTACAAACTGGTGATCCGTGTCTTGAGTGTTCGTTTGTTGATATACTAACTACAGAACAATATTCCCTGTTCCTACGCTCAAGAGACAACTGAGCCGAGTGATTGATCATGAGTGTGCACCACATGAAAATGCCCAAGAACCGCGAGTGCTGGTCGGTACAGCTCGGGAGAGTTGTCAAACAGTGGCTATAACTCTGAGCTTCAAATATCTCCCCCATGTCATCGCCAACACCACACGGTAAGAAGTTAATTACATGTAGCTTAGCGTTTGTTATGAATTGGCAAGTTAATCTGGAGGTGTTCCCACAACATGTATATGAGAAAGGGGGGGTATCTCCAATCTTTCCTTCGCAAGCTCACGGCAAATACTTAGCCTGCCCTCCCATCACAAAATTTCTTTTCTGGAGTAGCTCCGTACACCGTGTAGTTACATGTATGGTCATCGATCCAGAGGCACTCTAGATGCAGATTCACACCTTTGTTGGTATTGTACCTAAATATATGTGTGTTAGCTCTCGAAATATGATTCTCATACTACCAGTTCCTTTCAGTATAGTAGCTAGTAATATAAGCGATGTGCTAGTACGTCCGTCTACACGAGGTTCTCAAGCTACAATGGCTACATGTAGGTTGACCGTCCTCCATTGTAGATACATGTACGATGTACCCAACAACCCGAGTTTAGGGTTTTTTTTTTTTTTTTGCGTCCGTGATGCGCGTATTCAATCTTAGATAGATGAACGCACGGCCGGAGTATAAATATTTCCGAGTATCACGAACCGAAAATCCCTAGCTAGGCGGGTTTCGCTCGCGTGCGCGAGACCAATTACCAGGTCCGATTCGAAGCATCTGTGGGGGGTTCTGAGAATTTGGCATTATCTGCAGTTCTTCGTCACGAGATCCTAGCTCCGGCTGGTCTGTACGTAAATATTCGATATCCGGCATGATGTGATTCACATGTCCGAATCACAATGTATCACTCGATACCATTGGCATGTACCTACATGTATGCTTGCTTTTTTTAACCACCCTGGGTGCCCCTATTTACCCCGCCTTCTCAGCATGCTCGCGAACTGACTCTAGCTCAAGAAGTATCAATTATCTCCACACATTTTGGTTTATATCTGGTCTGACTGGTGAGTTTTACCCAAAGGCTTGGTTGGAGATATTTCCTGAATTGATTCCTACATAACCTTCGGCAATTTCCGATGCATATTTCAAATCCCCCACTCCAACGATTCCCTTAACAGTCTAGATCTCAATAAGAGGCTACCGCAGTAGCACAACACCACTAACTAAATTTCTAAGATCCATAGGGACCAGTGGAAACCTGAATGACACTTTCGGTATCACCTTTGGCCTTCCGGAGCGATTGCGACATGTAAGTGCCCAACGCGCCTATGTCAGAGGACACCGACAACATATGAAACCCTTTTTGCGAAAACATGTGGGCTATGAAAAGTGCCAGTTTTCCCAGCGTGGGGAGAAAGGGCAATTTAAGTTAGTTAAAGGCTATAAATCAATAACGTAAAGAGCTGTGGAAACGTAATAAAAACCCCAAAGCAATGGGATTGGGATTGGACACAAACCTTGATCGCCATCAACACAGTAGATGCCGGCCCTCTTTCCGGCCGCGGTCGCCGCATTATAGACCTTTTCAATGGCGGCATGCAGGTTCGGATGAAACGTGTCGGAGGTTATTGGGTGCCCTACTCCTCGGGATTAGCTAACGGTTCTATAGGTTTCAGATAGCGCTAATCTTCCAAATCAAGACGCACCGATAGAGTTTCCCAGGTCGAATGGCCCAACGTAAAGAACATCGATACCGTCAATCGCTGCTATCTCATCCACCTACACTTATTTAGAGAACACGCACATATGGTTCGCACTATTGCCTCGAAAGGCTGAAAGCTCTCTAGTGGGGGGGGGGGGGGGGTCGGGGTGAAAGCATACATTTTCTAAAGCTTCCTTGGTCTCGATTTGAACAATGGTGACAAGGCTGTCATTTGCTTGTTCAAGGTAATCAACAGTCGAGGAGATTCCGAAAGCTCCCATCGGGCTATACTGAAACTTAGCTCATAACTGGGAACAAAGGAACATTTTTAAATGAGAAACCTACAAAGGGCTTCCAAAACCTCTGATTCCTCTAGGGGGAAACTTGGAATATTTCACTGCAGTTCTAGCATCTTCCGCAGTGCTAATAAGAGGGACCATAATGCCATGGGCGCCAGCGTCCAAGGCACCTTTGAATCCAAACCAACATGGTGTCAATTCGCTGGACCAACCAGTGAAGTTCCCACAAGATATATAACTCACGTTTGAACATCCATCCTTCGCAGGCAGGAATACGAACAATGGGGCTAACACTGCATCCAGCAATCGCTTGCACGGCTTCATGCATAGCGGCGTCGTCGAGGTTACCATGCTCAGTATCCACAAGGACCCAGTCGACGCCGGAACGGGCAATTGAACGTGCAAGGTGCCTATAGACATATTAGTAAAAAATTTATAACCATAATGGATCATAGAGGACTTGCGTTCCAGGAAGCATCTGCCATGCGCCAAAAGAGAGACCTCGCCCGTTTTTTAAGGTCGTCCGAAGGCGATTTACAGATTGCATTTTTTGTTAATATGAGAAGTTTGGTGATTGAAGCTAGCTGGTTGTATGTCGGTTGTCAAGCTGAAGTTTTGAACTAAGTTGGTATCGTGAGGAGACAGGAATTTCCTTCAGGTATGAGTGAGTATTTATATCAATTCTTGGAGAGAGAGATATATAAACGAATTGCGGGGGGAAACAGCATCTAGTAACGATGGTGTAGAACAGCTCTATTCCCCAGACTTGGCATATGTTACCAGCGACGGAACCGTACCGCCCACCGTGGCACTAGATACACATGGCGGAACCTGAGTTACGGGTCCCAAAAGAACAAACACAAGAGAAACCTATCTCATATCATCACAGCTGCTCACTATGGATCTATTCCCGAATTGACGTCACACCAGATACACAACTTTCCAATCGTTAATGAATATGGATTCATATTTGCTAATCATAAACCTAGGCCTGGAGGGCTGTGTTGATAGTCCGTATGCACTGGATGCCATCATCTGGCATGGAACGCTCTTCCCCAGACGTCAATACTTGGAATTGATATTCCCATTAACATATCGATATTTTCTTTGTCCTCATTCTTGGTATTGACCCCCCTCTGTTCGGCCCATGCAGTATCTGTTCCTGCACGCCTGGCAGCTGTACGGTGGAAATCATCTGCCCCTCCCTCTCCCCGGGGGTATGCATATGTGGTACTCCACATTAAATATTTTAGTCTCTATTTCACCTATGCCTAAAGGCCACAGGCGCACCGTCACCAGTGGCTATTAAATTCTTTTAGACGTGAGAGGTGGATACTATCGCTTAAACTGAACCTGTGTCTGCGGGCCCACCCCGCTGGTGCTCATATATTTGCTTTATGGTGTTCTTGGAACTACATTGTGTTAGTGCATATGTATGTATACGGTATATGTGCTTGTAGAAAGCTCAGCTGGAGCGGGATTAGTGCGTATCCTCTTGGCCTGGAGCCGCACCACCACTATTACCAACATCAATTGATCGATAAACTCTATGACTTGTTTCTATATGGTTACTCCCGCAGGTCAGAAGAGACTAATACATACTTACAATAGTTAGCCAGCGGAATTCTGTGGGCTTTCTATAGATATCACTCGTTGAGCTAATTTTGTATGGATCATGGTCAGTCACTCAGCATTAACCCCTATCATGTCTACAAAAGTAGTATGATCTAACCTACCGCTGTCCTAGTCAAAGGCTATGCACCTACATGTAGGCTATGGACTTCTCCCTACTACATGCATATCTGGTCCGTGTCCTTGATATGGGGATCAGAGATATAACTTGAGTACATATTTTTGGCCCGGTGTGACTACATGTAGCTTCAAAAGCCCGGGCATGCGCATGGAACGCTCTGCATTGTGATATTAGTCTGGTTCGCCAAATATATACAACTGAAGCACATATCTGTGGCTTGGCTAGTGAGGGGTCAACAATTCCATATAACAATCCTACGGCCCCTCCATTCATTTGCCACGGTAATTTCGTCCGGTGGATTTTCTTCCAAGTGTTCTCAAGGCGTCTTTTTTTCTCAAGTAGCAACATTTCCAGAACCGGAAATGTGAATACGAAGCTGTGGAGCCGGATAGACATACGTACAGCTTCAGCCATCCAGTGTGGTTATGGAGGCAAAAAAGCTACATATGCAAGAAGCTCACAGCTGTTAGTTCTGGCAACAGCGCAGAGAACTTATTGGGGGTAGACGACGTCAGATCATCCACGAACCGGCAGCCGGACATAATAGCAGGCTCTGATTTTTCATTTCTTCTTTCTCGCAAAGTCAAAAAAAGGAAAACGAGGTTGAATCCTGCCAGCTAAATGCTCAATCAAATACATATTTCAGTACCCATTGGCGGGCCGAACAAAAATACCAGCTCTGAAGCTTGTTTTTCCCTGCGCTATGCTGGTAGATGTTATTGTCATCATAGTATTGGTGGCAGCAGCAGCAGACAGTAAATTAAAATTTCAGAGTTCCCAACGGCCAAACCAACGGTTGGGACACTTAGTGTGTACCTGTGAAAAAAGCAAAAAAAAAAGAAGCAGAGAGATGACATCGCAAATCTAGAATCGGGCCATGCATGAACGGGTGCCATTCGAATGTCACCCCTTAATAAATAAAAAAGATAAAGGGTGTTGCTCGGGTCCACTGGGCCGGGGATAAATCTACATGGAAAATCATCAGGGTATGTCTTAACAAAAAAAATCATGGCATAGATGAAAACAAAACTTGGAGTGAAATACCTAGGCTTACAGCTCATTACCCGCCTAGTAACAAAATCAATTCCGTAAAATTATCTGCCGAAATCTAATTGGCACCAAAAGGCTTGACGCATGGCATGTGTGTTATGTGTTGTGTCGGAGCTGCATAAACCCCTACTCTGCAAGGGCCGTTGTAAAGTCCAAGTGCTGGGGCAGCATGTGCGGTTTGTATCCTTTTTTCTTCTAACAACGTACGTACGGTGGTCTCAGGTCTAAGTAGGGGGCAACATACGCTTACTTGGCTAGCCAGCATCACACAACCACCCGAGACGTGCAAACCGTAGCTACATGCTTTCCCTCTTCAAAAATCGAGTGAGATATCATGGTTAGGCTTGGACTCTATGCAGCTAGTATGATGGCTTGCAATTGTATGTGCTCCCTTGATGGATATATGGATCCGAGTTGGGTTGGAAGTTACATAATCTAAAGCGGAGAAAAAGAGGGGTACTAAAAAGAAACTACATGTAAGTACCAACTTCTTTTTCAGCTTACTCGGAGAAAAGAACAGGCCGAGACGTTTGATCTACGGGAATAGTGGGAAGCAGGTGTGCATGTCGAGTGTGGGTTGGGACAAGGTATTGATTCTCTGCGCATGGAATTAAGACGCAGGGCCTGATCTTTCAGATCTTTGGGCGGATATTCAGCAGGATTCGATATCATATGCAGCCCTGCTACAAAGACAAGCTACTCCAGGGTGAACACCACGCTTATGCCAACCTCAGGACTACCAATTAGTGAAGGAGGGGCACGCACATAAAACCAAGTTTTTGCAAGTCGCCTAAGCAATTCTTCTGCCGGTCTGCAAATGAACACTTCCGACATCTCCGGAGACACATTGGGGATCGACAACATATACTCCGTAAGTACATGCCTATAAAGTCCAATTTCATTTGAAATCATAGAAGATTATGTACGCACGGTTTTGATTGAAATGTGGTGCTTGCTCTAGAGTACTCATAACAGCCGCAGCCGCAATATCTGGTTTCGCATGATGGGCAATCCCGAGGAAAACGTGGGGAGTCGCCTAGTTAGTCGACCGGCCATACACTGAGTTTGTGTTTTTGGTGTCATGCTGCTGCCAAGTCACAAGAAGAAGCAAGAGTACCCACATGATCAGCGTAAGCCGATGATCCCCTCGAGTGATAATCCATGACGGGCCATTCGGATTCCTGGTTCAAGTCTACCTACAGTATACACTTTAGTCACAAAGTATCGAAGAGGTACATAGAAGATACGACGAGAGGCACGACGGTAGGGACTGGCTTCTAAAATTAAACGGATCAGTGCATACCGCCAGCCATTGAACTTTAGTATGTGCGCGCCCGGAATAGTGGTGCCGTATATGGGATTTGATTTCTTGCACAAATATTCTAGAATTATGCAGTCGAAGATATGCCTATACTTCGAATGAATTGCACCACGCGCACCAGGCAAGACTGCGTTCCGTCGTGGCCCTCCTGGCTGAAGACCTGTGGAGGATGAGAAAAAGTAATCCTAGGTGAGAGTTTGGCTCCCTCGAATCTTATCGCATCATATTATATTTACATATACTTCCTCCAGTAGTAAGTACATCTACAAATATGTATATGTATGTCTTAACAATCTTAGGTACATACATACATGTACATGTAGTCCTCCTTTGCGGATTCCTGATTGCGGCTACGTATTATTATTATTTACTTTTCATTTATAGGGGCTCCCTTGCGGAAGTTCCGGCACCATAATCACAGTTAATGAGTAATCTACTGGATGTATGTTCAAATCTACTACATATATATTTCAGATTTCAAATATAAGCGGAAAATAGTAATTGCCCATTGGCAGGTCAGACATCCCTGCTCTCTATTTGTTCCCCACGACTTGTTCCGGCGCTAGTCAACAAAGCGTGCGTTGCATCTGGAGCACCTGAGTTGTATCCCGCCAATGAATGGGCATCTCTTTACCAAATGGATACAACACTTGCAGTCTATTTAACCTACTCTGGACAATAGATTCAGATACACAGACTCGTTGTCTAAAATGTGGGCCGAGGTGGAATTATGGTCATTGGAGCACTGTACCCATCAATCATGGATACAGTACCGTATAGCTCCTAGATTCTTACAACCTCTGGGATCGATAGGTTTAAATCTTACGAGTAACGCAGCTGGAGCGAGTGAAAACACGCATATTAACTAACATCAGATATGAGAGTGATATCAGAGATCCAGCAAGCCACAAAGGAAGAGTTATCCTAAATCGGCCTTCAACGCACTAAATTCATGCCACAAGGAGAGAAACTCCTCTAGTTAGTGGCCCCCGTTCAACGACAGACCCCGCAATACTTGAAAAGTTGATTATTTTGCTGATTCTATTAGTAACTTATTACTACCCCTCTAAAAGAAATTATACCCTCAAGCCAAAGATAGGTCTTCCCGTGAAGATATTTATACAACACAATGCGGCTTTTCTCGCGATACAACAACTACCTGAGTCTACCTCAACGCTGGTCCACCGACAGTAGGCGCTATTGAGCCACCGCCTGTCGCCAAACCTGTCATCTCAAACACAAGTGATACGTGGCTGAATTTCGAATTAGCTTCTTCACCGACCGCATACCAAGAATGGGGGGGGGGGGGGGGTAAACAGGGAAACCTACTCATCACCGGCAGTCACTACTCTGTCCTTGGTCTGCACGAAACCCAAGATACCACCTTCACCCTCACTCTGATTCCCTCCCAAATGGCCCTTCCAGCAGCCCAGCTCAGTTCCAGCTCTGACATCCCATCTTCGCAGAGTCCCATCGACACCACACGAAGTAAGGATCCATCCGTCAGTCTTGACGAACTCAACCTTCACAACAGCTTCTTTGTGCCCATCCTCCAAAGTCTTTCTCACCGGAAAACCTCTTGACGCATCGTAGATCACAATCTTGCCATCGACACCGGCAGAGGCAAGAAGTGGTTGAGTGGGGTGGAAGCAAAGTGACTCGACAGACTCCGAATGAGTGTGTAGTGATGCTAAGATCTGTCCAACTTGGCCACCGCCTGTGGAACCTCCACCGCCAGCTTGAGGTCGTCCAGCACCTCTTCTCTGTGTTCCAGATGCGGCTTGTGTAGACGAAGGGAGTCCAACGGCACGCATTTCACCAGTTGCACCACCGACAACCGCGACTGCGCCTGAAGGAGAGACAGTGACGGAGTAGAGACCACCCTCGACGGCAAAGCGCTGGTCCGCGCTCGTGAGGGCGACCACCGCACGCCCAGATTCAACTTCCCATGCATAGAAAGAGCCATCTTCCGAGACTGTACAGAGTAGCTTCCCATCTGAAGTCCAAGCTCCTGCAGAGCAAGATGCAGTGTGTGAGTAGAGAGCTTGTTTGATCTCCATGGTTCCCGCCTCTAGCGAATAGACCCATACACTTCCATCATTTGCCCCAAGAGCGAATAAAGGTTCCTTGGGGTGTGGTTGGATCCAATTTATTTCTTCAACCTCTTGCGCCTCCGCTATTTTCTTCCAGTTCTCGGCTTGTGAGTAGATCTGAATTTTACCGTCAAGTCCACCAGTGATGGCATAGGCACCATCAGGGTTAGTAAATGCGGCGGCCGAGACGGAATCCTTGTGGCCTGACAGGCGCGCTATTGTTTTTGATTCCCGAGGGGTAACATTTGCGTCTTCCGCATTTGCGGGAATGTCGGGGGTCCAGATGTAGGCGACATCGTCGCCACCTCCGGTCAAAAATATCGATGGGTCTGAAGGATGTGCGGCGATAGAGAAAATGCTATCCAAGTGTTTATCGAAATATGCCTTTGAATCGTTTGTTATCTCTAACTCCTCGGCCTCGGCGTCGTATTCTGGGTTTTCGTCGTCCGAGTCCATGGGGACATCACCGTCGGCATCCTCGGGAATCTCCTCGGCTGCTTCGTCTGGGTTGAGCATTTGGGGTTCATCTTCGGGGTGGTCAAGGGTGGAGTCTGAAGCTGAAACGGCCATTGTGGGATAAGTGGGTATCGTGGTGGGTTTAGTTTTAGTTATTTGTTGGGTGGGTTTGAACGGCGGGGTTGAGGCTCTCTTCTACTCTTTTTTTTGGGCGGCGCGGGGGGTCAATCCTTGGCCAAGACAGCTTAGAAATGCTTTCGGATGTTCTAGTAATATTTGATGATTATTAAAATATGCCTGCAAGCTTTCGGATATACGTATAAACTTGGATTATAAATAATGACTATTAATTGATATATACAATTGTGAACATCGACCAGGTTAGTGGTGTCTTGGTCCAATGTACATGTATGTAGTGGTGATGCTTGTAACGTGCTGTAATCATAGCTGAGCACTCGCAGGGCTGAGACATGGACCTCATCCATACAAACTTGGGCTGCTAAACTAATAAAATCTATACAAGATAACATGCACCATGTTAAGACACCAGAGATAAAGAAACGGGATACCTGACTACATGTATCTAATGACAGAATTCAGTAGTAACATGTGCGGATACCCGCTGTTGGGAGAAAGGAGGGGGGGGGGTTACATGTATCTTTGCCTATACTGATTTCAAACTTGACTCGTGCCAAATCGAGGGGGAGAATCTAAGTACATGTAACTATAATAATAGGTTTCGAGACACTTGATTTGTCAAAATCTATAGACCTCTTCATGGGGGTATGGTTCTCACGGGGGTGTGGTGCAATGACCGAGAACGTCGAAAACGACCATATAGAGTTGGGGGGAATTAACAGAAATACTTATTATGCACAGAGAATTCTATTCATGTATCGATTTTATCAATTTGCCTTGTACTCTCTGTGGCGGATCTTGATGTTACTAGGCGCGTGAAGAGGTCGAGCTCATATTACTCGAATCGAGTAAATCGACAAACCCGTACCCCATGACTACCACCACACGTAGCAGAAGAAAAACAAACTCCATAATGTTGAAAGATCGGTATATCAGATATAACTTACCCGTAGGTTTCATTTATTAGTTCGCTAACGTCGCAGTGGTCTACTTCGATCTACTCTAGGCCGTTTTAATTCGCTCCCACTCTTGAAGTTAGTGGTATTGGTGGGGATCACCCGCTCGAACGGTGTTAAGAGATTTTCTATTCGAACGATCTACTTCGATCTTACAGAATAGTCAATCGAATTTCGGCAAATCGCGCCCATAGACCGCACCGATTCCGCGTGCTGTTCTTCCCTAGTTGTCTTTAATCCACGTTTCTGCCCCAGATTTGAGGACCACATATATTCCATGGCGGAGGTCTGATCTTCCCCACTTTCAAGGGGTTGCTGGACGATTTCGATGGATCCTTTTCTGACTGCATGTGCAGTACCGTGTAACCTCCTTCATCCCCTATCAGAGGTGTCTGCCCCACCTTGGAGGAGCATTTGAACGATTTTGATAGGTTCTTTCCTGACTGCTGTCTGCTGTCTGCTGTCTGCATGGCTAGATCTGTCCAGACGGTACTTGTATTGGAGGGGAGAGAGCTGCCCTACTTTGAAGGAATAGGTATCTGGATGATTCCCACGAATCTCATTTGAACCCCCTGTCCCGCTTTCTGATACTAATTTGAGTATCTCGGTATGACCTTGTATTACAGTAATGGAAATTGCTCCCCATCCCCAATTGTTGGTGTAAAAGTTGTTCCACTTCTACACTTCTAGTAACCTTCGTGTTACGGAGCAATGATCATAGATGTTACCAGTAAAGGGCAGTTTTCGCCTATGAGAACCTCCTAGATCTCCTTCGATCAGAGTCCAACCAAACCCCACAAAAGATCAGAGGGCCACGTAAGATTTCTAGCAAGCATCTCACTTAATACATGTCTAACACCGTCGAAGAGCCATTCATGATACACCGCGGGAGTTTTAGAGGGCCTATGTAGCAAGTCAATCTCCATAGTCCATGAGGTGGGTGTAGGAACGTTAGAGCAAGTACTGAAGGAAGGAAACCACGTGGACCTGATATTAAGATCTGACGGCAACAGATCATGGCTAATCTAAAACCAGCATCTTCAGGGATAGTTCTTCTCGAAAGATGCTTGGACAGTACCCGCCACTTCACAATGTTTCCATGCCATACAAAGATGTAGTCTTGGCGGTTTTTTGTGTTCAAAAACGCTATGAGATTATGTGCATACCTGGATGTTGTACTTTTCGCCTTTTGTGGTTAGGCTGGCACGGACATTTAGCATAGTTTTTCTTTCTGGCAGATACTATTCATCCTGTCCATATCGTTCCACAGATACAGCTATTCTCAGCTCGCTGAGGGCGAAAGTTCTCTTTGCTTTTATAAGAGTCATGGAGGGATCGCCAATCCTAACTCAAGTACCCTGCTGTTGCTCTAGCTGCGTAAGGTGGCCGTGGTATTATCATAGGCCTTTCTAGTATCATTTGGACAGAAATCTGCGAAGTCTCTTTAGTTCTTTGGAAAGTACGACGCAGGGTAGCATACGCTAAGAAAGGTTTAGAAGTCCTATAAGTGCGGCCTGTTGGTGAGAAGGACACTAATACCTTCTTTCGCCAGGTTCAAGGAACAAAGTTAAAGGTTTCGTTCACCTTGGTCACATTCATCTAGAGTGCTAAAATGAAAAGGCCCGCCTGAAGAACTTGGATGCTGTGATCAAGGGGGTATGTAATTGGTCTATGTTGGGCGCTTCCCTTTCAGCCCCAGTTCTTTATGAGGATCAATTATCTTTTCGGATGACCCCTGGCAAGCGAGATGTTTGACCGGACTAGCTAGAATATTGATAGGCTTCTGAAGCTTTGTGTCTGTGTCTCTGGCAGTATATCCAATAGCAATTGATATACTCTTGAAGCCGGTGACTGGGGGTAGTCAATCACAACAGAGCTGTGAGTCATATTTGAGCTACTGAGCTGAAGCTTCCCACGAGAGTCCGGGGAATCTACCTTAAGAAAGTCCCCTCCGCCCCAGCCGTACCTCCAATTCATTATTGCCACCCCGGAGTAAAAATGAAGTTCTCACGTTCAAGGACCTGAACATCAACAGGGGAATGTTTACCGGTACCACAACCACAAAGCAGAAAGAAATCGGGTTGCTCATTAACCCAACTTTTTGATTCGGGTTTTTAGAAAAGAAATTCCCAGTATTTGGCTGTCCTCTACCACTAATCACAAGGCGCTTGAGAGGGGGTAAAGCAGGCTATGGTAAAGCTTAGTTCCGAATCCATCCCTATATCCATACATTTGTTGCGGCTGAGAACCTACCCCACTCGTAGTGGTGCAGTTAAGGGGAAACGAAATAGTCGACTCTGCTAACAGGAGTACTATGAGTCCATGGTATTCTCCTTTGTTTCGGTTTCTGTTGACCTTATCTGGGACGGGCCTGTGTTGTAGAGTGAACATCATTGTAACTGGTCCGAGGCCCTGAACGAGTGATGAGACATGATCGGCACCGTGGTCTCGGGAGTCATAGTTCACATAGCCCGATCCGTTACATTGAAGTCTTATTGAGCCCGCGCTTATCTGTGAGTCCCATCGGTACTTGGGTAGATGTAGGTACATACACTACATGTAGCTATAGGTAGAGGTGTGCGCCCCTAGCAAAGCTGCGGCACGGCTAGCATCTCAGCCTCACGGAAGGGTATCTAACAGCAAGGAGTCTGGGAACCTACATGTAATTTGTGGATACGGAGACGGGAATGATGGTATTCAGAAAGTTCATATATGTAAGGCCCGAACAAATTATCGTGGAGTATGTATCTACACTAGATACCGCGCACAGGTTAATAAAATTTAACCCTGTGCCTACATGTACTTAGCGTAAATATTCCGAGCATGGTTGGGTAGGAAAGCCCATAATACGTCATGCATGGAGCAATCAGAAATCCAAGCAAAGAGGTCTAAAGTAGATGTTTTATATAACTCTGGAAGAGACAAAATAACAAATTAATAGGTGATAAATTGATTGACTCAGAGTATGTTCATCAGAGTCACCGTACCCACTCCGGCGGGGTTGTTGCCCTGCGCCGCTGCTCGCTGCACACCACCACCACCACCACCAAGCAGTACATAAAAGACGGCGAACACCTCTGAACTGTTTTGATATCAAGAAGCACGTATCCGTCTTCTCCTTACAAATATTGAACTCATCCTGCCATCAGAGCCGCCTTGCCTTACTTCTCTGCCCTCATCTTCATTCCCCCACATACTACCCCACCTCGAATGGCTTCTAATACTCCCCCCTATGTCCCACAAGACCCCGTCAAAGTCACAGAAGTAATCAACAGTCTCCGTGGCGCTACCACGAAAGACGCTCAACGCGGCTACTCCTGCAAACAATCCACGTTCCCAGTCGCCGGTTCCGACCTCTCCGTCGACTCATGGAAGTTCAATGACTGGGACTACAAGAGCAGGGACTTGCCCACCTACGCGCGTGGCCTCTTCACATACCATGATCCAAACACAAATACTGACGAGGTTGTCACTCGTGGCTACGACAAATTCTTCAACATAGATGAGGTTCCGCGCACAAAGTGGTCATGGATTGAGAAGAATACCAAAGGACCCTATGAGGTCACGGTAAAGGAAAACGGGTGTATTATTTTCATTAGTGGGCTGCCTGACGGGAATCTGCTGGTTTGTAGCAAACACTCGACGGGGGCAAGAGAGGATGTGAATCTCTCACATGCGATGGCCGGTGAAAGGTGGGTGGATACGCATCTGGCAAGCGCGGGAAAGACAAGGAGGGATCTGGCAAAGGCGCTGAGAGATGCAAACATTACGGCGGTCGCTGAGCTATGCGATGATAGCTTCGAGGAACATATTCTGGCCTACGAAGGCGAAAAGGCAGGGCTTTATCTACATGGGATCAATCTGAATCTTCCCGACTTCGCAACGTATCCGGTGGCGGAGGTCAAGGCCTTTGCGGACAAGTGGGGGTTCAAAGTTGTCGACTCTTTTACAAAGCAGGATGTGGAAAGCCTGAGATCATTCCTGGAGGAGGCTGCAGAGACGGGTTCATGGGATGGTAGAGACGTGGAGGGCTTTGTGATACGCTGTAAGGCACGATATGGCCCAGAGAATGAGGGGTGGCCTGACTGGTTCTTCAAGTACAAGTTTGATGAGCCGTATCTTATGTACCGTCAATGGCGAGAATGCACAAAAGCGATGATTAAAGGCAAGACTCCCAGGATCAAGAACCACGAGCAGATCACGCAGCACTATCTTGCTTTTGCAGCAGACTATTTCAAGGAGAACCCTGAGGCGCAGCAAAAGTACGAGGATAACCATGGCATCATCAGCCTCCGGAATGCATTCCTTGCGCATCGGGGCATCAAGGGAAGCGACATCATTAGACAAGAGGTAGAGGACCAAAAATCTGAGCGAGCAAACATTACGGCAAACCTTTGTCTTGTACCTATCGCGACCATCGGGTGTGGGAAAACTACCCTAGCTGTAGCGCTGGAAAAGCTGTTTGGATGGGGCCATATCCAGAACGACGACATTGCTGGGAGGGGGAACCGTGGGGCCAGGTTCGCATCCGCAATATCAATGGAGTTCCTTAAGAAGTCTGTTGTCATCGCCGATAGGAATAATCATCAGAAAAGAGAGAGGGAGCAGATCTTTAACGATGTTAGCGGCGCTAGTCCTGCTGCCCGTTATGTCGCTCTGCACTATGTCCATGATCGTCCAGAGGTAGATCCTTTAGAACTCAAGAGAAGCATCAAAGCCACCACAGCAGATCGTGTTTTGAATCGCGGAGATAACCACCAGACAATCAATGCAAAGTCGCTTCCTAGTCAAGTGCTAGACGGTATCATGCAGGGTTTCCTCACACGATTCGAGCCCCTTGATATGCAATCTACCCCAGACGACCAATTCGATTCTTACATTGACCTTGATCCCCAGGCTGAGTCGAGAACCAACCTGGAGATTGTTGTCGAATTCCTGAAAAAGACTTACCCCAAAATCATTGATAAGCTTCCCACCTCCGAAGAATACGACGCGGCTATCCAGGCTGCAATGAGGGAGTACTCTCTTGAGCTTCGCCCCAAACAGCAGCCCCAGAAGCAGCCCCAGGGCAATCAGCAGGGAGCTCAGAGGCAGCCTCAGGGCAATCAGCAGGGAGCTCAGAAGAAGAAGAAGAAGGGAAAGCCGATTGAATACTTTTCTATCAGCGTCCCCGCTAGCCAAATCAAAAGCATCGTTGAGGGTGCTTTTGCATTAATACCGGCAGACGATGCTAGTTTCTACAGAGATTTATTCAACAGAGGCCGTATCCAGCCGGCGTTCCACATCACCCTGATCCATCACGCCAACTCAAACGTGAACCCGGGAGTCTGGGAGTCGTACCAGAAAAAGTTGTCAGAGTGCCCGGACGGCAACAAAATGGGCGTCACAAAGGTCATTCTCGAGAAGATTGTCTGGAACAAGAGAACAATGGCAATCACTGTAGGCATTCCCGACAAGTCGGTCCTGACCTCTAACCTTGTCAACCACATCACGCTGGGAACTTCTTCGCCTGCTGTCAAGCCGAAGGAGTCGAACGACATGCTGAAGGCCTGGAAGGAAGGTGGCCAGATGCATGAGCTAACCTTTCCTGAGGGAACAGAGGTGGAGGGTGTCATAAATGCTGTGGAGGCGAGACATTAGGTTTGCGTGTTCTGCTTAGGTTTAAAGTTTAGGGGGGTGGGGGGGGGGGGGGTGAGCAGGTCTTTCCTAGCTAGTGTTTAGCTTTTTACTGTAGAGATGGGCTTCAAAAATGGAGTTTGGGAAATGTGTATGGCTCATTTATTCCACTATTGTTTCTTTTCTTGGGGCATCCTCTTGCTCGCTGTAAATCTTTTTTTGTTACTAGCTGTAGCTTCTGTATAATTAGCTGTACCTGTTAGCACGAGTGATATCCGAAGTTGTTATATGTTTACTACATGTAGTATTGACTATCTTTCTTGTTGTTAGTCAAAAGGTCGGGGTGGGGGCCTACTACCAGGGGAGTCTTTTCTAAGTACTGATAAGAGGTCGCCTCTAAACTCTGGTTTCATTGAATATTGAATATTGAGTGCAGTTGTACTTTGATTACATATAATACTAAAAAAGAGAGTGGATCACTAAGAATGTGGTATTGGTATAGTGCTCTTCCTCCAGTGCCGGTTTAATTCGGATGACTCGATCATCGGCTATCACTCGGTCAGCGGTTTGGCCCATTTTTTGTGTTTATGCTGTGAGGAGGACAAGACTTTGACTCCAGTGCAGATGTGCAAGCTCTGTATACCAATAACATACATCTAGGCAACCAGATACAAGTAAATATACTGGGCAATAGTCCTAGGCACTTTTGACTGACCTCCGGCAGTGACCTCATCGCACAGAAGTCGTATTATAACGGTATTTTGGCCCGCCAAGTGGAAAGAGGTTGTTCCGAAACCTATCGTATAATTGATGTCTGCTTCTCTCTGGTCGTCTGTTGCTATAAAAAAGGTACATTTAGCTGCTAATCAATCTTGCCCATTTACCCATCGATCATCGTTCAGGTCACTCGGTGATAATCGGGTTTAACTCTGAACATATATACTCTAGCTTTTTGATAGAAAGCAAGGTGTAGTTGAAAAGACCCGTTCTGTTTGCCTTTAATTCCAATAGGGTTCAGGTGTTGCAAATTTACCGGCGAAGCAATCATTCACCCCCCGCCAAGACCGGTCTATTTTCTTTCCACAGAGCCTCAACCCCACGAAGTTTTTTTTTTTCCCTCTCTCACAGGTATTTCTCACCCACCAAACCACCAAACCACCGCCCATAAGTAGGGCACACACCAAACCGTCTACACAAACATAAGCATACAAATAGACAATCCCCCAAACTCCAATTCGAAAAACTACACCAAACTATGGACCTGACCGTCTCCGACGCCCATTTCCTCTCCACGGCCTCGGCCCTCCTCCCCCCAGATACAATCGCGCTTCTCAGCACCCCCGCGACCAGCACTGACCTCTACCTCAGCACGCTCTCACGCCTCTCACTACGCCCCGACCTGACCGCGCTCGTCTTTGCGGCCTACGAACCACTGTTCCCCGACCTCTGTGTCCGCTGGCGCGGCGCCGCAACGGCGCGCGAGGTCGCCGGTGCGTTTGCGAGGGTTCTGCCTGTGGCTCCCTATCTGGCTGGTGTGGCGGAGGAGTTCTTGTGTGATGGGTTAGCGCTGGAGGAAGAGGACGGAGGTTTGGAGGAATTGCTGCTGGCGCTGTGGAGGTTATTGACGTTTAGGAGGGAGAGCTTTGTGGGGCTGGTATCGGTGGAGGGTGTGACAGCGTTATTGAGGAGTGAGGTGCGAGCGGTGAGGTATTTGGCTGTCAGGATTGTGTGCATTCACCTGAGGGCCTCAGACGCAGCGAGAGAGAAGATGTTTGAGCAGTATGGAGTCGGGAATGGGATGGAGGAGAAGGTAATTGGGACCTGGGAGGGCCAGGAGGTGGACTATGGGTTTTTAGTGCAAGTTCTCCTCTTCCTCTTCCTCTTTTTTTCATTTCAATTGTCTCTACAGATTGACTAACTGCTGGGAGAAAAAACATACAGTCTTTTGGAGGGAAAACGTCTCGAAAAACTATCCCAAGAGGTCCAGGCCATAAAAACACAAATCCCCTCACCACAAAACACATCACAGAGGAGAATAATCCCTACAGACGCATTATCACCATTCACCGCAGACCTCTGCGGAATATTGACACCCCGCCTCCGTGGCCCCCCCTCTACACCATCAAAGATAATCGATACTCCCACAACCCGTCACAATATCCATGCCACAGCCCTCTCTCTCCGCTCCTCCTCCTCCTCCCCAACCCTCATCACCGGGCCCGCTGGCTCCGGAAAGACATTCCTCGTCCACCAGATCGCCCACACACTAAACACCTTAGATACACTAATCTCGATCCATCTCGGCGACCAGACGGACGCAAAGCTCCTCGTGGGGGCTTACACCACTGCAGACACTCCCGGCTCTTTCGAATGGCGTCCAGGCGTCTTGACGACTGCAGTCAAAGAGGGCAGATGGGTCCTCGTCGAAGACATTGACAAGGCGCCAACAGAGGTCCTATCGGTCCTCCTCCCGCTCATGGAGCGCGGAGAACTGGTAATCCCGAGTCGCGGGGAGACTGTAGTTGCTGCGCGCGGGTTCCGTCTTATAGCCACCATGAGGACCGCCGCCGCCAGTAACAATAACAACGCAAAACAGGACTCCTCCCTACACATCCTTGGTAGCCGCCTCTGGGACCGTGTGGATTACAAGTCGCCAGATGAAGGAGAGCTACTCACAATTATCACTGCGCGCTTCCCGGTGCTGATATCTGTGGCGCCATCGCTGTTGAAGGTTTACAACACCATCCAGCACCTATACCGCGAGCCCTCGTTCTTTGCGCTCAGCAAGACATCCCTGGGACGTCAGATTTCCCCGAGGGACCTGATAAAATGGACCACCAGGATCGACGCATTGTTCTCCTCCGCCGGGTCTAACGGCGAGGTCATCCCCGACGGAATATACGACGAGATCTTCATGGAGGCTGTAGACTGCTTCGCCGGGTCGCTCCAGACACTTGATGCGCGCCATCTCGTGGTCCGGAAGATTGCAGAAGAGATGATGATCCCGCCGCAGCGAGTAGACCTATTCCTCAACGGCCACATCCCGGGCTACAACGCCACCGACAAGACCCTCGCCATCGGCCGCGCGAGGCTCAAAAGACGGAAACGCAGCAAGAGAGTACAGGTGCAGAAACGGCCGTTCGCGACAACAAACCACGCCCTGCGCCTCCTGGAGCAGGTGGGTGTTGCGGTCCGTGGTGGTGAGCCGGTGCTGCTGGTTGGAGAGACGGGGACGGGGAAGACGACGGTCGTGCAGCAGATGGCGGACCTGCTGGGCTACAACCTCACGGTCATGAACCTGTCGCAGCAGACAGAGAGCGGCGATCTGCTGGGCGGGTATAAGCCGGTAGATGTACGCACACTTGCGGTCCCGCTGAAAGAGGTCTTTGAGGAGCTGTTTGAAAAGACTTTCTCGATGAAGCGGAATAAGCGCTTCTTGGAGGTCCTGGGCAAGTGCTGGAGTAAGCAGCAGTGGAACAGGGTCATCACACTATGGGGCGAGGCCGTGAAAATGGCGGACCAGTTCTTTTCCGCACCGACACCGGAGGCCAACAAGGAGGGTGAGGAGGGGGAGAATCAGCCAAAGAAGAAGAGAAAGCTAGACTCGATGGATAGGCCTGCTCTTCAAGCACAATGGACACAATTTTCGAGCGATGTTGCGACGCTGGAGCGACAGAGCTCGCAGATCAGTAAGAGCTTTGCGTTCAGCTTCGTGGAGGGAAGTCTGGTCAAGGCTGCGCGAAACGGCAACTGGGTACTTCTCGACGAGATCAATCTGGCGGCCCCGGACACGCTCGAGAGCATTGCAGATCTACTCAAGGACGGAAAGGACGGCGATGTCAGGAGCATCTTGCTTTCGGAGAAGGGCGATGTGGAGAGAGTGAAGGCGCACCCGGATTTCCGTATCTTTGCGTGCATGAACCCGGCCACCGACGTTGGCAAACGCGATCTTCCGAGCGGACTACGCAGCAGGTTCACAGAGCTGTATGTTGTCTCCCCGGACCAGGACCTTGGGAACCTGTTGGCGATCGTGCGGGAGTGTCTCGGACCGCTTGTTTCCGGGGACGAGAGGGCCGTATCGGACGTTGCGGGTCTCTACCTGGAGGCAAAGAAGCTATCGGAGGGGCAACGACTCGTGGATGGCGCAAACCAGCGGCCGCATTTCAGCATGAGAACGCTTACAAGGACGCTCAGCTACGTGGTTGAGATCGCGGGGGTCTACGGTCTGCGCAGAAGTCTGTATGAGGGCTTCTGCATGAGCTTCCTGACCCTCCTCGACCGCACCTCCGAGGCCGTGCTGCTGCCCGTCATTGAAAAGTCCATTCTTGGGAACCACCGCAACGTGCGGAGCCTTGTCTCGCAGATCCCCCGGCGACCCGTCGGCGCGGAGGAAGATTATGTGCAGTTCAAGCATTACTGGATGGCGCGCGGGACGCAGGAGGTCGAGGAGCAGCCGCACTATATCATCACGCCGTTTGTCGAGCGGAACATGCTCAACCTTGTGCGCGCCACTGCCACCCGCCGCTTCCCCGTCCTCATCCAGGGGCCCACGTCCAGCGGGAAGACGAGCATGATTGAGTATCTGGCAAAGCGCACCGGACACAAGTTTGTCAGGATAAACAACCACGAGCACACGGACCTGCAGGAATATCTGGGCAGCTATGTATCGGATAACACTGGCACCCTGCGCTTCCAGGAGGGGATCTTGGTCGAGGCGTTGAGGAAGGGGTACTGGATTGTTCTCGATGAGCTCAACTTGGCGCCTACAGACGTTCTCGAGGCCCTCAACAGACTGCTCGATGATAACCGGGAGCTCATGATCCCGGAAACACAGGAGGTTGTGAGGCCGCACAAGGAGTTTATGCTGTTTGCTACGCAGAACCCGCCCGGTCTGTACGGGGGGCGGAAGGTGCTCAGCAGAGCGTTCAGGAACAGGTTTTTGGAGCTGCATTTCGACGATATCCCAGAGGAGGAGCTGGAAACGATCCTACGGGAGAGATGCGGAATCGCGCCAAGCTATTGCGCCAAGATTGTAAAGGTCTACAAGGTGAGTGATATTTCATGACGCTGGTGCTGGGGATTGCATTGATTTGACTTTTGATGCAGGAACTATCGGTGCTGCGGCAGTCGAGCAGGCTGTTTGAGCAGAAGAACAGCTTCGCGACGCTGCGTGATCTGTTCCGGTGGGCGAATCGCGAGGCTGTCGGATATCAGCAGCTCGCAGACAATGGGTATATGCTCCTCGCGGAGCGGGTGCGGAAAGAGGACGAGAAGCTGGCGGTGAAGAAGGTTATCGAGGAGGTGATGAGGGTCAAGATCGATGAGAGCGCGCTCTACTCGCCCGAGTCGACTCCAGAGTACCAGCTCGTTATGAAACTTGAGAGCGAAGTGGTTTGGACCAAGGCGATGCGTAGACTCTACTCGCTGGTTGCGCACTCGCTCAGAAACAATGAACCGGTCCTGCTGGTGGGTGAGACTGGGTGCGGTAAGACGACGGTCGTGCAGTTGCTTGCGGAGGCGTTCGGGAAGACGTTGAATATCGTCAATGCTCACCAGAATACGGAGACTGGAGATATTATTGGTGCCCAGAGGCCGATCAGGAACCGCACTGCTTACACGGCGCAACTGGTGGAGGACCTTTTGGCGGCCGTTCGTGACCATTCCTCGATTACCCACGATGCCGATTTGCCAATGCTTCTTGAGGCCTATTCGAAGCTGGACAAGCAGACTTTGAAGGATATCCCGGAGGATCTTAGGTCCCGAATTGAGCTCAACCGTATAAGAGTGAAAGCCCTGTTTGAGTGGAGCGATGGAAGTCTCATACAGGCCATGAAGGAGGGTCAGTTTTTCCTACTCGACGAGATCTCACTCGCAGATGATTCTGTCCTCGAACGGCTCAACAGTGTGCTTGAACCCCAACGTGGGATTTTACTCGCCGAGAAGGGCCCTGAAGGGTCTTCAGTCACTGCCGCGGACGGATTCCAGTTCCTAGCCACGATGAACCCCGGCGGAGACTACGGAAAGAAGGAGCTCTCCCCGGCCCTGCGCAACCGCTTCACCGAGATCTGGGTGCCCTCAATGTCAGACTATGAGGATGTTCTGCAGATTGTGCGCGCAAAGCTGGCGCCGTTTGCCTTGCAGTTTGCAGAGACCATCGTAAAGTTTGCGCAGTGGTTCTCGGAGACCTACCATTTTGCTTCCTCGACAATCTCGATCCGTGACGTCCTGGCGTGGGCGAGGTTTGTAAATATGTGTGACCCGCAGAATACGGCATTTGGGCTGCTTCATGGCGCGGCGTTGGTCTTTATTGATGGACTGGGCGCGAACCCGTCGGCGGTCTTGATGTCTACGGCCGCCGAGGATCTGGTCAAGGAGAAGAGAAGGTGTATTTTGAAATTGTCGGAGCTGGCTGGCGGTCTTTATGATTTGGCTTCTGTCTATGACCAACCGTTTACTATGGATCTTGATGATTCTACTCTGCGTCTCGGAGGCTTTTCTCTCCCAAGGAAGATTGACTCTGTAGTAGACGTCTCTTTCAACCTCGAGGCACCGACCACTGGCATCAATGCCATGAGAGTTGTCCGCGCGATGCAGCTCCGGAAACCAATATTGCTAGAGGGCAGTCCCGGTGTCGGAAAGACCAGTCTAATCTCTGCCCTCGCCGCGGCGTCTGGAAACCCTCTCACCCGCATCAACCTGTCCGAGCAGACTGATCTCATGGACCTCTTTGGCTCAGACGTCCCCGTCGAAGGAGGGCAGAGCGGTGAATTCGCCTGGAGAGACGCACCCTTCCTGCAGGCAATGCAGCGGGGACACTGGGTGCTCCTCGACGAGATGAACCTGGCGTCCCAGTCTGTGCTCGAGGGACTGAACGCATGTCTGGACCACCGCGGGGAGGCCTACATCTCAGAGCTGGACCGGACCTTCAAGTGCCACCCGGACTTTTGCGTCTTTGCCGCACAGAATCCACACCATCAGGGAGGCGGCAGGAAGGGTCTCCCGGCATCGTTCGTCAACCGCTTCACGGTGGTATATGTCGACACGCTCAACATGGAGGACCTACAGTTGATTGCGACCCGACTGTACCCCAATATCCCGCAGGACGAGGTGGAGAAGGTGATCAAGTTTGTGGTTCTTCTTGACCGTGAGATCTCGCAGAGGCGCAGCTTTGGGGGCTTGGGAGCACCGTGGGAGTTTAATCTGAGAGATACCCTACGCTGGCTGGGGCTTTTGGGCTCGAAGGAGGGACTCCTGGCGTTTCGAGACCCGTCAGAGTTTGTGGATATTGTCATTAAGCAGCGATTCCGCACCGCGGAAGACAGAGCCCGGGTCGATGAGCTGTTTGCCCAAGTATTCGGGTCAGCACCCGCAAAGAGACATCTCTACCACCAACTGTCCAAAGATCATTTCCAAATTGGCCATGCCCTCCTTCCCCGAAGCGCCGACGTCCAGCCCGTACCGTCCCAGAAGCTCGCACTCCTCAAGCGCAACCTGCAGTCCCTGGAGACGATCATGACGGCCGTCCAGCAGCGCACACCTGTGATCCTCGTGGGGCCATCGGGCACCGGAAAAAGCAGCACGATAAAACTCCTTGCCAGCATCGCCGGCGCAGAGCTCGACGAAATTGCCCTCAACAGCGATATCGACACGACGGATATTGTCGGCGGCTTCGAGCAGGTCGACATCTCGCGCACCATCTCAGCGCTGTTCACGGACCTCCAGAGCTTCATCGCAGAGTCGACGATACGGGCACTCCGCGCTGGGTTCATCCCCTCGGGCACGATATTGGCCCTCTTTGACAATGTGGACTACTCTTCCTCTTCAGAAACATCCGACGTGGAGAGGCTTCACCGTCTACACACCGCCCTCACGGCCATTGCGGCAGAGTCGGGGGCCGGCACGACGTTTGACCGGTTCATCCAGCGATGCGAGGGTCTCCTCGCGCAGGCGCACCAGGCCGCAACAGCCCGCTTCGAGTGGGTCGATGGAATGCTGATTCGCGCGATCGAGGAGGGCAAGTGGCTCGTCCTTGACAATGCTAACCTATGCAGTCCCTCCGTGCTTGACCGGCTCAACTCACTACTCGAGATTGGCGGATACCTGATTGTCAACGAGCACAGCGACAGCAGCGGGGAGCCGAAGCTGGTCCGTCCGCATCCGGGATTTAGACTGTTTCTGACGATGGACCCGCGCCATGGAGAGCTGTCGAGGGCGATGCGCAACCGCGGGATGGAGGTGTATATGCTTGATTCGGCGGCGGCGAAGGCGGACCCTGACGATGCGGAGAGGGTGAAGAGGGCAGGGTTCATGCCGGGGGTGACTACAGAGGCGGCGATGGCGCTGTATGATGATATTGAGAGGATGATGAAGATGATGGTGATGGCAAGTACTGTTGTGGTTTCTACTGATGCTACTAACACTACAGATGATGCCTCTTCTGCCTCTGCTGTGTATGCATATCTCGTCCGCATCATATTTGACCATTTCCCCCGTGACCAGATGGCGAGCCTGCGTAGATGGAAGAGCCATAACTATATTCTAGGCACAGGTAGCGGGATGGTCGAGGAGGTGATTGGCGGCGTGGAGAAGCTGTGCTCTCATCCGCGGGTGGGGGCGCTCGTGGGGGAGTTTTTGGACGCTGTTGAGCGTAGATTGGTGCTCGGAAGGGCCTTTGGTGATGCACAGGTCAGTGACCGGTGCTGCGCGTGTTTCTCTCCCTCTCTTTCTCTGGAGGAGGGACTACATGGTGAAATAATTACAAAAGAGGACTCTAGAAATCATTTACTGATAGTTGTTTCAATTGAAATAAAAACATATGAATATAGCCATTGAATCCCGTCCGTAACACTGCTCTTCCATCATCATCATCATCATCGTCTTCTGCCACTTCTACCACTGCCACTGCTCTTCAAGATAGGCACAAGGAGGCACTGGACGGAGTCTATGGGATTGCGCGGGAGGTGCTGCGCATCCGCGCCATCGAGGAGGAGGTTTTGCAGCGCTCGGCGACAACGCGGATGCGCGAGATGACGTTCCTCGAGCGGTCTGCGGCGGCGGCGGGGAAGTCGGGGGTCCCGCTCTTTGGGTTTCTGGCGGCGGTGAGGCGCGCGTTGGAGAGATGGATCGAGGAAGAGGTGACGATTGATACTGATATTGTATGTCCCCCCCCTCCCCCCCCTCCTACCCTCTTCTCCCTGAATATCAGTATATATACTTACAATCCCCCCGCTAGAGCACGCTCACCCATACCACCGACCTACTCTCCCTCTGGCACGACCTGGCAGCCCTCGGCGCCACCACAACCTCACAAACACTCGACGAGAGCACCCTCCCCGTCTACCTCTCCCTCCTCGACGACTGGCTACACACCTCCTCCACCACCACCTCCCTCCTCACCACGGCCACCGCCAGCGCTCTGAAAACGTTCCGTGCGCCGCTCCGCCTCACGACGGGTTTCGCAATGGAGACGATGTGGCGCGCAATGCGCCCGAGCGTCCCCGCGTCCCTCGAGGCGTGGGGTACATACCACCGCCTGCGCAGCGTCGCGGACAGGTTCGATGCTGTTGTGGATGCTGGGTTCGATGGTAAGTTTGTGCGGCGGCGTCATGGGGCGTCACTCGGTTTTGCTTGCCCCCCGAAACAGCGTGCTAACTGCGGGTGCGGGTGTGTAGGAGCGTTTGGGACGATTGCGCCGCTGAAGAGATCACTTATGGGCGCGCTGACGGCGGTGCTGACGACGGACGCGGAGGGGATGGAGGAGCTGGTGAGCGGACTGGAGGGTGCGATTGAAGGGATGGAGAAGGAGAAGAAGGAGCAGGAGGGAGAGGGGGCGGGAGAGGGGGAGACAAACATAAGTGAGCGTAGGGAGTCGCTGTTGAAGGGGGTGTTTGATTATTTGTTGAAGATGAAGGCTTTGGGCGGCAGCGACAGTGTAGATGGCGAGTCGGTAAGTTTGATCATTGACCCGGGCGCCGGGGAAGGGGGGGGAGAGAATGGACTGAGGACTGATGTTTTGGGGTGCGGGCAGTTCAATGACATTCTAACACTCGGCCACTTTGCCGGACGCACGACGGCAAGTCTGGTGGGGTATCAAGCAGCAGTAGGGAAAGAGACGGCGCTGCGTATGTCCACCACCAGATTCCATTCTTCCTCTTCTTCATCTTCTTCTACTGCTAACAATATATATGTATGTACAGGAACCGCATACCCACAAGTCCTCGAAGACATCTACCAATACGACACCACCACTACGGGCCCTCAGGGACTCCTGAAGGGCCGCTTTGCGCTGGAGATGCTGCGCACGGGACTGGCGGCGAGGAGCTCGTCGTGTATCGGCCAGCTCGGAAGACTCAATACGGAACTGGGGATGCTGTCGAGAATGTTTACGGGCTTGACGGGGAGCGTCACGGCGGATCAATTGGAAAGATTGAATTTGATGCTGGTGGGGACTGTAAAGAAGGTTTGTTTCCGTGATATCATATGGGGAGAGAGGAGGACTGACGTCTGTTATTATTCATAGATCTTTGAGCTGCATTCAGAATCCTACACTGAGGATAACTACAAGATATTTATATCAGAACTTGAAAACCTCGAGCTCGCAATCACCGGGACCCAAAGCTCCACTCCCACTGACGGCCTCGGTCTCGACTTATCCACCACAACCACCGACACTGCCTTCAAGTCCATAGTCGTCGAGCATCTCTCTCACGTCCTCGCCCATCTCTCCTCTCTCCGCAACTCCCCCACCTACGCTCGCTCCCTCACGCACTCCGGGCAAGCATGGACACACTACGCCCTCGCGGCACTCAAGCTCTACGTCCCCAACGTCGCCCACGACCCCGCCATGAAACCACTAATCCAGCGGTCACGCTACCACGCCCGCAAATCCGCACTCACGCACCAGCTTACCGCCGAGCAGGCATTTGACGCGCTCTTCACGGGGCAGTCCTCCTCCAATGCGCACGCAGAGCTGATCCAAGCCCGGCTCGCAGCCCTCGGACCGGAGCCGCCACACTCGGCCATTGTGCGCCCCGCCGTGTCGGAGATGGGCGCGCTGCAGGGCGACATGGTCAACCTGCTGCAGGTCGTAGTGCACACGCGGCCGCACGAACGCCTGCTCCCCACCATTGCGCAGCGCCCAGACGAGCAGGCGCTGGTCCAGCGAAACTTGTCGCAGATCATTGAGCGTCTGCGGGGGGGCTATCCGATATATAAGGATCTGGTCGACCCGATAGTGGGCTTTTTGTATTCACTCAAGATGGGGCTGTCGCTGGCGGGGATGCAGACTGAGGAGGAGACGAGAACGGAGACGGAGACGGAGAGGGCGATATCGTTCGTGGAGCCGTTTGTGCCGGGGACCTTTGGGAAGGATGTCAAGGACGATGATGCCGATAGGGAAGATATCAAATTGCTACGACTGTGGCAGATCGCCGCCCACCAGAGTATCGAGGGGTACGAGAACATTACAAAGAAGAAGGTCAATGATATCTTGCAGGGCTTCTTTGAGGACTGGAAGATCACGACGCAGAAGGAGCAGGAGGAGGCGGCCAAGAATGCGAGCCTGTACAGATACACGGGTGAGCAGGACGGTGAAAGCGCAGAAGAGGCAGAAATTGCCGCCATGTTCCCCTCCTACGAGGAGCAAGAAGATCATGAGAAGGAGAAGGAAAAGGGGAAGGAGAAGGAGAAGGAGAAACCCACCGCCGGGTCTCACCACAAAGAACTCGCCTGCCAGATTGCTCTCTGCCACTCCGCACTCAATCTGGGCACCGAGACCGACGACCCCACAACTCTCTCACTCTCCTCAATAATCCGCCGGGGCGTCCCTGCTCTTGCAAAGTACCAAGAAAACTCCTCCTTCTGCATCCCCCCCTCAAAGACAGAGTCCTTCCTCCCCGCAATCATCCTCTCCCTTCAAGAGACCACCCAATGGCTCACCGGCGGAGACACAGCACCCCAAACATACGACTTCTACACTGAGGAGAACCTCCCAGAGGCCCGCAAGCTCGTCCTCATCGTCGAGAAAGCCCGCGCGCGCCTCTCGCACCTCGCCGAGAGCTGGCCCGAGCACGTGACGCTCCAGGACGCACTCTCAGTTTGCAGCGAACTCCTGTCCCTGCCAAATTCCACGCCCATCGCCCAGTCGCTCGTCAAGGTCGAGAAGCTGCACGAGAACCTCAACGAGTGGCAGAGCGTCGCAAGCACGCAATTCTCCGCCGCAGAGCACTTTGACGCCGTGACGCAGCTCATCATTTCCTGGCGGCGCATCGAGCTGGCGGCCTGGCCCCGCCTCTTCAACAGGGAGGACGAAAAGTGCCGTGACGAGGCCGACGCATGGTGGTTCTACGTGTACGAGAGCGCGGTTGCAAACCCGCTGCGGTTGCTGGCGGAGGGTCAGAGGTTAGAGGAGCATGTGGAGCAGCTGCTGGCGGCGCTGGTGGGCTTTGCAGAGTCTTCTTCGATCGCACAGTTCCCGCACAGGTTACGACTTCTGAGGGCATTCGAGCAGCACACGCTTCGTCTGTCTGATGAGTTCCCGGCAATGAGTCTGGTACAGAAGGGGCTGCACAACCTCATTTCATACTTCTCGCAATACACATCAGAGGCCAAAGAAGCCACAGAAAAGTCGAGGAAAAAGTACCAAAAGTCCATGAGTGATGTCGTCCTACTTGCAAGCTGGAAAGACACAAACATCCTCGCACTCCGTGATAGTGCAAAGCGCTCCCACAAGAAGCTATTCAGAGTGGTGAAAGGATACCGCCAGGCAATCAACCAGCCCATGGCCCCCATTATCTTAGCTGGCATGCCCGAAGGCTCTACTGAATCTACTATAGTAAACGGGACACTACCGGAGCCCGAGAATCACTTGTCTATCGATTTCGAACTTCTCAAGGGCATCTACGAAAAGTCCGTCAAGCAATGGACCGAGAGGCCAGCACGTCTCCAGGACCTACCAGCGGCAGTCCAGATGATGAAGCGCGTTTCAAAGATCCCCGAGGACCGGGCTGAGACGATCAACTTTATCGATGACTTTTCATCCTCAATCGTGTCCACAATCAAGCAGCTGCAATCCGAGACTCCAGCCACCCTGAACGACGACACAAAGGACATTGCAAAGCACCTCAAGACCCGGAAGCGAAAGGCCCTTGCGGACGCCCTGAAGGAGCTCAAGAACATGGGCCTCAAGTCGAACCTGAGTGCAGCCCTGCTAGGGAAGCAAGCAACCCTCGAGCGCATCCTGGCCATAGCAGACCCTCTCGAAGAAACCAACCAAGCCAGCACACAGCGCAACCACCCAGAGAACCACTACTTCCTCCGCATTGCGGAGATCCTGCCAAAGATCCGGAAGGCGGTAGCGGAGCATTCGCCAGACTTGACCAGTGCAGAAGTCGCACGAAGTGTGGGGTTCATTGAACATCTGCTTTCCTTGTCACTGGATCAGCGCTCTTTAATCTCGTCCTCCATAAAGGAGCTGAGGGCGGCGCAGTCATCAATGGCTAGATACAATACACTCTCGAACCTGAACGTTGAGAATGCCAGCCTGTACGGAGGCAACGATCTTCAAGCTTATGCCGAGCTCCAGAGACGGTTCCAATGGGTCCCAAAGGTGCTGGGTTTAGCAGCCGAGCTACTCAAGATCCACTCCGAGTTCGGCGGCAAGAAGTTCGAAACAGCGGATGAGCTCATCAGTGGTGCTCAAAAATCTGCAATCAGAGTCAATGATCTATTTACTGCCCAACGGAAAACCCTCATTCATAGCGGGGTTTGGGAAGAGTCTGCGAAGCTTCTACTTGAAGAAGCCCAAAAAACGCTTGGCCTTGTCGAGGGCAGCATGAAGACCATAAGAAACGACTTCCCAGAGATCGCATATACCACAACTCAAGTATTGCCATGGGTCTCTCTCCACGCCGCCTCGGAGCTCTACCCACAAATTAATGACGCAGTATCCGAACCTACGATGCTCCAGAGTTTAGATTCATCCCTCAAGACACTCTCAGACTCCATCTTTGTGGCCCTTCAACAACTCAAGGGGGCCCAGACAACCTACCCTCCCTCCACCCAAGAACCCGGATGGCTCCTCCAGCACCAATCCGCCACCTCAGCCAGCCTAAAAGCCCTACACACCAGCGCAATCACACGTAGGATCGACAATGTCATTGCCCTTACTTCCCGGCTGCAGCAGTTTGATTCCTCAAACTCTCAAGCCGTTCGTGCGCTCTTCGCGGCCTATCAGCCCATAATCCAAGAGTACACCGAGATTTCCTGCAGGACCGTGCAGCAGGCGCTTTTACAATACCGCTCCATCTGCAAAACTACCTACATTCTGTGCACGTCCGCATCAACGCTGATCTCAAAGGGGTTCTGTATGCCACAAGAAAAGGGCGACCCCGAGGGTGGCAACACAGACAACGTCGAAGGGGGAACCGGGCTCGGAGAGGGCGAAGGTCAAGACGATATCAGTAAAGACATCAAGGCGGACGAAGATCTCTCCGAGTTGGCACAGGAGAAGGATAAAGAGAAGAAAGACCAGGAGATTGAGGATGAGAAGGACGCGGTTGACATCGAGGACGAAATGGAGGGTGAAATTGGGGATATGGCAGATAAAGAGGACGACGATAAGGGATCGGGTGATGAGAAGGAGGATGATGAGATGGATGAGGAGACAGGTGATGTGGATGACTTAGACCCCGATGCAGTTGATGAAAAGCTCTGGGATGGAGAGGCGGACGATGATGCCCGTGATAAGGAGGGAGATGGCATGAAGGACCAGCAGAAACAAGGGGAGGATATGGAGGCAAAGAAAGAGAATGGAAAGGAGAAGAAACAGGGAGAGGATATGGAGAGTAAAGAAGACGACGAGGGCGAAGAAAGTGAAGGCGAAGGCGCAGATCAGGAAGATGATGTCCGCCAGCAAGATGATAACGAAAAAACAGATGCTCATGTGCCAGAAGTGGACACACTGGACCTACCAGAAGACATGGAGCTCGATGGGGACGAAAAGAGTGGAGGGGAAGAAGAGGATGACGATATGAAGATGGACGAACTTTCGGATGTCGAAGACGAAGGGGAGGAGGTAAAACAAGATAACAAGGGCGATAAGCAAGACAGCTTCCCTGACCTTGATAACCCCGAGGAACAAGGACAAGAGGGAGAGCCAGAAACTAAGAACCAGGAGGAAGGCCAAGAAGACCAAGGCGAGGAAAACGGTGAAGGCGAAAAGAACGACGGGGAGCCGGAGGAAGAAAACAAGGAGGAGGAGGGAACTGAAGAACCAGAGCCAGACAGTCTATTGACAACGCGCGACGAACAAAACGCAAAAGAGGCCGAAGAGACTGCTCCCAGTGATCTACAAGGCATTGAAGGGGGTAATGATGAACAAGATGCCAACGAACAAACTTCAGCCCAAAGGGAAAGCGGTGAAGATGCAAAGTCAGGCGAGACCAATGGCAAAGGGACAGAAGAAGCCCAGGCGCAAGAGGAGAACACTGGGAAAGCTTCAGCAAAAGAGTCAGAACGCCCTGATGAGAAATCGAACAAGAAAGACGATCAGACTGAAGCCGAGTCATCATTCCGTAAAGTTGGTGATATGCTCGAGAAGTGGCATCAGCAGCGCCGCCAAATCCTCAATGCTAAAGAAGAGGAGGAAAATCGCCCACAACTTGAGAACATGGTAAGATACTCATCTAGCTCTTTGTTGACATCCAGGACTAACACAGCAATAGGAAATTGATGATCCCGAATTTGAACATTTGCCAAACGATGATACGGCAGCTGATACACAAGCCCTTGGCGCTGCGACGGAGGAACAAGCTCGCTCTCTAGATGACTCCATGGCTATTGACTCTGGAGCCCAGGAACCCCAGGAGGCATTTGAGGACATGGAACCAGAAGCACCAGAAGACGTAAATGCGAAGGAGGGTGAGGAAAATGAAGCCCTTCCCGAAACCCAACAGCCATCAAGGGATGAACAAGAGACCCAAGCTGGCGCAATGATTGGCGAAACCAGAGAGCAAAACTCTCAGCGCCGGAAGAAATCTGAAGAGACTATGGATCTCGACGATGAAATTGAAGAAACCCCCGAAATCGCTCCTGTCATTGATATCAATCAAGAATCGGCCCTTACTGAATTCGGTTCAACCCGCTCACGAGAGGAAGCACGTCAATTATGGCAACAGTACGAGCAGTCAACTAAAGACCTCTCCATGGGTCTCTGTGAACAACTTCGTCTCATCCTTGAACCGACTCTTGCAACCAAGATGCGCGGCGATTTCAGAACTGGAAAGCGCCTCAACATGAAGCGTATCATCCCTTACATTGCAAGTCAGTACAAGAAGGACAAGATCTGGATGCGTAGGACAAAGCCAAGCAAGCGTCAGTACCAGGTCATGATTGCTGTGGACGACTCCAAGTCAATGGCAGAATCAGAATCAGTAGCACTCGCATTCGAGACTGTAGCTCTAGTCGCAAAGGCACTGAGCCAGCTGGAGGTCGGGCAGATATCGATTGTCTCCTTCGGGGAAACGACTCGCCTCATCCATCCTTTCGATCAACCATTTACCTCCGAGGCCGGTGTAAAGGTCTTTGAGCGTTTCCAATTCGACCAGCTGAAGACCAACGTCAGGACCCTCCTCGACACCTCCATGGGCATCTTTGAGTCCGCAAAAGTCAACTCCAGCGCGGACCTATGGCAGTTAGAGATCATTATTTCCGACGGTGTCTGCGAGGATCATGAGACACTAAAACGCCTAGTTAGAAGAGCGCAGGAGGAGAAAATCATGATTGTGTTTGTCATCCTGGATTCTGTAAGGGATAAGAGTATCCTGCACATGAAGCAAGTCCGGTTCGAGACGGGTGCAGACGGTACACAAGAGTTGAAGATGGAAAGGTACTTGGATACTTTCCCATTTGGGTTCTATCTGGTGGTGAACGATATCAGGGAGTTGCCGGGAGTGCTTGCGTTAGCGTTGAGACAGTGGTTTGCGGAGGTTGCTGATGCGGGGATGTAGAAACGAGTGGGTGTTTTGTATCTTTTCTTTCTGTCTTTGATAAAAATTTGTTTAGACTTTCATTTCATTTTTCTTCTACACATTGTGTTGGATTTCATTCTAAAAAAGCTATTTTTTGCTTGTAGATAGAATTTTAATATTCCATATCACCTCGTTAATCAACTTCCTACGTTACATGGAGGTTTTAAGTTCTCTCTATAAGCATGACTGGCCTATTCGATAATCTCAAAGTATTCCAAGCCAGCCTCACTAAGGGCTTGGGACCCTGTATCAGGGTGTTTTTCTAGGAAGTGCTGAACCATTTCCACAATTCTGTACGCCGCCAGCTCCGCACCCTCCCTCTCCAACATGGTGTACATCTCTTGGTAGACCTGGGCAATACGCAACAACTTTGTCTGCAGATTTCTCCCGTCAGTAAGTCACCGGAATAATAATGGCGACCGAGACACCCACTCCGATGATCCCTCTCTCATGAACGTCTTGATCGGCCCCCAATCTAGTACACAAACTCCCAAAGAGCCTTTTCTGCGAGCGATCCATGAGGCCTTTGTCCCACACATAGTGGCGGATAGTCTTTTCTTCGAATTCAACGCGTTCTTCTCCTCCCTCGAGCGAATCCTGTACGTTTGTTAGTTATCCCACATCTTCAAGATAAAGATCTATTTATATATAGCTTACTTTAGTAGGTGTAGCCATTTGAGAGGAACAAGTCAGAGATGATGGATGAGTTTGTAGTTGAGGTTTCTGCGGTATCCTGAAGCCTTCTTATTCTTATATCTTTGAGCCTTCTGGCCGCCCAAGAGCCATCGACATCACCCACCCACCTAGTGAACGATTGCTTATTTTGTTGGTTTGCAGGAGAAGAAGCAGATACTGTGATAGACTTTATCGCATAGACCTCCAAAGATGGTATGAGGCATCATCCTGTTATACCAACTGCTAACCACCACAGTTAGTATGCATCCATCATATTGTGAGCGAGAACACTACGGTTTGCTTACTCTGTTGGCTCCCGATACCAATCACATAATATGGGGCCGTAATCAGTGCAGTAATTACATAGTGGAGCAAGCACTATGGTTTGCACCTGCAGAAGTACTTGATGTATGGATCTCTAGAATATGAGGTATCATTTCGGTTTTTTACCAAGTTCTAGTTATCGCTGTTGGCATGTATGTGGTGGATCATGGATCAAACACCAGCTCATGTTGCGATACTCACTAGTATCGGGATCTGTGCCTGTTGGTGCAAGATTAGTTAAGGTTTGATGCAATGGTAGATGGCATCTTGTTGATAATAATTCTAGGGGTGTTCAATCCGAACACCACCAACTAGCACATGTAGGCATCTAAATCTGGATCTGGAAGCCAAATATCTAATTGGTGTGGGGCGTTGCAGATATTGCTATAACCCTAGCCCTGACCCTGCATTATCCGGAGAATTTAGCAAAATGCTCTACCTGTGACTCAGCTACATAGAGGTATTTTATGAGATTTAACTGCGACTTTACTTATCAATTGACGGGTTACAAGAGGACTATAGACATGTCTTGTATGCTAATGAGTGAATGAATGTACCAGACAGCACTACCTGTAGTCCTTCTGACTACAGACTCATATTAAACCAAGAGTATCGATTACCCCAGACTTTCACCCCCACGAGCTCTTTTGTTATTTGTGATTGGTTAGTAAAGCTGTTGACATCTTCTACTATGTCCCGGTTTCCGTGAGCCACCGATTGCCACAAGTCCTGAATACAGACGAAGAGAGGATTAGTATATACTGTACTCCCACGGGAGTGCCTCAGGGGAACTAATTAAAGAGCCCCGCTGCAACCCCCACCAAACTTTTCTCATCTCTGGTGCTTCCCCCCCCCTCTCTCCCCCTCTTCTCTCCTCCTCCCCTCTCTCTCCCTCTTTCAGCTCTCTTTGGAATCCCCCTCCCTGGCCAATCAGGAATACACATATCTCTAAAACAGTCTGTTCCATCTCTTTCAATTCATACAATGGCTGCTGCTCCCACTGCATCACAGACATACCTGAGCACCCGAGGCGGGTCCACCGGGGTATGTTTAAATTTCTAGCTATTCCCCACTGTCCAATTTGATTGTGATTGAAAGCGGCTAAAAAGTAAATTCAATACTACTACTACTACAGTTCTCCTTCGAAGCCGCCGTTTTGAAGGGTCTCGCCAGCGATAATGGTCTCTTCATCCCCGAGGCGATCCCCTCTCTCCCCAGTGACTGGCAGACCCGCTGGTCCAAACTCTCTTTCCAGGAGCTCGCCTACGAGGTTCTCTCGCTCTACATCTCCCCATCAGAGATCCCCGCCGAGGACCTCAAGACCCTCATCAACAGGTCATACTCCACATTCCGTCACCCGGATATCACACCTCTCAAGCCCCTCATCCCCGAGGACAACCTCCACCTCTTGGAGCTCTTCCATGGACCGACTTTTGCGTTCAAGGACGTTGCGCTGCAGTTTGTTGGAAACCTTTTTGAGTACTTTTTGGTGAGAAAGAACTCGGGAAAGCAGGCAGGCGAGAAGAGACACACCCTGACCGTCATTGGTGCGACTTCGGGGGATACTGGAAGTGCGGCCATTTATGGGCTGAGGGGTAAAAAGGATGTTAGCGTTTTCATCTTGCACCCTAAGGGCAGAGTCAGTCCCATCCAGGAGGCACAAATGACCACTGTTCTGGACTCAAACGTCCACAATCTTGCCGTCGGCGGCACCTTTGACGACTGTCAGGTAAGCCCTCTCCTCCTCCCCCTCCTCCTCTAACCTCCTCAACCCTAACAAGCTTTTTTTTTTTAAAGGATGCTGTCAAATCCCTCTTCTCCCACCCCGTCCTCTCCAAGACCCACAACCTCGGCGCCGTAAATTCCATAAACTGGGCCCGCATTCTCGCCCAAATTGTCTACTACTTCCACTCCTACTTTGCCCTCCTCGCGACCCTTCCCGCCGGCTCCACCCCCAAGATCCGCTACGTCGTCCCCACCGGAAACTTCGGCGACATCCTCGCTGGCTACTTCGCCAAGCGCATGGGTCTCCCCATCGACCGCCTTGTCATCTCCACCAACAGCAATGACATCCTCGACCGCTTCCTCAAGACCGGTCGCTACGAGAAGAAGCCCGTCCCCCCCTCCCAAGAAGCCCAAGGCGGCATCCCCGCCGACGGTTCCAAAGCCCATGAAGCCGGCGTAAAAGAAACCCTCTCCCCCGCCATGGACATCCTCGTCTCCTCCAACTTTGAGCGCCTTCTCTGGTACCTCGCGCTCGAATGCGAAGCCTCCGGCACCGACCACGCCAAGGCCGGCTCGGTCGTAAAGTCGTGGATGGACGCCCTCAAGACTGTTGGCACCACCGTCGTCTCGCAGGAGGTCCTCGCCGCCGCCAGGCGCGACTTTGGCTCCGAGCGTGTCAGCGACGAGGAAACCACGGCCACCATCCGCAGGATCTACACGGAGGCGCCGTCGGCGCCGTACGTGCTCGACCCGCACACTGCCGTAGGGATCGCGGCGTCGCTGAGGCTGGTGCAGCGCACCAAGGACGAGGGCGAGAAGGACGTTCACTACATCTCGCTCAGCACGGCACACCCGGCAAAGTTTAACCATGCCGTGGACCTGGCGCTGGGCGCTGTGGGCACATATGATTTCGAGAGGGACGTGAGGCCAGTGGAATTCCGGGGACTGGAGAGCAGGGAGAAGAGAGTCAGGTATGTTGAGAGGGCGGACCCGGAGGTGGTCATGAAGGTTGTTTTGGAGGGGCTTGAGAGCGAGGGAAAGGAGTAGGTAGATGGGAGATTAGACTGTAAAATTCGTAGAGCGCACATTGGGAATATAGGGTAGGAAGAAGAAAAGTTAAATACCATGATTTATTGAAATAGTAGTTGTATTACTTTACTTGTTACTGTGTTTGTGTGCACTCGCTCTGTATTCTGTACTTTTGAGGAGGAAATAAACTGCGTGCTACGGAGGTTTCATTATCCGCATATAAACTAGATAACCCAATCACTGACACCTTGCTACCGAGTGACACCCGGTGACTTACAAAAAAACCTACCCAACAAAACACTATTCCAACAAGAAAAAAAAAAGGAACCCAAAACTAAAGCCCTCCTGTTCAAGTGCCCAAAAAAAAGATCAATCAATACAAATAATACCTCTGTGTAAGCGGGAGTTTATCAGATGGCGCAGCCGTACACACGACGCCGTCCGCCTCAACAACATACGTCTCTGGGTCGACTCTCATTACTGGCATGGCGTCGTTGAGCTTCATGTGCTTCTTGCCAATGTTCCTGCAGCCGCGCACGGCCTCGACGCGCTTCTTGAGGCCATAGGTCTGCACGAGACCCGACTCGAGGGAGGCCGCGGAGACCCAGGTGATGGAGGTGCTGGGGACAAGGGGGGCGTACATGGTGCGGCCAATGATGGGTTGGACGGAGGGGATGGAGCCGTTGGCGTCGCCGATATGCGCCCAGGCTATTAGGCCGGATTTAAGGCTATGTAGTGTTAGTTGTAAGGAGCGAGGGGAGGGGAGGGGAGGGCGTACACCATGCTTGGTTTTGCGCCAAATTGGGCGGGGTCCCAGAGGACGAGGTCGGCAATTCTGCCGATTTCGACTGCAGGGTGGTTAGTAGTGGTATTGTATATAAATTGTAGCTAGGTATGGGAGAGCTCTTACCGGAACCAATGAGATGGCTCATTCCATGTGCAATTGCCGGGTTTACGGTGTATTTCGCGATATAGCGTTTGACCCTAAAGTTGTCCGCACCGGTACCTTCATCCTCCTCCAGCGGGCCGCGCTGCACCCTATTCTTACTTGCCGTCTTCCACGTGCGCAGCACCACCTCGCCAACACGGCCCATGGCCTGTGAGTCACTAGACATCATCGAGATCGCGCCGAGGTCGTGAAGGACGTCCTCCGCCGCGATTGTCTCTTCACGGATACGGGACTCAGCGAATGCGACATCCTCGGGGATATCCTTCGAGAGGTGGTGGCACACCATGAGCATGTCAAGATGCTCGTCGCAGGTGTTGCACGTGTATGGCCGGGTCGGATTAGTCGATGACGGGAGAACATTGCGGTGCTGCACGACACTGATGATGTCAGGGGCGTGGCCGCCGCCGGCGCCCTCGGTGTGGTAGGTGTGGATTGTGCGGCCCTTGAAGGCGCCGATAGTTTGCTCGACAAAACCACTCTCATTTAGGGTATCGGTGTGGATGAGGCATTGGACGTCATACTGGTCACAGACGGATAGACAGGTATCGATTGCCGCGGGGGTAGATCCCCAGTCCTCGTGGAGCTTTAGGCCGACGACGCCAGCAGCGCACTGCTCAGCGAGGCCTTGCGGTTGGCAGTCGTTACCCTTTCCAGTGACTCCGAAATTGAGTGGGAGGCCGTCGAGCGCCTGTAGCATCTCCCGAATGTATGTTCTGCTAGGTGTGCATGTCGTTGCGTTCGTGCCCGTGCTGGGACCGGTGCCACCACCGAGCATAGTAGTAACACCAGAAGAAAGGGCCTCTGCGGCTTGCTGCGGGCAGATATAGTGGACGTGAGTATCAAAGCCACCGTAAGTTATGATCTTGCCCTCGCCGGCGATGACGTCCGTGTTGCTGCCGACAACGAGGTTCCGGTCGACGTTGTCCATGATGTCGGGGTTTCCAGCCTTGCCGATTCCGACGATGCTGCCGTTCTTCACACCAATGTCGGCCTTGTAGATGCCGGTGTAGTCAACAATGAGGGCGTTTGTGATGACGAGGTCGAGGGTCTCGCGGTCAGAGCGGCCAGAAGCTTGTCCCATGCCTTCACGGAGCGTCTTTCCGCCGCCGAACTTGCACTCGTCGCCGTAGGCGGTGCAGTCTTTTTCTACCTTAATGAAGAGGTCGGTATCTCCAAGACGGACCAGATCACCGGTCGTGGGGCCGAACATGGTGGCGTAGGCGGTGCGGCACATCGTCGTTGGGACGGGCTCACGTTTGATGCTCGGAGCATC